>OX438873.1:2552500-5052500 GCA_949315895.1 Anania crocealis | reverse complement strand
CTAGAGTTATGGGATATCAAAAGGAACACGTTGTATAGTACAGTTAAGTGTAAACGTGTCCATAATAATGTATGGAGCGCGATATTGTTGTGCTGTGAACTATATAATTATATTATAGCATATTCTTAAACCACCTTTATTGTGTCAGTGGCAAAAGAAGCCAATAAAAACAAAGGAACGATAAAAGGATTTTAAATAAAGCAGCTGCAAGAGAAACAGCCTTACACTGCCAAAGTTGCAAAATTCTTTAATGAGAAAGTTCTTGCCCACAAATTACCACATTTGCTGAAATAAGGCTACTATACAGTATAGTCTATACTACAAATATTATACAAATGATAAAAATTAAAAGGCTTCTCCTCCTATTTGCAGAAAAAAAAATGATTTTACATGAAATAGGAAAGCAATGGTCAAACAGCTCTGGAAAAGCCTTTGCCAAAAGAAAAGCAGTTAAGACTAAGTGGATAATGTATACGAGGGCGGGTCAATAAGTCCGTGACTTTTTGAATTTCTGACCTCTTTACTGAAAAAGCAACACTACTCCTGTCAACAGGTATCTGTCAGTTGATTCCTATCAAAATTTGAACTTGCTGCGTCAGTTAGTTTGTGTTTGACAGCTATTTTTATCAGACTACCCAGTAATTTGAGGAAAAAATGGAAAAAGGTGAATTTTGTGTGCTTATTAAGCATTATTTTTTGCGAAAAAAAACTATTACCGAGACCAAGGCTAAGCTTGATAAATACTATGGGGACTCTGCACCATCGATTTCAATGGTAAAAAAGTGGTTTACTGAATTTCGTTGTGGCCGTAAAAGCACTGAAGATGCCGAACGTCCTGGACGCCCAGTTGAGGTCTCTACACCAGAAACAATCGAAAAAATTCACGATATGGTGTTGGCCGACCAAAGATTGAAAGTGCAAGAGATTGTGGAAGCCGTAGGGATCTCGCATGGCTCAGTGGTTTCAATTTTAAAAGATCAATTGGGCATGAGAAAGCTTTCCGCAAGATGGGTGCCGCGTTTGCTCACAGTCGACCACAAACGCAATCGTGTAACAACTTCACAGGAAGGTTTGGCGTTGTTTAATCGCAATATGGAGGAGTTTTTGCGCCGTTTTGTAACCGTTGACGAAACATGGATCAATCACAACACACCAGAGACCAAACAACAGTCAAAACAGTGGGTTTCTAAGGGTGAATCGGCGCCAAAGAAGGCCAAGGTGGGTTTGTCAGCCAATAAAGTTATGGCGACTGTTTTTTGGGATGCACGTGGGATAATCCACATTGACTACCTTCAAAAGGGAAGAACAATCAATGGCGAATATTAGCCCAACTTATTGGACCGCTTCAATGACGATTTGAAAAAAAGCCGACCTCATTTGGCCAAGAAAAAAGTTCTTTTCCACCAAGACAATGCAAGGGTGCACACATGTGCAGTTGCCATGGCAAAAATCCATGAATTGGGCTATGAATTGCTCCCTCATCCACCCTATTCTCCAGATTTGGCTCCGAGTGACTACTTTTTGTTCCCAAACCTGAAGAAATGGCTTGGTGGAAAAAGATTTGACTCCAATGATGAAGTCATCTCGCAAACAAAGGCCTATTTTGAGGACCTCGACAAATCATATTATTTGGAAGGGATAAAAAATTTGGAGAAGCGTTGGACAAAGTGTATAGAGCTCAAGGGAGACTACGTTGAAAAATAAAATGATTTGTTTATCAAAAAATCTGTGTTTTATTCCAAAAGTCACGGACTTATTGACCCGCCCTCGTATTGTTCATGTTTGATGATCTGAATAAAGTTTTTATTTTATTTATTCATGATCGTGTCAATTCGTGTCATCCTTTATTCAAATAACATATAATAGTTATCATCCAATTTAGAATTATTGTCATAAAATCAGATGTCTAAAACAGTGGTTTCCAAATTTGTCTGGGCTAAGACCGGGACCCACCTCTAGGAAATTTGACCACTATCAATATGAATAAAAGACTTTTAATAAAAGACTGTAAAAGCGCCTCCAGGGGCCTATTTGCAGAAATAAAACTGATTTAAACTGATTTCATATAACAAAGTTTTAATTAACATTTTTATTACTGAATTAAATAAATACAATATCATAAAAACTATTCCAGTAGGAAGGATGAAATTGTTTCCTATGTTTCGCCATTCCAGATTTGACATCAACTTCAACTCGAGTTAATTTTAATTGCAGTGATTTTGATAAGTCCAATTTATTTCAATATTTAGTTATAATGTTCACCATAAAATCCGGCCTTACATAGGGAGGCCGCGGCCTGGCCCATGACTTGTCGGTTGGTGTGTCGTTCTCGTTCTACAGCCAGGCCAGCACCAGTGGGTTGCGAAATGGGACACTATTGTTGTTGTAACGTGAACTGCAAAAATAACAGCAGAAATAGACAGTGCAAATTTTATAATTTTCCTAAAGTAGCCTGGAAATTGGATCAAAGATACGAGGGCGGGTCAATAAGTCCGTGACTTTTGGAATAAAACACAGATTTTTTGATAAACAAATCATTTTATTTTTCAACGTAGTCCCCTTGATATCAGTATATAAACTTGAAAAATTTTGTCTCAGGCGGGACAAAAAAAATTTTTCAAGTTTATATACTGATATTATAAGTGCAATTAAGTTGCTAAAATATCAAATAAAGTATGTAGTCCCCTTGAGCTCTATACACTTTGTCCAACGCTTCTCCAATTTTTTTATCCCTTCCAAAAAATATGATTTGTCGAGGTCCTCAAAATTGGCCTTTGTTTGCGAGATGACTTCATCATTAGAGTCAAATCTTTTTCCACCAAGCCTTTTTCTTCAGGTTTGGAAACAAAAAGTTGTCACTTGGAGCCAAATCTGGAGAATAGGGTGGATGAGGGAGCAATTCATAGCCCAATTCATGGATTTTTGCCATGACAACTGCACATGTGTGCACCCTTGCATTGTCTTGGTGGAAAAGAACTTTTTTCTTGGCCAAATGAGGTCGGTTTTTTTTCAAATCGTCATTGAAGCGGTCCAATAAGTTGGCATATTATTCCCCATTGATTGTTCTTCCCTTTTGAAGGTAGTCAATGTGGATTATCCCACGTGCATCCCAAAAAACAGTCGCCATAACTTTATTGGCTGACAAACCCACCTTGGCCTTCTTTGGCGCCGATTCACCCTTAGAAACCCACTGTTTTGACTGTTGTTTGGTCTCTGGTGTGTTGTGATGGATCCATGTTTCGTCCACGGTTACAAAACGGCGCAAAAACTCCTCCATATTGCGATTAAACAACGCCAAACCTTCCTGTGAAGTTGTTACACGATTGCGTTTGTGGTCGACTGTGAGCAAACGCGGCACCCATCTTGCGGGAAGCTTTCTCATGCCCAATTGATCTTTTAAAATTGAAACCACTGAGCCATGCGAGATCCCTACGGCTTCCACAATCTCTTGCACTTTCAATCTTCGGTCGGCCAACACCATATCGTGAATTTTTTCGATTGTTTCGGGTGTAGAGACCTCAACTGGGCGTCCAGGACGTTCGGCATCTTTAGTGCTTTTACGGCCACAACGAAATTCAGTAAACCACTTTTTTACCATTGAAATCGATGGTGCAGAGTCCCCATAGTATTTATCAAGCTTAGCCTTGGTCTCGGTAATGGTTTTTTTTCGCGAAAAATAATGCTTAATAAGCACACGAAATTTACCTTTTTCCATTTTTTCCTCAAATTACTGGGTAGTGTGATAAAAATAGCTGTCAAACACAAACTAACTGACGCAGCAAGTTCAAATTTTGATAGGAATCAACTGACAGATACCTGTTGACAGGAGTAGTGTTGCTTTTTCAGTAAAGAGGTCAGAAATTCAAAAAGTCACGGACTTATTGACCCGCCCTCGTATAAATGTATAGCTGCAAATGTTCTTAATGTAACATATTAAAGCAGCAACATGTTTGCTGCTCTGGCTATAAACGCAGCTGCATTTTACTCCAGTGACTACCCGAGCATTATCAATCTGTAATAAATGAATAAAAATGTTTGAAATGCTTTACCTAAATGTATAGTCATGCTATTAAGTTAGGAAAGTACTTACGTTTAAACTTGTTTTATAGGATGTCAAGGTCACCGATGTTTGACGAATGATGGCGGCTCGTATTAAATAACTATTGCCATTAGTTCTCAGTTCTTCTACATTCCTTACATGTTCTGCTCACACCAATTTATTTACTTTTACCATAGTTTGGGGTTGGAAACTTATTGTGTGTTTTACACTCTCAAAACCAGTTTTTATAATAACATAAATTTTTCCTTATACAGTTTTTAACTAATTCCTCCAGAAATACCTTTATTAACTTACTAAATATGTTTTATTTACTTTATTTTATGCAAAATAAACAAGCTCTTGTTATTAATTTTTTGCCATATGCCCCTTAAAGTGCCTAAAACTTCGTTTGCAAGGTGCGCCTACTGTCGTGCACGTTCCGAATAATACATATTATGATCTGTAAATGTTTGTATTATATGATTTCCGTTTGTCCTCAGCGACCCTGGAGCGCAACCAGCACATCACGATCGCGCACGTCAACCCCGAGTGCTACAACAGCGTGCCGCTCCACACCAACAACGGGCAGCCCATGGCTCTGCCGCCAGGTATGTTAAACGGGTTCATAAAGAACCCCCAGATAATACCTTCTTATTGCCTGCCATAAGCTTGCGGTGTTTTCCAAGTCAATAACCGTTTAAAATAAGCACGTTATATGGGGCTGAAATTCGAGTTACCATAGCAATGATCTTTGGTTTCAGGTTCACCTGTGTCCACAGATCCAGCACCAGAAATCAATAATGATGAAAATGTAAGTGTTCCAATATCTTGACTAAGTCCAGTTTAGATTTTATATGAATAGACTGTCGAAATCTATTTTCTTCTATCGGCTCTATGACCCCCACACTAGTCAGGCCTTGGGTTATATGCATTTATTGGTAAAAAAAAAATATAAAATATAATTGTCAATTTAAGTTGCTGAGTTTGATTACTTGCTTTCACTGGCACATTCAGTTTATCAACATTGGTATGACAAAAAAGTTAAAAAAAAAAGAGAATCTCATCATCATAAATTAAACTATAACAAACTATCGGACCCCGCGAACTTCGTATGGCCTCAGAATAGTGATATGGTTTTGACGACATTAATGTCATTGTGATCACACAAGGCGTGGTTGGAATAAAATATCAAGAAATTTTCTTGATTTTTTTTTACGTTAACTTTCCAAGGTTTTAAAAAGTTATTATCCTATTCCCGACGAAGAGAAATCTAAAAACACAAAAATCATAAAAACCCGTCCAGCCATTCTCCAGTTAGAATTGGTGTAACAAACACTACTTTCTTGTGTGGTATGTATAAGATTCCTAACCCTAGTATTTTACCTTCAGGGTGAAAAAGTGCCGAACTTCTGCTCAATGTGGTTCATCGGGCTCGTGTTCGAGAAGACAAGCGTGACGGTGGACCTCACGTACGACATCTCTTCGTTCACCAAGGCGGTGCACTACCAAGCCGAGAACAATAATATGCTGAGAGGCGGAATGACCATTGAGGTTTGTTCAAAGTTTATTTAAGGACAGCCAACAAAGCATACACTAGGACTAGAATTACCTTCATTAAAGGCTACCACGACATGCACAACTTATATAACACGTGGAAACCGTCATGAATCCTATTTCACCTTAATCAAATTTAATTTAAATTATGTCCAAAGGCCCAGGGCCGCTGTGGATAGAGGTACGGTAGCGGTCTGCGCGGCCTAGCCACTTTCAAACGAAAATAGCTTGCAGTACTACACAAAAACGGACATTACTTCAAACAATAGGCGGCGCAAGCTGCAAGCGATTTTGCTCTTATAGGTGGTCAGGTGTTGGAGACCTCGATAGTACATACCGCGTGGTTTTTGCTCAGGTATTTAGCATTAGGTTCCGCAGCTAGAGCGAAATTCGTATGGAAAGTAATATTACCGCATACCCACAAGTTTTCCCTGCTGCCGCAGATGGTAGCGGATAAGTACCGCTTGTCTGAATAGGCCTTAACCCGCCGGTACTCGCGTCTCATTTTAAGCCATGAACAGTCGCACAGGGTCGAAAAGACCCAGACTTTGAATGTATGGTTTTTAATAACTTAATGGATTTTAGGGTTTATTTGTTAATAAATTATAAAGAGGATAGTAAAACGAACTCAAAAATATCAAATTTGTATTGATAAAATCACAAAAATCAAGCGATCACTGCTAAATCTTACTTTTTACCATATAGGAACCATGATATCAATGTAACTTTTTAATGTAATCTAGAAACAATCAAATGTTTTTTTATTATTAAAACTAATCAGCAATCTTCTAAATAGTTGAACAATATCAAACATTATACGTAACATATTTTTATAATCAGTCTCCAAATTTCATATTAAAATCTACTACAAAACAGTTCAATTTTTTTTCTATATCAGTGTTACAATAATATTATATTAGTTTTGGCTTTGTTTTTTTTTTTGCAGTTGATACATATAAATGTAGTATAATCTCTAATATAAATACAACAAAATTGGCATTGAGTTTTGGTTTTTCTGTCCTTTTTAGTAGGGCAGATCGAACATCGACCGCGCACATTACTAGGCCCTAGCAAAGCCTATCTGTTTGTACTTTTTTCTCTCCCAAGTACTTGAAACAGTCTGTTTCGGATATGTCGGGGCAAAGTGGCAGAGAAAGTTTAGTTTTAAAGTTTTTCTAAAAGTTATTTGTACAAATAAACAGTGTATTACTCTTCGACTAATAAGTTACAGTAACAAGCAATAACTAACGATCCAATCCATTTGGTATTAGAGGTCTTACAGTAGTAGACTGGTAAGAAGTAGTAAGGTAGTACAGTAACAGGTTTGCAATATTATGGAATATTAGAATGCTGAAAATCATATTTGGTAAGTGTGAACGTGCGTAATAAATTACCCAAAAATAATCAAAAATGTTTAAAATAACGCCCAATGTTACAACGCTCAAAGCTTAAGAAGAAACTCAAGGGCCGCTTTTCCATACAAACATAGTCCCCTGTTTCCTCTCTGGATAATGCCAGTAGAGCAATAATTTTTATTACAAAAATCTAAATAGGCCCTATAGGCATTTTTCTATGATTACCTTTTTTCTAAAAATCTAAAAAATTCGCCAGATTTTACGCTGTGTTCAAACATCTAGAAAACAAATATGGCTAAATTTTATAAAAAAATGCAAAATATACGAACACGGCCAAAGCCTTTTTTAATTTTTTTTGTGAAAAAAGTATTTAAATCGGTCTAGTTTTAGAATAGGAATCGGGGGACTATTGTGGTATGTAATGACAAATTGTATCACGTACTTATGGGACGTGATATTGAGTTAAAACAATAACTTCCTTGAAGATAGTCACGCTTGCCTGTCTTATCACGTATTGTTATATAGTATATAAGACGAGCCATCATTGGTGAATAAAGGACTATTCCACGGAAGACTTGCATCATTTAGAGTCTATTTCCTAATCCATTACACTATGAAACATTGATTTTGTGTGCTTTTAGTAGGTATTTTCGGTCCAAGATGCAGTCGTCTCTATCACTCTCTGCGGGGAGGTGTTCGGACACTGCGCGACATATTTTACAAATACCTATTTTTCAGTTCTCTCGCCCTTAGTGTTTCCTCTTAAAAAGGAAGGTTAGATTGCAATTACATGTGGCAATCTGATCCGTGAACTCGAAATCGATTGTATGTATAGGGTAGATGTCTTCGCTAAAGGCAGACTTACATACAATAATATAATCACATAATTAATAAGTTCTCCTTAATATAATCACATAAGAAAGTTTTGCACAATCCAAACCGACGATTTGGATCGTTGACGACCATTTGGATCAGCGGTAGTAAACGCTGCTTCTGAGTTCGATCCCCGCACAGTACAAATATTTGTGTGCATGAACATGTCTGTTTGTGCAGGTCTGGGTGTTTTCTATATATTATAAGTATGTATGTGCAAAAAAAAAGTATATAAGTAAGTTTATCGGTTGTCTAGTACCCCATACGACAGGGTACTTAATAGTACCTTAATTTGGGACTAGATGGCTCAGTGTGGCCCAGTGAGGCATGTCTTAAATATTTATTTAAATATTTATTTATTAATAAAAGTGTTTTGTTGTACTGTACAGGCTCGCCACGTTCGTCGCAAGCAGCTGCCGCAGTACCTCTCTGGCTCTCTGCTCAAGCGCGAGCGCACCACGTCGGGCGCCAAGCGCCGCCTGCCGCCGCCCGCCGCGCCCGCCTCCGCGCCCGCTTCCGCTCCCGCCGCCGCCGCCGCCGCCGTCGCCGCCGCCGCCGCTCCGCCTAAGAAGACAAAACGACTATCCGAGAGCAGCGTGAGTTATGAGTGAACTGCCCAACTTTAAAACAGAGCTTGGGCTTCCAATTTAGATTAAATCCAACCTGCTATAACATTTATTACATTACTAGCTTTTGCCCGCGTCTTGGTGCACTTAAATATAAGTACACTGACGTAAACAAATAAAATCTTACGACATTTAAAAAAATATTTTCCGACTTCTAACTTCTAAGTAGATGAACCTGCGATGCAGGATAATATGGACATTATGGCGATTTGATGGTGAGGTGTAACAGCGCCATCTGTTGTTTGCCGTCGGAACTGGGCCCCAATTCCGCTAATTTACAAATGGCTCAATAGAATCGCAATTGAATCGCAATTGAATCTCAATTGTATATTTTGACACATTTGTAATGGTAGTAATGTCAAAATATACGATTAAGATGCAATTGCGGTCCTATTGAGCCATTTGTAAATTAGCGGATTTGGGGCCCTGGTCGAACTCCTGTTTGTGGCGTGTGATTTCGAAGTCGCCACAGATGTTCGAGTAATCAGGAAATATGACAAAATAACATCATCCCCCTTTTTTAAAGTCGGTTAAAAAGTAGCCTATGTCCTTCCCCAAGGTCTAATAGACCATTTGTACAAAATTTCATCAAAATCGGTTCAGTGGTTTAGGCGTGAAAGCGTAATACACTGACAGACAGAGTTACTTTCGCATTTATAATATTAGTAGGGATTAGATTTTTTACAAATACATACTGTAGGTACATTAAGGCCGCGTCTCCAGGAGGCGAACAGTGAGCGGCTTACAGTTTGCTTCCAGTTTGCCTCTCTATACATAATAGGGGTTAAAGTATGAAATTGCCGATTATTTTCCCACTTTTTATTTTGTTTATAGCTCTTAAGTATAGTCATATTATTGCGTAATTTTTTTGACTAAAAAAAATGCAATACTAGTGCCTATTACTTCTAAGGAAGTCGTTGATAAGACCCTTTACAATGTGTCAGCTGACCTTCTTGCTTCAATTAAGTATATTTGTATTATATACTTTGATTTTAAGAAATTTAAATACTATAATGCGTAGCTTTATAACCATCTAACTTTCACCTTTAATTGCATCGAAAACGGTTCAGGCGTTTTTAAAAAAACTAAAAAATTGTTAGTATGGAAAAATGACTTCTCGATTTCGTCCATACAAAACGGCAATTTCATACTATATATAATGGAGTGTCCATTAAGCGCGTAATACGCAGTTTGCGACGTTTCGCTTGCCGACTCATTCTGTGTGCGATCTCATCGATACTTACGCCACTCAACAGAGTCAGCGAGCAGTCAGCCGCTCACTGTTTGCCTACTGTGGACGCAGCCTAAGTAGTAAGATACTGATGCTGTATTATGTCTATTCCAGACGGATGAAGTCAGCATCCTATCCTACAACGACGACTCGAACTCTTCCAACATGTACGAGGTGAACATCCAGAACGGTACGGCGGCCGCGCACGCCGCCGACAAAGACAAGGAGCCCTCCACGTCCACATCCATCGCGTGCACGTAGCACTACGAGCAGTGGCGCCAGCGGTTCATCTACGGAACCGCCGCCAAGCGATTGTGAACTTTGACCACTTGTGATAGACGACGCGAGTGATACTGATTATGTTTAGTGTGTGATGGAAACCAAATGTGACGTCAAGCGAAAGTGAATCTGTGGGACTTAAACCCTTCTGCGTATTTGTGAGCAAGTTGATTTAACAAGAATTGTGTGCGCTGATGACAAATGACAGTGTAAGTGACTCCGTAATTGTTGGCACTGATGGCTAGACAACCGTCAACCCTCAGTTCTTGTGATAGTAAATGTGTGCAAGATGACATTTTGCTTTCACAGTCACACAGCCAGTCAAATGATGGTGAGGATTTGTGATTGAATTAGCATATCGATTTTGTTCTAAGGCCTGTGAACCAAGCGACTTCAAACTATGTAAGCTTTGGTAAATAAGCTTTGCAACATGAAGCCTTACAGGTTTGACATAGTTTCTATAATCAATTACCGTCAGCATTTAACGCTACATGTGGTTTGTCTATGGAAACTGTAAAACATAATCACAAATAAAATGACAATGTAAGTGACTCCGATTCCAATGTCATCATCAAACATGAGTGAAGGGTATAAATGCTCCCATGTGGTGTCTTGCTCATTCGCACTTCAAACAGGGCTGTTAAATGATTTCAATGATGATTTAAAATAAAAGTTTAAATGGTGTGAGATTAATAACACTAAATGAGGACAACAAGATTTTCCTCAACAATGTGCTTTGAAAGTTGTCGGTTATTGACTGACAAACTGAGAAATAAAAACTAAATGGACATGTGGTAGTGACTAATGTTAATAAACTCTTAAATCGGTGCGATGTTACGATTTCCGCAGCGCCTCAAATGTATTAATTGGTAAGTAAGCGGCATGAGCCATATGGATTGTAAGTGAACATTGGCATGTTGTGTACTGCAATCGGCGGTAAGCCTTGTACGTTCCAGAGACCGCGCGTGCGCAAACTGAATATGCGTTGCTACAGGTACTGCCTAAGCATCCTGTGTAGTCAATTTCGCGTATATAGCAACTGTATACGCGTTGCTGCAGTTAGACTAAGCGTTCCAATGGACGCGTAGTCGGTTAAGCGGACGCAGCATCGCTAGTTGACGCGCGTCAACTCAAACTGTACGCGTTGCTACAGATAAGGGCTTAGCGTTCCAATGTACGCGTACGCTGCAACTTAAGTTGTCGCACGCGCTCATACTTTTTTTGCGCGCAAGTGCGGAGAAATGTACTCGTTATCAGCTTCTCAGTTGAAACGATTAGCCCGTACCATGGTCCGTACAAGGCTTTATAAAGTAGATGATTGTCATTTCTGTGCTGGACTTGGTTGAAAAAACAATATAAATCTAAGTTTTCTTGAATTTACGAGAACACTGCTTAGTGTTCTCATATTGAAAAATGTAGTTAAAGATTTAACTCCCTTTTCATCAAAAAGGCGTAAAATAATCTTTAGTTCAAAATTTTGAAGTATAACCCTTTACAACCAACTTGATATAATAATGAATCTTGATTTTAAAAAATTCTAATATCATAACATATCCCCAAAATAGATAAAAAGGAAGCCTTGAAAAATTCATTTGAATTTGCAAAAAGTCAAAAAAATATTTTTGTTGATTATAAAGGGCCAAGTAATTTATTTTTTTCTTGAGCAACAGTATTTTTTTTTGGTAGGACCATCATCTGCTTTTATTCTGATCCAAATTTACAATAGCTGTGTTGACATTTTTGCACACCAAATGACCTAGTATTGTTAAATTTAATTTCAATGTGTTCAAGTCTTATAATGAGATCAGGGTGCAAGAATTTTCTTGCATGCATTTTAGCCCAATTTCAAACATGTCATGTCATAAAATCTTCTATAAGATTTTTCTAAATCTATGTTAAAATAATTGTAAGCAATATGTGTCGCGGTTGGATAGTAGATTTTATATACAAGATAATATTTTTTATTTAAACTCATATTCTCTTTAGATATCTCGCGATGACGGCGATTCGGCATCCTGGCTACGTAAGTTTTCAATACATTAGAATAGTGGATGCATTTTTTATGAAAAACTAATTAGGAATAAAAGTTTTTATTTGATATGACATCAGTGGGGTCCGTTATTCTTTAAGTTGTCGATGTGTTTGTTTACAGATGTGCGCAGGCGGCGGCGGCGGCAAGTAAGTTGGTTCACATAGAGGATCACTGGCGTTTGCAAGGATGCTAGTTAAATGTAACCAAGAACATTATCGATAAAACTGTTCAATTTATAACAGACATCGGCCTTTATGGGGACTCGGCTACTTATCGCTTTGTTTATTTTCATTTGTCTTGTTGGTTAGGTCGATATTAAACTTACAAGTGATAACCAACGCGTACCTAATGCGTGTGGAAAACGTGATACCTTCATGTCTCACTCACTCATTATATTGTGAGAGCGAGAGGTGCTCACATCTGAAGCCCTACTGCGCAACACGAAGCCCGTATTTAAGGATCTATCTATTTCTTATCAGATACTCGAAGACATCGGTATGAGTAAGAGAGACAAATAGAGTCGAATTTACGGATATTGTGTTTAGTAATAAGGCCTCTGTTACGATTTCCAACCACATTTTCTTATATTCTTTTATCAGATTAGGTAGTTAAAATAACTTAAATGACGTTATCTATAATCTAAACGTATACACTGTAGCCGTCTCTTTGTAAAAGTCGATATGTCTATTCAATCACAGTTACAAACCTACTAGTACAATAATTTATTTTATAAAAATTACATAGTTTGAACAAATTTAGTGTTAACTATTAGATGAATGGATGTCGCATATATACTAAAACCAGAACAAAATAACATTACACTATCATAATGGCCGTATTCATATAACTGTGATCTAAATTTCCTACATATGTACTTCTTCGGTTAGTAATTATTTAAAATGGTAACTCCTTGCAAACGATCAGATAGTACAAAGTGGAAGAAATCCATATTTATTTTAGAATCACTTATAAATACACCTCTCGCAAAGTGCGATATTTGTACTTAGATAATTAATAATTGATATTGTAAAGGAATTTTATTGTGGGTTTATCGTTTGGTATACGTTTATTTCGTGTTTCTGATTCGTCAAGTATCTAGGCATCGACCGTTGTGAAAGGTGTCATTTATATTATTTCTAATTAAAAACTACCTAATTTCTAACTTGAGTATTACTCGATATCTTTAAGCTAAATTGAAAGTGTATCACGGCAAGCAATGTGCCACTATAATCCCGCTAAAATAGCTATAGCTTGACTAATCGATATCCGTGCAGGCTTTTAGTAGCAATTTCAATGGCGTCAATTCAACCATATGGAAAGTATCATTGTTCATATAGAAGCGTATTTGTTCGACGCTAAGTAATGTTTGCATGTCCCTGAAAAAGGCGGTTGCCACCACAGAAAACGGGAAAGGTTAGAAAGGCGTTGTAGGCGGGGCAAGGACGCCACAGACGTTATGAGCAAACGATCATACTTCTGCGAAAGTGAGCGCTGTGATTGGTTTCGTTTCTTTGAACTCGTTTATGTGTGTGAAAGCTTGTGTTTATTATTTGCACAAGAAGTAGAGGGGGGCAAGCGGCGACATCGGTTCTCATACAAAAAATGGCGCACGGCAGCCTTTCTAACCTTTTACATGTTCTGTAGCTACTAAAATGCTACCCAACAATAGTGTGCGGTCGAACGTATAAGTCGGTTTAGTTTATGCAGAGCTAGGGCCTCGTTGTGTCTCCACGACATATTTATTAAATTAACGGTTTCACGAAATAGACCCCGTGGTGACAGGCGAATAGGGTAAATTGGTACAGGTTCGTTTGTAAGTACCTATAGCCGAAAAATTGAAATTGTTTCAGAGTTTATTTTCTAGAGCATTATCAGCTTTAACCAGCCTTGATAGTGGAGGCATGACGTGTGTTTGTTTCTCCGTAAACTCTGCTATAATTGACATGATGATCATTTCTGCTATTTTTCTTAGTACAAGACTAGATAAATTAAAGTCACCTTTTAGTTATGGATTTTTAACTCCACTCACACTAAAATCGTAACTGTTAATCTTAAATATAAAATCTTATCAGTAATTCCAATTACATTTACATTTTCATATTAATTGTCAAAGAAAGAGAATAGCTTTTTCATATGAGCCCAGCTTTATTCTTACCGTAATTCTTATTGAGAACTTTTAAGAAGCTGTATAACTACTGGCTATGAGTATTATACAATTCGCTTTTTTTTTTAAATTACTTGGCGTCAACAATACTTACGGTACGAAGTTGACTAGGTGTCGAGTAATACTTCTGTTAATTGCAAAGTGCATAGTATTTTTATTGAAAATATGCAAGTTTCTTCTGCTTTTTTTATTTTATATTAAAAAACAGGGTATCCCTCTTTGCTTAAAAAATTTTTGTTCCGAATAATATTTCCATCTGTGTGGTAGATGCCCGCAATTATTTAGATGATAACGCAATGATTCCACCTAGATATAAGACTCAAATGTAGTTGTTGTTAAGGACCTCCTCGATTGTAAGTTGTACATAACGATAGCCAACTGATTATTATATATAAAGATATATATCTGGAAAAAAAATATTAAAATTAAAAAAAAAACGAAATAAATGTATATACAAAACAATTGATTTGTTTTATTATTATGAAATCCTTAGGTATTGTCCCAACCCTTGATTGATTGATGAAAACAAGAGAAACAACTAACATGTAACGTAAATGGTCAGCCATGGCCCGTTTTTTGTCTCATACAAAATTGATAAGATTCTTGATTAAGTACAACCATATCTTGAAATATGAGGAAATGGAACCATCGCAAGGGCCAACAAATGCGACTTGTCAGGGTATTAGTTTTAGGATGCAGTAGGTATGCGAGGAGATGCGGGTTCGAGTCTCGCCTGAGACATAATTTTTCAAGTTTTAATGCTGATATTATAATTGCAATTAACACATTCATCACAACTACGATTTTCATATATATTTTACGGTGGACTCACTAGGCACGTCGCCGGCACTGCAATATGAATAAATCGACTCGCCACGCGAGTTCACCAGCACTACATAAGTAAAATAATACTAGTGGCTGTGACCGGGTACATTACGTGTTCATAATTAAATTGCGGAAAATATCATTTAAAGTATTAGTTTTACTCATAATATTTCTCTTCGTTGCTTAGACGTGGAACTTAAGAGTGACAAAGAAGCTTAGAGCTTTCACAAATTATGTATTTCTGTTACCCCAATAACAACAAATACTAAAAACAAAATAAAATAAATATTTAAGGGGGGCTCCCATACAACAAACTCGTTTTTTTGGCCTTTTTGGTACGGAACCCTTCGTGCGCGAGTCCGACTCGCACTTGGCCGATTTATTTAAAACATCAATGAAGACGCATTTCACATTTTCATCCTACTAATATGCTACTCAAAATCTGTACTGTAGTACTACTGCCTCAAGACAATCACAAGCTAGACCTAGTGCCGAGAAGAAGCAGCGCAAGATGTTCTCGACCGATGGATGAGTGAGTATCTAAGTATTGTCGTAGGTACACTACATTATTGAAATACACGAGAAAATAATAAAGGAACATGTTTAGGCAATACATGTTTCAAATTTGATTTTATTCGCTCGTAAGTCCAAGGTAGGTACGAGGGGGCGGGTCAATAAGTCCGTGACTTTTGGAATAAAACACAGATTTTTTGATAAACAAATCATTTTATTTTTCAACGTAGTCTCCCTTGAGCTCTATACACTTTGTCCAACGCTTCTCCAATTTTTTTATCCCTTCCAAAAATATGATTTGTCGAGGTCCTCAAAATAGGCCTTTGTTTGCGAGATGACTTCATCATTGGAGTCAAATCTTTTTCCACCAAGCCATTTCTTCAGGTTTGGGAACAAAAAGTAGTCACTCGGAGCCAAATCTGGAGAATAGGGTGGATGAGGGAGCAATTCATAGCCAAATTCATGGATTTTTGCCATGGCAACTGCACATGTGTGCACCCTTGCATTGTCTTGGTGGAAAAGAACTTTTTTCTTGACCAAATGAGGTCGTTTTTTTTTCAAATCGTCATTGAAGCGGTCCAATAAGTTGGCATAATATTCCCCATTGATTGTTCTTCCCTTTTGAAGGTAGTCAATGTGGATTATCCGACGTGCATCCCAAAACAGTCGCCATAACTTTATTGGCTGACAAATCCACCTTGGCCTTCTTTGGCGCCGATTCACCCTTGAAAACCCACTGTTTTGACTGTTGTTTGGTCTCTGGTGTGTTGTGATGGATCCATGTTTCGTCCATGGTTACAAAACGGCGCAAAAACTCCTCCATATTGCGATTAAACAACGCCAAACCTTCCTGTGAAGTTGTTACACGATTGCGTTTGTGGTCGACTGTGAGCAAACGCGGCACCCATCTTGCGGAAAGCTTTCTCATGCCCAATTGATCTTTTAAAATTGAAACCACTGAGCCATGCGAGATCCCTACGGCTTCCACAATCTCTTGCACTTTCAATCTTCGGTCGGCCAACACCATATCGTGAATTTTTTCGATTGTTTCGGGTGTAGAGACCTCAACTGGGCGTCCAGGACGTTCGGCATCTTCAGTGCTTTTACGGCCACAACGAAATTCAGTAAACCACTTTTTTACCATTGAAATCGATAGTGCAGAGTCCCCATAGTATTTATCAAGCTTAGCCTTGGTCTCGGTAATGGTTTTTTTTCGCAAAAAATAATGCTTAATAAGCACACGAAATTCTCCTTTTTCAATTTTTTCCTCAAATTACTGGGTAGTCTGATAAAAATAGCTGTCAAACACAAACTAACTGACGCAGCAAGTTCAAATTTTGATAGGAATCAACTGATAGATACCTGTTGACAGGAGTAGTGTTGCTTTTTCAGTAAAGAGGTCAGAAATTCAAAAAGTCACGGACTTATTGACCCGCCCTCGTATATCGTTTCAATATCAAAACAATCTGCCCAATCGATTCACTAATGCTTGATATAGATTTTTAACAATTAATTAAACAACCTCCTCTATTAAGCTCGTTGCAGTAGGTATCTCATCATCATTATCCAGCCAACTGATGCCCACTGATAGATAGACATTGCATAGGCCTCCCCTAACCCCAAGGATCTCCAACACGATCGTTCCTGGGCCCCCCATCCTACGACTTCCTGCGACCTTCGCCAGATCGTCGGTCTACCTGGTGGAGGCACACCCACAGATCGTCCGGTGCACGGTCGCTATTCCAGAATTTTTTTACCCAAACGGCCGTCACTTCTCACTATGTGTCCCGCCCACTGCCACTTCACTTGTACCCATCTAAATTACCTAAAAAAACCTAATAGAAAAAACATTTAACTTAACTAGGTAGGTCTGTAATTCCAGGAACAATAGAAATCATGTTATCTATCGCGGTAACCGACTGCGCTTTGAAAAGACCACGTAGCCTTTATCTAACCCATTCAACCGGCTTATGACTTAAACAAAGTCAGGTAATAACAAAGGGATTAGTGTAATAATGGTGCTTTTGTCATTTCTTATCTGTAGCAATTCCTAGATTTTAAAACGAAAAATATCCACGTGGGTTATATTGGGTAAGGTAAGTAAATTATAATAGCCTTAGAATTAACTTTCACTTTCATTACCAGCCTTTATCATTGCACCGCTAGCCACGGGTTGTCCAAATAAGGGTTTTGCTATACTTGCTTTGCTAGACGGGTTGGCGATCGCAGTTTGGCGATTGGAAGAGAAAAGACGCTACGGCTGCGTCTTCTTCTGTCTGTATTTTAGTTGCTTTTTATTACACCCATAGGTGGGATCTACCTCCTAGTAGTCCACCCACCCTGGGCAACGGCATCTTTGGTTTTTGAACCAATGATGACGGCTAGCTAACAGATCCCTCAGCAGTGGTAAGCTTCGTAAGGGGCTGTCGCTGGATGCTACCACCCTCCTGCCGGAGTCCAGCGCCAAACAGTTTTTCTGTGTTCCGCTGGTGTGTAGGAGAACCAGTGCCTCTGGGTAAGCTCGCTCAATCTTAGGCTTCTTCTTAGCCGTAGAGATATGTATGTATGTAGTCAAGAGCAAACCCATTGATTATAAAAAAAAAGTCTCACCAGTCAACACTAAATAGAAAAAGATTTACTCGATACTTTATGCTACTTAAATTTTCCAGTAAACAGTTGGATTTTGTGATGCAGTCCTAAAATACAGTAGCATTTACCTCTACGCGTATGTAAGAGGCGACTAAAATGAGTAGGCACCCCCAGAAAGAAGACTGGCAGAAGCTACTCTCCGCCTGTGTCTGTTTTTTTAAGATGATGATGATATTAGTAAAAGTTGTGATTTAATTTGTAAAATAACTCGAATGTTTTACGTATAAATCAAATACCTATGTCACAGATAATATATTACTCCTATGTGGTCCCTCAGCTCTTAGACTAAAGTTACGTACGGTTTTTGGTCTAGGTGTGATTGCTGCCTATGTTGTACTAAAACCCTAAACCTAATTAAACGAATTAGCCATGATCTTTCCAAATAATAACTATCTACGCTTCTTGTGATCCCTGAAGGACGAGGTAAAAATGACTAATAAACCAGTAGTTTTACAACGAAAATTATATTCTTCCTATCTGAGCTTTAATAAAGATTGCAAGAAACATAAAAAACCCAATTCCGTAAAAAAAAAATTGTGCGTGGTCCATGAGTCCATGATACACTATAGGGATGTTAACAAACTAAACAGAATATGTAAATGTTTTATGTTAGTTCTACTTATATTTAGTAGAAACTTTTTAGTGTTTGAAATTTTTGTCAGTTTTTGCTACTAAATTTTGGTAACAAAATAGGTCAGTTAAACATCTAGGGCCAAAATCCGTTAGTTTAGTATAACAGTTGAGGGATTACACATTATACACTTAAAACTTTTTATTAAATTCTTTACAAATTCCAGAAATGGTTTTACAGATTAAGACCGCAACTCCTATTAAACGCTTTAGTTTCAACAAAAACTAAAAAGGATGACGCATCCCTTCAGTCCAGACTTCCATGATTAGGAATCCAAAGGTTATGATTATCGCTTAGAGATCAACCAAAAAGTTTGCAATCGCAATCAATAAATAGCTTTCTTTCTAGCTAGACCTTAAAGAAAATTTGTGATTCTCTTTCCTTTGATATAAGGTAGTTTCTTAAACTAACCTTATAATACCAAGTTTCATATAAATCGGTTAAGAATCGTTTGATTACCATATTTACAAACTTCAAACCCACTTTTCTTCTTTTAAAGGATGCTTCCTAGGATAAAAACTAGACTAAGGTATGTCCTTTCCCGAGACTCAAACGCTCTACATTAGTTCAGCGGTTTGAAAATGAAAATGTTACAGACAGGTTAGTAATTGATACAATGTAAAGTTATTTTTAACTAGCTGTTGCCCGCGACTTCGTCCACGTCAATTTCTGTTATTATGAACGCGATAATTTTTGCAACATTTTTCACTGATGCTTCGGTCCTATTGGTTGCAGCGTGATGTTATATAGCCTCAAGCCTTCCTCGATAAATGAACTATCCAACACAAAAATAATTTTTCAATTCGAACTAGTACTTCCGGAGATTAGCGCGTTCAAACAAACAAACAAACAAACTCTCCAGCTTTATAATATATCGTCGTCAGGAATGGGTTAGCACTGCTATCGCCAACGTCAGCGTCTTCTGGTACAGGGTCCATGGCGTAGGTATCAGGCAAATAAATCCACACACGTAGAAGGTATCAAACTGGGTGTAATTAACTAAGAGATACAATATTGAGCACTTAGGTTGTCTCGGAACTGAGTGGACTAACGGTCCCGTGGTGAACGTCTGATATCTGTGGCTGCTCAACTTAGAATGTTCTGCAAAACACAGTACCTCTCGCCAGCACGATTCCGTTCGCGTTTCGTCACCCGATTGTGACGTCACGGTGTTCACTCACTTCCGATACTACAATAATCAAATGAGATTTTATAATCGCTAACTTGTTAAAACTACGACAAATATTAGTATAGATAATCTTCAAGATAACATTTTTATTTTACATAACTATTTTTATTTGCGAATCTATATTGATTAAGTTTGTTATTAATTATCTTTATCATACAACTACTTACGTACCTAGCTGTTTCCCGAGACTTCGTCCGCGTCAATTTCTGTTATTACGATCGATATTTTGTTAAAAACTCTTTGGCACATAATTGGCAATAATGCATTAATTTCGACCAAAATTCTAAAATAATCCCCGTTTTTGCAACATTTTTCACTGATGCTTGCTCCTATTGATCGCAGCGTGATGTTATATAGCCTAAACTAAAGCCTTAAAAAATAACTATCCAACTTAAAAAAATATTTTTTTCAATTCGAACCATTACTTCCTGAGATTAACGCGTTCAAACAAACAAACAAACAAACAAACACTTCAGCTTTGTAATATTAGTAGATTTAATCGAATAGCTAACTAACGAGACTTCTGAAGTTAATTACATCGTAGGTACTTGTATCTTGCACCCTTTCTATGTCAGGGGAGATTATTAGACCTGAATGTATCTAAACAATAAATTAATAATAACCATAATAACTCTATGTAAGTAGGAATAATAGGGATTCATAAAAACTTTTTCCATGGGAGTAACTGGGATATCACTTCAGGTGTTACCGATCATTAGCAATACAAACAAAAGCATCATTTCGCTCCATAATTAATGTCAACCTCCAAAACACTCCGTTTTGTTAAATACCATTATCAAGCATTTCCTAGAATTCGGAAGCTATTTGTCTCTTTAAACTTTTTAAGAAAACTAGAAGTTTATTTATTACTTTAAACAAGGAATGATAATAAGAAGGATCAGTATTTTATGGCTTGTTGTCACTCCCTAACTTGTTATCTCTAAAGTTTATGCATTGTCTAAAATTGTAAGCTTTGTGTGGCCACGTGGTGTTTTAAGAGGAAACACTACGGGCGAGAGAATTGAAAAATAGGTATTTGTAAAATCTATTGCTGTCGCGTAGTGCCAAACGCCTTTACCGCAGAGTGTGATAGAGATAACTGCTTCTTGGACCGAAAATACCTACTAAAAGCACACCAAATCAACGTTTCGTAGTCCCCCGATTACTTTTCCAAAACTAGACCGATTTAAATACTTTTTTCAGTAAAAATTAAAGAAAGGCTTTGGCCGTGTTCGTATGTATTCCTTTTTTTCCAAAATTTAGCCAAATTTGTTTTCTGGATGTTTGAACACTGCGAAAAATATGGCGATTTTTTTCGATTTTTGAGGGCTCATATCTTTTTTATTAATTAATTTATGAAAAAACGGAAAACATAGAAACATGCTAAGGGTGGCCATAGATTTTGGTAATAAAAATTATTGCTCTACTGGCTTTATCCAGGGAGGAAACAGGGGACTACGTTTGTATAGAAAAACAACCCTTGTGTTTCCTCCTAATTAGCTTAAACAATAATAAATTCGTACATGTCTGTCAATGCGTGTTGTTGATGAAGACTCATTTCGTACGATGATTCCTGATTGAGATTTTTCCTAGTCAACTGAGGCTAATGATAGAACACGAAATCTGTAAAAGTACTTAGGAGAGACCATCACTTAGCTTTTTTAAACTTATGATATTATTATGAGTAGGTAAGTAATTAAGACAGGAGAGAAGATTAACAATAAATAGGTACCTAATTGTGTTTATGACATTGTTGATACTAATTAAGTTGCATTTAAAAACACTTCATAATAGTTTCTTTGAATTATTTACTAAAACGTAATTTGTGAAGTGATTCAATTTCATTATTACAATAATGTCATCCTTTTGGTAATTATTGTTTTGTAAGACTTACTTAGCATAAGAACTAAAAGCGTGATACGATGTTTTGTCACGTATAAAACATATATTTATTATTTATCAATCTACGAAATAAATACGAAGTAATTTTTAGATTAAAACAAAAATCTTTTTGATAATAATATGGTAAGCAGGTATAATATATTATTTATTACTTATGTAAAATCAAAGTTTTTTCAGGATTGACTGAATGTGCCGTTTTTCTGTCTAATAGCTAGGTACATAATATGTTCACAAGAGCCACCAAAGGGCAGCAAATAGGAATTACAAGCATCTTACAAAGATTAAAGCTACGAAAATCACGACATTAGCCAAATATTTTGAGTCAATGGGAAACAAGAAAACACAATTTTTTAATTAAGTTGCACACACTCTATATTATTATCAGTCCATTCAAGTTCACTGTTGGAAATGGTCGTTATACCTAATCGCCACATAGGTGGTCGCCGGAACAATAGAAAACAGCACCACCCCTTATTACGTCAAATTTTCTCAATTGATATTGATCTCTACTTGTTGGACTTAAAGTTGAAAATCAATTCAATGACCTTTAACTTTTGGGTAGGTTGACCTGCCGTTGTCTGTACCTACTACCATAGGGAAAGAAATATACTCTTTCCCTATGCTACTACTAAGTATATTTTAACAAAAAAACATCGAAATCGGTCAAACTGTTAAAAAAAGTTATGTGTAGACGTACCATTAAATGTGAACATATTTTTTAATTTAAGGATACGTGAACTATATTTCAGGTATTATATTATCTGTAATGTAACGAAGTTCTCAGTTCGCTCCTATTAGTCGCAGCGTGATGTTATATAGATTAACTAGCGACCCGCCCCGGCTTCGCACGGGTGTAATGCTGATACTAAATACACTACAAAAAAACTGTGAACGTAGTGGCCCCGCTCCGGCTTCGCACGGGTATGAAATATTTCACTGAAAAAATGATTAAAATCGATCCAGTAGTTTTGATTTATTCATTACTGCCCGTGGCCCGCACGTGTTATATTTGGAGTAAAACAATTCCCCTTTCCCTAATACCATGAAGATTTCCTGCTGTCTTTGGAATATCTAAATTCCGCGCCGCCGCCGCCCTGGCCGGCCTACATACCGCCGCAAACGCTACGTCCCGTAATTTTTAAATCTGTAATATCTTCGATATTCTGTAAAGGGCCATATACGAGTAGATCAATATTAAATCAACAATGTACTCGTATTTAAAGTATTTAATTGGATAAGGATTAATGCTGTATTGGTTAAAATCGCTTCGAAAATTAACCATTATTTGTCGTAAAAAGTAAATGACAAAAAAATGTTATTGTGGGATATCCATAACAGATAGACATACACCATCGCGGAGTTTTCTGTAGACCTTACAATATGTATAATACTTAGTACATTATTTTGATAAATTTCGTAGGGTTTAGCCTGCGTTTGCAATGTAAGCGGAAAAAAATGTGAATATTTACGACATCATATTAGAAACCTCAAAAATAACAGTATTTCTCCACTATTTAATGGATGTTATTATACATATGAACCTTCCTCTTGAATCACTCTATCTATTAAAAAAAAACGCATCAAAATCCGTTGCGTAGTTTTAAAGATTTAAGCATACAAAGGGACATGGGGAAAGAAAAAGCGACTTTGTTTTATACTATGTAGTGAAGCCCTTTTCGATAAATGGACTATCCAACACAGAAAGATATTTTCAAATCGAACCAGTACTTCCAGATATAAGCGCGTTCAAACAAACAATCAAACTCTTCAGCTTTATAATATTAGTATAGATAGATATTAATTTATAAGAGTAAGTATTTCGAGATTTCTACCATGTACCTTGTTTTTTATGAGTTTCTGATATTATTATATCTGCCACAATTCGGCACTGTTGCAAGCGCCATGATCGCAGTCTTAAAAAGCAAGGTACATGGTAGGAATCTCGAATAACTTAATCTTACGATAGTGACCATGATGCCCTGTAGGTCTAGACGTAACGCCTCGTTGGTCTAGTGGTTTAAATACCGGGCCAAGATCTCGGGGTCCCAGGTTCGATCCCCGGGTCGGCCAAAAAGTTTCAAATTTTCGAACGTTGCTCGGGTTTGTGATCACCAACCCGCATTTGGCAAGCGTGGTGATTATGTCAGTTCCCATCATTGCTGTGGTAACTTGAATTCAATATGGAGGCCTTTTCCCTGCAGTGGGATGATTATATGCTGTTACTTTACTTACTGACCATGAAAGTTTAAATCAGTATATGGAAGAAGAATACTAAGTGAGTCGGTATTTTCAACGTGCAACTACCGAACCCTACACTGCGCGTGATCCGACATGCACTTGTCTGATTTTTATAATAAACTGTTGCAAGGTGTTTATTTAGAATAGCCGACCCGCGAATTCCTGCGCGTGGAATTTTGTTAATTTGAAACTACGAGTATTTCACGGGAGCCGCCATTTTTCTGGGATAAAATATGTATAGTATATGCTATTCTATATTTTTATCTATCTCTGTGCAAAATTTTATTCAGATCCGTTAATTAGTTCTGGTGTAATAAAGTAACACTCGTATTCAAACTTTCGTATTTATAATTAAGATTTAGTAAGATTTGATTAAACTTTAGCCACAAATAAGAACAATTTGGCTCAAAAAAGATGTTTTCCGTCTTCTATACTCACGACACCCATAGGAAGAGGCGGAGTGTTGAGAGAGGATAAAAAAAAAATGATACGATTTTATGCAATACTTGCATAAAATGAGCCCTAGATTTGCAAATAATATACTGACTGACTTACATTAAATTAATACAAAACAATATTTTACTTTACGTTAAAACCTTTCCACTTGAACCACTCTAAGTATCTATTCATTCATACCACATTAAAATCTGAATTTAAGAGGAAAAACAAGGGCCGTTTTTCCATACAAACGTAGTCCCCTGTTTCCTCCCCGGATAAAGCCAGTAGAGCTATATTTTTTATTACAAAAATCTATGGCCACTATTAGCCCAGATACAGCTCGCTTCTTGTATGCGGACGACCTAGCCCTTGCTTCCCAGGCCAATACCTTTGAGGAAATCGAAGAAAATCTGTCGTCTGCTCTTACAGACCTAAGCCGCTATTACAGTGAAAACGCTTTAAAGCCAAATCCAAGCAAAACACAGTCTTGCGCCTTCCATCTCCGTAATCGGCAAGCGGGTCGTGCCCTCAATGTCACTTGGCAAGGAGTTGCAATAGAGCATAGTGACCACCCTAAATATCTAGGTGTTACCTTAGATCGATCACTGACCTATAAGCGTAACTGCGAATCCCTCAGGAAAAAGGTCAGTGCTCGTAATAATATTCTATTGCGACTAACATCATCTGAATGGGGGGCCTCGCCGCAAGTCTTGCGGACCAGTGGTCTAGCTCTCGCCTTCTCCGTTGGTGAATACGCATGCCCCGTGTGGACTCGCTCTTTCCACGCGAAACAGGTGGATATAGCTCTAAATGAAACGTGCCGGTTAATTACAGGCTGCCTTAAGCCGACACCGGTACAAAAGCTATATCCCCTGGCAGGAATTGCGCCCCCAGATATCCGGCGAGAAGTGGCTAGCTCCATCGAGAGAGCCAAATTGGATGACGATGCGCGCCATCCTATGCACCAGTATTCCACTGTGCCGCAAAGGCTCAAGAGCCGGAACAACTTTTTAAGATGCGTTTCTCCAATACGATCTACGGCGTCAGAGGCACGCTGTACCCTTTGGCGGGAAAAATGCCAACTTGCAGGGTTCGTCCCGATCGGTGAGTCTCTTCCTCCTGGGCATGATTTACCATGGCCGACCTGGAAGTCATTGAACCGACTCAGAACTCAGGTCGGCCGGAGTAAGGATAATCTGCGCAGGTGGGGGTTCTCTGGTGTTCTGGACGATCGGTGCGAGTGTGGTTATCCCATACAAACAATGGACCACCTATTATCCTGCCCTGCGTGCCCCGAAAGCTGCTCGCACGGGGATCTCCTTCAGGCCAATGAAAGGGCAGTAAAAGTGGCTGAGTTTTGGTCCAATAAAATTTGAATTTGCTTTCGACTCGAAGAAGAAGATTAGCATGTTTCTATGTTTTCTGTTTTTTCATAAATTAATTAATAAAAATGATTATGAACCCTCAAAAATCGAAAAAAATCGCCAGATTTTCCGCTGTGTTCAAACATCCAGAAAACAAATTTGGCTAAATTTTAGAAAAAAAGGAAAACATACGAACATGGATAAAGCCTTTCTTTAATTTTTAATGAAAAAAGTATTTAAATCGGTCTAGTTTTGGAAAAGTAATCGGGGGACTACAAAACGTTGATTTGGTGTGCTTTTAGTAGGTATTTTCGGTCCAAGAAGCAATTGTCTTTATCACACTCTGCGGTGAAGGCGTTTGGCACTGCGTGACAGCAATAGATTTTACAAATACCTATTTTTCAATTCTCTCGCCCGTAGTGTTTCCTCTTAATTACGGCTGAATTTAATACTATTATCTGCTACGAAATACTTTATTATTAGTAAGATATTTCAGTTCTAATAAATGGTCTACCTATTAAAAAAAGATTTTTCTTAATCAAATAATCCAAACAATAAAATTTGGCTAGTAATTGTATTCGTATTTGTGTCTTTCATTAAACAAAATATTACTTTTTTTACAGAAAACCATTACAATAAAATAATAAGTAGGTATTAGCAGGTATTACAATTACGAATGTTTTTATTATACTATTTTATGAGTATGTTTAGTAAGCTGTCCATAAATAGATTAGATTTAAATAAAACTCTTATTACTTAAACAAATCCTTCTATTCCGACTGTTTGATTTTTATACAGGCTGTTAGGTGAATGGTATAACAAGCTATGTATGAAACAATCTTGATATGTATGAAAATTAAAAAATTAAAAATGATGATATTAGGGGTTAAAGTATGAAATTGCCGTTTTGTATGGACGAAATCGAGAAAAGTCATTTTTCCATACTAACAATTTTTTAGTTTTTTTAAAAACGCCTGAACCGTTTTCCATGCAATTAAAGGTGAAAGTTAGACGGTTATAAAGCTACGCATTATAGTATTTAAATTTCTGAAAATCAAAGTATATAATACAAATATACTTAATTGAAGCAAGAAGGTCAGTTGACACATTGTAAGGGGTCTTTTCAACGACTTCCTTTGAAGTAATAGGCACTAGTATTGCATTTTTTTTTAGTCAAAAGTTACTTTATTTAGTTTTTGATACAATACAAAAAGAATTACGCAATAATATGACTATACTTAAGAGCTATAAACAAAATAAAAAGTGGGAAAATAATCGGCAATTTCATGCTTTAACCCCTATTATCAAATTTCTGACTTCACTTACAATTTATATGCATATGTTAACAAAGGCTAGTTTTGGCTTATTATCCCCTTATTATTAACTAAAATACCTTATAAAAGAGTTAAAATATAATAGCAATGATTTCATTACGATATAAATTAACTAATTATACCCATTCATTAGGTACTATTAAGAAAGTTGTTTTCGTGTTATTTTTTCGCCCACTCCTATCCAAGCCTATTGTGTCCCACGCGTATAAGAGCTCGGGGAGACAACCCTTTACGTCACTCGGCGTTCAACCCCGGTAGAAACAACAAGTCTATTTTTAAGTTGTTTTCAAGTAACTCTCATTATGTGAGTTATAATAATAATTTAAAACTAGACCAGATTCATGTCAGAACTTTAATATCAATATTTCTGGTCATTATCAATTCTTATTGTTAAAGAATCAGAGAAATTAAGTTTAAAATATTGAAATGAATCTGGTCTGGTAGGTATTAAAAGAAGTGATCTTATGTTACTGAATTTATCCAAAACTTCTTGTCTCTCAGGTCTAGCTGGAGGAATTATCGTCTGAAGAACAAGCCGACATCCTTCCTCAAGGATTTGTGTGTCCGGAAACCCAAAAGCATGTGGCCAGTTGCGCTATACTCGCACTCAAACACCCGCCCGGTCGGGAAGCCGAATGAGCACCAGAACCAGCAGAACCTGAAGACTTTGGGCATGACCTCTGCTATATCTATGGCAGGTTAGTAAATTTAACCTAAATAATCCACCTCTCGTTCTCGTTGTAGTTTTTACAGTAGGAAATCTTTGTTGATCAGCGCTGCTTGCATCCAACTTTGATTTCTGGAAAGTCTTTTGTTGATTTGTTAGTTACTATTATATTACATCTTAAAATCACATGTGATACTGTACATGTGCATCAATTTTTAAATGGGTGTAACTTAATAACATCATCTAAACTCCTGACCTTTCTAAAGCTAACGTAATATTCTCGTAGGTCCAAAACCAATTGACATTGAAAAGACGAACGAGCTGAAAGAATGCCTCGTTCCCTTTGGCGTGTTCGAATCGGAAAATGAAATGTACCATCGCATGGAGGTATTGGGTACGCTGCACGGCCTGGTCAGGCAGTGGATTTGCGAAGAGTCCCTGAGGAAGAACATGCCTGCAAGTATGGCAGAGACGGTCGGAGGGAACGTCTACACCTTCGGATCTTATAGGCTCGGGGTAAGTCTTTTTGTCTGGTCAAAACTGAAAAGAGATTTCCAATACTTAAATTTGACTGAGGCTGCAGCAATTAATGGCTGCGGCAACCCCTCATTTTAATGAATAAAACTCGTTCTCCTTTGCTACAGGTGCACAACCGCGGCGCTGACATTGATGCGTTATGCGTGGCACCACACCACATCGAAAGGGCGGACTACTTTAGTTCCTTCTACGAGTTGCTGAAGCAGCAGCCTCAAGTAATTATCAAAACAGGATAGTTGTAGCAGACTACAGTTTATTGATCAATTTTAGTAAACTATACTGGTATGGTCATACTTATGTTTGTTTGTTTGTCTACAGGTAAAAGACCTGCGAGCGGTAGAAGACGCGTTTGTGCCGGTCATTAAAATGAACTTTGACGGCATCGAGATTGATTTGCTGTTCGCCCGGTTGGCTCTTACGGAGATACCTGGTGAGTCATTGTGATACTACACTTTATTTTTATTACCCATTAGGTCGATTCTAAGACTAACAAATGTGTGTTATCGCAGATTCCTTCGACCTCGACGATGACCATCTCCTGAAATACTTGGACCAGAAGTGCGTGCGCTCGCTTAACGGGTGCCGCGTGACGGACGAGATACTGCGCCTCGTGCCCAACGTCACCAACTTCCAGCTCACTCTCAGGGCCATTAAGCTGTGGGCTAAACGTAAGTATTTGATTTTGAACATACTGTAAGAGACATCACTCAAATTGATTATCTTTCGTTTTGAACAATGTGATAACTCTAACATTACTTACTTTACTTCTCCAGGCCGCGGCATCTACTCCAACTCACTGGGATTCCTGGGCGGTGTGTCATGGGCTATGCTGGTGGCCCGCACGTGCCAGCTCTACCCCAACGCGCTACCAGCCACCTTAGTCCACAAATTCTTTCTGGTGTTCAGCCAGTGGAAGTGGCCCCAGCCCGTGCTACTCAAACAGCCTTCTAATGTCAATCATGGATTTCCCGTTTGGGACCCGAGGGTTAGTTAATTAAGCAATTTTCAGAAGTTTTCATTACAATTACAGTACAAACTTGCTACACATATTATAGTACTGACTAGATGGACTGCCATGAATCTTATAACTAACGCATGTGTTTGTATACGCAGGTGAACGTAGCGGACCGCTTCCACCTGATGCCGATCATCACCCCGGCGTACCCACAGCAGAACTCCACCTTCAACGTGTCTGCGTCTACGAGGACTGTTATAGTGGACGAACTTAAGCTCGGTTAGTCGAGTTTCAATCTATTCCTGTCTAATAAATGAATACGCACCAGGAAACACTTCAAGTTACGATATATTTTAGTGAAACCTTGAAGTACAGAAGACCTTTAGGAAGCTAGTGAAAAAGATAACCATTTTCTTTTGAAAATTCGATGTCTTCTTAGTACTTCTTTCATACACGATTATTAAAGTAAATATTACTTTGCATTAAAATGTCGGTAAGATTTACTTTAGCCTAAAAGCAAACGTTTAGCTTATAACGTATTTTTCTGATCACAGGGCTGACCGCAATGGACGAGATAATGCAAGGAAAGTGCGGTTGGGAGCGTTTGTTCGAGGCACCCAACTTCTTCTCTCGCTACAAGCACTTCATCGTGCTGCTGGCCGCCGCTGTTAGCACCGACGACCAGCTGCAGTGGTGCGGCCTCATCGAGAGCAAGATCAGACATCTCATAAGTAAGTTCACACTTCTTTTAATAGAACTTAGTGTAAGAAAGACTATGCTTAAAAATATTGCCGAAGACTCGCCGTTTATTTAAATAACATGTCCGCACAGTGCAAATAGTTGTTTTGTTCCATTGGTCTGTGTAGTATATACGTCACATGCATTAACCGTGTTCTCCTATCCGCAGCGACCCTGGAGCGCAACCAGCACATCACGATCGCGCACGTCAACCCCGAGTGCTACAACAGCGTGCCGCTCCACACCAACAACGGGCAGCCCATGGCTCTGCCGCCAGGTAAATTGAGAGACTTGATTTAACTTGACAAAGTTATTAAAACTTAACATTGCAATTACCGATCACAGAATGATTAGCAGAAAACTCAAGACAATCTTTGTTTATAGGTTCGCCCATATCCACAGACCCAGCACCAGAAATCAAGAATGATGAAAATGTAAGTGTTATCTTTGCAAATCACACTTTTTGTTAATGAAGCACAGTTTCTTAAAAAAATATATATGAAAAACATGAACTACTTGCTTAGAATCTTCTATTACCTTCTATGTTTCTTATGAAGAAGCTTATAGTTTGCTAATTCCTGTCTCAATATGAAACTTAATAAAAATTCTATCAAATCTATGCCGGTATTCATAATAAATTATGTCTTAATCCCTCGATCGTGAGTTATTCCAGACACAATTGAAATCAATTGTTATCGCGGCACGCGCGTGCCGCCTGGGGGTTGAGGGATTAATGGTCTTAGTAACGGCATTTAGCGAAGCACTAAAGCAAATAAACTATTTCATTTTACAACTTTCCATTTAATTGCTCTCACTAAGTCCAGACTTTTCGTAATTTATTATTAAGTTAAGTCCAACTGAATAGGGATTTCTTAAAAGGCACACTGGTTCTTCATGGACCCTTGGATCTTAACATAGTCGACATTAAGGTCTAGTTTGCAATAAAAACTTTCTAGTACAAATTCTAACCCAAACCAACTTTTTACTTGCAGGGCGAAGTAATAGCTAACTTCTGCTCAATGTGGTTCATCGGGCTCGAGTTTGAGAAGGCAGGCGTGGCCGTGGACCTCACGCAAGACATCATGAAGTTCACCAACACGGTGCACTACCAGGCCGGGACAAGCAACTTGTGGAGGAACGGCATGTCCATTGAGGTTAGTTTACGAAGCCATACTTTTCTGTAATAACATTTACTAAGACTAATGAAGTTAGCAATCATCCAGGCACTTGCAGTTTTGAACTCATGGATTACAAAATTATGTTGTTTTATGAATAGGTAAGACATCTCCAGACTTAGGTCAAGTTTTATTTTAACGCCTCATTGGACTAGTTTGTGTAATGAGCCAAGGTACGGGTTTTGATTCCCGGGCTAGGCAACAAGACTTTCGAATTTTCAAACATTAGATAAGTCGGGTTCGTAATCACCAACTGGCATTTGGTAGTAATTATTATATCATATACCTGTACATGCCTGTACGTACTGTGGTTTACTGGTAACATGATTTTAATGATGGAGGCCTTTGCCCAGCAGTGGGATAAATTTATATTACTTTTTTATTAGTATTTATTATTTTGTAAATAAAGTTTAATAAAAGTGTATCTTTTTCTTTACAGGCGCGCCACGTGCGACGGAAACAGCTCAGCCAGTACCTGTCGGGTTCGCTGCTAAAACGCGATCGCACCATGGCGGGCAAGCGGAAGCTGCCTCCCTCGCCCTCAACGACCTCCGAGTCCTCAGCGCCCGCATCGCCTTCAGCCTCCTCTTCGTCCTCCGCGTCGACTTCTCCCCCGCCGCTGAAGAGGATGAAACGCGACTCCGACAGCAGCGTGAGTGAACCCAAACCAGTCCAGGGTTGGGAGAAATCGTCAGCGTAAACTTGCTCCCGCACTTTGTGGGACACTTGGGTTATTTTTGGGGAAAATGGGAACAAAAAAAAAGAATATGAATGAGAAAAGATTGACTCATTGCGATTAGTTGGTTAAGTAGAATAGAGTAGGTTACCAAAAAAAGAATGAGAAAAGATCAACTCATTATGATTAATTACATATCATTTTGGACTTTTGATTACTTGTATATAAAATTAATAGAAAAAAAATTTTACTCATTGCAAAAAATTATGTAAAGAATAAAAAAATATTAAATAAAAAAAATACATGAGAAAAGATCAACTCATTTCAATTAGAGTTTAGGTAACTATAGTGTATTTGAAATTATGAGAAAAGATTGACTCATAGCTTAAGTACCTACTTAATCTGAAAATGGAAAAAACCAATAGATTAAAAAAAATTTGGTAAATTATAAGTGTTATAAGTACCTACATGAGAAAAGATCAACTAATTTCGACAATGGCTGTAATTTTAATTATGAGAAAAGAATAACTCATTTATTTGAAGACTTCACGCGGTTTGTTATAAATTGCTGAATTCTTTATCAAGATGCTCAAAATCGTTTCTTCATCTCCCTTACGCAGTCAGTTCCCATCACCTGAACACGGCGATAATCGAAGACATGAAGAATTTCAGTCAACAGAGGACCTTCAGAGAAAATGGAACGGAGACCAAGCGGTGTTCCAGGGTCATCATTTTAAAGACATATTGACTTTAAGCATGCCTGATTTGTTATAAGAATGATGATAGATGTTAAGTGACTAAGTTATGTATTCCGTCCATTTTAGTGTAATTATTTTTATGTTAAACACTTTAAATTAGTATTAAATGCCTTTGTATTAAATGCCTTATTTAAATATTGTAAGCCGTGCCATATTGTAATAAAATTGATGTATTTTAAGACCGATTACAATTAGGTATTGATTAACTTGGAATGATGTAAATAAATAAATGAAGACTTATACTAAGTACATCGTTTTTTAATCTACTTCACGAGTACCTACCTAAGTACCTACAATACCCCGAAGAGCAAGGACTGATACACAAACGCTTTAACTCTCCTAGTTTGCTTGATCAAGACCTAAAATATATTATTGATTAACAAAATTTATATCCAACTAAATATTTAAATCCTTTATAGTATAATAAACACTTTGTGCTTATTAGAACAAAGTTATCTATTTCCTACATCACTTATTAGTTACCTACCTTTAAACGCGCTCGAAGAATTCGAAAGATTATAGACTATTCACATTTTACTTTTTAGCAATTCAAAGACTCAAAGTCTCCTTAGAATAATAAATGATAATAAAAAAAATTGGTTGTTTGTAAAGTAGGTTTACGATCGAGATGTTTACGTGATAACGAGAAAATCTCCATTCGTTTGTATGCCGCTAGAGTGAGAGAGACGGAAGATCGGTCCACTCACTCGAACGCTATGCCAGCCTCCGCTCGTGAGGATTCCGCCGTCCGCGTGACAAGTTTCACGGAATGACTGGCAGCGCTCGAGATGAGACGGGAGATCGGTCCGTCTCTCTCTCGTTATACCTGCGATCGCGCTCGTGAGGTTTTGGTGTGACACAAGTTTCTGAACATGTCACCCGACTAAAACGATTTTAAAGACGTTATCACGTCAAAAGATTAGTGGCAACTATTATAACAGCAGATCTCCGTTATTTCTTATCAGTAACAAACACAACACAAAAAGGTTTCAAATTCCAGGAAATGACTGAATTAATTTTCTTTCTGGTATTCTAAACCTTATCGGTTCTAGGAAATGTTATTTGAAAATTCCTAGAATTATAAGTTTTGTTGTGGTCATCTAGTGTTCTAGAGCTAGAGCTTTATTAGAGCTTTTATTCTAACATTGTCAGATAATATGTAGGCAGGATTTAATATTTGTTAAAGGCGCATTGCTTATGAATGAAGTATCTAAGCATTTTTTAGTACTCTTTACCTAATGATAAGGTAGATAGTAGTAAATATAAAGGTATTTATATTATTGTGAGCTATTAATTTCTCTTTTAAGATTATTATTAGATTTTAACAAAATTGATACTTAATTTATTTTGTTAATTGATTTGGGGTTTTTATACCTTATTTTTATGAGTTTTCGATATTTCGGCCCTGATATTTTATTTCTTTTCTTTAAAACCTTATACTTAATTTCTTTGGTAAAACCTTATAATTAAATCAAAATGATTGAGATGCTTTTATTGAATAAATATTAAATGTGTTCGGAAATACATTTAACTAGCAATTCTTTTAAGTATTAGTAGTAATTTAATAGGTATAAATAAACGCGAGCGACTTAGCATAAATAACAGTAGGCACTTTTTAGAATTTTGATAAGGTTTTTAAGCAATTAAATTGAATTGAATTGAATTACCGGTGTAAATTGAAAATACAACTAAAATGTTTTTTCAATCTATGGTATTTACAATTTAATCAATCAAATAAATTATTACTTGTCCCCAAGCAAATCGATATAAAATAAAAACTGGCCAAGTGCGAGTAGGACTCGCGCACGAAGGGTTTCCGTACTACGAGTATTGACTAGGTATACGATAGGGACATAAAAGTTAATGTAGTGCCTAGTAGGCATGGTAACAGGTAGGCACTGCCTACCTGTTACCATTTATTGATATCGAGCAAAAAAGGGCATAAAATATCGAGTTTGTTGTATGGGAGCCCCCCTTAAATATTTATTTTATTTTGTTTTTAGTATTTGTTGTTATTGCGGCAACAGAAATGAATAAATGAGAACTACATCACATACATTGTTCTGATCCCAAATTTTAATATACAGAAATACATACTTATGAAAATTTCAACTGTCTAGCCATCGCGGCTTGAGATACAGCCTGGTGATAGGCAGACGGACAGACAGCTTAGTAATATTAAGGTCCCTTTTTTACCCTTTGGGTACGGAAACCTAAAAATGGCAAAACGCACGGTGTCCACGATGCATTTAATAATAAAATACTAAACACATAAAAGTAGGTACATTTAGTGTTTTATAACTTAAGATTTTATAAATCCTGTTTCACGACCTTACTTTAAAATTAGTAAAAGAACTTATTTTTTTAAATATACATAACACAAACTTTACCTATTTATGAGAAACTGTTTAGGTAGGTATTCTACCAATGTGTCAATGAATTCTTATTAAAAATGTTAACATTAAGTCATTTCAAGGGCATCCTAATCAGGAGTAAGTAGGTCCTGTATGTACTTGTGAATAGACATAATATTATGTCTGCTCGGGGTAGATATAAAACTAGCTGTTGCTCGCGTCTTAATAGGCGTGGAATTTTGAATTTAAATATACCTATTCATTTTTTTGGTATACAAAGTAGCATATGTGCTATTCCAGCATTCAAGGTCTAATCTACCTAAAATCGTTTCAGCAGTTTAGGCGTAAAAGCATAACAGATAGACAGACTGAGTAACGAGTAACTTTCGCATTTATAATATCAGACAGTCGCAGACATAATTATGTCTGCCTGCCTTTTCAGCGCTGTTGTCTTTTTAATTTTAAGTTTAAAGGGATTATAATTATTGGGATAATAAAACAGGTTAACAACACTACAGAACACATTTAAATAGACTCCATTAAAAAATATATTATCTGCACTCTAAGTGTAAAACTGTCACCTAACCAAAACTACGAGTATTAACAAAGGCGGCAACAACAGAAGCGTTAACAAAGATAAGAATGTGCTTAATTACGTGTCTTTTGCCACTGTGACTGTAGTTTTTTTGTGGCTGCCTTGACTTGATTGTATTTTTGTGGATTACAATTATGATTTTTAAAATGGGTTTGAGACTTCTGAATAATAATCAATGTATAATATTAGAAGTTTTGGTAACAAATAAATCTTTATTTTTTTACCTGCGAAAAATTGACGTTTACAATCAAGATATTATATATATTTTAGTTTCCTTTTAAAATAAGGTAGGTACCTTCCTACATTCTTACACTTCAATGCCATTCTGGATTCAATTATTTTGTAGGTGATTAATTATTACTACTTTTATAGTCGTAACGTTTAGGGTTTTGTAGGTAATATAGGTAACGTTGTCTGGGCATTTGCATCTCTACAAATACTTATAAAATAAATAGCTCTCCGTATTTACTGTTTTACCGCTTTATCCACATAATAAAAAGTAACTTATATAAACAAATGAAATACCTATGTTTTTTTGTTCAGTAATACTTCAAGAATATTATGGGTTGACTTAAACCAATTGAAGTTTTTATTCGAAGAATTGTTTTTTCAATCTACACTAGCAATTTTATTGCTTAACTTAGATTATTATAATTATCTTTTGCACTATATTTAATTTACACAGTATCAACTATATCTGAACATGAAACTTAAAAAGATAAGTAAGTACCACAAATTAAAAAATACTTAAAATATATTTTCTTTCTATTAAGCGGGTTCTTAAATCTTAACTGAACTCTATGTTTTACTTAAATTCTATGTTAAAGTTAACGCTTTGACTACCTTTAAACTTACAATTGAGAACATATTAACTTTAAGAGTTGTGTTTAATAATACATATAGGTACAGGATGTAAGGTAAATGGTATAACAAGCCAAAGCCTATGTAAACAATAGATAACATATGCATAAGTATAAATACTATCGTGAAGTCAGAAATTTTATATCATATTTTTTTGAAAACTGACTTCACCTTAGTCTTTATATTATGCATATTATGTTATTATAGGCTGGCTTTCGGTTTTGTTATACTCTTTACCTAACACCCTGTAACCTATAGTAATGCAAATAGTCAGTGCCCTCTGTTACCTTATTCCAATTTACTAAATTACAAGTGAAACGGACTCAGCCTAAGCATTAGAAACTTTTAACTCATTAATAATGACGTAATCAATTTGAGAAAATGTTCATCAATGAGGTCACCTAAATTAAGGCTTAAGTTAGGATTCTAGGAAATAGTTTTAAGTGTTTTACTAAGATTAGGGACAGGGAGTAATCCTAATAACTATAATTATCATAAAAGATCAATCGAAAGCTAAATAACAATAGCTTCTGAATTCTAAGAAATGTTAAACAATGGTGTCTATCTATGTGAGTTAATACCTTTTTTGTTGGTGTCTAAACTTGTGGTTTTGTAGTTTAGTTATTTCGACTTATTGAAACGATTAAAAAACAAATAATACGAATTATTGTAAATGTAGTGCCTACTTTTATCATAATACTAAATAACTATTTAAAAAATTAAAAAGTTGTCATAAAAATGTCAAACATTAGCTACCTAATAAACGTAGTGATTACTTGCTCAGTGCTATCTAACACCAACTCTACTCGGAGTAGTTCGGAGATTTATTCCAGACGGTAGATTGGACAGAATAGTAGATCTACTCGTAGTATCTACTACTGTTTACCTTTTTAGCAGAAAGAGAGCAGGATTAGGAAATATTTCGCATCCTAACCGAATTCCTATTCCTAATAAATATTGAACCACAACCTATAAAATCAAGTGACACTAAGTTAGAGCAGAAGAGCACTCGTAGACAAAAACTTATGTAACTCAAAATTACTGTTTATTCAAAACAAGTATTTTTTTCGCTTATAACTATCAGTATAATAATAAACGGGAAAAGTAAGCAAACGACAAGATCATTGATGCTTCAATGGCTTTGGCTGAAACAACATAAATAATAAAAAGGGTGAAAAAGAAAATACAGTTTTCGAATATTTATAGCGAGACTGGGTACTAATCTAATGCAAATGTACATAATTCTTGCTTAATTTCTTTAAAATAGATAACTTGTTGTTTTAACTTAGATTCCTTTCCACTTAATAACGAATCAGAATGGTTCCATAAAGTTATTGATTTATTTACTTGTAGAGCTGAGCTTTACAGCAAGAAAAAATAGTGATAAAAAATATCTTGCATCATTAAATAAAGAAAAATTATTTGTGCACAAATTATACCTATTCAAATGTTAGAAATTTTAAATGTGTGCATGATTTATAAATATTGATTCAAAAATTACACACAATATTTTACCGTACGTTTACCTTTTCATGGTCAAAAATCTTATTACATTTTTAAAACCTATGCATTTTATACCAGCTAACTGAGATCTAAATATAGATGAGATAACAATGAATACTATAGAAACAAAGATTTATCTACACAAAAGTTTGATTCCTATTTTAGTGGATAGTGATGCTTAGTACATAATAATTTGATAAAATAATTTTCTCCATCTATCACAACCGTAAAATTACAAACGCAATGCTAGAATTAAATATTTTTGAATAATAAAATAAAAAAAAATAATATTGAATCTATCCCCACCACTATCCCGACCTGTGTGTAGTCTATTGCACCCGAGCGTATATAAGCGCGGGAGATGCAACCCTTTACGTCACTCTGCCCGCAACCCCTGCAGGTACAACCGCTCTCGCCGCGCTTACGAGTTACGAATAAAAGTCTTAAAAGTGTGATTCAAGCTGACACGGGCAACGATATGTAAGTATTTTCTTAGCGATCGTAGACCATATTTTTTGTCTATGTGCCGGTTCGCGTCTCATCAGAAGTAAGTTTAATTGCAAAATTTAACCAACGTCTTTCTGTTCACAGGTCTAGCTGGACGAACTACCGACTAAAAAACAAGCAGCCGTCACTCCTAAGGGACGGTGGACGCAAGAGCAGCCTATGCCCGCCCCCTTGCCCCCGCAACCAGCACCAGAATATGTGCTCCACAAAAGGTTAGTCAAGGTTTCAGAAATTTCAATCTTACACCCAGCGCATCTCATTCTCTCATTGTGATCGGTAAGCAAGATACTCGTAAAAGCTTGTACACCCAACTATTTCCAAAATTTGTTTTAAACAGTTATAGAGTTAATTTTATTCGTAACTATTACATCTCCTAAAAATATATTTGTAACATCTTGTTTAATTAAATTTATAATTTAATCAACTCTTCAGTAAAAACCACTTGACATCTGACTTCTTATGCTTTACTAATTGACGTAATATTTTTTCAGGACCGATACCAAACGACATCGTAAAAACGAACGAGTTGAAAGACTGCCTCGTCCCCTTTGGCCTCTTCGAACCAGAAGACGAGAGGCTCCATCGCATCGAGGTACTGGATTCGCTGCGCCGTCTGGTCAAGCAGTGGATTCGCGAAGAGTCCCTGCGCAAGGAAATGCCTCCGTGTGAAGCTGAGACAGTCGGAGGGAACATCTACACTTTCGGATCATATCGGCTGGGGGTAAGTCTTTCTGTTTAATCAAACATATCTTAGAAAATCACTTTTCCAGCTCAACTTTTCATCACTTTGGCTCTTTTATGTTGAATTATAAACAGTAAATTTCTAGTTTATATCTAGTTCATTCAAATAATGTTTTAAACAAAAATGATGCAGAGAAGCCCTTTTATCAATTGCTAAAACTCGTCTCTTTTGTAACAGGTACACAACCGCGGCGCCGACATTGATGCGTTGTGCGTGGCGCCACGCCACATTGACAGGACGGATTTCTTTCGGTCCTTCTACGAGTTACTGAAGCAGCAGCCACAGGTAATTGTCATCACAAAATGATAGTTCGGTTGTAGCAGACTACAGCTGATTGGTATTTTCTAAGTTTTATTTAGTTAAAATGTTGTAATATGTACTTAAAAGTTTGAATATTTGTCTTTAGGTAAAAGACTTGCGAGCGGTGGAAGATGCGTATGTACCGGTCATTAAGATGGATTTTGACGGCATCGAAATCGATTTGCTGTTTGCCCAGCTAGCTCTGACGCAGATACCTGGTGAGTCAGTGCGATATTTACTTTAATATTATAATCGATATTTTCCGTTTTAGTTGACAGGAAATAATACGGTTTGTGTCTTCGCAGATTCCTTTGACCTCAGCGACCAATCGCTCCTTGAAAACTTGGACCCAAAGTGCGTGCGCTCGCTCAACGGGTGCCGCGTGACGGACGAGATACTGCACCTTGTACCCAACGTCAACAACTTCAGACTCGCCCTCAGGGCTGTCAAGCTATGGGCTAAACGTAAGTAATAATTTTATGATGGTACTCATTTTGATAGACATTTGAAACCTACAAAGTTTGAATTTCAGTTACATGTCAAGGAACACTATTAACGCTATTCCTCTTCTCTAGGCCGCGGAATCTACTCTAACTCTCTGGGTTTCCTGGGCGGAGTATCGTGGGCTATGCTGGTGGCCCGCACTTGTCAGCTCTACCCCAATGCCCTGCCAGCCACGCTGGTCCACAAGTTCTTCCTGGTGTTCAGCCAGTGGAAGTGGCCCGAGCCCGTGGTTCTCAAGGAGCCTGAAACTGTCAATCATGGCTTTCCCGTTTGGGATCCGACGGTAAGCTGTTGTTCAGTTTGTGGTAGAATACAATATGCATTACATTTTTATCATAACCTTGAAGTATTTTTAATTTGCTCTAAATATGACTAAACCATATTTGTTTTTGTGCAGATGTACGTAGCTGACGGCTTCCACTTGATGCCAATCATCACCCCGTCGTACCCGCAGCAGAACTCCACCTTCAACGTGACCGCGTCCACGAGGGCTGTCATTATGCAGGAACTTAAGTTCGGTGAGTCAAGTTTAGCATTTTCGCACCGTAAGGCACACCAATTGAGTTATAGAGTTACGTTAATGAGATTTTTAGTTTAACTTTAACTCATCGAATACTTTGACTGAACAAAATAATGCATTTAAAAAAAAACTTACTCGATCAATTTAAAATGTCTAGATTAAGAGAAAAATCCCTTCATCGGCTAGTGAGACCTATTTAGTGGTTTTAAAAAACATTTTTCTCATCTAGTTTCTTTTTTCTGCAGGTCTGGCCACAACAGACGCGATCATGCAAGGCAGGTGCGGCTGGGAGCTGCTGTTCGAGGAGTCCCAGTTCTTCTCTCGCTACCAGCATTTCCTCGTGTTGCTGGCCGCCGCCGACAACACTGACGACCAGCTGAAGTGGTGTGGCCTTATCGAGAGCAAGATCAGACATCTCATAAGTAAGTTCATACTATTTTAAACTAGAAATACGTCTGATAAATATTTAATAAAAAATATAGAACACTCCAGTATTTTCTTCATTTAAAATTAATATTCATAGGTTGCTTTACGCCATACGTACCTATTTTAAACTAATACACTTTCCTCTTGCCAACAGTAAGTCTGGAGCGAAATCCATCTACCAGGATCGCACATGTGAACACAAAGTGCTACAACAGCGCACCGCTCCGCACCGAAAACGGGGAGCCCAAGGCTTGGTTCATCGGTCTCCAGTTCGAGAAAACGAGCGAGGCGGTGGACTACACGCACGACATCATAAAGTTTATCAACAAGATTCACTACCTGGCTGGGAGCAGCAACATGTGGAGGGCCGGCATGACTATCGAGGTTAGTATACGTTGCAAAATTGCAACTTCATGGACGAATCTAAATTTTCTAATTCTTCTTATAGTTTCTCTTTAATTTCAAAACTCAAATCACTTATTACTTTTTTTTATTATCGGATGAGCCTTTTCATTCCTCAGTTCGATTCTCTTTTCTCTCTATCTCAAATGTAATGTGCATAACACGAGAGTTTATAAATTCAGCAGAGTAATAGTGTATGTGTAATTTCAGGCCCGCTACGTGCATCGCATGCAGCTGAACCAGTACCTGTCGAGCTCGCTGCTGAAGCGCGAGCGGACCAAGCGCCGGCTGCCTCCCTCGCGTCCCGCGACCCCTGGGACCCATGCGCCGCCCAAGAAGACCAAGCGACACTGCGAAAATAACGCACAGAAGCCCAGATCCGCTCGGGGCTGGGGTAAACCGAAGGCCGGGTGAACTCAATTAGTCCCACGCTTTGAGGAACACTTCTTCGGAATTCACATACTATTCGGGGAAATCAAAGGGAATGATTCGTTTTAAACTTTGGAGACGAAGTCATCAATGATGAAGTCTTTGAAAAATGCCATATGCAGGAAAAGTGAGACTATGAACTAGTAACTAAGATAAGTTTGAAGTGTGAGAATAGGCAGAGCCATTTTGTTCTGTATAAACGGGTTCCAGCGATGAGTGATTAAATTGCTGGACGTAACTCTTTGTGCAGAAACACGATTATTTGTCTGCCATATTGTATTCCATAAGACTGATGTATTTTATTTGATTAAGACTGATTTAATTCTAAATGTGCAATTTCTGTAAAGTTATATTACCATGTAAATAAATATTTATTACTTAAAACTTACAACGTTGTTTTGCTATTATACTTTCCCTATCATACTCTTAATATGTTACAAAATACAAGTGATTTCAACATTATCCGTATTTCTTTAGTTCAAATATAAGGCAAACGGACTTTGCCTAAATATTAAGAAAAATATTATGCCCACCATAAAATACTTACATTAGAATAAGAAAACGTTAAGCTAACCAAGGTGACATAAGAACGACTGTGAAAGATGAGGTCAGCTATATTAAGGCTTAGATATCTATGAAGTGAGTTGAAGTACTCGGCATAGATTAGGGACAATAAGTAGTCATAATAAATATCATCGAAAATTATTATTATTACTTAATGCTTAGTCACGTCATAATACGGCTTTTGAATGATACAACAAATCTTTGTACAGTGCCTAAGTGGATACCTTAATAATATCAGTATACAAACTTTATATACTGGTATTATAATTGCAATTTAATTGCTAAAATATCAAATAAAGTGGATACCTTAATTTTTCATCAATTCCGTTATTAATTTACCATGACGCAAGTGTTTATAAGGCATAACGCCGGATCTGCTAATGTTTTAAAACTATCTCGGTAGCTCTTTGCACAGCGAAAGGTAGGTGGTTAAAGACCCGCATAAGTAGTCGAAAATTTATTCAACGAATCAAATTTTTAACGAACAGGTAAGAAATTAGGTTGTAACTATTAGTCATTGAAATACTATTTATGTTTACTATCATTAATTGTTCGGAATTAATAAAGGTACAAGTTCCTTTCAAAGATAAATACAAAGGGATTAAAAGCTTAATTCCAGGAATTTTTTAACAATGGTGTCAATTATTCGGAGTGATTACCTGACAGTTCAATATTTCTCAGTACTTTAATACAATAGTGATTAATCTAATCAGGTGCAGGCCTATGTCTAGGAATGAGCGTACATATGTAGCTTTATAAAAATAGAGTATTCAGAGCAGTAGTTATCTTTAAAATATAGTTGATCAAATATGGTCATTTTTTACTGAAATATTTTAAGTCGACTGATGTATTTTTTTATAAGTGATGATGCACCAACAAGATGCACCGATGCAGAAGTGTGTCGATACTTCAAACTCAATGAAGAACTAAGCAGATGAGAGCGGACCAACCATTTGATAACGAATTGACGACAGATAAATCACGTGACACAAAGTTTTGTATCCACAGTTATAATTAACTAAAAATATATTTTTATTCAGTATCATTGCAACTATTTTCGTTTACATTTATCTAATGAAAGTGGCATAATAGGCAGGCAAAAAAGATAATTAGTCATAATAAAGGTAATTATTATCAATAATGTAAAACTTAAATAAAGCCACAAAAATCATATTTTTAAGTTGCATCTGTTTTTAAGAGTGCGATATGGTACTGTAGATATACATAAAGATAGATAGCTTTGTCCGCTGTTAAAGGAACATATTCTTATTCTCGAATTCTAAAAGCTTTAACTTGCTTTTCCCGCTGACAAGAAGCATGAATACACATAAAAAAATTAAGCTGAAATGTATTAATCTTGAGTATAGTGTTCTGTGGTATTAAAATCAAAGATAAGTTTACGGATTTAGTACGCGTTTATTTTTGATTGAACCCGACGATTCGAACCCTTAACTTACAGCGTTCATGGTCACGGGCAGACTAAAAACAGAAGAAAACAGTATGAAATGTATTAATTTGTGGAATCCTATACGATTATACGAAAAAAATATTTGTTTTAGGCATAGACCTGGTATGTTTTAGGATATTTAGGATTTCAAGTCTATGGCGAGAATAATATCTAAAACCTTTTAGTGTTTCTAACTCCAGCTTTCCTTCGATGAGTTCAAGATAATAAAATTTATTTGACATCATTAATAACATAAATCTAAACTGAAATTGCAACAAGAATAGGTCGCAAATTGAAAATGCAAAGTACCAGTAGATTCGTGAATTTTTAATACATAGTAGTTACTAATTTAACTATACAGGATGACTTTTTCATCGCTTACCAAATTTTTTAGAGGCGTTAAGTATAGCATTTTGAGCCCATTTATGAAGTAAAAAATTGTAGGTCGAGTTTTCATCCGAAAATATTTTTTGCAACATGTTTCCAATTTTTACGTTTCTAAGCCTGTAGGTATAAATTATAAAGAGAAAATCAACAACTTATATATATACAGGGTGTTAATTTCAATACGAGCGGAATTTATAAAAACAACTCATGATCGCATATAGAACAAGCACCAGGAACGAATTAATTTAAAAAAAAACTGAAATTATAAGCGGATATTTTGTGTTAAACCCTTACTGCACTGTGGCGTTAGATACTGCAAACTGTTTGCACTGTACACAAAGCACGGCGCGAATCGCGTAGACAAGCGGTAGGTAGGTAGGTACCTACCTACTACCTGGTCGTCATTGCTTGCTTATCTCTCTTTATCTGCCATCTGCGTTATTCCCAAATGTGTAAATAGCTATTTGTAAAGGAACCGATTTCACGTCAGTTAATTACAAATAAAACGGATTATAACAACATTTTTTTACTAAGTATGACCATTTATTAGAATTGATGACTGATTTGTGAAAAAAGTGTAATGTGCCCTACAAAAATGTTTTGAGAATAAATGTGTGAGAGAAATTATCGGTCCTTCGGGGCCCCCTGAGAATAGCGGCCCTGGGCACGGGCCCCGTGTGCCCTTATGGTGAAGACGGTATTAGTAATAAATGAATGAGATGTGTATTGCGTAAAAAAAAACTGATGTAAGGAGACCGTACCAAAAATTTTAGATTTTTGTAGGACATTTTCGAGGTGCTATATCTCGACATTTTTGTACCTTACCTTAATACCAAAACAAAAAAATACGTCCTTTGTTTTTGGTCTCGTAGATTGTTGTATTGATTGGAAGTTGATTAAAATTTCAGCCTTTTCATCACTTACTAGGTTTTCATCCCCTCTTTTAAGGGGTTGGGGGCGGATTTCCAAAATAATTTAAAAAACTAAAAAACCACGCTTTTAAAACAGATTGAACTAAAAAATTAAAAATAAAACTGTAGTAATCAATTGAAAAATTCATATTATTGTACAAAAAGCGTGGGGTGCTTGTTATGATATCCACAGATATAGTAAATTATTGATAAAATATTTACAACAATCTAAATCAAGCCCCCCACGCTTTCTGTACAATAAAATTAATTGAAAAAAAAATTTTTTTCAAGTTTATACACTCAAAGATTCCATTACATACATACATACATACATACATACATACATACATAGATACAACCCAAGCTAATAAAAGCGTGGTAAAAAAATGATGCACGTTTTTTTTGTTAGTCACAAATAGTCCGCATAATAATTTTTAACTTTCTAGCTTGAAACTTGCGGAATGTTCAAAACAAACTTCCACCCCCCATTTTAGGAAGTGGGCGGTTAGAAAGAGACAGATAGTAGCCTATGTCACTCTACATCCCTTTTAAAAAATCACGTCAATTCGCTGCTCTGTTTTGCCGTGAATGACGGACAAACAAACAGACACACACACTTTCCCATTTATAATATTAGTAAGGACTAAGGATGCAAGTGCATCTAGATTCTGGGATTCTAAATATAATTATGAACTTGTTACTCCGCAGGTTAAATTTTATATTCAAGGAATAAAAATTTGTACAATACCTATCTTCTTAATTATAGAAAAACCAAATTTAAAAAAATAATATTGATACTAAATCTATCCCCACCACTTTTTCAAAACGTAGTCTGTTGCGCCAGATTGCATATAAGCGCAAAGATATAACGCAATAATATGGTCACTCTGCCCGCAACCCCTGCAGGTACAATAGCTCTCGTGCTCATCGCGATTATAAGTTACGTCTAAGAGTGTGCAATCCATCCCCACCACTTTCTCAAACCGTAGTCTGTTGCACCCGGTTGCATATAAGCGCGGAGATACATCACAATACGGTCACTCCCCGCCACCCCCGCAGGTAAAACAGCTCTCGCGCTCATCGCGATTATAAGTTACGTCTAAGTCTTACGTCTTGTTCTTAGTTTGTTGCCCGTGTCACTTGTGTGCACACTCACAAGTGACACGGGCAACAAATTAAGAACAACTTTTTATCAGTTCCAATTATCAGAGTAGTTTTAAGCTATTGCATAGCTTCTATCGCGGGCCTTGAGCGTGGAGACCGAATCCAGAAATTCAGTAACGAAAATAATCTAACCTAACACCCACACCCACACACTCGGGGCGAGGCACGATCGAACAATTTTGAATTTCCGAAATTTAAAAGAATTTAGAAGAAAATAAGGATTTTCACAGTATGGTTGCCTATGGATGGTTGCCAAAAAAACAGAAAAATTTAATTACAAAAGTCAAAATTATAAAATACATAAAATCTAAAATTATAAAATTAAGCTATTGCATAGTTTCTATCGCGGGCCTTGAGCGTGGAAACCGAATCCAGAAATTCCGTAATGAAAATAACCTAACACCCCCCACTTCGACCGGCACAGCGGTGATACTTTTTAGTTTTATAATTGCATAAGTTGATAAAAAAATGCTTTGCAATAGCTTTACCGCGGCAGTCTCCAAGTGCCACACGTCTTTTTTATTTTACTTTCGCACACCTATATTTCACACTCAACGCTAATCCGTATTAGTTAAGGTACGGAGCGACGGAAACAGGCAACTCAGATCACACATCAACAGTCTCATTCTCACTCAACGCTAACCCGCATTAGTAATTAATGGAATAGAAATCAAACGACACATTTGCCGTCTCATTCTCTCCATAGGGTGTTTCCTACACTAGTAGTAGGGGATTATTGGGCATTCTAAAACAGTTTTTTCACATCATCGATCTCACTATCGTTCGATCAATAATGTTAAAAAAAACTTTTTTAGAATCCCCAATAATCCCTACGCATAAGCGTATTATGGCGATAAATACGTAAATCTCACTGCCGATCAAGACCTCACTCTGTGCGATAGATTGCTCAATAAAACAAATGAAAGTACATCGCGCTTGCAGTAGGTAAATGCATTTGATCATGTTTTGAGCTACACTTTTTAATCATCGACGCTAGAATACTGTAATCAGTTCGTTAAAACCCACTATTCACGACGGTCAAGTTAAAAAATCTGTTATGAAATTTCTAAAACAAAAAGATTCACTTAAATTAGAATGCATCTGTCCTACGACATTGAACGAGGCTAAGCGTCATGGGAATTTATTGCCAAACACTATACGCAGTATTGTGTGTGGTCCATCAAACTGTGGGAAGACCAATTTGGTTATCAGTCTTTTGTTACATAAGGATGGACCACGTTTTCGTAATCTGTATGTTTACTCTAAGTCTTTATACCAACCTAAGTACGTATTCTTAGAAAAAGTATTGGAGAAGGTTGCAGGCACATCATATAACAAGTATAATCATAATACTGAAATTTTATCTCCACATGAAGCGTTGCCTGACTCAATTATCATATTTGACGATGTTGCTTGTGAAAACCAAAACAATATACGTAGTTATTTCGCCATGGGTCGACATAAAAATATTGATTGTTTTTATATGAATCAAACTTATACTAAAATACCCAAGCAACTAGTAAGAGATAATGCTAATCTTATTATATTGTTTAAGCAAGACGATATAAATCTAAGACATGCTTACGATGAACACGTTGGGTCTGATATGACATGGCCACAGTTTCGTGAAATGTGTTCAACTGTATGGAGTAAACCTTACAGTTATGTGGTTATCAATAAGGATTGTGAACGTAACAAAGGCTGTTATCGAATGAACTTTGATACATTCATAGTAATGGACTAACTAAACCCTTTATAAAGCTGATAAGTTACTAACCATTCAGTTTTATTAGACAAGTCAAACAGAGTGGAATTCTCAACAATGGAACGGAACCTCAAAGAACAAATTGTAAAATCTGCTGCAGCTGTAAAAAGAAAGGTAGAAATGATTAAAGACGTAAAAAATACAAATGAAATGACTTTGGATACAATATTTAAACCTATCGTTAACCCACTGACATTGTTGACAAACAAAACTGATAATAAACGTGTTACAAATAAAGAATCGGAACAAAACCCTAAAACTGAACCTAAAAGAACTAAATACGACGAAAGCGAAGCATTAAGTACTTCTACTGAAGATTTTGAAGAATCTGGTGATGATGAAATCAACTCGGATACTAATGTTTACAAAACATCTAACAAAACCCTAACCACGTCGTCCTCGGTGGATCACGATGTCCATGAAAACTCATTTAAATCTCTTCAATCTTCACCAAGTATAAACAACGACTCTTTAACATGGTCGGTCTCATCTGAAGTGATGAAAGATGTACCTTATGGTGTTAGAAATGAACGAGGGAAACTTTGGCTCGGCAAAACCCGTGTTCATGATGATGACCACATCCTGAAAATTGGAAATCGTAGTTTGAAAAAAACTCTAGGCTTAAAAGAATTATTGTATAAAAAGGTACCTAATTTAGATATTATTACAGAAGAAGACTTACAAAATTATAAATTGTTACTTACGGATACTAATGCACATAAACGTAGTTATGATCCATCCAAACCAATAAACAGTAACAAAGGATTTAAATATATGAATATTATTAAACCTTTGTTTAAGTTTACAAGACATCATACAAGTAGCTTAGAAAGTCTTCCAAGAGGAGAAGGTATCGATGTTTTAAAAGAAGTTAAGAAAGATACTGATTTAGTCTACTGGAACGATCCAAACGAGTTAGTGGAACGATTAAAACTACTACTTGGATCCTGGGCAGCTGGTAACACCGGGGTACACAATGAAATTTATGCAATAATCGAAGAAATGCAAGAAGCTGGTATTATAAAAGACAAAAAATATATAAAGCTTCCATCAGGAGGATTAGGCAGTATCATTTCACTACAGAAACAGAGAAGACGGCAATGAATATAGATAAATTTGGGCATCACGTTCATAAGCGTTTACGATTGTCTGAATTCACAGATATTCTTACAAATACATTAGTAAGAACAGATGCAGGCGATTTTGATTTAAAATCATCAAGATTAAAAGGATTACAATCTCCAGAGAAAAACGATGAGGCTGTGAATAAAGAATACGTAGATAAATGTGTTCAAGAACTAAAGAATGAAATGAAAACAATTCAAAGTAATATCAAAAAATACCTCAACAATTTAGAAAAATTAACTACTATCAATCTGAGTACATTGTATTACACTAAAAAGGACATCGATCTCATGATTGCAGCGAAACCTTTCAAAAATGAGTAAACAAGACATCGTAAACGAGCTTCACAAAGCAGCGAGAAGAAATTTCTCTCGTAGGCATACTATTATAAAAGGAATAGATGATTTATGGCAAGCGGACCTAATGGATTTTCAAAAATACTCATCATTTAATAAAGGATATAAATATGTTTTAGTTGTAATTGATGCTTTATCAAAATACTTATGGGTTAGACCATTGAAGTCAAAATCCAAACAGAGTGTCACAAATGCAATGCACAATATATTAATAGAATCAGCACGAAAGCCTAAACATTTGCAAACTGATTTGGGTACAGAGTTTTATAACGATTCTTTTAAACAGTTAACAAACAATTATAACATAAATCATTATTCAACGTACTCGGTTAAAAAAGCAGCTATTGTGGAACGAGTAATAAGAACGATAAAATCTCTGCTCTACAAATTATTTAGTTTATGCGGTCGATATCAATGGTTTAGAAATAATTTAGATACCGCTGTACAGCAGTATAACAACACTTTGCATCGTATTACAAAATTCAAACCAATAAATGTTAATAGTTCTAATGAGACTGTTGTCAAATCTAATATTATTAAAAGCCAAAAGCAAAAAACGCGTCAACGAACAACATTTCAAGTTGACGATTTTGTTCGTATAAGTAAATACAAAGGAGATTTTTATAAGGGTTATACACCCAATTGGTCTACCGAAATTTTCCGTATCATAAAAGTCAATCAAACAATTCCTGAAACGTACCAAATTGAAGATAAACATAATCAAATTATTCTTGGTTCTTTTTACGGATATGAATTACAAAAAACTAAATTGCCAGACCTTTATCTTATTGAGAAAGTTATAAAGAGAAAAGGAAACAAACTTTTTGTAAAATGGTTGGGTTTAAGTGATAAGGAAAACAGTTGGGTTGACAAAAGCAAATTAGTGGTGTAGGTATATAAGTAGCACATTATTAACCTCTAAAACTCACTTTATGATTATCGATGAAGGAAGGCAGTGGTATAATTAATAGCTTGATAGATCATTTACCGTTTGAGTTACATTTACCTGGGTACCAATTTTGTGGTCCTGGTACAAAACTTCAGAAACGATTACTTCAAGGTGAACGAGGGATAAACAAATTGGATGAAGCTTGTATGCATCACGATATTGCTTACTTGAATAAAGATTCTGGTGCTCGACATAAGGCTGACTTAGAACTGTTAAATATGGCTAAGAGAAGGCTTAAATCAAAAGATGTTGGGAAAGGGGAAAAAATTGCTTCATGGATAGTTAAAAATGCGATGAAAGCGAAAATCAGAGCAGGTCATGGCATAACAACATTTAAGAAAGCGATAAAGAAAATAAAATCAGGACTAAAAAAAATTAAATCCAAAGATAACCACTCTGCTATAAAATATGCCTATGCAGCTGCAAAGAAACTTTTTGGTGATAAAAAGGGAATACGTATACCTCGATTTATTCCTCTTCCAAAATGTGGAGGACTTTTACCACTTATTCCCATTTTTGCGGGGTTATCAGCTTTAGGTTCTCTTGCTGGAGGAGCGGCAGGTATAGCAAAAGCTGTTAATGATTCTAAAGCCGCACAAAAGAGTCTTCAGGAATCTGAAAGACACAACAGAATGATGGAAGCGGTGGCTCTTGGAAAAGGGTTATATATTAAACCTCATAAAAAAGGGACAGGTTTATATCTGAATCCCTCAAAAAACTAATTCAGCGGCTACCTAGACGTGCGCTCACTAATTTGGATATATTAGAACATGCCAGTAACATTCCATTCTTTCGTGGTGTATTCATGAGAGATACATTACCTTCGAAACCTAAAAAGATGGAATGTGCAATCATGAATTTGGACAGTAACAAAAATCCTGGTACGCATTGGGTAGCCTTTGTAAAGCAAAATAATTACGTGGAATATTATGACAGTTTCGGTAATTTAAAACCACCGCTGGAATTAGTCAAGTATTTGCGTAAAATACCTATATACTATAATTATGTACGACATCAAGCCTTTGGTACTGTAAACTGTGGTCATTTGTGTCTAAAATTTTTAAGGAATTATTGGAAAAAGCATTTATAAAATGAAAATAATTAATAAAATTGTCAGTATAATGATGTCTTTCACTGTGTCTATAACCGGGAGAGGAGCCTCCCTAACAACAAATTATTCACCAACGTTAGAACTTCGAGGAGACTATGAATGTGGTCTTCTATATTTTTCAACCTTTAATTCCATTCCTAACATTGATGAAAGAAACAACAAGTTCTATTATGGTGAAAATGAAATCATCGAAATTCCTGAAGGGTCTTATGAGCTTCAGGATATTTGTGACTTTTTAAAAAATAGCATCAAGAACACTGTATTGAAATTAAACTGCAATAATAACACATTGAAAACAAATATTTATTGTTCCAAAGACATTCATTTCGAAAAAAGTGACTCACTTGGTAAAATTTTAGGTTTTGGAATGGAAACAATAAATGCAAATATAAGTACCGAATCGCAGTATCCTGTAAGCATTCTATCTACAACCATAGTGCGGATCGAATGCGATGTAATTAGTGGTTCATTTGTAAACGGGAAGGCAAGCCATATAATTTATGAATTCGTGCCTAATGTACCACCTGGTTATCGAATAATTGAAATACCTAAAAATTTAATTTATTTTCCTGTTAACCAAAGTTCTATAAGCGCTATTAATATAAGGCTGTTGGACGCTGAAAACAAAGAGATAAACTTACGAGGAGAAGAAGTACAACTGTATTTACATTTCAGAAAAATATGATTAATTTCAATAAAAGCCCTTCTTCATCATGTACTCTGCTCAGTTCTAACAGAACATTGAACAAAGACAGATCGCTTCAGCTTAAAAAGAAGCTAACTAAGACCAATAAAGAATTTCTTAAGATAATTGGTTTAATAAAATGAATATTTTAAATATTTCTCAACAAACATCACATGATAACAGCATTGAAAGTTTCGAGTATCATTCATACAAACCATACGTAACAAGTTTTAACAAGAATGATGAAATACGAATACCTATCAACCAACAAGACCTGTACGTGTTACCTTCACTTAGTAGTTTATATATCGAAGGCAAAGTAAATGTGTTTAACAGCACCACTAAAGAAAAAATATCCAATGTACATTTCGTTAATAATCCAGCACTATTTCTTTTTCAAGATATTAGATATGAACTGAATGGAGTAGAAATAGATAAAACTAAGAATGCAGGTATTACTACAACAATGAAATCTTACCTATCCTTAAATGAAAATGAATCCAAATGTGCTCGAGTTTGGGGTTGGTCAACCGCAGGAACAAAGAATGTTAGTGGTGGAACATTTTCCGCGTCCATTCCGTTAAACAAGATATTGGGATTTGCAGAAGATTATGAAAAAATAATTATCAACTGTAAACACGAGCTAGTGTTATTAAGAAGTAATACAAATCTTAATGCAATCAAGTTAAATGCAGGCGAAATCGTAGAGGATATTATAATCAATAAAATCATTTGGCGAGTCCCACACATTAAAGTATCAGATAGAGAAAGAATTAACCTATTAAAACATTTAGAGAAAGATCGAGCTATTCCATTAGCGTTTCGTAATTGGGATCTGTACGAATACCCTTTATTACCTAAAACACGTAAACATACTTGGTCTATAAAAACGTCATCACAAATAGAAAAACCACGATTTGTTGTCATTGGCTTACAAACCAACCGCAAGCATAACGCTGCATTGTCAATGGCAGAGTTTGATCATTGTCACGTACGAGATATAAGAGTCTTTTTAAATTCATCATACTATCCGTATGAAGGACTAAATGTCAGTTTTTCAGAAGACAAATTTACTTTATTATACGAACAGTATGCAAGATTTCAACAGTCGTATCACGGACGTCGACCAGAGCCATTGATGAGTTTAAAAGAATTCAAAGACGTTGCTCCTTTATTTGTTATCGACTGTTCACGACAGCACGAAACTTTAAAGGGATCGATCGATGTTAGAGTTGAAATCGAAACAGATCAAGCAATTCCAGATCAGACAGCTGCTTATTGCTTGATTTTAAACGATTGTATATTTGAGTACAAGCCTTTGAGTAATATTGTAAGGAAACTATCATGAATAAAAATTCAATAATCGTAGATCTGCAAGGATTTAAAAATAGTCTGAATGAATTTATAGTGAAAGAATTTGCTATAGCTACTCAAGAGCATACTCACATATTTTTAATAAAGCCTCCATACCCTTTTACTTCATTGAGTGCTGAAGAAAAGAAACAGGTTTGCTGGATCGAAAAGAACAGAGGCTATCGGTGGAGCGAAGGATACGTCGACTATAGAGAATTTCAAAGAATTATTAAATCCTATTTAAAAGGTAGAAAGATTTTTGTAAAAGGAGATGAAAAAATTAAATGGGTGCATGATCTATGTGATAACGAAAATGATATTTCAGACATAACTTCTTTAGGCGCTCCCAATTTAAATACTCTTTGTAAACTTTATTGTTTAAGCAACCCTATATTATATAACTGTTTTAATCATAAGAAAATATGTGCATTAAAAAATGTAATATGTATAAAGAAATGGTGTGCTGAAAATAAAGTAACTGTTTGATTTTTAAGAAAACTATTATGTTATAAATAATGATACCTAATAAATACATGCCAAATAAAAACTCTTTTATTATGAGGATTCCTTTTAGAAGTAAAACAAAGTGTTCATATAAAGTTTACATTTATTTAGAAAACAAACTTATCTAATACATAAATACAAAAAACAGATTTCTTACTTAATAAAAAATTATGCATAATATTATTTATTTAAATTAAAAAAAAAAGACTTTTCGGTAGGTTATGCGTGACTAAATACCTGAGAAAAATTATTTAATTTATAAAATATGACATTTTATTAAAATCCGTAACTGTAACCACATAATTTTTTTGAAATGTTATTTACCACATTTTCTGTTTGATCCAATATTGGATCGATGTCATCGGTCACTATGTACTGTGCACGAAGCCGGTCTCCATCTTCCTCCTGCACACCAGTTGACTCTAAATTAATTATTTCTATTCGAATCAATCGTCGTCCAGTAGCCGGTTTGCTCTTAGCCACAAACGATGTGTTTTTGTTGATTCGATGATGGATGTACGTCTTTTTCTCACTCGTTTTCTTCTTATTGATTGCTCGCCGCACTTTGTGCTGCAACGAGTACATTTGGTCAAACCCTTCCAGAGGGTCTTGCGCATCTTGCAAATACCTTAAAGGTACCTCTTCACTGGAAATGCCGTAGTAAGGAGTGTTGACTTGCTGTGTATTCTAAAAGAAAAAACACATACCTAATTTAGAAAACACAAAAATGGATTTAAAGCACTTGTGATAACAACAACAAAAAGACAACGAAAGTATTACAAAACTTGTCTCAGCAACAATCATTTTGCTACACTTTGCCGGAAAAGTGAAGTTGTTGTCATCATAAAAAATTCATACTTTTACTTACCATTTTGCTAGTTGCAGGAAGTTGACAGTTGTCTATAGATCGCTGACTCAAATTGAAACTAGTATAAAATAAACAAATTTTAATAGCTATATATACGTGTTCTAAATGCTGATACAGCAACAAATATTTGGATTTCATCATGTCACAGGTTTCTACAAGTTTTTAAATAAAAATGCTTATTAGTCAGTAAAGTAATTTATTTTCATAAGTATAAATATCTGTCGAGTACATGAAATCTGAGGCTCTTAACCTAATTAAACTAGTACATTATTACTTTAGCCACTCATACAATATTGCTGCCTAATAATATATTTATTTTCACAATCACAAATATGATGAAATATCTGTTATGTACAGGAAATTAGTTATTAAAACCACTGATTAAATAATTTCGTATTTACAAAAAGTGATCAGGTATCTACTGAGTATAGACAATTTAAAATTGTATTCCTACATGTTAGTTATACAAAAGTTGTCTATTAATTCAACCACTATACATCATATTACTACCCATGTTTTATTTTATTAATACCATCACCATTAGTATATAGTATCACAATGACCCCATGACATAGTGGAAATTTTGTTTTTTAAAATAATACGTTTATCATCATTCGCTGACAAAGCTATCTTGTTCTGTTCTTGTGTAAATATTTCATGTTTTAGAGATTTAAATATAACATTTTTCTTTCTTAAGTAAACATTTTCATTTAATATCCTGTAATAATCTTTAAAGTGTACATTTCTTAAAACTTGTTTCTGTATACCTTTTGCTTTTTTATACTCATCCTGAGTTGTTTTGATACAGTACAATTTCGACCTTAATCCGACAAATTCAGAAATTATATTCCCACCTAGCTCATCTTTGAATAGTCCTGGTACCTTTTTATTTAGACGTGGAATATTAAAGATGTTGTTATCAGGATAATTACTAGTGTCAAAATAGGGAAGGAAATGTGACTTTAAATCTTTGTAAAAGTCATTACATTCTATTGAATAAAGAAAACTGTCAGTATCCGTATAACAAAGTTTTAACTTTTCCCCATAAAAAGGTTTCATAATAGAATAGTGAAAATCAAACATATGACTTTTAGATATTTCTAAAACGGTAAAACCAATGTATATAGGTTTATCTAGAGTAATAGTTTCAGGTTTCATTTGAATAGCTACAAAATTTTCTGAAAAAATTGAAGCACTATGGAAATTTGGTCGAGCAATTAATTGCTCAGCACAGTAACTTTTTTTCGTTTTATTTTTATCATCACTCCATTTATTTACCAATTTAATACTAACTCTTTTTTCAACGTCTTCAAGAGTTTTACCAAATATACTATTATTTAAAAGTTTGAAGAAGTCTTGTTCAAATGTAGATTTTGCCTTTTTACGTAATTCAGTATTCATGTCAATGTATTGTTTTAAATATGGACTTTGTTTGAATTGAATCACTCTATGTATTTTCTTTAACAATAATCCATGTTTAAGACATGTTTGCAGGTGAGCAATATGAATGACATAAAAAAATTTATCGTACAAATTTGGAATTAATTTTGAGGTTTTAGAACCTGGTGGAGTAAATTTTTGCACACAAAATGGAAAATCGTTATGAACATTATGCAGATGTTCGGGATACTCTAAGTCTACTTCTAGTATGTAACCAGTATCCCCGTCTATCGAGATATTTTTGAAATCAATTCTAGCGATTTCTAAATTGTTTAATAACTTAAAATTTGAATGAGGTAAATAAGCGCACATTGCATAACCATATAGATTATTACAATCAATATAAATTAAAAAGTTATTAATTTTTTTAGAGTCATGATTCTTTAAGTATTTGTTATTAGCTTTTGAATACCTTGTGGAACACAAACATATACCACCACGTATTCCTTTTTGAATCATTCTTATTATTTCCAAGTCATTTATTAACTCTAAATTAACACCCGTCTTTAATAACATCGCGTCAAAGCTGAGACTTGGAGCAGTAACGTAAAAAGTTGGATCTAATTTATAATTTGCCTTACAAGTTCGACGGAAACTTTCAAAAACGTCTGCTAGTAAAAGTACGTCAGATTTAAGATACAAATCAGTGTATTCGCCAAGGTTCGATAGTTTAAAAGTTTGCCAAACTTTTCTCGCATGTTCATAATCCATGTCTGATATTTGGCAATTGTGTAATTTACTAAAAAAACAATCTTGGGAAGGAAGTTTATCTTCTTCATATGAACTCCAAGCAGTCATGTATTCATAAGGATACACTCCTTTGCGTTTTAATAAATTCAAATGCTCATTAGAAGGAAAAAAATATGGTAGATGTTTGAAATCATCGTTAATAAGGTTTGCTACCAGTTTTTCTAAACTGGTACCTAAAAATTTATAAGAATCGACAAATCGAACAGGTATTATGTCCTTTACATTAACTTGAAAAAATTTTGTAAACGATATATAATTTTCCTTATTTTTCGCGATCACTTGTATTCTACCAGGTAATTCTCCTAACTGACGTATAAAAAGATGACTGTCATAACCAGCTAAATTATGAAAAAAAATCGGTACGAATTTAGGCAAACGGTATTTTATATTGCAATAAGAATGAGCTGCACCGCGATACCGCCCAGTGAGATGGCAATGATCTTTTACTTTATCATCAAATAATATTTTATCACACAGAAAACAATTTTTAGCTTGAGAAAAATTGACAATATCTTCGTCTGTTAAAGATATTGGCACTGTTGACTGCAAAATGTTATGAATATCAGTTAAATCAACTAACAAACTTTCGAAAAACTTATCTACACAGTAAGGACCTCGATAGGATACGTATTTATTCCGCGAGTTATCATAGGAACATACAATATAATAAGCAAATGCAGCGGGTATGTGTTTTTGCAACGATACTGTGCAAGTTGTTCCAGTATTGGATTCAGTTGGCTGTAACAATGACTCAAAGTCTGCGTACAAGACAAAAGGCATATCTTGCATTCGTTCGTAGTGATTAAAACGTATATAAGCCCCTTCATTGGGTAAAATGGTTGCGACACCACTGCAAACATGAGCTTCTAATTTTTTATTGTTATCGAAAAATATCATACAATCCTCGCAAAAATATATTTTTGAGTGATGCCTAGTTAATTGCTTGCGTATTAATTTAGATAAATCTTTAATAAGGCAGTAATGAGTACGATTTCCATGTTCAAGATAAAGCATGTTTATGTGATGTTTTTTTCGCGATTCACTTCGGTATAAAGGGCCAACAACTTTGTTTTTTTTAAGACCGTAAACGTTGATACTTAGACGAGGGTTATTTTTCTCAAAAATTTTAATGTCCGCGAAACCCACTGGGAAGCGCATGTTTTTTACGTTAAGCACACTTTCAAAATGTGGATAAGCTGATGTTCGATGAGCGTTTTTCTTTGCGGGAAAAAGGGCTGCCACTACACACCACAAAAAGCAATAATTATCAGAATTTTGTATGTTTATACACGCGCGTTTATATTTAATAGTGTCAGGTAAATCTACGTAGCCCGAGGCTCTCAAGGGATTGTATTTATTTATATTAACTTCTAGATATAAGCTTCGCAAATAAGCCCAACCGCTATCTCGCTCTTCAAATTCTTCAATTTTTTTACAAAGCAAACGTATAACGTTTGAAAACATATCTTCAAAATTAAAATTTTGATACAAAATAATGTTTTCAGTTGCAAAAGATTTAATTGAAATCATATTATTCTTATGCTGAAAAAATTCAGAAAATAGCTCAAAGTTAACTTTAACATTAGTATAAGTTTCTATTCGTGCTGAAAGTAATAGACGTACGCGTGTGCGCAAGTGCGATAAAAATTGAATGGGTAGGTTCGTGACAGAGTTGTTGTCCTGGCCGACGTCCACGCCTCGAACACGATAAGATGCGATACGACTGCGAAAAGCGCTATGAATCTTTTCAATGCCTTCGCTCTCAACAACCGAACTATTATTCTTGTGTAAAATACTTTTTAAGTGGGCAGAGAAAACTTTGTTATTTACGGATATATCGCAAACTGAACAGAAAGTAGACTTAACCATGATAATAATGTAGATAGTAAAGCGGTTTAAAATTATTAAGTAAGATCTACCTTATTAAAAGATATTTATTAAACTAGCTAAAGCATATTTTAACGAAAAAAAAGGAAATCATTAAAAAATGATTTATTTTTTCTTTTTGTGAGCTAAATAAACCCCGTCTTCGTTAAATTTTGTTTTAGCTAATTTAACAAACTTTTTTAGCGTATTAAATTCTGGTGAGTCCTCTTCGCCCTGCAAGCGGACCCAAACAATCGCCTTCTCACACCTGTCCAGACCTGTTAAGGCTCGTACTTCGTCCGCGTTGTAAAGACGGAGTTCCGCCAACAAACCTCCGTCTAGCTGTGCAGTCCGACGTGTCACTCCACCAGGAACTCTACGAGTCAGGCAACTGGTTGTTGTGATGTTAGCCGTCGTGTGTTGTGGCGGTAACTCGTCGTCAGATTCCGAGTCAAATAACCAATCTGAGCCGTTACTCGTTGATGGTTGATTTTTGACTGTCTTTTGGCGCTTGCTTGATTTTGCAGGCTTACTCGTTTTCTTGGAACTGAAAAGATAAAAACTTACTTCATTAACCTATCTTTAACAGACATATTAAGAATAAGTAATAACTTAACATAAGTTAATTTGTAATAAAAATCAATGTAAATTGTAAATTACCTTATAATTTCCTCATCTGAATCAAAGTAAAGATTTTCACTGCTGCTCTTTGCAGACCTTTTAATTTGCTTGCTCTCAGCCCTGCAATAGATAGACACACCAGTACTGTTAGAGTACCAAAAGATAATTTTCACAAGAATATATACATAAATATGTAAAACATACTATAAAATGCAAATAATAAAGACAAAATAAGGTAAGAGTATGTTAGTAAAATAATTAATATGATAAAAAACTTACGAACATTATTTGGGCAGCGTTGAAGTTCCTGGTGATTTACTTGTGAAGATTTACGAGCAGTACCTTACTGCGGAGAACTGATACAATGCCAAGCATTTTTCACGTTTTTATTATAGAAAAACGCAAAACAAGCAATAATTTTTCAGAAGTAGTCAACCTAAAATTATGTTATTATCATCTATAGGAAAGTAATTGAAAAAAAATTCTAAGTAGAATGTGTAAAATTTCAATCAGCCGTTCAATAATGGTGTTAATTTAACTTATAGTTAAATGTATATAATAAATAGGTATTCACCACATAATAAATATAGAATAAATAAAATTTCGTTTTAGTTTCTTTTACTTATCGTTTTTCAGAATAGTATGTGTAAACTTATTTCAAAAAACATTATTTTGTAGAAGAATCAAATGCTATTATTATATAAAACCTCTCAAATATAACTATCATGTTTAAATCATATTAATTGCTAAGGCATTGTAAGTATTTGAATAGCACTTATGTACATTAATAATTAGGTAAGTTAGGATTCAGTTCGTATCTATAATATTAATAGAATAATTCATAATTTCATAAAGTTGACTACTTCTGAATTTTACAAAATTCAGCATAATTATTTGTTTAGTTGTTCATACTTGTGAAACTAACCCCATTTGTAATAATTGTAAGCATTATTTGTATCCGCTGACTTACGCAACGCGAAAAAAACTCGGTTTACACTGAACATGAAAATTATTCCATAAATATTTTAAAATATCAACCGAATAAAAATATATAAGTATTGCATTAAACATACATTTATATTTACAACTACTAGAATCTTTTTTAAATAAACGTAAACTGACTTCAAGACTACATCTACGCACAACTGTTTTGTACTTAAACTATACTAAAATGCGAACTATGTGTTCAAAGATTTTAGATTTTCTCGAAAAGTATTGAATCGATTTCAACAAAGTTCATATGGGACCGCTTCTAAAGTAGTATGTCTTATCCAACGAAAAAAAATCATCAAAATAGTCAGAACAATCGCAGGATACACATTTAAAAAACACACTCACGAATGGAAAACCCTCATTTTTGAAGTCGGTTTAAAATATAAATATGAAAAGACAACAATTAACATGGTTAAAATATTTGCATTACCCCATGGCTAACGGGTAGAGAATTTGTTAAGGCATTAAGTCTGTTATTAGTAGTTTAAAGGCGTAATAAAAATTTAATTCATTTATTTATCCAATAACGATAGGTAATACCGATAACATTTTGTAACTTCTTTCATAACCATATGAACCAACCTTCATGTATTAATGCCTAGTCAGACAACTCGTAACCTAATTAAGATGTATTGCGAATAATATATTGTGCAAACCAAATACAAAATTCAGCAGTATTTATTTAATTTTGACTTGATTTAATTTGATATTATTGATTTGGGGTACATTTAGCTTATATAAAACCTTTAGTAGAATGAGGAAACTATTTTATGATTCAATTAAACATAATGATCTACTATAACGTCAGTTGTTTTTTAAGTATAAAAAAAAATAACTTTCATAATTCACGTTTGATACTAAGTAATACTTAACTATAACTTTCCTATTGTTGCTTCCTAAATTTGCTTAAAATGTATTCGGTTTGTTATTTTATTGTTATACAAACGAGATTAATGGTAGGCACTTAGAATATTATATAAAGTTAGATTGATAGTTTCATAAGTAACCAATAAATAAAATTATTACTAACTTCTAATAAAAAGAATAATTTTTTTGTAGAAACTTATAAGTAGATACCTATTTGAACGTTTGAGACATATGGTCTATGAACCTCATTACGTAAGGTAAATATATTTTACAATATAGGTATTTTGCAGGCATTTTTTGTACAGGCGTATTTTTTTTTATTATAATAGTTAGAACAACACACTTACAACACACACAACACACAAGCTTTATTTCCGTGTGTAAATTAACTATGACAAATTTTAGTTGCGTTAAAACATATGGAACTTTAATAAATATTTTTACTTACGAACTTGATGTGTGGCGCGTGACGTAGCTGTCGCATAGCGACAACGGGTATATAATGTTTGAACATTCACATTTAAAATCGGAGAACAATGTGTACCTCTGTATGATGTGCAACTTATTCGGGGATCCAGTCCTGGGAGGCCAGGAAGCCCCATCCAGCTTAAGTTGTATTATCTATAGGCGTATTCTGTTTCCCTACTTTGAAACGAAGTGTTAGCGCAAGTTGTACAGATTTTATTCGGGGATCCAGTCCTGGGAGGCCAGGAAGCCCCAACCAGTTTAAAATCTATATTCATATTTGTGCTGCACAACGTCGAAAAGTTAAAAACGTTTTATGAGTTTCAGTGAAACCGATTTACATCTTTTTGATGTGCAACTTATTCGGGGATCCAGTCCTGGGAGGCCAGGAAGCCCCATCCAGTTTAAGTTGTATTATCTTTTGGGTGTATTCTGTTTTCTTACTTTGAAACGAAGTGTTAGAACAAGTTGTACAGATTTTATTCGGGGATCCAGTCCTGGGAGGCCAGGAAGCCCCAACCAGTTTAAAATTTGTATTCATATTTGTACTGCACAACGTCGAAAAGTCAAATATGTTTTTATGAGTTTTACTGATACGGATTTACATCTTTTTGATGTGTAACTTATTCGGGGATCCAGTCTTGGCAGGCCAAGAAGCCCCATCCAGCTTAAGTTATATCATCTTTTGGGTGTATTCTATTTTCTTACTTTGAAACGAAGTGTAAGAACAAGTTGTACAGATTTTATTCGGGGATCCAGTCCTGGGAGGCCAGGAAGCCCCAACCAGTTTAAAATTTGTATTCACATTTGTACTGCACAACGTTAAAAAGTTAAAAATGTTTTTATGAATTTCAGTGAAACCGATTTACATGTTTTTGATGTGCAACTTATTCGGGGATCCAGTCCTGGGAGGCCAGGAAGCCCCAACCAGCTTAAGTTGTATTATCATAAGAGTGAATAAGGTTTCCTTACTTTGAAACGAAGTGTTAGCGCAAGTTGTAGATACAGATTTTATTCGGGGATACAGTCTTGGGAGGCCAGGAAGCCCCAACCAGTTTCAAATTTGTATTCACATTTGTACTTCACTACGCTAAAAAGTCAAATATGTTTTTATGAGTTTTACTGATACGGATTTTCATCTTTTTGATGTGTAACTTATTCGGGGATCCAGTCTTGGCAGGCCAAGAAGCCCCATCCAGCTTAAGTTATATTATCTTTTGGGTGTATTCTATTCCCCAACCCAACCAGTTTCAAATTTGTATAAATTTTTATGTACTAAACTACGTTAAAAAGTTTAAAACGTTGATTGATCGGCAGTGAGATTTCAACTTTGCGAAGGGATTATTGGGGATTCTAAAAAAGTTTTTTGCATTATTGATCGAACGATAGTGAGATCGATGATGTGAAAAACTGTTTTAGAATGCCCAATAATCCCCTACTTACACTAACCCACACTAAAGGGATAGTCTTCAGACCACACATTTGCCTCCTCGTTCTCTCCATAGGGTGTTTCACTCACTCAACACTAACCCGCATTAGTAACTAATAGAATAGAAATAAGAAGACACATTTGCCGTCTCATTCTCTCCATAGGATGTTTTACACACTCAACGCTAACCCGCATAATGGAATAGAAATCGGACCACATATTTGCCGTCTCGTTCTATCCATAGGGTGTTTCACTCACTCAACGCTAACCCGCATTAGTAAATCAAACGACACATTTGCCGTTTCATTCCCTCCATGGGGCGTTTCACTCACTAACCCACATTAGTAACTAATGGAATAGAAATAAAATGACACATTTGCCGTCTCGTTCTCTCCATAGGGTGTTTCACTCACTCAACACTAACCCACATTAGTAACTAATGGAATAGAGATCAGACCACACATTTGCCGTCTCGTTCTCTCCATAGGGTGTTTCACTCACTCAACACTAACCCGCATTATTAACTAATGGAATAGAAATTTGCCGTCTCATTCTCTCCATAGGGTTTTAGAGGAAGTCGGGTGTTCGGTTGGAAAGAATAACTTCGCTGACTGCATGTGAAGGAATGATTCAATAAGTAAACTTAAGCTAAATTTATACACAGAAATATTTACAAAAGAGGAGAAAATTTACATTATAGCCAATTAGAGACTAGCATTTGGCGTCAGTATGCGCAAGCAATTTCTTATCATACATTTCGGCGCAAGAACGGTGTTCTGCGCATGCGCGGAGTCGGCGTGGGTCGCTCGAGGTTGAGCGCGGCGGCCGCGCGGTGGAGCTTGGGAGTTTCTCTTGGCCGGGATCGGCATTTCGACAGCGGCAGCAGCGCAGCGCGTGCGCGTCCTGCGGAGTGCGATCCGACGTCTTGAGTGGGCGCGGCGGTCATCACATCGGCGTCGTCGGCGGTTCGCGCTGTGATGCGAATTTTTAATATAAAACAGCTCTTTTCAGAGCTACCAATCCATTTAGTTTCTGTGACGAAAAGAAAACGGCTCTTTTTTTCAGAGTCACCATCACTGTTTCAGTGCAAAAGAGAAATACCTCTTTTCAGAGCTGCATCTTGTTTCTATTCGAAATGACGTAAAGTGTGTTTGTGTTTTATTCACTGTGCGAATAGCTACAGGGTTTTTCACTCACTAACCCACATTAGTAACTAATGGAATAGAGATCAGACGACACATTTGCCGTCTCATTCTCTCCATAGGGTGTTTCACTCACTAGCCCACATTAGTAACTAATGGAATAGAGATCAGACGACACATTTGCCGTCTCATTCTCTCCATAGGGTGTTTCACTCACTAGCCCACATTAGTAACTAATGGAATAGAGATCAGACGACACATTTGCCGTCTCATTCTCTCCATAGGGTGTTTCACTCACTAGCCCACATTAGTAACTAATGGAATAGAGATCAGACGACACATTTGCCGTCTCATTCTCTCCATAGGGTGTTTCACTCACTAGCCCACATTAGTAACTAATGGAATAGAGATCAGACGACACATTTGCCGTCTCATTCTCTCCATAGGGTGTTTCACTCACTAGCCCACATTAGTAACTAATGGAATAGAGATCAGACGACACATTTGCCGTCTCATTCTCTCCATAGGGTGTTTCACTCACTAGCCCACATTAGTAACTAAAGGATAAGAAATAAAATGACTTATTTGCCGTCTCATTCTCTCCATAGGGTGTTTCACTCACTAGCCCACATTAGTAACTAAAGGAATAGAAATAAAATGACACATTTGCCGTCTCATTCTCCCCATAGGGTGTTTCACTCACTCAACACTAACCCGCATTAGTAACTAATGGAATAGAGATCAGACGACACATTTGCCGTCTCATTCTCTCCATAGGGTGTTTCACTCACTAGCCCACATTAGTAACTAAAGGATAAGAAATAAAATGACTTATTTGCCGTCTCATTCTCTCCATAGGGTGTTTCACTCACTAGCCCACATTAGTAACTAAAGGAATAGAAATAAAATGACACATTTGCCGTCTCATTCTCTCCATAGGGTGTTTCACTCACTCAACACTAACCCGCATTAGTAACTAATGGAATAGAGATCAGACGACACATTTGCCGTCTCATTCTCTCCATAGGGTGTTTCACTCACTAACCCACATTAGTAACTAAAGGAATAGAAATAAGACGACACATTTGCCGTCTCATTCTCTCCATAGGGTGTTTCACTCACTCAACACTAACCCGCATTAGTAACTAATGGAATAGAGATCAGACGACACATTTGCCGTCTCATTCTCTCCATAGGGTGTTTCACTCACTAGCCCACATTAGTAACTAATGGAATAGAGATCAGACGACACATTTGCCGTCTCATTCTCTCCATAGGGTGTTTCACTCACTAGCCCACATTAGTAACTAATGGAATAGAGATCAGACGACACATTTGCCGTCTCATTCTCTCCATAGGGTGTTTCACTCACTAGCCCACATTAGTAACTAATGGAATAGAGATCAGACGACACATTTGCCGTCTCATTCTCTCCATAGGGTGTTTCACTCACTAGCCCACATTAGTAACTAATGGAATAGAGATCAGACGACACATTTGCCGTCTCATTCTCTCCATAGGGTGTTTCACTCACTAGCCCACATTAGTAACTAATGGAATAGAGATCAGACGACACATTTGCCGTCTCATTCTCCCCATAGGGTGTTTCACTCACTCAACACTAACCCGCATTAGTAACTAATGGAATAGAGATCAGACGACACATTTGCCGTCTCATTCTCTCCATAGGGTGTTTCACTCACTAGCCCACATTAGTAACTAAAGGATAAGAAATAAAATGACTTATTTGCCGTCTCATTCTCTCCATAGGGTGTTTCACTCACTAGCCCACATTAGTAACTAAAGGAATAGAAATAAAATGACACATTTGCCGTCTCATTCTCCCCATAGGGTGTTTCACTCACTCAACACTAACCCGCATTAGTAACTAATGGAATAGAGATCAGACGACACATTTGCCGTCTCATTCTCTCCATAGGGTGTTTCACTCACTAGCCCACATTAGTAACTAAAGGATAAGAAATAAAATGACTTATTTGCCGTCTCATTCTCTCCATAGGGTGTTTCACTCACTAGCCCACATTAGTAACTAAAGGAATAGAAATAAAATGACACATTTGCCGTCTCATTCTCCCCATAGGGTGTTTCACTCACTCAACACTAACCCGCATTAGTAACTAATGGAATAGAGATCAGACGACACATTTGCCGTCTCATTCTCTCCATAGGGTGTTTCACTCACTAGCCCACATTAGTAACTAAAGGATAAGAAATAAAATGACTTATTTGCCGTCTCATTCTCTCCATAGGGTGTTTCACTCACTAGCCCACATTAGTAACTAAAGGAATAGAAATAAAATGACACATTTGCCGTCTCATTCTCCCCATAGGGTGTTTCACTCACTCAACACTAACCCGCATTAGTAACTAATGGAATAGAGATCAGACGACACATTTGCCGTCTCATTCTCTCCATAGGGTGTTTCACTCACTAACCTACATTAGTAACTAATGGAATAGAAATCATACAACACATTTGCCGTCTCATTCTCCCCATAGGGTGTTCCACTCACTCACTAACCCGCATTAGTAACTAATGGAATAGAGATCAGATGACACATTTGCCGTCTCATTCTCTCCTTAAGGTGTTTTACTCACTCAACGTTAACCCGCATTAGTTCGCGAGGGAGACAGGCAAATCAGACGTCACATTTTCCCTCTCATTCTCTCCATAGGAGGTTATAATAAACGCTAGTAATGTCTGCTCTAAAAAACTCTAAATTAAAGTCACTTCAACACATACCCCTACAAGGAGGTACACTACATAAATACGAAAAACTTAATTCCGATATTGACAATTACGAATTTCAAAATACCGATTTTTATAATTCCGAATGATACAGATTTCCGAAAATCACAAATCCGATCTATCATAAGTCCTAATATTATAAAACCTAAATATCAAAATTCCTAATGTTTAAAAATACTATTTTCAGAATGCAGAATTTCATGATCCCGAATCATATCAATTCCGAATCTTTAATAATCCGAAATATCAGAAATACTTGGACGAATAAACCACTGGACGCGCAATGACAAGCAATTTCGCTTGTCAACGAAGCGGGCTTTTTAGCCACACTTACATATGACGTCTTGTCAGTACGGTTTCAGAGCTCGGTGAGAAACATTGTCGAGAAAAATGGGTATATGTGCCGTATTTATGTGTAAAAATTATAGCGGCAAGACAAAAAATATTTCTTTTCATCCGTAAGTAACTTTTTATCACAATAAAGCTGTTAATTTTTCTTAAAATAGGGAAATGTGTTTTCCTAGAGAAAAGATACATTGCCATTTAAAAAAGTAGTGGTCAGTTACTACAAAATCAAAAAGATGACGTATACTTCATTCGGTAGGATTATCGAACGTTCATCATTCGTTCCCTAGTCAATTTAGTTTTAACTGTGCTTGACAATTGTCGATAAATGTACTAATAAATTTATTGTATAAATACTTTTGAAATAAAATGATAAATCTGTAAAACGATTAACTCTAGAGTAGATTAAAGTACTTAATCTTATAAATACATAAGTTTGATTTAAAATTTTAAACTTCATATTTTATTACAATACATCATAATAATGTAATTTCAGGTTTCCTGTAGATCCATTAAGTAAAAAAAAGCGAGTCCGAAGAGAGGCAAAATGGATCCCTACAAAACATCACCGTATATGTGATATCCATTTTACACCAGAGTGTTTTAATGCTAACGCAAAAAATCATAAGCGACTATTCGTTTTATTGTTAACATGCCCATACTGTAATTTCTGTTTTGGTAATAAAAATAAAAAACATTTTGCATAAGATTCGGTCATTCATTCGTTTAACACATATCGATAGAAAAATATCGACACTTTCACGCACTAAATGTCAATAATTGACACGACAATCTCCCCCCGCCCCGCAGAAATTGGTTGATGATGTTTTCATACATTCGCTCTTGCGTTTCATATCCAGTGGTTAATTCATCCAAGCATAAATACGAATTCCGAAAACACATAAAACCAAAAATAAACGCTTGATTGTTATTTTATTCATAATAATTCATTTTTTAAATTAATTTTTATTCTCCCAAACCTAAGAATCTACCGATAATATTAAATTATTAACAATACTAATGCATATTGAATGCTACTCTAAATAGGTGCTGCCAAGTGCAAATGCAAGCATGCAAATAACATACATGGATGCACGCATGCAATCATGCATGCAGGCAAGCAGCATGCATGCATTCAAGCAGCATGCAAGCAGGCAAGCAGCCAAGGAGCATGTATGAAGGCTAGCAAGCATGGATACAGGCCAGCAAGCATACAATCATGCATACAGGCAAGCAAGCATGCATGCATGGTTTCGGGCAAGCTGGCAAGCATGCATGGATTCAGACAAGTAGGCAAACATGCATGCATGCAGGCAAGCAGGCAAGCACGCATGCATTTAGTTTTGCTCTTCTCCGGCGCTGCGGGAAGTGCAGTCTTTCCGCCTTTGCGTAACAAATCTCGGGCACCGCTTTCGCAGCTTCGGCTTGCTGGGCGCCCAGGCGACCAGCCTTAGCCGCTACAGCTCGCCCGGGCGCCCGAGCTTCGATACTGCGAGCGAGGACTGCTATCCCTCCACGCCTCCGGCTTTTAAATTGCACTCTAGTATTGGGCAGACAAGTACCACGGCAAAAAGTCGGAAATCAATTAAATTCTTTATTAATACAATGAATTTTCGGAAATTTAAAATTCGTAATAAAGTTTTTCGGGTCAATAACCCAACGGATTTTTAATCCTCCGTATTAATGAGATTCGGAATATAAAAGATTCGTACTTTTGATATTCTGTAAAATATTAATCATGGTTTTGAATAGTCGGAATTTTGATTCTTCGGAACTTTGATATTCGGAGGTTTGAAAATCAGAATATTCAATTTCGGAATTTTTGTGTGTACAAAGGGATGAAACAGTAAGCTCTAGGGCTCTTCTGACGGTATTGCCGACAGCAAGGCCCGCAACGAGCGACAGAGATAGGCACCTTGGACGTCTTAACTCTCTCCATAGTGAATTTCACTCATTTCTCGGCCCGGCAGTCAACGTAATAAAAGGAAATTTGACTACTGAGGCGTCCATAAGGCTCCATACTGCGGTTTCATTTACTCAAAAGTTACCTGCATTCCGAAAGATTTTGCGAAGTGTGTCACAACGGTTTTATTTACCAGCTATGTCAACTTAAAGCGTTTAAAACTGTTATGTTATCTTGCAACTTACAGTAAATTTGTACTTTTCGCTACTGCGTAGAGAGATCGTAGTCATTGTGGCGAACCGAACCTCTTTACATTTAATTTGTTGTTTCTAAGCTTTTACTTGTCATCTTTATAAATTGTTTTTAGTTGTCATCGTTCTCTTGCTTTCAACACATGTAAAATTATAATTGTATATTATTTTGATTTGTTTATTTCCTTTCCTGATTCCCTCATTTCCCTCACGTCGCGTATAGTCATCTTCCCGTCCATTCATAGGTAAATTACATAAAGCAGACAACATATCCCTAACCACCTATCTATATCAAAACAGGTGTAAATCAAAAATATGCGTTGAAAGTCTTTTTTTGTTCAATCTTTCACGTTTCAGGTGTTGAAAATGTTTGTGAATAACCAAAAAGACCATAAAAATACATCCGTTATCTTGTGTTTTGTTCACTTATACTGTTGTTATAATTAGAAGGTAGTTGGAAAAATAATATGACTTTTGAAGTGTATAAAATAAAATTCCTGAGTTACACCCGTTTTCATCAAGGTGTGCTAAAAGTGTAGGAGGATAATTCAATGATTCTAGTCAAAGGAGAGACTAAATATATAACTCTTAAAACAAATGAATATTAGTTACAACAAATAACTTTATTGCTCACCTTTTTCTAATAAATACATAACACATACATATTAAAACTGTTTCATTCATTCATTATTATCTGATTCGATTAAATACATAATTAACTAAATAATATTTGACTAAACAAATACATTTATTGAGATTTCTAATAAAAACTTCAATCACAATATTTATAATGAAATTGATTCTATTTGTCTGTGATATAAAAAAAATCCATAAGGCGTGTATGTAAGAAGGAATAATTTCACTAATTACCTGAAAGAAAAGTGTTGAAAATACATTGATAAATAATATTATAAAGCTGAAGAGTTTGTTTGTTTTTTTGTTTGTTTGTTTGTTAGAACGCGCTAATCTCTGGAAGTACTGGTTCGAATTGAAAAAATCTTTTTGTGTTGGATAGTCCATGTCTCGAGGAAGGCTTTAGGCTATATAACATTACGCTGCGACCAGTAGGAGCGAAGCATCAGTGAAAAAAGGTTGCAAAAATAATCGCGATCTTAAAAACTGAAATTGACGCGTACAAAGTCGGGGGGAACAGCTAGTACATTGATATTTATTAAATTACAGATAAGTAATTTCTCCTTAAAATTGAAAAAGAGGGGGTACTCAAGTAGATGCGATGTTTTTCATAAATAACGCCAGAACGATTGTAAGGATCTAAACGAAATTTGGCATAGATGTACCCGTAGATTATAAGCTGAATAACATAAAGCTAATTATTTCCCAGGAAAAGTATTGATAGAAACAAGAAATGAATAGTCGACCAATGGGAAGCATCCTCGCCGGCAACTTAAACAGTCAGCGATCAACTATAAATACTCCGTGCATTTTGCATGTGGATGTATGGATGTATGAACCTTAGACAAATACGTCCGTGTGCGTCACAGCGTGTTTATAAATGAATAGCTGATATTATATATTTCTCTAAGATATTATTTTCATAAAAAATTTAAAAAAAAACACTAGCAAAATGTTATACATAATTGTTGCATAACGTTGGCTTCGTTTTCAAGGATGTTCAAAATGCACGGTGTTAGGTATCTTTTTTGTTTACACGGACGGAATGTAGGTATAGCCATTGTACGTTTCTTGAGCGATAGCTAGCTGTCGGATATTTTCTCGCTAAACACGCTTATTTACATAGAAACAAAAAACACGCGAGGCCTAGGCCTCACCGATATTATGTGTTGCTCGAGCGCATTATGTATGTACAGTCGAAACCGGTTATAGCGACGTCAAAGGGACCGCGAAATCACGATGCTATATCTAATAGTCGTTCGTTATAAGTGATATGCTAACAAAACAAAGAAAACAATCAAATCAAAGTTTTGCGTTGGCTTTCCGCGTTGGGTGTAGCTATTGCAATAAATAAGTTATGCTGCGACAACTCAAATCCCAAAGAGTCGCGAATCGGTGTGGGAGAAAGTGCGTAACTAATAATAAATCGAAATAGTCGTTCATGAATTAGAATAAGGTTGAAAATATTTTTGTTTTTCTGGAATAATTATGGCGGTTGGTCGTTATAGTCGATCATATACTGAAGGTTTGGTCGTTTTACGCGATATGTCGCTTTAACCGATGTCGTTGTATGCGATATGTTTACTTCAGTGTCTATATGAGATTTCGCCGGGACCTTGTTATTTGGTCGTAATAACCGATACGTCGTTTTAAGAGATGTCGTTATATCCGGTTTCGACTGTATATTGACTTGTGTATGTACCTATCTCTATTTTGTGCCGCCTGCAGCTCGAGCACGCGGTGCTGCAGCGCCACGCTGAGCTCCTGCACGAGCACGGGCTCGCCGGCCGCGGCGCCTGCGGAACGGCGGACGCGACGCTTGTGAGGCTTCAGATGCACCTGATAAATATTGATAAAAATTATCTAAATAAATATGTGAACAACATCACATACATTGCTCTTATACCAAAGTAAGTAATTATAATAAGTATACCCAGACGTAACCCAGACCCAAGACAATATAGAAAAATAAATTTTTTTTCTACACATTCAGAAGCGTGAAAGGAGTGTGTGTTACTTGTGGACATGTAGTGTGTAGGCCGGGTGATGTTAAGCCAACGCGTGTTTGATGCTTGTTTTTTGCGACCTTTCAAAGGCTTTTGATTGTGTAAACCATTAAACTTTACTTAAAAAACTTAAGACATTATGGTGCATTGAATCATTCCTTGGATCTAATAAGCTATTACTTCACACTGAATGCAAAAAGTTTGCATTAATGGAACTAACTAAGTCTTCAGGGTCGGCCCTTATCATAAGTGTCCCGCAGGGATCAGTATTAGGACCCCTGCAATTTTTAATTTATATAAATCACCTTCCCTACTATACATATGCATATTCTTTGTGAGATGGTATTGTTTGCGGATGATACAATCATTTGAAGATTTACCAATACACTCAACTTTTGCTCAATGCAAAAAAATGTGTTAAATTTACTTTGCCCAACGTAAGGTTTACCGCCACCAATATAATTGTAAAAGATGAACAACTAGATAGTGTGAAATCCACTACCTTTGGGAGCGTTCAAGTATTACGTAACGCAAATTTTGAAGATTTTCGACCCCCCCTCTCCCCCACGTAACGTGCCGTAAAGTTTTCTTGTACCCCCCCTCCCCCCTTAAACGTTACGTAACACCTAACTGACCATTTATACCCAAATGTCACAACTATGTTGCCCAAACTACCGGAAAGTCGCTAAATTACTTTTGTTATAGTTTTAATCGTGTTTGGGGTACTAATTAATAAATAAAACAATAGATTTTTAATTCGCAATACATGCGTATTTTATTTATTCATATATTTATTTAATAAATACTCACACAATTTAATAAACATTTCAAATTATATATGGGCTCAAAGTCCTAATAAACTTTTTTCTTAAGATTAGTAGAATCTAACATTTAATTAAGTATACTGTTTTCCTGACTTGGCCCTGTAATTTTTTGGCTTCATCCACTATTGTACTTACTTCTCATGCATTTTCCTATTTTAGCTGTTTATTTTAAAAGAAAGCTGTTTCAATAAAATAACATGTTTACTTTAAATTTAGGCAATGCAATTAGAAACGGAAACTTTTTTTATTTAAATAAAAAACAATGTTACGTAACGCGTTGTTCGAACCCCCCTCCCGCCCCTGTAACGCATCATAACGTTTTACAAGACCCCTCCTCCCCCCCAAATTGCGTTACGTAATACTTGAACACTCCCTTTTTAGGTGTAACTTTAGACTCTCGTCTACAATAGGGTGTTTATATTAGGTATCTGTCTGAAAGACTTAGTTAAGCTGCTTATGCTGTGAGAATGATAAGACTTATGTTGGAAACGCAAGATTAGTATATTTCAGCAACAAGCTGTTTACGGCCTTCGACCCCGTGACTCGTTAAGAGCTCTTCAAAGAGATTAATATACTTACAGTGGCTTCCCAATACATTTTCGAGAGTAAGAACCTATATTTATTTCTTAAGGTAAATGTCATACACAAGGTACTCATAGTACCAGAAATTAGTTCATGGGAAATTGTATTTGTATTTTCGACAGATTACCACAGGGTATTGCTGAACTCCCTGTACATAAAATTAAATCGTATGTCAAAGTAATTTTAATGAAAAAGGGCTAATATTGATTATTTAAATAATAGGAACGTATGGCATTAAAATGTCCTAGCTCGCAAAAACCTTTTGTAAACCAAGGACAACAGTGACCGAGTTTCTTGCGCTGCTTCTACTGGGCACTAGCCCAGATTTGTCCCGAAGCAGTGGTAAGTTCAAATAACGGGACGTGTAAAAGCGCCTCCTGGGGCCTATTTGCAGAAATAAAACTGATTTTACAGCCTAAATAAAAATTATGATGTAACAATTGGTTTCAGGTTGACCTGTATCTACAGATCCAGCACCAGAAATCAATAATGATGAAAATGTAAGTATTACACTACAAAACTAGTTCTGTTGCCTTGACGACGACGACTTTAATTTACTCCATTTTATACAATTGACAACCTATTGCTATAGCGATAGGTTGTTGAAGTTCATTTCAATCTAAAATTTCATTTATGATTATGGAATTTCATTAATAAAAATTATTTAATAAAACTGATTTTACTGATTTTATACCTAATTTTCGTTTTATTTTATTCGCCTTAATTCGTTTTTTTTTACGTTTGATCAGTCGAGTCAGTCCCATCACTAGTCTCCTCAGATTGACAGGTGTCATTCTAATCAATTTTGAGGACTATAAATGCCATTTATCTTAGGATGACAATTCTGTAAAGAATTATAAACGCTCGAGTCACGTACCTTCTTGACGTGCGTGTTGACCATCGCCCGCAGATGGAAGCGCGCGGGGCACAGCGGGCATCTTCGAGTGGGAGCGGTGTGCGCGCACAGGGCGTGCTGGTTCCGACGGTTTAGCGACACAAACGCCCGGCCGCACGTCTGCAACGAACGCTCACGTTGTTAGACAACACCGAACAACGATGGCTTCTTTCTCACATCAGATTTGGAGCAATAAATGAATAGTTTCTGTAGTAATTCACTTCAGAAACCAATAGTTATCGATTTCAGATAGTGAATTTGCAAGATAGTTACATAATTTGAATTTAAAATATGCCTTTTTTTTAATTGTAAAGAGTCTGCCGGCCATGTTATGACGTCATTGTGATCTTATCAAAGTTCAATCTGATCTTATGAATAATCTTTTTAACCAACATTCAGATCTTTACTATCAGCGTGCACGAAACTACCATCCATGTTTGCTCGTATCAATAGGCCGTTACTTCTCTAATATTTATGTCAATCAAAACATAAATATTAGAATTAACAAGAACCGCACCGCCACGCATACTCACGGTACACCTCTATCTAACACGTACTTTACCACAACCCATACTCACGATACGCTTCTAACAAATACTTTACCACCACGCATACTCACGTCAGACCTCTAACACGTAGTTTACCAACACGCATACTCACGTCACACCTCTAACACGTACCACACCCGCCACGCATACCCACGGCACACCTCTAACAAGAACCGCACCACCACGCATACTCACGTCGCAAACGAAGGGCCGTTCGTTAGTGTGGAGGCGCCTATGCCACAATAACGCCCGGGCTCCGCGGAAGCTTCTGCCGCACATTTCACACGTGTGTTGCGACTGCGGCTGCGGCTGCGGGGACGCTTGGGCTATTAGTTCCTTAGCCTCCGCTGTCGTGAACGTAAGCGTCTCTTGATGCTTGGACCTGTAGTGGTGGTTAAATGCAATTGAAAATCTCTATTAAAACAATCAAAAATTAAAATATATTGTATCATTTTCACTGAAATATCACAATTAATTAAGTAGTTTATTCATTAATGGAAGCAATTATGGTGTTCGTTTTGTAATAGAATTAAATTCTGCCCTGTTCCTTTAGATCTTTTAGACTGAGTATGATACGAAATTTGATCATTGAAAATTCTCTATCTGTATACAAACTTAAAATCAGTCACATAATAAAATAATGTATTAAAATGTCCCAGCTCGCAATGGCACATTTATTTTAAATTTTTCTTGCAAATGTATGACATTAGTAGAGATGGGCCGAATGTGGTTTGAACCGAATCCGAACGTTAGCCGAATATTTGGTTAAAATGAAAAATTAGGCAGAACTTCGGTTAAATTTCGCGCGCTTTCTCGAGAGCGACACGCGATGTGTTTACGTATTTACTGCAATTATTGCTAGATGTACCACGCCCGCACGCCGCGTTCCCACCGCGTGGCCCGGAGCCGGGCAGTTATCAGCATATACGTCATCGGCGTGTGTTACGTGTGTACAATTGTTTACTTACACGAAAATGCAATACTTTCAAAATCAGCCTGTACATATGCAGTCTTGTCAAAACAATTTTTGTTATCATAATTTTGCCTTCTTTTATTTGATATTCCACTTGTTATGACTGCAATCTTTTTTGTTTCAAAGTACCCGCATACATTGTTGTAACTAAAGTTAATGACCATGAGTAAGACATAATTTTATTTTACAGTAATGCTATTCTAATTTTATTTAATTTCAGTCAAAATAGTGCTACTGGTGTTATTTTTCTTGTGCCGAATGTTCGGCAAGCAAGAAATTCCGTTGAACCGAATGTGAACCGAGTTTCGGCCCGTCCCTGGATATTAGCTGCTTATATTTAAACTAAGTGTGACATATTTGTATGGAATTGTGAATCTAGTTCTTATATTTTGATAAATAAAATTTATGAATAGTAAATAATATAAATTATTGCAATCAAAAACTTACCTTTCTTTATAGTCCTTCATATACATCTCATGTTTTTTTACATGCTTATTAAAACTCTCTCTGATTTTATAAATACGGCCGCAGTAGTAACACGCAAATTTCTTATAATGGTTCAAATCAACATGATTACTGAGGGCCTCCTTGTCTTCAAATATCAGACCGCATTGCAAACATACATAATCAGAGATCAACTCTGATTTATTCCTCACTACCTCATGATCTCTCATATGAGTCAATATAGCATCACGTTTTTTAAATGTTACAGAACATATATCACATTTGTATGTGCTTGTATGTGTTTTTATGTGGAAATTGTGAAATTCTTCATCCTCTGTTAGTGCTTGACATATCTAAATAAAACAAAAATATTAATAAAAATATAAGGAAATATTTGAACTCCACTGAAGGTTCATCACCAATGTTATACCAACAACTCTTGTGTTTAAAGCTTTTGCACACGGGCCACCAGCCACAGCCACAAAACCGTACCGTTTACATACATTTGGCAAGGACTCGCCGCACACACAGCCAGTGGCCGCCACACGCTTTTTACTTAAAAGCCCTTCGTGGCGGCGTTTGTGGCCGTGGCCAGTGGCCCGTATGCGGGAACCCTACCATACACTCATAGATTGAATGTAGATGATAGAATTGATAGAATAGTAATTGACCAAAACTGAGTCACGCTAGTGTGCATATAGTGCGCATGTGTGCGAGATAAATAGAGCAGTGCTATACACTGTCTGCTTGACTTCGGTATCGATTTTATTTAAACAGTGTATGTAAAGCAACATAGTACTGCAGGAAAATGTTATTTAATATGAGACAAAGAAAATTAGTTTTTTTTATAATTTTTTTATTTAGGTATGCGTTAAGTGATCACTTTTATGGGTTTCTTTTATAAATAAGTTACTTACAGGTTGTGTACATGAAACCACTATTAAATTACATCTAATAAATACTATTTTAAATTATTTAAATTATATGAAACTGGATTAAGCAAATCTAGAAGCATTTTTACTTTTCGCTCGTATTTGACACTGAACCAATACAGGCCTATAGCATATACTTGTGTGTGTGGTCTTGTATGTCTATCCTGTTCTGAAATATTAATATGCCTTTTCTATATTATATCTCTTACCATTACCAATCTATCAACAGTACTTATATGAAATCTATGGATACACTTATCAACAGTATATGAAATCTATAGATACACTTTTTAATAATTTATGTTTTAACAATAATATTTACCTTACAAGAGTACAATATAACTCCATGTTCCATTCTCATGTGCTCTTGCAATTTGGCAATAAATCTATATTCTATCGGACACCGCATACATTTTTTGCTAGTCATAGGCTCACGTTTTTTCCTTTTTTTATTCTCAAAATTATTCACAGCTTTTCTTTGACCTTCCCTTTGGAAATGAAGAAACTTGATATCTTTCACATCAATTTTTTCTAGTAAACCATTTGGCTGCATTTTATAATATGTTGACACACCCGACTCATCCTTGATAATGATTATTTCATCATCATCGTTGTTTTTTTTTTGTTTAGCAGATATATTCATGGCCATTTCCTTTTTGATACTAATTTCTTTACAGTGGTTGCTTTTTTCATTTATAACCTTATGATTCTTTATATTATAATCAAACATTTTTATTTCCTTTGAAACAACTGGTAATGATATACAAATAGACTTGTCAGATATATCATCTGACAGGTTGATGGTTTGTAAGTACTTTTCCAATTGGTCTGCATAGAAGTGCAGGACTTCTTCGTTACGCTTAGTGTTCAAATAGAATTTATATGCATTGGAAGAAGCTATAAAGCATTCTGAGCATACGCTGTAGTAATCAGCATCTGAAATCTTTAAATATAGAAGTTAAAAAAAATTATAATAATTAACCAAAATTAAATCGTACAATAGCCACTTGACTACACACAATCCACATATTATGTCTTATAAGTTAATCCCTCGATCTTGAGTTATTCCAGACACAATTGAAATCAATTGTTATCATGGCACCCGACTGCCTCCTGGGGGTTGAGGGCTAGGCTACTATAAAATATATTTGCAACTACACAATTTTATGAATGTCTAAACTAATTTATAAAAATTCTACTACACTAATTTATTTTATTTGACTTAATTAAAACAGTATCAGACCCAAGGACGAGTCCTGTGTCAAAAAAGTGGATAAAGAGGGGTCTTTATAAAATTTTTTGGTCTAGGGAGACCAGTTAGTTTTTTCGAGAAAACATAAAAAAGTACTTGTATGTACACTTTATCATTATTTTATCAATGGTGCCGGGCTCACCTTAATATGACAGAGGTCTTTCAGTACATCTGCTATACAATATTCTATATCTTCCTTACAAATCCTCGTGAAAATGTTTTCACAATATTCGGTCAGAGGATTTAAACACAACCTACAGAGATTTTCGCCAATAGTGCCATTAGCAAGATGTTTTATCACAAGTTTCAAATCCAAGCTGCAGGTCATAATTCCGTTTAAGATTGAGGGAACCCTGCTGAAATAAAAAAAAATAACTTACAATGCATTATTTTTTACTTAGCCGAAGTTAGGTACTATAAAATTAAACTTTACTCAGATTTACCACCTATTTTTCTAGAGATGCGTTTCTAGCGTAATAATTTACTCACTGACTGACATTTTTTGACATAAAAATTGTGACTGCTGGTAGCGTTCAACAAATTAAGACAAAATCGTCTATATTTTCACTTTTTTTTTTTTTATTTATTTTTACAGCTCTGGGTTCTAGCCCTTTTAAGCCTGCTATATTTTCACAACCATTCAGTGTTGCCAGTCGGGTCTTATCGGAAGTTACCTGAAGTATAAAAAAAGTAACCTTTTTGTGTAAATAATAACCTTTCATTTTTTTTTACTTGAATGGTATGAAAAGGTTGATAGAATAGAATGTTAGTTGTATGACTTACGGAAACATCGACGAGTTTTAGAGCACTTGCCCGCATTTCTTGATTTATTCATATTGATACATTATGCTAAATGTGAATTTCAATTTCTTCATTAGTTGTTATTGTAGTTCCAAATTTTCTATTTTATTTAGTCGTATTGGTCGGTGGGTATTCATTACGAAAATTTTCCCATATTTCGTTGATCCAAACCTTAGTAACACTACCTATACTTATAATGTTATCATTTTTGGCGGGATTGTGCAGTTATGATGGCATGTATGTATGGATGAAGGTACGTGCTCGTGTAATTAATTTTTAAAAATGGATTAAAATGGATATTATCACAAATTGTGGGGCTTTTCTGTGCCGTAGGGATCTAAAAACGAAAACTTTGAGAGGAATCGTTATTCGACTACTTCGAAGAGACAGAGATGGATCTCTATTTGTGTCCAAAAACTCCAAGAAACGATAAAACTGGCACAAAAACTTATCGTAATGTCGCAAGATTTAAGAACATAGCACTCAAATAACAAGATTTATGTAAAATTTGTTTTATGTAAAACGTTGCTTCTATGTGAGAAATTAAAAGTTAATTCTACGAATTCCGAAAAAATCACCTAAAAGTAACCTTTTCATTAGTGTAAGCTAAAAGTAACCAATGCTGTAAAAAAATCACCTAAAAGGTTACAAAAGTAACCTTCTGGCAGCACTGCAACCATTGACCATTCACTCATTCTTTCTAAACCTTTTGAACCAATGAGTAAAGAAATTTCGAACACACCAATGTCATCTATGCTTCTTGACAAGCACTAGCGGGCCCTCCCTGGTATTAGTGCGTTTGACGCGTGGCGCTTAAAAGGTTAATCTGAATCTGTTGTATTTAGTGATGGATGGACATCGTTCGTAATCGTAGTCAAAACTTGGTCGAAACAAAAACGTAGTGATTACTAGTTCAGTGGTCGAAACCATGAAGTTATAGTTAAAGATCAGTTAAAATCAGTTTTATTTCTGCGAATAGGCCCCAGGAGGCACTTTACACGTCCCAATATTTAAACCTACCACTGATTCGGGGCAAGTCAAGGATAGTGCCAAGAAGAAGGAGCACAAGGAACTCGGTCACAATTATAAGACTCTTTTAAAAAAAATTTTTATAAAAGGTTTAAGCAAATACGATTGGGGGCTATTGCTAGTTAATTTGCCACTAGAGGCGCTAGTGTCGCGTGAGGTCCAATATCATTCACTTTGTACTGGTTTTAGCGGAATTTGTTGCATAAATTATAATTTCTTTAATTTACCTGCTGGAAAGTGATCTCCTTCGTAAAATATCGCAAATATGGATTATTTGGCGATTAATGTGAACGCTTTAAAAGCGGAATTAAGAAAAAGCGCAAAGATAGGCGACCTCAAGAGCATCAATTTAGAAGTTAGTTTGTTGATATCAAGATAGTTATTTATAAACAATATAACCTTAATTAGATTCAAGATATAACACTTTGTTTCGGCGCCAATCGCCTTTGACAGCTATAACTCCGGACCTCAGTCTACAGTGGCGCCAACTGGTGAGCAAAGAAACGGTAGTCCCCATTGCCATACATTCCTATCGTGAAAATAATTATTAACAGTGTAATAACCCTTTTTAGGGTTCCGCACCCAAAGGGTAAAAACGGGACCCTATTACTAAGACTTCGCTGTCTGTCCGTCTGTCTATCACCAGGCTGTATCTTAAGAGCCGCGATAGCTGGATAGTTGAAATTTTCACAAACTATGTATTTCTGTTGCCGCAAAGCAACAAATACTTAAAACAAAATAAAAAAAATATTTAAGGGGCTCCCATACATCAAATGCGATATTTTTGTCCTTTTTTGCTCGATATCAATAAATGATAACAGGTAGCACTCTAATTACCTAAATTTATGTAATACCTACTGTTGTTTACCTAGTCAATGGAACCCTTCGTGAGCGAGTCCGACTCGCACTTGGCCGGTTTTAGTTATTTACAACAGAATATCATGTTTATTTTGCACATGTTATGTATAACCAGTATTCTATTTACAGTAGTATTTGTGTATAACTAACACGAATGTGTTCTGTGATGTGAACCATGTGAAATTATGTAACCACAAAATCTTATTGTATGCGCGTCATGGCGTATTTAGTAAAGAAATATTGGGTATTTCATTTACCAAGGATCTAAGTCAGTAAATATGCTAAAATTAAAAATATTAGATAATCATTTTTAGGGTTCCGTGCCCAAAGGGTAAAAACGGGACCCTATTACTAAGACTTCGCTGTCTGTCCGTCTGTCCAACTGTCCATCTGTCCGTCTGTCCGTCTGTGTGTCGCTCTGTCACCAGGCTGTATCTCAAGAGCCGCAATAGCTAGACAGCTGAAATTTTCACAAATTGTGTATTTTTGTTGCCGCAATAACAATAAATACTAAAAACAAAATAAAATAAATATTTAAGGGGGCTTCCATACAACAAACCCGTTTTTTTGACCTTTTTGGTACGGAACCCTTAGTGCGCGAGTCCGACTCGCACTTGGCCGGTTATTTACATGATTGTACTAATCATGTCTATTGAATACTTTGATTATCAAACCACCCGGACTGGACACGAGTACTTATATCCATACAAATAATTCTGCCACCTTTTGCGCGGGGGATGAGGAACGCACACTAACAGCGATTACGAATAAATGTATTTTCGATCATGATGTCGTTACGCACGCATACGAAGAAATTGTCTAACACAAACACAGACTACACGCACACATGTTTAAACTCACGCATGAACAGCCTATCAGTATACAAGATGACGTCATTTTCGTGTAAGGAATGCTAGACTAAGACACTATTGATATATCACTATCGATGAGTTCAACCAATAATTAATAGGCTACTTGAAGGTAGTGTTGTTGTATTTGTTGATAGTACGATATACGAACATACGGCTGATATCAAGCTTTCGAAGTGTCTGGAATATGACTGGACCTACTTTGTGCAAGGCGATCTCTGCAATCCTATTTTCATTAACATCCCATTCCATATTGTAACTTGATAGTAAATACGATAAAATATGTGAAATGGCGCAAAATTGCAAGATTTTTTTCCAAATTCAAAATAATAAATAAGTTGTAAAAAGAAAGGTTTTATGTAACAGTATTTACGGCCAGACTAGTTATTTACAACTTAACAAAATCTATATTATAACATATTTTATGTAGGTATACACCTATAGGTGTACCTATAAAAAGTATAAAATAAAAAATAAATAACAATTATTAAAAAAAGTTCCCTTTAAAAAGTAAAAAATAAAAAATAAAAATCAAGGGACACCCGGATGGAACGAAGTTCATTTTAGTGAAGGAATTGTGATAAAATTTAATTTTATTTTAAATTTTTTTTAATCCCCTCTCTCTCTCTTTCCCTCCCTCCCTCTCTCTCTCTTTCTCTCTCTCTCTCTCTCTCTCGCCGCACGGCTTACAACTATAGCAAAAAGTGTCGTTACAATTTTTTCCGTCTAGCCCCTTTTCGCCCTTTACGGACTATATGAGCCCGAGAGCGGCAAAGGATTGATGCGTTCGAGATGTGGTGCTGGAGGCGTATGTTAAGGATACCCTGGACCGCCATGCGCACCAATGCATCAATCCTTACACAGCTTCGTATCCGAACCCGCCTATTTACAGTTTGTCAACAGCGCATCCTATCCTATTTCGGCCACATAATGAGGAGGGGGGATGAGAGCCTTGAAAAGCTGATCATAGTTGGAAACACGGAGGGCAGACGTACCCGTTGACGGTCTCCAGCTAGATGGAGCGATCAAGTGAAAGGCTCATCCACAACCAAGTTCTCCTCAATAGTCAAAGATGCGATGGACAGGCGCCGGTAGAGGCAGATAGTAGAAACTAGATGTAGAATATCCAAATCCATCGATGACCACGATGCTCAGTCATGAGGGAGCGACCACAGAGAGAGAGCCCCTTTTCGCAACGCGCGATAAGGAACTTCGTTCCAATAAATGAAACTCAATCTTAAAGTAACTAATTACGTATTAAAAATATATGTCGCATAAATCATCGTCATTTATTGATAATATCGATGTATCCATATTTATGGTCGATATCGACATTTGTTTTAGGCTGTCACAGCCCTTATTTTCCTGCAGTGTGGTCAGTTCTTAAATTTTATAAACTACATGTTTAAAATTACCCTAAATTAGATACGATTACTATTTACTGGCAACACTTATTGATTGGGAATTTTTCATGTCATTCTGCTAATTTATTGTATTATTTGTTATTATCAAAATAATACTTAGAAATGGAAAGTAAAGTTATCCTATTGTAAACTAGAGGATTCTATCCTCTTTTTACACGCAAAAACGCTGCAATTTGGCATTTTTTAGCTCAGGTCCGTTGTGCGCTACTGACATTTATTTTTGCTGAATGACGTGTGGTCCAATATTGCTCTATGATGACGTGGTCACGTGGAACGTGCGACAACTAGTTTTAGGTAACTGGTATGACCGGCGGTTTCGTACCTTTGGCAGCGGGGTACGCCTGCCAATGGCCACTCCCGTTGGTTAGATTTTCAAAGATTGAGAGAGAGACTCTGAGTACAGAAACCTATGGAGATTGCATATCTACGAAAAAAACGGGTATACCTAAACTTATCAAGAAACAAAAATGACACGTTTCCGTAGTGCTGTCCTTTTGTGCAACAATATATTTATGGATGAAGTTGTTATTAGATTTGTCTAACCAGAGAAATCCCCCTCAATATGGCAGGCATTAAATTTTTATGCATCGTTTCAAAGTACTACTAGGGATCTAGAGGTCATAAGTATTATTTGTAAAGGTTTATTTAAATTATACAATAATATGATGTGTGTTTAATATTCATATTTATTTATTTACTAGCTGTTGCCCGCGACTTCGACCGCATCAAATGATATGAATATTTTTTTCCGTTTTCGCAACATTTTTACTGCTGCTTCGCTTTTATTAGTCGCAGCGTGACGTTATATAGCCTAAAGCTTTCCTCGATAAATGGACTATCCAACACGAAAAGAATTTTTCAAATCGACTTAGTACTTTCTGAGATTAGCGCGTTCAAACAAACAAACAAACTCTTCAGCTTTATAATATTAGTACAGATTATCATAAACAAAAAGATACCAAAATTACTATTTAAGTAGGACCCAAGATTGTGTCCCATTAACCAACGTAGTTTAAATAGTTCCTGAAGTATGGCACCCAAAATAGAAATTTTAGTATCGTTTTATAGATTACCTCAAAATTATGAAACTAAAAGGTAATAAAATAAAACAAAAAGCTCAATATTGCAAAAAACATATTATTTTCATACAGCAAGGATTGGCATGATAAATAAATATTTAAGACATGCCTCACTGGGCCACACAGAGCCATCTAGTCCCAAATTAAGCTACTATTAAGTACCCTGTCGTATGGGGTACTAGACAACCGATAAACTTACTTATATACTTTTTTTTTTGTAAATTGATACTTATAATATATAGAAAACACCCAGACCAGTACAAACAGACATGTTCATGCACACAAATATTTGTACTGTGCGGGGATCGAACCCGCGACCCATGGCTCAGAAGCAGCGTTTACTACCGCTGATCCAAATGGTCGTCATATTCTTGTTTTTTATATCCTAACTCGTCATTACAATATAAATCTCGGACTAGATTGGGCTGGCTGGCGGAAAATATTTCTTGAAATATACATTTTAAAGGGGATTTGAATTAGAAGAACCTAAAGTGATGATACCTACGGCATCATAGATTTAGTATACGTTTATGTACGGCATCATCTCATAATGTCGTGATTTAAAGATTAAAACACGATTCTTCAAAACGGAGAAAGCAAATAAACAGATTTTGTGTGAGTTTTAGTTTTCTATTCCTTTTGTATCCTGCCCCAGTTTTCTATTCTATAATTTTTAGCCAACCTAAAACAAAAAAGAAACAGTTTAAAATTGTTACAATACAAATCAAACTTGAACATATCGATATGAAAAATGCCTTATAGGGCAGCTCTATCGCCATACAAACAGTTTTTATTTTCTTGAAATATTTACACTACCAAAACTCACAAAAATTAATACAATAAGCTACATTTGTATGAATTCTAAGTAAACTATTCATAGGAAAGCTTAAACATATGGCATTTCTTGTATTGTTTGGTATTTTTACAAAATAAATAGTACGTACCGGTGTAATGTAATTTTAGGACGATTTTCGCATTTTTTGATGCCACAACCTACCACACTGCAATTAGGCATGTTCCTTTTTGCTTTCTTTCACCTTTTGATACATTTATTAACATGTAAGTCTCAAATTATCATAATTATAATACAAAAAAACTGCAAATATAACTCGCGTTGACAGCTTCGTACCTGATACAGTGAGAAACTAAAATGGCGAACCGGCCTCAATCATGCATTGCTATGACGTCACGTAATGTTGCCTAAACTAAGACGTATAAATATATTGTTGTCTCTTTATACATGGTGTATTTTAGGTAAGTCAAAACAGGATGGCTATAAGTTTATGAGCACAATGTCGAGTTAACTCATATTTGTGTAACCGATAGTTCATATAGAACAATATGCCATCTCCATATGTTTCTTTTCTCAGAGGAGAGCGAGAGAGAGAAGTAGAATTCGTCCCGTTCTCGGGACAGGCGAAGACATGAGCTATACTGCCTGGTCTTTTATAGAGTTTCTTGTTATAATATACTTACATAAACATAATAGCCTAACCTAACCTAAATCTAAACTAACCTAAATCATTGAAATTTATGGGTGGTTTATACATTTCAATGATTACAGGAGTTTTACGTGAGACCGTGGATCAGAGTCAAATAGAAGCGTCTTTCTTTCCTTGTTTCTCACTTTTATTTGATTTATCCTACTCACTGACATATTATTATAACAATGCCAACACTTTATGACATTATATGCCGCTTAAGATAATTTCACAAAATTACGAAACTAAGTCCATCTTTCTCTTCTCGTTTCCCGCGCAAAACCAACCTATCAAAGATTGAATACGATTAATGAGAACAAAACGTAGCCCAGCTGAAATAAAGTAATCCTTCATAATAGAAAAAAAAACTTGTCAAAAAAATGGTTGCCGATTGTTGTGTATTATCTAGGTATTTCTAGTTTTTTAAAAAGCTGTACCTTCGACTCGAGAATGAGTGATTACCAGTGAATTCCTTGAAAACATATTCTAAACTGAAATGAAGTATGACATAAAGTTTTTATTATTGATTACACAGCGGTGCTACTAATTACGAAAAGGTAATTAAGTACCTAGGTATGTTAACTAACTACAATAATTGTAGCCTAAATTTTGTTATTAATCCTTTGACGATCGGATATTCCAGACACAATTAAAATCAATTGTTATCGCGACAACCGGTTGTCGCTTGGGGGTTGAGGGATTAATCTAAGGTTAAAGCTTTAGTTTTGTGTAAACTGTTATCATTGAACTTTATTTTGAATAGTGTTTAGTAATTAATAATTTTTGGCTATTCCTGACAATTATGTTAGTTTGTTATTCAGTTTTAGATAAAATGGATCTGCAATATATTTCTGCACCTGATAATAGCCCGAAAAGGCACCAAGAACTCACTGATTCAGTAGATATAAAAACAGAACCAGATGTTAACATATCCAATCAAGAAAATGTAATGGTCAGGATAAAAGTTGAGGAGCAGGCACTTCTTGATCAAACAAACGAGACGAATGTATATTCCGATTCCAACTGTGATTTTGAAGACATGCAAGTTAAAGAAGAAACCCCAATGGAATTAGGTGCAGACATAACTAATAAAAACACAGAACAAGAAAAACTTGTAAGCCATGGTCCTACAATGTCTATTGAGACTACTTTAATAACAAAGATCGAGATAGAGCCTGAAGCAGACTCAGAAGTCAAAAAAGAAACGGCTATGAGTGAAGATTGTCTAGTTTCATATGATTACCCCAGTTTTGATGACTCTGTGAGCATTGACAGCAATGATGTTGCAGTATTGGGTAATGTGGAAACCTGTCTGCAGGAGGAAATACATATTAAACCTGAATCCGTTGAAGGTTGTGAAGTAAGTATTTAGAGTTAAGAATCTTATTTCTTCCTCTTAATATAAATGTGAAAGTTTGGTTGGATGTGTGTTTGTCAAATACTCCAGCACAACTAAATGGATCTGGTCCTTTATTCGCGTAACCAGATCGTATCAGAATCGTAATTGAATGACAGGTTTTTGACAGTTCTAGTATGGGCTAAATGTCAAAATCGTCTCGAACTGCGATTCGGTTACGCGAATTAGGCCCCTGTATGGTATTTGCCAAGGAAATTGGTTTTTAGTAGGAATAGCACATTTCTTTTGCCTGGGAATAATTATGGCCCATGTGGGTAAGTTTATCCATGTGTACAAAGTCACCGGCAACAGCTATGTGCTTAAATGCGAAAATTTGTTGTCCAATCCGGGGATCGAACTCGGCACTCTGAGATCTTGGTCTGGTATTTAAACCACTAGACCAATCGAGAGGGGCGGGGCATGTAGGCTACTTTTTTTCCCGAGAAAATGTTTGTACTTTGGGATAGTTTCATTTCATCAAGTATGGTTTATAAAGTTTACTGTTCATAAACATTCATACTTACTACAAAATTCTATCTATTATAACAAGATTAAGAAGTAAATACAGCATCATGCACATAAAACGAAAATACTAAAACTAAATACATTGTACTTATAAATATTTATAGATATTTAATATTTAATTTATACAAGGTCTTGTAGCTATTGGCACAGTTCACAATTTACGTCATCTCAAATAGAAACAGGATGGATTGGTAGCTCTGAAAAGAGCTGTTACATAGTGAACATTGCCGCACGCGCATCACAGCACGAACCGCCGACAACGCCGATGTAATGACCGCCGCGCCGCGCCCACTCAGAGCGTCACTACGCTGGACGCGCACGCCCTGCGCCGCCGCCGCAGGCGAAATGCCGATCCCGGCCGAGAGAAACTCCCGAGCTCCACCGCGCGGCCGCCGCGCGCACCTTCGAGCGATCCACGCCGACTCCGCGCATGCGCAGAGAACACCTGTCGTACTGAAATGTATGAAAAGGAATTGCGCGCGCACCTGACGAGAAACACTGACGCCTAATGCTAATCTCTGATTGGTTCCGATGTAGATTTTCTCCTTCTCCTGTGTAAATATTTCTTTGTATAAAAGCTTAAGTTCGTTTAATAAATCATTCTCTGGCCCGATCACGCCCGCTAGTATGGGCCCCGGTGCGAGCGAGCCTGAGGATTTGCTGCGCGAAGCCTCACCCTCGGCCGCACCGGAGTACCGCTAGCGTGGCGGACCTAGGCTGAGCGCCTTCGAAGCTCGCCACACTCTGCCCGGTTTAACTGATTAAAACCTCCCATATTGGGTATCAGTGATAGGTCCGTCAAAAAAAAAAAAAAAATCGTTCCTTCACATGCAGTCAGCGAAGTTATTATTTCTACTGAACACCCGACTTCCCCTTAAGTCTGATAGCAACGAGGAAGATTCAACAATATTTGTGGATCTTTATTTCGATAAGTTAATATACTAATGTAGACAAAAAATCATTTATACATACATACATACAAAAATAGAGTACCACTCCTTCAGAGAATGAGTCTAGTTAATGCCCTCTTTATTAACAGTTATATATTTTTTGTGTTCATTTCTTTTGTAAATCAAATTTAAGTTTTTTTTGTCGTCAAATGTGTACTGTTATTAGGTACAACTTCTTTAAAATTATAACCTTTGTGTTCTTCTTTACAGGATACACAAATGGAGAAGTTTTATAACATAAAACAAGAATCGGATGCAGTAACTGAAACTCACTTGATATCCAACAAGATGTTCAACACCACTTCATCGGTCACTAATCTACAGGACGGATTGATTGAATCTCAAACAACCAAAACTCTTGTTATGGAAATATTGCCTGTACCGCAAGGTGAGGTGTCTTTGACAAAATTATGTAATCCAGAAGAAATTCTACCAACAGTAAACAATGAAATGGATTGCAAAGAAATGTTTCAACTCAATTCTATTACCGGGAATGTGTTATCTTTGGAACAAGAGGCATACGGCTTATTGAAAGCTAAGAAAAGTCATATTAACTATAAGGGAACTATGCATCCGTGTCAGAAATGCACAAAGGAATATAAATCTGCAGGCATACTAAAAAGGCATATGGCTATACATGAATCAATTGAAAAAAGAGCAATGGGTTTCATCAAAGGACAGCTGACTAAGAAAGCCAATCGTAAAAAGCAATTTCATGAAGTCAATACTGAGATGATTACATTGGAGACAATAAAAAATGAGAAATGTATCGTTGAAGTTGATGTTAAGCCAGAAATCAAAAAAGAAGATTACAAATGTACATGTGGAAATGTTTTTCAGCGAAGAAGCAGAATGGAGACATGTTTGCGTTCCCACAGTGAGTATTCTGATGCAAACCAAAGTCATCAGTGTTCAACTTGCATGAAATGTTTTAATGATAAGAATGACTTAGCCATCCATCGTAAAAGAGCACATACAAAGAAGTTTCACTGTAAATTTTGCCCAACAGACTACAACACGAGGAAAGAGCTATTTAAGCATTTGCAAGCTCATCAAAAGGTCCAGTTGATGGAGTATAAAGTTATTTCAGAAGTTGTATTGGGTAAGCAGAAAATTCGATGTTTTATGTGCAGAAAAAGTTACACGGAGTTGTCGGATTTAAAGTGCCATGTTATGAAAGATCACACAAGTCCATACAGTTGTATGCACTGTAAGAACACATTTGCAAAGATCATCGATTTTGGTGATCATATGAAGACTTACCATCCTGAAATGGAAGGGCAGTCGGTTTTGGATGTTCTTGAAGCATTTTCCGTATTAGTGAAAGCTTGGAAGTGTGAGGAATGTGGCTTGCAATTTCATGAAGCGGACAAACTAGCCTTGCACCAAATTGAGAAACACAGTCCTGATATTAAGGCGGATCCGCAGTTTCAGTGTGAGGATTGTAGAAGAGTATTTATCAGTCAAAAAGGGTTGACATCTCATAGGAGAGTGCACCACAGCGAGGCTGTAGAGGAAACGGAACCGGCAGTTAAAGGTATAATGTGTTTGGAGTGCAGAAAAATTTGCAGAGACATGGATGCGTTGACGTCACATATGAGGCTACATTCTCCCGACAGGAAATACCCATGCAAGTTCTGCGATTTTAGATTTTCTACTCCTGAAAAAAGAAAATCCCATTCAGAATTGCATACTGGTGATATGAAGTATGTTTGCTTTATTTGCGAATACCAGTGCAGTTCTGAGAACCGGTTAAAGCAGCATAAGGTTTCGGTGAAACATTTGAACATGAAACAGTATCTGGCTTCCGGTATGGCCTTGGAACAAGAACATTCAACGTCTGAGAAGTCACAGGCCAAAAGTGAAGTCAAACGGAAAGATAGTAGTAAAGACAGTGAGAGTACGAATGAAAGAGTTCCCTGTGATGTCTGTGGAGACACGTTTCCTTCAGAGAGGGAAATGCTCGACCACAAGCAAACGCATCCATTCATAGAATTCCCTAATGAAGATAAACCCACTAGAATATTCTTCAAGTGAGCCATTCTTGCCTAATTATAGTGTAACACATATTTAATATGTACAAAATAGGTTAAGCATTTCGAAACTCGTATTACAAAGATGCATCATATTTTAGAGCAATTGGTACAGAGTATATTTAAAAAGTTTATAATTATAATAGTTAAGGAGAGGTTTTTATTGGTGTAGATATGATTGGTGTCAGTCGTTTCTTGTTCTTATATTTTCTATCCCTAAAATATATTTAAAACAATAGGTATATTTAGCGTTACTGGCGTAGTGCTTAAAAATACGTATTCGTGTCTGCACATGCACTAATATTTTACCCTAACATTGCTTTACATCATTCGTAGTGTAGAGCCTTAAAGAAGTAGTGAATGAATCTCACATTTTCAACAAGTAGTTCAGTGTATTAGGGGCTATCATAAGCAATTTCGCACTTTCCTATTGTGCCTTTTTTACTTGCTTGATCAATTTCCCGCTAGCCTGGGGAGTAAAAATTGGCTGGCCAGTTATATGACCATTGTTACTCGGTCATAGGGCAAATACCAGCGGTTGCTGCTGGCTTGTGGTAGGTTGGGTTAGGTTAGACCTTTCAAGCCTTCGGCCATGCCATTATCATCATCATCATCAGCCTATATCAGTCAGCCAGCACCTCACCACGACATAAACCTTATAATAAATGTAATTTTTTCTCAAAGTATAAATTTTTAGGGATAGAAAATTATTTAAAACAGATTTTTGATTTTCTTTTGCCAACAGGCGTGCAATATTATTTTTGGTTTCGGGAATGTCACCAAAAAGCCTATGATGGTTGCCTGTGATTTGAATTAGTTTTATGGTTATAATGCTTTGTGTTATTTATACCTGTTTCTATCTAGTCTAATAATGTTTGTTTTTGACTTAGTGAGTTTTGAATCGTGCAAACAACTCATAATTGTTCGCTAATATGACGACATCATAAATGTCAATATGAGTTGAATATTACCCTGATATAGGGTGGAACAAATGACTTATCCATCCTAGCATTAAGAAATATCTTCAAGTGTTCAACCAGACAGGTCCCTAATTCCGCTAATTTACAAAGGGCTCAATACAATCGCAATGGCATCTCAATTGTATATTTTGACACATTTATTAGGGTAGTAATGTCAAAATATACAATTAGGATTCTATTGAGCCATTTGTAAATTAGCGGAATTAGGGCCCAGAAAAGCTGCAAATTTTAGTCAATGGAAGTATTATTTCATCCTTTAGAATATAGCTTTCAAAATTGTAAAAAAAACTATGTTTTATAAAGTCTCTGATATAATATAATAACAGTTTATGGCATATTTTAGTAACCAAAGACTAACGCCTTCGTTGTTCTAATGATTCGATCCACAATGCTGTTTGTTATCTGCACCAAATATGTAAAGGGAGTCTCCCATATTCAATACTCCATTAAACCAGTAAACAAAACTATTATTCGTAAAATCAGTTTTATTTCTGCAAATGGGCACTAGAAAGCGCTTTTACACAACTCAATATTTTAACCTACCCAACTGTACTGTACTGACAAGTGTTCGGTCTATTGCCGAGAAAAAGCAGAGCAAGAAACTCAGTCGCAATTGTCAGTAACGTAGGTGTTAATTGTTAACAAGCATTCTGGAACGCATTGGAATAATTATGTTTAATAAGAAGGTATGTTGGCATCTGTGAAGTCAGCAACAATTCAGTGCGGCTATCACACTCCACTCCATTGTATTTGCTGCGACGCTATTCGTGCCAACTTCAGACGCTAACTGATGTAGCTCGTACTGTGGTTCTCGTTGTAAACTCCTTTTGTTTCACCCTGTATATGCTAAAATAGGAATAATTAAAAAAAAATGAGTTTTTTCCTTTAACATAGTTGTTGCCGACTGTTTAAATATTGAGTTGTGTTCTTCATTCCAATTTTTTTTTTCACATTTGTAAGCAACACGAAAGTGTTATTGTAATGCTTACGAGGTGACGTCTATGGTCGTCAACTATCGCCATGAGTGGCGCTGCAGTTATTTCTAGTAAAAATTATCACATATGCATCAACTGCCTAAAAAATTATACACTCTTGTCAATTTGCACTGGCAATTTATTTGCTTAAATAATAGTTTGCAAAACCCTCCTATTCAAATAAGAAAATTAAACTCAGGGTTTTAGTGACAGGCGTAACAAATGACCTTTAAACATTGAGTTCCGTTTGAATATTTAGCCATTAGCATAATGTACTGTAAATTTTCAAGGTATAAGGTCACTATCGTAAGAGTTAATTTTTCTTCGGAAAACGGCAAAAACTCAGAAACAATTTGCTCTTACAATTGGGTAGTTGACACATTTAGCAGTGAAATATGACGTCACGATTACCAGGCCTAAATAACTGTTTATTGATTTGAAAGCAATTTAAAATGTTATTTAACAAATAGCTGAAACGAATCCGGATTTTAAAGCAATAAATAACATGTAACTGTAAAGAAAGGAAAGGAATCAATATACTCTATTTGGTTCATCATTAAAGAATTTGATTTGCAGGTATTTATATGTATTATGACTGTTTTTTAAGCAATTGTATTGTTATAGTCCATAAAATTTAGCTTGATTAGAATGACACCTGTCAAACTGAGGTGACTAGTGATGGGACTGACTCGACTGATCAAACGATAAAAAAAAACCGATAAGGCATATAAAATAAAATGAAAATCAGATTTATTAAGATTTAACAGTAAGTCAGTGTCGTGATCATTTTGAGAATAATTGTAACAATCATGAAAATCAATTAGAAATTTTTTATCGCATAAAGAATCTAATAAATTTGAAATTTTTTCGTCAACTATTAATAATTGCAATTTGATGTTCTAAGCATCAACCAGTGCTCATTAAATTATTTGTAACATTTATGTTACATTACTTCGATTTTAAAATACTTACTGTTAGTCTGTCGATTTCGATTTGTCGATTTTACCTTATCACTAGCGATTATGAAAAATGTCGTAACCTTGTAAAGACGTCTTTTCAAGTTAGGTGTAATTTTTGTGACTGGATTATTTTAGTTATTTTAACTTTAAATATCTATTTAATATAATTAAATTGATTAATATGTACAGCAATGTATAAAAAAAAACTGAACATGCCAGTTACCAATATTTTTTCATGTGCAAATGTGTTTCACTTGTGTGACGCTGGTACAAAGTTATGTCGTCTCTTTCAGTGAGAACTGTCATTCTAATCAAGCTATATTTTAAGGACTATAATGTTAACTAAAAATCCAATTCTATACTGGCTTTAAGCCTTAAATGAATTCGTCGACAAAATAAAATTAAGCAGTCGCTCGGTACGCAGATGTGGGTTCGAGACCCAGTTAAGGCAGACGACATTTTTATTCAAGGCACAAATCCATTGAGTCAAATCTATTTTCTGAAATCTGCAAGTGATGGTTTGTACTGTCAAGTACTTATTTTTCTAAACAATAAGGGCTCAAAGGTAGATAAGTGATGGCTTAATTTTATTTATTTATTTACTTTTTAATTCACTTGATAAAACAGTAACCCAGAACACCATGTAGGAGTTAAGTTTAGCTGTTATTCTCAGTGCCTGATTGTTGCTTAGCAAGTCATTGTAAGTGAACCTTCACACTGGTGACTAGAATGAATAACGTAACGATGTAAAGTGAGTGCTTGCTTTCCCGCGGCAGAAAGATTTAATCTCAAAAGTTCCCTAAAAATTAAAATTAATCGATGCCAGTGTGTCGGTTCCCTGATCTATATGAGTAGATATGGGTATGTTTTATTAATCTGTGATCCTTAAAATTAAAAACAACTAAGTCTTAGGTACACGAGCTATTGACCACGGCCGAAGAAGTTTGTCTCTGGTTTCGTTTGGGACCGAACGAGGTGGTCTCAACAATTTGAAAGCTTAGCTTTTCAAACCCCGATCGGCAGCCGGTTACGGCGATGATGAATTGCTTTCCATTGTGTCGAGAACTTTGTTCAAGAGGTTTAAGACATTTAGTTGCAAGTGGCATTCAATCAAGATCTATGAAAAATTACATTATAAGGGATACAATTTTGTTAGAGGACATTACGTCTATTGCTTTTCTATTACTGTTTGCGTTTATTCAGTTATGATAAACATTTCAATCATTATAGTAGGGTAAAAGCTTGGTGCAGTTTACCGGTGGCTGTGGCTCGTGTGCGAGGACTAAATTTTATTTTATTTCATTCACATCTACTTAATACTAAGCCCTCAAACTGACAATCGGTGACGTAGTGGCAATCGTATCCTTCCACTTGTATGAAAGACACACATAACTCTATGCCATCGACCATCAGTTGTTAATGCGTTAATTTATTTACAGATTAAATAAGCTATATCGAAATAAAACGAGTGAATATTAAAACGGTTTTTTATTTTTTTATCACCATCACATACATGTCATGATGAACACTCCCGTCATCATTTACCCGTTCGACCTCATCTCGACTCGACTATTTAGAATTCAAACGGTGTTGCCACAGAAAAAATAGTTAAAGCCGTGTCTTATAATAAAATTAGTTAGTTTTACAGAAATCATATTTCAATCGTATTTTTTATTTTTCAAAGTGAAAACTTATTTTAACTTTAGTAGTCTTATAAATAGACAAGGTTTAAACCGTGAACTTTTTCTTAATACTAACACTGAAAATGTTTGGATAGAATTTAAATTGAAATGTCACACTTTGAATTCTAAATAGAACATTGAGAACAGAAATACACATTACATATTGGTATTGTGGGAAAATTTTATTGCATTAATAATTGCTATTTATATAAAAAAATAATTGTTCAATTTGGATACGATTAGACAGCTCAAAGCATTGTTGGCTGAATAAAATTGTTCTCTGATTAATCGGTTTACTGGCGTACTAAGAACTATTGCTGAAATAAAGCGTCTTAAACTAATGAACAAAACAGCCCAGAGTGCAGAGGACAAAAAAAAGAGAGCAACCTTTTAACAACATTTAAATGTAAGTAGCAGTCTAAACTAAGTATATAACCGTTAAACCATGTCCTGCTCAAATCTTTACTTTAGATTTAGCGATAGCTTAACTACGAGATTTACTCACTGTTGATTCGCTGATAAAGTTATATCACTAGACAATTTGCTAACAGTCATTTTAAGTGGAATTAGATTATTATAAAGACGGTTTATTTAAATTTTAATTTAAAAGGAACCTAAGTATCTAACAGTGAAAATACTAAGGAGGTTTAAGCTTTGAACTGCCTTTTATCACAAGGTGTGTCATATATCGTAAAAACGCATCTATTCTGATGTATCAAAGTATTTTTTGGCTAGCAAATAGACTTTCACCATTCAAGAATTGGTAAAAAGAGACTGCTATATCGGTTAGCCCACTTTTGCAGCATCGTTCATTTGTAAACAGTTGTTTCTTCATCTTTCATTTCCACTATTTGAACGCTTTATTCATAATTTGAACTGCATAATGTATTTTATATGTATGGAGTATTAAAAAACTACTATACATTTAAATTCTCTATTCTTCGATAGACAAAAGAAATATTCTAACATCACTAACACATACTGTACTCAAAATGATTAAGAATAAATTCACGATAACACAGAGGTTTTTGAATGTGTACTATCATATAAACTAGAATAAGTCTTAAAACACCGACTGATACTGTTTGTCATATTTTATGATCATCATAAAAAATATAATATAGTGCGTTCGGTTTGGATACAGCTTTTGTATCGGTAAAGTTTTTGTATTGCTAGTTAGCAACAACTAACGTTAAGCAATTGGAAAAACTAATAACAATCGTATTATTCGAACGATTACATTCTCATGATTTGTTGCGTTAATAGTTTCTCATGACATTATCATGTACAAATACATTTTTTTATTTAGTTATCATTTGATACATTCTCGATTGGCCTTTAATAGAATATAATACATTGCACAGTTATTAATTAAATTCTAGCCTCAGTGCATTGTTAGGATTATAGGCTTGCTGTTTATCTAAATTAAATAAATTATTTTTGTAAGTCCACAGGGATTTTGATAAATGTCTTTATATAAACAACAAACCAATAATACAACAATTGACAGTAAAGGTAACCTCAAAATATACAAACCAAACACACCAGCTGTGATGATACCGGGTAGGAAGAGGGGTTCCAACATTTGCAACATACTTTACCCTTTTACTTCCGATATTATTATTAATCAATTCCACTGAAACATAAAAATAGTAAATAGTTTTCCTATTACAGGATCTTCTCAAGCAAATGCATTACGATCATAGGGAAAGTAAAATACTAGAGTTCCAATCTTCATAGTAAAGATGGTCCTCCGGAAGAAAGCTAAAATTATGTATTAAGCATAGATGGCATTACTGAGCGCTCGTGTTAAATAGAAAGAGACGGAAAATCTTTCTCTGCTGCGGCTATTTGTAGTCTACAAATAGCCGCAGCAGGGAAAGGTTCTGCTATTTCCGTAGCGCTAGTATCGCAAAGCATGCTTTTGCCCGTTAGTTGTTGCAAAAAATAAAGCACTTACATGTTTTACGTACGGCATTTTTGTAACAATTTATGAAGAAATAAAAACTAATAATGATTTTTTTTAGTTTTAAAAAGAAAATAGAAATTCTAATAACTTGCTTTGGATTTTTCTTGGCATTTACATTAAAAGCTAATAAAGCGCCATCTTACGGCACGTTAATGTCATGGTCAAAGCATAGCCAATTAGCCATAGTGGCTTGCAAATGGTTCTCGTAATTGTTGGATCACAATATTTCGATTGTATTTACCTTGGCCTATGATTTTATTCAAATCGAGACTCCTAGCGCAATCTGCCTTAATATTTTGAAAATAATTCGGGAGGACATTTCTTGAATAGCGATTGGTACTCTAGTATTTTACTTTCCCTATGATTACGATACATAACTTTTATGATACAGGCTGTAAAAAAAATACGAGCCAAATTCAAAGGTGTAGTTCATAGTAGAGTCTAGAATAAGTACAGACAAAATTATATAGTAAAAAAATATTGTTTTTTTTTTAATGAATAAATAGGTCTTTTATTAACTACACACAGCGCCCCTGCGATCGTAGATTGATGGATGACATCCACGGGATTCTTTGGAACTATTGTTTTTAATTAATACATTAATTACTATGGGTGGACAGTGGGCTTTGCTTGCTGTATAGTTAATAAAACACCAATTTACAAGTAATAAAAAAAATTAAAAGATTTTTTTCCTGTATTCTATACTTGACTCAGAACCGCCGATTTTTTTTACACCCTATATACCTAATAATTACTTAAAAACAAAAAAAATCGTTCTTTATTTCAAATTTTGTATTGTATTTCCAAGAAAGATGTACATACCTAATAAGTGAAGCTGATAGCCCACGGCTGGGCCATGGAGGCGCCCGGCTTCCGGACGACGAGTACATCGTTCCCTTTATGCAACGTCATTTGTAACGCTACAGTAGCGCCGGCCTGCCGAAGCCGGGCCGCCCGGGGCGGGGTTCGGATGCCGGCGATCACTATACGCTCCACCCACGACTTGGTTGGGTAGCTGGCGTTCTCATTTATGAAGCTGGGGGTCAAAGAAATATGTAGGTAGTTTAAAAAGTGGAAACCCGATTATGTAAATGCCAATGATTTTTATCTCACCCTGTATTGTTGAATAGTAAAAATTATGACCCGACTACGAAAGTGCCAGGGATTTCAAAATCACCCTGTATAGCATTTTTTTTAATCGGAATTATGTCTTCTTTCATTTGATACATCACTGGTTATGACCGCAATGTTTTTAGGGTTCCGTACTCAAAGGGTAAAAACGGACCTGCGCCCAGCAGAAATAGCCTATGCCCTTTCTCTATCTATGTTTGTACCAAATTTCATCAAAACCAATCTAGTAGTTTAGCCGTGAAAGCGTGTCTGACAGAGTTACTTTCGCATTTACATTTGACGACCATTTAGATCAGCGATAGTAAACGCTGCTTCTGAGCCATGGGTCGCGGGTTTGATCCCCGCACAGTACAAATATTTGTGTGTATGAACATTTCTGTTTGTATTGGTCTGGGTGTTTTCTATGTATTATAAGTATGTATTTATAAAAAAAATATATATTAGTAAGTTTATCGGTTGTCTAGTACCCCATACGACAGGGTACTTATTAGTAGCTTAATTTGGGACTGAATTTGGGAAGATGGCTCTGTGTGGCTCAGTGCGGCATGTCTTGAAATATTATAATAGTAAATGAGTATAAGGACTTTATTCCTTCACAATAGGCTACTCATATATTATAGCGTTGAGCCAATATACAGGGTGTAACGAAAAGCTTAACGAAGCCTTAAAAACCTCGCATTCGGTTCATCAAACCAAATCGTATGTACCAAAAATAATCGCTGGCAAGCGACATTTTTATAGGCATTCAAATAAATCAAGTATTAATTGCCCGCAATGTATAGCGCGCACGAAGCGCTACAAACGAGGATTGTGACCTAACTTCATACAATAGGTGTGCGTGCGGGCGGTTCATTGCGCGTTGCTCTCCTTAAAACGTTATTTATGAAAAACTTCAAAAAATTTTCAACATGTTTCTAAAGAAAAGTTTAAAAAAACAAACAAGATTTTCATGAGAAAGAGCTTAAAAAAAAATTCATTTTGACCCTCAATTATCTCAGTAACGATTCATTTCCCAGGTATGATGTCTTGTGAATAGCCAGAAGATTTCTATGAAAGCTCGTCTGGCTGTGCATAGAGGGGTGTTGGTTACAACACTCATGCACGGAAGTGAAAGTTGGGTATGGCAGAAAAAGCATGAAAGTAGAATAAATGCAGTAGAAATGAGAGCGCTAAGAAGTATGTTAGGAGTGAAATTGAGTGACAGGATAAGAAATTGTGTGATAAGAGAACGTTGTGGTGTGAAAGAAGATATTGTCACAAGGATTGAGAAAGGGATGCTTAGATGGTTTGGGCATGTAGAGAGGATGAATGAGAGAAGAATGACTAGACAGATCTACAAGACGAGTGTGAAAGGGAACGTTGGAAGAGGAAGGCCTAGACGAACCTATCACGATCAAATCGGGGATGTTCTGAAGAAAGGTCAGGTCAAGAGTACTCTAAACCGACGAGCATGCATGAAAAGATTGATGAATGTGGAAGAAGCGAAAGATGTATGCCAGGATCGTAATAAGTGGAAGGCCTTGGTCTCTGCCTACCCCGTTGGGAAGGAGGCGTGATAATATGTATGTATGTATGTAAAAAATGATCGTACAAAGGGGTAGAATACGTGGTATTCGGCTTCGTTAAGCTTTTTGTTAATCCCTGTAGACAGCATTATGATGACTGATTTTATTCATTACGGAATTTATTTACTTAGTATTTTTTATAATTTCAAATGTCACCTGTAACTGATCTCCTCGCTAGTGTAGGTGATCTTAGCGTAGATGAACCTCTGTTTCTTGTAATCGTACGTCTCTCCGTCGTCTATGTAGATGGTGCCTTGGGCAGTGTTCTGTAAACAGTAAAAAATAAATAATCAAGGGGAGATTATACAGTTAGTATTGAAAAAACTGTTACCCGCGACTTCTTACAAGTGGAATATTGAATTTGTAACTATACCACGGGAACATCTAATATAGTAATAGAATAGTTTACTATACTTATATTTGATATTTTAGCAACTTAATTGCACTTATAATATCAGTATATAAACTTGAAAAATTTTGTCTCAGGCGGGACTCGAACCCGCATCTCCTGCGAGGAGATGCGGGTTCGAGTCCCGCTTGAGACAAAATTTTTCAAGTTTATATACTAATAGAATAGTTTACTACCAATGCTCAGACCTAACTGTATATAATAAAAAAAAATACAAAACGTAATGAGGAATGCTACTATAAAGTAACAGCCTATAATCATCCCACTGTAGGAAAAAGGCCTCCATCATTGAATTCAAGTTATCACTGCAATGATGGGAACTGGCATAATCACCACGCTTGCCAAATGCGGGTTGGTGATCACAAACCCGAGCAACGTTCGAAAATTCGAAACTATTTGTGCGCCCGACCCGGGGATCGAACCCGGGACCCCGAGATCTTGGCCCGGTATTTAAACCGCTAGACCAACGGGGCGCTACTAATGTCGACATATTACAACATTCAACAATCTATACTAATATTATAAAGCTGAAGAGTTTGTTTGTTTATTTGTTTGTTTGTTTGTTTGAACGCGCTAATCTCAGAAAGTTCTAGCCCGAATTGAATAATTCTTTTTGTGTTGGATAGTCCATTTATCGAGGAAGGCTTTAGGCTATATAACATCACACCGCGACCAATTGGAGCGAAGAACCAGTGAAAAATGTTGCAAAAATAATCGCGATCTTAATAACAGAAATTGACGCGGACGAAGTTGCAGGCAACAGCTAGTATACTAATATTCAATGAACCTTACTTGTAGTACCAGCTAATTAGTGTTATAATGAACTTTTTTTCATGTTTGAAAAAATATGACGTTATACCATAATTACATTTTGGGTGGAAAAAAATATTCGTCTGTTGCTACATCTTTATGAGAAATTGGTAAAATTCCTCATTATCTTCTTAATATATAAAATAAAGTCGTGTTAGTTACACCACTTATGACTCGAGAAAGCTAAGACCGATTTGTATGATTTTTGTGTTTTTTAATTTGTATTCGTCAGGAATAGGATAATAAGTATTAAAAACGTTGGAAAGTCAAAAATTATGAATATATTTGATGACAATGACATTTAAGACGTCAAAATCAAATATTATTCTGAGGCGATACGAAGATTGCGGGGTCCGCTAGTATTATAATAAATAACAGGGGCCTAATTCGCGTAACCGAATCGCAGTTCGATCGTGATTGAATTGGATGATTTTGACATTTAGCCTATACTAGAACTGTCAAAAACCTGTCGTTCAATTACGATTGTGATACGATTTGGTTACGCGAATAAGGGGACAGATGAGACAAAGGCTCGAGTTCTGACAAAACCGTTATTTATAGCAATATCTTCCTATTAGAGAGGCCAGTGTCCAGTATTAGATTGATATAGTCTGGTTATAATCTATACTATCTATACTAATATTATAAAGCTAAAGAGTTTGTTTGTTTGAACGCGCTAATCTCAGGAAGTACTGGTCCGAATTGAAAAATTATTTTTGTGTTGGATAGTCCATTTATTGAGAAAGGCTTTAGGCTATATAACATCACGCTGCGACCGATAGGAGCGAAGCATCAGTGAAAAATGTTGCAAAAAACGGGGAAAATTATTCATATTAATCGGGATCATAATAATAGACATCGGCGCGAACGATGTCGCGGGCAACAGCTAGTTGTAAAATAAGTGTATGCTCACGTTCGCGTCTAGTGCGACGACCAGCGTGTAGGGGTCGTTGGCCATGAGCGCGGACGAGCGACGCACGCGCTCCTTGCGCGCCACCACGGCCCCGCCTCGCTGGTACACCGGGATCTGAGAACAAAGACCACCACTTACTAAAAGATAGACTAACACCCGTATTTATAAACAAGTAAAAGTATTTACTTGACTACAAGTAATTACTTGAGAGACAATTTGTATGCCTTAATCAAGAAATTACTAGAAGTTATAACTACCAAAAGTTAGCATTTTCAGCCAAATAATGTGACTATTAATGGTGACCAATTTCTTTCACTTAAGCACTAGGTATGAACACTTTAAGTTATGACTTTCTTAAGAAATAAGTAATTACTTCTTTATAAATACGGGGGTAATAATACACTTCCTTGAATAAACATTTCTTTCGCCCATGCATTAGTTAAATAAGGCACTAAAAAGGCTTTGAATTTTTCATCTTATTATCACGATTTTCGATCGATCATTTTGGACAACCTGGCGGCTGACGGCGGAGTGGCGTACACACCGGTTTTCAATGTGTCACCTGCTCCGAGGTCCAGGGTTGCACTCCCGGACGGGTCAATGGAGAAAAAAGTGTTTTACTACTTTTGCTCGGGTCTGAGCACTAGTGATGGGCCAACCAATAATTTTCGCCGACTAGCCTACTAACCGACTAATCGGTTTACGGCGACTAACCGGCCCATCTCTATATTCCGTCCAGCGAGTGTGATTTGTTGAAAGACAGAAAAAATAACACCCTAAATTATTAGCATCTAGAAAATTGCAAAGCTTTATCTGAAGAGTCTACTTTTTATACGCCGGCGAAAACGCTATCAGCCATATTGGTCTATAAATTATCTGTTTTGTGTCGTTATACGGATCAAAAACATTGACATTTTACCAACAATCAATTAGTACTTCCTTCATAAATCTAATATTCATGTTTACTCGTATCAATAAAAAGAAGGAGTAATAGTAACACTCGGAATAGGGGTTTTAAAAATATTAACGATTACGATCACAAAAACAACCTCAATCACTGCTATACCACAGTTACTTGTTTTATAAATATCAATGTCAAAGCTTACAAGACAATAATTAATCATTAAAGACCCACTTTAAAAAAGAGACACCAAGTCAAGCCTATTAGGTAAGCTATAATTACCTTCGCGATGTTAACTTCCTGCGTGAAGAACCCATTGGCTTTATGCGCCTGGTACGAGTCGACGTCGTACCAGATGGTCTGGGATTCGGCTCCCGGCAGGTACACCTGGACGCTGCTGACGCCCGCCGACAGGACGGGCCGAACCAGCAGTTTGTCACCTGACGTTAAAAGAAAATTATTATCCCCCCCACCCCTCTTAACTTTTGAACTAAGCAAGTGAAAATTTTGAAAAAAATACGTATTGTAGATCTTAACAAATACTTGCAACGAAAATTGGTTTGAAGGAGATCAAACTGGTACTTTTTGAGATAAAGCACATTTTCAACAACCGCAAATATAACCAATCAGTCGTTTCTCTCTGAACCCAATTCCCAAATCCACACGAATTAACCACTTTTACTCGTATGTGGGTAATTCCAACAAAATAGAAATCAATTGTCATATAGCTCGGATCCGGGACTAAGCCGCCGACCGGTTAAGGCGCCGGGCAAAGAATTGCTTGGATTTAAATGCCACTGACCTAGTAAGTAGGTGTCGTCTATTTTGAACACCGCTTCCTCTCGCGGGTACTCCTGGAACAGCGGCCGCATCACCGGCAGCCCGTCCAGCGAGTGCTCGTAGAACAGCGTGTACCTGAGGTGGGGGGGGGGGGGCATCAGTACTAATAAGCAATTCAAAAGCACGCGCACGTATACACAAACGTGACAGTTTAAACATACACACGAACACGTACTCACACGCCCAGCTATTTATTTTTGTAAAAAAAACATTCACAAGAATCAATTGTAATGTTTAAAGATCTTTAATTTCAATCAACTTTCGCTGATCGTGCAGTAAACAAAGATTTTAAAATAATGGTAGTGTCCATGGTTATTTAACTGACGCATTCAATTAAGATTATGAAATGGTATAATACCTACTTTTATAATTTAAAGTAGTCAGCCTATGAAGACGAAACAAAAGAAATACAAATAGTCTTTTGCTACGCAACTCAAAAATTCCGGATTTTTATAATTACTAGTTTTTATATTTATTAAAATGTCTAGTAGATGGCGTACACAAAAATGTAGACTTGCAGAAGAATAATTGCAGCTATTGTCGTCTTTTTCATCACCAAATCCTTGTTCTCTTAGATTTTGATAGGTAAACTTTTTTGGATAAGGTCTAGTTTGAACAGTCATTTTAAGTTATAAAATAAATACATAGCAATGGGAAATTCATAATAAAAAAATAAGTGGCAGACCAAACTTATTATTTTCATAAGAAATTAGCTTATGCCCGCGGCTTCGCTCGCGTTAAATTCGGGGTAACAATAAAATTTAGCCCCCTTTTTAAGGAGTTGGGGGCAGATTTCTAAAACGAAATGTAGCCACGATTTTTTTGATAGTCAGTCACAAATAATACCAATTTTTAGCTTTCTACCTTGAAAATTGGCGAATGCTCCATACAAACTTCCACCCCCCATTTTAGGGAAGTGGGGGGTTAGAGGGAAACAAAGTAGCCTATGTCACTCTCCATCCCTTCGACTATCTCCACTTAAAAAATCACGTCAATTCGTGGCTCCGTTTTGCCGTGAAAGACGGACAAACAAACAGACACACACACTTTCCCATTTATAATATTAAGTTTGCATTGTGTACCCTGGCTAGAATTTCTGCCCACGCCCTTAGTTCTTACCAGAAGTCCAGTAGCGCGTATCTCCGCCTATTGGCGTCTCTGAGTAGAGCAGTAGTGCTGGGCTCGTACAGCCAGGGCTCGCGGCGCTTGGTCTCGATGTGCGAGTGAGCCCTGAAGAACGGCTGGTACGCTCCCGCCTAGCAAAATACAGGATGACTTTTTTATCATCTTCAAAAATTTTTATAGGCATTCAGTATCGTATTTAGAGCCCATTTATGAAGTAAAATATGTAAATGAAGTTTTCACCCGAGAATAATTTTCGCAACATAGTTTTCAATTTTTACGGTCCTAAGACTGTTCAGGTATGAAGGAAAAATCAAAAACTTATGAATAGTATCGTAATTAATGAATAAGATGCGCATCGCATAATAAAGTATTGCTAGGGGGCCGTATCAAAAATTTTAGATTTTTGGGGGACATTTTCTAAGTGTATTTTTTCATTTTTTTTTTTCATTTTCATTTTTTTTTTTAATTTTTTTCATCTTATGCGTTGGTTTTTGGCTCGTAGATTGTTATATTAAAATTTATTAAAAAAATATTGTCATATTCATGTTTCACACTTCAGATGTTGAACATGTTCTTCCATAATCAGAAATATTAAAATACATGTATTAGTCTCTTGATGTTTGTTCAATTATACTATTATTCTCGTAAATATTGTTTTTTCTTTAAACGTCTGGAAAATATTATATTGACAATACGCTTTCATCTAGGTGTACAATACAGTATAAAAAAGTTAGTTAGTATAAAAAATACAGTATAGAAACTTTTAACTGCCTTAGGATGTTGATGGTAGATCATCGAAATCATTGATAAGACTCGCCCAGCTTACAGCGTAAAGCCTTGGCAGCTTAATTAGTTACAGCAGTCCCCCCCGTAAACGTAACGTTGTGGATTCAAGCCGCTTCTAAGGCTCTCAAAGTAAATATAATTATTCTAATCAAGTTTAATATCATTTAAAGTATTTAAATAGGTGTTTCATCTTAACTGACTATCAAACATCTGCAAAGATGTTTCTTTCGGGTGTTAACCCTTAACAACATTTGATGAAACAACGCTGGTTTACAGCGATAAGAATATGCAAGAAAAATTGACGCCTATGACGTAGTGTTTCGGTGGCTAAATGGTTAAAGCGTCGCGCCCGGCATGCGAGGAGATGCGGGTTCGAGTCCCGCCTGAGACATAATTTTTCAAGTTTCAATACTGACATTATAATTGCAATTTAATTGCTTAAAATATCATATAAAGTATTCTAATCAAATAATAGCCAACTAATCTTCACCTACCTGGTACCACCTGGTCATCAGCTCCGCCTCGGGGTACTTGAAGAACCCTCCGACGTCTGATCCGCAGAAGCTGACGCCGGCGATGGCGAGCGAGAGGCACATGGGCACTGATGCGGCGAGGAAGCCCCATTCAGCCGCATTGTCTCCAGTCCATACTGCTGCGTATCTGTTGAATGATCGTGATTTATTTTCGTATTTTCCCAAATTCAAACACCTTTCCTGTACGGAATCCAACTTTTCGTTGTCATGTATTCTTTCAATTTAATTTCAAGTTTCATTTTCGTTGTTTTTGAATAAGTTTAATGTTTATATTTCATCTCATAAGTTTTATTTTGTTGTATTCGTCCTATTAGGATCATAAATATCAAGCTGTGTATACCTTTTATGGGCTACGGTTTAGTTACCCTTGTAAATTCTCTATAAGCATGCCTCGACTGTAACCTGTCAGTATACCTATTATAAATAAATAAATAAATTTATATTTGGCCTTGTAGTATGTGTACGCTCCACCTACACATTCACATAGTCGTTGCCTTTACGACCTTTGACGACCTCCGTGGGGTACACAACTACACACCAGTTTAAAAGGTGTCGCCTGCTCCGAGGTCCCGGGTTCGATTCCCAGACGGATCAATGTAGAAAAAGGTGTTTTTCTAGATTTTCTCGGGTTTGGGTGTTTGTGGTACCTTCGTTGTTTCTGAATTCCAAAATACGAGTGCTTTAAATAGTTATTCAAATTGGGATCAGAACAATGTATGTGATGTTGTCCACATTTATTATTTATTTATTTATTTATATTATGTACTGTCATTTACTAAGAACAGACTAATTATACGCGCATCGTAATAGCAACACGTTTTATCATTTGTCTCCGCTCGCCTAACATTACATGGCGACCCTGCCAGTGCTGCCTTCTGGGCAGTGCTGTGCAATAAATAATCAAGTGATTTTGTTTAAAAGTTAAATTATTACGTGCAGTACAAAAGGAATCAAACGTACGTAACAAATTAAATGGTTTGGTTTTAGGTAAATGGTGTATCAAGCCGAAACTCGCCTATGTTCACCCGTACACACATAAAAGTAAAGTAACAGCCTATAATCATCATTCATCACACTGCAGGGAAAAGGCCTCCATCATTGAATTCAAGTTACCACAGCAATGATGGGGACTGGCTTAATCACCACGCTTGCCAAATGCGGGTTAGTGATCTCAAACCCGAACAACGTTCGAAAATTTGAAACTTTTTTTGTTGCCCGACCCGGGAATCGAACCTGGGACCCCGAGATCATGGCCCGCTATTTAAACCACTAGACCAACGGGGCGTTGCATGTTAACATATGCATATAAATATTACGGTGGAGTAAAAAATTTGATGTCATGTTTTTGAAAAATACTTTTCATACAAATCGTGAAGAAAAAATTTGGTATGAAAACTAAATTGAATTAAAATGATTCCTTGAATAATTCTACATCACAGAAATGCCTAAATAGCTTAATGGTTAGTGCACTCACCTGGTAAGTGAAAGGTTATAGGTTCGAGTGCCACTTTAGCCAAGCAAAATTTTTATTCTAAGATTGTATGAGATTAAATTGATGTTAATATTGTGTACCGTTAAAAACTTTTGCTACACCTATTATACAGAATGACTTTTTCATCACCTTCAAAAATATTTACAGGCGTTCAGTATCGTATTTAGAGCCCATTTATGAAGTAAAAATTAAGTTCAAGTTTTCACCCGAAAATATTTTTCTTAACATAGTTTTCAATTTTTACAGTTCTAAGCATGTTCAGGTATGAAGAAAAAATAAAAAACTTATGAATAGTATCGTAATGAATGAATGAGATGCGCATCGCATAAAAAAAGTGTTGAAAGGAGGCCGTATCAAAAATTTTAGATTTTCGATCCTGACTTTATAATATTTGTTGTTATAATATTTTGGTGTACTTACCTGTGCTTTGTGTTAATTGTGTTTACTGTAGCAAAAACTAAACGATTTCTTTCTTACATTATTGTACTGGGCTATATTAAAAGAAAATAATACGTCATTTGTTTTTTTGTCTCGTAGATTATATTACAATTTGGTAGGTGATTAAAATTTCATTCTGTATTTAAAAAAAGCTATCAGCTACATATGTTGACTTACCTCTGAGTACCGGAGAATGTGGCTCTTGTTAGGATGAACGGTCTGTATTTCCCATCGCTCCTGTCTAACATGCCTTGGTGCGTCGCGCGAATGTGGTACAACCCGTATTCGTTGTGGATATGCCTGGAAGAATTATAATGATCTTACTAACATCCTCTGTCTTACCTACATTATGGTTGCAAATAAAACAGCCATTGTACGTCCACTGCTGGACGCAGGCCTCCTTCGAGTCACGCCACAATTGCCTATACTAGGCTTTCCCCATCCGGCCGCTGCCAACGGTTCTAAGGTCATCAGACTATCGAGTCGCAGGGCGTCCTACAATAGGCTTGCCTAAACGCGGTCTCCACTCCAGAATTCGTCTGCTCCAACGGTTGTCGGTTCAGCGTGTTTATCCTTCGGGCTATGTCGATAACTTTCGTCCTCTGACGAATATGCTCGTTTCGAATCCTGTCTCTTAAAGAGATATCGAGCATAGCCCTTAGACTTTGAACTTGTGAACTAGTCCTCTGTTAAGTGTCCACGTTTCCGCAGCATAGGTCATAACTGGTAGGATGCACTCATCGAAGACCTTAGTTTTCAGACATTGTGGCAGGGATGACGTTAAAACGTGACGAAGTTTCCCAAACGCTGCCCAGCCTAATTGAATCCTCCTATCGGCTTCTTTCTCGAAGTTGTTTCTACTGGAACGACGTGGGCATTGAACATGACTTTCATCTTGTCCAAGTTCATTCCGAGTCCATTGTCGAAAGTATTGTGTATTAATCTTACTAATAATATACATAATAATATATTCTTAAATAAGACTTAACAACGAATCCAGAAGATTTTTACTTTTGGGCCAAACAATGTATGGAGCCTCAGCCGTCTCTATATTTGATGACAATGACATTTAAGACGTCATAATCAAATACCTACTATGCTGCGGCCTAAGACAAATGGCTTTCTAATATAGTTTACGCTAGACCGTTGACGACATCGTCATTATGGCAAAAACGCTGCAGGACCTACAACAGATGTTGAATGACCTGGCTGACTCTTCTGTATACATCGGCTTGCGGATGAACCTGGATAAAACCAAGGTTATGTTCAATGAACACGTACTACCGCAACCGATTGCGATCCACGGTGCCGTCCTCAAAGTTGTTCAGAAATACGTGTACCTCGGGCAGATACTGCAGTTAGGTAAAAACAACTTTAAGGATGAGGTGAACAGAAGAATTCAGTTGGGTTGGGCAGCATTTGGGAAACTACGTCGAGTCTTCTCATTGTCGATCCCACAATGCCTCAAGACGAAAGTCTTCAATCAGTGCGTCCTACCCGTCATGACATACGGAGCCGAAACATGGACACTGACGGTACGGCTAGTCAACAAGTTCAAATTCGCTCAGCGGGCTACGGTAAGAGCTATGCTCGGAGTTTATACTAGGGTAAAAATCAGAAATGAGGTGATCCGGCAGAGAACTAAAGTTACCGACATAGCCCACCGGATTAGCAAGCTGAAGTGGCAGTTGGCTGGCCATATTAGCCGCAGAACCGACAACCGATGGGGTAAACGAGTTCTTGAGTGGAGACCGCGTCTCGGTAAACGTAATGTAGGACGCCCTCAGGCCAGGTGGAGTGATGATTTGAGCAAGGTGGCTGGCAGGAGCTGGATGCGAGAAGCCGAGGATCGACCTAAGTGGCGTGCATTTGGAGAGGCCTATGTCCAGCAGTGGACTGCGATAGGCTGATGATAATGATGATTATGCTACACGAATAGATGTCAAATGTATGAAAATGACATAGGCGTATGATCGTTTGTTAATGTAATTTTCATATATTTGATACTATTCGTCTGGCGTAAACGATAATAGAAAGCCACTTGTCTAGAGCCTCTGAGGCGATACGAAGTTCGCGGGGTCAGCTAGTGTTTTCTCAATTCTACTTCTACCGCTAATAGAAGATATCTCCTCTCTACAAAGTGAGTACCTGTGCTCCCAGTAGGTCTGCAGTCCCTCCGCGCCCGCCTCGTGCTCGCGGTAGTGGCGGCAGTCCTTGGGCATCGTGATCTCTGGCCCGTTGAACACCTGCCACGATAACATTGATAAATATGCTAAAGAACAAGCAATAAAATCTGTTCGGAGATGTGTGTATGTCACCGTAAAATTGTGGCCTCTGTCAGTTTACAAAACAACGCGTGAAATTATAAACTAACAGTGGGTTAGGTTAGGTTAGATTGTAATCCATCGACGTTCAATTATGGACTGACGAAGTTTACAATTTTACGGTGACATGTATATGTGCGTGCGTGCGTGCGTGTGCGTGTGTGTGCGTGTGCGTGTGCGTACGCGCGAAAGTTTTTGTGTGCTTGCACATCTTTATGACAGGAGTAATTATTGACAATTTCGATAGGATTTACAATCGTTAGCAAACCCCCAGCTAAATCAAACATTAACTAAAGAAATTCTTTAATATGGTCGATTTTTCAAGAACAAATAAAGTTCTTAATGCAACAATCCCCTCCTACCCTTTCCCTCAGTTATGATCACAAGGCGAATAAATTTAGGTAAAATATATATCCTATATATTTTACCTAAATTTATTTGCTTTCTGCACTGTAAATTTAAGGTTTACCTAAGCCTATGTAACTAACTGCCATTCTATATTTTAAGGTTAAAGTTTAGCGACTAAACGCGAATTGCATAACATTTAAGACAGGTACAAAATTATATTTTTAAGAAATCTACTTTGATTCGATATTTTTATGCATAAGCCTTCGAATCGATTTAAAAACCGGCTAAGAAAATAATACGCCCGATAATAATTTACTTACACTAGGTTCATTCATGTCGTTCCATATGTGCACATCTTTGGATGTTCCCGGGAAATTCTCGAAGCGGAACCGTTCCGAGTAGTATTTGCTCACGTCCGGGTTGAGGAAATCCAGATACGAGGATGATCCGGGCCAGCACCAGCCTGGGAACAAAGATAAGACTTAATAGGGACGTTCTATATGATAATTGATGCAAGAGACATTCTTTTAACCCCTTTACTTTACATAGATTCTCGCCTAACACCAGTAAGGTGGAAGTGGCTGAAAACCAGCGCTGGGTTGGGATCGCGTTTCCATATCAGCACAAGCTGAGACACCTCCAATTGCTTTCCTATCAGGCTCAAATAATATTTACTTATTTTCATTCACATTTATTCATTCCATTCATGTCAATAGCATGAGGTTAAGTAAGCCGAGTGTATTTCAACCTCTGCCCACAGAAGGCTTAAGGTCTTTAAAAAGACTTCACTATAGATTTATTTTATTTTATCAAAATCAATACATGCTGACTTACAGTGGTACCCTAGACGCCAGCATATTATAATACATTCAAACATTAGTAACATAACATAACATACATGTCAAATTAGATATAGAATAATATCAACAGGTCATGAAAAAAAAATATTAAAATTAAAACAAATGTCAAAAATAAAAACACAAATGATTTCTTAACTTAAATATGGAATGTCAATAGCAGAAATTATAATGTCAATATTCAATTATGAGTAACTGTCACCAGGAGCAATAGAAAATGAATTATTTATGTACAAAAGGGCTTTGCAACACAACTGACTGAAACTGTCAGCGAAAATATCTATATTAAAATCATGAGCGAGCATATCCCCGATTAGACGCAAAGCGCGAGTAGTGGGCGCGTGCGCGGCGTACCCGGTGCGCGCGGGCGGCCGCCACAGATTAAAGGTTTTGTTGAACGTACCTTCATAGTCCTTGCCATCCTTGTCTTTAACGTAGTATCCCTTATCAGTGGCGTCCTCGTGCACGAAGTAGCCCGCTTCTCGCTTGATGTGCGGGTCTATGATCACCACGAGTTTCCGGCCCTTTGCCGTCAGGTTAGCCACCATGTCGCCGGGGTGGGGGAACTTCATGGAATCCCAGGTGAAGTACCTTTGAAATAACAATTTATAGAGTTGGTAAGGTAAATAACGCCCCGTTGGTCTAGACTTCGATTAAGAAAGCTAGTCTTATGATGACTAAAGGTCAGAGTCAAAAATTAAGTGAGTGTTAAAAGGCTGAGTCTATTTAATCACTATCTTAATCTAAAAAAAAAACAAGGTTCATGATTTGCTATTCTTAAACAAATACGAGTAACTACATATAAAAATTCAAATGTATACAGGGTGTAAGAAGAGGTTTAACGAAGCTGAATACCGCGTATTCTACCCATTTGTACGATCATTTCTTTCTACACCATACTTGGGAAGCAATTCCGCTAATTTACAATTGGCTCAATATAATCGTAATTGCATATCAATCGTATATTTTGACATCACTACCTTAATAAATATGTCAAAATATACAACTGAGATGCAATTAAGATTCTATTGAGCTATCTGTAAATTAGCGGAATTGGGGGCCTGGGAAATTAATCGTTACTGAGATATTGAGGGTCAAAGTGAAATTTTATTTTTCAAGATCTTTGCATAAAAAGCTTTGGTTTGTTGTTACTAAACTTTTTTCTTTAGAAACATGTTGAAATTTTTTTTAACTTTTTCATAAAAAACGCTTTAAAGAGAGCAACTCCCAATGAACCGCGCGCACGCACGCCTATTTGTATAAAGTCAGGTCACAATCCTCGTCTGTAGCGCTTCATGCGCTCTACTCATTGCGGACAATAAATACTTGATTTATTTTAATACCTAAAAATAAAACTAGTTTGCTAGCGATTATTTTTGTTACACACGATTTGGTTTGATGAACCGTATGCGAGGTTTAAGGCTTTGTTAAGCTTTTTGTTACACCCTGTATAGGTACTGACTTCTTTCTGTCCGTGTATTCGATGTCCAGCCACAGCACGTCGGCGGGGATGTCGTGGAGGTCGAAGTTCTCGTCTACCCCGCGCACGTCTGCCTCGTCCACGTAGTTCCAACGGCACTGGTGGTACGCCAGAGAGAATTTCTAGGAACAAAAATAAAAACTTCAACTAGTTTTTCAAGCAAATTAATCTCACAACCGCGTAATCGTCCTGAAAACCTTGCTTTCTGGGCGACTGCTGTAATGAGGTATGTTACTGATGTCGAAATTTAACAAAATGTATAACATATCAAAATAACGCCCCGTTGATCTAGTGGTTTGAATCAGGCCAAGATCTCGGGGTCCCGCGTTCGACCCACGGGTCAAAAAGTTTCGAACTTTCGAGCATTGCTCCGATTTGTGTTCTTGCCTGATAAGCCATACATAATGATACCCTATAATATTAGTATCTAGGTGACCGCGACACTTTATTTTAAAAGTCCACTTTTCGTTCACCGACGAAAACGCTGTCGGCCGTATTGGTATATGGATCATTTTATGACGTCATACGGATCAAAACAAACATTTGACATTTAACCAATATTCAGATTTGTACTATCTGCCTTCACGAATCTAGCATCCATGGTTGCTTATATCAATAAAAAGAGAAAGAAACGTCAGGAACGCGATTCACGTGAAATATAATTTTTTTCGGCTGATAATTCGCACAAGAATTATCCGGTTCTACTGAAAAGTTCGAATGTTTCGTCTGACTCCTATTCTGGTGCACCCATAGAACATAAGGCATATCATAGACTAGCTGTTCCCCGCGACTTCGTCTGCGTCAATTTCCGTTATTATGATCGCGATTATTTTTGCAACATTTTTCACTCATGCTTCGCTCCTTTTGGTTGCAGCGTGATGTTATATAGCCTAAAGCCTTCCTCGATAAATGGACTATCCAACACAAAAAGAATTTTTCAAATCGGACCAGTACTTCCTGAGATTAGCGCGTACAAACAAACAAACAAACAAACTCTTCAGCTTTATAATATTAGTATAGATAGTATCAGATGTTCTATTAATACGTTTTGTAAAGTGCATTGGTGTAACAGAACGCGTAAAAATGTCGCGTCAATATCAGTCAGTTGAAACATAAAACCGGGTACAAAAAAGACTGTTATTGCAGTAATTTAATTTAAATCTGATATGAAAGAAAACAATTGCATATAACTGCTTAACCAAATTGGTGAAAAAACAACAGTAAACTGTTTTTCATTAATTTTTCAGTGAAACCAGTCTTTTAAAAGCTAAGCTAACCTCAAAATTTCTAAATTAGTATACGAATAAAGGATGAATGAAAGCAGGTTGACTAAAAAGATATATATGGCGAGTATGAATGGAAATGTTGGAAGGGGAAGGCCTCGACGAACTTATCTTGATCAAATCGGGGAAGTTCTAAAGAAAGGTCAGGTCAAGAGTACCCTAAACCGGCGAACGTGTATGAAAAGGTTAATAAATGTGGATGAAGCGAAAGTAGTCTGTAAGGATCGTGGCAAGTGGAAAGATGTGGTCTTTGCCTACCCCTCCGGTAAAAAGGCGTGAGTGTATGTATGTATGTATGTAGTACACGAATTTTGACTTCGACTGATCCGTAGCACTCGTTGCGTTTTTCGAAGTTTTTTACGAATGTGAACATTTTATTATTGCATGAAAAATGGCGTGCAAGGAATAGGAATTTATACAAATATGAAAACGATTACGATCCCAAAAACATCTTTACTTGTTTCATAAATGTCAGAGCAACAAAGTTTACTCGTAAGACCCGCCATCAAGTTTGCTAAGATCTCTATGACGTCATAACATGGATAACAGCGTTTTCAAAGTTCAAAATAAAAGACAATTTTAAAATTGAATATATGTAGCTGTATTGCACTTTTATTAATTGAAATCTAAATATTGGTTAAAATACCATAGAAACCATATACGCATTTTCATTAAAAATTATGAAAGCCCAAAATAATTTATAAGCACATTGAAAAGTTTCCTTATTAACAAATGTTATTATAACATCCAAGAGTTTTTTAATGACAAAAATATATGTGCAATAGTCATAATAAATACATATATTTTTTATGTACTTCACCTATTCATAAATAATGTTATATTGTAGCTTTTATGTGATGATTGTTGCTATGCCCAATGCTGGGCGTCACATGTAAAATAGTTTTATGTCCTTTGATATTAAGTCAAGTATAGCCTATTTTAAGTACTCACCGGCGGAATGGGCGCGGCTCCCGTAAGCCTCGTGTACTGGCGGAACACGTCAGCGGGCTTATCTCCCAGCATCACGAACGCGTCGATCAGCCCCGACTCGCTCATGAACCTGAAACAGGATCCGGTTGGTTAATAAACAGTTCTATGTGTGGTGGCGCCTATAAACAATTTACTGTTGCCTCCATCGCGTATGGCATTGTATAGAAATGATCCTCTTTATATGGCAATTAAAGTATTAACCGTCTGCCGAATCCAATCAGGACCCTCCAAGGTAAAAAAAATGTTAACTAGTAAGGAATACTATTAATTAAAGGTATTATGACGATAAATTGTAAAATGTATAATATGTATTGTTTTTGACATCGTTTCTTTAATTGATTTGATGCTAATCTATTTATAATCTTTACTGACATTTAATTTCTGACATCACTGAGTATGCTAATACCATAGATATAGTATATAAGTTAGCTAATACATGACAACCGAAAATATAATAATAATAAAAGTTATGACAGTAGTGCAATGATACAGTAGTGATAAACATATTATTATAATGATTAACATAATAGGAGTTATAGTATGAAATTGCCGACTATGAATGTATAGTCATATTATTGCGTAATTATTTTTGTATTGTATCAAAAACTAAATAAAGTAACTTTTGACTAAAAAAAAAATGCAATACTAGTGCCTATTACTTCAAAGGAAGTCGTTGAAAAGACCCCTTACAATGTGTCAGCTGACCTTCTTGCTTCAATTAAGTATATTTGTATTATATACTTTGATTTTCAAAAAATTAAATACTATAATGCGTAGCTTTTCAACCATCTAACTTTCACCTTTAATTGCATCGAAAACGGTTCAGGCGTTTTTAATAAAACAAAAAAATTGTTTGTATGGAAAAATGACTTTTCTCGATTTCGTCCATACAAAACGGCAATTTCATACTTTAACCCCTAATATAATATTAAAATAATATTTAAAATTTAATAAATATAGTGTCATTTATTATAATGGCTAATGTATTAATGTAGGTATGTATCACTAATGCCTTGTAAAGGTAAATTTGTGACAAGCACTACCAACTGCTTCTACAAAGGTATTAATTGTTAACCTGTTCTGAATTACAAATTTAAAGTGAATAAATGAATTATGAATTATACCTCCAATATTTCGGAGCAGGTCAAATAGATAAATTTATTTCTCTAGGTACCCTTTCAAAAGCCTGCCAACGTCCTACAAGACTTCTGTGCTTCTGGCAGGAGTTGGGATGGTTGGACTAACCACCCCAATACCCCCTACGCATAGTGGGCCAAGTGGAGTCTAAATGCGGAAAAGGGAGCCCGCTACCAAACCAATAGCAACGTCTAGGCTAGGTTACATTAGTGGACTGTATTTTATGTATTATCAATAAGGAAAAGAGAATGAGAGCACTTACAAAATGCCTTCTTAATAAATAGAGGAATAAATTAGGTTTAGGTAATGAGGAAAATTGGCAAGAAATCATGCTCACTTGATTCACCACGTTCAGCAGCCGTCATAAAAGTGTACACGTCCAAAAATGATGGGACATGACTCCTGTCATGTCCCATCATTATGGTATTCGTTAAGAGCATAGGTTACCCTACATATTTTTTTTTATTAAAAGCAGATTCAAAACACTACTAAATACTGTTGTGAATATGCCAAAAGGTTGTTCAACTATTAAGTAATAATAAGATATAGTGAAAGCGTCATTGAACGTTAAGTTAACTCAGCAAGGTGCAAAATGACTTTTCACACTAATGTTAATTAATTCTGGAATACGAACGTTCTAGTATTTACGATCGGCTTCGATGTCGAGGCATATAAATAAGACGAGTTCAGCCGACTAAGTCAGTTCATTGTGAGCTTTCTGTTCGATACCTGCGAAAAGTGATCAAGTGCGATTTAACCTGCGACCTTAGCGATACCAACGCACATCGGAACGACTCTGTGAATTGGTTAATAGTGTATTCGGACTAACCTCAGCGACCCACCGGACCACGATTACTTGTGTTTTGGCAGCTGCTATTATGTTTGCGACCTGTTCATCGCCTCATAAATTCTTCTAACAAGTCGACGGTGTTTAATAGAAATCCCGAACCCCACGTTCGTAACAATACTAAAAGCTATTTACCTGGATGAAACACGACGTTTATGCCCGCCGGTGACGAGGTTGACGAGCGACGACACGACCGTCCCGTCAGCGTAGTTCACGACGTCCACCCACGTCTCAGCAGAGTTGTGCCAGAACACGCCCGCAGTGCGTTTCGTTCTGAAACAATCAGTTTAATATAAAAGTGAATGACTAAACCCATTTTCTTTCTATAAATAAATAAATCATTTATTTCAGGATTCCTTAGTCCCATATTCACAAAAACATCTTACTCAATAAAATAAAAATAAAAAAAAGGAAATTAATATAATAAAATAACAAAATATATAATCAGCGATGACATGTATGTCACCGCAATGTCTCATGTAGAGACAATCTAGCCGGCCAGCTATCATTGCTAGAACGGTGTTGGAGCTATCCCGCACTCTGCGCACCAGCGACGCGCACCGCTTGCGCACGCTCGCGTTGAAGCAGTCCACGCGCGCCGTCGCGAACATGCCTGAGGCGCTGCAGTAGCGGGGCAGCCCCAGCACCGCCCTGAATGCATTGTTAAACTGGACACGAAGGGCGCTGTAGACTCGTTGCGAATAATCAGCCCATAGAGCACAGGTGTGCAGTACGCTTGAAATAAGCTAATATTAACCCCCACTGAACACCGCGCAAACCTACGTGCCAACATATTCGCACGTCGTGACAGCGCCCTTCGCTCCCTTTCCAAATCAGCATGGTCCTTGAGATCACTGGTCACAATATGCCCCAGATATTTAAATTTTGAGACTTTGTCTAAGGCGACGCCATTCAGCGTGACAGACGGTATAATCTCTGGACATCTAGCACCAGTGGTCTCAAACACCATGAACTGACTTTTAATGACATTGTATTTGAGACCGTGCTTTTTGGCATACTCTTCACAGACTCTCATTAACTTATTTAACTCACAGATAGAAGCGCTCAGCAACACCATGTCGTCTGCGTAACTTAAGTTATTAGCACATACGTCGTCAATATGCTGCCATATTGACGACGTAAACGTTGCTAAGCGCAACGACCAGCGCATCTAGGTACAAGTTGAACAAAGCTGGAGATGTCAGCCCACCCTGTCTTACCCCACATACCATCTGATACGGATCAGACAAAGCTGTATAGATGTCGTAAGAGGCGACTAAAGAAAGGAATACTTTTAGAAGTTTGTATGTGTGTACGTTTTTAGGGTTCCGTACCCAAAGGGGAAAAACGGGACCCTATTACTAAGACTTCGCTGTGTATACTGTGTAACCTGTCATTCAAGAGCCGCGATAGCTAGACAGTTGAAATTTTCACAAATTATGTATTTCTGTTACCGCAATAACAACAAATACTAAAAACTTTTTTTTTATCAAAAATTTTTAATGGTAACGGCCTACCCGTTACCTAAATTAATGTAGGTACCTACTGATGTTTACCTAGTCAATGGTACGAAACCCTTCGTGCGCGAGTCCGACCCGCACTTGGCTGATTTTTTTATAACATGTGCACTGAATAAATAACTTCATTGAGTTGGACGACCAGTTGGATCAGAGGTATTAAACTCTGCTTCAGAGCCATAGGTCGCGGGTTCGATGATTTTCTATGTATAATAAGTATATATTTACAAAAGATAAAATATATCAGTTAAGTTAAATAAATTTATCGGTTATCTAGTATTCCACAACCCAAGCTACTTAATAGTGGCTTAATTTGAGACTAGATGGTTCTGTGTTGCCCAGTGTGGCATGTCTTAAAAATATTATTATTTTTATATTATTGAATAATCGTTTGAATAGCTCCTTCATTTACTGATTCAAACTCACTATAAGTTAGTTGTTTCGGACTTCACACCAACTTTCTTGGTTTTAACGAGTTTCTGATATTTTGAGAAGCTAGCCAACCCAAGCTTTAAGCAGGAGTACATGTAGAAGGTCGGGGTCCTGTGTTCGATCCCCGGGTAGGGCAACAAGGGTGTCAAAAATTGCACGAGTTTGTGATCACCCATCCGCATTTGGCAAGCGTGGTGATTAGTCCCGTACCCATCATTGCTGTAGTAACTTGAATTCAATGATGGAGGCCTTTGCCCTGCAGTGGGATGATAATAGGCCGTTACTTACGTACTACGTGTAGAGGGGAATGAGAGAGCTTTGCCCAGCAGTAGTATACTAAGTCTGGATTAGGCTTGATTTAGATTTTTAATTCCCTTACATTTTGATTAGGTTAATTATTAGGCTATAATGTTTAAATCATTCTGCAAAGCAAACCTTTTGAAGTAGTTTAAGTATTATGAGTTTATATAATTTTATAGGTCATAAAGCCATGGAGTTAACAGGTGTTTCTTATCTTACGATTATTCTGAAACAATTGTGTAAATTAACTATGTGTACCTATAAAATTGATTTTATTGCTAAACTGAATGTTCTCACGTTTATTTGTAATTAAGGCTTTAAAAACTATATACTTTCGTTTATCAGAATTTACAATTTATTATAAAAATATCTTTTTGCCCGCGGCTCCGCCTGCCTAAACTACACGTCCTAATGCGTGGACAAGTTGTGCCCAGCAGTGGGATACAAAATAGCTTATAAAAGTCTAATTTTATATCTGTACCAACTCTCATCAAAATCGGATTCGTAGTTTAAACGTGAAAGCGTAAAACAGGCAGACAGAGTAACTTTCGCTTCTATTATATTAGTAAGAATTAAAGGCACAATCTCCTGTAATTGATTAAACAGAAACGAAAGATAGATTTTGACATTAGCAAGTTTATTTCTAGAAAGATATTACGTAGAGAGCTATATCATCTTTCAGATAACATGATAAGTTCATTAAAATAAATAGTTATTCGCAATGAAGCTTTTTTTTACGAAAGGTAGGCTGTGTTACCCGGACTGTAACAAGGAATCGATTGATACCTCATTCACCAAAATCGGCTTAGTAGTTTAGCCGCAAATGTGCGACCCACATAAATACCCACATACATTATACATAGACATAGACAGCTAAAATAATTACCCTTCCTGTTTGCTTTGCCGTAATTGTGTAAAAACACAGACAAACACTTGCGTCTGCTTACAAACCAAGCGCGTCATAAGCTGCGGCCTTAGACAAGTTGCTTTCTAATAGTGTATATGCTGGACGAATAGATTAAAAATGTATTAAAATGACATTAGCTCACGATTGAACTTTTCTAACGCCGCTGCACTCGACAATCAGTCGAGTGAGCTTCGAGGTCAATACACTTCGAGGTCACAGAGCTAAGAAACTATCAGGTAATTATTTTCCACAAAATTTTTTTGATAAATCGATTTATTACCTTATAGTTAGGACAACTACACACACAGTGTTCTGACCCCAAATTAAATAACTATTTAAAGCACTTATTTATTTCATGGAAACCGGAAACAACAAAGGTACCACGAGAAAAACCAAAAAAGCACGTTTTTTTCTACATAACGGTCCGGCAATCTAACTCAGGACCTCGGAGCAGACGACACATGAAAACCGGTATTTACGCCACTCCGCTACGGAGGTCGTCAAAAATCAGGTGGGGTGTCAAAGGAATTTTCCATATTCGAAGTTCCATATAAATAAACTTACCCGTGAGCGTACAGTACGGGTACAGATCCGTATATGGCCATGCGACTGTCGAGTTCGTACTCGAACACGTCCAAGTTGTACAGGCGGTACGGTTCCCCTGATGTCGTGGTGGACAGGGCTAGGCCGTCAGTGTGCTCGGGTATGCCTGGGGAAAACATAGTGGTAGGTTTGATTAGCTATTTGCTTTGGAATCATTGATAATACAAAAATATACAGGATAAAATTTTAACCACCTTCCAAATTTTAATATAGCCATTTACGATACAAAAAACAAATGACGTATTTTTTATTTTCGTATAGCCCAGTACAAAAATGTCAAGATAAAGTACTTAGAAAATGTACGCCAAAAATCTAAAAAAAAAATTTTTGATACGGGCCTCCTAGCAACACTTTTTTACGCGACGCGCATCTCGCGCGTAAAAAAGTTACAATATTTACAATACTATTCATTCGTTACAATACTATTCATAAGTTTTTGATACTCCCTTCACACCTCAACAGGCTTAAGACCGTAAAAAATTGAAAACTATGTTGCGAAAAATATTTTCGGGTGAAAACTTCATTTACATTTTTTACTTCATAAATGGGCTCTAAAACACGATACTGAACGACTATAAAATTTTTTGAAGATGATGAAAAAGTCATCTAATCAGCTTCAAAAATGTGCAAAAACCCTTGTTTTTTTTTTCCTTTATTATAATATTACAGAAACGTTGAATAATACACTTTCAACTGCACTGCCATTAACCACTGTGGTTAGTTCACAATGCAGGCAACAATCCGCCACTTAACTAACATGCGATCGGAATTAAGTACAAAACCATTCAAGTACTTAAACGCTTATAAATTAAAACTACAAATGAAATTAAAAAAAACTACAAATCAAATGGGTGCACATTCAGTACAACTTACCAAATACATACATACATACACTCACGCCTTTTTCCCGGAGGGGTAGGCAGAGACCACATCTTTCCACTTGCTACGATCCTTACAGACTACTTTCGCTTCATCCACATTCATTAATCTTTTCATACACGCTCGCCGGTTTAGGGTACTCTTGACCTGACCTTTCTTTAGAACTTCCCCGATTTGATCAAGATAAGTTCGTCGAGGCCTTCCCCTTCCAACATTTCCATTCATACTCGCCATATATATCTTTTTAGTCAACCTGCTTTCATTCATCCTCTCAACATGACCAAACCATTTAAGCATTCCTTATGACACAAATATGCATACTATTGCATATCGAGATTATTTGGCCAGCTTCACTTGACTCTGACATAAAATCTACGTCAATCATTCAAATGAGGACAGTTTTAGTTGTCATTTTTGGATCGGACTGTGTATCTAGTACTTATAGTATGTTTGACATGGGTTGGGAACAGTTTAAATTTGCAAACATTGCTCAGGTTTGTGATCACCAAACCCCATTCTGCAAGCATCGCGAATATGCCTGTACCTATCATTGCTTTAGTAACTAGAATTCAATAATGGAGGCCTATACCATGCAGTGGTTACTTTAGTATGTGTCGCCATTTAATTTAGGGGAAAAGCTCCTCAATCATATTTTTTTTATTTTTTTTTTTATTATTAGGTTCATCAACAATTGTGACAGTATACATGCGGGTTTTACCAATCATAATAATGGAAACAAAACTGTACAATCACTTATAGACAAACACAACATTCACCTAGTAGGTCCAGCAAGTATCTAAGATTATACCCTTACACAAGAATCAAAAAGAATTACTAACAAAAAATAACTATATGAAAACTAATTAAATTAAATAATTAATAATTAATTACCATAAACTTGGTCAGCATCAGGGAATGAGAAGTCTAACGAGATGGCTTCGTTCCCGCGCGGTTTGCTGTCGTGGTGCGACTTGAAGTTCTCGCTCCACATGCCTTCTTCCTCCTGCAAAAAGTGATATACATTTAAAAAAATATTCCAAAATATTGTAAGAACAAAATACCTATGTAAATAATTATGAGCTCGAATCACAATTGGTGGCTTAGTACGTTGAAAAGATTGATGCAACAAAGACCAAATGCATCGTTTCTTTTATTCCTAGCAAAGCATGTATCCTCGAATCCGGTGTGAATATCTTAGCGACGTATCCTGCCACCATTGGTGTGACCGACCGTGACACTGAGCCGGAATCAAACTTGGTGGCTTATTATTATGGTGTATCGACTCAACTGCCGTGACATGCACAGAGATTTCAACTCTGGTATGCAACATGTTTGTTGTACAAAAATAGGTATAGGTATCGATGTGTATTGCCTAGGCGTACAGAGCACATACCCAGATGCAGTGCTTATTTTTATGTATGGTGTGCACACTACTGGTGACAATTCACACCATATAATGTAATGGCACTATCTTAAATATCACATACTCTATTTATGTATTTTCGTTATATTTAAGTGTCTCTTTCGTCCTCCCTCGTATTTAGTAAGCAGCATCAAAGCTCCCACGACCCAGGCCAGATAAGCATTTATAACATAAAATATCATTAGCGACTATAATATGAAGTAATAGCTTGTACTGCTGACACACATCTGATGAACGGCGACCTCACGTAGGCAATTAATTTTAAATAAATTATAACTTGACACGCATAAGATAACGCCTGTATGTAATACTTAAACAACAATTTCAATTGGGCTGATTGAATCTATAGTTTAATTAAATTATAGGAAGGTACGAGGGCGGGTCAATAAGTCCGTGACTTTTGGAATAAAACACAGATTTTTTGATAAACAAATCATTTTATTTTTCAACGTAGTCTCCCTTGAGCTCTATACACTTTGTCCAACGCTTCACCAATTTTTTTATCCCTTCCAAAAATATGATTTGTCGAGGTCCTCAAAATAGGCCTTTGTTTGCGAGATGACTTCATCATTGGAGTCAAATCTTTTTCCACCAAGCCATTTCTTCAGGTTTGGGAACAAAAAGTAGTCACTCGGAGCCAAATCTGGAGAATAGGGTGGATGAGGGAGCAATTCATAGCCCAATTCATGGATTTTTGCCATGGCAACTGCACATGTGTGCACCCTTGCATTGTCTTGGTGAAAAGGAACTTTTTTCTTGGCCAAATGAGGTCGGTTTTTTTTCAAATCATCATTGAAGCGGTCCAATAAGTTGGCATAATATTCCCCATTGATTGTTCTTCCCTTTTGAAGGTAGTCAATGTGGATTATCCCACGTGCATTCCAAAAAACAGTCGCCATAACTTTATTGGCTGACAAACCCACCTTGGCCTTCTTTGGCGCCGATTCACCCTTAGAAACCCACTGTTTTGACTGTTGTTTGGTCTCTGGTGTATTGTGATGGATCCATGTTTCGTCCACGGTTACAAAACGGCGCAAAAACTCCTCCATATTGCGATTAAACAACGCCAAACCTTCCTGTGAAGTTGTTACACGATTGCGTTTGTGGTCGACTGTGAGCAAACGCGGCACCCATCTTGCGGAAAGCTTTCTCATGCCCAATTGATCTTTTAAAATTGAAACCACTGAGCCATGCGAGATCCCTACGGCTTCCACAATCTCTTGCACTTTCAATCTTCGGTCGGCCAACACCATATCGTGAATTTTTTCGATTGTTTCGGGTGTAGAGACCTCAACTGGGCGTCCAGGACGTTCGGCATCTTCAGTGCTTTTACGACCACAACGAAATTCAGTAAACCACTTTTTTACCATTGAAATCGATGGTGCAGAGTCCCCATAGTATTTATCAAGCCTAGCCTTGGTCTCGGTAATGGTTTTTTTTCGCAAAAAATAATGCTTAATAAGCACACGAAATTCACCTTTTTCCATTTTTTCCTCAAATGACTGGGTAGTCTGATAAAAATAGCTGTCAAACACAAACTAACTGCTTCTTCTTCTTCTTTTATATTTACAAACTAACTGACGCAGCAAGTTCAAATTTTGATAGGAATCAACTGACAGATACCTGTTGACAGGAGTAGTGTTGCTTTTTCAGTAAAGAGGTCAGAAATTCAAAAAGTCACGGACTTATTGACCCGCCCTCGTATTTGTGACAAATGAAATAAATAATTCTGTTTAGTTTACACAATAAAAATGGCTTTTATTCTATCGACTGACGTTACATACAGGATGAAATTTTAACCACTTTCCTTCTTCCACTTCAAAATTTTTATAGGCGTTCAGTATCGTATTTAGAGCCTTTTTATGAAGTAACAAAATGTAAATCAAGTTGTCACCCGAAAATATTTTTCGCGATATAGTTTTCAATTTTTACGTTCCTAGACCTGTTAAGGTACAAAGGGAAAATCAAAAACTTATGAATAGTATCGTAATGAATGAATGAGATGCGCAACGCGTAAAAAAAGTGTTGCTAGGCGGCCGTATCAAAAATTTTAAATTTGTCTTTTTTGTAAGTACTGGGCTATTCCAAAAGAAAAAAAAAATACGCAATTTGTTTCTTGCCTCGTAGATTGATGTATTAAAATTTGGAAGGTGGTTATTTCGTCCTGTACAAAAAGAGAAGAGAGAGTAAGTCATAAGCGCCTTAAAAAAAGGAGCTAAAGTTGGTTGCGTCTTGGGTTCCATTATACATCATTGATATAAATAAATAAATCGGCGAAGTGCGAGTCGGACTCGCGCACGAAGGGTTCCGTACTAAAAAGGCCAAAAAAACGAGTTTGTTGTATGGGAGCACCCCTTAAATATTTATTTTATTTTGTTTTTAGTATTTGTTGTTATTGCGGTAACAGAAATACATAATTTGTGAAAATTTCAACTGTCTAGCTGTCGCGGCTCTTGAGATACAGCCTGGTGACAGAGCGACGGACAGACGGACAGACGGACAGACAGCGAAGTCTTAGTAATAGGGTCCCGTTATTACCCTATGGGTACGGAACCCTAAAAAGGAAGATACATCACTTGCATCTCTCTCTACTTTATATACATTCTTAATAACCTTTTTACTTATATCAATGATAATTTACTAGCTGACAACCAGTTTGTGTGATGGTCTGCCTACGATGCAAGGGTCCCCGGTTCGATACCTGGTTTGGAAATTGGCTTGGATCTGTAACAGGTGGGGTTAGAGTTGGGTCATACAATAAGTATAAATATAATCATATCGATGCAGGGCAAACCACTAGGATAAGGTTTTAGTAATAGCCATAGAAGTATGGTGAATGATATACATTTTAAAAATAATGGCCTATAATCATCACACTATAGGGCAAAAGCCTCCATGATCCATCATTGATTTCAAGTCACCACAGCAATGTGGCGTACAGGCATAATCACAACGCTTGCAAAATGATCACAAACCCGAGCATTGTTCGAAAATTTGAAATTTTTATTGCCCTAGGATCGAACCTAGGACCCCAAGATCTTGTCCCGGTACATAAGCCACTAGATGAATAGGGCGTTAAATGTATTAGTAATTAAGCTAATATTATGAAACAGCTGTTAAAGACATAGTAACTAATGAATGAGTAATGGCGAGTAAGTAATAACTAGATAAGAGATCAGTAAACGCGTTGTTTATTGTTTTCTCTTACACACAAAATGAGATCGTTGACTTTCGCCATCGATCCCGCACTATCTCTACGTGACTTGATAACACTTTTATTGTTTTTCTCTTGTATCTGCCAATTTCGATAAACATTTACAAACAGATCAATCAAATAGTCGGATTATTATTTGCTAAGCAAAGCTAGTTTAGTTTTGCTAGCATAGCTAACGCAGTTTTTCATTCTTGTGTGCAGACTACAAACTATGCAAACTAAGCTATGTGAGCTTACTAAAATATGCGAAGCTAAGTTACACGAGCTAAGCTAAGCCGCTCCCGCTAACCCCGCATACCCTTTGCACATAATTTGCTGGTGTTATCCATGTCTTTGTAATTCAAGTCTATAGACGATCGTCCACCGCCAACTAAACTAAGTTAGTATCGTACATGTGCGTCCAAAGCAAACTATGCCAGCTAAGCTACGTAATAACCCAGTTAAGTCGAACTAACTTAGTTGTGTAGGGCGATCCGTAACTACCTGAGCTAAACTAAGCGCCTCACACTCCCTTCCTTACCCTTCTGGCGCCTCCCCCTAATTCAGCTAACCAAATCGTATAAAAATTGTAATTGAAGAGCAGGTTCTTGACAGTTCTAGTATGGGCTAAATGTCAATGTCATCGCTCAATTCAATCACGATCGAACTGCAATTGAAATAGCTGAATAAGGCCCCCTGTCGGAATGTTGTTCGAACGTGTTTGTACAGTGAGTGTAAACTGACCATCACTGACGTAATTTTTTGGTGGACGGACTACTTTAGTTTAGTTTAGCTTAGTTAATTTCGCTGAATTTAGTTTTCACTTTAGTTTTAGTTTAGTTGGCGGTGGACGATCGGCTATAGAGTTTGGAACTACAAAGACATGGATAACACTAGCATAGGATAGGATTTGTTTGACAAGACTGAATGTGTTGACATATACGAGGGGAGTTCAATGTATTCTCGGTATAGGCATGAAAGAATAAGCAGAAAATTCTGAATAAAATTTATTTTTCAATGTAGTCCCCTAGAATCTGCACACACTTATTTGTCCTGAAAAATAACTTTTCAATTCCCTCCAAAAATTATTTCTCTTCCTGGTCTGAAAAATGATGCTTTTAACTCTTCATCGTCGGAAAAATGCTTGCCTCGAAGTTCTTTTTTGAGATTTGGGAACAGAAAGTAATCACTAGGGGCTAGGTCCGGGCTGTAGGGTGGATGATTGATTTTAATTTGATTGAGACTGATTTCAAATCCACAATCCCGCACAGCAGCATTGGCAATGCGCGCCTTGTGAACAGGCGCGTTGTCGTGCAGAAGCAATACACTTGCGGCCAATTTTCCCGGTCTTTTTTCTTTTATTGCCTCCTTTAAATTGCGCAGTGTGTTAGCGTAAGATGCGTCAGTAATACTCTCACCTTTTTTTGTGTACTCAATTAATAAGATTCTCTTGGAATCCCAAAACACTGTGGCCATGAGCTTTCCGGCGGATGGGGTGACTTTGAATTTCTTCGGTGGGGCTGTTCCTTTTTTATGCCACTGCATAACACTCCTGCTTGCTCTCAGGATCATAGTGATGAACCCACGTTTCATCACCAGTAACAATTCGATCATAAATGCTTTGCGGATTTTTGCCACAGAGCTCCAAAAACTCCTTGCAACAATCAACTCGCACTTGTTTCTGAAGCGCTGTGAGCATTCGCGGCCTTTGGCAAATTCAGATGGTCATGAAGGATAGTGTGAATGGTACCCACGGATAGCTTGGTTTTTCTGCTAATATTTTCACTCTAACACGGGCATCTTTTAATACAAGTTTCTCCACAATTTTCACGTTTTCTTCAGTTGCGGCACTAACCGGCCCACCGGCACGAGGGTCGTCTTCAATACTCTCTTTACCCTGTTTAAATTCACTTGACCACTTCTGAATTGCAGACAATAAAGAGGCAAAATTTTGGTAAACAGCCATCATTTCTTCGTGAATTACTTTTTGAGTCTTTCCTTGTTTTGTGAGGAGTTTTATCATAGCGCGATGCTCAATTTTTTTCAACAATGTATCAGTCATCGTCGTTGCCTTTCCGAAAAGATATTTTGAATACTAATGGCGAAAATGAAATAAAATTTTGTATTTACACTCTCAATGAGTGTCATTCACTTCCACTTCTGTTTTTATAAAGCAGACTATGAAAAGATAATCCTGGATCTTAACTCTGTACCCTGGGAAGATGAACTTGAATGTTGCGCCGACGTTGATGAAATGTTTTCAGCTTTTTATCGTATCTTACGCACTGTAATAACTAAACATGTTCCTAAATCCAAGCCTAAGTCTCACCAATACCCAATATGGTTCTCACGCAATCTTATTAAGCTTCTTAAAGAAAAACTTAAGTATCGCTACAAGCTTCGCAAATTTAACAAAAATCCTCTCGATCAACTATCTTTCGAATTATTAAAGAAACGTTCTGATCATCTTATATCAACTTGTTACCATACCTACATTACAAAACTCGAACTAAGCTTACGCAATAACCCGAAGCTCTTCTGGTCCTTTGTCAAACACAAGAGAAACAACGACAGCCGTTACCCAGCCCGTATGACTCTCAGCAATAAAACTGCCACTAATGGTCCCGACATATGCACTCTGTTTGCCGAAAGCTTTTCATCTGCTCACACTAGTAGTGGTGGAACACAGACTACTCGACCATTCGAAGCGACTACATCGGTTTCCAATAATTTCCTGATCACTATTAAATTTGATGAAGATCAAGTTCTCAATGTGTTAAAAAGACTTGACACTCACAAAGGTGCGGGTTCAGATGGAATCCCTTCAATTTTTATAGTAAAATGTGCCAAAGCTCTAGTCAGACCCCTGACCATAATCTTCAACAAGTCCTTATCTTCAGGTTCATTTCCGTCTGAGTGGAAAATTGCGTTGATTGTTCCATTATTGAAATCCGGCCCTAGGGAAAATATTGAAAACTACAGACCAATCTCTATTTTGCCAATACTTGCCAAGATCTTTGAACAATTACTCAACCCAATTCTGTCCTGGCATTGCAGGCAGCTGATTGACTTCCACCAACACGGGTTTATGAGAGGCAGATCTACAGTCACTAATCTCACCTCGTTCATTGACAGTGTTTCCCGGATTCTTGACAGACGCTCATCGGTGGACGCTATCTACACAGACTTTAGGAAGGCTTTTGACCGGGTAGATCATGCCATACTGCTTCAAAAACTCTATACTCTGGGAATTGAACAACCACTGTTGAGTTGGTTTCGGTCCTATCTGCTAGGGAGAATGTCTAGAGTTGTGGTTGGCGGATACTCTTCGAAACCTTTTTTAGCTGGTTCCGGTGTCCCTCAGGGATCGCATCTGGCACCTTTATTGTTTAACATATTCATCAACGATATAGGTAAATGTTTTGTTAATTCTGACTACATTCTGTTTGCAGATGATTTAAAGTTTTACAGAATTGTGGACTCTGATTGCGACGCTAGTCTTTTACAGGCTGATCTAAGTAGACTTATAGAATGGTGTCAAAAAAACAAAATGAATCTGAACGTTTCTAAATGCTTATGTATGCGCTTCTCTAGAAAAAAATCAATTAATAATTACACTTATAGTGTCAACGAAAATACACTGACGCATGTCGGCTTTGTTAGGGATCTTGGAGTGTTGCTGGATGGCCGATTGAGATTCAATGCACATATCGATAAAATCTGCTCCAATGGATTCAAAAATTTGGGGTTTGTGCTGCGTAATTGTAAAGATTTCAAATGCCCTAACACAAAAATCCTCTTGTTTAACTCATTTGTTCGTAGTGGGCTGGAGTACTGTAGTGTTGTCTGGAATCCATTTTACGACATTTATACTAAAAGGCTTGAAAGTATCCAAAAAAGATTTCTGTGGCACCTTACATACTCTTGTAATTTGGGAAAGATAATCAAAAAGTATGACGAGAGACTGAACTACTTCAAAATTTTATCTCTTTCGGATCGAAGACGTCTGCACGATTTGTTATTCCTGCACAAGCTGGCGAATGGCATCCTTGAGACTCCTGAACTGCTAGGAAGTTTAAATTTCTCAACTCCCTTAAAACTTCCCCGTGCATCGAGGTACAACCTTCTAGTAAGCTATCCTAGTGGATCGAACCTCGGTCACCACGCACCTTTAAACCGCTTTATCAGAGAGTATAACGGATTGTCTAAGAAAAAAGAGTTGGACCTCTTCACGAATGGCATTCGCAAGTTTAGACAGTCGCTTCTTTAGTTCTAGTAATTTTTTCTATTCATTTTTATTATTTAGTTAATTTTAAGTTTTGATAAATGTATTGGATGTGGTTTGATTTTAAGATTATTTTACAATTCTACTGATAATGTTAACTTTTGCTTCTTTGATGAATGTTGTCTTCACCTGTAATTATGATAGCATTCAGCGTGTCATTTTTTCCTTAATATAGATTATGTGCCTTTATTAATGTATATCATGTTGGTGAACTTAAATAAATAAAAATAAAAATAAAATAAACTAATGAAATAATTTAATTACCCTCATCATTAGTATATTACCCCGATACCGAGAATACATTGAACGCCCCTCGTACAAGGACTGGTATGCTTTTTTTAGATAATTTTCGCAAACACAAACGCCATCGGCCACTGCCACAAATGCCGCCACGAGAGGCTTGAAAGTAAAAAACGTGTGGCGGCCACCGGCGCCAACTGTGTTCTGCGAGCCAGTTGCCCGTGTGCGGGCCCTAAGCCGAGAGTCGACCGAGAAATGAGCGAGGTCATAATAGTGTTGGAAGAGTGAAATAGTAGCTTTTTACTCTCTGAGACCACCCTCTCCCACTAGCCTCTTTTTACTGTCGAAACTCAAATATGAAAATTATTGTTGCGAGTTAAAAAGGCTCATTAACAACCTCGAGCCTTGACTTCAATCATCAAATCTCTGTCTTATACATATAGCCTATATGTTATTCTAATATCCGAGCTACATTACTGGAAAGTAGATTTTGCGTGGAAGAGTAAAAAACATCCACCCATCTATACAAATAAACTTTTTTTGTTCATACTTATTTCAATCAAATTAAAGTTTTAAAAAAAATTATTGAGAAAACTCTTACCACTTCAATAATATCCCCATTCTCTTCATTCTTCTGCTTCCTCTGTATAAGTGGCTCGACCAGGAGCTGGGAATTTTCGTTCAGCACCACTGCCACCTCGTCATCTTTGTCCAGGAACTCGATCTTAAGTGGTTCAGCATATATCACCACTTTTAGGCCCTTCGAGTTGGCTACTGTTAGCTGCCCATCTTTTTTGGACACCTGCTTCAACCTGTGTGAAATACAGATTTATAGACAACAATCTTTAGCCCGTGACTTGTTTGCATGGACTTTGGTGTAGAGTTCACATAAAATACAACTGTAACTCCGTGTTCCCGCAGAAACTATGAGGAACTAGTATTCTGACATCTAAGCTACATAACTGAGAGACAAACTTCAAAATCCGTTACATAGTTTTTGCGTGTAAGAGTAACAAACATAGGTATATACTTAGTCAGGTCATAAGTTCTGTCACATGTGTACTATGAAATAATTTAGACATGTTTATTATTTATGTAACCATTTATATAGCAAAATGAACTTAATAAAACATAGATTCATATGGTAATAAAGTTTATTCAAAATGACCCCCGCGATTTTGAATACAGGCCTTCAATCTGCGCGGCCAGTCGTCTATCGCAGCACGAACGAGGTCCATGTCAATATAGGCGGCTGCCTTAATCAAGGATGCCTTGAGTGACTCCAAATCAGGATGAGGCTTTGAGCAGGCCTTTTCCTCCAAGTTTTGCCATATCTTGTAATCTAACGGAAAATCTGGACTGGAGGAGGGCCAGTCTTCGTGCCGGATGAAGTCGATTTCACGCGCCGCCAGCCAGTCTTGTGTGCTTTTCGCTCTATGAGCTGGCGCAGAATCTTGTTGGAATACCCAGTGCCTGTTATCAAACATGGTATGAGAAACAGGTTCCTCAAGGTTCTTGAGGACTGTATTTTGATACACAACTGCATTCCTTTTTACGCCTTTCTCACAAAAATTTACCTCAGTTAAGCCCCAATAAGAGACTCCCAACCCAACCAAACCATGAGCGAGGATGGAAAATGACCTCGTTGGACACGCGGAATACGGTTGCTCGCTTCTTCACTGCTGTGTGCGTACACCTTATCATTTTGTTTGTTGTAGCTCTCTTCTACGGTGAAAATTTTTTCATCTGAAAAATGAATTTCCTGATGATTTTTTCCCGCGTATCGTTTCAACAAAGCGCGGTATTTCTTCAGTCTCAGGTCCATTAAACGAGCGTCCAAACGATGTCCTGTTTTTCTTCGATATGCCCTAAGCCCTAAGTCTTCATTTAACACCCTTTTTACCGTGGTCCTGCTTAACCCCATCTGAAGGGCCAACAGTTTCTGCTTACGTATGGGATTTCTTTGAATTCGCGCCTTCACAACTTTTATCACTGCTGGATTCCTAACAGAGCGAAGGCGACCACTTCTTGACCTGTCATCTACACTAGAGTCTTCATTGTATCGTTTTATGGTATGATAAACGAATCTTTCGGTTATATTCAAATTTTTCAGTAAGTCGAAAATCTGAATTGGCGCGTAACCGCAACGATGCAACGCAATAACCGCGACACGGTCTTCTTTCAGTGTCCACTCCATATTTAAAAATACGGAAAATTCTAAAAAGTACTTTTATTTCATGAAAAATTCGAAATTCGAATTCAATAAACTTTTTTGTGGCCAGCATTCTAAATTCAAAAGTTTTTATTGTGTGACAGAACTTATGACCTGACTATGTACATAAAATATTTCACATTTACAATAATTAGTAAAGATGCACCAGACACCTTGCAATGGTTGATTGGGAGAGAATGCCACATGGCATTAAGTCCACCAATTGTACATTTATATTTCTTTTGTGCAATTAAGTTTTAAATAAATAAATAAACATATTAAGCTATGGGTGGGCAGCTTTGCCATACGACTTATGAGTTGCTGGATTGCATTGGAATAAATAAGACCAGAATAACCATCTTCATAAATGAAACACAGAGTTTGGATCTCCACTATTGGTGATTCCAGCTTGACAACCCGGTTGGTGTAGATGTCTGGTAGTCCACCTACTATGCAAGGGTCCAAGGTTCAATTACCGGTAGAGTCAATTTAGGAAGCAATACTTTCTAAATTCTTGGGTTAAAAAGGGCTGGGGCGTTATAGCTGTGCTTCAGAAGGTACATCCCAGTCTTGGCTTCTGTCGCAAGATGAAAGATGTAAAAACAAGTCATATCAGAGACCTGCAAAGCGGTTTAGCAACTCTAGACACGAGACTATCCTAGAAGAATAGTCAGACGATAAGAAGATTCAAGCTTGATATTATAAGGTACAGTTAACTCGAGATATCATTATATTAAAAGACTTACTGATCAGCAACAGGAGTGTCCTTCAAGGCGAGCATGGTGGTGAATCGAGGGTATAGAGGGTTAACCTCCTCCATCTCCACCCTAAAGGTACTATCAACCAGTGCGGAAATCTTTAGCACATACCGGAACTGTAGACAAAAGATATGGTTGTAATTTCCTTCTGTTTCTCAAATTTTTAGAGGGTAACGCAGTACACAGGCTTACACACATGCCGTGACTTGTAACATAAAAATTTTTCAAATATATGAATGTTTATACAGTATGAAAATAGTGTCGTACTATCACAACATTGTTAAGATAATATTCATTCAACCATGTATAGGCATAGTATAAAACTTGGTTAGCACAGTTGACCTAACATTTGTTAGGTATAAAAATTACTCCATGCAGGTAAATACACTTGATGCAGTTACATCACAAATTATTGGACGGCGTCCAGCATCTGAATGTCAACACACATGACAAATTATTATCAATTAAAAGATATATAAATCAACATCGAAAATAACTTACAAGGACAGTTTTTGACTCAGATTCCAGGTCAACAGAATTCACGTCGGCAAACAGGTGGTTACCTTGGATCATAAGGTTCTCAAAGTCGACAATGTAGTGAGATTTTTCAGGCTTGAACGCTCTAAGACGTTTGCAAAACCCTGACTGTTCGCAGGATTTAAAATTGTTTTTATCGACTCCAAAGCTACCGCCGATGGCTAGAATGCCAAAAAGGAGGAGGCCCAAGATCTTCATCCTGCAAGCAAAGAAATCCAGTTATTTATTACAGCCTACGATAGACTCAATCGTAGACAAAGACCGGTGGCGTACGACAAGTTGTAATTTGATATTTAATTATATTACCTGGCCGATTTTTAGAGTTCTACGATGATAATAGAGTAGCTGTACACCTAATTAAATTATTATATGATCATTGCCGTCGGCATGTAGGTATTTATCGCCTATTTTTGGGATTTCGTTAAAAAGAGCACACTCGAGTTACGTGGAGAAATCTTGTTTGACAATGAAAATGCATGAAGGAAGAATGAAGCAGTGTTGCCAGTCGGGTCTTATCAGAAGCACAGGGTACATTTTAATACTAAGTTGCCTATCGTTTTTTTTTTACTTGAATGGTATCAAAAGGTTTACAGAATAGAATGTTAGTTGTATGGCTTACGGAAACATCGATGAGTTTTTGAGCACTTGCCCGCATTTCTTGATTTATTCACATTATGCTAAATGTGAATTTAAATTTCTTCATTAGTTGTTATTGTAGTTCCAAATTTTCTATTTTATTTAGTCGTATTGGTCGGCGGGTATTCATTACGAAAATTTTCCCATATTTCGTTGATCCAAACTTTAGTAACACTACCTATACTTATAATGTTATCATTTTTGACGGGATTGTGCAGTTATGATGGTATGTATGTATGAATGTAGGTACGTGTTCGTATAATTAATTTTTAAAAATGGATTAGAATGGATATTATCACAAATTGTGGGGCTTTTCTGTGCCTTAGGGATCTAAAAACGAAAACTTTGAGAGGAATCGTTATTCGACTACTTCGAAGAGACAGAGATGGATCTCTATTTGTGTCCAAAAACTCCAAGAAACGATAAAACTGGCACAAAAACTTATCGTAATGTCGCAAGATTTAAGAACATAGCACTCAAATAACAAGATTTATGTAAAATTTGTTTTATGTAAAACGTTGCTTCTATGTAAGAAATTAAAAGTTAATTCTACGAATTCCGAAAAAATCACCTAAAAGTAACCTTTTCATTAGTGTAAGCTAAAAGTGACCAATGCTGTTAAAAAATCACCTAAACGGTTACAAAAGTAACCTTCTGGCAACACTGGAATGAAGGGAAGAAAGGAAGGATGAATAGGAAAAAAAAGAGCGGGAAACGTCGCGGGTGTCGGTTCGGCTTTTCTTTCTTAAAATTTTAATTTTGTTTTATATTACGATCAGATTAGTACAATAACTTAATAATTTAATTTATTTGTGTATATATATAGTTTGTGTGTAGTTCGTGTGATATTTGGTAAGTTTTTTTTCATTTTCGTTTCGTCATGAATGAACCCGATGATCCAGGTGGAGGATCGTTTTCTCCAGTTTCTAGTTTTGTTACTGTGTCCTATGAAGGGGAGAATATTAATGCGGAGGGATCACATCCTGATACGGATGATTCAGTGAATATTATTAATCCTAAACGTAAAAGAAGTGCTTCTCGCAAGTGCAGACATTGCAACAAAAAGAAGCGTAAACATCACAAGTCTTCAGTTTTAGGCATTGTAAATGTAACAGACTGCCAATGTAATATTTCGAGTGATAGTGAACAACCACCAGCAAACAATTTTCAATGTTCAGGTGACTCTATGTCCGCTCCAAGTGTAAGCAACATAGATTATATTAAATCTATGGTTAGCGATATGAATTCGCAATTGCCAAACTCTCCTGATTCCCGACCGTCAATCGGTAGATTTAAATACCAGGCTTCAGATGCTGCCCCATACAGTGTTCATGTGCAAAAGGAAGCATCATCTACAGGTGAACAATGCAACATTCACCCAGTGTCTTTTGGCCAGTTCCTTAAAAGGATCCATGTCAAAAACATTATTGATGGAAGTTTAAAAAAAATTGGGCGTAATAGGATTTCAATTTCTTTCTCAAAGTTTGAAGATGCAAATTTATTTATTGAAAGTGGTGCTTTAAAAGCTAAAAATTATAATGCATTCATTCCCGTCTTCAGCATCACCCGCATGGGTATAGTTAGGGGTGTACCGGTAGATTGGTCAGATGATGAAGTTATTGCCAACATTTCAGTCCCCACAGGTTGTGGTAGCATATTAAAAGTACGTAGATTGAAAAAAAAAACTGTCACAAATGGTAAAACTGAATTTATTCCAATAGAAACAATTGTACTGACGTTTGACGGGCAGGTTTTGCCTAAAAGAGTATTTATCTGCTATAATTCTTTGCCAGTAGATTTATATATATATCCCACAATACAATGCTTTCATTGTTGTCGATATGGTCATATTAAGGCACAATGTAGATCTTTACCAAAATGCTTTAAATGTGGTCTAGGTCATTCCGGTGATAGTTGCTCAGTGGAAGAAGAGTCGGTTTCTTGCTGTCTTTGCTCTGGCAATCATTTTGCTACCAGTAAGAAATGCCCTGAATATACTCGTCAACGGTCAATAAAAGAAACTATGGCAAAGACCTGCATATCATATGCAGAAGCTATTAAACTTCATCCTCCTGTTTCCAAGTCTTACGCTGATGTGCTGAATTCAGCACCCTCATTTTCCAATGTCAGTGGTGGTCCCTCTTTTGTGTCAAATAATAGTAAAAATCCTGAAAACAAAGTAACTTCTTATAAAAAAACTGTATTTAGAAAACCAAGTTCTCCTCCACCTCGCAGTAAAGGTTATGACCGTGCAGCTCATGAGGCTATTATTAAAGATTACAATATTCCAATCACAAAAAGTGGATGCACACTTACAAATAGTAATCAAGATAATTCTTTTGCTGCTATGTCTATTAAAGAATTAATTTTAACTCTTATTACCTCATTATCTCAATCCAATTTAATCTCTGTACCGTCCCACGTTGCCCAATATAATAAAGAATTTGTTACAGCTAATTATGATGAAAATGGAAAAGGTGATTCAATGGAATTGCCGCAGTGTTAACTCTAAAAAAAGTGATTTAATTTACCTTATTAATTTTTATAAATAAATATTTTTTTAGACATGCCTCACTGGGCCACACTGAGCCATCTAGTCCCAAATTAAGGTACTATTAAATACCCTGTCGTATGGGGTACTAGACAACCGATAAACTTACTTATATACTTTTTTTTTTGTAAATACATACTTATAATACATAGACAACACCCAGACCAGTACAAACAGACATGTTCATGCACACAAATATTTGTACTGTGCGGGGATCGAACCCGCGACCCATGGCTCAGAAGCAGCGTTAACTACCGCTGATCCAAATTTATATCAACCATTTGTTATTTCTCTTCAAGAGACCTGGCTTCGGCCAGACTCTATTTTTAAAGTAAAAAACTTTTATTGTATAAGAGAAGACCGGTTTGATAGATACGCCGGTGTAGCTCTTCTTATACACAACACAGTGCCCTTTATTCATATCCCAATCCCACACCACAATAAAGACTTTTCAATTGTAGCTGCTAAAATTAATGATATATGTTTTGTATCAGTATACATACCTCATCCCAACTCTTCAATTTATAATGAATTGGAACAAATTATATCTTCTCTTCCTAAACCTACCTTATTATTGGGCGATTTTAACGCACAACATCAATCTTGGGGTAGTGTCAAATCAAATTACTATGGTAATAGAATTATAGACATTTTAGACAAAAATAATTTATGTTTTCTAAACACAGGTGCTCCTACTCGACGGACACCTCCAGATGAAGGACCAAGTGTTCCAGATCTATCATTGTGCCCTCCTAATTTAGCCTCTTCCCTTCTTTGGGATACTCTTTTCTCTACTTATGGTAGTGATCACTTCCCTATAATAATCACATTTTCTAACTTATTTGGTAAAGCATCGGTGAATCGAAGTCCACGTTTGAAATATAATCTGACTGATGCTAGTTGGACTACATATAAAGAAAAAGTATACCAGAAAATAGCTTCTCTCCCTCCAGTAACTGAAAATAGTAATTCATCTATTTGTGCTGAAGCCCTTGCTTCAATTCTGATAGAAATAGCTAATGATGTATTTCCTTTAAAAAAATGTGGTTCTAACAAGGTTCCTTCACCACCATGGTGGGACCAAGAATGCTCTGCAGCAATAAAAAAGCGGAAAGAAGCAGAAAAAAACTATAAATCACATTCAACTACCGCAAATTTAAATATTCTGTCTGAACTAATTACCAGTACTCGCAAATTATTTAAGAAGAAAAAATGGGAGGGGTGGAGAAGTTTTTGCTCCTCCATATCACCTAATACTCCACCATCTTTAGTTTGGAATAACATCCGTAGATTCCGATCAGTTTTTAAAGAGTCTAATCCCTGTTTTCTTAAGGATATAACTGCTGTGCAGTTTTTAGATAATCTAGCTCCTCCTTATGCACCAGAGTGTATCAACAACATCTTTTTAGTTTCCCCAGGTGAAAATGTTGGTTCCCAATCTGAAATGAATTCACCCTTTAGTATCCATGAACTTAAAGGCATTTTATCTCATGTCAAAGATTCGGCTCCTGGTATAGATGGTATTCCATACTCATTTTTATCACATTTAAGCGACTCATCCCTTTCATATTTTTTATCAATTATTAATTCTATAATATTTTCTTGTGATATTCCTCCATCATGGAAATCACAAGAAGTGATCCCTATACTCAAGCCTAATAAACCTCCTCTTGAAGCCTCGTCATACCGACCAATTGCACTTTCTTCTGTTCTAGCTAAAATTGCGGAACATTTAGTGAAGAACCGCTTAGAGTGGTTTGTCGAAAGTAAAGGTTTACTAGCTAGTAGTCAATATGGTTTCCGTAAAGGGAAAAGCACTATGGACAGCATAGGAATTTTCACTGCTGATATTAGATTAGCATTCTCAAAAAATGAGTCTGTTTTAGCGGCATTCCTAGATATATCAGCTGCATACGATTCGGTTATAATATCTATATTAAAAAATAAGTTAGTCAAGTTACAAGTGCCTATGGTTTTGGTGAATTTCATTATAAATATGTTATCAGAGAGATCGATTAATATGATTCAAGCAGATAATACTAGATCACGATTAATTTGGAAAGGCCTTCCACAAGGCTCCGTGTTAAGTCCTCTTCTCTACAATATTTATACACATGATTTGCAGTCTTCAAATGATACACCCGGATTAAACATATTACAATATGCCGATGACTTGCTCTTTTATGTAATTGGTAACTCTGTAGGTAAGTTATCGCACACTCTTACGTCTTCCCTGCAGTCTTTAAAGTCATGGTTAGATTGTCATGGCTTAAGCCTTTCGGTATCTAAAAGTAATGTCGTTTTATTTTCTCGAATGCGTATCTGCCCCCCTGTAGTGATCACATATAATGGATCCCAACTGACTGTTAAAAATGAAGTCAAGTTTCTGGGTATGATTTTGGATTCAAAACTCACTGGTCTTTCTCATTGTTATTATATCAGTTCTAAGTGCGAGCGAGCTTTAAATATTCTTAGATGTCTATCAGGTGTGTGGTGGGGAGCTCATCCTTATTCCTTAAAGCTATTGTATAACGCTTTAATTCGCAGTTATCTAGACTATGGTACCTACTTCCTCGAACCATGCAGCGCAGCAGGTTTGGGTAAACTGGACAGTTTTCAATATAAAGCACTCAGAATTGTACTAGGAGCTATGAAGTCTAGCCCCATTAACGCCATGCAAGTTGAATGTGGAGAGCCGCCATTAGCATTGCGACGTCAAGTTTTATGTGATAAATTTATATTCCGATCTATGCAATTCCTCTATCATCCCCTTTGTTCTAAACTAAGAACCCTATCCAATTTTATAGAAAGTTCCCCTTATTGGTCTCATAAAAAGATACCATGTATGATTGTCAGCTACCGGAAGTTTGTATCATTACAAGCCCCTTCACATAGAACTCAATATCTACCTATATTTTGTACAGATTATAATTCGCTAGTTTTTTCTCCCGTAATACACTTTACTCTAGGTATCTCTAAAAACGACAGTAACGCTAATACAACTCTAAACTACATTCTCGATCAGGATTGGCAAGATTGGCATCACATTTATAGTGATGCTTCTAAGCAAGGCAATACGGGTTTAGTTGGAATTGGTGTATATCACTACCAGTTTGAAATTATCCAAAAGATTAAACTCCCTCCTGAAACTTCAGTGCATACAGGAGAATTTTACGGAGTGTATAAAGCCATCGAGTACATATTACTTACGAAGTTACCCAAAGCTTTAATTTTAACCGATTCTAGAAGTGCTTTGCAATCCCTCGCAAGATTTCCATTTTATTGTGGTACAAGTAGTAGTCCAGTGGTATTTGAATGTAGGAGATTACTGTTCAAGGCCTCTTCTAATGGCCAAACTATTCACTTTGGATGGATCCCTGGTCATCATGGTATTCTTGGTAATGAACGAGCCAACAGACTAGCGAGTGACGCTGTTGTGGATGGAGATATGTTTCCCTATAAAAACTACTGTTCTGATCTCCTCGCTCTTCCTAAACTTCATCTTCATAGCCGATGGAGTGAAGATTGGGATGTTAGCGGTCAAATGAAAGGTAAACATTATAAAAGTATTCAGCCTGACATTCCTTTAAAGCCATGGTTTCACATCATGAAGCTTGGTAAAATCGCTACAACATGTATTATCCGTATGAGGCTGGGACACGCTTGTACACCTAGTCACCTTGCGCGGTTGCGAATTAAAGACACTGAAATGTGCGAGTGTGGTGCTGACATAGGTGACCTGAACCACATTTTCTTTTCGTGTCGTTTACGTGATCACTCCTCTTTGTTTTCCTCTTTAGTATCCCTCCGTATTCCTCTTCCTACTTCAGTTGTTTCATTATTATATATGAACTCATATGACGTTTATAATATACTATCTATATTTATTTCCAGTAATAACATAAAATTATAAGTTTATGTATCAAATATTACACCGTTATTCCTACTAACCTGATCCTATACTGTTTTTGTTTTCCTTCCATTTCCTATCTTTTTTCCATAATCGTTTCCCTATCTTTAAACTTCGTCGTGGCAAATGCACAAATCGTGCGAGCCAAAAAAAAAAAAAAAAAAAAAAAAAGGATGAATAGAGCTAGGGCTACCAACCAACAGATAAAATGAACATCTCTACTCGATTAGTGAATCGTGGATCGGAATTTAATCGAATATCATTTTACAAAAAGCTAGGGTTAAGATTGTTTTTTATACACGAAACACGATAGTATGGTATTTTGATGAGAATTATGTTTTACTTATCATACAAAAATCAATCAAGAATATTTTAGTGTAAGAGTTTTGCACGTGACCTGATGACTCGTATTTATGACTTCCATCTTGCAAACGTGAGTGACAAGTTCACTCACACTCTGGGTTAAAAATGACTTCCAAAGTACGACTATAACATTGATCTATCAGAGTTTAGACCTAAACCATTTTGATTGTTCTCTAAATTGACTGCATCGGGAACCAAAACTTTGCATAGTAGGCGGGCCTTAGAGTATTTGAAATATATTTATCCTATTAAAGGTTTATCCTCTTAAACCACTGCACCATCCGGGTCGTCGGACATTAGGTGGGACCTAAGCCAACTAACCACTTACCAGGGGCACCCAATTCTGCTAATTTAGAAATGGCTCAGTAGAATCTTATTTGCATCTCAATTCTATATTTTTACACGTTTATTAAGGTAGTAATGTCAAAATATACGATTAAGATGCAATTACGATTCTATTGATCCATTTGTAAATTAGCGGAATTAGGGCCCAGGTGGGTGACCGCTCTTACCAAATATGTTGACGAATTAATTCAATGATGTTGGAAGTTGGAGGTAGGTACCTAACATTTTAGTTTAATTAGAATTTAAAAAATCGATCTTTAGTTAATCGATTAGATTATTTAGCTCCTGACTCTATTCCTAACTGTCAATGTCAAACACAGGTCGTGTTTCTTTTCATAAATTTCATATCGTATTTGTTAAATTCGACCAACCAAACCACAGGAAGAAATTTGTTTACTAGGTAGGTACATAAATATAAACAAAATTGGTATCACAGGTGATTTTATTCAGTAAAGGAACTTTCTGAAGAAATGATTTTACCGGTGAATCGTAGTCGTAGTGCATGTGCAATCTTTTTCAACATTTCTCAGGTTTATCGAGCGCTTATTGCACGTTCATTTTCGTTAGTGGAGATGACTTCAACTAAATGGAAGATTGAGAAAAACAAGATTATAAACATGCCTTTGGAGGAGAAGAGGAAGTTATATAAACCGGGTGACTTTATTATCCTAGATAAAGTCGATCCTTGGTGTAAGTTTATAATTAAAAACAAGGATATTGAAATGTTGAAACACACTTTGGATGACCTTACCGAATTCCGGAAGATCAATTTGGACTCCTCTAAAGATAAAGAGTTGTCTGAGAAAGTATCGATCTTTCAAGGGGATATCACAAAGCTAGAGGTAGGGGCACATATTTCTTTACATTTTATTTAATTATTCTAGACTACTTATTGCTTGTACAGAATCATGTTTTTTTTAACTCCACAGATTGATGCAATTGTAAATGCAGCAAACTCCCGACTTATAGCTGGCGGTGGAGTAGATGGTGCCATCCACCGGGCTGCAGGACCTTTTCTTCAGGTGATTTGAGAATCTTAAATCTAATATCTTCTAACAGCAGTACTTAGATGTGTTACTTATTAAATTATTTTGAGACCTCAATTTGGTTGTGGTGAGGATGACGCCAACAACCGTTTTTGTGATATCTGTGGGGGGTAACTCCGTAGAATTTAATAACGAAAGTTTGTAGTTTCACTAGTATATTATTCTACACACGCAAAAACATATGCAATTTAAAAGTCAGAAGGAAGAAGATAGACAGTACAGATTGAAATAATAAGCAAAGCTTTGGCACTAAGAAAATATCACTCGCGAAATAATAGCTAACGTAATATTCATACAAGCGGTCATCAAGCGACACAGGCTTCGCGAGGAAACGTAAATCTCGACTGGTATGCCGTCCTAGCGGCCAATGCATCTACGCATTGCAATAATGCTGACACTCGCAAAATATCAATGTGCGTCTTTCCATTACACTCGGCCGGCATTACACTGTTCGATCCGTTACGTTATTTAGATAATGTAGTACGATAAATTGTTATGTTCATAATGTAAATATTAAGTATAAATATGTAATATTAAATATATGTTTGCAATAGTATAATAATGTTTTTAATATGTAAATAAATAGTTATAAGTTGTTTTAATTTAGATATAATTTTAGTTTGCATATTTTGTTTTGTATTGTGTATTATTAATTAAATAGGAATATGTAGATAAATATATGTAAGTTACCTACACTCAATAATACTAATTATTGTGATCTTAAAGAGATTGTAAAGAATTAACATCCATTGTCTTACTGAAGAAAAACTTACTCATTAAATACCTAAATAGGAATAGCAACAAAATATCATTGAATTAACCTAAACACTTGCGAACATACCTATGAATTTAAATGGTATTCTAATAAAATGCAAACTGCATGTCAAATACTAAACTTATCCAATATTTAACACTTAACACTTACGAGTTTTAATGCAACAAACCGTTATTTAAAGATAAATAGTAATTTACCTTCCTGATGTTTCGATCCAGTTGCACGAATCATGGTCGCGGGCAGACTGATTTTATCCAATATTTTTGTAGTTAATTAGGTAAATAGTTCTAGGCTTTTGCTATTCAAACTGATTTATAGCTGTTTCTATTCAAACGTATAACATCATAAGAATACTTAGTTAGTTGTATTCTTATGATGTTAATACTTAGTGTATTTCAGGACGAGTGCAATTCTCTCCATGGTTGCGCGACTGGAGATGCCAAAGCTACTAGTGGCTACAATCTGCCTGCAAAATGTAAGTAATAATACACTAATGAATGTTTTTTTTAAATGGTCAAGTAGAAGTAATTTTGTAAAATTACTTAGTAGAATATAGGCATCGATCAAATATAAGACTAGATATACAGTCCCATGTAGAAATGTCCCTTGGAAATTCGTAAATTTCTTCTTATTTATGTAATGGCGATGACCTTGTGTTTTCTGCCAGTGAACACTGTTCTGCCAAAATCATATGTGCAGCTGTTACATGTTCCTAGTTTGAATGTAACATGAGTGCAACAAAGGTAAAAGATCACCCAAATATTTGATGAATGCTCATTTGGTGAGCATATTTTACTATCACTTACTGTATATTAAGGGCCGTCCACAAATTACGTCACACATTAAGGGGGGGTCTTACTTTTTGTGACATTGTGCAAAATAGTATGGGAAAAGGTGGGGGTTCTGAAAATCTATTGAATAGTTTTAGTTTTTGATATAGTTTCTATTGAATGTGTAGACATTAGAACACTGCAAGTCATTAATAAAATAAATAAAGTCACTTAGGTATGATACAACAAGGTGGGCCAGAACAACGTACAATTTCAAAATTATTATTGGGTTTGAGCGGTATGAGTTAGTGGAGTGCAGCAGGTAAGTAGTTCCATAGGGAAAGAAATATACTCTTTCCCTATGGTAGTTCGACCAATTTTCTTAAATTCGTTTGCCATGAAGCGCTTCACGAGTAAACAGCGTGCGTTCTACAAAAATACAAAACATGCGTTTTGTGCACTGTTGTTCGTCGTTTACTTCGTTCCAGTACAGATTGCACGACCTAGAGCAAGTGGCCCAATAAAAGTTAATTAGGTCTTGGGTGAATTCGAGTCTTACTGGTTTGACTTTTAACCAGAAACCCGACGTAGACATTTTCATTTAAATAGGCACGTCAATAAGCAGAATTGCTGCTACCGGGCCGCAGAAAACCCACGTTAAAAATATCAAAAGCCGCTGCATTCGCCAGAGGTAACCGTTTAGGCGGTCACATCAGCACACGGAATTATCTATTTCTTTTAGCATCGGCAAGGGCAATCTGTAACCGATTGATACACAAACTTGTTACGAGATTTTCTATTTCCACAACTGCAAGGATTTAAAGCCTATAATCGTGCAACACACTATAAACAAGATGGCGTGACAAGCCAATACATTTGCATATAGTAGAAACGAGATGTTTACAGGAAAACTCATCGCGCCGTGGTGATATGACCTGTCGTGTCGCCCAGAAGTCCACACTTTTTAGGGTTCCGTACCCAAAGGGTAAAAACGGGACCCTATTACTAAGACTTCGCTGTCTGTCCGTCTGTCCGTCTGTCCGTCTGTCCGTCTGTCCGTCGGTCCGTCGGTCCGTCGCTCTGTCACCAGGCTGTATCTCAAGAGCCGTGATAGCTAGACAGTTGAAATTTTCACAAATTATGTATTTCTGTTACCGCAATAACAACAAATACTGAAAACAAAATAAAATAAATATTTAAGGGGGGCTCCCATACAACTAACTCGTTTTTTGGCCTTTTTTGTACGGAACCCTTCGTGCGCGAGTCCGACTCGTACTTGGCCGATTTTTATTTATGTTGTTGTAGTAGTTTTTTCTGTGGTGAAGACTCCAATTTACTGCAATAGGTTGCAATGCTGGGTACAATCACAAATTTTAAACTACCGATTTTTATAATGTCATGACGTCATTTCAATAAAGATTTGTTTGTGTTCCCATTTTTTAATGACTTATTCAAGTCCACAACTCCACCAAAAACAGTCTCAAAACATTAAGTTAACAAAACATTTATTTTTTATGAGTCTATACCAGATTTCCCTCCAGCAGAAGCAGTGACTTTTCATTGCTCATTTTGTATTTACAGCTTTATTTTGTATAATACATTTAAACTTGGTCAGTTACAATCCAAGGGTAATTTTTATATGGGACTGCATATCTAGTTCTTCTATTAATGGCGCCAAATGACTATTCTTCAAGTTTATTGCTTTAATTTTTTAATGTATGTATTTTTATTGACCATACCTATAATATGCTAAATAATCAAACAATTAATTCCCAGATGTCATCCACACTGTCGGTCCCCGAGACGGTTCTGTTAAAGACCTCCAATCCTGTTATGACAAGAGTCTCGCGTTCCACCACGAGTTGAAAATCAAATCCATTGCATTCCCCTGCATTGCTACTGGCATTTATGGCTTCCCAAATCGTTTGGCTGCCCACATCGCTCTACGTACTGCCAGAAAATTCCTGGAGGCCAACGCAGATATGGAACGGATCATCTTCTGTACATTCATGCCGGTGGATGTTGATATCTACAAGACATTGATGCAGATGTACTTCCCTGTGCATGCTTGGAATTATAACGATGGAGCTTCTGTATCTGAATAATTTTTCTAAGTGTTTTTAAGACTTTTAAGATGTTTTTTGTACTTTTTAACTGCTCAAAACGTAAGAAATAATATTTAGGGTCATCATGATACAGACCTTTTTTTTAAATGAACACATCTTCAGTTTCAACTACTTATTTATTTTATGATTTGGAAAATGGAGTAATTCATGGCTTGAGCGTAACATTTTAATAATAAACTATAAGAAGGCCTCAATTTTTATAAGACAGGAATAAGAAGGATAGGCTCACCATTGGTGTGCGTGTGGATAGTGAGAGAGTATTAATGGCGCATTGTGTCATCGAAAATTAATGGATAAGATTGTATGGGTGTTATAGCATATGCGAGGAAATGTTGTCGTGTCCCTGGCGATGAAAAGAAGCTTGGGGAATAAGCATTCTTAAAACCGCACAATATTCAATAATCAAAAGATCTGTATGGCTTATTCAGTAAGGAACATTACTGGCCAATTGCATGACATGTAAATTCCAGCTTGTGAACCTACCAATCACCAGAGAAAACTTCCTTCCAAAGCCATTGGAGATAAAATATGATCCAAGCAGCAGTATATTCTACAAATTAAATTAGAATTGCTCTAGTGCTGCATATCAATTGCCACATTATCGACATCTATCGATAATAAGTCCAAAAACTTGTGTGGTTCCGAGAGAGAGGGAGACACAAAAGTTGGAGTGATCCTATACAGGTGAAATTTTAATCACCACCGAAATTTTAATACTTCAATCTAGGAGACAAAAAACAAATGACCTATTTTTTCTTTTGGTATAACGCAGTACAAAAATGCCAAGATAAAGCACTTAGAAAATGTCCACCAAAAATCTAAAATTTTGGATACGGCCTCCTCGCAACACACTTTTTAACGCGATGCGCATCTGATTCATTTATTACGATACTATTCATAAGTTGTTGATGTTCCCTTCATACTTTCATAGGCTTAGTAGGACCGTACAAGGTATAAAATATTTTCGGGTGGAAACTTGACCTACATTTTTTATTTCATAAGTAGGCTTTAAATACGATATAATTTAAATCTTATAAAAATTTTTTCAAGTCACCTGTATACCTAAATATATTTGTATAGATATGAGCTTTTCTTTCTTCTGTCAAACATTAAAAAAACGAAATACTTACTACATAAACTGAGCATAAAACAGTTGATACGGTTTTTAATGTAACTTTTGTCACTTGAAGTGCTAACGCATAACATGTAAATGTCAAGGACAAAAATCGCCCATTATTTACTTACATACATACATACTTTATGGGGCGGTTAGCAGAAAAATAATAACCTAGTTTAACTGTGTGTATTGTATGTTTGTAACTGTGTCATAGAAAAATATTCCATTAATAGTTAACTCTACCTTTTAGTTCCAAATTGAGCAACTTTCTGGTTTTGTGGGAGGTTGATGACCTGAGGACTACGTATGTATTTTTACAGGACGTTAATGAATTAGTGTCAAATATTTTATGGTAATGAGTCTACGTTGTCACTAACAATTTTTATGTTTCTTTTTTTTTTAAAAGCGGTAACTTCCGGATGGTTGATTTGATTTAGAGCTGAGGGCAGTGGAAAACACGGTTTTAAAAATTCCAAAAGGAACCTACTTGAAGTGATCATGGTCATGAAGAGGATGATGGAAAATTATTAATTTTATTATTTTAGATCAATGATATTTAAAAAGTATAGATAGGTTATGCCCTTACAAAACTATCGAAATATATGTGCCGCTTGCGAACAACTGCACACATGCGTAATTCTTATTTTGTCCTTGTCATACTCGTGAAAAGAACAATTACTTTCTCTTTCATGGGTTTGAAAAGACTTCACAATTGTGACGTTTTAGGGACGCATATTGAGAGCGCATGTAACATATCTATTACTTTTTAAATATCATTGCGATTAATTACAGTCAGTTGAAGGTCTAGTTACCTATTAAAATATTTGACACTAATTTATCAACATCCTGTAGCTATACACTTAAGTTAAAGGCACAAGGTGCTGTAACCTATGTATTATCTTATATACTTATCATGTATACTTATTGTAATTACTTCTTAATTTGCTATATTTATTTTTGGTAAATTAAAGTAGTCATAAAAATCAATGGAAAACTAAAAGACAAATTAAAATGTGTTGCAAAGCAGCTAGACTTCGGTATAGTAATTATTGTATACGATTAGTGTTGTACGTTTTTAAAAAACATTTTATTGTGATATTTTTTTCTATCAAGACTTACTTATATGCGAAAATAAACTAGCTTTGTATTGTGATTTTTGTGTAATACAATATTTTCCAATGTAAATCCTCTTTTTATTACATTTTTAACTGTCTGATCTTGGTGTTAGTCAAAATTCGATAATGAATGTTAGCTGGATTATCGATAGCTCGGACTGTTACAATAAGAAACGACAGCAGGGATAGCTATTTTCCCCCTCAATTTGCTCTGACCCTAGCCACAAATAATAGGCTCACAGCAGGGACAGCAATTTTCCCCTTCATTCGCCCTAGCACAGATAATATAATACTATTAGTACCCTAGTCACAAATAATAGGCTCTCGTGTCTGTATAGTGATGTGCTGTATACGCGTATTCGTGTATATTCCTACGCAGAAAAAGGCAGATCCGTATCCGTCACTTTTGTTTGGGGGATCATTTATTTTATTAATTTCAAATTTTCAATAGCAACTTCCCCGCGGCGTGTAGCAGAGCGGATAAGAGCAATAAACTTTTTACTGCTTCTTAAGAGTTTCCACTCAAGCGACACGGACATTGCACCAAACTTACATCATCAGTCAAATTCAATTTCATGTCTTGGGAAGACCATACCACATTTTGTCAGAAAAAAAGCAGTGCTTTTTAATGTTTCTGTCCTCAAAGATGTGATGAGAAGAAGGTAGATGAAGTAGCAATAATCACCCCAGAATCCAGATTATTTAGATACAAACCGCAAATAGAGATTCTGGGTTCGAAATAATATGAAATTCTATTCTGAGCATGAGGGTTTTTCGCTAACATCTTAGAATAATAATATTCTAAGGCTAAAGCCGGGTCCGCTACGCCGTGTTTTCGTGTTTACAAACAGAATAACATTGTTTGCTAACCGAATAGGGGCGTGGCCTAAATGAAACAAAAACAATAACAACAAAAGGCGCAGTGGACTAGGGGTTGTACTAACATGTTTTTACTAACTTGTTCTGATAACATGTTTTGTTAAAAAATTGGCGCAGCGGATCCGCCTTAACATGTGTTATTATTGTTTCCACTGTCGCGAAATGGATTATAGCACGCACGGCGATTGGGCAATTCACAATCGGCTTTGCCTAGCATTGCAATTTGCATACGCTAGTGGAAACGCAGCATAAAGGCGGATCCGCTGCGCCAATTTTTTAACAAAACATGTTATCAGAACAAGTTAGTAAAAACATGTTAGTACAACCCCTAGTCCACTGTGCCTTTTGTTGTTATTGTTTTTGTTTCATTTCAAAATTCAACACACAAACAATCTTCGAACGATTCCGTCTTCCTCTAGTGAGCGCTAACACAAAATGCGTCATTTCCCCTCCCCGCAGGCGATCGTGGGGGATGTTAACCATTCGTCTCAGCAAACATGTTAACGTGTTTTTGCTAACAAAACTGTTAGGCCACGCCCCTATTCGGTTAGCAAACAATGTTATTCTGTTTGTAAACACGAAAACACGGCGTAGCGGACCCGGCTTAAGGTCATGTGCCTTCATGTTTCCCGCTCATCAGTACCTGCTCAGCAAAGTTAGCAAAGGAAAAAACGATAGTTAACCTAGCGTAGTCATAAAACAGTAACTAAAACAAATGAGAATTAAATATTTTTGGAACTCAATTTATTGTTTAAAATAAGAAGTTCAGAAAGATTTCTACCCACAGTAATGCAGTTTATGCAGTGTTTACTGTTTACCAATAAAAATGCATTAAGTACCTACCTACCGAAAAGTAAGAAGGACCTACTGTCTGCAGAATGTGTCACATAGATATAGTATGTAAGCTAAGTACACTCCATGGAAAAATATGACCCGGTTTTCTATAAATCTGATGATTATTTCTTTAACCAAGGCAATGAAGTTCTTCCTTAAAATAGAATACTGCAACCAAATTAAAAGCATGGACATACTAATGTCCAAGTTACAACTTACAGTTGTTGTCACTGTCATGTCATTGTCAAATTTCGTGAACCGGAATTCGTGAAATTATGCTTTCCAAAACAAAATCTTTGTGAATTTAAAGAACACCTAAATCGCTGGATATAAATTAGGAAAATTCAATGAAAATGTTATCACGATGTCGAAACTGTATTTTATCGTACTTCCATCTTTATCGCCGGTCCATTTCGTCCACAACGAAGATAGTATTAAAGGAAAACTTGTCTGCGGCGGCATATAAACCAGAGTTGGTGGAGAAAGACAAGTATGATCAATGGGAGTGGAAGGGTTTGTTCAAAGCAGAAAACTTGAGCGATAAGCCGCCCTACAGCATGGTTCTTCCACCTCCAAATGTTACAGGAAAGCTTCACTTGGGTAAGTTTTAGGTTACTTTTTTATTTACTTTTATGCACTAAAATATATGATAATAAAAATCTGCTAAATTAATCATATTAATGTAAACACTAATTTCAAGTTAGCTATACAAATGTTATTTTTGTATCTATTTTGTAATATTTTGTGAAGGTTTGAACTGTAACAAGACAGAGTTAGCAGCTGATAAATTTTTGGTAAAAAGGTTTACGTCTAAGACTATAGGTAATAAGAAAATAAACTAATTGAAATTTGATAATAATTTGCAGTAAATTAATTCTTTGATAGAATTCATGCATATTATGATTTCTGTTATTCAGGTTAAACCTATATTTTAAGCCTAAGTGACTTTATCATATTATCTCATAGTAAGGTTTTCTCTGACCCTCTTTCTCTTCCTTACCCACACTGAGCTCATGTCGTGCTGAGAGAACTTGTCTAGGTTTACATTTCTTACATCATGCATGATAGATCACTTACTTTTTCATCTGTAAACTTAATCCTTTCCTTTAATTTTTCTTACTTTGTAGCTAGATTTTACTAGCTAACTTCACTTAATCAAGTCCTCACATTTAAATGATCTTTTTAAATTTATTTTTTTATTTTTTGCCTAATTATGAGTCTGGTTCAGGTTTTTTGGGGCTCAATCAATTGACATATTATTATACCTCTTCCAATAGCCACCACCACCTTCTCTTCAGCTATTTCCTCTACTTCTACTGCCAGCAGCTTTTTATATCATATTGCCTTGTATGAAGTAACAGGGCATTTGGTAGCTAAGTGTTTCCACACACACGCAAAATTTTTGTTAAATATACAGGAAATGTATACATACAGAATTGAGAGATAGGTGAGCAGGACACTTACCTAGAGAGCCCTACATAAACTTACACCTGGCACGCAAGTCTTGGGCACTGTCCTGTGTATCTTTCTCGGCAGCGTGATGATAATGTAAATTTTTTTAGGGCATGCACTGGCTTGTACAGTTCAAGATGTGATTGTCAGAAGAAAGAGGTCACAAGGTTTCAACGTGCTCTGGCTGCCTGGAACTGACCATGCTGGTATAGCTACTCAGGTATAAAGTTGCAGATACTGTCCTTGAAACAACTATTATCAACTGCGTAAGGCAGGATAGGTTAAATAATAGTTTGATATCAACATTTAATAATGTATAAGTTAGTTTTACTATCTATGTAGATACATTTTAAAGAAATCCATTGAGACCTAAATCAAAGTCGAAATTATTCATTGTATCATGTTGTTCATTACAAGATGTTAATTTCTGAGGCGTAGCAGGGTAGTTGACTTTATGTGTATGTGTGTGTACACACAAGTAACACGATAATGCGTGCAGTCTTTTCTAAATACCTAATTCATCAACACAAATTCGGTCTTGGTAGCTCAATGGAATTTTGATTTTAAATACATGAAAATATGTGTTCAAACAAATCAAAAGTAAACATACCTACTATCTGTTTGATATTTCAGGGTGTTGTAGAAAAATATTTACAAACTAAAAATGGAATGGACCGATTAACCATTGGTCGTGAGAAGTTCGTCAATGAAGTTTGGAAGTGGAAAGAGAAACATGGAGACACCATATGCCACCAGCTACGGACTCTGGGTTGCTCATTGGACTGGTCTAGGCAAATGTTCACCATGGATCCCAAACACACAAACGCAGTGAACACAGCTTTCATAAGATTATTCCAGAAAGGACTTATTTATCGAAAGAAAGCACTAGTCAACTGGTGTAATGCGTTGAAATCAACTGTCTCGGATATAGAAGTAGAAAATGTAACTATAAATGGACCGACAGAGATAATGGTGCCAGGATACGATAGGCCAATAAGGTTTGGTCATATGTACAGCTTTGCATATAAGCTGTTTGATCCGCCATCAGAAGAAATTGTAGTATCAACAACAATGCCTGAAACAATGTTGGGTGATGTTGCTATCGCTGTACATCCTGATGATGCAAGGTACACATCGTCTATATATAAAAGAAAGTTGTGTTAGTTACACCACTTATCATTCAAGAAGGGCTTGACCGTTTTTATGATTTTGGTGTTTTTGGATTTGTCTTCTTCGGGAATAGGATAATAAGTATTAAAAGCATTGAAAAGTGATGTGAATGTTGAAAAAGTTTAGAAATAGGCTATTTGACTAGTTTTTGAAATCCATTTTATATTATTAAGCAGAGGTTAAAGAACCCAGTAAAAGTAGTATTTTTAACCCTGGTACATATTTTTCAAATTGAAATTTGAAAATTAAGATCGCGCGGCAAAACGTGATTTTGACAATATGGCGCTGCAATGGGGTCGGTGACATCACCTGCCTGTGTTGTGATCTGTAGCACATATCATCTACATACATTTACAACGAAAGTGCTATTGGATCTATATTTTAACAGTGACTTATGTAATAAAATGAGTTTCAAATGGTATGCAGTTCCAAAATGTATAAATACTCCTATAAAAACTTCGGAAAACTTTTGTATGTAAGTGTTCAAAAGAGCGCCGAAAGTGGTTGCAACTATTTCGGAGGGATCATAATAAATAATGACATAGCGAATAGTACAAATATTTTCTTTTGTGAGGACCATTTCGATGTAAGTAAACATAATAGGTATTTATAATTTTTAATAATTCATTGCATTAGGAATGTAAATATTTTGTAATTGGTTTGAGGTTATAATACCTCCTAATGTTTTTATCAGAATGCCTCTTGCAGCTCACTTAGAATATTTCCTATGTTTTCCATGATATTAGCTAAAAATTTTAGCTATAGTTTTATGATTTCAATAAACATTACACTCAAAGATCACGACTAACTAGTTTGTTTGTTACAGATTTTAAATGAATGGGCAGGTTAATACTGCTTTCTGCTTTACAGAATCGTTGTCCATGGTAAAAGTAATTGACAGAATTTGTAAAATATTGGAAATAAATCACACAAAAACAATGGATAGTATTTTTATAGGAAAATATTATCAAAACATTTTGGAAAGCTAATATAACAAGTAGGGAAACGAAGTTATCAAGCAGGTGACGTCATCATAAACTCGACCAATCAGGAGCGTTTCGTGTCACGTGGCAAACGTTTAAATAAATACTGATAATAGTAATTAGCACTTTATTTTTCGCATTATCAAATAGCCTATTGTATTTAAAACCAACCACGCCATATTTGAGGACAGTTATTGTCATTTAAGACGTCAAAATCATTCTGAGGCGATACGACGTTCGCGGGGTCCGCTAGTTTTATGATGCAATCAGATTTGATATATGCTCATCCAATCAGTTACAAGGAAACTAGCAATTAAAAAAAACCCTGAACGCACTACGCCGCATAGCTTGTAATTCCGCACGACGAAGTTTAACTTATGAAACAATTTTAAAAATCAGGATCTTAAATAACATGATATAACAATTAAAGGTTTAACACCCAAAAAATAAATACTCCCTGTTTTGAAAGTAATCCTAACATTTTCTTCCCAGGTACAAACATCTTATTGGAAAGCGAGTTATACACCCCTTTCGAAATACCACAATTCCAATAATAGCTGATGATTTCGTGGATATTCAATTCGGTACTGGCGCCGTAAAAATAACACCCGCACATAGCAAAGTTGACTACGCCATCGCGAAACACCACCATCTACCTCTACTGCAAGTTATAGACGAGAATGGGTGTATACAAAACGCAGACAAATACAATAACCACAAGAAATATGATTGTAGAGAAATCATAGTTCAAGCTCTAGAGAATTTAGGCCTTTTAAAGACTGTCAAACCCCATCAGATGACTTTACCAGTTTGCAGTCGAACAGGAGACGTCATTGAGTATTTGCCAAAAGAACAGTGGTTTCTATCCTGCAGTGCAATGAATGAGAAAGCTGCCCAGATCGTCAAAGAAAATAAACTGAAAATAGAACCTGAGAAATTCGTGAAAAACTGGCTCAACTGGACTGGTGATGATAGAGACTGGTGTGTGTCAAGGCAGCTCTGGTGGGGACATCAAATTCCCGCCTATAAATGTAGCGTCGAGAAGAACTTGATTTGGATCGCGGCGAACGATGAAATGTCCGCTAAACGACAAGCTTCCAAATTCTTAAGAACATTGCCATCAGAAATAAAAGCTGAAAGGGATACTGACGTCCTAGACACGTGGTTCTCTTCTGGCATATATCCATTCGCAGCATTAGGATGGCCTGACCATTACTACAACGAAGACTATAGAGAATTCTATCCGTTAGATCTCATGGCCACAGGGCATGACATATTAGGTTTTTGGGTACACAGAATGGTGATTCTTGGAATGGAATTGACAGAGAAGTTACCCTTCAATAATGTTTTATTGCACGGGATCATTTGCGATAATAAAGGAGCTAAGATGTCCAAAAGCAAAGGCAACGTTATAGATCCAGTCGACGTTATTGAGGGTATATCTATGAGTAAGCTCAAGGAGAAGACAGAGGATATGCACAAAACAGGAATTCTAAACAAGGACGAAATGAAAAAGGCATTGAATTACCACAAATCCAACTTTTCCAATACTGACGGTATTCCGCAATGCGGGGTTGACGCTTTGAGATTTACTCTTCTTTCTCAAGACATTAAGGCTCATTTCGTAAATTTCGACGTGGACATGTGCCATGCAAACAAACTCTTCTGCAACAAAATCTGGCAAAGTGTCAAGTACACTCAGTTGTCTTACAACAAATTAAGCGTTATACAAGAAAAAATCACTGAAGATGATCTTACTTACTTCGACAAGTGGATTCTTAGCAGACTCGCCAATATGGTTGAAGATGTAAACAGTTCCATGGATTCATATAACTTCCATTTAGCCACTAAAGCTTTAAGAACACTGATTTATAATGAGTTTTGTGATGTCTACTTAGAAGCAACTAAACCTGGTTTCGAGGACAGCGACAATAAAGTCGGCTTTGCGCACGCACACACTCTATCGGCAGTTCTGAACACATCGTTAAGGTGTCTTTCGCCTTTCATGATCTATCTGACTGATGAACTCATACCTAAAATTCCAACTTTTCAAAGGAACATAATCGTTAACTTCAATGATAACACTAAACCTTACTTAGATTTCCCACGAACCGAAGATTTCAATGCTTGGAAAAACATTGATTTAGAAATGAAAGTAGGCAAACTGTTGAGTGCTATTAATCTAGTCAGGGAGTTACGCGGTTTCTATGGAATCTCTAACAAACTTAGGCCGTCAATACAAGTTTCAACGTCAGATGAAACTCTTATGGCTGATATAAAGTATAATGAGAGAATTGTGCTGAATTTAACGAGATGTGGCCTTCTACATTTTGATGTAGATGCTGTAAAGAATTGTGTTAGCGGTATTTTGGATAGAGATACTAAAGTTAGTGTGGAAATCATTGGCGATAATGTAGATAGTGCTATAGCAGCCGCAAAAGATAAATTAAAAAGGAAAATTGACAAGCTACAAGATGTCATATCAAAGATGGAAGATAAATTATCAAATCCGCGTTATTTGAATTCAGCTTCAGAGTGGACAAAAGTATTAGATAAGGAAAAGTTATTGACTAAAGAAAAAGAACTGAACCAACTTAAAAGACTGATTTAAATTAAGCATTAACTTTTTAAACTTTGTAATTGAATTACAGTTTTCTTTGCATGTAAATTAATAAGTTGTCTATGTGTATGTCTTTGTTAGTGTTAAATTTAAAATGTGCATTAAAAATTGTTAATTTAAAATACCTTTATTTTAGAAAATCAATAAAACTTTAATTTTACAACAAATGTTTAATTTAGAACTATGAATTGACTAACAATAACAATAGTGGCCCCTTTAAACATGAGGAATGCCTCTTAAATGCCTCTCATTAGGCCACTAATACTAGCAAAATACTTTTAAAATAATATTTGTATGAGAACAAAAACTAAGGTTATTTACAATAAAACATTCTTAAATTATCCTGGTAAGGTTTACATAAAATTTAAAACTTAAAACAATTTATTGCGAAAACAGAAACAACAGGTTCGATTCCCTGCAGCTATCATCTTTTTCTCTCCTTATCTCATGAAAGAAAAAGGCGACAGAATAGATATACATCGTGCTTTTTGAATCTCCTGACAACGAAGCCCACGTTATACAGGGTGTAAAAAACTAAACGCAGACCCTGAAGCTACGCAATCTGAAAAGCAAATCAAGTCATATTACAAAATATTATAGCTGGGAAATGATTTTTATTTTTGGGAGTCAAAAAAATATAATTCATAGCACGCAATGTATAGCAGCCGGAGCGTGCGCCGCGGCCGCTGCGCTGGAGATGGCTGCTAAGTTCAAAATTCGTCCGCGCTGAGCCGTAAATTGCGTATTGTAATTAAAAAAGCCTTATTATGAACGAAATAATAAAAAAAAACTATTATTGTAAGAAGAAAAACTTTAAAGTAACCTTTGGCAACAGTTTTTGTAATAAAATGGAAAACAAAATTGTGACTTTGGCCCTCAATATCTTTGGAACCAGCTGTTTCCCAGGTAAGTATAGTTCTAAAGAAAAAAATGATCCTAGTGATGGGGACAGTACCTAGTTTTCAGATGTGCGTTTAGTTTTTTTACACCCGTTTTAACCAAAATCTTGGCTTCAATTTTATAGGTTTGTTTGAACTACTATTATTTATATTTAGTAGGTAAATCTCATATTTAAAATGTGTCAGTTTTTTATGGTTGTTGAATCAAATGTAAATCAACGAAAGATAAAGTTCTCGCCCTACTCATTCTGTTGAATTTGGAGTGTAAAGATACAAATATTTGAAATTTCAGTTTATTTATTCAAACACTAGAAATTTTGTATAATATGTATCATAGTCGCCCGTAATCTCTTGCTCCTAATAAATTATTCTCAAAATGTATTTCATGGTATGAAATAAAAGTTCACTAATAATTTAGGCACTTGAGAAAACATAAAAATAAACTTCACACAAAGTAATTGTAACTTCATCCTATCATTACCTATCCTACAGCTAATGTTCACGAGACTCAAGTTATTAACATCTTTCAATGTTTTTTATAGAGAATACATCTGATAAATTCATCCGGTAACATGGAACATTGCGCTTTGAATTGCTTCAAGCGAAGCGTGCTAAATCAATAAGTTAACACTACCCGGGGCACACCACGACGTTTCAGTACGAATAAAACTAGTAACTTGGTATCCGAGTATCCGTAACGCATTTTTCCAGGGCAAAAAAAAATGTAACAAAGGAATTATCGAGCACTATCTTGGCATCGCTCTTTCCGGATGTAATACTGAAAAAATGCGACCAAAAGTTTTCTATTTTCTTGCAATGTTTCAAATAAGCAAGAAAAAATGCTGAACAGGTTTGCATCTGGAAACTTATTTTTATTTAATATTTTTGTGTTTCATACAGCCTAGTTTATGGCTGGGCAAGATGCCATGCGAGTCATTATGTGTTATTTGGTAAGACATCTTTTAACACTTATCTTGTTTCAAGAAGCAAACTACGATAAAATAAATATCTTTGTGTACTAATTGACATTTAATTAGTTATTTATCTGTTAAGCAATCAATTCATCAAGAATACCAGCTACAGTTAGTCGAGTGGTTTAAGATCAAGATTTCGGGGTCCGGGGTTCGATACTCCGGGTCGGGCAGCAAGAGTATCGAATAAAGCTCGGGTTTGTGATCACCAACCAACAAGCGTGTTTATTATGCCTATACCCGTTGTTGCTGTGGTGACTGGAATACTATGATGAAAGCCTTTGCCTTAGGTCAAAAATTACTTTTAACTTTGCTTGCTACATAATTTAAAACCCAAATGACATTCATGATTCTGTTTCATAGATCGCATTGTAGTATTGATAACCTACTGCTTTCGCTTATGCAGCCATACATAATGGATGTTGTTTGTAAATTATAATCTCTACAACAAGGAGACGAGAAGTGCGTCAAAGCATGCATTATAATGTTTGATACTGCTTACATAATAAAATAACTGTAGCTATAATAATAGAATCGCTATCATAGAATTTCAACTGTTTTATACATTTAAACATACAGGGATAAAATACACCATGGCATGATGCATATTTGAAATTGTAAAAACATTGCGTTCTCTTGAAATGGAAGCTAATGATTTAAATTTCACCAAGTATGATGCTAAACGTTAGATCGTGATTTGTGCGAGAACATTCTGATGTTTATAGTTTTGAACAATTATTTGGCTTAAGATAAAATACCGCAAATCTAACAAAAAAAAAAAACTATCAGACAATTTAACATAAACAATAATCTTAAATAAATATTCTGTTTTTTGTAACTCAATAATATGTCTTTCTTAGCTTTAAAAATACAGCCTGACATTGTAAAAGAAATGTTAAGGTTTTTAATTTCAACATAACATATTTTGGTATTTTAATTGACATACATTAAGGCATCGTTCACACCGAACCGACTATACGCTTTACGTAGTCCGTTGTCGCTGACTCTCAGTGGCCGATTATTGTACTACACGTCTATGCACGGCGAACGCGGATTGGCTACGTTGCCGAACGTAACAGCGTATTAGATTAAAGCGTACGCATCCAGTTTGAACCTACACGAGCCTATTCGTTTGGTCACACATGTAGCGCATTGTACGCTATTGCGTATTGTCGGCTTGGTGAGAATGCGTACTGCAGACTGAGTCCACGTTCACACTGGGGCAGACAGTGAGCATACTCACTCACAGTCGGCGGCGGACAATACGTTTTGTAAACGATGCCTAAAGTCCATTACGATTGTTGTATGGAATTTTGGAGACACATAACCGGTTATCAACCTAGAATTTCGGTTGATTATTTCTACTTAAATTATTTCAAAACATAAAATCCACATACGTTCCCTATTTATGTGTCAAATGGATTGGAATCGATTGCAGATATTAAAATACATTTGGATCATAAAGCTACTGGTTACAATTCAACCGAGATAATATATCCTAAATCCTCACTCTTTTCATTATCTACACTTCAATTTTTAGAGACATGTTTTTTCACCCTGTATAGTTCTTCAACAACCTTAGGCTATGATTTAGTTTTCTTTGGTACCTTCCTCTTGTTCGCCTTTGTCTGTGGTATTCGCCTGGGTGCGTGCACGCAAACGAACTTTCCGTCCACACATTTACCTGTAACCAACATTGACTTAATTGGACTTGGAGTTATGATGAGAATAAAGATGTTCTGAAAGTTCCATTAAAGACATATCGACCCACTCACATGTACACGCGCACACACACACACAAAACGCTTAAAATCGCACATGATACCTACGCACACACACTCATTCCCACGCACATAAGTACACAGAAGCGCTTCTTTAATTTTGTTGAAAATAATATAAGTATAGTATGTAAATTTAACTGTAATGATAGAAACCTTTTGATATAAATTTAATTACATTTTCTTTAGTGAGTAAATTCAACGTGATTCTTACGAAGCAGGCCTAGCCTAGTGTGGTGTAACCACAGATAAACTGTATAAGATTAAGTAATAATTTGGAAATAAATATCTATTCTATTCTATTCTAATTAAAGATAAGCGCCAGTTAAGACCCATCAACGATATACTTATTCACACACGCGTCACGTGAACGTTTGTTTGCCGGCGCATATTTAAAAGATTTAAAAAGAATAAATCCGTGTTGCTGACGCTCTTTTTTCACAATTAAAACTTGATAATTATTGCTAAAAATGGGGCACAAATAAGACTTTTACGTTTGTTTTCACAAAACTTAGTACCCACACACAGCCTAGTGAAAAAATAGACAGTTACTGGTAATAGACAGGTACTTGCAGTGCACATTTAGTTGGGACATTTATTTACGATGATTGTGTACCTTTTTTACCACGCTTTTTATTAGCTTGGGTTGTATCTATCTATGTATCTATGTATGTAATGGAATCTTTGAGCATAAATTTGACCGATTTCCAGAAGTTTGATTAATTTGAAACTTATCAAGTATCAAGTACACGTATCAAGGACCGATGACAATGCAATAATTTAATAACAGTTTTCCCAGTTTTCCTCTGTAAGAGGGAGTAAAAGAGATAGAGCTAGCGCGCGATCTGTATCAATTATGTTTCCTGCATAGGTTTGGACTTACAGTCGGTAAAGAAGGAATCAAATCTTATAAACTAAACTAAAAAGTAAAAAATAAATTATAGTTTAAAAAACTAAAAAACCACGCTTTTAAAACAGATTGAACTAAAAAATTAAAAATAAAACTGTAGTAATCAATTGAAAAATTCCTATTATTGTACAAAAAGCGTGGGGGGCTTGATTTAGATTGTTGTAAATATTTTATCAATAATTTACTATATCTGTGGATATCATAACAAGCACCCCACGCTTTTTGTACAATAATATGAATTTTTCAATTGATTACTACAGTTTTATTTTTAATTTTTTAGTTCAATCTGTTTTAAAAGCGTGATTTTTTAGTTTTTTAAACTATAATTTATTTTTTTCTGTGTTCCGCTGGTGTGTGGGAGAACCAGTGCCTTTTTTTAAAAATAAATAATGGGCCTGCTCTTGACTACATACTTAACTATACGATTAAGAAGAAGCCTAAGATAGAGCGAGCTTACCCAGAAGCACTGGTACCCCCACACACCAGCGGAACACAGAACAACTGTTTGTCGCTGGACTCCGGCAGGAGGGTTGTAGCATCCAGGCGGCCTCTTACGAAGCCTACCACCGCAGAGGGATCTGTTAGCCGTCATCATTAGTTAGAAAACCAAAGATGCCGTTGCCCAGGGTGGACCACTAGGAGGTAGATCACTAGACAGCTCGCTTTATCTTAGACCCAAGTTCACCAACACTTAAACAGCCGGTAAACAAAGAGTGACGATTAATTTGACACAATTCCCATACAAAATATGTCAAATAATATTTTAAACAGCGTTTAAGCAGCAGTTGGTGAACTCGGCCTAAGGCCCGAGTTCACCAACAGACGTTTAAGTTATTATAAACAGTCATTTAAATCATTTCACCAACAGACGGTTAAAATTTAAACAGCGTTTAAAATATTATTTGACATATTTTGTATGGGAATTGTGTCAAATTAATCGTCAATCAATGTTTACCGGCTGTTTAAATATTGGTGAACTCGGGTCTTAGGCTTCTTCTTAACCGTAGAGTTAAATATGTAGTCAAGAGCAAGCCCATTGATAGTAAAAAATACCTACTTTTTTGTTTTTAAATTATCAAATTCTTAAAACATGGTACTAAGTATACCCAGATTGTAGATATATATTTTTTTATATCTATAATGGGTCGCCTCGTTGACCTAGTGGTTTAAATACCGGGCCAAGATCTCGGGGTCCCAGATTCGATCCCCGGGTCGGGCATTCAATGATGGAGGCCTTTTCCCTGCAGTGGGATGATTATAGGCTGTTCCTTTTTTTTTACAATGGGTCTATCCCATCCGTAAATAACGACACACGTAATCATGATTTTTGTCCCCTCTTCTGCCTTATTATGCCTGTAACCAAAGTTATGGTAACTTAATTCGATGATGGAGGCCTTTTTCCTGCAGTGGGATGATTAAAAGCCATTACTTAACTTTTTTTTTAAGTCATTAAAACGAAAGAAAAATAAGGTTACGCTAGTGTGCGCATACTGCGCATGTATGCGAGATAAACAGTGCGATGGTATACAATGCCTGCTTGACTATGATATCGATTGTATCTATACAGTTTCACAGGAACTGATAGCCGCAAAATTATTATTTAGTATAAGACGGGAGGAAAAACACCAACCAAATAGATGGGGTGCTTACTTACGCTACTTTACTGGTATTATAATTGCAATTTAAATGCTAAAATATCAAATAAACTAGTAAGTTTAATAAAAACGAATTCTGCGATACTATACACTCATGTGACTATACTACACTATTTGCAATAGGAGATAAGATGATGATGTTCCAATAATAATAAACGTCATTTTTAAATATTTTATTAATTCATTTTAATATATCTTGTAAATTTTCTATTTTCGACAGTGATCCTGCTATTCTGAAAAAGAAAACAATATTTTATTTAGCCTTCTATGTTATTTCACGACATACCATAATGTTAAAGTAATTCCGTAGCTATTGTTACATAGATCTCAAAGATTTTGCTCCATCGGTTTGCTTTGCAAAGGGCTCATCATTAATATTGTGCGGTTCCAGATATTTATTATTCTCCCAATCACAGTATCATTAACCGCCTTCTTTATTGTATCTTGTCAAACCCTGTGTATCATCTAGTTGTGAAAGATTTTGATGTTTACTCTGTAACCATATGATATCCGATCAAGTGGACTGACAGGCGCCCGTATGTATCGAGTATCGTATCAGAGCAGCATATCGAGCTACGTATGATGATCAGGTATCGTCACTAGACCACATAGGCAATCATAATCATGATACCCGCAAGTGGTATGGATACGGTTATTAAATAGGGAAAATACTACATCTGGGCCCAGATTTAGCTGTATAATTAATTAAAAGAATATTAAGCTATTTGTTTAATATTAGCATAGGGAAAGTTCCCTATGATATTAGTAATAGCATTGGTAGCTAAGGTCACGTTATATGAAAAATTATATGATTATTTTAATATACAACCCTATTGTTAAAAAATTACATATATTTGATATGTTTCTTACCTAGCTAATATGTCCACCTTTACTTTCTTATAACTCTTATCTAATTCTAATCTTGCCTTTTTGATGTAAACCATTTCTTTTTCTACTGGTACTGTAACAATATAAAAACAAACATTTTATGCAGTAGGGAATAATAATTAAACTTGGACCAACCAAAATAAAGGATCATTGCAGACCATATTATGGCAATACTAAATTGAGTCATAGACAATTTGTTTCTTATAGGTTAATTCTTAAAAATTAACAGATACCTCTAATTTGGTAGATCTATTTTAACACAAAATTCATTAATAGGAAAATTACTTACCATATCATCTTCAAAAATATTACCAAAATATGGTCGCTATGTTTTAAACACCAAATAATCTTTTACATCTGGACTACTCCCAGCAAATGAAATAGTACAGCTGACATAGACAGCTTATATGACGTTTGACTTTTAAATATTTTAAAATCTCTGTGATAAAACTATGTTTTGTAACATTAAAAACCCCCAACCCTAATATAGAGACATTAGACAGGTCAAAACCAATTGTATGCACAAAGTGAAGTCATAGCAATTAAAAATAAATTAAACTAAATAACGTAAACCTATTCACAAAGTGACAACTGCCTGCCTGATAACTCATAATCAGAGGTTAGATAATCGGATGCATATGTATTTACCTAAAGTTAGTTTTTGGCTAGGGCATCATGGAAGCTGCTTCTTAAAACATGTATGTCAATCTCGAAATCCCGGGATATAATTTCGATACAAAAGTGCATTCCATAACATTTAACACTTCAACTTTAGGCAAATGTGTATCTGAGTATCCAATCTCTACTCATAATAATAAGAAGACATGAAAGTTTAAAATGGTATAAAACTTTATGCATCTATTATTTTAATAATTAATACTTACATAATTTTGAGAGATCTGTTTGTTGACTCTTTTGCTGTTTTTCATGCCATCTGACATGTTTTACTAAACAGTACAAATATTTAAAACTTTTCGAGCATTTGGCACATGCATACATCTTCTCCCCAGCTTCACCGTCTGATTCATTACCATCCTCTTTGGAGTATGATGAAAGAGTGTTTTTCTCGTAATATTCGGAACGATTTATAACTCCACCGGGTAATATTTCCAGTGTTGGCCAACTGTCAGGTGCTGTTTTTGTTTCATTCCTTGGTGTTTGGAATATATTCTGTAAAGAATAAGTGTAATATGATGGTAGTTACATCCTTAACTCTGAAAATAAATCTTAACTACCTGCTTCTCTGTAAGTAGTGGTATAGAGAGGCAGGTAATTAATCCCTCAACCCCCAGGAGGCACTCGGGTGCCACGATAACAATTGATTTCAATTGTGTTCAATTGTGTGATTAAGATCTATTTTCTCTCCATAGCATTTTTTCTTTAAAATCTCTTAAAACCAGCTAACAATTTATATGCATTCTCTAATAATGACTAGTCATACTTTTATTGGTTATGAGATGTCAATTCTACTGCAACAGCAAAAACTTGAAAACATGTACCTAGTTGATTTTCCCAATAAAATCAACCCTCAATTATGACACATTGCTATTTTCTCTATATAAAAAACAGATAATGACTTACAATTACAACTTTCCGAGGTTTAACCACTTCTGGAACAATTAGCTCTGAACTGCTGTCATCAGAATCTAGCATTTGTGTATCAACCCCTTTTGTTATAGAGACATCAGAGGGCACAGAAACTTCTTCCGACTGTACTACGACCTCCTCAGACGGTGTCAGTCCCTCGTCCGACTGTATAGAAACCATGCTACCAATGTTTGAGTTATCATCATCAACAATACACTCGTTTTCGTAATCTACGTCATCTACTATACACGTCTCTAAGTCTTCATCTTTCACTTCTGTCCTCACACTGGCCTCACTAGGCCGGTCTCTGGCTGGCTGCACATCCTCCATTCGAACCAGCTGGACACCAACAAGGTCCTCATTCTCCAAACTTGACATTTTTGCTTGTCTAATTGGGGTAATCAAAACATAGTTTTACAATGTACTGTTAGCAATCATTGTTTCCTTGTTAACTGTAAGCTGTCACTTATTATTTTTGTTTACAAGGAAGACTACTTCGAAATCAATTACTGCATAGCATTTTCATGTTTTCATGAAAAAGAAAGAAAGCTTTACAGTAAATTGCATGTAATTGGCAGAAGAAATAAGAATGAAACTATTTTATTTACACTGAATGAAATAAAAAAAAACTTGTGTCACTTGTCACTGTCATCTGAACCTTTTTTCTTTTTTTTGTTCGTTTCGGAGTCAGCCCAGATTTAGATCTTAGGACTATGCTGCCATGTCTTTAATGCGCTTAGAGCATTGGATAAATAATCAAAGTTAACCCTTGGTATGCGGGAAGGTTGCGTAAATCTGTACCCGTCGTCTGCGGCAACATGGCGCGAGTTTGAAACGCGAGAGTGAAGGTTTCGAATTCATTGATTTTTGGCTGTGAAATGTTTGGTAGACACTAATGTAACGATTTTATTTGATAGTATGATAACCAATGTACCTTATAAATGTTAGACTGTATCATAAAAACCTCATTAACATTATCATTTTTCACAGGGAATCGAATCGAAATGAATTTTCCGCACCTATTTTAAAAAAATGTTTATTTATAATATATTCTGTAACAAACATATATTATGTTTTATTGTTACCCACCTCAAGTTAGATATTCAGACTGTCTCAAAATATAAAAAGCATCACATTTCTTGCAAAATATCACTCATAAATTACATTACGAAAATCACCTATCTCTTCAGAAAAATCGCCATATTGCACTACTTTTAGTCGAACTTCATTTTTGTTTTCTGATGTAAGAAAAAGATATCTTAAGGAGATAACTGCATTTTTATGAAAAACAACTATTCGTTTCTATTTGAAAACAAAATATTAATATATTATTTACAAAGTTAACCTCTTTTTTCGATCAAATATCAAAACAACTCGTGATTTCATAGGCCAGTTTTCATTTAGCAAATCAAAGGTATATGGGTTATTATATTATACTCTATGGAAGTTATTGTAAAATGGAATAGACAAAATGGGCTTTCGCCACACACCAAAAACTGCATACAGCCAATACTAAATAATTTAGAAAAAAGTAAAAGAAAACAGAGATCGGCGTTGGAACGTCTTTATTTTTTGTGTACATGTGTGCGTAAACCGCACGGTCGTTACATTGCGTTAACTCTGATCAGTGTTCTGAGAGTGAAGCGCCATTTGCGTAAACGCTGATCAGTGTTCTGTTAGCGATGCGCCGTTTGCGCAAGCACTGATCAGTGCAATTATACAGGTGGTTCGCTTTTCGAGTACCCGGTGAATATTTTCTTACATATAATAATGAATAAATAGAAATGATAGTAAATTATATGATTCGAATGTTTTAAAGTAATTTATAATGGCATAAAATTAGTTTTCTACTTAAAATTGACTTAAAATTAAATTCATCTGTATTGTGATGAATATACTATTTGCATGCTGCTTACTGTAGTAACACATGTGCACTAAATTTTTTTCCTAAGAACCATGTTTTTCAGCAAATAAATAATTATATTATAAAACTAATAATTTATTCACTAGTTACTCGAAAAGTGAAGATTGTGTGTGTGTGTGTACTAATTACCGGGATTCTAGAGGACGACAACGCTGAGATGATGACGATGATGACTAGACAAGTTAAGAATAATATTTCTGGTTTTTCTTTTATTTTCTTATGAAAACTTAATTTTTTTAAATAATAAACTTTAATTATTAAATTATTTCGTATGCCACACACCACAGCACAATCAGTCAGCTATAAATTATACGCATAATATTATAATTAAAATAAGTATTCACTATTATTTCCATCTATGATTCAAGTATTCATTTATTTATTACAGATACTTGTTCGAAATATAAGCCTAAAATTTTTTTATGATTCACCTCCGTGCTGTTTTAGTACACGACGAGCTAGATATAAATCTGATAAAAGGGATCATGTATATTTTCAATAATATTCAGTAATACTTAGCCATTAGTAGGATTTTAACTACCGACGTCTATTTTAACTGCATCATCGATATATTCAAACGCAAACTTCAAATTTGTTCATATTTACCATATAAAATTGTATGTAAATACAGTGTGAGTCTTCATAAAGTGCACATATGAAAAAGGTTGAAACTGGACCCACTTTTATCGGAGGAAATAATGTCAAAAAAAATCTAAGATTTTTTTTAGTTTTTTATGGATTTTTTAAATTTTAAATACCTTCTGTTGACTTATTGCAAAGAAAACGTTATAAATTTTGATCTAAGAGGTATATCTTAATAAAATAAAAACAGTTATGATGGTAAATAATAGGTGATACTAATAAAATACATAAACTGACCAGAAAACGGCAACAAGTAATAATAAACTGTTACTTTTTGAGAAAAATCTGTATTTTAATTAGTGTTTTTTAATTATTTGAGAAATTTCTCCAAATAATGCCCATACTACAGGTAGTTTTTATTACTTTGTGTTATTCTCCATCGCATTACCTTTGTAAAAAATCCCATGTCTCTATCCTTATCACAACGATTGCAATTAGTGTTTGAACTAGTCGCTCTGGGCGCGCCGGGGGGCGCTAGATTTGTAATGGTGGAAAGAACAAGTTTCATAAGAAATAAAACAAAAGATTTAGAGTAAAATAAGTAATGTTTAATTACAAAAACAAAAATACTTAAAATCTAATAAGATTAGTGCATCAAATTTTCAAAATGATCTCCTCTTTGTTGCAAGCACATTACTGCGCGAAGCGTAATTTGAGAAGTTGCTCGTCTAATCATTTCGGGGTCATTTCTTATGCTATTGGCACAGTTTAATTTTTTTCCAGCAGTTCGGCTTCTGTAGTAATAGGGGTGTTATAAACTTTTTGTTTCATTGCCCCCCATAAGAAATAATCGAGGGGCGTTAAATCAGGAGAACGCGCAGGCCATCCCACAGGCCCAAGTCGGCCAATCCATCGGTTGGGGTAATTTTCGTTGAGGTAGTTTCTTACTATTCCCGCATAATGAGCTGGACATCCATCCATTTGGAGAAACATTCTGCGCCGCATAGCCAATGGGACGTGTTCCAACAGTATCGGCAATTCTTCTCTCAAAAGTTCTAAAAATCGTTGCCCCGTCAGTATTCTAAGTAGTATTATTGGGCCAATCAAAATGTCGTCAATAAGAGCTGCCCATACATTGACAGAAAATTGTACCTGAAAGGTGGACGCTCTTTTCAGCTTCGGGTTCTCACCCTTGGAGCACCACATGTGTAAATTACGGCAGTTTGTAATGCCGTTTCTATTGAATGAAGCTTCATCCATCCACAATACCGTCTTGGGAAACTGAGGATTCTCTCTAGTTTTTGTCTGAATCCACGTTGACATAACGCACCTTGCACGAAAATCAACATCTCCATGCAGGTGCTGCACTCGTTGGTAGTGGTACGGATGTAAGCCTTCTTTTCTTAAAATGCGCCATGCCGATTTCTGCAATATTCCATGTCGTAAAGCTAAACGTCTTGTGCTGATAGTAGGATCTGCATACAAATCTTGCAGTACGGCTTCTTCGATTGCTACATCAATAATAGCACGTGGCTCTCGACGATCGCGATGAAGTCCAAGTCCAGTATTCGATAATCTCCGATGAACTTCGGTGAAGTTACGCGCAGATGGCACCGGTTGACGGTTTGGGAAAGCAGCTAAGTAAGCTAGTTGGGCAGCCCTTGCTCTTCCCTTTGCCATTCCATAATAATAATGCATATCGGCGATGTGTTGCGCAGGGAAATCACTGAGACGCGGCATCGTCAATAAACACAAGCAGTCGTAACGGAGAGCGATAACGAAACAGAGGCACAAGTAGTAGCGGCGAATAATGCGGAGCGACTGCTTCCCGCTTCCCTTCCCCTTCCAATAAGGACTTACCCAAGCTTCTAGCTTTCTTTTGTTCTGCTAGGACCCCGCCCTCCACTACCCCGCGTCGCAACCCGCGCATGGTGCATACCCACAAAAAAGGTATCTACCTGAGGCGCAAAATAATGCGGTGGCAGGCGCTTATTCAAACGCTAACTGCAAACGTTGTGATAGGGACATGGGATTTTTGGTTTTACAAAGGTAATGCGATGGAGAATAACACAAAGTAATAAAAACTACCTGTAATATGGGCATTATTTGGAGAAATTTCTCAAATAATTAAAAAAACACTAATTAAAATACAGATTTTGCTCAAAAAGTAACAGTTTATTATTACTTGTTGCCGTTTTCTGGTCAGTTTATGTATTTTATTAGTATCACCTATTATTTACCATCATAACTGTTTTTATTTTATTAGGATATACCTCTTAGATCAAAATTTATAACGTTTTCTTTGCAATAAGTCAACAGAAGGTAATTAAAATTTAAAAAATCCATAAAAAACTAAAAAAACTTCGATTTTTTTTACATTATTTCCTCCGACAAAAATGGGTCCAGTTTCACCCTTTTTTATGTGTGCACTTTATGAAGACTCACACTGTATATATTTATATAACATTTAATTTCCTTCTAGCACTGATCAGCGCTTCTGCACAATAGCGACAATTATCTATCGAGAAAAATAATATCACCCTATAAACAAGGGTGGCTCTGTATACATACGCGTATAATCATCATTTTGACGTTTGTATGTGTGCGTGAGATTGTGCCTATCGTGTAATAAAATAGCGATTTTTATAAATATTTTGTCGTTTATGGCTAATATGCGTTGTGATTTTATATTCTCAATGAAATTACCCTTGTAATAAATACCACCAGTCATTACGCGCTATGTTTTATACATCGAAAAACAATAACTTCGTGTAACCGTTACATAGTTCGGAACTTACGAAGATAGATTCATTATTTAAAATTAGTGATTTATTATTGATTTATTTGTAAATATAACTGATCTGTATTACATAAAGAATAATAATGTATCAATAACTTTCCGTTCTTTGGAAAAAACTCTGAATAAACACAAAACTCACAAACCACTGTCCGGCCGGTCGGCATCCAAATTTGAACCGGTAATTGTAACGTTTCTCTAAGCTGATGAGTGAAGTTCTCGATAATTAGTTCAATATTATAGGAATATTTCAATTGATTACTACAGTTTTAATTTTTTAGTTCAATCTGTTTTAAAAGCGTGGTTTTTTAGTTTTTTTTTAAACTATAATTATGTATATTATTATGACGACCTCCGTGGCGGAGTGGCGTACACACCGGTTTTCAAGGTGTCGCCTGCTCCGAGGTCCCAGGTTCGATTCCCGGACGGGTCAATGTAGAAAAAATGTGTTTTTCTACATTTTCTCGGGTCTGGGTGTTTGTGGTACCTTCGTTGTTTCTGGTTTCCAAAATACGAATGCTTTAAATAGTTATTCAAATTGGGATCAGAACAATGTATGTGATGTTGTCCACATTTATTATTTATTTTATATAAAATATCATATTATCATCATATTTTAGCTGAATTATAATTTGAGTGTATTGAAAAACTCGCAAACAAACGTACACAATGTAATACTCTTGTGTGTATGTCCTAGTAAATGCTTTTTTGGAACTGTCCTAACAACTATATATAACACTTATAACTTGCGTACAGAAATTAACTTTAAAAATGGCTAATAGTTTTGTATCACTTTACTACCAGAATTGTAGGGGACTTAAAACAAAATTACACACTCTTTACACTAATATTATCTCCACTACCTATGACATTATAATATTAACGGAAACATGGCTACATAGTGACATCTCCGATAGCGAATACATCGATGCAGTGTTGCCATATATACAGATTTATCTGTATCTATACAGATTTTTCACCACCAATACAGATTACAGATTTAGCATAAGTTTTATACAGATTTTCGTAATTTTCGCTTCCTCACATAATCTATGATGAAATGATTGAAAATGTATCTCTTTTAGGCACTGAAACGATTGAGGTACTTCTTTTAACGAAACAAATTCTTAGTGATCTGATGAACCCTGTTATAAACTCCAAGTTGATAAAAAATGATTGTTAAAATAAATAAAAATATGTACAAAAAATAATAAATATTGTTTTCTTGAACAGATTTTGTACAGATTTTATTACAGTTTTACAGATTTTATACAGATTTTAGCGTTTTGTGTTCATACAGATTTTGTACAGATTTTTCGACCGTTCTATCCAGATTTCTCGATCTGGCGTGTGGCAACACTGCATCGATGCAAGGTATCAGGTATTTAGAAGGGACTGCGTTCGCGCTGCCGGCCGCCGCCGCCGTACCCCTCCCGCCTCTTGTTGACCATTTGATGATTCAACTCAATATTGCACACCGCAAACTAACTATTTGTGCGGTTTATATTCCACCTAACCAAAACTATGATACCTACTGCGCTTATATTAATATTCTTAACAATACTTTACAGAATTTGGATACAGATTTTTATATTATAGGAGATTTTAATTTACCTAGCTTACAGTGGGAAAATAAATCCACCTTTTTACAACCAGTAATTAATTCAGATATTACCTCAATTCATGCGTACTTAATTAATTTCATGTCGTCATTTGACTGTTATCAACTAAATCCTTTTAGAAATAAAAACGACAAAATATTAGATTATTGCATCACTAAAAATTTAAATTGTAATACGTTTAATGTACATTATCCATTGGTTCCACCGGATGGACATCATCCGCCATTCCGGTTATAATTTCATTTGATAAAGAAATAAGTCATCTGAACAGTAAAACATACTTGAAATATTGTTATAAAAATGCGGACTACGATAAAATAAATAAGGAAATTGCTTACTTTGATTGGGATTACCTTTTTATGAAAAAAGATACCGAAGAGGCAGTTTCTAACTTTTATGAAAAAAATTATGAAATCATAAAAAAATACGTGCCAACTAAAATTATTAAATCGTCGCAATTTCCGAACTGGTTTACTCCTGTACTCATCAACTTGTATAGAAAAAAATCGCGAACTTGGATAAAAATGAAAAAACATAACATTGAGTCAAATTACCGTATTTTCTCCATATACCGCAAACAATGTCAAAACAAATGTCAGATCAACGATACAAGGCTTACTAAAAACATGTTGAATATAGTTTAAAAAATAATATCAAATATTTCTGGACGTACATAAATAATCGTAAAAGGAGTTCTGGTATACCAGATCAAGTTTTCTATAAAACCAAAAGTGCAGGTTCTTCTAGTGAGATGTGTACTCTTTTTTCAATTTTCTTCCAGTCAACATTCGAACCGTCGTCTGTACCACATAATTTTGAAATTGATGATATAAAAATTGATGACTGTCTGACACCTGCTAACTTAATTTCTAATCTTGAAATCTTACAGGAAGAAGTGCATACTTCATTGAAGTTACTCGATGTCCATAAAGGACCTGGAGTTGATAATATTAATGCCTACTTTTTAAGACAGACAGCTGATGCTATAGACAAACCCATAAGCTATTTATTTAATAAATGTTTGCGTGATGGAGTATTTCCCAGAATCGTTCCCGTGCATAAAGGGGGTGATAGGAAAGATGTAGAAAATTACCGACCAATTTCTATTTTGCCTACTTTATCCAAGCTCTGTGAAAGGTTGGTGCGTAAAGCTGTTTACCCAAGTCTTCAAGGCTCTATTATACAGCAACAGCATGGATTCGTAGAAAATCGCTCTACAGTTACGAATTTGCTTATTTATACATCAGATTTGTTTGAGGGACTCGATGCTAATCAACAAATTGACAGTGTATACACTGACTTTCGCAAGGCTTTTGATAGGGTGGATCACAAAATCCTTCTAGAAAAGATTGCCTTTAATGGTATAAGAGGAAACCTTTGGAGATGGTTTAAATCTTACGTGACTAATCGAACTCAAATGGTCGTCATTAATGGATTTGAATCAGAATGTATAAACATTAGCTCAGGCGTACCGCAAGGCTTGATTCTTGGACCTCTTTTATTTGTATTGTTCATTAATGATATAGGTAACTATTTTAACTATTGTAAATTTCTTTTATACGCAGACGATTTAAAAATTTATAAAACAATTAATGATGCAATTGATCACATTAAAATTCAAAATGACCTAGATCGACTGTCGATATACTGCAGTGTCAATAAACTTGATCTTAGCATTAATAAATGCAAATCTATAACATTTACGAAGAAGAGAAACGTTAGTGATTTTTCGTACTCACTCTGCGGTACTGCGTTGGAAAGGGTGGATACTGTTAAGGATCTTGGGATTACTCTAGACACAAAATTACATTTCGACATACATATTAATAACATTTGTTGTATATGGCAACACTAGTAGTTGTGTCAGACTAAGTAATAAAACAAGTTGTCTCAATGAACGTGATTTTATTTAATATATATAAAACATGGCGCTGCGTAACTAAAATTAAAAGGATACCAAGACGAAAACTAGGAAGAAACTAAGTGTGAAAATGGAGTCGTTTTTGCCAGAAAAGCTGTCACTGACTGTGGGTGAAGAAAGCTGTAAAACGAATAACCTCACAAAATGGAGGACGTTCAAACAAAAATTTGAAAATTATCTTGTTGTAGCAGAGGCTTTGGGGAAAAATTTTACAGAAAAAGCAAAGGTAGCATTATTATTGAACAGGTTGGATGATGAAACCCTAAGAATATTCAATACGTTTGAAGTTAGCATGAAAGAAGTTACGTACACAGAGATATTGAGAAAATTTGAGGAACACGTGGCCTGCCGTACTAATGAAATTTATGAAAGGTACATATTTTTTAATATTAGCCAGGAAGAGGGCCAACCTGTTGAAGCTTTCGTCAATAAATTACGAGTACAAGCAGAAAATTGTAATTTTGGGGATCAAAAAGAAAATCTTCTGCGAGATCGTTTAGTTCTGGGAATTTTTAATAAAAATACACAAGCACAATTGTTAAGGGAAAAGAAATTGAACTGGCTAAATGCTGTGGAAATCGTTAAACAAGCGGAAGCACATGAGGGGCACATCAGGGCCATTCAATATGAGAAAACACAGTATCAAGCATTAGAGGTCAAGAAGAATTCTAAATATAAATGTAAGAAGTGTGGAAGGGAACATGAAGCTGGCAAGTGTCCTGCCTTTAATAAAACATGTACCAAATGTGGAAAATTAAATCATTTTGCCATTGGATGTTTTGCCAACAGAAAATTTAAACAGTCATTCACAATAGAAGCATTGAATGATGGCAACTCACTTGAAGAGAGGTCAGTATTTGTTGGATTGTTAGGTAAAACTAAATGGTTGGAATATTTAAAAATCAATAGTGTTAAAGTTAGTTTTAAGATTGACACAGGTTCAGACGTTAATTTAATAACTATTCAAGATTTTTTAAAGTGTGGTTTCAAGGAAGACTCAATACAGAAGTCTAATGTTATGTTGATTACTTTTGGTGGTTTTAAAGTCAATACCATAGGGTCTTCGATGATAACTTGTATGTTTAAAAACAATACTTATAAAATGAAATTTTATGTTGTCAACAATAATTGTGTTTCTCTAATAGGATTGTCTGGGTGTCAAACCTTGAAACTAATACAAAATGTGAATTTAATTAACATTGTATCGGAAAAAGAAAAGTTCATTAACTGTAATAAAAATGCATTTCAGGGAATAGGACAGTGTCCCATCAAATACACTATAAATGTAAATGACAAAAGTGAAGGTGTAATTTGTCCTCCAAGAAGAGTGCCTCTGTCTCTACTACCTAAATTAAAAAGTAAATTGTGTGAATTAGAGTCATCGGAAATCATTAAAAAAGTAGAGCGTCCAAGCAAATGGGCAAGTAACATAACCATTGTTGAAAAACCGGATGGATCATTAAGAGTATGTCTAGACCCTGTATATTTAAATAAAGCTATTAAAAGAGACTTTCAGCTAATTCCAACTTTGACTGAAATAAGGGCTAAGTTAACCAATAAAAATATATTTACAGTTTTAGATCTTAAAGATGGATTTTTTAATATTCCTTTGGATGAAGGCTCATGTGACTTATGTACTTTTAGTAGCCCTTTTGGATATTATAAATTCCTTAGATTACCTTTTGGGCTATCTTGTGCTCCAGAATATTTCCAAAAAGTTATGATACAAATCTTTGGGGACATAGAAGATCTAGTAATATACATCGATGATCTAGTTTTAGCTACTGAAACTGAAGAAAAACATAATGATACATTAAAGCTAATAATGGATCGGGCGAACAAATTTAATATAAAATTTAATGAGAAAAAATTGCAGTTTAAGCAAAATGAGATAAAATATTTAGGACATGTCTTCTCGTCCAAGGGAATAACAATTGATCTTGAAAGAGTCGAAGCTATTAAGAAATTGAATAATCCAAAAAATTTAAAGGAACTCCAAGGTATTTTAGGTATGTTAAATTATATTAGAGACTTTGTTCCCAATTTAGCAGAGTTAACTGAGCCCTTAAGACAGTTATTGAAAAAAAATTGTATGTTTATATGGACAGAGTGTTAAAGTTGAGAGTTTACTACAAAACATGTACGAATTATCTTCATTTATGAACGATGTCAATAATTTTATCGCTTCACTCATAAACCGAGTGTTTTATGTGAGTCGTGACACTTAACTTAAATAAAATAGATGGCGCTGCCGTCCATGATAACATAATCTCCGTGATTAGAAATTATAAATAATTATAAAAATTAGTGTTTTGTGAAGTTGTGATGTTAGAGTCGTGTTATTAAGTGTAAAAATAGGACGTACAAGTGTTATCCGTGAAAACAATTATGCAATTATGGATAAAATACTGTGAAATATCTGTGACTAACATCTCGTTCTAAAAGACCTTTATCATAAACAAAGTGAAGTGAATATTAAAAAAAAACTTATATAAACTGAATGAACAAACTGTTTACCTCTTAAAATTTAAACAATTTACATTTTGAAGGAAAAATTCGAATCTAAATCAGTTGAAACGTTAAGTGTATTTGAATTTATGCAAGTGTTCACCGGAATATACATCTTATTTACCTTGGCTTGGGCACCACATCACAAATAATTTCATATAACGCCATCTAGTTGGTACCATATATAATACTTTACATGATAGCCGTATTCATGTACAGCAACTTGCTCGCAAAGGCCGGTAGTGACATCTTTTGAGAATTAACTGTACTATGACAGGAAAATTGCAATTGCTTACATCTTAAGATTAAAAATTTCGTTGTGTGGCGTATTAGTCTGCTGGTGTAGCGAATACGTGGATGGACTATACTATAACAGATCTGATGACACCAGACCGAATCACACTACTGCAAGACAAAAAATAAATTTTCGTCATTATTTATTTATTTGTTATATGAATTTGACCCCAATACAAAACGCAAATGATGATGAGTGAGTGACACTATTATCATCCATGTTATCAATTAATAATTAAAAATCGACCACGTTCCTATAAGAATCATAATAATTCTGACACTTGAATGAAACTTATTAGCGCGGTACGATTGAGTGAAAATAATGTCTAAACCTCAAATCAAGAAGGGCCCGCGCAACAGTATGCCTTTAGTTACATGCAACAAATGTAGACGTAAAGTTGATGTTAAAAATACAATATTATGTACCTCATGCAACAGTTACTTCGAATATGATTGCATTGGGTATTCAGAGAAGCTACACAGGCTAAAGGACATTACCACTAGAAAAAACTGGCGGTGTAAATTATGTAAACAAACTCAAAATGTACGTTTGACACCTAAGATTACGACTTCTCCTGGGGCAACGACTAGTACGGCTTCTCCTGTTACCTCCTGTAATTCCACTAATAAAAATTATATCTCCGAAAATGAAAACAAAGGCCAAAGTTTAGAGGTAAAGAGTAAAGAACGGTCAAATGAAAATCTTATCTCAACTGACGATCAAAGTACGCTAGATAACCGTGAATACATTATAAATATAACAACTGACAATTCTTTTCAATCGTTACCGGATGAAGAAATCTACGAACAAACACCTACCTCACAAATTGACAGGCTTAACAGCAGTTGTCCCGACGTAGGGAAAATATACATGGAGGAAAAAATGGAGGAATTACAAAAACGGAACAGAAACTTACAAGAAAAATTACAAATAGCAGAAAATGAAATTGACAACCTACATACAGAAAATTTGGAACTTAAAAAAATACTCTCAAAGTATGAAAATAAAGCAAAATACCTAACTGACATTATAAGCCACACCAGCTCAAAAAAAAATATAACACAAAGGAATAAAAGAAAAATTGTAAAAAGTACACAATTGGATTTTTCTCCTGATGGAGAGAGTGAAGTCCTTAGTCCTAATCAAGATTGTGATAATGAGACGCATACGCCATCAGTAGACAGAAGAATGAACCAGTTGCAGAACATTGACACCTCACGGACGAGCGACATAGTTGACAACTTTCAATCATCTCCGCCGATAGATGTCCCTGCGAGTCAACGAGCGAACATTCACATTATCGGTGACCAACAAGTAAAGGGACTGGCTGAACAAATAATAAAGTCACGTTCAAAAAACTGGAATGACTGTTATAACGTTACCGGAACAGTAAAACCATTTGCATTAAGCTCTCAAATATTAAGTAGCTGTGTATCATTATACGACTCAATGACTAAGGATGATATTTTAATTCTGTCTGTTGGCTGTAATGATAAGAATCCCTATACAATTATGTCAAATCTTTGTAATATACTTTGTACTTTAAAAGAATTTAAATGTAAAATATTTGTTTTAAGTATACAAGATAACTCTTATCTAAATGTAAATAGATTGAATTTGGAGATTCATGCGTTAGTAAGAAACTACACGAACTGTACGTTTATAAATATTGACTCACTTTTGACCAACTATTCTTTAGGAGACATGACAGTAAAACAATTAATTAGCTTTAAAATCAACATTGACATAAATAGTGAGAAATACAAAGTGGACTATATTACACATTTTAAAAAAATAAAGAAAAATTTTTCAAGTCATATTAAACCTATTACAACGGATAAACTTAACGTTAATAAAAAATCGCTAATGTACAAAAAGGGCACAATACCATATTACTTCCCAAAATTAGATACAGTCATACAGCCATTACAAACAGGCGAGAATCAACAAAAAACTGACTTTTTTCGTCTCTAAACATTTTAATAAATTTTTGGTTCTTCATCAGAACATCCAAGGCCTACTCTCAAAAACAGAGACTATAGAGATCACCTTAGCTGAACTTGATTTCTGTCCCGATGTTTTATGTTTTACAGAAACCTTTGTGAAGAATAGTGAAGAAAAAAACATAAAAATACAGGGCTATGTATTGGCAGCACATTATTCCAGGAACAAAAAAAGGGGAGGCACATGCATCTTGATAAAAAAGGGAATATCATTTAAAGAAGCATGCATTTTTAAACAATTCTCAGTAAACTTTCATTTTGAATGTTGCACTGTAAGTATTCCTGCACATAATGTGATAATTGTTTGTGTATACAGATCGTCCTCGGCCACAAAAAAGCGACACTATGAATTATTTCTCAATAGTCTTGAAAGTCTACTCAACTTATACTTACTAAAATATAGTAAGCAAAGACTAATAGTTTTAGGAGATCTGAATATAAACACTTTGAAAGAAAATAGATATACTAGGCATTTTGCAGAGATTCTGAGAAACTACAACATGAAGCAACATATAACGGCAGCTACTAGAGATGCATCTTGCCTAGATCACATAATTAGTAACATTAAGAGTGCTAGTGGATCATTGTTACCTCTTTGTTTATCTGACCACAACACAGCGCAATTACTATGTTTCGATAAAAAAAATAAAAAAAGCCTCCCCAAGAATGTATTCATATTGAGGAGGTGCTACTCAAACGAAAATATAGAAAAGTTTCGTGAATGTCTCGATAGCTTATCATTTTCAGAATTGTATAACTATACTGATGCAAATTTAGCTTTTGATCGTTTTCACGATGACTTTTGTCTTTTTTATAAGCTTTGCTTCCCGAATATTAAGACAAAAGTCAACAAAAATTCGCATTTATCATGGATAACTAAAGGTATAAAGAAAAGTTGTGCAAACAATAGGAACTTACGAATGAAATACTTCAACAAGAAGAACCATATTAACAAATATACATATAATAATTATTCTAAATTGCTAAAAAAGTGTATATTTGGAGCTAAAAAATTAACAAATTCTAAATATATATTAAAGAGCAGAAATATATGTAAAGCATCATGGGAAGTTATACAGAACGAAACTCATGGTACGTCGTATATGAATAGCCATATTGACAAAATTAAACAAAATGACTGTACCATTAATGATCCATTAAAAATAGCTTCCTTATTTAATGACTTTTTTTTCCATTTGACAAATAATTTTAATAATAACACTGACATTAATTACAGGAATAATATTAAGACAATATGCAATACAATTTATTTGACGCCTATTGACAAAGAGTATATACAAAAAATTATAATGACATTAAATAATACAAATTCAGCGGGATATGATGATGTATGCACTAAAGTAATAAAAGCATGCAAAGATCAGTTAAGCCCTATATTGACATTCTTAATAAATTTATCAATGGAAACCGGTATTTTTCCTGATAGACTAAAGTGTTCTGTTGTAAAACCATTATATAAAAAAAAAGGTGAAAAGACTGACTTAAACAATTATAGACCGATCACACTGATACCAGTACTGTCAAAATTGTTTGAAAGAGTCATGCATAACAAACTTGTGTCATTTTTCAATAAATATGAAGTCATCAATAAAGACCAATACGGTTTTCAAAAAAATAAATCTACAACACTGGCAGCTTTTAACTTAGTTAACAAAACACTACAGAGCATAAATAATGGTGATTACATAACGGTCTTATTTTTTGACATGTCTAAGGCATTTGACTATGTGTCACACAATCTACTTATGACAAAATTGGAGAACTATGGCATCAGAGGTAGAGCTCTAAACTGGATAATGACATACCTACTTAACAGAAAACAGGCGGTAGAAATCACTCAACTTAACAATAATAATACTGTACAAGTTCAGAAATCTAAATTCAAAACTAGTGAATTCGGAGTTCCCCAAGGTAGCATACTAGGTCCGCTTCTGTTTTTGGTTTACATTAATGACCTTCCACATTGCACCGAACATAAAAGTATACTCTTTGCCGACGACATTTCAATTACTGTGACATCGAATAATAAAAAAACTATACTTGAACATGAACATGACATAAATAAAACGTTAATGACTATAATTAATTGGTTAAATTCTAATAATCTTAAAACGAATATTGATAAGACATGTTATATAAACTTCAGTAATTCAATACTAAATTTGAATATAAACTATCAAGGACAAGTACTTAAGCATGCAAGTAGTGTACGATTTTTAGGTATAGAAATAGATAATAGGTTGGATTGGAAACAACATGTAGACAATGTATGTAATAAAATCAATAGATTTTCATTTGTGTTACATAAACTGGTTAAAACGGCATCCAGGCCTACAGCTCTTACAGCATACTATGCATACGTTGAATCCGTGTTGCGGTACGGGTTAATTATTTGGGGAAACAGCACCGATATGCAAAGAGCATTCATAATTCAAAAAAAATGTGTAAGAGCAATCGGTGGCATAGCACCAGATAAGTCATGTAAGCCACTGTTTAAGACTTTCAAAATTTTACCTTTGCCTAGTTTATATATATTTGAAATTGCAAAATTTGTGAAACAAAATCTTAACCATTTCAAGCAAGCTAAAGATTTGTATCCACGAAATACTAGGAATTGCAATAGACTGGTCCTTGATTTTGTCCCAAGAAGTGCTCGTCTTAAAAAAAACTGTTTTTGCATGTGTGTCATAATTTATAATAAGATTCCTCGAGATATTAAGGATCTCCCATTCTATCAATTCAGGAAGAGAATGCACGAGTGGCTTACCTCATGTGCCTTTTATTCGCTTAAAGATTTTTTCAATCATAAGGAAATGCAATGATTCTGGTGTGATCCCCTTATTGATATACATATTGTAACATTTGTAAAACTGCTTATAACATTGTAAATTATTTATATTTAAATTTTCCTAATGTACTGTATTGCAGACACCTGTATTTGCATGCTATTGTTAATGGCTGGATGGGCGAACTAATATATGTTGCAATTATTTTAATCTACTGTATACCCTGTTCAAAGACAAATAAAAATTCTATTCTATTCTATTCTATTCAGAGTATCACACTGATTGCTTAGAAAAAATTAAAAATATAATAAGTTCAGCTCCAACACTTAGGAATTTTGATCCTCAATTACCTATAGTAATACAATGTGATGCTTCGAAACAAGGTTTAGGATGTTGTTTGTTGCAAAATAATCAACCTGTGGCATTTAAAATGTAAAGCTTTTAAAATGTATGGTTTCGTCATTAGATCAAGTTTAATGTTTAAACAGATTTCAACATCAATTTATCTCTTTAAAGCACTGATTCGATGCCAACTTGAATATGCAGTAGCAATATGGAATCCGTTTTATGAAAAATATAATTATATGCTTGAACGGATTCGAAAAAAATATGTTAAATACACACATTTTAAATTTTTCCGTGAGCGTTTATCATATAAATCATTATTACAGAAATACAAATTACTTGATCTTAAGTCAAGACGTTCACAACTTGAAGTGATGTTGTTACATGATATCATACATAATAAATATGACTCTATAGAACTGACAAACAGGATTCGTTACAGTGTACTGTCTAGAGCATTGATGAGGTCTACACGTCCGCATCGACTGTTTGCAACTAAGTCTTGCCAAACAAATGCTGGCGCTCGATCTCCAATTAACCGAATGGTTAATTCATATAATAAATTATTTAATAATTTGGATATTATAGTACTAAGACATAACACTTTTAGGAAATTAGTCATTGATAAACTTACCTCAACAACGGAGGATACTTCTCATTAACAATGACTATGTCATATTACATGCCCGATTGTAGAACAGATACCTGTTTCTGAACCCAAGGATACTTTTATATATACCGTAGGGCAATCGGGCGTGTGGAGCATGCGCTGATTCTAACACACTTTTTTTTTTATATTTTTTACTTTAACCAGCTTAATCTCGCCCCAACGAGCACAATGCACACATAAAAAGTAACAGATTTTTACTGATTACACCAACAAACTTTTTACTATAGTGTAATTGTACCATATTTATAAGATGAACTCCACCTTAATGCTGAATTGTGTCTATACTGAGACCATCAAGGTTGGATTCGCAATGATATGTATTTATTAACTTTTTACTGTATTGAATTATGTTCTATTGTGACTCTGTTTGTGGTCCTTTTCAAATAAATAAAAAAAAAATCATAAACTCTTACTCACACATAATAACTTACCCTATCATATAAACCCTATCCTAAGTTTGAATTCAATCATTCATAATAAATACAAACTAAAGATTTGGCAGTATGGTCTCAGACCTTAGCCGGTTATGAAAAAACTAAAAAAAGGCACCAAGACACATCCGGCTGGTTTTTTGCGTGGGAAACGAATAATGATGAAGGACTTGGTTTTTCGTTTTCTTTTAAATTCGTACGTGGGATTTATTTTGATAAAGATAGCATTGTTATAATAATGTATCAGTAAATTTGATAAATCAAATAAAAGTGAGAAACAAAGAAATGCGCTCCTATTTGACTAGGATCCACGTCCTCATGTAAAACTCCTGTGATCTTTGAAATGTATAAGCTACCCATACATTTCAATGACTTGGGTTAGTTTAGGATCTTAAAGTTATTATGTGTAACTAAATAATAATGTTGAGTTATGTATTTATTATAAATTTTAATGATTGAATTCGGACTATAGACATGGCAGCATAGCTTCAGACCTTAGCCGGTTCTGAAATGATTTGGCAGCATGATCTCAGACCTTAACTGGTTCCGGAAGGAACAATAAAAGTCATCCATCCATCAATGCCAAAGTGTCATTGACTTTCTATTCTTACATTGTTTACAAAATTAACTCACTTTTTGTTTTTAAAATCCAACACTCTACTCTATTTGTTTTGACTTATTTCACTCACTTTAGGTATTCCATAAAAATGTTCTTCGAAAGTTTAAATATGGTTTGAATGGTATTTTAGCAAGCGGTACAAAGTTTAGCAGAAGTTATCTGTCGGACTTACTTTATCTCGTATTATCTACCCTCAAATCAATTTAGGTCCGATTCCTTGACCGGTTATTTGCCTGTAACGTATACATGCTTGCTCTTGTCTATATAAATAACTAAGCTTGTCATAAAATAATAAATATGGCCCTATTAAAATATTTAAATCCATTCAGAATACTTCAGGATTATGTGCGTACACCGGTAGAGTTGTTCATTGCTAGGCAATATTTGGGTTACAAAAAGAAGACCGACGAAGGGATCAGTAGTGTGAAAGAGTTACTTTATAGGGCCGGTGTGATCACAGTATTTCTGTCGGCGATTGCGTGGATTTCCGTATTTATGTATGTGGTGTTCTATTACACTTACATGCCGAACGTTACTCATGTTAGGCCCGTACATTTGCAGTTTAAGTGAGTATAATTATTTATATTTAACATGGTAGTCACACAGTTGGTTCCTAAATAGTTTAAGTTTGAGTATAATAGAGACAAGTAATTACTAATACTGCTCACGAAAAAGTTATTGAATTGTTTAACCAAGCATCCATGTGCAATCACACATTGCAAAAAACTGTTTCTTTATGTGTATCTAACATGTCTTATTATCTATCTCACTGCCCATCAGTGAATAACCTTCTTATATATACCTTCTTGCACATTAAAAGTATTTGGTTGCCCCACTGCTACCTTCTCACATAATATTCTGTGTTTTATTCACTTTAATCCCTCTACCCCCAGAAGGCACTCGGGTGCCACGATAACAAGTGATTTCAATTGTGTCTGGAATGACTCACGATCGAGGGATTAATCAGTGTTAACTCACCCTTGTTTTACAGTTCAAACATTCCTTCAATAATAAATTCCAACTTCTTAAGTGGTTTCAACGCTGTGTGTGACATACAGTTACAATTTATTTGTAATAATACATAATAAGAATAGAATAAAAGAATAGATAGGATAAATTTATCCCATAATATACATTTTAAGCTATACTAATAGTTATATTAATCCCTCAACCCCCAGGAGGCACGCGCGTGCCGCGATAACAATTGATTTCAATTGTGTCTGGAATAACTCACGATCGAGGGATTAATAATAGCAATTTGTAATAGAGAAAGCTTATTACAAACGTCTTCAACATGTCGGGAAGACATTAAGTACCTTGAGCCACACTCGAGTCCCTGATATACTTGCAACTTTTTCACTATTATGTTCAGCTTCTTATTTTGATGCTGTTTTATTTATGTACATTTTAAAGATAGATAAGAAGAACGATAGAAATTAATATTTATTTGACACAAACAAAGACTATATAGGATTTTAAACTTTCTTGTTGCATTTTTTACACTTAACCCTTACGGGGCTTAAAGCAAACGAACTACGTTGGTTGCAGTCCATGGGTACCATGATTTGTGCAACCGGATCGAAACGTAGGGAAGGTAAATAACTATTTACCTTTAAATAACATAGTTCGTTGCATTAAACCCCTTAAGTGTTGAAACCCCCTAAAGACTAGAAAGAATTGAAAGCAGAAGCAATGTTACCGCCAGTGTGTGCCAGAATAATTTTTAATAATACACTCAGTTGTAATAACTTTACAGATCCTGTGACGAGCAGTTAGGTGTATGTTCCTTCCCGTCAGCTCATGTCCAGCTTACAAAGCGTAGCCACATGCTGATGGCGGCACAGCCTTACCGCATCAAGCTTTTGCTTGAGATGCCCGAAACACAGATCAATAAGGATTTAGGTATAAGATTTTTTTATCATTGAGTCATACATATGTATACAAAATAGACAATAAGACATTGCTAACAAAAAAAAAAAACCTCTTATAGCTCTGCATCAGTAATGACCTGTACAAAGTTATTGATTAGAACTCTCTTGTGCAGGTATGTTCATGGTGTGCACACAAATGAGGGCCAAAGGTGGAGTTCTAGTTTCCTCATCGTGTAGATCGGCTATGCTGAGACATAGGTAAAGTCTTATAATATTTATTTATTTATTGATAAAGATTCACCAACAACATATCATTTCACATGCAAACTTACACTTAAGGGTTAAAGTCTAAAAGATATGCCTTTAACCTATGTATTTACCTAAATACAGCCTCGGGGACAATTGCGACTTATAGAAGCAAGATATCGGGTAAAGTTTTTTTGGATGCGTTCTATTCTATGGGAGTGAACTTTGTAAATAGGGTTCCATATGTTTAAGGCGTATTCTAAATTACTGCGGACAAGGGCGTTGTAAACTATTAGTAGAGTGTCAATATTTTTGAAACTTTTACACGTGCGCTTGACAAAGCCTAGCATTTTCCAAGAACGAGTCACTATGTTGTCTATGTGCTCAGTGAAACTCAACTTACTGTCTAACAACACACCAAGGTCGCGAACATTAGGCATTACCTTCAACGTTTCATCTAACACAGAATAGGATGACTCGATGCGGTTTCTTTTCTTAGTAAATTTTACATGGACGCATTTACGAGAATTAAGTACCATCTTGTTTACCAATCACCATTCACTAACAGCATCAATATCCAATTGTAAATTAGAAACATCGGTCTGACTTTTTATAGACTTATATAATTTTAAATCATCGGCAAAAACGGAATACTTGCTATATTTGATACAGTCAGAAATGTCATTAATAAACGCTAAAAAAAGGACCCGAACGAGCAATGTACGCATCAGATTTAAAGCCGTGCACGGTAACGCTCTGTACTCGATTCTCAAGATACGAAGTTAACCATCGCAAGAGGTCCCCATGTATTCCGTAGCTCGTTAGTTTCAACAGCAGAATTTCGTGATCAACCTTGTCGAATGCGCTAGAAAAATCTGTATATACAGAGTCTATCTGTAGCCGACTATCCACTGATTTGGTTATATCTGTAACATAATCCATCAAGTTACTGACAGTTGATCTGTTTCTACAAAAACCATGCTGGGAATCCGCGATAATGGTTTTTAAGTATTCAGTTAAGACGGGGTAAATAATTCGCTCAAATATCTTAGGGATTATACTTATGATTGAAACTGGCCTATAATTAGTAATGTCTTCCTTACTGCCCTTTTTAAATATAGGTATGACATTAGAATGCTTCCATATAGATGGAAAGATACCTGACCGTAGAGATTGTTCAAAAATGATTTTTAATGGAAGTGTCAAATATTCAGATGTTTCATTCCATCGGGACCGGGGCCCTTGCTAGCATCAATTGTGTTTAATAATTTAAAGATCTGGAGCTCGGTTATTTCCACATTGCTAAGGGAGCACTGTGGATATCTGTCAATTAAAGTAGTGGGCGTTGAATAGTCCGGTTGGGTGAACACCAAGGAGAAATAAGATGCGAAAAGGTTACAGATTCCTTGGCCATTATCTGCAGCTTTCCCATTCAAGTACATTTGTTCTGGAATACCAGTAGAATGACTGTTATTTTGACGAGCAAACGACCAAAATTTTTTAGGGTTATGCTGAATAGACTCCTCCGTATCCCTAACGTAGTTAGAGTAACAAATTGACAGTAAGGATTTGATGCGGCGATTGCATATTTTAAGCTCTAATCCATCTCTAGGATTTCCGTAAATCTTAAACTTTCTACGAATCCTATCCTTCTCTCTAATCATCTTTATCAGTCCACGAGTTAACCAAACCGGATATTTCGAACTGCGAGCATATGTCACTGCGAGCATGTTAGGAACAGTCTCCTCAATGACAGAGTAAATGATTTGGTAAAATTTGGAAACTACAGCATCGACATCGCCCAATTGGTCCAGTTCAGAGAACCAGTCAATACGACTCATTTTTAAATTAACCAAAGAATAATCCGCCTTCCCGAAGTTGTGTGTAGCAAACATTTTATTTTTTAATAAGGTTGAAAAATAATCTTTGATATCGATTTCCAATGCTGGATGATGAGAATCAAGTTTACTTATAGGACATTGACATTTCGTAATACTCAGATTGTTTGAAGTACAAAAAGCTAGGTCAAGAATCTTGCTGTTACTGTTTTTTACATAGTTAAACTGGGACAGATCATTCAGAGACATAAAGTCAATCAGTTGATGACCCAAAGTACAGTGATAATTTGAAGGAGTTAGACTATTACTATTTGAACTGATGGTCCAATCTATGAAACCTAAATTAAAATCACCCAGAATAACAGTATTATTGTTACATGATTGCATTGATGTGCTACAGTTCTCTAGAAACACTTCCAAGGTATTTGACGTCACTGGAGGGGGCAAATACACCACACAAAACAAGTACTCCACATATTTATCATACATTTTTGTTTTTACTGAAACCCACAAGTCCTCATATATGCTCTCGTAGCTATTCATTCTTTTTGAGTTTATAGACTTTGAGACGGCTATAAGAACACCACCGCCGCGCATTCCAGCCAGACAAGTTGAGTCGCGGTCACGTCTATAAACAATATAGTTATTGCCAAATAATTCACTATCTTGTATCGTATCTTCCAACCATGTCTCCGTTCCCACAATAATATCAAAACTATTAGATAATACTGCTAATTTTATATCGTTTGTCTTGGTCTTCATGCCTCTAAAATTCTGGTAGTACAACGTGAATTTTGTTACTGACACACGGACAAGGACCAAGGTACACCCCGCTGATTCATAGACCAGTTAACGTGTCATGACAATTAATAAGCTTAGCAGGAGCCTGGTCATCCTTACGAACGAATATCCTTCCATTGCGTATCCACACGTATTTGTAGCCCTTGTCACGCGCTGCTTTTCTGGTACTTGCATGTAACGCTTTATTAAAAGGAGACAGGTGTTCGGATACGAAAACAGGCAATTTTTTGCCGCCATACCCAAGGACAGAAGTGTTAAGTTTATCGTTCTGGTTGGCCTTATTGAATCGAGAAACTGCTGCCAATATCTCGTCCCGCTTCCTGGTTGTTTGAAGTTTTATTACGATTGAACGTGGTCGATCACTTTCTTCATGCAACTTTCTAACCCTGGTGCCGACGAGGACCTCGGAGTCAAGCAGCGGAACAGATACAGCGGTACATAGCTGACGGGCAACGGTAAGTAGATTTTCGGATTTATTTTCTGGCACACCATTGATTTCAATGTTTGTTTCACGAGAGTGTTGTTCGATAAGGTTAAGTCTATTTGTAAGATCGTGAAACAAGCTAAGATGTTGGGTGTGTTTTTAGAGATATGAGCTCGTGGGTTCTTCTTCAGCGCTCGGAGAACTGTACTAAGAAACTGTGGAGGGCGCCACTTGCTTTAACTCAGAAGCAAGAAAGAGTTAATTAAAGATAGAAAAGAAAACAAGTTATTTTCAATTTGTCTCCCAATATATTATTTAAATGTGCATTACACTCAACATAGATATCAGCAACATAAAAGTTAAGCTATATAATATAGACTTAAGTAGGTATATTAGTTTAAGAATAAATTATGACTGCATCTAAACAAAAGTTCTGTACTTAAACTTAGTCTTAGATACAGTGAAGGAAAGCTTAGAAGCAGGCGTTCCATCACTCACAAGTAACTAGAATTAAGGTTGGCCTAACCCATGAGCTGAGGAGTATCACCAATGCATGAAACTATCAAAAGAATAAATGTTCATAAATACCTAGTAGCATGTTATTAGATCATGTCACCGATAATAAATTATAACGTCACCGTGGAGAAACACACATATCCCGCCGTCCCTGGAGCAGAGATTCTCACATGCGCGCAGGACGCAGGTATATGTCCTAGTAGCTAGGAGCGAGGAGGGCGATATTTCAAGCCTGGAAGGTACAGCAACAATCACCAAGATGAGGCGATGCATCATGTAAATTTATCCATCAAGGGAAAGTAAAAAACATGTTAGTCCATGAGGAGACAAATTGAGAGAGAACAAAAAAGAAAAGATATTAGCCCTTTGGCTTTACATGCCTACAGGCATTTTGGCACGCTTGACCGCCATTAAAAAATTACTTTTTCGCGAACAAGAAAACTCAGGAAGCGTAGTAAAAAGACTCCTCACCAAATGGCATCCGCTTATATATTCAATCCAACCTCTCCCCTCTATGACAAGACAGTTTTATTTTTTAATTCTTTGCATCACGACTTGGAACAACTTGACTTGACTGACACATAAAGCCAAACAACGCAGAAAACTGCTCAGCCCTGAAAAAGTAGAAAACTACCTAAAAAATCAACACAAATAGCCATTTGCCTATTAATGTAATAATATAAAAAAATAACATTCAAATTATTAGATAAAGAAAGGAATTGTGGGATGACAGACACAAAGTTGCACCATATGGTGTTCCATCAGCCGGATAGATGGCGTTACCAGTAAAATCCTTAGCTGCGCACGAGCTGTTGAAACAAGATTAATGCAAAAATGTAACGACGTGTTACAATACATCCCCACTAAAGAAAAAAAAGGACAGAAAGTTAAACTACCAATGTAAAAATTTACTAAGTATTAAAGGTGATCTGTGAGGAGAACACTCGACAGCATCAGACAGTGAAATATCACTTAACACAGGCCGTCCAACTGGATTATCCACCTGCCTACGAGACCTATTGTAGAATGTCCTGCTGCGACTGTGGTATTTCTTCTTAGAAGATCGATCCCTGCTGAAAACATCCCTCAGTCGTTGAGGTATAGGATGGGATCCCCGTACTGATGGTTGAACTTTATTATTGGTAGCAACCACAGTCTTACAAGATAACATCAAGTTTGATGCAGGTCTAGTAGGCGTCTGACATAACTTTCCTGTGTCAAAGATGTCCCTACATAAACCAAAGGAACGAAGAAAGTCAGCCCCTAATATAATAGGCACGTTTGTATCACGACAAACAACAAAGTGAATAAAGTTAAATCTATTAGAATAAGAAATGGGCAGTATAACTTTACCTACAACACTCAGTTGAGCATTGTTACCCACTAATAAATTTTCGTGGCAGTGAACCACATTAGGATTAACCCCTAATTGAGAAAGAGTAGATAAGGCGTCAGTGCTGACTAAGGATACAGAAGCACCACTGTCTGCCAGAGCACTGCATTTGACCCCTGAAACGTCAATACTAAGATAAGGCCTAACATCATTTAAGTCATGATTATTAAACAATGGGGTAACAACAGAGGTTTTCCCAGGAAGAAAAGAATTAATAAATTTTAAATGGTTTTGCCATTCAAAGGCAGAAGTAAAACCCTTCTTAAAAGAAATGCGAAGATTCAAAATGTTGTTTACCCCTGAACGATTTGGACGTATCCTCTTCATACAAGGGCAATCTTTTGTTACAACACCCGGCTTCTTGCAATTGAAACAATGTAGACCGACATACACGTCGCAATCTTTGTAGTGATGTGCACCATCACACTTTAAGCACTTCACCACTACAGAGTTTACCCGTGAGTTACCAATGGGAGAAGTTTTAGGTTTTATGAGTTCAGAAATGATGACATCAGGACCCGGATTGAGATAGCCCTTGTACTCACACCTGTGCTTGGCAATTTCCAAATTAGCACAAAGCTCCTTTAAATGATCAATAGAGTAAACATTGGTTAAAGATAAACGAGATATATAGAAAGGATTCATATTAGTCATAATAATATCAAGTTGCTCCTTCTCAGACAAAGGCACAGAAAGTTGAGTAAATAAATATCTCATAGTATTAATAAAAGTTCTAATTCTTTCTTTAGGCTGTTGTAGCCGTGACCTAATTTGGTTCAATAAGGAGCGCTCACACTCAACAGATTGAAACTCAAGTTTTAATAATTGCAAAAATTGATTACATGTTAAAATAGAATGTTGAACAGATTTGAACCAAATTAAAGCCTCACCTGACAAGACATAAATGGCATTATTTAAGAAATCATTATCAGAAATTCTAGAAGACTTAATGTAATCTGTAAGTTTAATGATGAAATCATGGACTGGTGTATCTCCGCTAAAATTCAAATTCCATTTTAAAATTTGATTGAGCACAGGCTTAGAATTAACATTTGAACATGAATTTTGATGATTAACCTCATCACCAAGGGATTGAATAATTAGAGGTTGAGTACCTACAGATACCGAAGGTATAGGTTCAGACACAACACTAGATGATGTGGTTCCGCACTTAATATTGTTAAGAAGTTGAAAGGCATTAGCAAGCAAGCTAATTTTAAGTGCCCTGTGTTCCTCACTGGTGACACTCACTCGCTCAAGTCTTAGTATAACATGAGTTAATATAGAACAACACTTTTTAATACAACCAGCATGGTTGGTATTCAACACTTCATTATATTTTAATTCACAAATATTCAGCTCATTAGCAGAGTCTAAAGAAAATAAAAACTTATTGCTTAATTCCTGGTTGGTGATACCCTTAACAGAATGCAATAACTTCCTCAGCTCATCGACAGTAGTATCATCTGATACTTCAAGGCCCTTAACACGAATTTCATATAAAAGTTCGTTTTTACTAAGATAATTAATATCTAAAGAAAGAGACATGATTACAAAATTAAATTAGTAACCTAAGTTGAGACAAATTAAAAAAAACACAGCTTCAAAGTACAAATCTCTAAAAGAGGCCTACCCGTTGAGGCGCCAATGAAACAAGCTAAGATGTTGGGTGTGTTTTTAGAGATATGAGCTCGTGGGTTCTTCTTCAGCGCTCGGAGAACTGTACTAAGAAACTGTGGAGGGCGCCACTTGCTTTAACTCAGAAGCAAGAAAGAGTTAATTAAAGATAGAAAAGAAAACAAGTTATTTTCAATTTGTCTCCCAATATATTATTTAAATGTGCATTACACTCAACATAGATATCAGCAACATAAAAGTTAAGCTATATAATATAGACTTAAGTAGGTATATTAGTTTAAGAATAAATTATGACTGCATCTAAACAAAAGTTCTGTACTTAAACTTAGTCTTAGATACAGTGAAGGAAAGCTTAGAAGCAGGCGTTCCATCACTCACAAGTAACTAGAATTAAGGTTGGCCTAACCCATGAGCTGAGGAGTATCACCAATGCATGAAACTATCAAAAGAATAAATGTTCATAAATACCTAGTAGCATGTTATTAGATCATGTCACCGATAATAAATTATAACGTCACCGTGGAGAAACACACATATCCCGCCGTCCCTGGAGCAGAGATTCTCACATGCGCGCAGGACGCAGGTATATGTCCTAGTAGCTAGGAGCGAGGAGGGCGATATTTCAAGCCTGGAAGGTACAGCAACAATCACCAAGATGAGGCGATGCATCATGTAAATTTATCCATCAAGGGAAAGTAAAAAAAATGTTAGTCCATGAGGAGACAAATTGAGAGAGAACAAAAAAGAAAAGATATTAGCCCTTTGGCTTTACATGCCTACAGGCATTTTGGCACGCTTGACCGCCATTAAAAAATTACTTTTTCGCGAACAAGAAAACTCAGGAAGCGTAGTAAAAAGACTCCTCACCAAATGGCATCCGCTTATATATTCAATCCAACCTCTCCCCTCTATGACAAGACAGTTTTATTTTTTAATTCTTTGCATCACGACTTGGAACAACTTGACTTGACTGACACATAAAGCCAAACAACGCAGAAAACTGCTCAGCCCTGAAAAAGTAGAAAACTACCTAAAAAATCAACACAAATAGCCATTTGCCTATTAATGTAATAATATAAAAAAATAACATTCAAATTATTAGATAAAGAAAGGAATTGTGGGATGACAGACACAAAGTTGCACCATATGGTGTTCCATCAGCCGGATAGATGGCGTTACCAGTAAAATCCTTAGCTGCGCACGAGCTGTTGAAACAAGATTAATGCAAAAATGTAACGACGTGTTACAATCGGACAACTTACCCGTCAGCATCACGTTTTCTTTACTCATCACGGACACCTTATCTTGAGAATCTTTCAAGTCTGCCTTCAAACGGTCGTAATCTGCGCTGAGAAACTCCAAACCTTCCCGAAGCTCTCGCAAGGAAGCCAGTTCCTTCTTGATTTCATTAAACTCTTTGGTAAAATACATCTTTACTGTCGATTCCACAGACTCCGCGACGGAACGCTGAATTTCCTTACGAATTGTAGAAAGCAGGGTCTCATCGGGCATAGATGGAGATGAAACGGGGGGGGGGGGGACGAGTCACTCAGCTGTTTAGCAGGTTTCCTATGAGTCACATTACAATCATCAGTAGCCCTGTCGGAAGAACCAGGGCTGGGATGCGTGCGATGGCCCTGAACAGGAGTATTTGTGTTGTCAATCTTCCTTTGTTTGCTTTTGCAGGCGGGACACTGCCAATTTTCTCTCTTTTCTTTGCTCATAAGTGTAAAAATTTTGTATGAGTAATTAATGCATTCAATATCATAAACTCCATCGCATAAACAGCAAGCCAAAAACTCGCGATTTGTTATTTTCTTCGCACAACCCGCACAAAACATAGATTTAGTTGGCGCCATAATTGTGAAGACGGGTCAAGCAAAAATGAGACCAAACACCAAGCAGTAAGCAAGTCAGTCAAAGCAGCGCAATAATACCGCCCGAGCCTGAGCTGATGTCCCGTACTATGCAGGCCGCGAGAAAAGAGTCGTAACCGCCGGGCAAACCGCGTCGCTTACGCGTTCAGTCCAACACACGTCACTATTTGAATGACTGAGCGTTATTATTTGCACTGGATTATTTACATTTGTAAAATTATATTTATCACAGCTCACTAATCACAATCACTGATTGGGTTCTAAACAATAACTAAATTGGAACGTATTTTACTGTTTTTTTACACCGATAGCGATAATTAAACTGGTAACTAAAATTTATTATTACGGAATTGGGCGCAAAGCCGGCTACTTGGTCGACGCACGGACTTAATATCTTAAATTAAGCTTAATTATAAGTTTATTCTCAATAGCTATTCCCCCGCGGCTCTACCCGTAACTGCAACTCCACCTCATTCATATCGCGCGTTCCTTATGTTACAATGTTACAATGAACTCTGTGATCGCGCGGTCGGGAACGTGTGCCTACTAGGCAGCCTAGCCTAGCGGTGGCATATAGAAAGCAGGGATGTAACGGAGGTAACTTTATCGGAACCGAAGCTAAGGTGGAGTCGGAGTTTTTAAATTTGATTTATCGGGGTCGGAACCGGAGTCGGAGGTAGGGTCAGAAGTGGTGACATGAGAGGAATTGTTTATTTAAGAGCCAATGGATCATTATTCAGACAATTTTTTTTTCAAATTTTTTAGTTACAAATTAAAACAAAAACAATGAAATAAATTGCCATGTTTCCTAATACACAAGAAATTAAATGAAATGAATTGAATCTAAAAGTAGCATACTTATTATATTATATATTATTAGATTAACAAAAGCTTCGAAACCAATTAAATCAAATGAATTGAATCAAAATGTAATGTATCATACTTCACAAACAAAAGCTTTGAAGCTTTGATAGGACGGAGTTATCTATTTCTTGACGAGTCGTAGATTAGGCCATCGCCACTAAAAAGTAGTTCGCTCGCTACCGAGCCTGGTGGACACGACAAATATTGATTGAAGGGGCTGGAATTTTGTATTTCCATTTACTTTCCTTAGTACCTACACCATTTTTGATTCTTCAACAATTTATGAACCCGTTCTTAACAGTCGACGCAGGCCGCCGCCGCTATGTTATGCTTCGACCCCCGATTAAAACCTCCGATTTAAAAGTGTCGGAGCTGAAGTCGGAACCGAAGGTGTAATAATAATCGGAAGTTCTGACTTCGGAGTCGGAGTCTAAGCTTCGTAACATCCCTGATAGAAAGATAGATTAGGTAGGCTTAATACATTTGTGTCTGTGTAACCATACATAATTTCAACTAAATCGGTCAAGCCGTTTAATAAGTAGTTGACATACCGACAGCAGCGCCACCTACCGGCTCCTGCAGTAAAAAGTAGCGTATGTTCATCCATCAGGGATAATGTTGGCATTAATGGTAAAATAATTTTTCAAATCGATCCAGTAGTTTTGGAGCCTATTCAATGCAAACAAACTTTCAAATCTTTCCTTTTATAAAATAATTAGTGTAGATGTAGATTATTTTAAGACTGTATTTTAGGCAAAAAGTCAATGGATTTATGGATGATCACTTTTTTATACTAATATTTTAATAAAATTACTTACAATTCCACTTTACTTTATTTAATAATTAAACACAAGTATGACATTGTGAAAATATGGTTTAACTCAATGTTTAACTGTAAATATAAAATAGTCTTAGAACTTACGTACTACTCCGGGAAAATGGAATATTTCTTCAATGTTTGAATGTTACCGCCAAAAATGCAGACAGAACCGTTCCAATCATGATCACGTTAAAATGATTAAAATGATTATCCACATTTTCAATAACCCAACACTGTACATTAATTACTATCGCCAAGAAGGTAATTTTACTCTTACTAGAATTGAGTATTTTAACTAATCTCCTGCAAAATAGCAACATTTAGATCGACTTTTTCTCTTTAAAATCCAATAAGTAGAAAGTTTTTCAAAAACCGGTAATTTGGAATAAATCACGTATTTGTGTATTTGAACGTTTTCAACCTTAAAAGAGACAGATTTATCTGAACCAGTATAGTTCTATCTCGTTCATGCAATCTGCAGACAAACAGACCATAGACAAGCTTAGCTGTTCACCTTTTGGTTTAGCGATGCTAAAGTCGTTCAGCTTTTCAGCGGTTATGGTATGATTTTTAGCAGGACAAAAGCAGCCCTACTGTTGAACTGCCTGGGAATTGAGTGGCTTGCTATAAGCTGATGGTACCGAGATAGAGCTATACTGGTTCAGATAAATGTGTCTCTTTTTAGTTGATAACGTTCAAATACACAAATACATGATTTATTCCTAATAACCGGTTTTTGAAAAACTTTCTACTTAGTGGATTTTAAAGAGAAAAAGTCGATCTAAATATTGCTATTTTGCAGAAGATTAGTTACAATACTGAATTCTATTGAAATGACCTTCTTGGTGATAGTACTTAATGAACAGTGTTGGGTTATTGAAAATGTGGATAATTATATTAATGTGACCATGATTGGAACGGTTCTTTCTGCATTTTTGGCGGTAACATTTAAAAATTGAAGAAAAATGTAGGTAGGTATTTATAGTTTGTTTCCATTTTCCCGGAGTAGTACGTACGTTCTAAGACTCTTTTATATTTACAGTTAAACCCTATTTCCACAATGTCATAAGTGTATAATTATTGAATAAAGTAAAGTGGAATTGTAAGAAATATTATTAAATTAGTAAAAAAAGTGATCCTGCGTTGACTTTCAGTCAAAATCAAAAAACAATACGCCTAGTTCGTCACACCTAACTGTATAGCCTTTGGGAATAACAGTTAACAAATCTTTAACAGCTGGAGACCACTGCAAGCGAATGCAAAGGGTGGCAGAAATTTAAATTCTGCAGGCGATGTAGTCATAAAACCAGGTTTTGAATGAAGCTTCTGATTCAGTTACACTGTGTAGTAAAGGACTACTACTACTACTTTCTACATAGGTATTATATTAATCTATTCTATTTTAGTACTGACTGGGTAGTAGACTAAAGGCAAAAATTAAAACATAAAATAATTAATGATTCAAAGAGAGGATGAAGAAACAGAAAAGGTGAAATTAATATCGTATGGTATTCTTTACCAGTCCAGCATTTGGTTAAGTAGAAATGTTTAGCAGAATTTTTAAAATAAAAATAACAAACACACATGACTTCATATAATATAATTAGAAAAACATATATTTCAAACACATATTAAAATAAATAAGACATACTTAATATAAAAGTACTTCAGTTTTTACCCTACATTTAAAATCTAACAAAACAAACATAACTTAGTATATGTATTAAAAAATACATCAATACATAAGCTTATTGGTGAACCTCTTCATCTGTGAGATAAATTAGCTGCATTGCAAATGTAATGTAGGATTACACATGCTTTTGCAATAAGGCCAGCTACCTGAGGTTGGTAATGTAACATTGTAATCGGGTCTGTAGAACACCTATAGCTCTCTCTATGATGTTATTTATGAGTTTTTACATGTTTCTGTATAGGTATAATAGGCTTCTGGCTTCAGGAAACTCTGGTTCTGCTTTAACAATTGTTGTCATCATAAATTTGAGCAGTGGATATCCAGAATCACCTACAGTAAAATGAAATATTCATTAATTTTATCATCTTTGTAAGACCGCTGCAAATGTGATATATGAACTAAAACATTGTTGTCTGTTACACCCAGGCGATATTTATTAAAAAAAAATCAGTAACATATTCATAATACAAGGGTTTTAGGTGCTGTAACCTGTAAAATATGTTTCTTTATCTTTTCTTTTTACTCAATTGAAAGGAAAGGATATACTTAAGTACATATTTTTAAAGTTCAACTAAAATGTGTACTTATTGTATGTTTACCTAAGAGCCATACAGACGCTATAGAGCTCAGTTCATTCAAGTGAGACCACAAAGGATGATTAGACCATATTTTATTGTAAATTAATTGAATCATAGCTTATAATAGCACTTATAATTTCCATGTCTTTGTTACAAATCTGAAAAAAGAATTACACATAAATATTAGTAAGAAAGAAGAGTTATAAGATTTAGAAGTGCAGTTTCTTTATTATATTTTATTGTATATAATACCTATTAGGTACACCATCACAAAATCATTATAACAATTTTGTCGAAATTGTATTTTCATTTTGGTAAATGATGATTAAACATTTTATACAAAATACATATTCGAAGACCTTCAGGTTTCTTTACACTGTAATTAGGTTCCTTAGTCTATAGTTAAACATGTAAATTTTCACAAAACTGCTGATAAATAGTCTGAGAAACACCTAAAATATGTTGAAAAAGTTAGTCTCATATTAACTTTTTCAAGATGGCTAGGATGACATTAGCAACGCTCAAAAGGACGTTTACCTGCTGTCAAATTGAGTGTCATAGTACGAAAAGTTCATAGAAAAAAAACGGTGAACGGTTTTGAAACGGCCACAGGCCTGCTAAAAACGATGTCTATTTCTGCTTTAACAATTGTTGTCATCATAAAATTGAGCATTGGATCACCTACAATAAAAGGAAATATTCATTAATTTTATCATCTTTGTAAGACTGCTGCAAATGTGTTATACTTATAAGAACTAAAACTTTGTTGTCTTTTACACCCAGGCAATATTTAAACAAACAAAATCAGCAACATATTCATAACCCAAGGGTTTTAGGTGCTATAACCTGTAAAATATGTTTCTTTATCTTTTCTTTTTACTCAATTGAACGGAAAGGACATATCTTTAAAGTTAAACTAAAATGTGTATTGTATGTTTACCTAAAAGCCATACAGATGCTATAGTGCTCAGTTCATTCAAGTGAGACTACAAAGGATGATTAGACCATATTTTATTTAAAATTAATGAATCATAACCATCATTTACACTTATAATTTCCATGTATTTTTACAAATCTGAAAAAAGTATTACACATAAATATTAGTAAGAAAGAAGAGTTATACAATTTTAAAGTAAATAATATATAATGAAACATGTAAATTTTCACAAAACTGCTGAAAAAAGTCTGAGAAACGCATAAAATATGTCGAAAAAGTTAGTCTCCTAGTAACTTTTTCAAGATGGCTAGGATGACATTAGCTTCGCTCAAAAGGACGTTTACCTGCTGTCAAATTGAGTGTCATGGTATGAAAGTTCATAGTAAAAAAATGGTGAACGGTTTTGAAACGTCGACGTAAATTGGCCTGCCACAGGCCTGCTAAAAACGATGTCATAGTACAAAAGAGCAATGCAGTCCAATAGCAGTCCTGCTTTAAGAGCTAATGGTAAGGCCCCAGAGCTTCTCAACTATCGAAACTACGAGGACAACTTTCTGATCAAAATTTCGAAACCAACTTTATTTTAATTTATAAATTTCTAGCTATTGCTTTCGGCTTTGTACGCGTAGAATTATGAATTTGAAAGTATCCCACGGTAACCGTTTAACATTTGTTTGGGATAAAAGTAGCCTATGACTTACTTATTAACATATTATTATTACCAAATTAACATATAATTTTACAAAAATCGGTCAAGCCATTTCAAAACTGTGATAAGTACGAGTTTTTTTTACAATTCTTCTTTGCTATATTAGTTCAATAAATTAAACGATTTCACCGGATTTTAATTCTAATTGATATGAAAAACTTTATTACGTTATTTAATGTCGTACTGTAATTAAACAATATGAAGGCTGAATAATGATCGCTACCTTGTCATTTGTAACGGTTAAAAAAAAGTTTAAATGTCAAACTCAAAAGTTTTCGCTCACTTTTTCGCTGCATTTGCTCATTTGCTCCTTCTCTTTTTATTCTGCAACCACCCACCCTGCGAAACTACGAAATAAACGAAAACTTTTACAGAAAAGAAGCAATTAAGTATTGTTTACGTATTTCATAATATAATTAAAGTTTTTTTACTTCGTGCGCAACGTGAAATAATCAAGGTAAGTCATGTTGTTCTGTATTCTGACTTTCTGAGGATATTTCTTTCTAGCAGTAACCAAACCACGGACGAGTGAAAAACTTATTTAACAAGCTATTATATTAATGTAAGGACATAACGTATGTGTGTATTTATTTTCTTTTAGTGTAATGTCTTGCCGAGACTTATCTGCAGAGCAAATCGAAATCCTATTGAATTTTGCTGAATGCAACCCTCACTTTGCTTTCGGTCGTGTCTCTGTGAATTCAGAGCTTTTTAATGAATATGAATTTAAGTGGAAAGAAGTGATGAGAGACATGAATCACTTGAATATGCAAAATGCGCGGGGAATTAGGGAGTATAGAGCGGTAAGTCATGTTTGAAATCTTCCATGATGTTTTTTTATGATTAGTATGTTAGGCGAAATATTAGTTATGTTAAAAATCGCAATGAACATTCTACTTAGATATTACTACTTAGATATTTTATTATGATATGCTAAATATTATATCTTCTATCTGATTTGCTAGAAATTAATGTCAAATGTTCTGTTAGTTTTCAATTCCACTTATACAGTGTAATTTCTAGACTAATATCTTTCTAGTGATTTGTAATATGAATCAATTAATAATAACATTTTTGTTTTAGTACTGGTCAAAACTAAAAAACAGAGTACAAACTAAAATAAACCGTGCGCGTCGCCATCTGAAGATGTCTCATCAGAAGAAGCCCACCAAAGTGGCATTAACAGATTACGAGCTACGAATCTTCAATATGATGCCTAAAAACACTAAAGATCAGTATCTTATGATTGCGGGCATTGATGATAAGAATAGAAGCAAATGTAAGTTTCAGTGTTCCCTGTGTGTGCAGCAATTAATTAAAAACAAAAAAGAAATTATATACAAAAATAATGGATAGATGATTGTATTAACACATTCCAGGACACAATGCAGATTATACAATAGAAGAGTTATTGTTATCACATCAGGTTGGTGTCCCGGAAAGTGTTAATGACTGAAAATAAAATGAGTTCAAATAAAATGACAGCGATTCGACCCTTCTGCTCTTCATCATCATCATCACCAGCCTAAATCAGGCCACTGCTGGGCATAGAATTTGCCATAATTGCCTCGCTTAGCCGGCGGGTTAATGATCGCAGTTTGATCGATGGTTGATAAAAGATGCTGTTGCCAGTCTCTTGTCGGTCAACTTTCACGACACGGCACACCGCTTTACTTTTTTTTTTATTAATAATCATAAATGTGGACTACATCACACACATTGTTCTGATCCCTATTTGAATAACTATTTAAAGCACTCGTATTTTGGAAATCAAAAACAAAGAAGGTATGACAAACACCCAGACCCGGGAAAATGTAGAAGAACACTTTTTTCTACATTGACCTGTCCGAGAATCGAACCCGGGACCTCGGGAGCAGGTGACACCTTGAAAACAGGTATGTACGCCACGTCGCCAGGTCGTCAATTTATTTATTTACTTACATGAAATTAACAGGTAATATTTCGGTCAAAGATGAGCACCGCCCGCACACTCAAGCAACGAAAGGAGTGGAAACTGTTCTGAACGGTCTCGAGGCAGTTGCATCGTCAATACAGAACGTAGCTCGCATACAAGTGGAACTGACTAAAGGACAGTTGGAAATGGTGAAGAGTTTGAATAACATGGCAGAGTTGCTTAGGAAAATTAAGAATGATTACAGTGTATTATGCCATCAAAATTAATATACATATAGTTATGTTTCGGTTGTTAATCATGTTAATTTTTCAGCTATTGACTAATGTGAAGTTTGACTATCTCATAAATTTTTAGAATAAGGGCAAGTTTATGTTTAAGTTATTTGTTGGCGATTGTCAAGAGAGTAACATCTCTATCTGTATGTCAATCAAAATAATAAAAAAATGCCAAAATGCTTGCGCTAAGTATTTGAGTGTGTATCTCAAAAGCAAATTATGATTTTAATGTATCTTGATTTTTTAATATTGATTTGCGAGTTGATGGTATACTTGTTTCTTTAATGTTTTAGTTATCTCGCAAACTGGCTATTGCTGCTGGTATCATCTCTCTTTGACTCAACATGTAAATACTAGTGCTGTGACATACATCCATATTTGTAACCGCGAAAAAGACATCCGTATTCCGCGAAAAAGACCTTATTAATTTTAATAAGATATAGGTAATTATATTAAAGACAATGGTTGTAGCAATGAAAAACTAATTCCAGTTCAATATCATGTGATCAAATTTTTTGTAAATGCACGCAAAGCGTCAAGTGACATCAAATATCGTTTCAAGGTCACGCTAACCGACACCGATTATCCACAGATCTTAACACTAAATTAAATATCCGTATTTGGATCCGTCACAGCTCTAGTAAATATGCAATTTCACTAAAGTCGAAAAAAATATGGCAATATTGTCCTAAATACTAGACATATCATAGTTTTTAATATAAAAATAGTAGTCTATACGGCACACCCATACATTTGTATAAGCACAATCGTATAACCTTAATACGTGAACTGTCAAGCTAGCGAGGGAGATAGAGCGATGGTCTTTAACTTACGTGTAAGAGAGTGATGTAGTTGACAACTTCAGTCACAGTTGCCAGAACAACTCGTTAAGCTATATTGAATTGACTCTTACTGTCAGGAAGACGAGGCAAACAGTGTTCTTTAATTTATTCTTTAATTTAATTTTTTGACTGGCACATGATCAGGGCCCCATATCCGCTAATTTACAAATGGCTCAATAGAATTGAAATTGCATCTCAATTGTATATTTTGGCACATTTATTATGGTACTAAAATATACGATTGAGATGCAATTGCGATTCTATTGATCCATTTGTAAATTAGCGAAATTGAGGCCCAATATGTGTTAATTCCTAAAAAATCAGAGGAATATTTTGTTATGATGGTTATTAGAAATGTTTAAATATGTTATTTTTATGATTGTACGTTAAGTATTAAGTTTTATAAGGCTACTTTTGTATTACTACTAGCAATTATCTGTTCTACTAGTAAAGACTTGAAAAATATATTGATTTCTATAAGAATTTTGTTTGAATTCTCCTTAGAGTTCTCGCCGGCACCACACAATACTATACGTAGTATAAGAACAGCACCGGCCCTTCCCTTATTATTCAAATTCAAATGGTATACTGAACAAAAACAAAGAAACTACAATTTGTATTCTACTTACAATAACAACTTATAACTAACATGCAAAATTGGGAGGTAGTTGCAACATTATTAATTTAAATCTTCACTCGTCCCAGTAGTAGGTAACCGGCACCGCTGCTCGTTAACGTCACAGCATTCCCATCACAAGTCGGACTCGGTTATAATAAATATTTACGGAAAAATGAGTTCTAATGCCGAGTCAAACGATCGAGTCCAGCGGGTCGAGTAATTTCTATGGGTGTACTGAAGGAGTACTGCTAGGAGAAGACTGGCAGCAGCGTCTCCTTTTTTACCATTTGCCAAACAGCAATCGCCTGCTAAGCGTGGTGATTATAATTATCTTGAAAAGGTCGATTACATAATTAGCCGATCGGTAATTGTACCCGGGATTATAGGTGGACCACTATATTAACCGTGTCATTATATTTTATCTTAGTAATCTCTCTCTACACCACTACTTTTTAAGTATATCTAAAAAAAAATGGGGGTATCAGAACACGTTACTGAACATATTATTATCTGTGCAGTTAAAAGTTTAAAAAAAATGTCCTAAAATTGTCTTTGAAATGTTATGATTATTACTAAGTAATATTAGGTGTTAAAGTATGAAATTGCCGTTTTGTATGGACGAAATCGAGAAAAGTCATTTTTCCATACTAACAATTTTTTAGTTTTTTTAAAAACGCTTGAACCGTTTTCGATGCAATTAAAGGTGAAAGTTAGATGGTTATAAAGCTACGCATTATAGTATTTAAATTTCTGAAAATCAAAGTTTATAATACAAATATACTTAATTGAAGCAAGAAGGTCAGCTGACACATTGTAAGGGGTCTTTTCTTCAACGCTTTGATTATTTATCCAAAGGGAATGGCCATGAGTACTAATATCCATACAAATAATTCTGCCACTTTCGGTGCGGGGGGCGAGGAACGCACACTAACAGCGATTACAAACAAATGCATTTTCGATCATGTCGTTACGCAAGCATACGAAGAAAATGTCAAACACAAACACAGACTACACGCACACATTTACACACACGCATGAACAGCCTATCAGTATACAAGATGACGTCATTTTCGTGTAAGGAATGCTCGAGTAAGAACACTATCGATATGTCACTGTCGATGAATTCGGCCAATAATTAATAGGCTACTTGAAGTAGAGATGTCAAAATACGGTATAATACGAAATGGGCGGTATTTTTCAGGTATTTTACAAGAGAATACGGTATTTTTTGTATTTCATATTTTGATTAACAAATGCAATTTACTTGACTTTTTTACGTTCCATCGGTAAATTAACTGATCATATAAATTCAATTCAACTTAATTTTTTTTCCTTGTTTTTTAATTAAATTAATCGCACTCCCGCTAACGATAAACAAATCTTTTAGGTAAATGTAATGCACGCACAATACACAACAAAGACGTGGGACTTGCGCATGCGCGACGTTGCCACTTTGTGCATCACCTCGCGAATGAAATCCTTCTCTTCTCTCTTACTCAACTTAGATGCCGCGCGCGCGCCGCGTTTTGTAGTTAGTTTTCGTTCGTGTGTAATGTTGATGTGCCTAGACGTTCTTAGTACCTACGAAACAAAATTAATAAATCAAAATTACACTTTGGGCGGTGTCTTTAATCGATCTTTCTCTACTAATATAATGAATATGAAAGTGTGTACCTTACATAATAATATGTTCCGTTTTCAAGCTAAAACTACTGATCCAATTTTGAGAAATTTTCAACATCGAGATGTATTGGACTACATATGACTAACATAGGTAGGTTTAGGTAGGCACATACGTATCCGAAGACCAACTAGACGGTCTTACTAACCAATAATTTCCGTAACGTATAAGAGATTACTACTCAATACACTTTCAAAAAATAATATACCAAAAATACTGTACTAAATAACATGATGCTGGTTAAACGATATTAGTTTTGATTACGTTTATTAGCTAGTTACCCAATAATTTCCCCAATTTAAAGTACTTTTAATTATTTTACACTCTAAAAGATAAAATACCAAAAATACCGTATGAAATGGTATTATACCGCTTAATACAGTATTTTTGGTATAATAACTCGGAGCACATTTGGTATCTGTTGATAGTACGATGTACGAACATATGGCTGATACCAAGCTTTCGAAGTGTCTGGAATATGACCGGACCCACTTTGTGCAAGGCGACCACTGCAAACTTATTTTCTTTAACATTTCCATATTGTAATTTGATAATGAACATGATAAAATATGTGAAATTCCGCAAATTTGCTAGATTTTTTTCAAATTCTAATAAATAAGTTGTAAAAAAAGGTTAAATGTAACAGTCTTTAAGGCCAGACTAGTTATCTACAACTTAACACAATCTACCTATGAAGAGTATAACATAAAAAAAAAAATATTATTAAAAAAACCCTACACAAAAAGTTCCCTTTAAAAAGTAAAATATAATAAATGAAACTCAATCTTACAGTACCTATTAAAAATATATGTCGCATAATTCATCGTCATTATTTATAATGTCGATATCGACATTTGTTTTAGGCTGTCACAGCCCTAATTTTCCTTCAGTGTGGTCAGATCTTAAATTCAAAATTGAATCAATTCGTGATAATAATATGTTTACTAGAACGTATTTAAAACAATTCCTAGAGAATAACGATTTAAAATATAAATTATATGAAACTTGCTGATTTATTTATATGATTTATAAATGAATAATAAATCTATAATGAATTGAATAATTAATTATAGATTTAACATTGCAATGTTTTATTTCGTCGAGACATAATTATGCAGTTATATGTTTTCAGTAATATATTAAAGTAATAAACAAAACGCATATTTAATTAGACGTTTAAATGAAGTCAAATTTTATAAACTACATCTTTAAAAATTACCCTAAATTAGATACGATTACTATTTAGTGGCAACACTTATTGATTGAGAATTTTTCATGTTATTTTGCTAATTTATTGTATTATTTCTTAATATTAGGTCAAAATAATACTAAGAAATGGAAAGTAAAGTTATCCTACTGTAAACTAGAGGATTCCGACCTCGCTAAAACGCAAAAACGCTGCAATTCGGCATTTGTAGCTCAGGTCTGTTGTGCGCTACTGACATTTGCTCTATGACGTGGAACGTGCGGCAACTAGTTTTATATAACCAGTATGACCGGCGGTCTCGTACCTTTGGCAGCGGGGTACGCCTGTCAATGGCGTCTCCCGTTGAAATGCTCTAAGTTTCAACGACTTCCTTTGAAGTAATAGGCACTAGTATTGCATTTTTTTTTCAGTCAAAAGTTATTTTATTTAGTTTTTGATACAGTACAAAAAGAATTACGCAATAATATGACTATACTTAAGAGCTATAAACAAAATAAAAAATGGGAAAATAATCGGCAATTTCATACTTCAACCCCTATTATTATTTTAACTATTGTGGGCGGGGCAAGGGTGTGATCGAGAGAGCATGTATGTACGCTATCGCGGTGATTTTACGCGCGACTAATGAATGAGATTCAAACGCACAGTCTAAAATTTTGTCCAAAGTATGGGACACAAATAAACCTTAATAACTTAATTACATAATATGTACATTTTTAACTTTTAACTGCACATGTATAGTTAGTTAGGGGTAGAGATACGCCCTTTACTTTTTTAGATATAGTTAATAAGCAGTGGTGTATATACATCGTGCTTTTTGAACTACCTGGAAAAAGCAGCCCACTTTATTAGACCATTATGTATAACATCATGGCAGTTTTATTTATATATTTTGATTAAAAATATTTTTTGAAAAATATTAAATATTGATTCAGTTTTAATTTTGTAACACGCTTTGACGCGCACAGATGTATTATTTTGCTGCGGCGGGGTCTCGGTTGAATGTACCTTACACAGCTACATGTGTGCGCGTCACAGCGTGTTTCAAAATAAATAACTAAACCAATATTTAATATTTTTTTAAAAAAAATGTTGATAAAAAAAATTAAATAACACTGCCAGGATGTCATACATAATGGTTACATAACGTGGGCTTTGTTTTGCATGTGTTTGAAAATGCACCGTGTATAAAAAAAACATTGCGGGGCCGATTTAGCTGATTTTGGTTTTTAAATGTTTGTTGTAGTCCAGGAAAGGTTAATGCGGTGAGAAAATTTGGAAAAATTGGGAGGAAGATAATAAAAACAACAATTTTATTTTCCCATATAAAATGTTCTACATCAAATTTTACTGCCATTTTAGCGAAGGATCAGTTTTAATGTTTTTAGGATAGGTGATACGAAGTACACCGGGTCATCTAGTATTATATATGTATTTAAATCTGGAAAGGATCTGGATGAAATTATTAATTTGGCATGAAGATAAATGACAGGCTGGAATAGCATATAGGCTTCATACGATATCCGTGTAATAGAAGTCGCAGGCAATGGCTAATTAAACGTAGTAGCCCCCTGTTCGCTTCCAGGTCGATGTTGCACCAGCTGATGCGGACGGTGACCCTGGCGCCGCTTTTGCTCGCCGGCGTGAACGAGGAGAAGCAGCAGCTTCAGGTGGAACTGTTCAGCGACTTTGAGGATGACCAGGTCGGCCCACGGGAGAGTTTACATACAGGGAGTAATAAAAGGCTTAACCAACTAACCGAATACCACGTATTCTACCCATTTGTAAGATTTATTTTTTAAGACCCCATACCTGGGAAATGAATTGTTACTGAGATATTGTGGGTCAAAGTGAACATTTTAGAACTTTTTCATAAAAAACGCGTACGCACATCTAATTGTATTAAGTTAGGTCACAATCTTCGTCTGTAGCGCTTCGTGCGCGCTACACATTGCGGGCAATAAAAAATACTTGATTTATTTTAATGCCTAGATTAAATGTCGTTTGCCAGCGATTATTTTTGTTACATACGATTTGGTTTGATGAACCGAATGCTGGGTTTAAGGCTTCGTTAAGCTTTTTGTTACACCCTGTATAAACTAATGTTATGAATATTGAAGCTCTCTCTGTTACGTATAAATGGAATGTCTAACCCATTATATATAATATGACTTCGATCGATTGTATAATAAGAACAAAATCCGGTCAACAACAACATAGTCTGATACAAAAATTGCACCTAAAACTGCCCTCCACCAGACGTTGACTTTATGTCAGAGTCAATTTTATATCCCGGCCAATTGTGTCTTCATACATATTATGGATATTTGTGTCATGTTGTATCTATTCCATTCATTTAGGTTGTACTAAAAGTGCCTCCTTATGTCAAATGAATGCACATTTAGTTGTCACTTTTTTCACCTTGATTGTGTTAACTATTGCATGCCAACGTAATTTGGCCGTGTTATAAAGTCAACACAGACATAAAATCAACGTAAAAACAAATGATGACAGTTGTAGGTATAATTTTTCTATCGGACTGATCTAGTTCTTATTATACACTGAATTGTTGACCACTTAACAAACGAAGCCCTCGTTCTGTAACCATGTAGGTATAACATCTTGATAGTGTAGTTATAATTTTTTTTATTAAATAAAATAGTATTAGAAAAATGTAAAAAATAAGACTATTCATTTTGAATTATGCTGTGACGCGCACGGACGTTGGAGAAGAGAGTTGGAGAGACGGATCCTGGAGAATCTTACACAGATACATCCGTGTGTGTCACAACGTGTTCCAAAACGAATAGCTGAATCAATATTTTATATTTGTTTATTTTAATTAAAAAAAACACTGCCAAGATGTTACACATAGTGGGTATATATTTGATTGTTGGGAAGTTTAAAATACACAGTGTATAAAATCAGTTTTATTTCTGCAAATAGGCCCCTGGAGGCGCTTTTACACGTCCCAATATTTAAACCTACCACTGCTTCGGGACAAATGTGGTCTAGTGCCGAGAAGAAGCAGTGCAAGGAACTCGGGTCACTATTGTCAGCCTCTTTTTAAATAAATATGTTTACATAAGATAATATGCCAGTGCGACCTGGGAAAATTTAAAGCCACACGTTCCTATTTATGTAATCATTAATAGTATAATAGCCCTTTTTCATTAAAATAACTTTGATATATGATTTGAGTTTATGTACAGGAAGTTCAGAAATTGACTGTGATAATTTGTTGAAAATACGAATACAATTTCCCATGAACGAATTACCCACTTTTCGCAGTCTGAATCCTGGAACGGCAAGTTTATCTTTATTTCGGGTAATGAAATTGTGCACGTCACTATTTTTGACAAATAACTCTAGGTTCTTACGGACGTACTTACATAATGTTTTCGAAAATGTATTGAGATGCAACTGTAAGTATGTTGATCTCTTTGAATAGCTCTCAATAGATATCGATAAGACAATAACAAAGGCGACGTTTCCAGACGTTGCCTGTGACGGACGCGTACGTAGAGCTTCAGTCTCGGCACGCGCAGGTGTACGCGAGCGAGCTCCACATACAGGCGCACTTCGCCGGCCTGCGGTACCTCATGTACCACTGGCCAAAGCTATCCGCGCTAGTCGGTAAGTAGGCTAGCGGTACTCAAACATTTTGCTTCTAAAACTGTTCTGTAAGCATATGAATGGCTAAGAAAAATATTTGGCTCCAAGTTATTGTTATACGTTCAAGCAACACTTAGGTTAGTACTAAATAACTAACACCAGTATTTAAAAACAAGTAAAAGTAATTACTTGACTAAAAGTAATTACTTAAGTGACAAAAACACCCGTATTGATAAAGAAGTAATTACTTACTGCTTTGTAAAGTCATAACTTTAGGTGTGCGTAAGTAAAGGAAATGGATCACCATTAATTAATAGTCATATTATTTGGCTGAGAATGCTAACTTTTGGTAGTTCTAACTTCTAGCAATTACTAGATTAACATTAAATTAAAGACAGTACAGTAACAGTCAGTATAATCATCCAGTCTGTAGCCAGTATAATATGGCGACTACTATAGAGCTAAGTGCTGCTCCCGATTGTGAATAATATACAATAGCAATAATGTACAATAGGAAAGAATGTCAGAATGAAAAGCAGTTAACAGTGTTTTAATAAATACTAGAGGTAATTTGCTAAAATGATACTGTTCTAGTTTTTTGAGCATTGATTTTGTTTAGAAGTAATACAATTAAATCAACTGGCGACAGCACTTAGCTCTAGTAGTCACCTTAAGTCGGATTTGAAATTACGTGGCTTCACGTAATTGGATCGGTAGTAAAAAAAATAATTTAAAAAACCCTTTTCTTTGTTTCGTATTCATTATTAATAAAAAGTAATAGGGGTTAAAGTATGAAACTGCCGATTTGTACTGAAAATCAAAATTGTTTATATTTTAATTTTTAACAAATTTATTTAATCAAAATAGTTACCATTATTATCTATACATTGCTGCCATCTAATAGGAAGGTCATTTATGCCTTTGTGATAGAACTCTGAGGATCTAGACTGCACGAACTGTGTGAAAGCATTTTGTACTGCCTCCTGGAAAGAAAACTTCTTGTCACGTAGATAATTGTCCAAATCACGAAAAAAATGGTAGTCCGTTGGAGCAAGGTCTGGCGAATACGGAGGATTGTCGAATGGTTTCTAATTGCAGTTCCTGAAGGGTCAAAACGGTTTCTCGTGCTGTATGAGGTCTCGCGTTGTCATAGAGCAATAATGGTGAAGATCGATTCATGATTCGGGACTGTTTTACTGTTAGTTTTGCCAACATTGTTCGGAGTTCGGCACAATAGACATCTGCCGTTATTGATTGACCAGATCGGAGAAAACTATAGTGAATAACACCATGCTGAGACCACCAAACAGTTACCAATCAATCAATCAGCCTATTGCAGTCCACTGCGGAACGTAGGCCTCCCCAAGGGCACGACACAGTGCACTATCCCCCGCTTTCCTCATCCAGCCACTACTAGCGACCTTCAGGTCATCGGTCCATCTACACTACGTTTGCAGAGACGTGGTCTCCATTTGAGAACCCGTCTACTCCAACGCTCATCGGTTCTGCGACAAATATGGCCAGCCCACTGCCACTTCAGCTTGCTACACTTTTGAATAATGTCCATAACTTTGGTCCTCTGCCGGATTATCTCGTTCCGGATTTTATCCCGCAGCGAAATACCGAGCATAGATATTTCCATAGCTCGCTGAGCGACATGCAGACGGTGGGCCAGCCTGACTGTCATGTTCCACGTTTCGGCTCCGTATGTCATGACGGGTAGGACGCACTGATTGAACACCCTACTCTTCAGGCATTGCGGCAGTGACGACGAGAAGATATGACGCAACTTCCCAAACGCTGCCCAACCCAGCCGCACTCTTCTTGTGATTTCACGTTCAAAGTTGTCTCTACCTAACTGCAATATCTGCCCGAGGTAGACATATTCTTGGACAACTTAGAGCGCTTCACCGTTGATCAAGATTGGCTCCGGAGTGATAAAGTCATTGAACATGACTTTGGTCTTGTCCAAATTCATCCGGAGACCGACCGATGTTGAAGCAGCATTAAGGCTTTGCAGCATTTTCTGCAAATCCTGCACTGATTCTGCCATCAATACTATATCGTCGGCAAAGCGAAGGTGGCTGAGATATACGCCATTGATGTTGATGCCCAGTCCGTTCCAGTCAAGTGTTTTGAAGACATCCTCCAGTGCGTTGGAGAACAGTTTTGGAGAGATGACATCTCCCTGTCTCACCCCTCTGAGCAACTGAATGGGTTTCGTCTTGTGGTTCTGTACTTGGACGGACATCGACGCTGCTCTGTATAGGCTTCTCAGTACCTCCACATATCGCATTTTTCTTTTACGGTTATCATAAAGAATCCACTTTTCATCACATGTCACAATTCGATTTAATATCCCTTCATTTCTGTACCGATTCAACAAGGCAACACAAGTTTCAACACGCGTTTCTTTCTGCACATCAGTCAAATCATGAGGCACCCATTTTTCGTATTTTGTTATTTTATTGATTTGACGCAAATGAGTCAATATTGTGGGTAAGGTTACGTTAAACCATGCCGCTAATTCCTGGGTAGTTACTAGGATCGGCTTCCATCATCTTTGTTAATTCATCGTTAATCACCTGTGTGGGCGGTCTTCCTCGTGGCTCGTTCTTCAAGTCGAAGTTTCCATCACGAAAGCGTTTAAACCAAAATCGCACGGTGCGTTCATTAGCAGATCCTTCTCCAAACGCAACATTGATATTGCGGGCTGTTTCTGCCGCGTTACTTCCGCGTCGGAACTAGTATTCAAAAATCACTCGAATTTTCGCAGTATCTATCTTTCTTGTCTAAGTTAAATAACAAAACCTCAAACCATGAAGATTCTATGTCAATTCAAAGAACCTATTACAATAAAACGGCAATTTCATATTTTAACCCCTAATACGAGTATATAGATTTTTTTTAAATTTATGACTAATGGTAGTTTTAATAATTGTTAATCTATTTTGCATTTTTAAATCTTATTCTTTTTCTTATCTAGAATAGGAATTTTGAGTCATCATCGTGATGCCCCGTTGGTACCAGGCCAAGATCTCGGGCCCTGGGTTCGATCCCCGGGACGGGCAGCAAGAATTTTTGAACATAGCTTGTGCCTCTAGATCACCAACCCGCATTTGGCAAGTGTGGTGATTATGCCTGTACTCATTATTGCTGTAATAACTTGAATTCAATGATAGATGCCTATGCCCTGCAGTGGGATGATAATAGGTTACTTTACTTTATATGCATCATATCAAATTTATACGTGATCTTACCTGAATGCAGACTCCTGTGTGTTGCAGGCATCAGTTCCAACCTTTTCGTGGTGTCGCTGATCTTCATCCTGAGCTGGTACCACCTGCAGGACGGACTGCCGGACTATGTCAAGGTAATACAGGGTGAAATACCAAAAGGTTTTGAATCAATCTGTCAAAATCAGCTAAAATCAGTTTGTTTTATTTCTGCAAATAGGCCCCTGGAGGCGCTTTTACACGCTTTTACAGCAAGTTGGCAGTGTGATTTATGTGCTTAAGTTACCTTACTAATATTATGGATGTGAAAGTTTTCGATTTTGTTACTCAGTCAATATAAATTTTAGACAAAAATATAAATTATAGGTTTTTATACCTTAGGATAAAAAGATTGTTCCCGAGGGATAAAAAGATTGTTCCCGCGGGATAGTTAAGTTGCGCATACAAAATCTCGGCTAGTATTATACAATTTTGCTGGGATGTTCGTTACTCAATCACGCCAATATGTCTTAATGGACCTAAATGAAATTTGGCACATTTTATCCCAAATAGTAAAAAGCATGCCAGTTTGAAATTCGAAATTCCATGTGAACAAATAATATATATGTATAACTACATAACGACGGCTGTATATTTTATTCAATAAACTCCCAGTTGCCTCCAGAATGGGCACTGTTGCAAATAATCAGACCCTTGGGTTGAGAAACATTTTTACAATAAAAAAGTAAAGTAACAACCCATTTACACTCACTGTTGAGCACGGGTCTCTTTCCTTTATAAGGAGAGGGGCTAAGGCCTTAGTTCCACCACGCTGGCCTAGTGCTGGTCGGTGGACGGCGACGGCTACGCTGTGTCAACATCGCCCCGCGTTGGACGTTTCTCAAGCCGCCCAAAGGCCTCCAACAGGGCTTAACGACTGTTATCTTGTCACAACAGCCCACAGAAACCGAGACCGACAGAAAGTAATTACAATATATATTTTTATTTTAGAGCAAATTCGGCCAAAACTTGAAGTCTGAAAACGAAGACGAAGACAGCAAATTTGGTTTCGAGGGTAAAGTCAAACTCGAGAGAGAAGGTACGATTTGATTTTTTTTAACATAGTTTTTTGTTGGCCAAAATTAAAATAAAACTTTTTATTTGGTCATGTACTAATAACAATTATATCATTAGGAATAAACATCAACGCGTGCAAGCTTTGTAATATTGTCCTGAAATTGTTAAAGTAGAAATGTTTCCCTTCTAGATTCTTCCCAGTTCTTAGACGATGAGAGCCTGTTGGAAGACCTGAAGCTTATCGAGGATCCTAAGAAGGGTTTGTAACAGACCAAGGCAAAAGGTACCATACTCACTTGGGCCTTAGATTGCTTATTGACTGGGAATTATTTGACCAAAGTAATGCTGGCACCCTTTAGTTTTAAATTTATTATAGCACAAAAAAAATCGCAAGTTTAGCAGACAAGGTGGTAAAAATTTTAAAACGAGCAGAAAAAAATAGTCCATAATAGAGACACTTCCTTGGCACTACTTTTATTAGTTCAACATGAGCTAAGGAATTTATGCAAACAGCCGACCATCGGTGTTCGCAATAGTGTAGTGGCAACACCAATATACTCTTACAATTATTATCACAAAAGCGTCCAGAAGAAATGGTCATACTCAGTTTTTTCCTATCGCTGTCTTCCTCGAGGCAATCTACCATTTTTAGAGTTCCGCAGTCAAAACGAGGCACCCTTATAGTTTCGCCATGTGTAATATCAATGTGGCAGATATATTATAAATAAATTCCCCTTTGCACCCAGTGGGGGCGCTGCCAGTCGAGGCAACTGAGTATGATCTATCCAATAAACAAATTTAGACTATTTTGAACACAATTTTTTACAAGATAACATTTTTATAAGTGCCTGGAATCTTGTCATATCTTTTGATGTTATATTATTCTAGATTAAAAAAAAAGGATTGATACGAATTGACTGTAAAGATGTGTTTTGTCTGTTTTCTTATTTAATGACGCTACAATTATTGGATTTGTTATTTCCGTAATTAGATGGGTTAACGATCGCATTTTAAAAGATAGTTGTTATTTAAATGTGATATTTTAAGTTCAAATTTTTATATATTATCGTTTTTTTGTTACATTATGTCATCAGTAGGTTAGGTAGAGAAAAAATGATATTAGTATATAAACTTGAATGGTATGGCGCCCGCCCGGCATGCGAGGAGATGCGGGTTCGAGTCCCGCCTGAGACAAAATTTTTCAAGTTTATATACTGATATTATAAGTGCAATTAAGTTGCTAAAATATTAAATAAAGTATAAAAATGATATTTATTTACAAATTATGATACTTAATATTAATGTACGTTGGATGATAGAAAAACGCATGTGATAGAATTTTACTATGGGAATAAAATGTTGAAAATATTATATATTTTTATTTACTGTTTTGATCCTCCTATAAGAGCCCCTTTACTCATAGTTCTGCTTGCTTCATTATCGTCAGTCAGGGCTAGGAAAACGTTATATTTTTCGAAACGTTTTCGCCTTAAGTACCTAAAAACTTAAGTGTTTCGAACGGAATCACAAAAAAAACCTTTTTACGGGAAACGAAATTTTAAATCGTTCTTGCTCAATAAAACGTTTTTGTCCTTTTAGACCCTGCAATACGAACGAACACGCGGCACGCGCTGTCTCAGTTTAGCTCTCTACGGATTAAACCGTTTTATTACGTCCTCATTTCTTTTTTGTTCCGAACAAAATGTTGAACAAGGGATTGTCCTTAACTTTTTAAAAACGTTATTTTGAATAACGTTTCCGAGCCCTGTCGTCCATGGACTGTTAGTCTCTTTAAAACGTGCGAAAGCCTCTTGGCGAGATGTATGTAGATCTAGTATCTTGGAAACAAGCAAGTGACTACGCGCTAGTCCACTCGAGCTTTACTTGGATCGGCTCTATAACGGGTGTAAAAAAAACCAAACGCAGATCCAAAAACCACGTACTGCCGCCATAACTAGGATCAATTTTTTTTTAGAACCATACCTGGGAAACAGCGTTCCGAAGATATTGAGGGTCAAAGTCACAATTTTGTTTGTTTTTTGCCAAAGGTTACTTAAAAACTTTTCTTCTTAGAAACAGTGTTTTTATTTATTATTTCGTTCAGAATAAGGCTTTTTTAATTACAATACGCAATGTACGGCTCAGCGCGGATGAATTTTGAACTTAGCAGCCATCTCCAGCGCAGCGGCCGCGGCCCACGCTCCGGCTGCTATACATTGCGTGCTATAAATTATAATATTATTTGACTCCCAAAAATAAAATCATTTCCCAGCTATAATATTGTCTAATATGACTTAGTTTGCTTTTCAGATTGCGTAGCTTCAGGGTCTGCGTTTAGTTTTTTTTACACCCTGTATATAAACAGCTTATGTCATAGTGTCATACCTACCCTAAGACGACTACTAGAGCTAAGTGCTGCCCCCAATTGATTTAATTTTATTACTTCTAAACAAAATCATTTTCAAAAAACTATAACTGTAGCTCATTTGGTGAGGACGTTTATCTGTAACTGATTGTTATTCTAGTTTTTTATGTTATATCAATGGGAAATATAAAAAAAAAACCAACTGTGTTTTCCATCGTTTATTGTTTTACATTTATATTCTTATATGAGCAATATTCTATATACAACCTTACTGCCCTTGACCATTTATAAGTTACCACACATTTATTACATTTAACAACAGTGTTCTATGTTAAAATTTAATTTATTTTCATTCACAGATGAAGCCGAATGTTTACGTTCCTATAAAACATTGAACACTGTACTGTTATTGTGTTTATTTAAAATATTATACCTGCACATTCCATTTCGTTCTATAAAATTGATTTTACCGATATGTACATTATAAAATATTAAAATGTTTTAAAGTAGGTAAGTAACTAAAAAAATCTAAAAATCAATATCCCAATAGCTTCTATACCCTCCTCTAAAAAATAATTGATTACATTTAAAAAAAATTAACAGTTCAGCCTTAATATTTTGGTATTAATAATTTTACGCTGAACTATCACGTCCGGTGTTACAAATAATAAACTATGCAAAAAAAAACCGGAAAAGAACAAGTAGGACACTCACCAGGGGTTTCGTACAAATTTATTGGTGATTTACCCATAAATTTGTAAGGAACCGGCGTTTAATTGGTTCCAGGAATCGAGTCTCAGAATTTTTTTCATATTAGCTCATAATTAAATTTTTTTAGTTTTAAAATTTTCCCTTTTACTCGTAGAATGAGGCGGTACTATGTACATAGTTTTAGATCAATGGGAACTAGGTATCTTATAAATTGATTCCCTTGAGTGTCGAAATATAAGTTTTTAACGTCATAAATGGTCGTATCTTCGTTTTGTACTTACTTACCCCCTTATTCATAATAACGCAAACAATCTAATAAACCTGTTTAACTGTTACACTGTTTTGTCTCGTTCTTTTTTAGCGCTGTCATAATTTGAAAGATAGTGACAAAACAGTGTGATAGCTAAAATAGGTTTATTGGACTGTTTGCGTTATTATGAATAAGGGGGTTAGTGTTTCGTTGTTTATATGCGTAAGTGGGACCATAATCTAAGTTATCATTGTTGGAAGTCACTTCTCTCGGGAATGATTATTCGTAGGTTCTACCCGACCGAACCGTTAGACAATCTAACAAGGTATCCTGTTGAACTTAATACAGCGCAAAAGTTGAAAATACCTCGAGTATAAAATAGAAATTTCTCGTCATCACAATTTCCATAGAACATTAACTAATTTGGCTACATCATAAATTCTCTTGTTAAAGATAGTTCTACGTTTAAATTTTCATAAAAAATAGACATGACTTGGAAGTTGCATTCAAGTATTACTTTATCTAGATATGTACAATAAACATTCACAGTGGGATTTATTAATCTGACGCTTAGATGTTCGCGATTAAATCCTGTTTTACCTTTTAAATGTTTATGGAACGCGAAAGTTTTAAAGTAGTCTAATGTCATGATTTTTTAAAAATGTTATTTTTCGATTTGAAACCATGACTCATAAATTAGTGGTCAAGTTATTTCCTAGAAAGGTCATGTTTTCCAAATCCTACCGAAGAGAAAAAGAAAAATATATTTCTCACTTTAGTATATCTTACTAGCACCCATACTAAGATATTTCCTACACTTATCGTGATCTCGTCCTGGTTTTGTAAATTTCGGATTTACCAAACCATGCCGGCGATGACGAATCCGCAGTTTTCACGACGGAACATCCGCGGATTTGTCGTAACGGATATTCCGCGTGGCTTGCTGATAACCTCAATCCTTGTTGCAAACTTCTTAGAAAGTAGATAGTGTGCGTGATGAATAATTTATTTTTATTAGTATAGACAGTACAAAAATAAGTTTATAAAAAAATTAAACACTTGTAAGTTATCTTTTAAAAAAATGTGTTATTATATTTTTAACAATTGTAGCAAGAGTTTAAATATAAAATTACGTTTTTTATATCAGTAGGTACAGAAGCGGAGTTGGGCGGATAGGTACAGGCGTAAATTGACCAATGACAGAGCTTTAAATAATAATAATAATAATAGTAATAATAATAGTAATTTATTCTCTCATCACAAACAAAATCTGTGATTTGTGGATTTCGATACTTTACTGTTGGTTTGTTTGGTCAATTTACGGTTCGCTTTCCAAAACGCTAAGCTACGAAGCTATACGACTTTTTCCAACGATGATATAGTAACGGGGCGACTAAGATATGCTATCTAATGTTGGTAATCGGCACACGTCTTATGCGTAGTTTGTCTCATTCGCAACTTGTCCCAATAGCAGTTATTAGTCAATCTTTGTACGGGACGAAATGCGAATGGTACAAACTGCGAATCGGATGAATCCATTTAAAAAGTATAGCTTAGAACAGGGTTTCTTAAACTTTTGGCTCCACGAACTTCTTTTTAAGTTTCCAGATGATAGCGAATTTCTAAACTTGACTTAAAAAAAAAAAGGTTTTTATTTTAATAATTAAAATTAAAATGGGTACTTATGTTTTGCCGCAATTTGGGTCAATTTTAGGAGTAATTTTGGTATCCACTCTGTCTAATTACGAACCCTAGGGGTGCCTAGGGTCGCGTAGCCCACTTTGAGAAACCCTGGCTTAGATGAGCCAGTTGCCGTTACTGTCATGTTATCAACAATACCAAACGCGTCCATTGTAAGTATTGCAACGTAGCATAGCAAATCTTTAATACGTCGGCTGCGGGCTTTTCGTAATGAATTATCCTAAAAAAACGGACTTGACTCGCAAACGCGTGCGCCGTACATGCTTTCAGCGAATATTTCGCTCCAAACACATGTGTGTAAATCAGCCCAAGCGTCGAATGATAAAACACGCGTAAACGCGTTTTCAGCAGCGAATGTGTTAATGGAAAAGTAGCCTTAGTTTTACACTCCACATGTTTAGAGAGGACGTATTTCATTAAATACACAACCTTTTTACAGACTTTGAGGTAGGAAATGTAGCTAACACATGAATTGTCAATTAGGAAGAGGGTTTATTTTTTTAAAATTTAATTAACATAATTAGTGTCTAATTTATTATTTACAATTTCGATTAAGTGTATATATTATAGAGAATTTATACAATGCAATATGATTGAAAATATGATGCATTTGGCCCAATAGACAATAGTTTAATAGCAATACTCTTGTATATGTTAACAGAATATACAGTAAATACTCGATTAAGTGTATATGTTGTAGAGAATTTATGCAATGCAATATGATTGAAAATATAATGCATTTGGCCCAATAGACAATAGTTTAATAGCAATACTCTTTTTAAGTCAAACTAGTATATATTAACATAATGTACAGTAAATACTATTGCGAAGTAAAATATTTTATCTTCATTTTCGAAAAAAAAAACACTGTTCCTGGGCATATATTTTTTTTTAAAATGTTGATTATATTTGTTTTTATTCGCCGTAGTATTTATGCATACATTAACATAGGCTGGTTACTGCTTTTATACCATTTATTAGGATTCTGTTACGATAAAGTTACAACAGTTTTGAAATAGAACCAAAATGGCTAAGGAACCATGGCTAACAATTACATTTGTTTTTATTTAAATTAAAAATACCACGAATAGTTTTGGCGGATACCAGAATATAAGCCACAGATCCAAAATGACAGGATTATTCTCAAACGAAACTGAACTTTATGGGTTATGTTTAAAGTTTAATACCGATTGGGACATTTTTACATATGGGTAGGATCATGTGCTACTGGCTTCATTATACGTACAAACGTTACTTATATTGAACACAATCATACAAGTTATAATTGAAATAACGCGAAAACTGGCAGACGCCGATTCTAAAACTCAAACACAACTTATTTCATTTAAAAAAAAACTTTGCCGTAAAAGCAGTTGTAGCATGTAGAAGCATTTATATCGATGTTCTAATTTTTAGGTCTTATAATAAAAGTTATTGTGAGCGTCAGAATTACGCCTAACACTTTTTAAAAAACCTATAAAACAAATCTATAATTTTATTATTTCATCTTGCATTATTTTGCTGTATAACTAAAAAAAATGGCAGATTAGTAGCCTTTTATTCATTTTTAAGTGCATAATCGTAGTTTAAATCCAAAACATTTCAGTTAATTTGGTCCAACTTTATAAGAAATATTTTATATATCTAATATATGTGATTTTAAATTATACAATTAACTGTTCTGACTATAAACCTATACAGCACTAGAGAATAAACTGTTTTTTTTTACCCGTTATAGTCATTTATACAAAATAGTATAATAAATAACGATTTTACTATCGTTCCATACATACATGATTTAGATTTCATTTGTCTTACTATAAACATCAAAGAATAAAAAAAAAACAAATGTGTATAATAAAATACGTTTCATAAGTGGTTTATATATTTATACAGTGATAGTTTTTTGTGCTGCATTTGTACGGTTGAAAAAACAAATTTTTGTTTTTGTATAAAGATGGTTTTTCAAGCAAATAAAATGCTGGTATATTTTCAAACATAACTTATTTACTGAGCTGACGATTATTGTTAGTATTTTCCATAAATTACGTTGATAATGTATCATAAGGGGGTGGGAGGGGTCCTAAATTTTCATGTTGTCACATTTCAAAATCTATTATAATCTAAGTGTTAAAACACGACTTTGAAATATCATCGAAAAAATTCGTAACTGCTGTTTTAATTCAATAATCACAAAATGTAAAATTGTAATATATGTCACGTCACAAATTATGTGACGGGGTTCAAAAATGTGACAAGGACGGGGATGGGATCAAAAAATCATGACATTCGTATGAAGTAATTTTTGCATGACCTCTAATTTATCTTGCAGCATGTATTTTTTTCGGAGTCATATTAGCTGTCTTTTTAGAGTCTAGCTAGAACTTAGGTTACAAATGTAATAGATAAAAAAATAAAACATTTTTTTGCTATCAATCTGTATCGGAACATCAATAATGGTGGTTTATGACCTTTTCATATTTATTTATTACTAAACTAAATGTTACTAATTTAATCTAACAAGAATAGGTTTGGGATTAGCAGAGCGTTACAACGCCATCTGTTGCTTAGTTTCACAAACCTTCATTGACGTCTACCTTTACGAAACAGAGCATTACAAATTAGACTTTAAAGTATTCGTTTAAGTTACAAAATCATTTTTCATACACTGTTGTCTTTTATAGCAAAACCTTAAAGTATGATATTTCAATGTTCCATTTGTTCAAGGTTCAGTTGATAAGAAAATTACACGCACAGTACAAAATACATGCAGTATGCTAACTTTCTGCGAGCACTTGTTGCTTTATTTTTTTCAATATTCAACTATTCATACCTTGGTATAGTAAAGTTATACAATATCATAAATTAAACCACTTTAAAAAAAAATGATCATACCACTTGAGTATCGAAAAAAAAAGGCCTTGTAAAATTCAGAAAAAGTTAGCATACAGCAATATTATACTTAATACAGTGGTCTGATCGCAACAGATGTACCTGTCCAGTTGTAGTTGTGTAGTTCTTCAGCTCGCAGTGGAAGCGTACCGGGATAGCTCCGGGAGCACCATCCCCACCGCCTGGAAGAATTGAGCGATCTACGTCAGAGTGTTAATGATGCCGTCCGGTCGGCGGAACATGCAGGATAGGATGGGATGGGATATGAAGGGTATCTCAAGCCGCGTATGCATTAGGAGATATGTCGCTCGACTCGTGTCCAGGGACCGGAAAACCCATTTTTAAGAGTAACCCTATTAAAAAGGAAAGCCTATTGAAAAGGTTACCATGTGATAGGGTTACCCATGTGATAGGGTTACCTTTGATTGTGTTAGCTTATAAGTTCGGTAACCTTTTTAATAAGGTTTAACCGCTTACCACAAATTATGAGTTGCGCATGGAAATTAAAAAAGCCTTTATAGGGTAAGCCTATTAAGGGGTTTTCAGTATTGGTAAGCTTGCCTGGATTGTTTGGTTTAACATATCTTCGGGGTAAGCCCGATGATAGGCTTACCTTTCGGATAGGGTTTTTAAAAACAAGTCTATAAAAACCCGATCAAATACCCCTTTAAAGGTAAGCGGTTCTGGTCCCTTGTGTCCCGATTCACGCGACGTTGCCAAACTTCGCCCGACATGTACCGCGACATTGACGCTCATTCGAATGAGTGAAGTCAATCTATCAATTAAACTGACGTGGACGGCCACACGTTATCGAGCGTAGTAGGCCGCAAATGTCCCCTAGTGAGTACGCGGCTATCAAATAGGATTACACATAAAACTCATCATCATCATCAGCCTATCACAGTCCACTGCTGGACATAGGCCTCTCCAATTGCACGCCACTTAGGTCGATCCTCGGCTTCTCGCATCCAGCTCCTGCCAGCCACCTTGCGCAAATCATCACTCCACCTAGCCTGAGGGCGTCCTACACTACGTTTGCCGAGGCGCGGTCTCCACTCAAGTCACATAAAACTATTTCGCGGTTATTTATAGTACCTGGACTTTAAATGAGACCAAGCTAGATCGATTTATCGCCCCCGAATTTTCATGAAAATCATTGGAGCCGTTTCCGAGATTCAGCCGACATTAAACAAAGTGCTTTTTTAACCGCCTGAGAAACAAAGCCCACGTTATGTACAAAATCTTGGCAGTGTTATTTTATTTTATGTTAAAAAAAAACTTGCAACAATAAAAAGATTGATTAAGAATATTTATTTTGAAACACGCCGAGACGCGCATGGACGTAGCTGTGTAAGGTCCCGGGTGAATGATATAGATAGATCTAGGAGATCCCCCTTTATAGCCAGAAGACAACTCACTTCATTCTCGGCGCGTTCCTCGACGTTCTGGTACTGAACATCTAGCTCTGAGCTGTTGACGCTATGCTCCCAGTCCTCCAACAAATATCAAAGTAAACGTATCAGCATTACTATAGCGCTTCAAAAGGAGATCACTTCTAAACCTACACGTGTGTCGCAAGCCCAAGACACTGCCCAGAAGACCCGGCATCAAGAAGTTTTTCGGCAGACTTCTGTGTCAAAACTGCTGTTTGGCTGATCGAAAATTATTCTACCCATAAGGTGCTGGGGGGTCAGAAGAATACTGGAATAGCGTTGAGAAATGGGAAAATCGACGAAATTACCAAAACAGCCGGACGTAACTGGATGAAAGTGGCAAGAAGTAGGTAGGGAGAAAGATTTGGAGGAGGCCTACATCACTGGCCTGTGATGAGAGATATCTGCTAAATATGCAAAATGATTTTTTGTCTGTAGGTAAGAAGAACACGGAAAAAAGCTTAGAAATGCGAAGTAGGCGGTGCAGACGCGCCACAGAGGTGCCTAAACATAAATGTAAGTGAGCGCTGTGATTGAATTCGCTTGATTGGCTTAATTGAACTCGTTTATCTGTAGTGGGGCGACATAGGTTCTTATACAAATGGTGCATGACAGCTTTTCTAACCTTTTTCCATGTTCAAATGTACTAACACTCAACTACCTTGACCATTACGTGTATCAAAAACATAAGTATGGGATCTCTGGGTCAATGGTCGGCAAAACAATAGTTCAGTATATAGGATCTCAAGGTAACTTCTGCAGGCTTTAGGGTCTGTAATGTTAATGCTGTTATCTGGCTCTGTAATGTAACTGACCTCATTTTCGGCGCGTTCCTCATCGCTCTGGTACTGAACATCTAGCTCTGAACTATTCACGCTATTCTCCCAGTCTTCTGAAGATTCTACTGACGATGCGTCCAGGTCCATTTCTGACAATGCAAAAGAATTGACGCTGAATTCTAAACCTTATTCACTTCTAATTAAGTTAATATTAGTAAATATTTTTAGGTGCACTGTAATAATACTATATTCATTATAATAAATGTACAGTCAAAGAAGTCAGTTAAACTATTTTACAGAATAGGTATATATCACTGGCAAGCGTATGCAAAATGGGTTGACTTGATAAAACTGCTAATGCACCTGCTTTCTTAAGAAACAACTGTTAAAAAATAATACTTTTGACCTATTTTGGCCATCATTAACTTGAAATCTACACCCTCAGCTAACTGGGCAAGTAAACATACTCTTCATAAAAAAAACAGTGTAGAAAGTCCAGTCTTTTTGAGTGCAGTAAGTTCTTATGACTTTTGTCATCTTTATTTATACAGGATGACTTTTTGATCATCTTCAAAATTTTCTACAGACATTCAGTATTGTATTTAAAGCCCATTTATGAAGTAAAAAATGTAAATCAAGTTTTCATCCGATAAAATTTATCACATAGTTTTAAATTTTTATGGTCCTAAGCCTGTTAAGGTATGAAAGGAAAATAAAAACCTTATGGATAGTATCGTAATTAATGAATAAGATATATCAAATTTTTTTATTTTTGGCGGATATTATCAAAGTGCTTTATCTTGACATTGTTGTACTGGGCTATACCAAAAGAAAAAATACGTCATTTGTTTTTAATCTCGTTGATTGCTTTATTAAAATTTGGAAGGTGGTTAAAATTTCATCCTGTAGATATCTCTGGCCATCCTGAATTTGCAGTTACCAATATAACCTAAGACCCCTATGATGAATCTGACCTATGACTCCGGCTTTTTCATTACAGTCAGTACCTATGACGTATCAACCCAAAAGAGACAGTCCCTTATACACCTTGCATTTTTAATCACCTGGAAAACGGAGTCCACGTTTTGTTACCATTATGACATCATGGCTGGGTTATTTAGTTTATCAATAACAATATTTTTTGAAAAATATTAAATATTGATTCAGACTTTTAATTTTGTAACACGCTGTGACGCGCACAGACGTTTTATTTTGATGCGGCGAGGTCCCGGATGAATGAACGTTACACATCTACATCCGTGCGCGTTATGAGTGTTTCAAAATAAATAGCTGAAGCATTATTTAAAATTGTATTTATGTGACTCGAGGATCTTCAACAATCATCATATTATAGCCACTTCACTCCACTGCTGGAAACGGGCCTCTCCAAATGGAGGAATTTTACCAATATCATATACAGGATGAAATTTTAACCACTTTCTAAAATTTTTATAGGCGTTCAGTATCGTATTTAGAGCCTATTTATGAAGTAAAAAATGTAAATCAAGTTGTCACCCGAAAATATTTTTCGCGATATAGTTTTCAATTTTTACGGTCCTAAATCTGTTTAGGTATAAAGGAAAAGTCAAAAACTTATGAATAGTATTGTGATGAATGAATGAGATGCACATCGCGTAGAAAAAGTGTTACTAAGATGCCGTATCAAAAATTTTAGATTTTAGGCGGGCATTTTCTAAGTGATTTATCTTGACATTTTTGTACTAGGCTATACCAAAAGAAAAAATACGTCATTCGCTTTTTGCCTCGTAGATTGCTAAATTAAAATTTGGAAAGTGGTTAAAATTTCATCCTGTATAGATTATGACATTATTTCAGTTAATTGTAATACATTCAGCAATACTCAGGACTACTGTATGAGCCACTTGAAATCCCGTAAAAATGCACGACACCCGTGGGTTCACTATGTTTGATTTTCATATTAAGAGGGATCGATATGGTTTTTTGTCTAGTGGAAGTTTACGGGCTATAGCATAGGCACAATTTTATCCGCGAAGGTAGATGCCGCGGGCGACAACTAGACAACGGCAGGTCAACCTACCCAAAAAGTTAAAAGTCTTTGAATTGATTTTCAACTTTAAGTCCAAAAAGTAGAGATCAATATCAATTGAGAAAAGAGATGTCCCGTAACAGGCCCAGACATTGTACATCATTCTAAAAAATCAAGAAAAATCTATTGACTTTGGTAAAAATACAAATAACTGTATCATCATCATCATCACCAAATAACTGTATACGACGTATAATTTGGTGGCTCAAAAATAAAAACAATCTAATAAATATCCCTCTCAATTAGGCATACAAAATGGCGTTTGACGAAAAAAAAATGATAAACCATAAACTCTAAATGTCAGTAGCTGTCATATTTCCTTTGTCAATATTTATCATAACTGTTCTTTTCAAGTTTTTGTCACTCGTCTTATTCTCACATGAATTATAAGCTAATATTACATAAGTTAAAGCTCTTTGTTTTGTTTGTTGTTATTACAACAAGCACAAATTTTAATATGCAAACAATATCACTTGTATTTTGCAATTGTCAAAACTGACAGATGTCATCAAAGTGTCATCTTGCGCCATGGTAGTTTTTGTTGTTATGTATTGCTATTCTAATAAGTTTATTTTTGTTTAAGCCATTAAACAAAGCCATTTGAAAGAATTTGGATAATAGGTAACAAAGTGTTGTACGCATTTTGCCCTAATGGCAATGTGTACAGGTTCTGGGCCTAGCCTCTATACAATTTGGGACATCTCCTTTGACGTTTTGTGGTAGGTTGTCGTGCTGTTGTCTGTACATAAATAAAGGAACGAAGATCAATTGACCAAAAAGTATCAGAAATAGGAAAGTACTTACATTAAGAATACACTGGATAAAACATAATGAACATACCTATAACCCTGGGGTCCTGGTGTTGGCGGGGCGCAGGTACTGCGGGTATCCTTAACGCTGTGGCGTTAATGGCGAGCGCCTGCGCGGCATGGCGACTACTATTGGAGCCCTGGGCGGCTAAGTCCGCTGAAGTGGTGGGCAGTTCCTCTTGATAACGGACTAGGGGGTGGTCCTGGAAGAGTTAAAATATATATGTATTGGTAGCGGGCTCCCTTTTCCGCATCTAAATGCGAAGCCTAAGCTCCACTTGGTCCATTATGCGTAGGGGGGATTGGGGTGGTTAGAAGTCCAACCATCCCAACTCCTTCCACAAGCACAGAAGTCTTTTAGGACGTTCGCAGGCTACTGAAAGGAACTCGGTGTGCCGAGGATAGATGCCCAATAAGTTAGGATTAGCTACTCCTGTGCATTCCAAAATCACATGGGCAGCTGATTCTGCCTGTTCTAGGCAACCTCTACATGTGAGGCTGTCTGTGGCATTAATATTAAAGAGATGTTTAATTAGGGGGATGTGTCCAGTCAGTGATCCCACTACTCTTCGAAGGTCGTTCCTGTTTAGATGATTAAATTGCGAGCCAGACGTGGTGAAATAGGCGGCATGGCCTCTCTGGATTGTCTGCAGTTGCTGGTATTAGCCCAGCGGTCGTTGTGTTTAGCTATGGTTTGATGTCGCAGCCATGACCTATATTGGTTGAAGGGGATAGGCAGGTGAGGTTTGGGACCGAATACCGTGAGACCCGATCTCCTTTTAGCGAGCGTGAAAATATATGTATTTCCGTAAAGCCCCGTTGATCCAGTGGTTTCAAACCCTTAACCAGGCAATGTCCAAATAGGGCCCACCACAGAACATGGAAAGAGGTTAGAAAGGCTGTTTTGCGTCAGTTGTATGAGAACCGATACCGCCGCTTGCGCCACACTACTACTTGTACACATAATAAACACAAGCTTTCACACACATAGACAAGTTCAAAGAACTCCGGCCGGTCTCCTTACAACAAGAAGGGGACGTGCTACTATTTTAACAAGCCGGCACCACACGACAATGTCGTCGTGACGACAAACATGTATCACAAACTCGTTACAACAGCGCCCATCAAAGACGGTTTTTCAGACACAATAATGTTAATAAAAGTAACAACATAAATGATCTACTTACAGGGTGAGCGAGTTCACATATGGGATTCAATCGTAGATCAATCATTTCCAGTACTGACAGATGACTGGTGTCGAAATCTTCTGGGAGGCTGGATATCTAAAACAACAAAGAAACTCATAAAATGACTAGCTAGATTCTTATCTAGCTATGACCTTCTTCTTCTTATCTATATTTCTTAATGACCAGAGATCGGATAATCGGATGCATATTTATTTAATGTTAATTTTCGCTAGGACATTATGGTAGCGGCTTCTTAACACGTCGGCTGCGGGTTTTTCACCTGTCACTTCACCCGCAAAGCGTGTGGACTGCAATCGCTTCGAGAAAATTGTCGTTCCAAACGGTTGTGCGGCCAAACGAAACGGGTGCGTCTCATGTGATATAAAATCATTAGATATAATCAAACTTTAATAACGATCACTTTACATAATGACCATTTGTTACAACAACACATGATATAATTTTGTTTGACATAACGATTACTTTACATAACATACAGTTTATTTAATACTATTAAGTATAACATTCAAAACAAATAAAACATTTTGGAATAAAACTCATTTTATATACCGTTCATTTCATATAAATTTGTATGTTATACGCATCATTTCGTATATCTATAATTTGAGATAAAAACGTTTTAAATATTGATTAAAAGAAAAAACCGTACTGACATACATTGCTAAAATTCAGAATTTGGTTAAATCCCGACTCGCCGTGGTACTTGTCTGCCCTACACTAGAGTGCAATTTAAAAGCCGGAGGCGCGGAGGTAGTGCAGTCCTCGCTCGCAGTACGCAAGGGCGGAAGGACTGCACTTCCCTCCGCGCCTCCGGCTTTTAAATTGCACTCTAGTGTAGGGCAGACAAGTACCACGGCGTAAGTAAATGTACATGCTGCTTGCCTGCATGCATGGTTGCTTGCCTGCATACATATTGTATGCTTGTTAGCCTGCATCCATGCATGCTACCCTGCATGCATGCATATTTGCCTGCTTACGTGCATGCATACCTACTTGCCTGCGTATATATGGCATTTCGTACTATTAAAGATTCGGAATTTATAGTATTTGGTATCTTTAAATTCTGCATTTTGATGATTCTGTATCAAGTAATCATTATCTGTTTTAAATGTTGTATAAAAGGGGTGTTATCGTAAATGATAATAAATGTTATTATACTAAATAAAATTTATTTGTTTTTAGCATTATATCATGTGAATGTTACATTAAACGGTTGTTATACTAAATGATTTATCCCAATTGTTACTTATACCTTTAAAAATTATGTAATTTAAAATTATATCTTTCCATCATTATATTAAAAAAGTGTTATATTAAACAAAATTATATCATTTGATTGTATATGTTTTGGTCTTTATACGATATGTTGTTATACTATATATTACACACCCGAACGAAACACGCTCGTGTTAACACGTTGGCTGCTGAAACGCATGGTTTTATCAATTGACGCTAGGGCTGTGTTTGTTGAATTTCCATACAATTATGCGCTGAGAAAACATACATACATACACTCACGCCTTTTTCCCAGAGGGATAGGCAGACACATCTTTCCACTTGCTACGATCTTTACAGACTACTTTCGCTTCATCCACATTTATTAAACTTTTCATACACGCTCGCCGGTTTAGGGTACTCTTGACCTGACCTTTTTTTAGAACTTCCCCGATTTGATCAAGATAACTTCGTCGAGGCCTTCCACTTCCAACATTTCCATTCATACTCGCCATATATATCTGAGAAAACATATTACACGTATTATGATTTAACACATTATTTTTTGCGTGTTTCGGCCGCACAGCGTGTTTACAACATGAATGTCGATCCCGGAACCCCGAGATGTCTGTTACAAAAGTGCATTCCATAACGGCCAACACTGCAACTTTAGGTATGAATCCGATTTTTCGATGTCTAGTAATAAACGTCTCTTGGTGTTGTAATAACGCGCAGAAGGCTTTTAGGGAGATTGCATACAGTGGCAGATCCATATGGGTGGCTAGGGGACTTAAAACCCCATCTCCCCTAAATGCATCTGAGTCCTCCCCTGAATAATCGAATTGCGGTAACAAGCTACACTACCTAAATAAGTAAGTACTTCTTTGCAGTAAAGTAACTAAAATATTAATGAAAGGGACGTGTGTCTTTCAATCGTCCTAGCTCGCAATGGCATATATCTGTAAACATATTTATTTAAGAAGAGGCTGACAATATTGACCGAATTTCTTGCGCTGCTTCTTCTCTGCACTCGCACACTTTTCTCCGAAAGCAGTGGTGGGTTTTAATATCAGGACGTGTAAATGCGCCTCCAGGGGCCAATTTGCAGAAATAAAACTGATTTACAGATTTAGTATATTTGTATGTAGGAGTCGCGCCTCACCTGATTGTTGTTGAGCTGCAGATACATGAGCTCAGCGCACTTGAGCACTGAAGCGGGGAACTCCCGCAGGCAGTTGTTGCGGAGGTTGCAGTGTACCAGCGCCTCCATGCTATCCATGTGGTTGGGCAGTGTCTCTATCTGGTTGTTTTCTAATGTCAGCCATCTTGAAAGAGATTGTTTATATTTTAATGGATGCAACTGACAGCTTCATTGGGTAGTTAGTGCAGAAGGCAACAGAATTAGGTTAAGACTTATTCGTCCCAGCCCCATACTAATGGCGCGATCGGACCATGACGTGTGTTGGTTAAGTGCAACCAATGTAAAATTAATTAAATTACCTATAAATTAAACAGAATTTAAAAAAAACAAATTTTGATTTACTTACTTACATTAAAACAGAAAAGCTAGATATGGTATTCGCGTTCCATAAGCAATCTTAAAAGGTGAGCCTAAATGTGTCAGTCCCCAACAGGCAGCGACGAGTCTATAGAATCAGTTAATTTTTCGACATTTCTAATTATACATATTAGAACCACGCGCAAGCATGTGTTAGTGGTTACATCATATATACAAAATAAAATAACACCAATGAGGAACCATGTTGATTGGTCAGCACGCAGAAGCCACCAATCAACGTGGCAAAAAAGCTCCGCACCTTCACCGTTGTACCTAATAGAAATCGAAAACGCAAAGTATAAACATACTTATCAAAGATTTAATATAAGGTACCACATTTAAACCAAAATGTGCCAAACTACCACCATTAAGTGAGTAAAATACTCTATTTCACCAAGCACTGTCAGGGATTCTTGGCGACTGCCTACTGAACTACACTACTGGGCACCACAGAATTAACTACTATGGCAAATGTAACAGGATATTGGATTTCAGCCAGATTTATTATGCTAGTGTATTGTCTGCATGGGGCAAACAAAATATTCAATGTCATTACATGTTCCTTTTTACACCCTGTGTAATCTTTATTTTAGTTTTTGCATCAAATGCTACACAAAATTTGTTTTTTACTTAAAAGAAATGAACTTATACATATTTATAAAAGGAAAAAAAATACAAAACTAGGTAGCTATGAAAAGCAAAGAAATGCCTGAATACTTTAATTTGTTATGTTTATTTCACAGTAAACGGACTATGATATATGTATTTTATATCAATATTTTTACCTTAATTTTGACAATTTTGTCATTTCTTCTGGAATAGTTTGTAGTTCATTTCCCCGTGCTCCAAATGTATCAAGTTTCTCCAATTTCCCTATCTCCTTGGGGATCTCTCGCAGTCCTATCCTGTTGCACCAGAACGCCTCTAAGTTCTCCAGTTCACAGATCTCAGGAATCAACACTTCTAGAGGGTTGTAACTTATGTTTAAATTCACAAGGTTTTTGAGGTTCCCTATTTCAGCTGGCAGCGCACTGATGTTATTATAGTCTAGAGTCAAGGTTGTTAGATTCACTAACTGCGTTATCTGCACTGGGACATTCGTTATTTTGTTTCTATGTAAATACAGATGTTCAATTTCCAAACAGGTGTATAACAGGCCAGGAATTTCAGTGATTTCGAACGCGTTAAGACTCAAACGGGATTTTTTCTTGGCAATGGTCTGTTCTATGAGAGCCAGTATATGGTTTTCACGGATAAATTTTAATATTGCACTCATTTTGGATCTATTTTTGGTTACATTGCAAAAAACTATTGCGTTTTGGGCTTTTGATGCAAGAAAACATGACACCTGTCAACAAATTATTTTGACATTTGTATGTTAGTGTTGCAGCATTTTGTTCTCAATTTAGGTACTATTTACCGCATTTTCCAACGAATTAAGACAATTTCTAAAATCAACATCTAATAGCATTAAAAGACTAATTTATTCATATTTATTTTCATAATAATCTACTAAATCTTATATGCAATAAAAAAAATGACTATCTGCTTGAAAAGAAACGCATTCTACTTATCGATTTTCCGCGGAAACTGCGAAATGTGATTTTCATGTGAATAGAAATAAAACAAACAAACCAATTTTCATAAAGTTTATTTGAACTCAAAATGTGAGAAACAAACGTGTCGCAGACTAGAAAGATATTTTTAAATCAAATATGTGCTCTAAAATTTTTAAAACTGTACTTTTTATTATTTTTATTGAACAAGAATATTTTACTGTAGAGTCTAGTGGTAAGATAAACATTTTCGAGCAATTAATTACTGGGCATCTACACTACTCCTAAAATAGTATCCTTTACAGGTTTTCAACAGAATAAAAGTTCTCATCATGTTCGAAGGTCGAGTGTTGACGACGCATTTTTTAAGAACCAAAAGCCTTCCTATCGTTCGTTCCAGCCTGTTGCTGTAAAGTACCGAAAAACGACGTACCCCCGAGCCGATGATAGACCTTCCGACTATGATATTACGTCTTATGACTCAGAGTATGGTGGAGTGGTTTCTAATTTTACGTCTTCCATATATGATGATAATCCACCTTTATACCCAAACCCAGAATTTATTTCTCGAAGCAACCAAGGTGAGCTTAGAAACCAAGAAGCAATAAATAAGTTAACGATATTATTTTATCGATATACTGTACGATTTGTGTTCTTATAAACTCGAAATAGCTGAATCAATTAACAAAAAACGTAGGGCTCTTTTTGGAAAGGACTTCGGTGATTTTATTTTCATAACCACTGCGTAATTTATAAACATTATTTTAATAGTTAGCAAAACTGAAAGTAAACCATCGGACATTGAAGTGGACTTGCCTGATGACTCCTTGGCGGATGCGGACCTTAAGGAACACAACATAATCGATAGCGTCACGTACTTGTATGGATTTAATAGCTGCCATGGAGTTAGAACCGAATGGATGATACTGGCAAGTACTTTATTAATTTGTAAGCAAATCTATCCGAATGTAAGATTGTCTTGTAAATATAGCACATCACTTCTGAAAGCCTGATTGGCGTAGTGGTGCGTTGGTACGCCCACTACGCAAGAATCCCGGGTTATATAATCCATTCCCGGTCCGATCAAGTAAGATTAAGAAAACGATATTTTTTAAATCTTCATCTTGTCGTTTAGTGATTATTTTAAGGATGCTGGTGTCAGTTTTCCAAACCGCCTATAGCAGGCCTCTGAATTGACTGGTTCTACGGCTTAATTAGCCAACGGCTTAAAACGTGCCTTTTAAAGCACGCCTATAGTCCCCATCCCCTTCAAACCAGAGAATCGAACGCGGGACCTTTGAGTAGAATTTGAAAAACCGAACCGCTTAAAACTAGCCTCTGACGTCTCCTGCATCTAATAGGCGATTTGGAAAACTGAAACCAACTATGAATGACGGAAGGAAAATCATACGAAAAGACGATGACTTGTAGGATTGGTAAACGAATTGCAATGTCATAAATGTATCTTTCTCATAAACAGATCTTCATAACGAGTGGCATCGCCGTGATTCTTTTGATGTCAGCAGTGATGTGGCTGATGTGGAGCGAGTATGCAGCAGAGTTTAGGCGCAACAGCAAGTTGTACCCGATTAACATCAATCTGTGCTGCTGCCTCATAGCTTGCACGCTGATCTACATACAGGCTGTAGTGGTAGGTACTAAGTTAATTAATAACCACTCATTTTATTGATTTCGATAATGAATATCTGACATATTACTACTGTAACTTGTTATAGGGCGTGTCATCGCCGTCTCAATGTGAAAGGATCGCGCTACTGCTTCACTATACGCACATATCTTGTGCCATGTGGATAGTTGCATTGGCAGCAGCTGTAGCTGAATACTGCGCTTGTGACACGCTGCTCCCTTTAAAGTACAATTACTTGCTCGCCTACGGAGTACCCGCATTAGTCGTCATGGTAAGGTTAAACACCAATTCGTAATTAGTATGGCATTTAGAGCGAATATGATAAACATACATTAATTAAATCAACATTAATTTTAGTTTAACTACGCCTTGTCAATGGAACATTACGAAATTAAACACTACTGTTGGATGTCCATCGAAAAAGGAATGGTAATGGGTTTTATGGTTCCCGCTATGATTTTGATTCTGATCAACACAGCAATTATTATTCTCGGACTACAAAGCGTTAACAAGAAGCAGGCTGAGATGTTGACGGCCAAAATACAGGAGCTGGTTGACCACCATATAGCTAATTGGCCTAAAAATGAGCCCATGGAGACTGTGATTGATACCAATAGGAATGATAGTCTTGATACTTTGGATATTTACACGCCTGGAAGTAGCAGGAAGAATACAGATAGCTCGGATACCCTGGATCGAGAATACAATTTCAGCGAGGACGACTGCCAGTATGGTAACATGGGATCAGGCAACGATGGAAATCTCGATGGCGGAAACGATGTAAGTGTTGCCTATTATAAGATTTCTACTAATTTAGTAGATAATGAACGAATTTTCAGGACAAAAGATCGCTAAATTTAATATAATCAGTATGTATTAAGAAATAAATTGTTCTTCCACAGTCTGCTCAAGCCAAAGTCATACAAGACAAGGGACTCCTAAATATGTTGTATATGGACAATTTATCCTGGAAGTGGAGCTGGAATACCGAGGGCAACGAATTGAAGACCTATTTGAACCTTTGCTTAGTATTGGAACCATTTTTTGCAATCAACTGGGTGATGGGAGTGGTGGCCATAGAAAATGCCGCGCACTGGTCTACTCCAACGATTTACTTGATCCTCGTGGTTTCTATGGTAAGAATTTATATATAATTAACAAGTTCTTCGCTACTTTCATTCATATTTATTTAACCACTCGATCGTGCTTGAGTTATTCCAGACACAATTGAAATCAATTGTTATCGTGGCACCCGGGTGCCTCGTGGGGTTCAAAGCTTTAAGATAAGTATCTCACCAGATTTATAGATATGCCCTAAAACACTACTACCTAATGCGTCTATAAAAACACGGCCGTCGCGTTGTGGCGGAAAAGTTCTGAAATGGCGACTGATCGCCGGAGCAACGATCAATCAAAGGAAAGCCGCTGGATGCATATTGCAAGATCGCTTAGAGGAGGTTTTTGTCTCAATGCCTGATATGATTAAATATTTTCTTTTTATTAAAACAATCAAACACTAGGTACAATTTGTAACGGTAGACCAACAGTCGACTAATCCATGAACGGTTGGCAAACAGAACCTTTACACCTTTGACTTTCCGCACAACTAACTTTCATTTAATATTTTCGCCAACATACTGTTGTTTGCACGTTATTGGATTCTTAACCAGGGGTGTCTGCTCGTCAATAGGCACTGTTCTTAGCTATGCTAAAGTATTAGTGTGTTGTGTAGAAAAAAACCCTGAATGACGTACCATTGTTTTTATGACAAACCGTTTAAGGCAAAGCTCTTTGGGCGAAAAGTGAAAGATTTAAATATTTTGTTGGCTAACCGTATACGAATCGACTGATGTAAGCCGTCGAAGTCCACAATGTAAGTATTTATTCCAGTATATCTACCTAACTGCAACAATCTGTACTACACTGCCTATCGTCCGCAACAAGAACGCACCGGCTCCGTGTTGCGAGGAGGTTATCACTGAGCCCACGCTTACCAGGACTAGGTGAGAGAAATCATTTTTTATAAGTAGTACTTTACCATTTTTTTTTTTTTTTTTTTTGCACACGGACGACCGGTCGTTTCCTATTGAAACGATCGCTCGAACGGCAACCCTCCCACGGGGGAAGGAGGTGGTGAATCCTCATGGATACCTCACAGCCGGCTGTGAGGTTATGTGAGACTTCTACTCACTAAACACCACCCTTATTCGCTACCACCAAAAGTGCCGTAGCGTATCTGAGGCGACCACACCCCTGGGGGAGTGTGGCGCAGGTACTTTACCAGCAGGCAGCAGTGTTTTATTTTGGCAAGCTGTGTTTAGTTAAGTAGGTTACCACAAAACCAGTATTGCCATATTTAAAAATTAATTGCTTCCGGAAGTATAATATTGTTTAGAACAACCGGAATTATCATGTGGCTGGATGTCTGGACAAACCTTCAAAATAGCTCACATTTAACTAGGTCAAAAGCCTTATATTCTTATCTATTGTTCTTCCAGAACCACGGACAGCATCCCCTTACTGGACCCTGCGATACAGCAACCGAACGTTACCCCTGCCCCGGCTGACACCATCAGTACTATTAGCATTTAAATATCTAAACTTGTGGCTAATATGATTAAAAATTATATATGCGTGTGTTATAATATCATTATTTGATATTATCCATTTTATGGAAAAAAAGTAACAAGTCACCGAAATTTTTGATTCCAGTGCCAGGTGGTTCTGAGAATTAAAAAAATTGAATAATCGCCCGAAACTGGCGGGCGCGGCGGGAAAAATAAGTAAGTTTAAGATGGAGCTTCTATTTGTTTTCTTGTTAATCTATAAGACGAGCGTCTCCCTTAAAATGTTGTTGGAATTGAAATTGAAAATTTAAATCGCTTAGCGATGTTATTATTACTAGAGCAAGAACGGTGTTATCTTCAAAAGTGTTCTCATTAGGAATAATAAAATGATCGATTTAACGGTTGACTTTATAATGGCGCGGTAGGTAATTCGAATTTCGAATAGTTTTCGTGGTTTTCGCCGTGTTCCGTGTTAAAAGTTCGTTCCGTTACAAAATAATTATTTTACACGGTTTTACTAATGTATCTACTGAGAATAGTCCTTACAACACGTGTAAAACTTTTTTGGCACTATATATTTAGATTTTATATAAACAAAACCAATATTGTGATTTATGTTTATACGAAAAAATATTTTGATAAAGCAAGCACTGGTATTTATACTGGCTTATATGTATAAATAAAAAAAAACTACCTACTACATATCTTACAACAATAACTTCAGACTTATTCTAGTAAGTACTTACAGAAATTAAATTGTGATTTTACTTGTAAGGAAAATTTTTAATACTATTAACATAGTGAGTAGAAAAACATTTTAATCAAAACATTTGTCTTGTGAAAACTCAGTAGACGCTACATAAATCAAATTGAAGCTTCTTTACCGTTAAAGGTCGACGTTTTAACGAAAACAATAATAATAATAACTCAAATATGCACAATATTATTAAAATTAAGTAGTAATTATGTGGAGTTTGTAGTCAACAGTTCATTAACTATCAAGTCTTAGTAATAATTTTCTAAATTACTCTTTTCGAATAAGGCAGACCCTTAAAATTAATTGATGTAATGTAGGTAACTAACATGTTGTCGACTTACTTATATGATTATAAGTACAACTTTTTAATGTTTCTAAAGTTGGGAATATAAATAATACATTTAATAAAAATATATATAATATATATACCTATTTTATCTGTCACGAGTCCCTCTATTTTATTGTTACTATCTCAGGTTGAACATACCCGAGTCTTACCATTTGCAGCTCCTCCTTCCTCCCATTCAACGGGATTACGATTTAGGTCAGTCCATTCTTTGTTATGATCGTAGATTTAGTTTATGGTTAGGATACATATGATTTGTCTGGTGTACGTGAAAAGTTATTCTATGTGTCTTGTTATGGTCACTCGAGTGGTTTGTGTCCTGAATAAATTGACAGAAAGTATTTCTAAAGCTTTTTCGCACTGAAACAATCACAATTAATAACGGAGCTACAGACTCGTCGCTGACCTTCTAGGAGGGACTGAAGCATAGTGTGACACTTCAGCTTACCTGTTTATGACCTCGCCGGGAATGCGAGTATCTCTATCTTCCTTTATATTCATAAATTTAACATCTTATGCGTGTAGGAATCACGTCAGAGGTCTTAAATAGGCGGCTTGAGGAATACGATTAGAAGAATAAAAACCACTATTACCTACTTATAGAAGAACTTACCTTTTGATTTTATCACTGAAATAATACGCATTACGCAGTGTGGTGCGCTAGCGATTCTTGAGCACTGGGTCGAGCCGGTATGAACCGGTTTCGGTCTATAGGTGACAAGACAAGTCATCATACGCTCTCTTTTACGCACGAGTAGTTCTGGCCTGCAATGCACTGGCAGAAAATACGCGCGAATCTGGACGGAATGTATGTAGCTCTGGTATCTCAGGAAGTAGCTTCATCAGGATATGATCATGCTTAATACTGCGCGTACTCGAACTTAAGGCAAAACGTCAGTTGTCATCATCATGTAGTATGAAACCCTTCTCTTTTCAGGGCAAATACCTAGGTAACACTGAAAATGTTTAGAAAATGAAAAACGGCTTACCTCTCAATTATTATAAAAAATTGCAAAATTTTAAATGGAAAGGGCTTCATTAATGGCCGCCGATAATGTAAACAAGAGATAACGGGACTCACTCCACTAAAAATGACATAAAAACCTAAGTAGACCACTTAACTACATTCTGTAAAAAGCAAATTAACTGTGATAAAATAATCCTTTTATTAGTGTGCAAATTAAATATTAACTACAAATAATAATATACTTTCTTTTAGTTTCATTTTGATTTTTCTTTGAACTTAGCTGGGACCTTATTACTCAAGTATTTTGTTATGTTTCTATTACAAAAATGTCAAAAAAGGTCCAATTTATCTGATATAAGAGTACTTATTGAAAGTATAATACAATAAAAACAATAAACCCAGTTTGAAACAACCACTCGAAACTACTTGAAAGTACTAACATAATAAACATCATCATCATCAGCTCTAATACCATATACATAAAGCATAAAATTCTATGACAAGTACGATCAAGTAAAAGTCTTTATGGTGTTAGAGAGCAAAATATCAACCAACTTTGTTGTTTGAAATTTACAATAATTACGCTAAAATTTACTAACTTATCACTTCGAACGCAGAATAAATACTATCAGGAATAGTTTTCTTATTTTAAAAAGTATTTACCATGATAAGAAACAATTAAAATCCAATGTTACCACAACACAAGGCACGAAAAAATCCAAGTTTTTTTAAACTGAAATGTCATGTCAAGATGGCATTTATTGTTTTTCTGGTTGTTGGTACCATTGACAAATATATCCTGTTTGTCTGTGAACTTAACATGTCCATACAAAAATATAACGTATCAAAAGGTATAAGAGTTTAAAGTCGCCCGAGGAGGCGCGACCGCCGGCGGTCTTATGATCCTTGACGGACAGACCGGTATTAAAATGGCGTGCGACCGCCGGCGGTCTTATGATCCTCAAGAGGTGTAGAAAGTTGCCAATACTGTTATTGTTTTTCGAAGTAATCTCCGTTCCTCTCTACACATCGTCGCATTCGATGGAACCACTGAGAAAAGCAGTAGGCCCATTCTTCCTTAGGCTGGTTTTATAGTCACGCCGCTGGACAGCGCGCTGTTCGACAGCGTGCATTTGAACAGCGGTGCACTATAAAACGAGATTAGTATAGCGCGTTTCGCTGCTGTGAGACAGTCGTCTACAAATACAAAATGAACGTTAATGCGGTTAGAGTACTAGCTATTTACTTGTTATGGAAAAGAAGGCAGGCATAGTTAATCCTTATAACGCTACAAGGTACTGAGAGGCGAACACGTAACATCTTTCTCTGATTTACGAGAAAATAGTTCTAAATTTTGTAAATATTTTCGCCTATTAACAAGCACTTTCGACGTATTACTTTGCAAGTTAGAGTTTTCTTTACGAAGATCTAGCATACGTCGCATCCCCATAGCTCCAGTGGAAACCTAAGTACCTAAATCTGTATTAAAATTTTCACCACTCAATTCCTTTCCAATTTCTTCCCAGGCCTTATTTTTTGCGTCCTTAATCTTATAACAATCATCGGCCGGGTCCCATAAACATCTTCTAAATCGCACTTCCTCAATTATTTGTCCAGTATCGATTTAATTCATTTTGTACAGCACAGTACCTAACGGCGCGTCTCAACGGCGTCAAACTAAAACGCATAATGGCCGTAGAAGTGCAGGAGCGGCGCGCTCTTCGGCAGCGCCGGGCGAATAGGACGCGTTCAACGAACGGCGCTGTACTAACCCAATACATCTCCGAGCGCGCGCGCTCCGACGGCGCTGCCGAAACGCGTGACAATAAAACCAGCCAGTCTCTTCTATGGCATTTTCGTATGCTTTCACCGGGCCATCTTCAGGGCTCGTAAAGCGAATACCTCGAATTTTATCTTTAGTTCTTGGGAATAAATGAAAGTCGCAGGGCGCCAGGTCAGGACTGTATGGCGGATGACTCATTATCTCGACACCTGCCATAGTCAAATATGCAACAATCCGTTTTGCGGAGTGCGCTGAAGCATTGTCGTGGTGAAGGAGGATCCTGCTTCGAGGGCGCTGCTGTCGATTTTTTTCCAAGACAACAGACAAACAGCGATTGACATACCAGTCTGCAGTAACTGTCCTTCCATCTTCTAACACAACTGTCGCGAAATGACCCTTCCGACCAAAGATTGAGGCAATCATCTTTTTTCCTTGACTTCTTCTTTTCTTTACCTTAGTTGGCCGATCCTCGAAAGGTAACACCCACTGAGCTGATTGTCTTTTGGTTTCGGGTTCGTAGCAATACATCCAGCTTTCATCACCTGTGACGATGTCAAATACAGCATTTGAATCACCGCCGTTGATCTTATCTAACATTTGGCGACTCCAGTCCATGCGAAGGTGTTTCTAGTCGTCTGTTAAGGTCGCACAGCATCGATGTTATCTTCAGTAGTCGCTAAAAGGACGCTGTCAAAGGACGTCTCTCACGCGGATCATCATTGAGATTGCTACGCTCGCTCCACACTTAAACTCGTTAAACCAATTGTAAATAGTGGCACGATATGGGGCTCCATTAAAAAATGCTAATCGAAGCCTATCATAGCTTTGTTGTCGAGTAAGCCCACAACGAAAGTCATAATATATCATTGACCGAAAATTTTCTTGCGTTAGGTTTCATTTTCACGTTACAAGAGTTTTAGATTTGCCGCCAATTCACAAAAACAAATGAATGCAATAAACCTACTACCTACATTAGGTTACCAAAGAATTCTAAAATTGAAATTCAAAAAAAGTTATCATTAGCAATGTACGAGGCGAGGGCGGGTCAATAAGTCCGTGACTTTTGGAATAAAACACAGATTTTTTGATAAACAAATCATTTTATTTTTCAACGTAGTCTCCCTTGAGCTCTATACACTTTGTCCAACGCTTCTCCAATTTTTTTATCCCTTCCAAAAAATATGATTTGTCGAAGTCCTCAAAATAGGCCTTAGTTTGCGAGATGACTTCATCATTGGAGTCAAATCTTTTTCCACCAAGCCATTTCTTCAGGTTTGGGAACAAAAAGTAGTCACTCGGAGCCAAATCTGGAGAATAGGGTGGATGAGGGAGCAATTCATAGCCAAATTCATGGATTTTTGCCATGGCAACTGCACATATGTGCACCCTTGCATTGTCTTGGTGGAAAAGAACTTTTTTCTTGGCCAAATGAGGTCGGTTTTTTTTCAAATCGTCATTGAAGCGGTCCAATAAGTTGGCATAATATTCCCCATTGACTGTTCTTCCCTTTTGAAGGTAGTCAATGTGGATTATCCCACGTGCATCCCAAAAAACAGTCGCCATAACTTTATTGGCTGACAAACCCACCTTGGCCTTCTTTGGCGCCGATTCACCCTTAGAAACCCACTGTTTTGACTGTTGTTTGGTCTCTGGTGTGTTGTGATGGATCCATGTTTCGTCCACGGTTACAAAACGGCGCAAAAACTCCTCCATATTGCGATTAAACAACGCCAAACCTTCCTGTGAAGTTGTTACACGATTGAGTTTGTGGTCGACTGTGAGCAAACGCGGCACCCATCTTGCGGAAAGCTTTCTCATGCCCAATTGATCTTTTAAAATTGAAACCACTGAGCCATGCGAGATCCCTACGGCTTCCACAATCTCTTGCACTTTCAATCTTCGGTCGGCCAACACCATATCGTGAATTTTTTCGATTGTTTCGGGTGTAGAGACCTCAACTGGGCGTCCAGGACGTTCGGCATCATCAGTGCTTTTACGGCCACAACGAAATTCAGTAAACCACTTTTTTACCATTGAAATCGATGGTGCAGAGTCCCCATAGTATTTATCAAGCTTAGCCTTGGTCTCGGTAATGGTTTTTTTTCGCAAAAAATATAGCTTAATAAGCACACGAAATTCACCTTTTTCCATTTTTTCCTCAAATTACTGGGTAGTCTGATAAAAAATAGCTGTCAAACACAAACTAACTGACGCAGCAAGTTCAAATTTTGATAGGAATCAACTGATAGATACCTGTTGACAGGAGTAGTGTTGCTTTTTCAGTAAAGAGGTCAGAAATTCAAAAAGTCACGGACTTATTGACCCGCCCTCGTATCTAACTGGCCAGTTCTAAACATTTTCAGTGTTACCCACGTATAGCCGAACTGCCGAATTTTACAATACATAACATCTTCTGCGCTTTTCGTTTCAGACCAGAAGTGTTTGTATGAAATTGTAATACTATGAATGGTAGTCTTTATTGACTGAGGGGTTCTTGATTTCTTGCCAACTTTAGCAGATCAAAGAAGATGCTTTCTTCTCGCTTAGATAAGACTTGTGATAGCTAGTAATTTAGTGTGAATGTTTTGTTATTGAGTTATAATAAATGTTTTCAAATTTGTGGGTGTTTTATTTTATCCAAAATTTATAAAGGAACCAGTAATAATCGGTTCACTGCCCATAGTCCCCTCAGATCACTATGTAAAGATATAGCATTTTATGTTTTTGAAAAATGTGCGACTTTGCAACAAAAATGTATAGTCCGATGTGCAAGCCACTGTACAAAGTTCTTAGAATCTGTCCAGGTGAAGCGATTTAGTTGAGCGACAACTTTTTTGATTTCGGAAATAGGTTTTGACAATTTGTGACTAATGTACCATTTTGGTTTTGTTGAAAAATAAAAAAAATATCACTCAATCCAGATGCACATATTGATAAGCAGTACTTATATAAACTTGAAAAAATATGTCTCAGGCGGGACTCGAACCCGCATCTCCTACTAAGCCGAGGAGATGCGGGTTCGAGTCCCTCCTGAGACATAATTTTTCAAGTTTATATACTGATACTATAATTGCAATTAAGTTGCTTAAATATCAAATAAAGTTATTGTTACGCAATTCTTGGCCCATACAAATTTCAGTAATTCTACATAGTTACTACTCTACCTACAGATATGAACAGCCAATGGATGGTCAACCTTAAATTCATAAATTATTTTAAATTATGCAATAAGCAATTCTCTCATCATGATAAGCAAATATAAACAATTCATAAGCAATTTATAGACACAATTTCAAAGTTAAATACGACTGTTGACCTGCGATTCTGACGATCAATGGGACATGAACGCCTGTCAGACCTGTCACTATTGTCCACAGAGGCAGAAACTTAAGAAAAACTAAAGTCATCATTAGCTATAATATGATTTCATAAATCAATTTTTGAATTGTTTGTGTTGGAAAAAGTTACTGATAGATAATTATGATTTTGATGAATAAATATATCTTCTACTGTTATGCAATCTTTTTTTTTCTTTTGTAAGTAATCTGAAGTCTTTACCCTTCATAAGGGCCCCGAAACAAGGCACGCTACGCCACTGAGTGACATCAACACAAACCGCTTCATCTGGACATGCTCTATAATTTTTTTTTACGCGAATTATACTTTTTATTACTTGTCACTGGAAAGGAATGAAATAAAACAATCGATTACTTATACCGAGTGTATTTCAGAATATTGGGTATAAAATACTTAATCAACGTTCGCCGCGCGTGGTACAAGCTTACGTTAGCAAGTTGAAGTTCAAACGAAAATCTAGGCGATTGTATAAAACCTTACCATCATATTACAATCTAAACAGTATAAAAAGCCGACCGGCGCTGTATTTGTAAAAAAGAAAACGCTCTCGCATCGCTGCTATTAAATTTAGTTTGAGCTTAACTTACTCTTTAGTTATTTATAGGAAAAAAAATATAGATATAATTAGTATAATTTAAATTATTACATAAGAATTCCTTAATAGCTATGCGCCGTCGCGGTAGATGTCCCAAATCTGTACAGGGTTTTAGCCGACGGCTGTTGACTGAAGCTAAGGAGTATGATATATGACCTATGCGTGCGCGCTGCTGCGTGGAATACTGGCCGCGCCGCATGATGCGGTTACTGGCGGTCGGTGGCTCGCAGCTTCTCTTCGACGGCCTCCTGCGAGGCTTCCGACAGGTCGGTCGCCTGGATGTACTTCTGAACGCCGACCAGCGACTTCTTCAGTGCGTCGAATGAGCTGCAACAAATTTGAAGGTAAGTTGTGGTTTACAACGTATGACAGACCTATCCTGTTGAATTTTTTCTATTGGTTTTCAATTGACCCCAGGAGGCGTGAAGCCAAACTATTCCTGCCAACAACGCCCTTCTAATTAATAATCTATACTAATATTATAAAGCTGAAGAGTTTGTTTGTTTGTTTGAACGCGCTAATCTCAGGAAGTACTGGTTCGAATTGATAGAATATTTTTGTGTTGGATAGTTCAATTTTCAACAAATAGGAGCGAAGCATCAGTGAAAAATGTTGCAAAAATAATCGTGATCATAATAACAGAAATTGATGCGTACGAAGTCGCGGGCAACAGCTAGTGAAAACTAAAATAGATAAAAAAATATAGATATTTACAATATTAAATGGAAATAACGTCATTACAAACAAAACTATCAGTCTGATAACGATATTTCTGTTTACCGATTGATATAGTATCAGTTCCTAGATTAGCCGTAAGTGGGGATATATCTATGTAATATCTTTTCTTGTATATCACCTGTTGAGTACCTAAGATTGTTGGGTTGGTCGGTAAAGTATTTATTAACAGAGTTTATTATGTTCATTGCTAGTGTAAATTGAAAATTGAAGATATATTTTTATGGTGTTTTTGATCCACCTGTCAACCCTATTTATAGTTTAAATATTACTATTAGCTCCAGAAGAATTACTACAACTTCCTTCATCAAACTGAAAAAAAAAAAACATCAATAAATCTAAAACTCTGTCCAAACATTAGACGCCTTATTTGGATCCTTAGCTGTTTAAAAATAAGGTCAAAAGCCAATGAAAGACAAGCATAAGTCCAAAAGATTTATATTTCTTTACGGCCGGTCCTAATAACCTATCTATCTTCAGTTTTGACATCTTGGAGATAGAAAACAACTTCTGTCTTTGTTTCTCTGGACGGCAAAATCAGAGATAGATACTGTTTCCTATCTCCGAAATGTCAAAATTGACGATAGATCGATTATTGGGACGGGGCGTAAGTTGGTTATGAAATAACAGCAAATTACCTAGAGTACAACATCTTCTTCTTGACCTTAGCGGTGTCTGGGCACCACGACATGAGGAAGAGCTTCTGTTTCTTACTCGCCTCCGACGTGCCTTGGCATTGGTGCGTGTATTCAAAGTCGAAAAGGCCATATCTGAAAACAATACGATCACAAAATTAGGAAAAGTGCAGAAATTTTACTAATATTATTGAACCTATGTCGATGGATGTTTGTAACTCAATTATGAGAGAACGGCAGATTTGGATGAAATGTGACATGGAGAAATACGAATCCATCTATCCCAGAAATAAGTATAGTTCCCGTGGGATTGTTTCTACGACCTACGTACGATGTCTTGGGCAACAAGCTAAAAATTATGTATTTGAATATGAAATTAAATCATCATTTTAGCCTAGTGGGTTCTGTTGGGCCTTTATCCCGTCGCAAATACACCCGGCGTCGTGGTCCCTCCGAAAATCACTATTAGCGTTGTGGCTACGCCTGTCACGGCTAATGCTGTGAGGGACCTTCTTGAAACTTTTATTTTAAGCTATGTTTTTCTGTGTTCTGTTTTGTGTTCCGTTCTTGTATTAACTGTGTCAAGTTAATAATTCTTTCTTTCTTCCTTTTTCATAATTACAGCCAAACGACACCTACAGGTGGACATAGGCCTCTTGTTAAGTATCTCATAAGTACTCCTAACCCTAATGGGTATCGCGCCACCCTCATCCAACTGCTGTCGAGAACTTTACCAGATCATCAGACCACTAAGTGGGGCATACCGAGCTACCCAAATATTTTAGTCCGGTGCGCAGTCATTATAGAACCTTTCCGCCCAAAGATACACAATTAGCGACAGAAAAATGACCTCATTGAATGAATCATTTGCATTAGCATCAGTGCAAAGATTCGAAACAAAATATCGCTTCATTTGGATTATCGATTCTCAGATAGATTCTAGGGTCGAGAGCGAGTAGTAATTTGCGTTACAAATGAATCAACTACCTTAAGCTATGAATTGATCATTGAGATAAGTGGATCATTCTGCTGAATCAGTTCTCCAAGTGGTTTCAGTAAAGAGACACGTACGGTCGGCCAAGAAAATGGTGTACTAGTTTTGACAAAATTGAGTTGCAGCGAATACTCGCTATTATTCGGTATTCGGCATTACTCGACATTTTTTTTATATTCGTCGAATACCGAATAGTAGCGCTACTAGCTAGTATTATTTGGCATTCAGCGAATAGTCGTCTAAAATAAACTTATACGGAACAAAAAACTAATGAGATAAAAATAACCAATTTTTATTATTTTCCTTAATAAAACAATACACAGTATCAATTATTATCTGTAATATGTGCCTGTGCCTATCATATTCATGAAACAAAATTAGTTAGGCTTTTTAATTAATATTTAAAATCCAACAGAGGCAGATTGTGGTGCAAAAAAACTGTATACATGTTTATCATGAATCAGTTTCTTTAACTTAATTGTTTTCTTTTCCCACAACCTTCGAAAAAATTATAAATATTTTTGATGTGCCTTATTTATGTCAAATAGTAATGTCGAGTTATTCGACTATTCGCCAAATTGAATGGCGATTAATCGGTATTCGACTATTCGCTATATCAACAATTCGTGGCAACTCTAAAAAATTTCATGTGTTAGTAAAATAGCGATGGGACTATGTATAACGTTTTGGTATCAGAATATGTTTGCATAGGAAAATCAACCCTCTTGTTCTCTGACGCGCGTATAACTTTCAACCTTGCGGACCGTACACGTCTCGCAAGTAAGCTTCAAACTAACCGGAATTTTTCCAGCGGCAAACTACTAATACACAAGAATTTGACATACCTGCATTCGCCGGTGCCGCCCTTCTGCAGATCCTCGAGGAACTGGTCGTACTCCGCGTTGCGCTCGCCAACTGTCTCAACGTCAATCTGCTTCTCGTCTTTGATGTAGAACACGACGTAGCGGTGTTTCTTGTCCTTTTTTATCTCCTCGTACGTAGTTTTGCAAGCGTCCGAGACTGTCACACCAGACGCCTGGAAATAAACGAAAGAGTACTTAGTACATATCGCATACTAGTTTCATCAACTATAACAGTGCTGTGTGGTGTCTAGAATATGTAGAATAGAAGCACCCTTTATCATCTGATGGGTGTTGAAAGAGATGTCCGAAATTAAAGCTTTTTTTTATTTTAGATCACCAAACCCGCCTGCCAAGTGCCAAACGTGGCTAGCGACAAAACAAAACCCTGTTTTTGGAGAATTCTTCGTCGTTAAGGATTCTACCTGTCGGAGTTATAGTCGATTGGTTATCTAACAGAAACTGTGCTCTACTATTACCATTTCTAGTCTTTTTGCTATGGCCAGTAGTTTTTAGGGTTCCGTACTCAAAGGGTAAAAACGGGACCCTATTACTTAAACTTCGCTGTCTGTCCGTCGCTCTGTCACCAGGCTGTATCTCAAGAGCCGTGATAGCCAGACAGTTGAAATTTTCACAAATTATGTATTTTTGTTACCGCAATACCAACAAATCCTAAAAACAAAATAAAATAAATATTTAAGGGGGGCTCCCATACAAAAAAAAACGTTTTTTTGCCGTTTTGGTACGGAACCCTTTGTGCGCGAGTCCGACTCGCACTTGGCCGGTTTTTTTATAAGTTTCGTCATCGGCCTGTAAGAAGCGACTCTTTATTAATAACAGTCTAATAAACCATTTTAGCTATTACACTGTTTTGTCTCGTTCTTTCTTAGCGCTGTCATCATTCGAAAGATAGTGACAAAACAGTGTAATAGCTAAAATAGGTTTATTGGACTGTTTGCGTTATTATGAATAAGGGGGTTAGAAAATAGGATACCAGATCATCGTATATTCACTATGTGATAGAAACAAGAAAAAACATTTTTTTTTCAAAGTCTGAAACGCAAGAGATATCCACTGTATAGGTATTAAAACTAAGCAGTGGAATGACGCATTAAAAATAAAAAGATGAAGAGGCCTCTATAAACATTAATATTCAAATGACTTGCATCGCAGTATGTTCAAATTGTTCATGTAATCTCTCAAACTGTTGACATGAGAAAGTAAAAGATAAAACATACCTACCTATATTATAATCAAAGATATAAAAACAGGACATTGAAAATATACCTAGCATTCATGCCAATAAACTTATACAACAAAGAAAGTTTCTTAATATTGTAAAATACGGAATAAATATCGTTAATTTTGTTTTGATGGTTGGTTCTGTTTTCTTTGGTCAAAAATAACGATAACAACAATAAGCACAAATAAAAGAAACTTATAATAGAACTAGAGTTGTAGGACAAAATGCTTAAATATTACTAGTCAACACATACAAGTTAGCTAAACCATAACGCCTTTACGTAAAATAAAACGAAACTTATTACTTATAAAAGCTACACAACTTATTAACGTCCCAACCCTGTCATTTAATTTAATACACTGCAATAAGATCGATAGTATTTCGGGACACAACGCCTATCGACGGTATAACAATATTGTTGTGTCTCGGAATATGTCTAACGATGCTCAATTTTGATGGAGATTTATTTCTCCACGTTATCACATCCAAAAATATTTATATTAGTTTCAGTCAGTTTTGTTTCTACCAATGTCCGTTTAATACAGCAATCTTAAACTTTCAATAGTTTAATTGAAAACTCATTAGAATGACTAGATATATTTTGAGTCTTATGGAATCTGACATGATTAATTTGGATATATACATTAATTTGTGATATAAGCTCAGCCGGAGACGTCAGAACCAGGACGATGATTAGCGTTACACAATCTGTGGACGATTTAAAAATAGCATCTATGTAAACTCCATAAAGGGATTAGGTGCTGTGTGCTGTGCGACCGCTTACGACAGTTTTAACCTTCGAGACGACTTGTACGCTCTTTTAGTTAAAATATACCTTATATTAATTGGTTAGCAGATAACTTAAAGCAAAAAGAAATCAAAAAATAACACTTAAATTGATTAAAATATGTTATATCAATTATTGTTCCTTTTTTAGGACTCTGCAAGAAGTTCTCACACGATGTACCACGTTGTTAAAGAAGCAAATTGTTTGACGACACCGAGTATTTAATGGGTTACTGTAAAAGCGAAATCGACCAATGAAAATAACAACTTGAATTTAAAAATAACAAAAAAAACAGTGCACTGGAACGCCTTTTAACACGCTTAAACTATATGTTCTGATTTATTGATGCTCTATCAATCTATCTTGACTTTTATAGGTATACCATTGAAGAAGCTATTAAATTACTTACTGGCTCAGTATCACAGATAATGCGGTTCCACGACCCAGTTGAAATGCTCCAATATTTCAATCATTTCTGTCCCGGAAAGTTGCTATGCAAGACATTCATATCACATTCTATGCGACAGTTAAACGTTGAGTCAGAATAAATCATGAAGCCGAAAATTAAAGCGCTCAAAACGTTACAGTCGGAATGCGTGCAATTTCATACATTTTAACGCTAAAGGCTGTGTCAGCGTTGCTACGACTATTTACGATCTAGAGTCAAATTTACAATTATAATTATATGCAGACACTGGCTAATGTTAATGCCTCAAATCCCGTCTTCTAAAGGGTTTAGAATTGGGTGAGTGTTGGAAATTTGATTAGTGCCAGTTTTCCATACTCCTATTATCTTATACAATCTCTTAAAACAAGGAACATCTCCACATGGGTAATTAAGAATGTATCTCGTAAATCAGCTTTGCCTACGAGTCATATCGGTATTTACTAAACATCCGAGTGCCAAACTCGGGTCGAGTCGATCTTGTAGTGAAATTACTCCGAGTCGTTAGTTATAAATGTGACGGTGCTCTAACACAGCATAGCAGCTGACGATGTATTTCAATTTTGTGCTATTTTAGACGATTCCATGGCCAGTGCAATGTTTAGGTTTAAGCGGTTATAATAGCGAGATCAGAGAGAATTACTCATAATTTTTAATAGCCCTTGCATGTAACGAATTATCGAGGATTCATTGTATAAATGGTAATTAATGGTAGAAGTAAGTTTAAATCAGCACAATACAATTTCCTCTAATTCAGAATCAGGTTAGAATAGACAACACCGGATTGGATGGAGCCTAACTTCTAGGACTGTAATGGTTCAAAAAGCTGTATTTATATAACTTGAGACGGAAAGTTTATAGAAAAAAACAAAGTAGATCCACAAAACTATGTATGGACTCCTGACGACTTGCGTAAGAAAAAAAGCATAAAAAATTTAAGTTATTATGACTCAGATTTATTTTAAATAAGTCTTCTTAGAACCATAATCACTTTACGTATAAGGCCACCAAACCAACCAACCAAATAAGAACATACTCGGTCATATCGGTTTAAAGACTATCCTACATAATTTTTAGGGATAACATACACACTTTCTTATTTAGTATGCTAGTACACTTTGTTATTAGCTAGCAGTGAAAGAGGATTGGGCCAATCCTGTCGCTCATTAGTTTTACTATTGCATTGGAAGCTTTTATAAATCACTGAAAGATAAAATACTCGTTTCGCTATTTAATAAAGCATTTGTGACAAGTTTGACTCAACAAGAGGTCTGTAGGTTTATCTATACAGACATTATTGTTATCTCCCCCCAGCCAGGGTCAATAATGTATATGTAATTACTTTGTATTTGTATATTAAATTGGTTTAAACAGGTGTTTTGCAATAACAATGTTATGTTATATTTTTTTCGAAGACATTGACTTCTAGTTTATATTGCTAACGCAACAATTATTTATAAAATATACAATCACCTTGATACACCATCTGTTTGTTTTTGGTTATTGTGCAAATATTCATCAAAATAGCAAATCTTAAAAATATTAAATTCTTTTGTATACAAGTAGGTAAGTACCTTTTATTTTACTGTTAATTACCTAATCTTGTGTTATCTTTTAAGTTAAGTTCGTTATACTAATAAATTAACATAAAATACTCGTTAAGCGAGATCCAGGTCATAAGCAAGGATTGATTTATTTTCCTCGATTCGGCTAACCATATGCCTCAAATGAGGAAACAGAAAATTTGATGTTTACTGTAATTTAGCGTTAAATAACGTCAAGCTAAGACCGTGTTAAAATACCACGCCTAGTTACTGATTGTAACTGTTCTTCAAGTTAATGCTCAATCTCGCCTCGATTGATATTCCGCTACTTTCGTTAGCAATTCTAATCTCATGTATAAATTCAGTAGATTTTTCGTTTATTTAAAAATAACTTGTTACAGCAGCAAGCGATTTAGAAGCCAAACATTGACTTGTGGGATTGTACTTGCCTTTTTTGGTTTAAATTACTGTTAATTGTATTAGATTTTTTACAGCCACGCTTAATCCCTGTATGAGCATTGCAGTTTGCACGCATCACAAGTTAGATACTGAACTAGGTTGAAACTATTATTTTGCGGACATCCACGAGACTGGTACAAATAGATGAATTTGGGGCAATTTCAAAAGCATAATGAGAACCTTTATAAAGCAAAACATGGTCTTTGAAGATGTGATTATGAAAAAGACCCTGTATACAGTGCTATTAACAATTTTAAGTTAGTAATTAAGACAAATGTCGTAATCCATGAATATTGTATACGGAAAACGTGTCATAGTAACCGCTGTCAACTTTATTAAAATCCAACAAATGAAAGTGAAAAGGCGATTAAAATCTGAAATAGGTGCCCCCGCCTCCCGTGTGGGCAATAAAAATAGATCGGTATCGAGACATTGGCCGCTGGACCGAAATAGCTCGTGCATGAACTCCTGCGCACGTGCACTCGGTATCCCAACCTTCCGATCACAAAACTACCGAAAAGCTTACAAAGATGAACAGTTTTTGGGTTGCAAGTTTTGTTAAAAATATTAAACCTTTTTTTAACCAGAATAAAGTGTATCCGAACATATTTGTCTGTATTAGCCTATTGATTGCCCGGTTGCGACCGAGGCGTATCCGTGATGGTGAGAGCTGAAGATGTTCAGACTTGGTCCACCCCACTGTACAGACAAGGAATTTAGCAGATTTAAATAGCTTTAATCTTGCACGGTAACGAAACTGATGACTCACTCTTGTCATCGATCGAAAGACAAACCCGACAAAAATAGTTAGAATCCTACCCAAAATTATATAAATTCGCCTAACCACAGTCACTGTTCACATCCCGAAAAAAAATCATGATTAATGCTGGCAATGGCAAGAATAAAATGCTGGTAAAAAGCTGGATGAATTCAGGAACATTTTAGTCTGGTCTGGCCCCACCTGCCCCACGAAACCACAAGCTCGTAAATAAGATGTCGCGACGCCTATAAAAAACACACGCTGTATAATGTTCCCATGATACAAAAACAGTTTTTGGAAATTGTCATCAAGTGGTACCAGGGAGAAACAGAATGACGAACTTCTGCGAGGGAGTTTTCTTTATCTTTCGGAGGCTGTTTATTCTGTCATCTACAATCATCTTCCTGAAAGCAGCATACCTTACACCTGAAGCGAGTCACTGTAAGTAACGTGCTGGTGTCTTTTTATGTTCTTTGGAGCCAGGTTGTTCGTCAGGGTTAACATGAATGTATGCAATCACACTTTTTCAACAAGCTATAACGAAACAGTCATATGAAGAAATTATTGGGATGATCCTTTTTAAAACAGTAAATCGATGATGTAGTGTTACCGAAAGAACACTCTTCTCATAGATTCACATAATATACAAGCAAAAGAGATACAAATTCTTGCTCTGACTCACAATCACAAGACAGTTATTTATAACGAGATTTTTATAGCAGATTTAAAATAGACGATCAGCTTTTTTGACGAAAACAGACGCTGCCTTAGAAATGATCGAGAGAAAAAGTGTTTTAATCCTAGCTTTTTGACGAGATACATAAGACAAACATACAACATGATAAATGAATTTACGAGGATTACGTGGGTAACAAAGCAACGTGCCAAAAATAAGGCTTAGGTCAAAATATATGGCTGATTATAAGGTCCACTGAACACAACGCGACATTAGGTAGGATAATGTTAATAGCATTTTGAAGTAAAATCATGCAAAATGTTTTTTTACATACATATGCCTAAGTACCTACAGTTAGGCGTTCAATTAACTTAAAGTAGGTACCTACCTACCTTTGTTAATAAATACAGTGTGTTGATGATAATTTTATCTATTTATATCCCAGTGGTTAGTGAACCTAGAAAGTAGTGCCAGGAGTGTAGAGATTAGCGCAAGGTCGGTTTTAATAAACATGTGTAAGCGGCCTAATGAATGGACGACCAAATTTATAGCAACGATGGTGCCAAAACGCCAACACTGTTCACTAGTAAATTTTAAAGCAACGCTACAGTTTTAAGTTTTATACTGATAAACTGGTCTAGATATTTCATATTAGAGTGGACAATTCTAACTTTTTGTCTATAAAGTGTATTAGTTACGATACGCAACGGCCCGTTTGGTCTCTTCCATAGCTCAAACTACCTAGGTACTTAATACACTTACTAGCTAGAACTATGTATGCATGCAAAATGTAGTGGTCTAAACAGAAATATTTAATAGTAGAACTATGTATGCATGCAAAATGTAGTGGTCTAAACAGAAATATTTAATAGTAGAAGTATAGTTAGGTAACGGCCTGTAATCATCCCTCTGATGCCCCAATAAGCTAACCAAATCGTATCACAATCGTAATTGAATAGCAGGTTTTTGACAGTTCTAGTATAGGCTAAATGTCAAAATCGCCCAATTCAATCACGATCCAACTGCAATTGAATAATAAGGCCCCTGAAGGGCAAAGCCCTCCATTATTGGATTCAAGTTGCCATAGAAGTGCTGGTTGGTGATGAGGTGATCACAAACCGAGCAATATTCGAAAATTCTAAACTTTTTACATTCTAGCTTAATTACGACGAAAGTAACAATGCAGATTCGAATTAAGATCACTTGAGATCGAATAAATGCAGGTAGAGATCAGAGAGAACAATCAAAAAATAAAAGAAAATTAAAGACTTTGGGAAAATATGTTTAATTTACTCATGCTTTTAAAGAACCATTTAATAATCACCAGGAATTGTTATTGTTTATCAAATTTTATGAAGACAATACACACAGATAATAATGAAACAGGAAACAATTTGCTCCTAGGTTTAGATAAATTAATAAACAAGTTTAGATTTGCTTTGCTTACATTTAACTATTTCGAGAGGAATTATAACCTAAAAGTAGATGACTCAGATGCAGGAAAAATAATTTCATAGTGTCTAAATTCGGTATTATGCGCAATCATTTCGAACAAATTGTTTTTCCCGGAAAATTTAAACGGCGACTTAAAGTTGAGGCTCCGATAATCGCTTCTAAGGCGACATTTACATTATCATACAGGGAGTTAAAGACAATAAAAATTAAAAAAAATGGAAAATACATTTTCAGTCTCAGTGGCAGTTGAGATTATAGATGTGATTAGATAGGTACCTATAGAATTTGAAGTGTTGTTTCACTCTCCGACTTCAGCAGCAACTGCTTGTTTACATCAATTTCAGTAGAAAAACATTTAAAAAAAGCATTACAAAAATAAAAAAGGAGTTCAAAATAAGATTTGGAAAAAGAACTAGCCAGCCAGCAGTTAGAGGGTACTCTAACGGCCAGTACCAATAATCTATCTATCTCCAGTTTTGGCATATCGGAGATAGTCTTCTGTCTCTGATTTTGCCCTCCAGAGAAACAAAGACAGAAGCTGTTTTCTATCTCCGATACGCCAAAACTGAAGATAGATAGGTTAATGGGACCGGCCGTAACCCGCATCTCGTTAGGCGATCTTTTGGCGAGGGATAGGAGGGAGGGGTTAATGACCTCGCAATGCGTCACTCTTGACTCAGGTAATATGACGAATAGACAGAGCAATGATTTTATGACAATCACATTATTTATTAGGTCAATATAGGTTGACGGTTGTTAGAACGCGAATTATTAAATCGGAACTTCTCCTGTGTGAAATACAGGGTGTATCGGGCGGACTGTAGGTAAATTACAGTAAAGGTCAAATGAGAAGTCTAGAAAAATAAATATAGAAAATTTGGCACAGAAAATCTTAGGCACTGTAAATGCAAAGAAGTTTGTTTTAGTAGGTAGATATCTAACATTAATAATGGAGTATTTTACATGACATAATTTTTTAAAGGAGTTCATCTACTAAATGTGAATCATGTCGGTAGTAGGTTCCTACACAAAGAGCCTTTTAAAACATAGACATAATTATCTCCAATATAATTTTATCAGAAAACCTGACTAACCACTCAAGATGATTTGTTATCCTATTTTAGCCCCTCTGATATTGTTTTATAGTGTAGAAATGAAATAAGTTCTGCTTGTATAATTTATATGAAAAAATATGCCACGATAAGTACTTACAATGACACATATTTAACTTTCCATTTCCAAGGCACAAAATGTTTAAATTGCCAATAAAATAACATCAAAGCAGTTTAGCTGTTAACATAGTGATAAAACAATTTTTTTTAGCACCTTAGTAAAATTTAAAAATTGTCTAGTAGTATTAGCATATAGATTTAAATACAGTCTCTTAAAGATGGTCCTGACCAGGACATAAACCATTACCATTTACAGAGAAAAATAAATAAATAAATTAGTATTTAATACTAATTAATTTATGATTCTGATAACCTGCTTTAAATCTAAAATTCAGGTGTAATTTCTCTTGCTTGGGGTGCTACTATAATTGTTAGACAGTTTTTAAATAGTCAGTTCATTTTAAATGTAAAATTATATTAATAAATTATAATTTAAAAAACTAAAAAACCACGCTTTTAAAACAGATTGAACTAAAAAATTAAAAATAAAACTGTAGTAATCAATTGAAAAATTCATATTATTGTACAAAAAGCGTGGGGTGCTTGTTATGATATCCACAGATATAGTAAATTATTGATAAAATATTTACAACAATCTAAATCAAGCCCCCCACGCTTTTTGTACAATAATATGAATTTTTCAATTGATTACTACATTTTTATTTTTAATTTTTTAGTTCAATCTGTTTTAAAAGCGTGGTTTTTTAGTTTTTTAAATTATAATTTATTTTTTACTTTTTAGTTTAGTTTATAAGATTTGATTACTTCTTTACCGACTGTAAGTCCAAACCTATGCAGGAAACATAATTGATACAGATCGCGCGCTAGCTCTATCTCTTTTACTCCCTCTTACAGAGGAAAACTAGGAAAACTGTTATTAAATTATTGCATTGTCATCGGTCCTTGATACGTGTGCAAAGTTTCAAATTAATCAAACTTCTGGAAATCAGTCAAATTTATGCTCAAAGATTCCATTACATACATAGATAGATACAACCCAAGCTAATAAAAGCGTGGTAAAAATAGTAAACACTATTTACTCAATAATTTATAAAAATGTTGTTATTGGTGGGACATATCATCATTATCACACAGCTTAGGGTGCATCCTACACTTTATTAACAAATTAAATAATCCATTAATTTATTAATAATAAGTCCTATCTCTAGCTGTTGACACACTGTGTGACAATCAAAGCTTATAAATACCTACATTTCAATGCATGTTGCACATATTATTGGTACCTATGTTAGAGACTCATGATCCCACAGACAAACTATGTAAATAAATAGTTTTGTGGGACAGCTGTATATTTAACTGTAAAACGCTGTTTGTCTATTATATAAATAAATAAATAAAATATTATGCCTTTCAAAATCCAATCTACAACTAGCAATATTTTCCTACATCACACACTTTTTTGAAAAGCACCAGAATCAAGTGTTTCAGATATTATTATAATTGTAAATGTTTGCCAAACATCTTGCTACACACTGATCATAACTGTTTTTCTAAAATACATATATGAAACAAAATTTTGGTGGTAACAATTGAAAGTACATAATTATGTATTGTCACTGAAGTTCCTTCCTTTTCCGTGATTTCAAAGGTTATTATTAGTCGTATCTTAATTTTGATTAGGCGAAAAGACGAATCACTAGCGAATGGCGTCAAAACCGCAAAAAAATGACTTACGGTGTATTAGAACTTCAGTGACGATATAATACTTGCAAATAGGATCAATAATGTCTTATCTCTTAATCACAACTAACAAAGCGCTATCACCTATTAAGTTGTTTCATATAATATGCTACAGATAGCAGTGGTTATATATCTATTTAACTCTTTATTTGTAAGTTTTATATATTATTTGACAACAGTGAAATTAGTTTTAATCAAGGTCTAATTACATAAATAAATCATCAAGATTTGTGGGTAGTTAAGAGTTAAGTGTCTGCAATTACAAAAAAATACTGACTAATAATTGTTTTATCCGACAGTTTCATTACCTGTTTTATGTATGTGATCATTACTGACTACATTCAAGTGATTCATTGGAAGCCAATAAGGCGTGTGATTCATACAACTTGAATGAGTTGCACTTTTCAACCATACAGTTCTACTTAGTGACTTGAAAGCAATGATGTGACTCAGAACTAATTCTGATAAGAAACTACACATTTGACGCTTTAAAATGGACACTATTCCAAGTGAATAAGATAGTAAATAGAGATGTAGTTTATTAGAGGGTTTAGGTTACCTTAGGTTTATCACAGGTGTGTATGCTAAACAGATGACCTTGACATTGCCGCTGGGAGCAATAGCCGAATTTGCTCGATCAAGCCAGGTCGGACAAGGCGCGGCAAACAAGTAGAGCCCATTCATTCACCCCAAAATAGACTACGTATGGCAGTGACAGTCACTGCGCCACCGTTATACCTTATATGGTCAAACAGAAATGCGATTGCGCGACGATGCAATGGCTGCAAGTTCGATGGCCCCCGCATCGCTGATAATGATAATAGCTATTAAACGACGCCTGTATCCATTGGTTACCCAGTTCGGAAGCCGGGGCTCGTCAAAAAAGGCGTTGCACGAAATAACCTTTCAAACTAAGTGAAATTCAACACCGCATACTGACCCCGAAGAATCTACATTCACTTGGCACGTCAAGGCAGACAAACGCCTTTGGGTAACGCTGAGAGCACAACACGTGGCTTAAAATCACTGAACGATGACAATTATTTTTACGAAAAGGCGTGCGAACTCAACGGAGGGTTGTGCGAAATATGGCGGCACCGGTCGCTGGACAACCATTTCTGTTGTATTTTCATCTTTCCGACACATATTACACCACTCAAAAAATAGCAAATCACATCACGTCAATATAACACTGCAATTTATTTTCTTCACTTACCATTTTTTGATGTTACACACGCAAAAATTCCACCACTAAACTTCACCGACACACGACAACGCCGACCGGAACGACACTGTTTGAAATGTTGGCTACACGTATTTTATCTAAACCAATCAGCGCATGTGTCAAAAATATAGTTAAGAGTCAAAGCAATACTTTATTGATTATTTAATTTGTAAAATGTACTTTTAAATACTATTTTGTAGCAAATGATCCTAAATGTAATACGGGACTACTTTTTACAATACAACAATTATTTTACTTTAGTTTTATTTATATAACTAGTAGGAACTAGGAACTGTTCTGAACGATCTGATTAACAGTATTGACAACGTTGTAATAATAAACACTAGTAGCTTCGTTGCTATTCACATTATTACTAGGTTCGGAGAAAAATATTCTTCGTTTTTATGGGTTACTTTTGGTATTGATAAGATAAGACTGAAAGATACAAACGACCTTTTCAGCGTCGCAGATAAAACTAATTTTATTTGAGTGGCTACGTATAGTAGTGACTCAGTGTTGCGATGACGGAATGAGTTGGCCAATCAGATTCCATCATTCATTAAATGCCCATATATGGACTGACGGAAACCGACAGAAAATTGACAAGAAGAATCATTTGAATTCTGCCGCGCCGCGTAACACCTGTATACTACAAACATCATTGCCTAATGCCTACTACCTTAGAATAATAACACCTATTCTAAGCCTACTACATAATAATATATTATGTTAATTTAATTGTCTTTTTTTCCGCAGAATTGTGTTGATGAATTTGATTAGAAAAACAAGGTTATTAATTTTCATTGTATTGTAGGTACACAATTTTGGCATCTATTTTACAAATTTTAATAGGTTAACGGCTTAGAATAATAACCTTTGATTATTTAGCCAAAGGGATTGGCCATGAGTACTAATATCCATACAAATAATTCTGCCACTTTCGGTGCGGGGGGCGAGAAACGCACACTAACAGCGATTACAAACAAATGCATTTTCGATCATGTCGTTACGCACGCATACGAAGAAATTGTCAAACACAAACACAGACTACACGCACACATGTTTAAACACACGCATGAACAGCCTATCAGTATACAAGATGACGTCATTTTCGTGTAAGGAATGCTAGAGTAAGACACTATCGATATGTCACTATCGATGAGTTCAGCCAATAATTAATAGGCTACTTGAAGTAAAGATGTAAAAATACGGTATAATACGAAATGGGCGATATTTTTCAGGTATTTTACAATAGAATACGGTATTTTTCGTATTTTAACGGGTCATATAAATTCAATTAAACTTCGATTTTATTCTTTGTTTATTTAAATTAATCGCACTCCCGCTAACGATTAACAAATCTTTTATGTAAATGTAATAAACGCACAATACACAACAAAGATGTGAGACTTGCGCTTGCGCGACGTTGCCACTTTGTGCATCACCTCGCGAATGAAATCCTTCTTTATCTCTCACTCAACTGAGATGCCGTGCGCGCGCCGCGTTTTGTAGTTAGTTTTCATTCGTGTGAAATGTTGATGCGCCTAAACGTTCTTAGTACGAAACAAAATTAATTAATCAAAATTCCACTATGAGCGATGTCTTTAATCGATTTTCCCTACTAATATAATGAATATGAAAGTGTGTAACTTAGATAATAATATGTTCCGTTTTCACGCTAAAACTACTGAACCAATTTTGAGAAATTTAAGTATCGAGATGTATTGGACTACTTAGACTAACATAGGCTGTTTTTTACGAATATAAAAACGACTCTTTTTTTAGGTAGGCACATCCGTATCCGAAGACCAACTAGCCGGTCTTACTAACCAATAATTTCCCTAACGTATAAGAGATTTGTACTTATTACACTTTCAAAATATAATATTCCAAAAATACCGTACTAAATGACATGATGCCGGCTAAACGATATTATTTTTCATTACGTTTATTAGCTAGTCACCCAATAATTTCCCCAATTTAAAGTACGTCTAATTATATTACACTCTAAAAGATAAAATACCAAAAATACCGTATGAAATGGTATTATACCGTTTAATACGGTATTTTTGGTATAATAACTCGGAGCACATTTGGTATTATACCAGCCTTATATCTCTAACTTGAAGGTAGTGTTGTTGTATCTGTTGATAGTACGATATACGAAAGTTGTAAAAAAAAAGGTTTAATGTAACAGTCTTTATGGCCAGACTAGTTATCTACAACTTAACACAATCTACATATAAAGAGTATAAAATAAAAAAATAAAAAAATATTATTTAAAAAACCCTACACAAAAAGTTTCCTTTAAAAAGTAAAAAATAATAAATGAAACTCAATCTTAAAGGGATGTAGAGGGGCGAACCACCATCTTCCAACCCAAGCCAACCTCACCTGCACGCGGTGCATCCTGCTGGACGAAGAACGAGGCTCTGGCGATTGACCGACCGATGGCGGTATAACCATCCAACGAAAGGCGTAGTTAAGTGTACCGGGCTGGTGACGGGCAGCAGCGTCATCGGTGCAAGAGTCTACACCCTGCGATCGCCAACCCGTCTGCCCAGCGTGGCGATTATGGGCATAACCTCCAATGCAGACGCACAAAAAGCCACGGCCCCCAGTTCCCGGCGGTCCCGCTATTCCTGGTCATGGTGGCGACCACGGTTACGGCGGGACGGGGGGTGCGAAGAATCTCCGGGTTACGGGAGACCACCAAAAACAACTGACCCTGGCGACGTACAACGGACGCACGCTACGGCTAGACTCGCATCTGGCTCAACTTGAGGTGGAACTTGGGAAGATTAGGTGGCATATCCTAGGGCTATGTGAAGTCCGAAGAGAGGGGGAGGACACCATAACCCTCGAGTCGGGCCACCTAATGTACTTTCGTGAGGGAGACCAACAATCCCAAGGTGGCGTGGGGTTTCTGGTAAATAAGTCCCTTACTGACAACGTTGTGGAAGTGTCCAGTGTGTCGAACAGGGTAGCGTACCTCATTGTTAAGCTCACTGAGAGGTATAGCCTCAAGGTGGTTCAAGCGTACGCACCGACCTCGAAACACTCGGACGAAGAGGTAGAGAGAGAGAGAAGCGATCACCGACTCGTTCGAGGCTCTCTGAATATCGATTTTAAGGCTGAACGTGTCCGTCTGATGAAGTCAAGGCTCCAACCTACTTTGCTCCAAACCATGATAGGATCTGAAACGTTCCAGTCAAATCTGGAAAACCGACTTACTGCCGTGGAAACCACAACAGACGTAAACCAGAACCTCGAAAATGTGGTTCGGATCCTCAGGGAAGAAGGTACGAGATTTTATGAAATGCAGCGTAAGGGCAGGAAGTCAAAGCTTTTGGAAAGAACTTTAGGACTGATTAAGGAACGACGTGAAAACCCACCCGTCACTTCGTCAGGAAAGCGCGCTCTAAACCGAGAGATCAGTAAGCTCGTACGACACGACCTCCGTTGCTCCAATACTCTTGCGATTGAAAGAGCGATCGAGCAAAATCGGGGGTCGAAAGTGTTCGTACAATCTCTTGGAAGAAGCCACCTGACGAAACTGACCACAGCAAGTGGAGAAGTCGTTGCTTCGAAGCCAGCAGTCCTTTCCGAAGTAGAACGCTTCTATGGCCGGTTATACGCTTCGCATGCATCTCGACCTGATCCCGAAAATGAGGACCCTAGAGCCACGTTAACACGCCACTACACTCAAGACCTGCCAGAAGTCAGCATTGACGAAATCAGGATGGCTCTTAAACAGCTGAAAAATGGAAAAGGCCCTGGAGAGGATGGCGTTTCAACAGAATTGCTAAAGGCTGGAGTTAAACCCGTACTGAGGGAGCTTCAAAAGCTTTTTAACGCTGTCCTGTTTGAAGGGAGAACTCCGGAGGCGTGGAGTAGGAGCGTTGTCGTCCTGTTCTTCAAAAAAGGAGATAAGACCCTGCTGAAGAACTATCGACCCATTTCCCTTCTAAGCCACGTCTATAAGCTGTTTTCAAGAGTCGTCATGAACCGCCTTGCGCGAAGACTTGACGAATTCCAACCACCGGAACAGGCTTGATTTCGGAGCGGATACGGTACCATAGACCACATCCACACAGTGCGGCAGATTATACAGAAGACCGAAGAGTACAATCAGCCCTTGTGTCTAGCATTCTTGGACTATGAGAAAGCCTTCGACTCGATAGAGATCTGGTCCGTTCTGGAGTCCCTGCAGCGTTGCCAAGTAGATTGGCGGTACGTGCAAGTGATGAGATGTCTCCACGAAGCCGCCACCATGTCCGTCCAAGTACAGAATCAGCAAACAAAACCTATACCGTTGCATCGAGGAGTGAGACAAGGGGACGTCATTTCCCCGAAATTGTTCACAAATGCAATGGAGGATATGTTCAAGACGCTGCACTGGAAAGGACAAGGCATCAACATCAATGGCGAATGGCAATACATCTCTCACTTGCGATTTGCAGACGACATCGTCATTATGGCAGAAACGCTGCAGGACCTACAACAGATGCTGAATGACCTGGCTGACTCTTCTGTGCGCATCGGCTTGCGGATGAACCTGGATAAAACCAAGGTTATGTTCAATGAACATGTACTACCGCAACCGATTGCGATGCACGGCGCCGTCCTCGAAGTTGTTCAGAAATACGTGTACCTCGGGCAGACATTGCAGTTAGGTAGAAACAACTTTGAGGATGAGGTGAACAGAAGAATTCAGTTGGGTTGGGCAGCATTTGGGAAACTACGTCGAGTCTTCTCATCGTCGATCCCACAATGCCTCAAGACGAAAGTCTTCAATCAGTGCGTCCTACCCGCCATGACATACGGAGCCGAAACGTGGACACTGACGGTACGGCTAGTCCACAAGTTCAAAGTCGCTCAACGGGCTATGGAAAGAGCTATGCTCGGAGTTTCTCTTAGGGATAAAATCAGAAATGAGGTGATCCGGCAGAGAACTAAAGTTACCGACATAGCCCACCGGATTAGCAAGCTGAAGTGGCAGTGGGCTGGCCATATTAGCCGCAGAACCGACAACGGCTGGGGTAAACGAGTTCTTGAGTGGAGACCGCGTCTCGGCAAACGTAGTGTAGGACGCCCTCAGGCTAGGTGGAGTGATGATTTGCGCAAGGTGGCTGGCAGGAGCTGGATGCGAGAAGCCGTGGATCGACCTAAGTTTCGTTCAATTGGAGAGGCCTATGTCCAGCAGTGGACTGTGATAGGCTGATGATGATGATGATGATGATGATGAATCTTAAAGTACCTAATTACGTATTAAAAATATATGTCGCATAAATCATCGTCATTATTGATAATGTCGATATCGACATTTGTTTTAGGCTGTCACAGCCCTAATTTTCCTTCAGTGTGGTCAGATCTTAAATTCAAAATTGCATCATTTCGTGATATGTTTACTAGAACGTATTTAAAACAATTAGAGAATAACGATTTAAAATATAAATTAGTTGAAATTTGCTGATTTATTTTTATGATTTATAAATAAACTAGCCGACCCGACAGACGTTGTCCTGTCTTAAACTATGAATATTGATTACGAAAAGGTTTAATAAAGAAAAATGTTACCCATTGTTTATTATTATTATGCTTTATGATATACAACATTCTTTGTAGTTTTTTTTTCTGACGTGTATATAAATAGTTTTGATGGTATTCCGACACGGTAATAAGCGACATATTAATGGCATTAGCAGCACGCATTCTGTCAATGTTATGTCAAACGCCATACATGAAAAAAAGTTTAAATTTTCAAAAGCTACATTACATATCAAATAATTTAGCATGATGATTAAGTTTTCTTAAAATTTATAATTTTCCGCGCAATTTTCTTTTTTTTTTTTCATAAGAACATTTTTCTGACAATAACAAATAAAACAAAAAAATAATTAGCGAAATCAGTCCAGCCGTTCATGCGTGATGCGATGTCCAAGGGAAATAGGGATTCATTTTTATATATATAGAAAATAAATCTATAATGCACTGAATAATTGATTATAGTGTAGGGACACATTGTATTTCACAATTGCTTACAGTGTTACCTACAATAGATTACAGATTGCCATGTTTTATTTTGTCAAGACATCATTATGCAGTTATATGTTTTCAATAATATATTATAGTAATAAACAAAACGCATATTTAATTAGTCGTTTAAATTAAGTCAATTGGGAATGTTCACCTTAGACACTTGGGTAAATAATATACGAGTATGTTTGGATAAAATTGTAATTCATAGTATTCCATCGATGGAATGGCTAAGCAAAAATATAATGTAGTCAAATTAAGAAAATTGTGCACAGAATATCTCAATACTAAATATTCGAACTTTTGGCCGATTTATACTGATGGGTCAAAACAAATAAATGGTATAGGAGCTGCATTCTTAGACACAAACACTGGAAGCTCAATGAAATCAAAAATAGATGCGACCATTTCAATTATGCACGCGGAACTAATCGCTATTGCCGAAGCCTTGTCTTACATTACCACATTAGATTATTACAAGTTTGTTATCCTAACCGACTCAAAAAGTTCGCTACAACATTTGGCTTGATGCACCTCGGTAATACGAGGTCTACCGACCGCCTATGACATTTTGAAATCAATTCGCTCTCTATTGACACAAGATAAACTGATTACACTTCAATGGATACCGTCTCACATTGGGCTCCCAGGTAATGATGAAGTTGATACACTGGCCAAACTGGCCTGTCAGGATGGTGTACAATTTTCCGTAGTTCCATTTCACTCTGAACACATTCCCTCTATTAAAATACGATGCAATGAATTGTGGCAAGAATATTTTGATAAAAGGTCGGCAGAGAAAGGTATATGGTATAGAACTGTTCAACCACACCCCTTGAGTTCTCCATGGATTGATTGTGCTCTTAGTCGAAATTACATAACGCTGCTATTAAGACTTCGTTCCGGTCATATACCACTGAATAAGTTTGCTTTTATGATGAGAAAGGTTTCATCTCCTAATTGTAGTCAATGCAAGGTCCCTGACGATACATATCACGTTATGGTGGAATGTGTTCGGGGCCAGGTATTGAGACATATTTATTTCGGAAGTAGACTTAATGATCTAGGTGCCTGTAATGAAGTTTTGTCTTCCCCTCTATCAAAAGAGGCTATGTATTTATGTAAAATTGTTAAAGAATGTTTAGATAAAAGAACTTAGTGTATGATTGTTTGTAAATGGTATTGAGCGACATGTTCACTCAGTGAACAAGCTCATAAAATAAAGATTAAAAAAAAAGTCAAATTTTATAAACTAATCTTTAAAAATTACCCTAAATTAGATACGATTACTATGTGGCAACACTTATTGATTGAGAATTTTTCATATTATTTTGCTAATTTATTGTATTATTTGTTAATATTAAGTCAAAATAATACTAAAAAATGGAAAGTATAGTTATCCTACTGTAAAGTAGAGGATTCCGAGCTCTTTTTACACGCAAAAACGCTGCAATTCGGCATTTTTAGCTCAGATCTGTTGTGCGCTACTGACATTTGCTGTATGAAGTGAAACATGCGGCAACTAGTTTTATATAACCAGTATGACCGGCGGTCTCGTACCTTTGGCAGCGGGATACGCCTGTCAATGGCGTCTACCGTTGAAGTGCTCTAAGATAATAACACCTAGAAACCGAATGTAAGCACGAAAAACGCGCAACTAAAACTTAGCCAAATCTGGCTTACTTCGTTCCGCGAGTTGTCAGTGTTCAACGTCACGCTAAGTCAAACACAGCTCGCGAAAAATAATTTAAAATGACTGTTTGCACTATAAAAAAGTGTTCTAGCATATCAGAGAAACAAAAAGAAGTGATAAAGTTTCATTTCACAGGTAAGTACTTACATTTTATACATTTTCTGTACGTAAATCGAGTTAAAAACAAATAATTTGAAACACAAAACCTATCAACATCAGTGTCGCTAGTTGTGGGAAAAAAAATTGCACACAATTTGTTTAGTTCACAATCATACAGGCATTCATCAATAGATTAATAAATATGTAATATACTTATGAATGTAATCATATTTTCATCATACCAAACACATGGCAAATCGTCGTATAACAAAACAACACGTTTTCCCATTTTTTGTGGGTAAACGCCTGATGATGGTAACACTGAAGCCATATTTGTGTGCGTTAGAAGAGCGTAGATTTATTCAGCTTACGCACACAAGGATAATTAAATGGCACGCGTTTACGCTTACGTTTTGGTTTAGACGGCTTCTAGGTGTTATTATTATATTCTTTGGTGCCTTGCTTGACCAATCTGTCTGTTTTTAGTTTTAAGCGATTGACTATCGAATTTTGGATGTTTAGGTAGAGTACAGATCATCATATCAGCCGAACGACGCCCACAGCTGGGTATAGTCCTCCCCCAAGGATCTCCACAACGATCGGTCCTGTGCTGTCCTCATGCAGCGGCTTCCCAATAGCTTTTAATTTTATAATTTTATGTATTTTCTAATTTTGACTTGAGTAATTAAATTTTTCTGTTATTTTGGCAGATATGGTTACCATAGGCAACCATACTGTCAAAATCCTTATTTTCTTCTAAATTCTTTAAACTTCGGAAATTCAAAATTATTCGACGTGCCTCGCCCCGAGTGTTAGGTTAGGTTATTTTCGTTACGGAATTTCTGGATTCGGTCTTCACGGTCAAGGCCCGCGATAGAAGCTATGCAATAGCTTAATAAAGACAATATTACTAAAGAATTGGCTGTATGGACAGGTATCCGAGGCCGTTAAACTTACTAAAGAAAGGAATAAAGCAGCGGTTAAACAGTTTTAAGATAAGTTAAGATAAGAAATTATTTGGTACAATAAACAATTACATTGAAAATAATAATGAAATAAAAAACTTAATTAAGGCTGTACCAAATAGGTCCCTGCTTACAGCATAATTATGTCGAGGAAAATTTCTGCGGGCGCCATAAGACATATTATAAAAGATTGAGAAAATAAATGAAAATAAGGTAGTAATTAATAAAAATATGAACAAAAAATATACGTCCCTTTAATGTACAAAATTTGACCGCATTATACACAACTATCTAAAAAAAAGACGTGTGGCACTCGGAGACTGCCGCGGTAAAGCTATTGCATAGCATTTTTTATCAACTTATGCAACTATAAAACTAAAAAGTATCACCGCCTGTGCCGATCGAAGTGGGGGGTGTTAGTTATTTTCGTTACGGAATTTCTGGATTCGGTCTCCACGCGCAAGGCCCGCGATAGAAGCTATGCAATAGCTTTTAATTTTATAATTTTATGTATTTTCTAATTTTGACTTTTGTAATTGAAATAAAATTTTCTGTTATTTTGGCAGATATGGTTACCATAGGCAACCATACTGTCAAAATCCTTATTTTCTTCTAAATTCTTTTAAATTTCGGAAATTCAAAATTGTTCGATCGTGCCTCGCCCCGAGTGTTAGGTTAGGTTCTTGTTAGGTTATTTTCGTTACGGAATTTCTGGATTCGGTCTCCACGCTCAAGGCCCGCGATAGAAGCTCTGCAATAGCTTAAAACGATTTTTCTTTAATATTCAATAATAGTAACATAATGACCTGTACTTTAATGCTGTTTCGTTTTATTCATTACTCTTTTTACTATATAGTACTGGTCACATTAAAATAATCTTGCAACAGTCATAGATAATACATATATGCAATAGTGGTGATCAATGCAATGGCGAACTCACGTCCCATTTCAGGCCTTTCTCAAATTTTGTATCCAATTATACGTAACAAATATGGATACATATTCTAAGGATACAATGTACTACCCGATTATACAAATTTTGTATCCAAATATACGATCTGGCAGCTTTGCACGGTTTGTCTGTTGTACAGACAACGGCAGGGTCGGCAGGTCAACCTACCCAAAAAGTTAAAAGGTCATTGAATTGATTTTTAACTTTAAATCCAACAGATAGAGATAAATATCAATTGAGAAAATCTTACGTTTTGTTGTAGGTTGACTTGCTGTTGACTGTGTACATATTTGTATTACATTTAAGTCAACAACGTCATTGGTCTAACGCCTCATATGGCTTAATGGTTAAATACCGGGCTAAGATCTCGGGGCAGCCCCGAATGATTCGGTCCTTGAGTCAGGCAATCCGAAGTTGGCAAGAGCATTGTCTGTACCCATCACTGATGTAGTAACTTGAATATAATAATGACGGCCTTTGCCCTGTGGGATGATCAAAGACTGCGACTTTACTTTTTTTTACATCAAGGTCACCCAGAACCTGCGCTACTTCAGGGCGCATAGGAAAGCTTGCAGCTGTACTTACTTGTATACCTCTCTCACATCGAAAATAACAAAACTTTTTTGGAATAAAATCTTTATTCCTCATAATAATATCTAAGCATTACCAACATACTTATGGTATCTTTTATACATTGTATACATGTTTGTCATGGTCGTTTGACCTGGAGATCCAGCTAATGCTCTCCGTAGGAAGGCCATAGCGTGAGTAGTGTCTGACGCCTGTATCAACAGGGAAATGGAGTTTTCTAGATGTTGACGGACTGTTCTAGAAGGAACACAGCGTTCGATGGAAGAGCACAAGTCGCCGACGGTATATGCAGCGATTTTCGTCACGTGCGTTTTTCTTTTGCAGATTGATAAGGTTAACCTGTAAAAAAAAGGGAAATTTAGGATCATGAATACGTGAAATGTCGAATCGTCGAGTCGTGACATGAAGTGACTGGCACCATAGAGAAAGTAATATACTAGAGTTCCAATCGCTAGTCAAGAAATGTCCTCCCGAATTCTTATCAAAATATTAGGGGTAGTAGGAAATTGCCGTTTTGTATGGACGAAATCGAGAAAAGTCATTTTTCCATACTAACAATTTTTTTTTTAAAACGCCTGTAACGTTTTTGATGCAATTAAAGGTGAAAGTTAGATGGTTATAAAGCTACGCATTATAGTATTTAAATTTCTGAAAATCAAAGTATATAATACAAATATACTTAATTGAAGCAAGAAGGTCAGCTGACACATTGTAAGGGGTCTTTTCAACGACTTTCTTTGAAGTAATAGGCAGTAGTATTGCATTATTTTTTTAGTCAAAAGTTACTTTATTTAGTTTTTGATACAATACCAAAAGAATTACGCAATAATATGACTATACTTAAGAGCTATAAACAAAATAAAAAGTGGGAAAATAATCGGCAATTTCATACTTTAACCCCTATTATTACGACAGATTGCGCTAGGAGTCTTAGTACCTATTTAAATTTTCTATTTTAAAACTAAAAAAATGAGCATCATTTGTTTTTATTTCTTCATAAATCGTTATCAAAATGCCTTTACGTAAAACAAAAGTACGTGCTTTATTTTTTAGAATAACTAACGGGAAAAAGCATGCTTTGCGACACTAGCGCTACGGAAATAGCAGAACAGTTTACAAATAGCCGAAGCAGAGAAAGATTTTTTGTCTCTTTCGATTTTACACGAGCACACAGTAATGCCATCTATGCAATGCTTATAGAATTTTAGCTTTCTTCCGGAGAACGATCTTTACTGTCAAGATTGGAACTCTAATATATTACTTTCCATATGCTGATACTGACATGACGGCGTATCGCGACGGAATGCAAAGAATCGCATCTATACGGATCTATCTGTCTCTGTCACTTTAAGACATTGGTATGAGGTAAGAGGGTGTTTGTGGTACCTTCGTTGTTTATGATTTCCATAAAACATCTTTTGGATCAGAATAATGTTTGTGATGTTGTCCACATTTATTTATGTGGTAGTGTACCAAGTTACGCAATACATATCGCGTTGAGTTTGTCACCCTTTTATACAGGGTCGTTGGGCCTCCCTTTTAAACAGGATGTAACAGAGAATGGAACAGCTGAGGCTATGGAAGGTAAAGGCCTGTATAATGTAAACAACATTTTATCTATTAAATATTTTTCTTTTTATTCCGAATTATTACAATTTCAATAATTTTGATAATTATGTTTCTCCGACTTTGTAAAGCAGCTGTTCCACGCTTTTGTACACCGTGTATAATTAATATTCATTGATGTGATATAAAAAAATCGGCCAAGTGCGAGTCGGACTCGCGCGCGAAGAGTTCCGTACTAGACTAGGTAAACAACAGTAGGTACCTTAATTACGTACATTAATTAAGTTAATGAAGTGCCTAAGTGTTACCATTTATTGAAATCGAGCAAAAATAGGCAAAAAATTGCGTTATTTGTACGAGTATTATTAAAGTTAAAATACAACTGAGTGTTTTTTGAATATTTTAAGTGCCTACCTGTTGCCATTATTAATATCGAGCAAAAAAGGGCAAAAACATCGCGTTTGTTGTATGGGAGCCCGCCCCCCTTAAATATTTATTTTATTTTGTTTTTAGTACTTGTTGTTATTGGGGCAACAGAAATACATAATTTGTAAAAATTTCAACTGTCTAGCTATCGCGGCTCTTAAGATACAGCCTGGTGACAGAGTGACGGCCAGACGGACAGACAGCGAAGTCTTAGTAATAGGGTCCCGATTTTAACCTTTGGGTACGGAACCCTAAAAACTAGATTCAATCAGCGTCAAAAAAGTGTCCGATCCAAATGGGCACCCATTTGCACATTTAGTAGAACCTATATCAATGGGGACTACCGTTTCTTTGCTCACCAGTTGGCGCCACTGTAGACTGAGGTCCGGAGGTATAGTTGTCAAAGGCGATCGGCGCCGAAACAAAGTGTTAAATCTTGAATTTAATTAAAGTTTACTATCTTGATATCAACAAACTAACTTCTGAAATAGTTGCTCTTTGAGGCCGCCTATTTTTGCGCTTTCTCTTAATTCCGGTTTTTAAAGCGTTCACATTAATCGCCAAATAATCCATATTTGCGATAATTTTACGAAGGAGATCACTTTCCAGCAGATAAATTAGAGAAATTATATTTTATGTAACGAAGCCCGCTAAAATCAGTGAAAAGTGAATGTTATTGATACTGACTTGACTGACTGATTGATTTATTGATATAGTTGAAACTGACATTAAACGTCAATTATACAATCGAGGACAGTTTTAGGTGTCATTTTTGTATCGGACTGTGTATCTTGTTCTTATTATGTTAACAGTTATAATCAGTGTTTTGAACCGTTATTTTTTTTACCGGTTTTAATACGTTTAAGCTGTTATAAGGCGTTTCGTTCTCGCATTACGTTAGGAACGGGAACGAAATGAGAACGTTACCCAAATACCGGTTCATTCCGCCTTGCGAGGCCACAAGGTAGGTACCGTGCACGGCCGCGGCAACAAGTAAGAACCTTTCGTATGTAGGTATCGACGCGACGGGAAAAAACGAAATAAAAACGTTATTAAACCTTTATTTTAACCAAATACGAAATGAAAATGTTCTTCTTAAAAAACGTTTTTATTTCGGTCCGACTCGAACAAAATCGAAATCAAAGCTTTCTCAGGCATTTAAGACGATAACGTTTTGAAAAATAAACCGGTAAACAAGCCGGTTATAATGCAATGCGAAAGTCTCAAAGTCAGTATTTACTTTTCAACAGAGTGCGCCATCAATCCCAGTATATCTTCTTCGCTCTTGTCGAGTATGACGCCGGAAGCTGCGCGCGCGCATAGACATATCGCTAGCGTGCGGTAACACTGCATAAAACATGGCCACCTGAAACATTATTAAATTTAAATTAATAAATGTATTTTCAATCGCTTGAATAAAAATTTTTTTGACGTACAGACAACTGCAGGTCAATCTATACAAAAATTCAAAGGTCATTGAATTGATTTTCAACTTTAAGTCCAACAAGTAGGAATCAATATCAATTGAGAAAGTTTGACGTTTTGTGGTAGTTTGACGTGCTGTTTTCTGTACTTAGGCACCTACAGCTGGGCGACTGCGTCCGGTGAGCGGAAGGTTGTGGATCAAGATTTTTTTTTTCTTTATTTAGGGAGCTCTAAGTAGAATACCTAACTGTTGCCTACTATTTAAAAGGAGAAGGAGAATGGAAGAAAGGAAAGCATAACTGTCCTAAACGGTTTTGGATTAGATGTGAAGACTTAGGATTATTAGGTACTTTTGAATAGTAGAAAACAATTAGGTTATGAACATGAAATATGTAGGTTACGCCATTTTCACGGCTTTGAAATTTTGAATATAGAATCGTTTCCTATCTCCCAATAACAATGTTTTGAAACTGTTTTTCTAGAGCAAATTAATTATTGGTGTAAATTAAAATTCCAATGCCATACATTGAAAAAAAAAAAAAACTACTATTACTACTTACTACTTACAATTTATATCCGAATGGTAAATAATACAAAAACATACCTGTCTTCCAACAACTCTTCTCTGGAAACAAGCAAACTGTTGAGCACAGCTATTGAACCTTCAAACAGCATGTGGAACGCGTTCCAAGTGATCTGGCACTGAGCACGTGTAGTGCTGAAGCCCAGTATGTAATGCACTGCGTGTTGTAGCTCGAAAATTACGTCCAGAGTTTTGTAGTCTAGGGATACCTGTAGTTAATAAAGGGTGTTTTGTATCTTAGCTCGTTTCGTTTGGTCTTATGTTGCAAAGAGATAGCACTAAGTTATTCATTGGTTCATATACATGATGTAGCAAATGGCTTAACGAAGCCGAATACCACATATTCTAACCATTTGTACGATTTTTTTTTCAAGACACCATCCCTAGGAAATGAATCGTTACTGAGATATTGTTGGTCAGTGTATTATATAAAAATCTTCTGTTTATTGTTACTAAACTGTTTACTTTAGAAACAGGTTGAAAAATTTTTGGACTCTATTTTTATAAAAAAAAAACGCTTTAATGAGAGCAACGCAATGAACCGCGCGCACGCATTGCGGGCAATAAATACTTGATTTATTTTAATGCCTAAAAAAAAAGTCGTTTGCCAGCGATTATTTTTGTTACATACGATTTGGTTTGATGAACCAAATGCGAGGTTTAACGCTTCGTTAAGCTTTTTCTTACACCCAGTAGATAAACGAAAGTATAAAAAATCCTACCTTTTTAGCAGCCAATACAGCCTCCGAAAGCGTTTCTAGGTAAATCTTTATCATTTCACAAACCCTGCCATCTACTTTAACAATTTTAACCTCATTAGCATTATCTTCGTACAACTCTACCGTCAGTTTCTTCTTCTTGCTTTTAAATATCACACCATTTTGCTCTATATCGAAGTGTTGCTCTATGTAAGCTTTGAGATTTCTACTACTCTGGTAGATCGACTTTGATAGGGCAACACATTTTGGTCCCACTATATTCGCTTTTAGAATCTGAACCCATAGGTATTTTGATACTCTGTGCGATGTTAAAATGGTTTTGGTTCTTTCTTCGTTCTTCAGTAATTTTGACGGAACCTGGAAGATAAATCATAACACTAGAAAAATCTTACTTATACAGGTACATGGTATAAACCCCGTATCAATTAATTTGTGACCATGGAAATTTAAGTCACTAAAAACTACACATTTGGTAAAAAAATATGATATTTATAATATTTTTTACCAAATGTGTGGTTTTTAGTACACCATTGATACTATAATCAAAATCTGTTCGTATTTACCAGAAGATACGGCTTATATTAACTGTAAATAAGAAACGCAACAGTTTAATTATACAGTAATGGTAGTATAAACCAATTTTCGATGTTCTAAGAAAGTAAAAAGGGCGGGCTGTCAGATAGCTGTCACTCACGGCACTAAATCAAATGTAAAAGCGTAACAAAGGACGGGTTAAGTTTACTTACTTCAAATTGAGCCAAATTATTCAGATCACCAACAAAGCTTGATATAAAACCTCCAACCGATACCAGCTCACATAAGAACCTTAAGTTAACTGAAATATCTTCTAAACATGCGACATTCACAAATTTCGAATCCTGACTTAGAACCATAGACAATCTTGCTTTAATGGCGGTCCAGATTTGCAAGAACAGTTTGTCTTTGGTTTGAAAGATGTCGTGACTTTCTAGTTTTTTTATGTATCGAAGAACGGTGTTTAGAAGTTGGATTGAAGATTCTACGTGTTGATATTTTGCATCGGGGGCTTGCAAAGTTTTTATCTGAAATATAACAATTTATTAACTTTACTCCGTTATAAGGAAAAAAGTTGGTATTGTTTAGAAGCTTGTAGGAATGCAATTCTTTATTGGTTCAAATTACTACATCATTTTGAAAAACAATCATATATACTTATGCCTTTTTGGATAAATTTGAATAGGAAACAGCAAACCATTGCAAAAATTTTGATTTGTACAGGTAAGTACATTAATCTTTAAATCATATATGAATTTGCATTATGGTAGGCAAGATGTATGAGAGTGAAGTGATATTTTTTTATAGCACCAAGTATCTCTTATATTAGTTTTGAAATTAAATTATATTTACGGATTATTATTATTTTTTAACTCTTCACCGTGACGGTGTTCCATAAAGATACTATTATTTTAGTAAAAAGTCAATATCGTTAAATCTAATTAATAATTGTAAGCTTCTAATAGGAAAATTAATTATAAAGTTTAGTGGTTTTAGCTGCTATCAGCAGTTATGTAACTTAATATTGAGTCTTTAAAAAAAAATAAAAAAAATAAGTTTATCTATGAATATTATCCTTTTGAAGACGGAAAGTGTAGATTAGCTCGGAATAAGATAATATGAACTATACTCACAGCATGTTCCACAAAGTACTCCAATCCAGACCACAGATAATCCAAATTCTTTATTTCCATCTCATCTGTCGTTTCACAATACTTCGAGAGTGTGAGCGAGTACGCTGCAATAGCGTTTAGAGTTGCCGCCGTTCTGTCAGAAACTACTATGCTTTCATCAGTGTTGCCAGAGTGATCCATAGAAATATTACTGATATCCTTAAAGTTAATGTTTTTGAAGCATTCTAGTAGAGATTTATGAAGTTTCTCTTGAAAGTCAGCCAAAATGGATCTAGGCCCACTTTGTTTGAGGAATCTTTTTTGTTTAACTATGGATGGTAATATAGCGCAGCTTATCTGGAAAGCTGGATCATTAAATAATTCTATACTGGATTCAGAATTTTTGGATTGTTTCTTTAGAAGTAAATCAACGATTTTTGTAACAAGTTCGGTTTCCATACGTACTCTTTTGACAGCGGAATCTACAAGGCTTTTTATTACATACATATTATTTGATACTTTGATTTTCAATGTCAGTAAATCCAACAACAATCTATCTTTAAATGAAAATATGAACTCCACTGGGAATATTTTATATAGATCAGGTGGATATTCACTTAATTCAAATATACTTTGAAACAAATGGTCTACACTTCGTCTTAGCTTCTTTTGGCTATTATTTTTTGTAGCTAGCAACATTAACATTGTCACTAACTGGTAGGACTCTTCTAAATAGTAGATTTTCAAGTGTTTTAGTATCTCAACGCACATTGGAAGAGTGCTATCATCTTTGCATTCCTGTTTAATTGTTAGTTGAGTGAAAAACTCTTTCATATTTCGTTCTTTAGCAAAAGAGATCATATTAAAGTCTGTCTTATTAACTGCTTTAGCTAAAGGTTCAGCGTTTTCGAAGCATTTGCACATTTGTTTAACCGTTTCTAGTACTAGAACATTTAATAATAGTCTACTATTGATTATGGCTTCATTATTTAATATTTCGACATCAGAATTATTCAAGGATGATTTCACCACAAGTTTAGCTACGTGCTTAGCTTGATTCTTGTCTAAGTTGGTAAAAAGTACTTTAGATTGGTATTCTGTATGTTCTAGCGTTTGTGGGTTTTTAGACATTTGTTTGATTAGGTGAGATTTAGTTGGTAAAATTAATTCTAGAAGGATTTCAGTATTTCGTTGTACTGTCTGTATAATCATAGTTTTGAGTAGAAGTAGTTCATCCTGTAATTATAACATTATTAATAAGTTCTATGTAAATATATATTGATTCAATTAAATGTTAATTGAAAAAATGAAAAGCGGAAAGTGTACAAAAAGGTAGACTTATTACCATGTGGACCATTTGGCTAAACAGAAATGTGTCGTAAGAGGCAAGTAAAGGAATTCTGCCAAGAAATTGGTGGACAGCAGATTTTTTTCTCGATTATTGGCCAAACTGCGAAGGCAGACCCGCCATTGACAGACAGACATGGAGAATCTGATAATCTTTAGAGAGATATTTTTTTTTAAGACTGGCTTATCCTAATTTAAAAACTTACCAATAATAAAGTTTCTTCATCGCCGTCTATCTTCGAAGCAAGCTGTGTCCACCCATCACTGGACAAGCAAGGGAGCATGACGGACAAATCGAATACATCAGAAGTAAACTTTTCCGATAATATTTCAATTTTAAAATTGCTATACTTTAAATTGAGTAGTTTCAGTTGGGAACAACTAATGCAGAGTCTCAGAAACGATTTGAGTAGCTGCGGCTCCTGAAATTACAAGCAATCATACAAAAAAATCTTTGTATGGTAATAAAAAATAATAAAATGATGATATCAAATATCTGACTTCACCAAAGTATTTATATGCATATGGAAACATAGGCCGATAACACGCTGTATACATATAGTGTAAGCAAGCAACCTAACGTGTTTTCAGTATTTCGGCACTAGACTGTTAGCGCCAGTATCATGGAAAAACTTTAACGGGAGAAAGGTCGAAACAACTAACTCTTTCTAAGGTTCTATTTACTAAATACTGCGCACAAGAGATATAAGAGAGTATGTATCAGATATACAGGCTTATATCTGATAAGTAAAACTCAAACCATACTGTCATGTTGTTACCTTCATGTCAAATATCCGTACAATGGAACGTAAGTACAGGCGATCTAAAACGACCTGAGTCACTACACTAACTTTGACATTTAACCTAACCTAATTCGATGGAGTCCTAAAAATGTCTGAGGCTTGTCAGATAATTCGAAAACAAGATTTGCCCCCTCTGTGGGGCTACAAACCCATCCCATTTAAAAGAGTTTCAGCTAAATCATATTTTAGAGGTTATGGGATTTTTGCTGGTTATATTGGCATCACAACAGGAGCTATCTACCTTTACAACTTAAACTATAAACAGATAAAACAAAATGAGATCGAGATGCGGTCGGCCAAAATGGCGATCTACCCGATGTTACTGGCCGAAAGAGACCGGGAGTACATGAAACAGCTCCGCAGGAACCGCGACGCTGAAGCGGAACTCATGCGTGACGTCCCTGGATGGGAGGTTGGCACCTACTACGGTGAGCGAGTATACAAAAGGTTGCCTCCGGATACTCTGGTGGAGCCAATCTTCCATGAGTACTATGCTCACAGTGATCCCAAGGAATGGTGCAAGAGGGCTTACATCAAGATGAGGTCTTAAACAGTTCAAACGTCTGTAGAGAAACATACAAGCTTGTCAACATAGTTAAATTTAATTAGAGTAAAGCACGACTGTTAACCATGAAGAAATTATAAAGTGATCCAGATAACTTGTAAATATTAATTTACATGGTACAATAAAGTTAGGCTTATTAACTGCAGACGGATATAGTAAACATAAGTAACTAAGAAGCGTACTGCCACTTTGACTCCGGACAAGGACGCGACAGATCAAGCTACTCTAATAATTATAAGATAATAAACCACCAGTGTTTCCAAAAACGAGTTTCATTTAAGATTCATTCCCCAACCAACAAAAATCACACTAGATATATTCCTAAATGAATTATATACGAAAGAAAAATGTTATTGACTGTCTGATCTATCAAGGCACAGTTAAAAACTACTGGAAAATTATGATGGGCATTAACATAACTAGTATGACATAGGCACCTTCTAAGAATGTATAAAACTAATATTAGCAGTTCTGGGTTTAGTTTTACGTAAGCTGCCTTAGCCTACCTAAATATTTTTATTTAATACTAGCTGACCCGGCAAACGTTGTTTTGCCATAAAAATGATTAATTTACTAAAATGGCTAACATAAAATAGGGGTTGGTGGTAAAAGGGTAAAAATTTAGGGTTGTATATATTTTATAAAATTTTAATATTTTACTACCCTACCCTACACATACCCTACCCCCACCCCTACCCTAAACCCTTCCCTACCCCTACCCTACCCTTACAAAAAAGACGATAATTGATCAGTTATCGAGCGGGATGAAAAATAATTAAATTACTAAAATGGCTATTAAAAAATAGGGGTTGGTGATAAAAGGGTAAAAATTTAGGATTGTATGTATTTTTGTATGTTGTATCATAAAAAAATAGAAATTAAAAATTTTGTCTAAAAAATAAAAAAAAAATTTAGGGGTGGACTACCCCTAACATTTAGGGGGATGAAAAATAGATGTTGGCCGATTCTCATAGATACCGGATAAGCACAAAAAATTTCATCAAAATCGGTCAAGCCGTTTCGGAGGAGTATGGCAACGGAAACTGTGACACGAGAATTTTATATATAAGATATTTTATTTTAATGTATTGTATTAATTATAATTTGTCAAACTAAGTACTTACACAATCAATTTCAAGAACATATTCTCCAAATCGTTTTAAACTAGACTGTTCAAAGTTCTTGAATGTCGTCCAAAAACCGTCTGCAACATTTGCCGGTACAGTGTGATCCGCCATTTTGTTGTGTCGGAAGAAACTGCACAAAATGGCGGACATCGTTTCTGTTAGAGTAATTGTAGAAGGAGCTGAAATTATTTGTATTTTTCAATAAAAAAATTGAGTCAAAATGTGTAGATTTTAATTTTTTATTACTACTAAATTTTGACAGCTATTTGGTTATTTCGTAATTATTGAAAAAAAGATGAATGAAAATCGGAGATAGCTACGAAATATAAAAATACAAAAAATAACTATAAAACTAACAAAGGTAAAATGACCTTTGTAAATCGTTTTACATTTAACATGATGGCATTACTGTAAAAATTACCCGGGATACTTACAGACATCTTTTTGTTCTAGTGTTGCTAAGCAATGGTCTTCAAAGTCTTTTTGTAAAGATGTTAGTAGGTCTTTGTTTTGCCTAAACATAAGTTCACAAGTTAACCTTCCATAGAGTTCTATGCTGTTCTGACCGAATAAATCACTTCCAGTAATGATCTTGTTACTAATTTTTGTACAGTCTTCCCCATTTTCACTAGCATCTTTTATTTTTTTTCTAAAGTTAGACTGTTCAGTGTCGGCAGATTCTAAGTTATTTTTCACCATTGGGAGAATCTCACTTATAAACAAGGTACCCCTGCTTAGTTTAAATAATATTTCTAAAAAACAATTTAACATTTCTGTGTAAGATTCTTCAATATTTGCATTATGTTTCCTGGCTGTCATTATTGGTGGTAAAATATGAGTAATTTTAGTTTCAACCAATGCTGGGTCTAACTTTAAAGCAGTTTTAATTATTTGGAAGGTGGCTGAGTCAGGTTTCCTGTCCAATTTTAACTGACCTAACATTACTGTCTCCAGAAAAATAAGGAAAGTCTTTTTCGTCTCTACTTTAGGTATTTTCACTCCTAATGTATCCGATAGTCTCACATTGATATCCACCTCATTTCTCGAGACAGTTTCGAGCATATTTAAAAAGATATATCTTTTGGTCTTATCACTATTGTCTTCAAACACAATAGGTGGCATATTCATAGCAGGTGATAAATAATTTTGCTCCATGTTTAGACAATTTGCAACCATAATATAAAATGCAAAAATTATCTGACTCTCAGAGTAATAGCAGCTAACAAATACATCAATAAAGTCAGTTATAAATTTCTGAAGATTAATACTTTTATCTTCAGAACATGAAAAGAATGCATTCATAATTTTTAGCACGGATTGTATATTGTCGCCTTTTTCAGCGACTAGATTATCAATATTGTCCTTTCTAACTAGAGTTTGTAAGTAACTCCCAAAGAAGGATTTTTTGGTCATCGGAAACAAAACGTTTCCACATACAGCAATCACTGTACTCCTGTCAGTATCTAAATAACTAAATATTGTTGCTAGGTTATTTCTGTCTAATAATTTGAGGATAAAGTCAAGTTTCTTTTTTGAATCTTTATAAAACTTAACAATGCTGTTAAACACTCGTTGACTGAGTTGATTAGTATTTGATTCATTCAATTTTAAATACTTTAGTAATGTAATTACTATAAACAGGCTTTCTTCTGTGTGAAAAGCAAATTGGGGTGATAATTTGGGATTTTCTAAAAATGACATTAACGGCTGAATATCCTCTGTTTGCAAAGGATAGTTTTTGTAGAATTGTGATACAATCTGAAATGGAATTGATATTTTTAAGACATGGAATTCAGTTTTAGCCTTCATTGCATGAAATTTACTGTGTGACCGAATAGCATACATAAAACAAAAAGCACTATTAACATGTTTGTTGACTATTCTATCAATTCTATACAAATATTTATTTAGTTTTCCAAGTATTTTTGCATTCAGTCTAGGACAAAGATAAGTTTTACACTAAAATAATTTAAAAATCTTTAGGAGGATGAATAAATTAGTACCTGTAATAATTTGGTTTTTAGTTCACTGGTGACATCATCTACTATGTTTAGCCATCCTATTACATTCCTTAGGTCTTCTCCACTAAGTTTATTTTTCTGAGTGAGCGCATGAAGCCAATCAGCCACAATACGTTCCTTTGGCGCAGATGGGAAGTGATGGGACTTGATCAAATTTCTTGCTAGACATAGCCGCTTAGGAAGAGGAGTGTCATTGTCATCTAATCGACGTTTAAGTTCTAAAACAAAATCCATGTTGTAAGTATGATCGTTTCTTATACTGTGTTTACTTACTTTCATGTAACGATTATTGCAGCTACTTGAGTATTGAAAACAGTAAGCCCTAAACTAGTGGCAATTAATTCACTTACAAGCTTAGTTTTTAAATAAATAATTGTTTCAGATTAAAAGTGACTATAAGGCTGAATTACTGAAATATGTTTACTTACAAGCTTAGTGTTTAAAATAATTGTTTCAGATCAAAAGAGACTTTATGGCTGAATTACTGTAATGAAGGTGTTTTAACTCATATTCTGTTAATGAATACATTAACCACTTAGAGGTTATACATGAACATACAATTAAACGTATGATTTTTTACACAGCACTTACCGTTCAAAGGATTTAAAGACATATTTTGTCCTTTTCCGTTTCTTGTGTACTATTAAACCACTAGATTTATAGCTTAATTCATTGAATGAAAATTAGCACAATTTCCAATTTCCAATCCATCAATAATATACACATGGGGTCTTTGTTATTATTGAAAACGTTTCGTTGCTGCTTTGCATTCTATTCATTCATACGTCAACTCTGGCAGTAAGATTACTTCTGTTTTTCTTGCAATGTCAATTAATCAGTACAGGAAGATTGAACGAATGATTTCCACGGATTGAAAATATCCCCAGTACAATTACCTACAATTTATATCGAATGTAATTGCAACTCCCAAACATAGATAGAATACCTTCTGTAAGAAGTAGGTATACCAAACGCAATGACAATCCATCTTTTATCGCCATACCTAAAAAAAACTTTTGTACAATAATTACTAATTTTTGTTTTTCATTAGGCGGTAATAAATGTTAAGTTGAGTTAAGTTAGCCTAAAACTTTGTGGCGAAAGTCCCGTGTCCCAGGCCTTGTCTATTTGCAATGTTGCTGGCTGGCACGGCCGACTTTCGCCGACTAGATCGGCAATTTTTTACTGTATGACAGAGGATTGATTATGATGTACAATATTATCGTGTATTTGAAATTGTGAAGCTAAATATATTTAATATAACGATAATTGTGTTTCGTGTGTGTAATAAACATTTACCACCAACTCTGGTGTTCATATTTTAACGGGGATCGTATCCCGATTCCCGCATTGGTGACCCCGACGTGATTGAAGAAAGCAAATGATTCCCGCATTGGTGACCCCGCACATTGAGCACGAAGAACACCATACCCGACGCACAGAGAGCACGAGGTACTTTATAATCGTCGAGGAGACGACGGTCACGGCATAGACCGACCGCAACTTTCGTCAAACCACGTTTGGTTGTTTTGGGTACAGCATCGTTCATCGCCGTTTCATTCTACATTTCAAAATTCACGGACATCTACTACAGTCTATCTACGGTACAGTCGGTACAGTCAGCCTGGCAAGCAACTATACGGATCTCGCCCAAGGACTCTCAAGTACAATTTTATTTATTTTTATTCGAGACTCCAGCATAACGTCACGTCAGTGTTTTTCATTGTTTCCGAAAAACTCCAAATATTTTGATAATTTATTTTTAAATATTTTTATTATTTCGTGTAAATATTTAAGTAAATTTTGACTACTTTATAAATTATGGCAGACTTAGAGGAGCGTTTTGCTGCTTTGCAGGCTCAACATTTTGAATTACAAAACAAACTTAAAGAATTATTAGCCATCACACAGCCACTGCAAGAGCAAAATGCTACCTTACAAGCTCAATTAACAACACATTTAAAAACTGGTCATGTAAACGATAACACCACCCCCACCCAAAATTATAGTGATACTTTGCCTTCAGCATCCAATAAGGAGGTTTTTAAGGTGGCTGCAAAGCTTCCTCCCTTTTGGGTGGATCGTCCTGCGACCTGGTTTGCACAGGTTGAGTGCCAGTTTAATATTGCTGGGGTGGTAGCGGACCAAACTAAATATGACTATGTAGTCGCTCATCTGGACTCAAGAATCATAGGGGAAGTGGAAGACATTGTCACCTCTCCACCATTAAAAAACAAATATTCCACCATTAAGGCGGAGTTAATCCGTAGGCTGGGCACATCGGAGGAGCAACGGGTCCGTCAGCTGATTAGCGAGGAGGAGCTGGGCGACCGGCGCCCCTCGCAATTTCTGCGTCATCTGCGTTCTCTGGCAGGTGTTACCCTGTCAGATGATAACATTCTGCGCCAGCTGTGGATGCGCCGGCTCCCCCAGCATCTCCAAGCTATCCTAGCTGCTCAGGCCGACCTGCCACTTGATAAAGTAGCAGAGTTAGCTGACAAAATTTTAGAAGTTTCTCCAAGTACTCCTGTTCAGCGCCCGCCGTCAGTGTTTTCCACGTCGGACTTATCCGCACGCATCGATGAGCTGGTTAAACAAATAGCTGCTCTCACCGGGAATGCTGAGCGACGCAACCGTAGCAGGAGCAGGAGGCTGAATACCTACTCACCAGGTCGAAATTCCAGCCAGACCCGCGCGCCTACATCCGCAGGTGAGAAAGTTTGTTGGTATCACCGAACATTCCGAAGCAAGGCAAGCAAATGCTTACCTCCATGCAGCTGGAATTCTTCGGAAAACTTGCAGCGTTGCCAGTAGTGTCGGCAGCTGGCAACACCGAACCCAAACTTAGTCGCCGACTTTTTGTCACAGAACTAGTATCTCGCTGCCGTTTTCTGGTGGATACTGGCTCTGATTTGTCATGCTACCCATATCAGTGGTTACCTTCTCGCCGCGTAGTCACAGATTACACATTGCACGCCGCAAACGGCAGTGTCATACCAACTTATGGCACCAATGCACCTTTGTTTAAATTTTGGCCTCCGCAGAGAATTCCGCTGGTCATTTATCATTGCTGATGTAAGTACCGCTATCATAGGAGCAGACTTCTTGGCACACTACGGTCTACTACCAGATTGCGCTGGCAAGCGCCTGCTTGACGGAGAGACAGGTCTCCAATGCAGCGCCGTCATAGCATCCATCGAGCAGACAAGTGTCAAGGCTGTCTCCTGTGACAAAACCAGCCTACCTTTTCAGCATATTCTAGCGGAATTTCCAGAGATTACCCGACCACCTGCAATACCTAGAGAGGTAAAACATGACACCTTCCATCACATTAAGACCTTGGATGGCCCTCCCGTGTCCTGCCGTCCGCGACGCCTCGCACCACAAAAACTTCAGGCAGCCAAGCACGCCTTTGAGGAGATGGTACAGTGTGGAACTGCTAGACCCTCAAAGAGCCAGTGGGCCTCTCCACTGCACTTAGTGCCGAAAAAGGACGCTTCTTGGCGCCCGTGCAGAGACTATAGGGCCCTGAACGCTCGTACCGTCCCGGACCGCTATCCTGTCCGCCACATTGGGGATGTTTGTAACAGCCTTGCTGGCTGCTCCATAATCAGTACCCTGGACCTGTTAAAAGCTTACCAACAGATTCCAGTAGCTCCTGACGACGTATGCAAAACAGCAATCATCACCCCTTTCGGTCTGTTCGAGTTCCCCTTTATGACGTTTGGATTCAGAAACGCAGGACAAACGTTCCAGCTTTTTATGGATCAAGTCGTCGCGGGGCTTGATTTCTGTTTTGCATACGTTGATGACATTCTGGTGTATTCGAGCTCTGAATCTCAGCATGCCGAACACCTGCGAATCTTGTTCCAGCGGTTACGCGAATACGGAGTTGTCGTAAACCCCGCAAAATGCATTCTAGGCGCCTCAGAAGTCACATTTTTAGGCTGCTGTATAAACGCAGACGGCACTCGACCGCCTGAGAGCCGTATCCAGGCGTTGATAGACTATCCGCCTCCAAAAACTGTTCAAGGCCTTCGCCGTTTCTTGGGAATGGTGAATTTCTACCGTAAATTCCTTCCCAAGGCGGCTCAGCTACAGGCCCCTCTTATCAACGCCATTGTTGCCATCAATGGAAAAGGTAGCGTACCAGTGACCTGGACGCCAGAACTTCTCCAGAGCTTTGATGCATGCAAGGTGAGCCTCTCTTCTGCTGCGTTGCTGGCACATCCTTGAACGACGCTCCCCTTGGATTATTTACTGATGCATCGAGCGCTCACATTGGAGCATGCCTGCAGCAGCGCATCGATAATAACTGGAAACCCATAGGTTTTTTCAGCCAGAAGCTTACACCTCGTCAAGCTGAATGGCCGGCGTACTACAGGGAATTGCTTGCGGTGTATGAAAGCGTGCAACATTAAATAAATAAATAAATATTTTTATTTATTTATTAAGGGTGAGGACAATGTCGTCGCTGATGCAATGTCGCGCATTGAAGCCGTCTCCATCGAGGCTGACTTCTCAGATCTCACGCACGCTCAGCAGCATGACGACGAGCTGAAGGCTTTGTTATCAGGCGATACTTCTTCATCCCTCGTCCTCAAACAGACCGACGTTCCAGGCACCGCCTACAACCTGATTTGCGACCATTCGAACGGTAAGCCGCGACCATACGTGCCACCACCACTTCGACGACGGGTGTTCGACAGGATCCACAACCTAAGCCACCCTGGAGTCAGGGCCACGTGCCGTTTGGTTACAGACCGTTTCGTTTGGCCTAACATTCAAAAAGACTGCCGCATCTGGGCCCGTTCATGCATTCCCTGCCAGCAGAGTAAGGTAACCAGGCACACTAAAATGCCGCTGGGACACTTTACCAACCCAACAGCACGTCTGAGACATGTCCATATCGACATAATCGGTCCACTGTCACCCTGCGGTTCGTATCGCTATTGTCTAACCGCAGTTGACCGCTACACTCGTTGGGCAGAAGTTTGGCCCATGGTAGGTATCAGCGCTGAAGAAGTCTCCAGCACATTCATCTCTGGCTGGATTGCTCGATTCGGCGTTCCCACTGTCATCACCACTGATCAGGGACGCCAATTCGAATCAGACCTGTTTCGACGACTTCTCCAATGCTGTGCCACCATAAGAACTCGCACGACCAGTTACCATCCTTGTGCGAATGGAATGGTCGAGCGCCTTCACAGGCAGTTAAAGGCCGCTTTAACATGTCACGAAGAATCATGGGTTGAAGCGCTACCTCTTGTCCTTTTAGGCATCAGATCTGCCGTCAAGGATGATCTAAAGGCTTCCGCTGCAGAGCTCTTATACGGTGAAGCGCTACGCCTCCCAGGTGAGTTCTTAAACCCATCTTCACATCATCGTCAGGAGGATCCTTGCGATTTTGTCGTAAGGTTTCGGCAACAAATGGCCAAATTGCGACCAGTTCCAGCATCCCGACACTGTCGTCCAGGTAGTTTCGTGTTCAAGGATTTGCCAAACGCCTCACATGCTTTTTTGCGAGACGACGCGGTTCGCAGACCCCTCACACCACCTTACACTGGTCCACACCCTGTTTTACAATTAAAACAGAAGACCGTGGTGCTGGAACTGGATGGCAAACCGGTAGAGGTCAGTCTAGATCGCGTGAAGCCAGCTCTGGTAGAGCAGACTTCATTGCCAATACTTTCATCACCTGCACCTACATTGCCGTCATCGCCTGTAACGGATCTGTTACCTCCTCCGATGATCCCAACCCCATCGCCACCACCGATTCCCACCATTCCCAGCAATAATAACTACACTACACGGTCAGGTCGTAGGGTACGCTTTGCAGTCCCGTTTGATCTTTAGCTTAAGTTTCCTGGATTTATTTACTCCGTGGGGGTGTGGTGTGGCGAAAGTCCCGTGTCCTGGGCCGTGTCTATTTGCAATGTTGCTGGCTGGCACGACCGACTTTCGCCGACTAGATCGGCAATTTTTTACTGTATGACAGAGGATTGATTATGATGTACAATATTATCGTGTATTTGAAATTGTGAAGCTAAATATATTTAATATAACGATAATTGTGTTTCGTGTGTGTAATAAACATTTACCACCAACTCTGGTGTTCATATTTTAACAGGGATCGTATCCCGATTCCCGCAACTTCTTAATAATTGTAACGATTTTGGCTTCTCTCCTACAACATGTGTTTAAGGCTTGGGAGAGTAAGCTAGATGCCTTAGGTGTATTTTGTGACCTTTCAAAGGCCTTCGATTGTGTAGACCATGAAATATTACTTAAAAAACTTAAACATTATGGTGCATCGAATGATTCCTTGGATCTAATAAGTTCTTACCTTAAAGGCAGGATACAAAAGGTTTGCATAAATGGAGCTGAGTCTTCAGGGTCGGCCCTTGTTATGGGTGTCCCACAGGGATCAGTATTAGGACCCCTGCTATTTTTAGTTTATATAAATGACCTTCCCTGTTACTTACATAATCTTTGTGAGATGGTATTGTTTGCAGATGATACATCAATGATTTTTAAAACCAAGAGGGGCAAATCTTCATTTGACGATGTTAACAATACCCTCTCTAAATTATTGCATTGGTTTACAACAAATAATCTCTTACTAAATGCAAATAAAACAAAATGTGTTAAATTTACGATGCCAAACGTAAGGTTAGCTGCCCCTCATATTATTGTTAAAGATGAACCACTAAACTCTGTAGATTTTACTACCTTTTTGGGTATAACTGTAGACTCTCATTTGCAATGGGGTGCTCATATTAGGGGGCTGTCTGGAAGATTTAGTTCTGCTGCTTATGCTGTGAGAAAGATAAGGCAATTGACTGATGTTGGAACGGCAAGATTAGTATATTTTAGCTACTTTCATAGCATAATGTCATACGGAATTCTATTGTGGGGCTCAGCGGCAGATATTGAGTCAATTTTTATATTGCAAAAACGTGCTGTACGGGCTATTTACGGCTTGCGACCCCGTGACTCGCTGAAAGAGCTCTTCAAAGAGATTAATATACTTACAGTGTCTTCTCAATATATTCTCGAGAATATTATTTACGTTCGTAAGAACATACATTTATTTCTTAAGAAAAGTAACGTACACAATTTTAATACGAGAAATAAAGATAAACTCGCCATTCCAGGCTTCAGACTGCGAAAAGTAGGAAAATCGTTTATGGGAAATTGTATCCGTATTTTCAAGTTATTTTAATGAAAAAAGGCTATTACACTGTTAATGATTATTTCAATGATAGAAATGTATGGCATTAAGTTGTCCCAGCTCGTACTTGCTTAAAAACCTTGTAAAAATTACCTTACCTTGTAAAAATTTATTTAAAAAGAGGCTGACAATAGTGACCGAGTTTCTTGCGCTGCTTCTTCTCGGCACTAGCCCAGACTTGTCCCGAAGCAGTGGTAGGTTTAAATATTGGGACGTGTAAAAGGCCTATTTGCAGAAATAAAACTGATTTAACTGATTTAACTGATTTACACATAATGACGTGGAAATAAAAATACAATTAATTTATTTATTCTGACTTCAGTGGTTAGAGTTAGTTAGACCCATTGGTTGTCTAAACATTTGGGTTAGTAGTGATATTAACACTAAAAACTACGCTGTTGTTGTTGTTGTTGTTATTACTTACTCCAAAAAAATTGTAAGTGTAATTTACCCTCAGGCTGCTCGTGTAGCGAGATTGACAATATGCCTGGAAACAATTACATATTTTAAAGTATATTTATGTTACAATCTGTTCTGAGCAATCCAAAACTGCACACATTGACAAGTTTCACTGATAAGCAAAAAAAAAAAACGAAATAGCACGTCAATCAAAGAGCTGGCTATAATTCCAATTATAAATATCTAACTTAAAAAAATATGTTCCTCCTGAGACGTCAGCCCTAAGTTGCTAAAATATCTTATAGCATTGAATCCAAGTTATCACAGCATGGATGGGTATTAGGCATAAGTATTCAAAACGCTAGCAAAATACGGGTTGGTGATCACAAACTCTAGCGATGTTCAAATATTCGAAACTCTTGTTTGCCGACCCGGGGATCGAACCCAAGAACCCAAAATCTTGGTCTGGTACCTACTTACTTGACCAATATTTTTATATTACTTGCTGTTCATCCCGGCTTTGCACGGGTTGACCAATAAAGATAATGTAAGCAAACGGTCTGTTTAAGACCATCTATACCTTTTATTTAGGTTATCAAAGTTTTAATCAATTGATTGTACCTACTTTAGTGTGTGTGAGCAATAAGTGCTTAATACCTATCTAGCTAAGGCAGACTTAAGGCTTCAATATAAGTATTATTCAAATTTCTGGAAGAAATTATATTTTAAGTTGTTATTAAACATTTTATGATGTTTTTAATCTCTGTTTTGGTAACAATTTATTTTCAATTTCCGTAACTAAAATTAATTTTCATAGTGATTGTTTAAATACCCTAATAACTGTACCTACCATTGAACTTGGCACCGATTTAGATCTCACTTGTTTTGTCGTTGAAGTGACCAATCAAGGCAAATACCTAATCATAATATTGAACTTGGCTATCATTTTAACACTAAAGTTTTTTTATCTTTTCCCAACCATTAAGTAGGTAATAACAAAAAAAATAATTGTTCAATTCGGTGCAGTGGATCGGTACATGTGTACATTTCGGTGATTAGTTTTTATTTTTATAGATACAAAATATAGATTACCACCACCAGATAACATGACCAGTTAGTCGTTCAGAAATATACTACACCCTCAGGTAAGACTGCAGTATATTTTAATAAACACTACAATACCTGAGGGTGGAGACTGGAGATACGATCTATGACTAGGCGTTGAAGGCCTTTGTTTAACACGCTCCTCTTCTTGGCGTATGGTTATCTTTCAAGGGTAGGGTCGGTGACGGAATATTACAAGCCTAGAGCTTTTATTTAACAGACCTCAGACGCGACATAATTTAACGACAGAAAACAGTACCGACAGCTTCTGACTTCTTCATCTGTTCTGTGTTCTGAATAAATTATGCATCCCCTTTTTATAAATTGCACGACTAATTTAGTCAAACATGTGAAACATTGTTAAATATCTTGTAAAATCATAAGCAAATAAATATTTCAGATTTCTGATTACAGAAAAAAAGCAGAGTACGGATGTAATCAGGATATCAAATTGAAAATACAATTTCTTGTTGGTTTCTCATCGTAAATTTATCTTTCATTATAATTTTCTTGAATAATAACGAAGACTGCCTTAGGTGACACTTGAACCTGCTAACTTCCGCTTACCGGGTTAATGCTCTAAGTAATTAACTAACTCTAAGCTAGCACATCATCCTACCCGTAAATGTCAAATTTCCCTAATAGACTTTTTACAAGTGGTTTATCAGTCATTCGCGCGTCAGAGAGCCACAGGGTTGATTTTCCAATGCAAATATATTCTGACATCTACTAATAATACTAAAACGTCATAGACCCTATCACTATTTTACTGACACATAAAATGTTGTCTAAACTGGTACACCCATGGTAGACAACTTTCTTGGCGAACCATACATAGGTATAAAACATAGATTTAAAATCCTAAGATTTAAATTTTTAAATTTTACATATTTAAGACATGCCTCACTGGGCCACACAGAGCCATCTAGTCCCAAATTAAGCTACTATTAAGTACCCTGCCGTATAGGGTACTAAACAACCGATAAACTTACATAAATACTATTTTTTTTGGTAAATACATACTTATAATACATAGAAAACACCCAGACCAGTACAAACAGACATGTTCATGCACACAAATATTTGTACTGTGCGGGGATCGAACCCGCGACCCATGGCTCAGAAGCAGCGTTTACTACCGCTGATCCAAATAGTCGTCCAAGTTTAATGGGTATATAGATAAATTCAAATGAGAACATGTGTCGGTTTGTGGTAGGTTTGTACGCTATCGTCGCACTATATCGCATATCGCACCGCAAAATCTTTGGAAATTCATACCCTGTTGTGGTAAAACAATTTTCGCGAAAGCCAATAACCGTTAAAAAGCTTTGGTATTAACTGAAACTATACAAGCAGCCGTTTCGTTCAAAAGTATATGTAAGTAGTAATACAAGCACTGTGTGACAGCATCATCGTAAGCCTACGCTTGCCATCAGTCCATTGCTGGACATTGACCTCTTATAGAAAGAGAATTTTACTGAAGTGGCGATCGCGGACAGGGCCATTAATATTATCGTAAGCTTTTATCAGTCCAGAGCGAGGTACGGTACGGCCCTCTCTCCAAAAGCGAGTTTGTGTTTAATATTGTGTAGCTCAAAGTTGGTCTTAATTAAATTAGAAAAACACCCCAAAGGGTAGAAAAATATGGTAGAAAGCCTTAAAAAAATTGAATTGACTTCAAGCGTAATAAGTACTAAAAGTAACGGTCTATAATCATCCCACTGTAGGGCAAAAGTCTCCATGATTGAATTCAAGTTACCCCAGCAATGATAGGTACAGGCATAATCTCCACGCTTAAACGTAATAAGTATTTAAGACACCAATTTGACCTACAAAATAGATGGCTTATCACACGCTTTTAGTAAAATGTAAATTACGAAAAAAGTAGGCAGATACTTAGGCATATTACCGTATCTTAATTTTGTATAACCTTGCTGCTAAAGTCTCAAACAGATTCAGGTCCGATAATTCTTCAAGGGCCTTGAACAGCTTTAGTAATGAAAGCTAAACTTCAACAGATAAAAATATAAGTCACATAATATCCCAAAATAATATTAGAACAAGTAAAAAAAGCCTTGATTACCTACTAACAAGTTACATAAAAAATCGGAAAAGTAGGTGTAGGTTGACGCGCAGTGTTGGGTGCCTTAAGTTCATGAAAATGACAATTTACTTAGTATTACTACTATAGTTGTTCCGTAATTTTGCATGGTAATTTGTATAACGTACTTATTTAACATATCTATAACAACTTTATTGAACTAATTTTAAATGCGAACCATTTCTACTCCTAGTACATTGTATAAGTTTGTTGGTCGTCAACTCTAACTTGCAAACCCTATCCGGTTTTGGTAGTTTATCTGTTAATTTCTTCATGCATATGATACATAATATACTGTCTTCTGCTACGATGTACTTATTTACTAACATTGTGGTGCGATGCTAGTACCTAAAAATATTGCACCCTGCCCTTCCGATGGGTGTCGTATGATGTGACTAAAGTGGTACTGCGCAGAATACGGACAGCAGCGTCTTCTCCCTAATCTAATTGTAGCAATTATAGCATAATCCTCGCAGCTTTGGGGGGCATGTTAAGCCGTCGGTCCCGGCCGCGGCTGTTGCCAGGAGATAAAAGCCCTGTTGGAGTCCTTCGGGCGGCTTGAGAAACGTCCAACGGCGGAATGATGTTGCCACAGCGTCGCCCTCGCCGTTCACCAAAGAATATGTCTTAATATTCTTTGCCGTTTACCAACCCGCACCAGGCCAGCGAGGTGGAACTAAGGCCTTAACCCCTTTCCATAAAAAGGAGAGAGACCCGTGCTCAATTTACTTTACTTTACCTCACTAGGAGAGTCCTATTTCCAGTAACTTAGTGAGTTGATGCGGGCAGGTGATGATGATGATGATCCATAAATAACCGCTTAGCTGGCAGAGGTATGAGACACTGGACTCTAACACAATTTAATGGATCAACTGCATCAAACATTAAATATGATTCTCTCGTTCAAAAAATTGTGTTTGCTGACTTAAAAATATTTTTGAAAGATCTACCTAACGACACCAAGGGAGAGCTAGACGATAAAAAACATCCCCACTTTAGTTACAGAACAACACAACGAAAGTGGGAAGTTTTTCCCTACAAACAATTTTCCCCTATTAAACAACATTTTATTTTAAAACTTTGTTGACGTGATTAATATATATAGCCCATTGTATCTATAGTCGTGCAAAATTACAGCGTTCTAATAAATATAATCTCTGAGATTAACCTCAGGCAGGCTGACAAACCGACAGGCAGACGGGACTAGATGAAAATAAACCTTGGTTACTACGGAACCCTAAAGCATTATCGTGCCTTTCTACAAGGACACGAGGTTCTCATTCATTTTCCTTCAGAAAAATATAAATTACAAGATGAAATATTTAAAGTACCCAATAAAATAATACATCAAATGAATGGGCGAAATTGGTTCATTCATGAAAAAATGTCAGCCATTTTGAGAAGGCTATAAAATGAAACGAATTCCTCTCACGGTCACATCGCAGCCGCTATGAAATAGGCCAAGGAGAAAATTTGCGCCTGCGCCAAAGAATTGATTTTCCCACACATGACGTCACAAGATGTCCGCGGTGCCAAGACGCTCAGTATCAAATGTAAAATAAGCCATTCTCGTTGCTTATCCCAAAGACTAGATGATAGGAAGTTTATGCCAAAGCCGGTGACTGATAAAAAAATTAAATTTTCACAAAATATAAATGGTATAAAAGTTTTCGGCTCGTGTTTTCCCAGTCAGTGTTGAAGCGGTAGCTAAGGCGACTGCGATGCTACACCGTAGAGTACATAAGAATTTTTTGACAATGTTCGACACAACGACGGCTATGCTGCTGAAACTCCTGTGTTTATGTAAGTTATTTTATCCGTTTGCTTTTTAAAAGAAATATATCTTTTTTAAATCACTAGGCATTGTCGAGCTAACACTGGTTGCTTCGTTTTGTAATGGAGATTGAGCTTGTCTTTAGAGCCTATTTTACCATTAAGGAAAATCTTGTAGATATGATACAGCATAATAGAAAAACTAAATCAACTGTTTTTATAAATGATAAGACTTGTTAAAAAAAAGTCACTAAAAACTTTCGATCGTTTGATTATTTCGACGGTCAAAAGTAATGAAATTGTGAAGTGTTAAAGTGTAGTGTGTCATTAAAATATCAATTAGCCCTTGCTGTATGATTAATGCTTATTGCGACTGTTTTTCTTTCCACCTGAAACAATATTAAAGCACACTATGTTTCTTTGTTTAACAAACTAAATTAGTTTCCATCAATAATTGGTTGCATTACTTTGAATTTGTATAGTTATAGGTCTCTGTTAGCTTTGTCACTATTACTGATACATTTGATCAGGCATAATAATAGAATATAATTTAATATACCTATCAAACTTTTTTATTGTTTAGGTATTCGTTAGTAACGGCCTAAACTTAGGTTTTTTTTTATAATAGCCTTAATATCAGCCAGTAGGTACTAATTTTATTAGCGCATAAAAATTAAATAATTGGAAATGATTTTGAATTTATAAATTTATCATTCATAAAATAGGACGGAATTTAAATTTTACAATGTATTTTTTTAGTATGCTACTTTAAGCTCTTAGCGTAATGTATGCACATATATATAACATTAAAGTGTTCAACACAAGATTTCACCAAAACCATAAGCCTTTCTTCGTGAGGCTTACACCTGTTCCTTTTCAGCGTGCTATGAGCACGTTTTCAGGTAACAAATGCAACGTTTTAAAATGAACACCCGGAACTGATATTATTGTTTTGGGACTTTTAAAAATGTTGAATGTTCATTTCATCACAATTATCAGCTTTCGACCCCGAAACTAACGAATTTTAACGATACATAAATTTAAAACCTTAGATTTTGCAAAAAAGAACCTACTTCCTAAATAATAGGACATTTCATAGGTAATTAATCCATCAGTTATCTTAGTAACTAGTTATAGTAAATGTAGTCAAATTACTCTTGAATTTGATTTAAGTTCGATCTCGATTCGACCTAGCCAAAATCTGAACAAACTCAATCGAATCGAAATCAAGTCAAAATAGATCTAAAATGGCGATCCGTTAACCATTTTCGGTTGATAACGTAATCACCATCGACTCAAAGGTTTAGGTTCACTTTTCAGAGTACCAAATCACTGATTCTCGACGTCGATTCGATTTTGATCGTAACTCGAACTTGTCAAGAGTAGACATGCAGTTCTCATTTGGTCGCAAGACAACCATAGAGAAGAGGTGGTGCTAATTATCAATTCTTGTGCCAGCACCACATTACATTCCAAGTATGCTATTAGTTTTTATTTGACGAGACGGTCAGTATAATGGTGCGCGTGGTCAGCCTATTACTCAAGGGTTCTGGTTTCGATTCCCGGTCAGGCCAATTAAGGAAATGATATTTTCTGAATTGGTTGGAAAGATCTGGAAGGGGGTTACAGTAGTGCTTCAGAAAGTACGGTTAACCTGTTGGTCCTGGCCTCTGTCACAATATAGAATATGAAAAACAAGTCGCGTAAGAGGCTTGTATCCGTAAGCAGCTTGGGAAACTACTATACAGGGTGTTAGGTAAATGGTATAACCACAGAAAATGGAAAAAGGTTAGAAAGGCGATGTAGGCAACGCCGGCGCGCCACAGAGGTTATGAACAAATGCTTGTAAGTGAGCGCTGTGATTGGTTGCTTCTGACGTCGCGCAACCACATTGGTCGCGCGACGTCAAAAGAATTCGCTTGATTGGCGTTCTTTGGGGGGCGCAAGCGGCGACATCGGTTCTCATACAAATAGCACATGACATTCTAACCTTTTGCCATGTTCTGTGGGTATAAAATATGCTGGTTTCGGCTTCTTATAATATTTACTAGAAATGGGCCGAGTACTCGGTTAATACTCGGTACACTCAGCTGAATAACTCGGTTTTGATGCCGAGTATACTTGGTTTAAGCAAAGCAATAAGTTTAGGTAGATATAATTAAAACAACACTGTTAATCAAAAAATATTTACCTATTACTAATTTGGGAAATCTTTGATAATCTCAATTATGATAATTAATAAGAAGTGATGAGACATAATTAAGAGAATGTTAATGAATAACATCAATATTTAAAATTTAATAAAGGTAAATTGTGATGCAGGAACACAAGGCTCTCTGCGCGTTCTGGTAACAGCCTATTCCTTTTTTTTCGTAACTGTTTCCAGCCTCCGAAAATAATCGCTCGCTGTACACGATGCTTGCAGGTGCATAAAGAAACACTAGTTTTAAAGTACTACTTGGCGCATCTCTAATATTTACCTAACACGCTGTATACGCTGAAGGATAGTCGTCGTAAGATAAGCAAAATAATTTTTTTTTTGTTATTTTCTACTTTGTTCTAATAAATCGTTATTCATCTGACAATTTAACACTGACGTACTAGTAATACCATTGGTGCAAGTTCTCGAAAAATTAATTGTGATGTAACTACAGGCAAATTTCTTTGCTACAGGCTTAAAAGGGCTAGAACCAGAGCCGTAAAAATTAATTATTAAAAAAAGATTCTCGAGATTGGTTTCTAGAACTTAGTCGAGATTGTTGCAAATATAAGCACGCTCTAGTTATTAAGAAAAATACTCTGCCCACTTTTTTATACAGAGGCTATTACAGTTCATGTTTTTATTTTACTTGTTGTACATGGTTGTACTCATTGTGACGAAAGTCCGACTTTTATAAAGTCTTTATTATTATGTTATTACATCAAAAAAGCTTCATAGAGCGTGTTAGGTACTAAATACTCAATAATTTATTTGCAATCATAATGTACAGAGGATGTTAAATTTAAATACAATATGTACTATGTACCTGTCGGGCACGCAAAAGGACAATAAAATAGAGGAGACGCCGTTATATAAAAGAAAGTTATTACAAATATAAACAAAATTAAATTAACGAACAAAAGTAGGGCAGATTGTAATGTTAGACGTTTTGAAGTATTTGTTGCTGTATTTACTAATTAATTGTTTGCTTGTTTTGTCAGCTAAATATTCATTTATGCTATAATAACATTTAGAAATTAAATATACAATTTGTTTATGAAACTGGGATATATATTTTCATTTATTACTGATTCTGGCAATTTATTATATATTAAGCTATTGCATAGCTTCTATCGCGGGCCTTGAGCGTGGAGACCGAATCCAGAAATTCCGTATCGAAAATAACCTAACACCCCCCACTCCGACCGGCACAGCGGTGATACTTTTTAGTTTTATAATTGCATAAGTTGATAAAAAATGATATGCAATAGCTTTACCGCGGCAGTCTCCGAGTGCCACACGTCTTTTTTTTTCTATGTTTATACCCATACAGACAAATCAAAACTTCCTAACGACTCAGCTACGACGTAGCAATCTCGTAGCAATTTCACAACGCGTCGTAGCAAAGACAACAAAATAATGCTCCGTATCAAAAGTCAGAGCACTCCACCGAATTATAAGTTACGAGAGAAAAAACGGATAATAAAAACAATTACGAAATAGATTACTGTAATTGGATCCGTCCGAAATACTGTGTAACATTTATAAAGACATTAATTCACCTAAGGCCACAAAATGTTGAGGCAATTTGGATAAACTTCGTCCCACGACAAAGACGTGACAGACTATAAGTAGGTAGGGATACATATACTTATTTACATATGTTTACAATATCATCTATAGGTGTAGTAACGGCCTACTATCATCCCACTTCAGGGCAAAGGCCTCCACCGTTGAATTCAAGATACCAGAGCTATGATGGGCACATGTATAATCACAACGCTTGAAAAAATGCCGGTTGGTGTTGAAAAACCAGAGCAATGTTCTGAAATCCGAAGCTCCTCGTGCCCGTCCCGGAGATCGAACCCAAGATTCCGCGATCTTGGCGCGTTACTTAAACCACTTGCTAGACCAACGGAGCGCACTTATAAGTAATATTGAAGTGTCTGCCTTTTTTTTTAAGCTATTGCATCGCTTCTATCGCGGGCCTTGCGCTTGGAGACCGAATCCAGAAATTCCGTAACGAAAATAACCTAACACCCCCCACTCGGGGCGAGGCACGATCGAACAATTTTGAATTTCCGAAATTTAAAATAATAATGAAGAAAATAAGGATTTTGACAGTATGGTTGCCTATGGTAACCATATCTACCAAAATAACAAAAATTTAACTACAAAAGTCAAAATTAGAAAATACATAAAATTATAAAATTAAGCTATTGCATAGCTTCTATCGTGGGCCTTGAGCGTGGAGACCGAATCCAGAAATTCCGTAACGAAAAAAACCTAACACCCCCCACTCCGACCGGCACAGCGCTGATACTTTTTAGTTTTATAATTGCATAAGTTGATAAAAAATGCTATGCAATAGCTTTACCGCGGCAGTCTCCGAGTGCCACACGTCTTTTTTATAAATCATGGCCTTGCTCTTGACTACATACTTAACTATACGATTACGAAGAAGCCTAAGATGGAGCGAGCTTACCCAGAGGCACTGGCTGGTTTTCCCACACACCAGCGGAACACAGAGGCACTGTTTGGCGCTGGACTCTGGCAGGAGGGTGGTAGCATCCAGGCGGCCTCTCACGAAGCCTACCACCGCAGAGGGATCTGTTAGCCGTCATCATTGGTTAGAAAACCAGAGATGCCGTTGCCCAGGGGGGACCACTAGGAGGTAGATCCCACCACCCCAAAAGTCTGTAGACTGGCAGCAGCGTTGTCTCTCCACCACTGGCCAAACTGCGATCGCCAACCCGCCTGCCGAGTGTGGCGATTATGGCAAAATCCTGTATTTGGAGAGGCCTATGTCCAGCTGTAGACTGATTTAGGCTGACAGTAATAAAGTAAAAATAAAATCAATTTACTTATTTCCATCGATTAATCATGGTTCATGGTCGTATGTCATGTATATCCACACGTAAAATGTCTATCGTACCATCTAACGATACATCGACACGCGTTTTGCGGCAAACCAAGGCGATCTATGACATCAAACTAGGGTTGCCATCATTTCTTAGCTGAAAATTTTATATTTTTTAAAGTATCCTGTAATTAAATGTAGTACAAATATCACAATTAAGTTATTTTTCAAAGTAACCTGTAAAATATATGGTAATATTATAAAAATATAGAAAAGATGTAAAATAATTTTAAGAATAAAGTGAAAAAGTTACAAAGAACCGGCTCTAAGCATTGTACAACATACAAGATAGATGATTTTTACCCAGAAGAGAGTGGATAAAGGCTTTCTGTAATGACGTCTCCAAACACTAACATAATAACGGCCAAATGGTGAATATGCAAAAGTTAACCCCATAGTTAACCTGTTTGTTGTTTAAAAGCTGACTTTACCCGTATCGTACCTTAAGCTATACTCATCGGAGCTTTATTCCATGGCCATAAACATATCTTTAATAAACTTTCAGCGCCAATAAAAATATAAATAAAGAAACAGCTTTCATTAACAAATTAAAATTAAAAAAAATAATTAAAACACTACTATAAAATAAGCGAATATCTAAATGATAAATTTATATTACAATATTAATAAGAATAATAAATGAATATTTGCTCAATCCATAAAAATGTTGCTCCCCTGTATCGAGCTCATTATGTCATTCATTATGGATGGAAGCAATAAATAATTGAGTAGGTATTGAGTATTGAAAATATATCCATTTTTGGGTGCTTTAAATATCTTCAACAGTATATAATACTCAGTCTGAAATATACAAGCTAAAATAGGTACTGTAAATTATAGTACGGTTGGCAGCTCTACATCAACCTGTTACTGTGTACAGTCGGATACGTAGTTAATCTGTACGGTAGAAGAAGGAGCGATAAGCATACCAGGGAAATCCCCCTCCTTAGCCTACTAAAAGCCCTTGGTCTACTGAATACTGGAATTAGTCCTTTCTTGAAACGGATGTCGAAAGCAGCATTGTCCCAAATAAATAAATAAATAAATAAATGTGGATGAGATCACATACATTACTTTGATCCCAAACTAAGTTAAGTAACTATTTAAACCATTTGTTTTGAGGAAATCAGACACTACGGTGTTACCACAAACACCCCCCAGACTCGATGAAATATAGAAAAAGATTTTTTTCCTATATTTAAGACATGCCTCACTGGGCCACACAGAGCCATCTAGTCCCAAATTAAGGTAGTATTAAATACCCTGTCGTATGGGGTACTAGACAACCGATAATCTTACTTATATACTTTTTTTTTGTAAATACATACTTATAATACATAGAAAACACCATGACCAGTACAAACAGACATGTTCATGCACACAAATATTTGTACTGTGCGGGGATCGAACCCGCGACCCATGGCTCAGAAGCAGCGTTAACTACCGCTGATCCAAATGGTCGTCATATTGCCTCGCCCGGGACCCCAGAGCAATTGATGCCTTGATCACCGGCGCGTACGCCAGTCCGCTTCGGAGGTCGTCAAGACCAAATGTAACTAGTTAGGCGGGGAAGGCAGTGAATGCGAGCGCTGACTCGTGTCTGCTGAAGGTAGCCTCCTCAACCTTCGGAAGTGGCAGGTACTGCCCGAGTACCTTTTTCGACCCGGAATCTTGTGAAAATCAGTTTTATTTCTGCAATTAGGCCCCAGGAGGCCCTTTAAGATACTATCACTAATTAAGGACAAGTGTGGGATATTGCTAATAAGAAGCAGCGCATAAAACTCGGTCACTATTGTGAGCCTCGTTTTAAATAATTATGTTTACACTAGGTAAATGCCAGTGTGAGCAAGGACAATTTAAAGTTATACATTTCTCTCATTTTTGGAATCATTTGTAGCCCTTTTTTCAATGGTTATGTTTAGAAGTTTTGTTTAACATAACGCTTATGCCTAAAAGCACCGAACATTTTTGGCACGTTATGCGGTGAACTGTACCTCTTAACTGTAGGTATTCATAATAAATTGAACCTAGGTAGAAATAACACACGTCAAGATTACGATTAAATGCTTCGCTGATTTCATAACTTGTTTTACATGTAAACACTTGCTGTTGCCCGCGACTTCATTTGACTGGAATTTTGATTGTAAAACTATCCCACGCAAACCTTACATTATTCTCGATGAAAAGTAGCCTGCGACCTTTTTCAGAATTAACATAACAAATATACACAAAAACAATTCACAAGAATCGGTCAAGCAAAGCAAAGAAATTCGATAAAAACTGTGCCATAACATTTATAATATCAATGTTTTTAGTTTTATAAATAATATAAATTATATTTGGTTTTTGCATACCTATAATAGGCATAAAATGTTCAAAGTTTACCTACAGTTCTTTCGCTGAAGTAGCCTGATGGCAGCCTTTGGTGTGCTTAGTGCGCGTTTTACTCAATTAAAGTCATAAAACGCGTAAATATATGCTTTGAACCCCACGAGGCACCCGGGTGCCACGATAACAATTGATTTCATTTGTGTCTGGAATAACTCACGATCGAGGAATATATTTATTACAAGCTTAAATCTGTTTTAATTTATAAGCTTTATAACAAAATTAAGAATTTTGATTGCAAATGTTTGATGTTTGACCGATTTTGATGATTTTTAAGGTTCAATATGATAACTTATGCCCCAAACTTGGTCGAATTTAAATTTGAAAATACCTATTTGGTCCTAGTTAGTGGAAAAACATCAACCCTGAGGTAAATAAAATGGGATTGACAGCAATTGTACCGAAGACAAGCGTGAAATAAGCCACCAAATGTTAAACAGTGCTAAAAAAGAAATTACTGACAATTCGACAAGTGATAGCATAGCACTGAACCAAAAATGGTGTCTTTATTTACGCTTTCGTCGGTAAATTTTTGTTCAAAAAGTTTTTTTTTAAATAATAAATGGGCGTGCTCTTGACTACATACTTAACTACACGGTTGAGAAGAAGCCTAAGATGGAGCGAGCTTACCCAGAGGTACTGGTACCAGCGGAACACAGAAGAACTGTTTGGCGCTGGACTCCGGTAGGAGGGTGGTAGCATCCATGCGGCCTCTTACGAAGCCTACCACCGCAGAGGGATCTGTTAGCCGTCATCATTGGTTAGAAAACCAAAGATGCCGTTGCCCAGGGTGGACCACTAGGAGGTAGATCCCACTACCCCGGAAGATAGACCAAGGTGCTACTTAGTATAAAAAAAAACAAATCCTAGACGGACCCGGTTTATGTTAGACTTACACCAAATCTCTCTTGATTGACTTATAATAGTGGAGACAATGCCGCCAAAAGCCGTTACATGATCCCTGACCTTAATTTGTAGAACAAACAATGCCTATTCAAATGTATCTCAAACAGCGAACATTGCCTGGACCAATTTGAATAAATCGACCTTCCCTTTGTGAGGCATGAATCAGCTATCCCCGAAAGGGTTTGGTAAAAGAATTATAGGGGATTACAGTAGGACCATTTCCAAGGCCAAGATAATCAAAGAAAATATCTGCTTACAATCACAACGCTAAATCTTCATCATCAGCTTTATAAGGCTAAAGCTGGTCATAGGCCTCTTCTTCTTGTTTGCGGTGTTTTTAAGCTATTGCATAGCTTCTATCGCGGGTCTTGAGCGTGGAAACCGAATCCAGAAATTCCATTACGAAAATAATCTAACACCCACACCCACACACTCGGCGCGAGGCACGATCGAACAATTTTGAATTTCCGAAATTTAAAATAATTTAGAAGAAAATAAGGATTTTGACAGTATGCTTGCCTATGGTAACCATATCTGCCAAAATAACAGAAAAAATTAATCACAAAAGTCAATATTAGAAAATACATAAAATTATAAAATTAAGCTATTGCATAGCTTCTATCGCGGGCCTTGAGCGTGGAGACCGCATCCAGAAATTCCGTAACGAAAATAACCTAACACCCCCCCACTCCGACCGGCACAGCGGTGATACTTTTTAGTTTTATAATTGCATAAGTTGATAAAAAATGCTATGCAATAGCTTTACCGCGGCAGTCTCCGAGTGCCACACGCAATCACACGTCTTTTTTTTAAACTGTAATCGCTATGGGGAGGGGGGGACTGTCGGGATAGGTAAATGTAGGTTGTGCAATGTGTTATTTAGCATAATTTTTTAGGTTGATTTACTTGCTTAAGTGGGTAGTAAAAAAAATCAATTTGAGAATGTGAGTCCTTTCCAAAGTGTGTTAACAGCTATAAATTGTGTAGCACTACCTTCTCGTCTTCTAGGTGTCTTTAAAGAGACAGGTATCAAATCAATGTCTTCTTTAAAACTTTGGCAAAACTGCTATCGCAAACTTACAAAGCAAACCTCTTCCTTTTGAAAGGCCTATGTAGAATCCTTGACTATTGTTGGAGATGAAGATGGTGATTAATTTGGGATTTAGGGTTAGGCTAACTTTAAGCTCACTTTAAGCTCTATCTAAGGAGGCAATTGTTGGGTATAGTCTTAAATATTTAAAGTTAAGTATATGGAGATGGCTGTACACAATCTGTAGCAGCGAGCCTACCATATCTACCGCTAATGTTGTTAAAGCTGTTATTACGTAAATGCTTCCTGAAGTAAATAAAATTTAATTAGCCATATCTTCCCCGAGGCTAATAGTCGTTTAAGCGAACGTTGAATAATGCGGTTGTATGGGCGATAATTTGTTACAAGCTTTAGAAAAGATTCGATTCGTGGTATGTGTTCTACTACGACGAGTTGTATGTGTCGGTAGGCAGTGTTTACAGGTAAATGAAAGGTTATAGGATATTTAAATTATTTAGTAGAATGAAATCTACAGGCGTGCCATTACTGTTATCCTATATTTAAAAAGTAATAGATACTCGTATGTTACATGCGCTCTCAATATGCGTCCCTAAAACGTCACAATTGTGACGTCTTTTCAAATCCATGAAAGAGAAAGTAATTGTTCTTTTCACGAGTATGACAAGGACAAAATAAGAATTACGCATGTGTGCAGTAGTTCGCAAGCGGCACATATATTTCGATAGTTTTGTTAGGGCATAACCTATCTATACTTTTTAAATATCATTGCTGTAATCTAATTAAAAAATATTTTATCGATGGTTGCCGCACGACGATAGTTGATTTCTTCTTTGCAACAAGTCAAATTGATCGCTTATTTCGTGCTTTTCAGATGTTCGATTTCAATCCTAATTCTCTACTCAAACATCAATGCGTCCAACTTTGACCATAATATTACACTACCGAACAAGAAATTCGACCGCTTACAAAATTATTTGTGTGGGAATAAAAAAAAATTTTTTTTATGCGTCTAATAAAGAATCTGTTCTTTTTTGTTGTATGCAAAGTCCAATGATATCATTGGACTTGTCATTAATATAATACCAATAACAACATGACGTATTCTATAACATGTATACACCGTGCAATTTTAACGACCTGTAAAACGAAGCCCACGTTATTGGACCATTATGTATAATATCATGGCAGTGCCTAGTAGTATTATATTATGTGTGGCAGTGCTATTTATTATTTTATTAAAAATAATGTTTTGAAAAATTTTAATTTTAGATTCAGATTTTAAAGTATTGCATAGCTTTTATCGCGGGCCTTGAGCGTGGAGACCGAATCCAGAAATTCCGTAACGAAAATAATCTAACACCCACACACTCGGGGCGAGGCACGATCGAACAATTTTGAATTTCCGAAATTTAAAAGAATTTAGAAGAAAATAAGGATTTTGACTATGGTACGGTTGCCTATGGTAACCATATCTGCCAAAATAACAGAAAAATTTAATTACAAAAGTCAAAATTAGAAAATACATAAAATTATAAAATTAAGCTATTGCATAGCTTCCATCGCGGGCCTTGAGCGTAAATAACCTAACACCCCCTACTCCGACCGGTGATACTTTTTAGTTTTATAATTGCATAAGTTGATAAAAAATGCTATGCAATAGCTTTACCGCGGCAGTCTCCGAGTGCCATACGTCTTTTTTTAATTTTGTAACACGCTGTGACGCGCCCTGACGTATTATTTTGCTGCGGGGAGGTCTCGGTTGAATGGACCTTACACAGCTACATCTGTGGGCGTCACAGCGTTTTTCAAAATAAATAGCTGAACCGATATTCAAGATTTTAATTAAAAAAAAATAAAAAATAAAATTCATTGCCAAGATGTTATACATAATGATTACATAACGTGGGCTTCGTTTTACAGTATGTTAAAATTGCACCGCGTATAATGATAGGTTTCATATGAATACGACATCTTGAACTATTTATTTTAAAAGTCCTATTACTCTATATACATAAGCATACCAACTTGCATAGCCTTAAGATGAATGATTTATTGTTGTTTGAAATATTCTATTGCTTTTCTGTGAAGCCCGAAAGATTTGGTAACTTAGAAAACGATAAAACTTGCGAGCTTTCATGCAAACTTTATCGTTTAGTGTTCGCATTGGAGCTTGAAGCTTGGCCTGGATTCTGACAATATTGCGAGCCTAGCCTAGTGCTGGGAAACTATTATCGATAGTTCAGTTTCGATGTTTTCATAAAACTGGCAACGAATGCTAGACAGGCCTTAGTCTTATTTACTGCTTTGAAGTTTATTTATTACTTTATACATTTTACTTGAATTGGTATTTAAATAAACGAATACTATATTCCAGTGCATTTTTCAAGGCAAACTAGGTGAATCATGTATTGAGTTACTCAATCAAAATAAGATTGAGTAACTGAAATGCATGGAGCCCCTATGTCTGTAATAAAGTGACTAAACTATTGCTCTGCCTATAACAATCAACAAATTTGAAGTCAACAATAAAAATAAGTACATAAACTATTTCGGAGTGTGTGTTTCTGATTTGATTAATTAATAAATAGCTACTTAAGTGATCATAAGCATTTCAATTATCCTTCTTATCGGTAGCACAATGCACAATAATACGTATCGATATTGTTACTAAAGTAACAGCACTACTTGGTCATCAGTACAACAGTTATTGGAAAGTTCTAGTCATTTTATTGTTTGCATGTATTGTCTTTTGCTCGTTCGTGGTATTCATATTACTTTTTCTATTCAAGGGTATTTAACCTTAAAAAGATTTTGACGAGTTGTTTCCCACGTAGTAGGTATATCTATCAAGTTCTTTCTAGTAAATAATGGTATGCTAAAGTGATTGTTTTGTATGATAATTATTTTTGCAACAAATCTTTTTCTAAAATTTTAATTGAACTGGAAAAATGTTTACAAGATATTTTTAAATATAGTATTTGGCTAACAAACGATTATTAGAAGCGAGAACAGACTTCATAGTAACAATACTACAAGTTTTCCCACCTACCTCATTAGTTGAATGACCTTTAGAACAGTTCCTTCCTATAAATCTTAGTAAACCTTCTCGTGGGTGGCCTAATGGCATTGCACGGCACGCAGCTACGAATCGTAGCTTACGACGCATTGGTTGTGACGTCATAATGGTGGGCGGTTTGCTAAATGCTATCCGATCGCAGCGCCCGTCGCGTGTTTTATTGGAACTAATTATTTCACCACTTTTACTATTTAAAAATTAGCAATAATTATAAACACGCCCGTTGGGCTAGTGGTTTAAATACTGGGCCAAAATCTCGTGGTCGCACAACCAAAAGTTTTGAATTTTCGCACATTTGGTCGGGTTTGTGATCACCAACCCGCATTTGGCAAGCGTGGTTTTTATGCTAGTACCCATCATTACTGTGGTACATTTCAATGATGGAGGCCCTTGCCCTGCTTCCGGAAAGTATATAACTACCTACACACCAATTTGCATCAAAATCTGTTGAGAAGTTATTGATTTCCATACAATCTTTCACGGCCTTAAATTATAATTTTTAGAATAAAAATTATCCTTTCGCGGGCTTCAAACCATCTTTATGACAGACTGACACACTTTCGCATGTATAATATTAGTATGGATAGATAAATAGATAGATAGATACACACTTTACTGCACTAAACACAAGAAGACAAAATATTACAAACTAGAGAAAATGTACAATCAGGCGGTATTGTCGCTAAACGCGATCCTCTATAGGCAACCTTTGGGTAGAAGAAATTATGGATTATGCAGTATATAATAAGCAGATATCGATTAGTCGGATGCATATTTACCTAAAGTTAGTTTTTGGCTCGGACATTATGGAAGCGGCTTCTTAAAACATGTATGTCGATGCCGAAATCCCAGGATGTTTTCGATACAAAAGCGCATACTATAACAGCCAACCCTTTAACATTTGGAAAATATGCATCCGTTTATTTTGAAATAGAAACTATTTCCATACAACTCTATAAAGCCTTCTTAAATCGTCGCGTGGGCTTGCACTCTGACGTGGTTATGACGTCACTTGGCCACCCCACCAAAATAGTAGGTTTATTATTAGACAGAGGGAGGGAGGGGTGACTGTCGTTCATTCATGTTAGGCCATAATCATTATTTAGTAGTTCACATCGATCGGGTTGGCATTTAAAAGTTCTAAGCGGTATCAAATGGACTTTTGATGGGTTACTGTCATTTTTGGGATCCTTATGAACCTGTTCTCGTTTCAAAATTAAGTAAGTAACTATTTAGAGCATCTGTTTTGTAGAAAACGGAACAAAGGTACACAATGTTTTTCATAAGCAAGCATCTTATCCTCCGGCCTACAGCAGTCCGCTAGACATAGGCCTCGGAAACCCTTCCGAAATGCCAACTTGTCCCGAGTGACTTGCTATTGAAGACCCTTGGGTTTCGAATATAAGATACAGAAAATAATTTTAACATTCTAAACAAAGATAATTAGCCAGCAAACTTTCACATTACCTCTGAACCATAACTTCGAAGGCTAATTAAAGTAATCCGAGCAACGGATTTCTGAGACCACTAAAAGTTCTAATCAAGTACGCAAACTTGGAGCGTGCGAAGCCACAGTTTCTTGCTTGTTTCGTAAATTGCTTGTAGCCACAAGCTTTGGTGTCAAGAGTTAGTTAGGCTTAGGTCAAAGCTAGACCGTGTTCTGTTTCATAAGGGTCTGAACGTTATGAAAGATAGAAATTTCTAGATTCTGTGCGGTTGATGGGCATTGGGCCGGTAACCCGGTATAGGAATGAAAACGGGTAGACATAAAGATACATTTGGGGTTGCTATTGCACATACACACACAGACACACATTTGGGGGTGCCATCTCCAAAATCTGGAATAAGGAGTGTAAAACCCATGATCTTGGAGTTTGTAACCCTGAAATAAAAATTCTTTGTTTTACTGATTTATTCTTTCATGGTCACTATTGCAAATGTAGAAAACTTCTGTGATCTTATCTGTGTTATAGAGCACAGATAAGTAGATAGATTCTACTTTTTTTTAATAATGAACCTAGACAATATAACATTTAAGCCGATTTTAAAAAACTAAGTAAGGTAATTAAAATGGGAAATTCGCCCCCGCCCGGCATGCGAGGAGTTGCGGGTTGGAGTCCCGCCTGAAACATAATTTTTCAAGTTTAAATACTGGTATTGTAATTGAAATAAAATTGCTTAAATATCATACTCGTATAAAGTAAAATAGGAAAGCAGTTAAGTACCTAATGCTGTTATTAACCAATTGAATTTGAATTCTTTTTACCAGTTATGTAGTTATTGAATATTTTACATGATCCAAAATTAAAATTCTCGTGTTTTTACGACCAAACTCGCATTATCTAAGTGTTTTCGCAGAATGCATGTTGTTAACCTAAGGCCATGAAGGGATGTCGATCTCGCTAATATTTTTTCACTCAATACAGGGTTGTCGCTGTGCTGAAATAAACTTTGTATAAGCATTTTTAAACAATATATAAACTTAAAAATTTTTGTCTCAGGCGGGACTCGAACCCGCATCTCCTCGCGGGTTCGAGTCCCGCCTGAGACAAAATTTTTCATGTTTATATACTGATATTATAAGTGCAATTAAGTTGCTAAAATATCAAATAAAGTATATTTTTAAACAAAATTATCGTTATTTTAAAAGTGGCTGACAATAGTGAGTAGTTTCTTGAGCTGCTTTTTCTTGGCACTAGCCCAATCTTGCTGCGAACCAGTCTTAGTTGTAAAAGCCCCAGAGGGCCAGTTTGCAGAAGCAACATGAAGATTTTAGCAAATTTAGTTAAGCAAAATTAGACTATAAAAAAAAGAGTTAGTATAAGTTAGTCAAAATATAGTTTTTGTTTTGACTCTATTGCTATCGCTGTTTAGCCAATGGTGAAGGGAAAGAAGCTGCTGCTGGTCCTCTTTAGCGGTACTCAATTGATCGCCACTTACGATACTCATAGGAAGCTTCTCTTCCTAATGGCCTGCGAGGGGATTTTTGTCTGCGGACTTTTTTGTCCGCTAAAATAGATCGCTTACAACTGTATCGAGTAACGCAAACGAGGAATTCAAAGTACCGCGTACAAAAAGTCCCCCGAATTACCGAAGATATGCATAGAGCGTACCGGACAAAAGTACGGGGGAGTCCCCGAAAAAAATGGAACTCGTGTGACGCACATGGCGGACTTTAGTCCGCATTGTGCGCTCGAGAGTGACGTACGTATGCACGAAGATAAACGAACAAATGATCGCACACCGTGTCCGTTGAGTTCGCAGTAAATCCGCGGCGGACTTTTTTATTCGCGGAGCATAAATTTTTCTCCTCCGCGGAGAAAAGTCCGTCGTCTGCGCAGGTCATAAGGGTAAGGTTTTTTGTTTGTTCCGAGTCCAGACGTTATTACAGCATTCTCAGAAAACGTATAGCGTTTAATTCTTGACAACATCATCATCGTTATCATCAGCCCATAATAGTCTGATGATGGAAACAGGCCTCTCTAAAAGAAAGGATTTGAAGGGGTGGTTTTCGCTATTTTGTCAGTAGCCAGCAAAGTATTCTCACTATCATAAAGAAAATATATTAGTACTAAGTGAACTTCTTCAGTAGCTTAAGATATCCAGATATAAGATGTTTCTATTCTGTTTGACAGTTGTCTCCTTAGCGAACGATTGTAGGCTTTTGAATTGTATGAGACTGTAATTTATACGGTTTTAACGCTTTATTTTAGTAAATAGAAAACGGAAAGCGTATCTTAATAATATGACTCAAATATGTGGATGTAAAGTATTCCAGACGTAATAAAAGTTTTATTGTTATAACGGCTATAACAGTATACTGTCCACCAATGTTTTATAACCTCGCACCATGATAGAGAACAATCGTTAACCGTATAAACAGATAATAAATGTTCGTCTGAGTATCTTAGTAAGCCCATAACGACCCGATTGGTGTAGCAGAGCGGGTTATGGCCTACTGCGCGAATATCCCGGGTTCGATTCCCTCGAACGAACTGCTCTAAATTGGCTTGGGTCTTGAAGGGCTATCACGCCAGGCTCCATAATTCAGATTAGGAGTCCACACTTAACAACTAGATCAGATAATTAAAAAAAAAACGGTTCCAATAAATATTATCCGGAGTGAGGGGGCCGTGGAATAGGGACAGCGTGACGTGCGGTCACGAGGCCTAGACGCGACCAATCGCGTGCTAGCTTTGTATAAAAGAGGGTGTTAGTGTTCCGTGGTGATTGCAGTTAGTTTGTGTGCGTAAGTGGAACTAAAATCGTAACTGTCATTGTTGGATAGTTAATTTTATAGAGACCTAGCTGATGCCCGCTACTTCGAACGCGTAGAATATGGAATTTAAAAGTGTGTGTTTAAATTACCTAACGGGAACCGTACCTTATCCCGGGATAAAAAGTAGCTAATATGATATTCCAGCAAATAAACTATCACCATGCCGAATTTCATTATAATCCGTTTCGTTGTTTTAGCGTGAAAGAGGAACAAACATCCTGACATCCATACTCACAAACTTTTACGTTCATAATATTAGTAGGATGAGGAGTGTTATCAATAAGAGATCTAAATGTAGTTAACAATAGCTACATTTAGGGCACAAGACCACAATGAATCAAAACGAAAAGTTTAGACAGATTTATCTTAGGAACATAAGTTAAAGATATATAGATGAAAGTTTCCATATAAAAATTTGTTCTAAAATGTAGTCCTATTATAATATCAGTATATAAACTTGAAAAATTAAGTTGCTAAAATATCAAATAAAGTATAGTCCTATTATTCTTCTCAGCATTAAATGAAAAAAAAAAGGTTGTAGAAACCTGATTTAGTTGAATATTAGTCAATTGTTGATATATTGTTGTACATTTTGTGTCCCATTTCGACACTGTAACATTCTTTTAAATTATTCTCAGCTAGCTCATCACTACCTTAAGGACAGAACACAAAAGGTTTGCATAAATGGAGCTGAGTCTTCAGGGTCTGCCCTTATTATGGGTGTCCCTCAGGGATCAGTATTAGGACCCCTGCTATTTTTAATTTATATAAATGATTTTCCTGTTATTTACATAATCTTTGTGAGATGGTATTGTTTGCAGATGGCACATTTTTAAAACTAAGAGGGGCAAATGTTCATTTGATGATGTTAACAATACCCTCTCTAAATTGTTACATTGGTTTACAACAAATAATCTTTTACTAAATGCAAATAAAACAAAATGTGTAAAATTTACCATGCCCAATGTAAGGTTTGCTGCTACTCATATAATTGTTAAAGATGAACCACTAAACTCTGTAGATTTAACTACCTTTTTAGGTATAACTGTAGACTCTCATTTACAATGGGGTGCTCATATTAGGGTGCTGTCTGGAAGACTTAGTTCTGCTGCTCATGCTGTGAGAAAGATAAGGCAATTGACTGATGTTGAAACGGGAAGATTAGTATATTTTAGCTACTTATTTATTTATTTATTTTATTTATTTGGACAACTAACAAAACAAACACTAATACAAGAGCAATGAGTTAGATCATAAATGGACTTAAAGCTAAGTGCCGTCTCAATTACAGGCTGCCACGGCTTGCAATGTGGACTACAATTATATTACCTAAGACTAAGACTAAGTATAATTTAAAACTATAACAAAATTAAAAAATAACTTATATTGCTTCAAATTAAAAAGAATGGTGAACCCTATAGCAATCAGCTATGGCTGCTTTGGCGCAAAAGAATGCAGTATTTTGCTCCTGAAACTCTGTGGCTTATCTGAAAATATATCTATGTCGGATATCTTGCAGAGACTGTTGTACTCTCTCTGTATCCTGTTCATGGTGGCGTGGTGACCCAGTTTGGTCCTGCTGCTTTTGACCGTAAAAGGAACATATCTACTAGTACGCGCCAGCTTATACGGTACCTTTAAGTTTATAGAGCCTAGTAGAAAAGGGCAGTCAATGTTTCCGTTTACAATTTTATGTAAAAACATGAGATCCAGCAAATACCTTCTATCTCGCAAGCTATTCAATTTGAAAAAAAAGAGTCTTTCCTCGTATGAGGGCAGTTCCTTTGCTTTGTGGGTTTGGTACGAAAGATGCCACAGAAAGCGCTTCTGGATGCGCTCGACACGCTTTATATAAACGTCATAATGTGGAGACCAGACTTGACAGCAGTACTCAAGACTGCAGCGGACTAAGGATTTGTACAAGGTGATCTTAGTTGACACCTTTTTGAGTTCGCGGGCGTTACGCAGCACGAACCCTAGCATTCGAAAACCCTTAGTAGCTATTTGGTCAATGTGTTCATGAAAGCGCAACTTCCTATCCAGCACCACGCCCAGATCCCGAATAGACTCTACTCTTTCCAAAGTATGACCATCAATGCTATATGCTGGCAAAGGGACATCTACGCATCTTGAAAATCGAATAAATTTACATTTATCAAGGTTCAAAAATAGCTTATTTTTAATGCACCATAGAGCTAACTTGTTCAAGTCATCCTGCAATAAAAGTGAGTCACTTTCATCTTTGACTCTTAGGGCAAGTTTCATGTCGTCAGCATAAAGAAAGCATGTTGCATTATCAAAGATATTGACAACATCGTTTATAAAAACATTAAAGAGAATCGGACCCAAACGAGAACCCTGAGGGACGCCGGATGTTGAAAATAATATCTTCGAAGAGAAACCATTTACAACAACTCTCGATGTCCTCTGTTTTAGATATGAATAAATTTCAGAAGACTGCCCGAGATACCAAAAGATAAAAGCTTGCTAAGCAAGATCTCGTGGTCCACTGTGTCAAAAGCTTTACTGATGTCAGTGTAAATGGTGTCAACGGACAAGCGTGAGTCGAGTGACTCAGAGACATACTCCACAAATGAGACCAGATTAGTAGCCGTAGAACGGGATGTAAAAAAGCCATATTGTTGAGGCGATATTGTTTGTTTCAACTGCCACGCCAGAGCAGGGCACACTAAGGATTCGAAGATTTTGCCGAACACACACAGTATTGATATTGGCCTATAGTTTTTTACTGAGCCAGTATCACCTGATTTAAGAATTGGCACAATACGTGCCTCTTTCCAAACGGAGGGGAATGTACCAGTTTTCATAGACATGTTGAAGATGGTTACTAAGGGCAGTGACAGTGCCTCGCGACAGGTAACTACAAATAAGGGATGAATACCATCAGGCCCAGCCCCTTTGGTTTGATCCTGGCTAGCAAGGGCCCTGAGTACCTGATCCTGCGTGAAGTGCAGACTAGTGAGATAGTTTTTAGTTAGCGTCAGATCTGCATTGGTCTCAATATCGTTATCAATACAACAGCTGATCATAGGCAATGAAGAGTTGGTATCATACACGGATGCAAAGAAAGAGGCAAAAAGGTCACATATACTACCGCCACAATCAGCCCTATTGTCATCAAAAGTCATAGATGAAGGATAAGCATTACTACTGCGTTTTTTATTCTTAATGAAAGACCAGAATAGCTTCGGATTTGCAGGAAGTGACCTCTCAAGATCGGCAACATACTTTTTATGGCAACTGTCTATTAATCTCGCGCATCTTTTCTTAAGAGTACACAAGGCTAGTTCATCCAGCGGATTTTTGTATCTACTGTACTTTAAACGAAGCTTGTATTTTTCCTTTAAGAGACGAATGAGTTCATTTGTGTACCAAACTGGGAACTTTTTTGAGGATGGCTTACATTTAGGTACATACCTTGCAATCGTATCTCTTAACACACCGTAAAAAACACCAACCGCGTCATCCACTGAATGTTGGGATAGTTCGCGTTCCCATGATACTAAATTTAACTGTGTAATAATTTTATTATAGTCCGCTTTATAAAAGTTAAATCTTTGATTTGTAACGTTAGATGGTAAGCTGGGTGACTCACAACACAAAAATGAAACCGACAAGGGAGGATGATGACTGTCAACATTGGTCAGGAGAATGTCGCTTCGCAAGACACTTTGGACTGAACCGTTTGACAAAACTAGGTCAAGAATTCTACCATTGTCATTTAAAAGCACACTTACATAGCATAATGTCATACGGAATTCTGTTGTGGGGCTCAGCGGCAGATATTAAGTCATTTTTTATATTACAAAAACGTGCTGTACGGGCTATTTACGGCCTTCGACCCCGTGACTCGCTGAAAGAGCTCTTCAAAGAGATTAATATTCTTACAGTGTCTTCTCAATACATTCTCGAGAATATTGTTTACGTTCGTAAGAACATACATTTATTTCTTAAGAAAAGTAGCGTACACAATTTCAATACCAGAAATATTCATTCATATTCATATTCATTTATTCACTTCATAAGATAAACTTGTCGTTCCAGGCTTCAGACTGCGAAAAGTAGGAAAATCGTTTATGGGAAATTGTATTCGTATTTTCAACAAATTACCAAAGGATATTGCTGAACTCCCTTACATAAACTTAAATCGTATGTCAAAGTAATTTTAATGAAGAAGGGCTATTATACACTGTCAATGATTATTTAAATGATAGAAATGTATGGCATTAAATTGTCCCAGCTCGTACTTGCTTATACCTTGTAAAAATCACCTTACCTTGTAAAAATTTATTTAAAAAGATGCTGACAATAGTGACCGAGTTTCTTGCGCTGCTTCTTCTCGGCACTAGCCCAGACTTGTCCCGAAGCAGTGGTAGGTTTAAATTGCAGAAATAAAACTGATTTTAACTGATTTTAACTGATTTTACTAAATCACTTGCTTCAGGGATCCGAACCAGCAGCGACCGAAACTGATCAAAAATTTAAAGAAACATCGTTCAAAATCATAAAATAGATACTACAAAATAACCGGGTTGTTACAACCCTAACGTGAAACCTTTTTCACTCACGTTCCGACTCACAAGGAGGGAAATAAAAACATGAATTATCCTCCCGGGACACTGAAGGCTTTGTTTAACGGCTCATTGCTACGAGAAGCAAGCCATTTGGCAAAGGTCAAATATGGCGACAGACACTTAGCCGTGTTGACTGAACGAAATTTACTTTAATATTCATTTATATTTTACAAGGCGTCTCAGAAGGCGACGTTATGCCTGAATGAGGTAAAAGACCGAGTTATAGTTATCAGCTAAATATCACAAAGTTTAAAAAATTATGAGTATTTACAAACTATTGTCCTCGATATTATTTTTAACAGGAAATATAGAGTGTATATAGAGTGTTCATTTGGCACCAAGAAGAAACCGTCATAGAACGGGTCATAATTGTACTAAAATTTTGACCAATTCGCCATGTAAATATCGATTCCATTTTATATGTATTTTATTCGGTGTTCAAACGTGGCTATTTCCAACAATTTTACAAACGCTAAATATAGTAGGAATAATCAATGAATATGTTATTTACGGAAATAGACTAAACGTTCGCGAAAACGGTTACTAGTGTTACAGTTGGATTTGACATAATATTGTGGGGAGAATAGATATCAAAGGTTAAGTTAATATGAGATAAACGAATGATGAGAGATCTCTATGGAAGGCCTTTGTCCGTGGTTTGGCGGAGATGAAGAAGATGATGATGTATTTATTAATTTATTGTTCTATCTTCTTGATTTTGTAATGTATAACTAGCATTTAATTTTGTTAGTTTTGGTCACGGATAGACAAAGGTGTTATTCGTCTTATAGAAAGTATTTTTGATAATCTCGTACCATCTCTACCCAACCCAACAAGTGACAGAAAGACGTCTTAACCAAATGAGCACCCACTGAACATTGGGCTGCTCTTTTATGTTTCGTTGCAATTGAATTGATTTTCAACAGTCCAACAAGTAGAGATCAATAAATTGAAAAAAATTTGACGTTTTGTAGTAGGTTGACGTGCAGTTGTCTGTAGTCTGTACGTAAGGTTATTTTGCGGTACGGTCGGTCTGACATTTAAATTAGCTGCCTAATATTTTAATTTACCTTGGACATATAATATCAGTATATAAACTTGAAAAATTTTGTCTCAGGCGGGACTCGAACCCGCATCTCCTCGCATGCCGGGCGGGCGCCATACCATTAGGCCACCGAGACACTGCGACACGGCGCGAATTTTTCAAGCATATTCTTACGCTGTGAGCGGGTTCGAGTCCCGCCTGAGACAAAATTTTTCAAGTTTATATACTGATATTATAAGTGCAATTAAGTTGCTAAAATATCAAATAAAGTTTACCTTGGACAGTTCAAGACATTTATAAGGGACTATGATAACAAATTCTATGTATGTACTCGTAACACACTGTTTTGTTAAATTTGCGGAAATATTGAAATTATTTTACATTGTATTTTGTTTCATCACGACGATGTTTTTAACACGGGTAGAGTTAGTCGGTAAACATATTATATTTCATTTAGTTCTTAGATTTTTTACACCATATAAATAACTAGCTGTTGCCCGCGACTTCGTACGCGTCAATTTCTGTTATTATGATCACGATTATTTTTGCAACATTTTGCACTGATGCTTCGCTCCTATTGCTCGCAGAGTGATGTTATATAGCCTAAAGCTTTCCTCGATAAATGGACTATCCAACACAAAAATAATTTCTCAAATCGGACCAGTACTTCCTGAGATTAGCGGGTTAAAACAAACAAACAAACTCTTCAGCTTTATAATATTAGTATAGAGTAGTATAGAAGTAGTAAATGAATTGGGAAGTCTAGCTCACGCTGCTGTATTTCAACCGCTCGCAAGCTCGCTGCGGCGCTAGCGCCTTCGAAACACAGCAGTGTGATCTAGCCTCCCCAATTCATGGGTGAAAAACTTAATTTACTGACTCACCTGAGAGGTTTTTCTGGCACCATGTTTTGATACACACGCGTCTTATTCAGAAACCCTCAATAGAACCTACATATTTCATACACACATCACCGGCTTTCTATAGTTTAAAAAGCAATAATTAATTAAAGTTACCACACTTTTAATAAATCACAAATTCAAAGATAGATACGCGTTAATTGTGTCCAATGGGTATGTGACGATGTTTAGATCCCGGGCATTGCAGGGCACTTCACCAACACAATAACTTGACATAAGTATTGACGCTACTAATCTAAAACCACTTAAGTATAAAAAAAGACAAGTGTAAAGGCATCCACTAGGTATGTGGCGATGATTAAATCCCGGACCAGCAGGGCACTTCACCTACACAATCGCCCTACCAGTGAGGTCTCTCAAAGTTTTCAAAAGACAATCACTGTATCCCGGACCTGCAGGGCACTTGACGAAAGTGTAGGCGCTACTAATCGATCGTCTCAAATTCTAGTGAATGAAACACTGTCTTTTTTAACTTAATTAAGATTAAATCCCAGACCTGCTAGGCACTTCATCGACACAATTGTCTCTAGAATATTTCACAAAGGTATTGGTGCTATTAAACATTCGTCTCAAATCCAAATAGACCCAACACTATCTGTCAGACATATGTGATACTAATTCAAACAATAATAATTTTACAAAAAACTGATGTTGGAAATAGCGTTAAACTAATTTACATGGAAAATTATTTTTAATATTCCGAAGCACTATTCCACGGTAAGTAAAAAATATTTCGACCTCTGGATGATCATTAGTCATAGAAAAAATCGTTAAAATAAAAATATTAAATCTAACTACTTATAGTCAGATATTTTTTAGATAAATAAAAAAAAAAAGCAAAGTACTACGGTGATGATGTTAGAAATAAAAAAACACACACATACAGTAGGTCTTCGAGGATGCTAAAATGAACTAAAATGTTTAAAGTTATAATTGCACAAAGGAAGTTACATGCGAACTAAAATTCTCAGACTAAAGGTATTGCGCCAGACAAGACTTCCACGTGTAGTCAGGTGTACAGTACACCTGGTATGACTAATATTATAATGCAGGCGCTGCGGTAGGTAATTGATGTATGATGCATGCATGTAAGATTAATTCAAACATATTATTTGCAGACAGATTTATAATACATGCATGATACATTTTTACTTTCTTTCTTTAAACATAATTCACATAACACATTTATTATTATATTATTGTAGGTATTTTATGTGCTAATATAATATCATTTTACTTAATTACATTTTAATGTATAGTAAAATAATTACCATTTGAAATCCTACCAATAAAATATTCACATAATAAAAACTAAATTTGTAATATTATTTCATATGCTAGTTATACAGGGTTAAGTGGAAACACTTTTTCGATACAATATTACTAGTCTAAACACCGATATTTACCGAAGTCGTCTCCCACTTCGCCCAGAATCGACCCTGATACCGTTTGCGCTCAAAGCAAAAGCGAAAAGCCGAGCCTATACACTAAACAGGTCACATAATAATCATGGTAGTATTGCTTAAGTTACATAGCCTCTATGTGTAAATTCAGAGAAACTATGCAATTTACTTATACACTTATTCTAACTCGATGTTTCCATTACTTTTTTAAATTTCCTCTTGAACTACAAAATCCTCTGTTTGAGTTCCTATAGCTCCTAGATAATCGTAAGAGATTTATTATTATTATATTTTTTATTTAGTCTCGAACCCGAAACCTTCAATAATTAACCACTATGCTATAGGGATACACGTTAACAATGCAGTACGCCCTGTATTTGTTGAGTATGCAAAATGATGAAACCGATGATTTGAATGTAATCGAAAACTTTTGTTTGTTACATTATTGAAATAAAAATTGCTGACAAATATAATATTAAATGTGTGTGTTGGGTTAAGTGCTTACGTTAAATAGTGTGTGTAAAAATTTGGATATATATTTGGTAATTATTAGAATCCAATTACCACTATCACTGATCGAGTGTTGATCACCGTTCGCTTCGTGCATCTTTCTCCGCGACCGAAACAAGTGCATTATCCTTAAAATGTTCGTAAGTTGCATATATTTATTATAATGATTTAAACATCTTAACAATATTTTAAAGTGTTTTACGACGAATTAAAATTCTAAGTCTTTTCAATTTTATTCTAAAGGTCGGAATACAGAAAACACAAGGCTGCTGCTCTCTTTGATTCGGAATCGGGCCTATCATCCGACTGTGAAAACGGGAGGTGTGTATTTTATTTATATTAGTTAATAACCTTGTTTGTGTCGAAACGTATCAGTACCTATTAACCTTTGTAGACAAGACTTGAAAATGAATTTATTTAATTTTTTTACAGTTCGCCACCCAAAAAATCCAGAAACAGTTCAGTTAAGAAGTGTAAAGGGAAGCCTTCAAACCATACTAAAAAGTCTGTCGGTGCCGCTGCTCTTGACTCAGACTCGGACAAGTCATCTGCCTCTGAAGAAGATTGGTATGTATTTTCTTTATTGATTTTATTAATTAGTTTGTTGAATTGACCCATCTGCGAATCGAATCGGAAGCCTTTTCAATGTGAAACACCGACCAATACGCCAATCGGTCGTCAACGTATTAGTTCAGACAGTGACGTTATTTCATATTATTATTTGCAGCCCACCACCACTCAAAAACCTCAAAAAACCAACAAGTAAAAAAGGCAAGGCTTCATCTCCGAAGGATACCAAGAAAAAGACTAGGTTCGTTCCTACTTTAGTTATTATTTTATTTTATTTTATTTTATTAAGGACAAAAAACAATTGTACAATTCCACTCAACTTAAAAGAGTTAGTAAATATACTTTGTTATTGTAAGTAAATTCAACTTAAAAGTAAATAATAAAATAACACAATTCAATTGATTAATGGTAAACAATTGTTACAGCTCGAAGGCTACCATTAGCTCCGTAGCCAACGTTCTGTTTGGAGACGAGCTCGAGCCAACAAACCGAGGATCTCAGCCACTTTGGTCGTCCTTGTCGCGGCGCGTAGCTGGAGGCGTTAACAGGCAAGCAGTTTTGCTAGAAGACGGTCCTGTCTTCGTGGACCTACGTGTATACAACACCGCAGATATAATTAATAGATCACCCCGCGATCGTTATGATAAGTGGAGTGCACAATTAAGACTACAGATTAGCCACGAGGACCCTCTGTGGCAGGAGGTAAAGACCGTCTTCGAGAGCGGTAAAAAAAGGTTCAAAAGTGAACCGGTGTATTACGCAGACAACAAAAATAATAATTAAGTAACTTTATTTATTTTCTTATCATATTTTATTTTGATTGGATCTTGCATTGTAATATGCCGCTTCACTATTGAACTTTTTCTTGCGTCTCAATAGCATTATAATCTTTAGTTTTAATAATAGACTTGTAAACATAATAATATATTTTTGATTAATTAGCATGGCTAAAAATAAGAGTATTTTCTGTTCGGTATGCCAGAAGTCGATTTTAGGTAAAGCCTTCCCAGGACACATACGTAGTACTTTACATAAAAATAATACAGCAGTTTACTTTGATACAGGAATTGAAAAAATTTGTTCCGCGTTTAAAGGACGCATTGTTTCTTATCGCATTAGCGCTGACCGCGTACGCGCGCCTGACGGCACTGACGTGGCCTCTACGTCACCGGCAGAATACTTGCAGACAACCTCTCCAAGGTTGCGCGCAGTGCTGGATTCAGCAATTTTAGAACATGTAAATATTAAAGCTAACTTTGAACTTTTTGTTAAAGTCATACTACCTAAAGACGATTCTATGGAGATTAAATCGTTTGCAACCAAAAATTTTTCTTTACATCAAAATTATAACTTCGACGATTTATTAAATAATATTTCACAAATCATGTGCAAAAAACTCGATGAATTTCAAGAAAGAGGAAGTGGATGGTCCCTTTTAGATATTTTGTACGTTGAAACAAATATTAACAAGTATTCCCCGCTAAGGGGATCTAGCTATCTCAATTTGCCAAAAAGAATTATGGTAAAACGGGCATGTGTCAATGTTAAAAATAATGACGAATATTGTTTCGCCTGGACTGTGATGAGCGCTTTGTATCCGCATGTAAAGAATCCCAGCCGAGTCTCTTCGTATCCCCACTTTAGTACAGTGTTAAATGTTAATGACATGTCTTTCCCCGTATCATTTAAAGATATACAAAAATTTGAACAAAATAACCAAAATATTAGTGTTAATGTTTACGGTATCAATTATAAACACGATATTACCGGACCTTTATACAAAACATCTATGAGAAAAAAGCAACATGTAAATATGCTTCTTATCGAAAAAGGCTCTAAGTCTCATTACTGTTTGATAAAAAATTTTGCTAAATTGGTTCGAAGTCAGGTGACGAAGCACCATGGGAAATTAATTTTTTGTCAGGATTGTTTATTATTTTTTAAATCAAATCAAGATCAGATCAAACATGAGTGTGGTGGAGTAGTAACAATTTTGCCTGAAAATAATAGTTTTTTACAATTCAAAAATCATCAAAATATGCAAAACGTTCCATTCGTCATCTATGCAGATTTTGAAACGATTTTACAACCGATTTCGGAGAGTTCGGGAGCATATACATCGAAAGTCCAGAGTCATATACCTGCTGCATTTGCCTATTATATTGTATGTAATCACGATAGTTCTCTCAACCGTCTTGTATCATACAGAGGACCTGATTGTGCTTCACAATTTGTAAAGCGGATACAAAGAGATGTGAAAAAAATCCATAAACATATTCAGCTAGCTTCTGAACAGCCTGTTCCTATTATTTTAAATGAAGAAGACTTGAAAAGTTTTGAAAGTGCGGAATATTGTTACTTATGTTCCAATTTATTAGTCGGTGATAAGGTGAAAGATCATTGTCACTTCACAGGTCGATTTCGAGGTGCCAGTCATTCTTATTGCAACTTGAAATTCCGTATACCTAAATTCATCCCGGTTTTCTTTCATAATTTGTCGGGTTACGATTGCCACTTATTTATTCGTGAACTTAGTACTTTTCCTGGCGATATTAAGGTTATTCCGAAAAATAAGGAAAATTATATTTCATTTACTAAATTCATCCCACTCTCAAAAGGAAATTTCTTAGCGGTACGCTTTGTTGATTCTTTTAAGTTTTTAGGAACAAGCATTGAACAACTAGCTAAAAATCTTGAACAAAATGATTTTATACATTTACGAGAAATCTGTCAAAATGAAAATCAATTGTCATTAATGTCTCGAAAGGGTGTATACCCTTACAATTATATGTCTAGCTGGAAAGTGTATAATGAAAGATGTTTACCCTCAATCAACAATTTCTATAATAATCTTACAGATGAAGCTATATCACAATCTGATTATGAACACGCAAAAAATGTATGGGATACTTTCAAAATACAAAATCTGGGACAATATACGGACTTATATGTTAAATGTGATGTTCTGATATTATCAGATATTTTCGAAAAGTTTCGTAAAACATGTAAAAGCAATTATGATTTGGATCCTGCCTTCTATCTTACAGCACCAAGCCTTAGCTTTGATGCAATGTTATTAAAAACAAAGGTTAAACTGGAACTTCTTACCGATTTAGAAATGATTAGAATGATTCAAAGAGGTATTCGTGGAGGTATTTGTTTGTGTTCGAACAGGTATGCAAAATCTAATAACCAATATCAACATGATTTTGATCCATCCCAACCCAGTAATTACTTAGTGTATATTGATTGTAATAATTTGTATGGATTTGCCATGTGTAGTTATTTACCTTATGCTGAATTTAAATTTCTCAGTGAGAAGGAATGCCACAAACTTAACATTTTGAACGTTCCGGATAATAACGATTATGGCTATATTCTCGAAGTTGATCTAGAATATCCTGACAGTTTACATGACTGGCATAATGATCTTCCATTTTGTGCACAAAACTATGCTCCTCCAGGTGCAAAGAATAAAAAACTAATACCAAACTTATTTCACAAACATAATTATGTAATTCATTATGTTCACTTGAAAACGTGTGTAGCCCATGGATTACGTCTTAAACGAATTCATAAGGCAATATCTTTCAAGCAGTCTCAATTCCTTAAAGAATACATCGACTTAAATACACATCTGAGGCAGATGTCTACATCGTTGTTTGAGCAAGATTTTTTCAAATTATTAAATAACAGCATATTCGGAAAAACATTGGAAGATACTGAACGTAGAGTAGATGTCAAACTTGTAAGTACATGGAAAGATAAATGGAATAAAACAAATAAAGTTCATTCTGCTGAACAACTTATATCTCGTCCAAACTTTCACAGTTCAACAGTTTTTGATGAAAATTTGGTAGCCATACAGTTAAACCGTGACAAAATTGTTTTAAATAAACCTATCTATATCGGATTTGCAGTATTAGAGCTTTCAAAAAATCACATGTATGACTTTCACTATACGGTAATGAAACAGTTTTACAAAGATAAATTGTCTCTATGTTACACAGATACGGATAGTCTTTTGTATTCAATAAGGACCGATGACTTTTATTCTGATCTTAAAGAGAATTTCCTACCTTACTTTGACACCAGCAACTATAACTCAAGTAATTGCTTTGGTATTTTTCCTAGGAATAAAAAAGTTCCTGGTTTATTTAAGGATGAGTTAGGCGGTAAAATATTATTGCAATTTGTAGGATTACGATCTAAATTGTACAGTATTAAAACGGCTGATTATGAATTAAAAAAAGCAAAAGGGGTAAAAAAGAATGTTACAAAAAAAATTCATTTTTCGGACTATACAAATGTTCTCTCAACAGGTACAGAGTTGAGAGGTAAAAATGTTCTTTTTAAATCAATTAAACATAGAATTTTTACGACAGAACAAAACAAAGTGGCATTATCACGAAAAGATGATAAACGATTTGTGTTGCAGGATAACATTACGACTGTGTCTTGGGGGCATTACAAAATCACCATGTAAAACATGCACATCGAACAGTATTTAGTAACTCTGTCTGATATCCTATATAATATGTTAAATTAAAAAAACAAAAAAAGTTTGTAGTTCTGTAAATATTATGAAAACCTATTAACAATAAATTTGTCTTTGATATTTGATTAAGGTTGCGCTTGACATTTAGTTAAGTTGTTAACTTTATGTTAGAATATTGTTGTTTCCTTATTGAGAATTTATTATATTTATAATAAATGTATTGTAGGTCTAATTAAAATAAGTTATAAATAAGTTTATGTACTATTCTTAATTACTTACATTAATAAAAATGTATCCCGCAAAGTTTTGTTTGACTTATTATCCATTATTCTTACTGTCATAGGGTTTATAGTTATAGTCGAAGAAAGTTTAAATATACCTGAATGCGCATAAACTTGTTAGGACTTGATGCAATATTCTACTTATCATAAAAATCAAATTGACAACCTAAGCAGTTTTGCAATTCTAAATGCTTGTCAAAAATACTTGTTGTGACTTGATAAAATATTCCATGTGGCTTAAAAAAACTTGACCCAGCACTTTGAAACTAAGCAGTTTTAATACGTACATTGCAATTTCACAATAATGATTGTCATAATAATTATTATATATAATTACCTCATTCTGTTTATAACTTCGAGTTTTGTAATAATAAATTCTTGAAACTTGTTATATCTTGTTACACATGACACGTGTATCATACATACACTTGGGTCAGCGACAACAAAATGCTAAGTTAGCTGTTTGAAATGAGTTTACAACTAATAATTGTATTTTTTGGCTCCATTCCGCTTTTAACTCGGTTGTGAATAACATCGGAGCCAGATTTTATTTTGTAAGTATTAACACATATTCATTTAATGTTTATTATTTCAGTTACTTGATTTCATGACATAAATACATTCAATCTTTAATTGTTACAGAAATGGAGGATACACCAGAAATCATGTTCAGCCAATATGCACAAGATCCATTGGAAAATTTCACACAACAATATGAAGACTTATTCAAAAATCAGCCTAAAAAACGAAAGCAGAAGCGAGAACTTCCAAAAAAGAAGCCCAACATATCTGCAAAGTCATTTGTAATAAGCAAAGAAAACCATGGGCTAAAGCTGATACAGGTAAAAATTTTGGAGCTGCCGAAAGAGCCTACATTGCAGAACTTGACTGAGGAAGATAGTGAAGACAACGTAGTGCTTAGCGCGCAGTATGTGGTGCAAGACTCTATAGATGAAATCGTGGACCTTACGGAGGTGCTAGTTAGAAAAATTTCTAAAAAACTGTGTGGTGATGTAATGTAGTGAAAGAAATTTGATAATTAAATCTAAGTTAGTCACCTATAATTTGTTATTATTAAGGAAAATAAAAATAAATATTTGTGAATGAAAAACCTGATTTTATTTATTACCTATTTGGGTTGTCTTAAAATAAAAGATGTAAATTACAGTCAAGAATTTATTTCAAAAATATTTTTAAAATTTACATAATTATTTTCTAAACACCATTTTTTTATACTTAAAACATTTCGTAACGCACAATATTTCTTATGATTAAAACAATTAAATAACAATTTATCTTTACAATAGAGTTCATTAAGATTATTCAAATTAGGAGCACCCTTACAACTAACGTCTAAAATACTATCATGGTTACACAACTCTTGCATCCATTTTACTTTTTCTTCTCCTTTCACAATAATTTTTTTATCTTTTAAATAAGTTTTGATTATTCTACGAAATTCTCTGTAGTCTATATAGCCTTCGTTCCATTGATAACCTCTATTTCTTTCTATCCAACGAACACATTTTTTTTCTTCTTCACTCAGTGTTAAAAATGGATATGGAGGTTTTACCAAAAATATGTGAGTGTACTCTGAAGTGGCGACTGCCATTTCTTTAACTAAGAACTTATTTTCATAGTTTTTAAACCCTTGTAAATCCACGATTATTATATCGCTGTTCATGATATTTTCTTTACTATGCTACTCAAAGGCTTGTATTCAAATAAACAATCGTTTAGAATTAAGCAATATGCAGCTGTTTGGTCAGGTATTTCTTGATCTGTTTCAATTTCAACTCTCACGTCAATAGATCCTTTTAACGTTTCGTGTTGCCGCGAACAGTCAATGACAAATAAAGGAGCAATGTCTTTGAATTCTTTCAAACTCAACAACGGCTCTGATCGACGTCCGTGATACGACTGTTGAAATCTTGCGTACTGTTCGTATAATAAACTAAATTTGTCTTCTAAAAAACTAACATTCAATCCCTCATATGGATAATATGACGAATTCAAAAAGACTCTTACATCACGTACATGACAATGATCAAACTCAGCCATTGACAATTGACTGTTGTGTTTGCGGTTGGTTTGTAAGGCAATTACAACAAATCGTGGTTTCTCTATTTGTGATGAAGTTTTGATAGACCATGTATGCTTACGTGTTTTCGGTAGTAATGGGTATTCATAAATATCCCAGCAACGGAACGCTAATGGAATAGCTCTGTCCTTCTCTAAATGTTTTAACAGATTGATTCTTTCACGATCTGATACTTTGATGTGAGGAACTCGCCAAACAATTTTGTTTATTATAATATCATCTACAACTTCACCTGTATTTAACTTGATCGTATTAAGATTCGTATTACTTCTCAGTAACACTAACTCGTGTTTACAATTAATTATGATTTTTTCATAATCTTCTGCAAATCCTAATATCTTGTTCAATGGTATAGATGCGGAAAATGCTCCACCATTAGTATTGTTTGTTCCTGAAGTTGACCAACCCCAAGCTCGAGCACATTTGGATTCGTTTTCATTTAGAGTAAGATAAGATTTTATCGTTGTAGTTACACCTGCGTTTTTGATTTTATCTATTTCAACTCCATTCAGTTCATATCGAATGTCTTGAAATAGAAATAGTGCCGGATTGTTCACGAAATGTATATTTGATACTTTTTCTTTAGTGGTACTGTTATAAACATTTACTTTTCCCTCAATGTATATACTACTAAGTGAAGGCAGCACATACAGGTCTTGCTGATTGATAGGAATTCGTATTTCATCATTCTTGTTGAAACTTGTCACATATGGTTTGTATGAATGATACTCGAAACTCTCGATGCTGTTATCGTATGACGTTTGTTGTGATATATTTAAAATATTCATTTTATCAAGCCAACTAGTTTCAGAAATTCTTTATTGGTCTTCGTAAGTTTCTTTTTTAGCAGAAGCGGTGTTCCCTTGTGAGATGTTCTTTTAGTACTGGCTTGAATAAACGTTGTAGGATTGTTTTTATTGAAATTAATCATTTTTTCTTAAAATGTAAATAAAGTTGCACTTCTTCACCCCGTAAATTTATTTGTTTATTATCTGCGTCCAACAGCTTTATGTTGATAGCACTTATAGAATTTTGATTTACAGGAAAATAAATCAAGTTTTTTGGTATTTCAATTATCCGGTATCCAGGTGGTACGTTAGGTACAAATTCATAAATTATATGGCTTGCTTTTCCATTAACGAATGAACCACTAACTACATCGCATTCAATCCGCACAATGGTTGTTGATAGAATGCTAACAGGATATTGAGATTCAGTACTTATATTTGCTTTTATTGTTTCCTTTCCAAACCCTAATATTTTACCTAAAGTATCTTTTTTATTAAAATGTACATCTTTGGAGCAAAATATATTCGTTTTCAATGTATTGTTATTGCAAGTTAATTTTAACACACTGTTTTTAATGTTAGTTTTTAAATAATCACATATATCTTGAAGTTCATAAGATCCCTCAGGAATTTCGATGATTTCATTCTCACCATAATAAAACTTATTATTTCGTTCGTCTATATTAGGAATAGAGTTAAACGTTGAAAAATACAAAAGTCCACACTCGTAGTCTCCTCGGAGTTCTAAAGTTGGGGAATAGTTGGTTATTAAAGAGGCTCCTCTCCCAGTTATAGACACAGTGAAAGACATTTTTATACTGACATTTTTATTTAACTTGTTCATTATATATGTGCTTTTTCCAAAAATTCCTTAAAAATTTAAGACACAGATGACCACAATTTGTGGTCCCGAATGCTTGATGCCGTACATAATTATAGTTTATAGGCAAATCGTGCATATATCGTACAAATTCTAACGGCGGTTTTAAATTACCAAAACTATCATAATATTCAACATAATTGTTTTTCTTAGTAAAAGCTACCCAATGCGTACCAGGATTTATGTTGCTATCCAAATTCAATATTCCACATTCAGCCTTTCTAGGTTTCAAAGGTAACGTATCCCTCATGTAAACTCCGCGAAAGTACGGAATATCACTTGCATGTTCCAATATATCTAGGTTAGTGAGAGCACGTCTGGGTAGCCGCTTATTTAGTTTTTTGAAGGACTTAGATATAGACCTGCTCCTTTTTTATGAGGTTTAATATATACCCCTTTTCCCAGAGCCACCGCTTCCATCATTCTGTTATGTCTTTCAGCTTCCTGAAGACTCTTTTGTGCAGCTTTTGAATCATTAACGGCTTTTGCTATACCTGCTGCTCCTCCAGCTAGTGAGCCTAAAGCCGACAGTCCCGCAAATATGGGAATAAGTGGTAAAAGTCCACCACTCTTCGGAAGAGGAATAAAACGCGGCAAACGTATTCCTTTCTTATCAACAAATAGTTTCTTTGCCGCTGCATAAGCATATTTTATGGCAGCCTGCTGATCTAAAGATTTAATTTTTTTTAATTGGGACTGTATTTTTTTAACACCTTTCTTAAATGATTTTATACCACCACCTGTTCTAATTTTCGCATTCATAGCATTTTTTACTATCCACGACGCAATTTTTTCTCCTTTGCTAGCATCTTTCGATTTCAATCTCCTTTTAGCCATATTCAAAAGTTCTAAGTCAGCTTTACGTCGATCTCCCGAATTTTTATTGATGTAAGCAATATCGTGATGCATACAAGCTTCGTCCAATTTGTTTACTCCTCGATCACCTTTGAGTAGCCGTTTCTGAAGTTTTGTACCGGGCCCACAAAATTGATATCCTGGTAAATGTAACTCGAACGGTAAATGATCTATCAAATTATTAAATAAACCACTGCCTTCCTTCATCCGTTCGCAGTAAGTGTCATGGAGTAGTATTTCTGTGTTATTTATATACCCACCTAGACCACTAATTCACTCATGTTTACCCAACTGTTCTCTTTATCACTTAATCCTAACCATTTAACAAAAATTTTGTTTCCTTTTCTCTTAATAACTTTCTCAATGAGATAGATGTTAGGAAATTTAGTTTTTTGTAATTCATATCCATAAAAAGAGCCTAAAATATTTTGCTCGTGTTTGTCTTTAATTTGATACGTCTGAGGATTGGTTTGGTTTATTTTAGCGATGCGAAATATTTCCGTAGACCAATTAGGAGTATAACCTTTATAGAAATCTCCTTTGTATTTACTGATACGAACAAAGTCGTCAACTTGAAAAGTTGGCCCATGACGTACTTGTAGCTTTGGCTGTTGGGTTTTAATAATGTTAGACTTAACTATACCCTCATTTGAATGATTAACATCGATTGGTTTAAATTTGGTAATGCGATGTAAAGAATTGTTGTAGTGATGCACAACGGAATTTAAATTACTTTGGAACCATTCATATCGTCCGCAATGACTAAACACTTTGTAGAGATGACTTTTTATAGTTCTTATTACTCGTTCTACAATGGAGGCTTTTTTAACAGAGTACGTCGAATAATGATTAATGCTATATTTTTTCATTAACTGCTTAAATAAATCATTATAAAACTCTGTACCTAGGTCTGTTTGTAAATTTTTAGGCTTTCGTTTTGATTTAGATAATACACTGTACATTGCATCCGTAACACATTGTTTAGATTTTGTCTTCAACGGTCTAACCCAAACGTATTTTGACAAAGCATCAATTACTACCAGAATATATTTATATCCTTTATTATATGTTGAATATTTTTGAAAATCTATAAGGTCAGCTTGCCATAAGTCATTGAATCCTTTAATGATCGTATGCCGACGAAAGAAATTTCTTCTTGCAGCTTTGTGAAGTTCATTAACTACATCTTGTTTACTCATCCTTCGTAGGTTTAGCCGAAATCATAAGATCAATTTCTTTTTTTGTGTAATACAATGTACTTATATTGGTGGTAGTTAACTTTTCTAAATTGTTTAGGTATTTCTTGATATTATTTTGAACTATTTTAATTTCAGTTTTTAATTGCTGAACACATTTATCCACGTATTCTTTATTCACAGCTTCATCTTCTTTTTCAGGAGTTTGTAGTCCTTTTAATCTTGACCATTTCAAATCAAAATCGCCTGTATCTGATTTTACTAATGTATTGGAAAGAGTCTCAGTGAACTCAGATAATCGTAGACGTTTATGTACGTGATGACCAAATTTATCAATATTCATTGTCGTCTTGTCGGCTTCTGTAGTTAAATGATACTGTCCAATCTTCCTGATGGCAGCTTTATATATTTAATGTCTTTTATGATTCCAGCTTCATGCAATTCTTCGATGATTGCATAAATTTCATTATACACCCCGGTGTTACCAGCTGCCCGTGATGCAAGTAGTAATTTTAATCTCTCCACTAGCTCGTTTGGATCATCCCAGTAAACCAAATCAGTATTTTTCTTAACTTCCTTAAGAATATCGATGCCTTCTCCTCTTGGGAGACTTTCTAAACTGCTCGTATGACTTCTAGAGTACTTAAACAATGGTTTGATCACGTGCATATATTTAAATCCTTTGTTACTGTTTATTGGTTTGGATGAATCGCAACTACGTTTGTGCGCATTCGTATCCATAAGTATCAATTTATAATTTTGTAAGTCTTCGTCTGTAACAATATCTAAATTTGGTATTTTTTTATATAATAATTCTTTTAAACCTGGAGTTTTTTTCAAACAACGGTTTCCAATTTTCATAATGTGATCATCGTCATGAACACGTGTATTTCCGAGCATAAGTCTTCCTTTTACATTTCTAACACCATAAGGTATATCTTTCATTATTTCAGATGACATGGACCATGATAAAGAATCATTGGGAATACTCGGTGATGATTGAAGAGATTTAAATGAGTTCTCGTGGACATCATGATCCTCAAAGGGTGATGTAGTGAGGGTTTTGTTAGGTGTTTTACAAACATCATAATCTGAATTTTCTTCGTTATTATCTGAATATTCTTGATCGTGAACAACCTCCTTAAAGTAATTTAAATCTTCAGTAGAAGCATTTGACAACTCACTTTTGGCGTGCTTAGTTCTTTTCGGTGATTGAGTTTGCTTAATTTCTTCCCCTATATGGCGATTACCATCAGTTTTATTTGTTAAAAGCTTTAGTGGACTAACAATAGGTTTAAATATTGTTTCTAGAACCATATCATTTGTATTTTTTGAATCTTTTAGCATTTCTACCTTTCTTTTTACAGCTGATGCTGATTTTACAATTTGTTCTTTAAGATTTCGTTCCATTGTAAAGGGTTCCAGTCTCTTCGACTTCACTAATAAAACTGATTTGTTAATAACCTGTCAGCTACTTAAAAAGTTTAGTCAACTACTATGAATGTATCAAACATCATTCTGTAACAACCTTTGTTTCGGTCACAGTCCTTGTTGATGACGACATAATTGAATGGTTTATTCCAAACAGTTGAGCACATTTCGCGAAACTGAGACCAAGTCATGTCAGTTCCAACGTGTTCATCATAAACGTGTTTAAGGTTTATATCATCTTGCTTAAACAATATTATAAGGTTAGCATTGTCTCTTACTAGTTGTTTAGGTATTTTGGTGTAAGTTTGATTAATATAAAAGCATTCAATATTCTTATGACGTCCCATAGCGAAATAATCTCGTATATTATTCTGATGTTCACAGGCAACATCATCAAATATAATTATAGAGTCCGGTAATGCTTCATGCGGGCTTAAAATTTCACTGTTATCGGAATACTTGTTATAAGTTGTGTCTGCCACCATATCCATTACTCTTTCTAAAAATATGTACTTCGGTTGATATAAAGATTTTGAATAAACATAAAGGTTTCGAAAGCACAAACCATTCCGATGTAATAACAGACTTATTACTAAGTTAGTTTTTCCACAATTTGATGGACCACAAACAATGCTGCGTATAGTGTTTGGTAGTAAGTTACCATGTCGCTTTTGTTCATTTAATAGAGCAGGAAAAATACGTTTTAATTCTAGTGATTCCTTCTGTTTTAGAAATTTCATATTCAACTTCAAAAGCGACTGTTTTGAACCAAGGGTTTCTACAAAATGATTTAAACATATACGAGTCAATCCCTTTTTACCCATGAATTGGGAGGACTAGATCACGCTGCTGTATTTCAGGGGGGCGGAGCGCCGCAGCGAGCTTGCGAGCGGTTGAAATACAGCAGCGTGAGCTAGACTTCCCAATTCATTTACTACTTATAGATTAATCTAATTTAATTAGCCTAGAGTTTTTCCAACACCTGGTACAAGAGTAATAGTTAATCCTACTGTTAGTTAGATGACGGTAGTTAGTAAGGTAGAGTGCTACTATGAAGGTAGTTAGTCGGCCCTCGTTAGGGGCTAATGAAACCTTGCCGGGAGAATGGCGCCGGGTTCGTTTGCTATGTTAAATTCTAGACAGTTCTATTACAGAACTAACTAGTTTTCAGCTTCAGCAGACATATTTATAACTGGACTAGCTGACCCGACAAACGCTGTCCTGTTATAGCTATGAATGTTGAATACCAATTTGTATTCAAAGTCAATTAAAACAGTATTTTTAAATCAAACTCTTTATATTGAATTGAATTTTAATATTAGGCGTAATTACTAACTAACTTACCGATATGAGTAAACACTTCTCAAAAATACACTGTATCATTGAAATAAATTTACACGAAATGATAATCAACCAATAAACGGGATTTGCGGCGCGCATTACGTCTTTCTCTTACTTTATGGAAAAAATGTTACAGTTAATCGTTATCCTAATATTTAAAACGAAAACCGGAACAGCGCGCTGCAGCCGTTCAAGGAACTAGAATTTATGTGCGACACAAAGGAATAGCCTTTGTCTCGCTCGGGTTGGCCAAATTTGCTGATTCATAGACACACCTGACACGAATACATCAAAAGAGGTTTTATCAACAAAGGTACCAAACTACCAATCTACCAAGCCTACGCTTAGACCTTTCTAACAATAGTAAGTTGCATACACAAATACTATTACAGCAAAGTGTGTCTATTACTATAACACGTTTCGTTAGATTGACATTCGTTTGGCATAATGAAAGTTAAATCAATTAGAAGTGAAGTTGATGAATTGAGGAATCACTAATAAGATTTTTGAAAACAGTGGTTTTCAAAAGCTCATGTTTTTTTTTCAATAACTATAAAGTGAATATACTGAGCCTTTACTATACTGTGTCTTGTCCACAGATGTTATTCTCATACTAATGAACCGGCGACGTGACCAGGCTAAGTTTCAGTCTAGGTTTTAGAATGGGCTAATTTGTTATTTGTTTGCTAATTTACATACAGTTTGTAATAAATTTATAGGGTTTCTAATTAAATAAAAAGCCTATGTGAAAGGAGATGTCCCATAATAGGCCCAGACATAGTACACCATTTTAAAAAATCAAGAAAAAAATACTGTTTCTGGGAAAAATACATATAAAATTTATTAAACGTATAATTTAGTGGTTCAAAAATAAATAAGATCGAATAATTTATCTAACTCCATTAGGCATTCCAAGATGGCGTCAATCTAAAAAAACTTTAAATGTCAGTTATAGCTGTCAGATACCTCTTGTCACTTTGGCATAATAATTCACTTCAAGTTTTTGTTTTGCATGTCACGTTTTAATTGTAGTTCATTATAACGACCTCTTTTTCGTTTTCTGGATTTGGTATTGATCGACACATTACTTTCATAATGATTGTTGTTACTACAATAAGCGATGGCATTCGACTCCAAGATGCGCGATTTTGAAACTGACAGACGTCATCAAAATGTCATCTTCCGCCATGATGGTTTTGTTGTTTTGTATTGCTATTTTCTTACTTATCTCTTTGTTTGAACCACTTAACGAAGCCATTTTAAAAGAATTGGATAATAACAAAACCTTTTAGGTGTATTGGTCTATCTTTTGGTGGGGTGTACAGGTTCTGGGCCTGGCCTCCATACAATTTGGGACATCTCCTTTGCCTCTATAAAGCGTGAAGTTTGAATAATTTCATAAGTCTCGTTGCACATTAGTCAGGTATATTTCTCATGATAAATATGCAATTAAAAAACTGTAACCCGACTACGAACCATGTTCCTTTTCCCCCTCCGGACCACCTGTACCATTAGACAGTACCATTGGGGATACAAATGGTTCTGATTTATCCCATTAGTACCAGGGAAATAAATACAAGCGTGACACTCGACATTACTTCAATAAAAAACGTGATGGTACAATTGGCACTACTGTATTTTACTAGTAACCTATATTTTACTGTCGATTTGTTTTTTAATTTATCTTTTATTTATATATTTATTTTGTAATATTTAATTTTATATGTTTATATGTATATTTTTTTTAGATATGTATATATTTTTAATTTTTTAAAAAAATATTTATTTTTATAAATGTTTTTTTTAATATTATTTTAATTTTATTTTTAAGCTAATGCATAGCTTCTATTGCGGGCCTTGAGCGTGGAGACCGAATCCAGAAATTCCGTAACGAAAATAACCTAACACCCCCCCACGTGTCCATTGGGACGTGTAAAAGCGCCTCCTGGGGCCTATTTGCAGAAATAAAACTGATTTTAACTGATTTTAACTGATTTCCACTCCGACCGGCACAGCGGTGATACTTTTTAGTTTTATAATTGCATAAGTTGATAAAAAATGCTATGCAATAGCTTTACCGCGGCAGACTCCGAGTGCAAAACGTCTTTTTTTTTATTATAAATCATTTGCGGCCAACAAACAATAAAATATCACTAAGAAGGATGTTTTTTTACAGTTGTACTAGTGGGATAAATCCTAAGGATAAATCAGTCCACACCGGGATATATATTTTTTTAATTATTAATAATTTGCGGCCAGCAAACAATGAAATATCACTAAGAAGGATGTTTTTTTACAGTTGTACTAGTGGGTAAGTCAGTCCCACACCGGGATATTTTGGTATCATTTGTACAATCAATTGTACTAGTGGGATAAATCAGTACCATTTGTACCACCAATGGTACTGTCTAATGGTACAGGTGGTCCGGAGGGCGTTATTCTAACAAAAGTTTGCTACCCGGTCTCTAATAAGGAATCGATTGATATCTTATTCACGAAAATCGGCTCAGTAGTTTAGCCGCTACTGTGGAACCCACGTAAATACCCACATGGATTACAGAATATAGACTGGTAACATCAGAACACTTCCTGTTGGCTTTGCCGTAAAAAGTAACAGCCTATAATCATCCCACTGCAGGGCAAAGGCCTCCATCATTGAATTCAAGTTACCACAGCAATGATGGGTGTACTGGCATAATCACCACGCTTGCCAAATGCGGGTTGGTGATCACAAACCCGAGCAACGTTAGAAAATTCAAAACTTTTTTGTTGCCCGACCCGGGGATTGAATCTGGGACCCCGAGATCTTGGCCCGGTATTTAAACCACTAGACCAACGAGGCTTTGCCGTTGTCGGATAAAAAGTCTCTTTAGAGATAGACAAAATTTTATTCAAGGAAACGTATTGTTTTAGACATTAACAAGTATGCCTCCGTGGCGGAGCGGCGTACAAACCGATTTTCAAGGTGTCGCCTGCTCCGAGGTCTCGGGTCTGATTCCCTGACAATGTAGAAAAAAAAGTGTTTTTTTACATTTTTTCGGGTCTGGGTGTTTGTGGTACCTTCGTTGTTTCTGATTTCCAAAATACGAATGCTTTAAATAGTTATTCAAATTGGGATCAGAATGTATGTGATGTTGTCCACATTTATTTATAAAAAAAATTAAAAAAATGCCTATTTTTGAAGCCTTCGTTTTTATCACAGAATGCGTCCCTAAATAGGTTTAACGGTTATGACAACTGAGTAATCAAAGATTAAATTAGTCGTTTTCAGTTTTTCTCTTCGGTTACCGAACCCTAAACGCTTTTATCGAACTCGTCAGCTTTGATCCGTGGCGTGGAGGCTCTACCTGTGTAGTTATGTATGTTATTGGTTCAACCTCACTGGAGATAATTGATCTTTTAAGTGGTCCGCAGGCGATTGGGATGTTCAGGTTATCTGGTTTTTGCAATTTGTCCAATTTTCAGAGATGTCATAAAAGCTGAAATATTTTTTTTTTTCTATAGTAGTATATATTTTTTTCGTATGATCTTTCTCTTTATCTATCTTAATTATAGAAAAGTAAATCGTGCTAGTTACACCACTTATACTTACACTCGAGAAAGGCTGGACCGATTTTATGATTTTGGTGTTTTTGGATTTGTCTTGGTGAATAGGATTATAAGTATTAAAAACGTTGGAAAGTTAACGTAAAAATAAAGAAAATGTACTTATTCTTCATATTTTTTTGATGGGAATGACATTTAAAACGTCAAAATCAAATACTATTCTGGGGCGATACGAAGTTCGCGGGGTCCGCTAGTAATGTATAAATCTCCTTGCAGGTTTTTGTTTATACGAGCCTGGTGACAGAGCTTTCAAAGCTCTTTATTACCTGACGTTATTTGTTTTGACTACCATCTTGTGGCAGAAGCCGCGACAACAGCTTAACGTGCCTTCCTAAGCACGATGATAGACCCCTTCTAGAATCAAGCCAATTTAGATATACATCGTTTCCTAACTTGACCAGACCGGGAATCAAACCTAGGGCCCTTGCGCAGTAGGGGGACCTCATAAACTAACTGGGTCATGTGGTGCTAGACATTTAATAAAAAATATATCGGGTCTAAAAAAACCAGCTAACTACATTGCTCGGGTTTGTGATCACCAAGCGTGGAGATTATAATAATAATAATATTTTTTTTTTGTAAATACATACTTATAAAACATAGAAAACACCCAGACCAGTACAAACAGACATGTTCATGCACACAAATATTTGTACTGTGCGGGGATCGAACCCGCGACCCATGGCTCAGAAGCAGCGTTAACTACCGCTGATCCAAATGGTCGTCGAATTATACCTGTATGCTTGGTAACTTGAATTCACTGATGGAAGCCTTTGCCCTGCAGTGGGATGAATATAGGCGGTTACTTTACTTTAATTTTTTACGTTTTACGAAACATTACGATTTAAATTCAAGACTTTCTGTAACTCTCTGTAGTTCTGTAGAAAGAGCAGTCGACCGCAAAATTTAAATACAATGGCCTTAGTATTTTTAATGCTCACAATAATCTTTCTTCATGTTATTAATGTAAATGTTTTTACATATGTGACTCTATTGCGACAAAATTGCTAAATGGATTAAGTTAAATTTGGCAATTATCATCATCATCATGTCATATGACTTCTGCTTGTCCTCATCCTCATTTGGCATCATAAGAGATAGTTACTAATATCGTATAGGAGAAGGGCTAAGAATAGAAAACAATTGGATATGATTTTGTTATTGTTGTTTTCAAAGTAGGAGATTGACATGAAAAATTTTCCACATGTACTAATACGCGGACAACAACTAGTATTCATTATTTCTGTTTACAAAAACCTCGGAGTCTATGTCAATGTTCTAGGAATAAAACTTTGATATCTTGTAAACAAATACTCTCATGTCGCCAAACAGAAAAATAAACCCATTCCCAATTGTAATTGAGCTGTAAATCCAATAACACGAACGTCATCAGGATCCAGTGCACAGATTGTGCCACAATTTACCATTTATAACGAACCTAGTGCGGGGCTCGTATCGATAAATGTATCGATGAACCGTAAGTGGCTTTAGGGTTTACTGACTGCATTTATACAGCTTTTTTATTTATTTAAATTTACAAGTAATTTTGGTATTGTTTGTTGCGCGTATTAATGGTTGTAAGTAACTCGGTTTTTTTTTAAATCTAATTTATCAACAGGTTTAGTGTTGAATTTGAGTATCAGGCAATATTTCATTAGTAATATTTATATTATGACGGAAGTAGAATGGATTTCATAAATAGCCCTTTTTACTGTATCGAATGGCTGTAATTAATATTTTTGATAAAGTTTGATGGTTTTGCAGCGAAAGTGTAACATTCTTATGTAATTGTACTATCATAATTTACAATATTAATATAAATGTTTTGTTCAGTTTTCTCGATGTAAGTATTTGGTTAGCTAAAAAAATAAATACGAGCAGAACACATTATATACATTGTTCTAATTATCATTATCATCATCATCATCAGCCTATTGCAGTCCACTGCTGGACATAGGCCTCTCCAAATGCACGCCACTTAGGTCGATCCTCGGCTTCTCGCATCCAGCTCCTGCCAGCTAGTTCTAATTAAGTCCCTCCCTAAAACCACTTGTACCAAAAACAATGTTTGTGGTAACCACATACATTTTTTTGGGTACCCAAGTAAACAAAGAAAATATTTTTTATAGTGACCCATACGGAAACCGAGCTGGCATCACCTTCCAAATCGTTACGGAGTTCCTTATAATATACCTACATAGTTACCTTTGAGGTTATTACACAATATCGACAGTCGATAGCTTGACTAACATCCCTAAACAAATCAGTTCACTTATTGTGTGCATACAATACAGCTGTAGCCGCAGTAGCGATAGAAATTTCGAAAGTTCATAGCAGGAAAATGTTGCATTTAACTTGTTACGCCCAATAAATACATCATTCATATTACAATTAAAAATAGTGTCTATTATAAATAGGAATCATAATATGTTTACAGATTCCACAGTATATTTAGTATCTATGTGTATTTTTGTCAGTGAAGGTGTTTGAATGTAAGATCTATGTTGTTTGCCATGGCAGTGATGGTGATGTGTTCGGTGGAGTGTCTGCAGCTGGACAGCATGGCTTCGACGAGAAGGCCAAGGGTCACGAAGTATAGCAAAACAACGTTAGCGCCTGGCGTGTCTACGGTGAGTTGGAAATCAGTACCACAGAATAACTAATAGTACCTACTAGCGTACAGAAGAACCACTCTCAAACTAAAGTACAGTTTAGGTATGAAAATTAGCCTACCCTTAACCGTTAACAGCTAGCACGCGAAATTGAAAGTTATCGTATGATACTAGCGTATATATTTCGTTGCGAACTGCTGCCTCGAAGCCAAGAGTGGGTTCGAGTCCCGCCTGAGGCATAATTTCTCGAGTTTAAATACTGATAAAGCTCATAGGTTAATGACTATGAAAGTCTACAATCATTATCTGAATTAGAAATGCCTATATTTCCAGGAACCAGCGACAGAGAGGAGTCTGATGACCGCCACCTACCGGCTCCAGGACCAAGGGGGGGACACTTGTATCCTGTTGACAGTGGACGCGCTTCTGGACATATCGTATATGACGAAACTCAACGAACGTGCTGTAAGTTTAGTTTTACTGATTTAAACTATTGTTGTAATATAAAAAAGTGCACTCATTGCATCTATACTATACTATCTATACTAATATTATAAAGCTGAAGAGTTTGTTTGTTTGTTTGTTTGAACTCGCTAATCTCAGGAAGTACTGGTTCGAATTGAAAAATTATTTTTGTGTCGGATAGTCCATTTATCGAGGAAGGCTTTAGGTTATATAACATCACGCTGCGACCAACACGAGCGAAGCATCAGTGAAAAATGTTGCAAAAATAATAGCAATCATAATAACATAAATTGATGCGTACAAAGTCGCGGGCATCAGCTAGTTTGATATTAGGGGGCACTTTTAGAACAACCTATATCAATCGAATAGATGCAACATGACATAAATATCCATGCTATTGCATGTCGACATAATTTGGCCGGGTTATAAATTTGACACTGACATAAAATCCACGTCAATCATTCAATCGAGGACAGCTTTAGGTGTCGTTTTTTAAATCGGACTGTGTGTGTATTTTGTTCTTATTATAAATCGATGATACTACAAGTGCACCCTTATGTAAAATGGGTGCAATTTTAGCTGGGACACTTTTTGACGCTGATTTATTTATTTATTATTAAAACAGTGTGCGTGTTGGCTCACAGTTTGCCCAAAACGCCAACACGCTAATTTAAAATTACATGCACAAGACCAAAAAAAAAATCTACATTGTGAATAAATACATAATTATACACGTCAAATTAAGTACATGTCAAATAAAACTAATTTAAAAAAATATATGTCAAACTAAATAGCAGTTTGTGTCACTAGTTTTTAGGGTTCCGTACCCAAAGGGTAAAAACGGGACCCTATTACTAAGACTTCGCTGTCTGTCCGTCTGTCCGTCGCTCTGTCACCAGGCTGTATTTCAAGAGCCGCGATAGCTAGACAGTTGAAATTTTCACAAATTATGTATTTCTGTTACCGCAATACCAACAAATACTAAAAACAAAATAATATAAATATTTAAGGGGGGCTCCCATACAAAAAAGAATTGGATAATAACAAAATCTTGTAGGTGTATTGGTCTATCTTTTGGTGGGGTGTACAGGTTCTGGGCCTGGCCTCCATACAATTTGGGACATCTCCTTTAGTGACCCAATTGTTGACGGTTACCGATCGGGTCAGTTAAGAAAATATTCTTTTTTAAATTAGCTTTGGTCGCGCCGCTTAGGTTATAGTCATGCTTCGGTAGGCACATAAACGTGCAATGGATATTCGGTAAAAATCCTTCTTTGGGGAAGCATTTGTCCAGCTTTGGACTGATGTGGGCAAATGAAAGGGATATACCTACTATAGTTTGCATGCATTAAATTGGAGGTTAGGCTGTGTTTTACCTATTTCGTTTTAATAACTGAAACATCATTTTAAGTAATGTATAACCTTGCTTAGCTTCTCACTTTGAAAGTCTATGCCGCCACCATTTCAGTTTTATGAATTATATATTAATTTTCGTTGCTTTAGAGCGTAGCAAATTGGTAGTTATCATTTGTAAAGTAAATAGATGGCAACAAGCCATTATTATCCTGAAAAAACAGACGCATTCAGATAACACTTTAAACTTCCTTGTTGCAATTTTATTAGGAGTTCAAATATGGTGGCCATTGTTTCGCGTTTGGTCCTTCAGCCGTCTTTCTGTTCTATTAGTGCAATGTTTAGCAAATTTTCGAGTTGTTAATATTTTTTTAATTCTCCTGTAAGTTTACCAACTTATTTTATAGAGTTATAATGTCTACGAAACCTAACTAACGCCCATTAAGTTATTTTAAATCAGTTTTGACTATGAAAATCAGTCAAAACCGTTTTTCATTTACTCCTACAAATGGTTAGGTATGTGAAGAGATTGACTCCTGGGTTTAATTTGAGAATTTGAGTTGTTAATAGTCTTCATTCTGTCATAAACGTATTTCATTTGTACACCTTATAAACCGTCTCAAAAAATAAATTAAATTAAAAATTATAGCAGTCATAACTAGTATTGGTCGGGTTTGACTGTTTTGATTGAAATGAAAATACACATAACTACATAGTCCCTTAAATAAAGGTGACTTCGAAATGTTCAGGTTTAAATATAGGTAAGCTGATAATAGCGTGTCATACCTTTCGTAACGCAAATTCAACCTTATTCATATGAATTAAAGTTCAATGCAACTGAAGTAAAAGCGCACCCAAATGTTGTAGTAAGTGCTTACTTGGTGAGGGCGTTATTTCATGGTTGTGTACAAAATTTTTTGCTGTCATTAATATTTGTATGTAACCTTTTTTTTTTATTCCAGGATGCAAACACATTCGTGCCTAACAACGCCAACGTGGCGGGCGCGTGCAGGGAGTCCGACGCGGAGACTCTGGTCATATCCTTCAAGGAGTTTGCTCTGGAATGGTCATTCGCAAAGGTGAGAGAAATTGTAATTCCAAAATATGCTTTGTCTGCAAGGGGTAGGGTCAAAAGCCGCTCAGCCGTTTGATCCTGGCCTCAGTCGTAGAACAAGTCACGTCAGTATTTGAATTCGCGTAACCAAATCGGTTCACAATCGTAATTGAATAGCAGGTTTTTGACAGTTTTAGTATGGGCTAAATGTCAAAATCGTCCAAATCAATCACGATCGAACTGCGATTGAAATAGCTGAATAGGGCCCCTGTAATAGATTGCTTGGAAATCTCTGACACCACACTATCCTTACGGGCAGTGATACCAGTTCAAACATTATATCAATCAAAAAGTTATGGCTGGCTACAGGTATAAGTAGGTGACTATTTTGCGGATATATTGTCAATTATTAAAAAAATATTAATGTGTTTCTATTGTAGCCTTTTTGCAATAATGTGTTTCAAACTAAATTTAGCATCTCACTCACTCTGCCACTAGATATCGCTCCCTCACACTCCGGTCAATGCACAGTGCGTTTACCACGTCATTTGAAACGCACCCACAAAAATGTTTTTTGAATTTTTCCTTGATCGCATCCACTACTATGTTGCAGTAATTAGTTGATTGCGATACACCTATTTTGGACGTCCATATGAAGCTGGCAATCCTAATGATCGGTTTGGTTTGTGTTTCTCGCTTGGATACTGTAGACAACACGGAGCTGAGATTTGTAGTACCTACCACCATATGAAATAGTGTCCTTAATATGAATGGATGTAACTGTCATATTCAACAGAACGTCTGGGAAACCCAGATTACAATAAAAAAAATATTTACAGTGGAATCTACAAACAGTTCTTGTGTTAACTTGTGTATTGTTCATGATTCCAGACACCAGGTGGCGAGCGCTGGTACGTCGAATACATCAGACTCACGTACAATTCAAGTGCCAGAATCCTGGAGCATGCGGCAAAGCAAGGAAGGAAGGTCACCCTCAGCACTGACGTCAGATCTCTATTGTTCCCAACGCCGGTCGGCAAGTCCTTCTACTGTCCCGAGGAAACGGTTGTAGACCTTATGGAAGGAGACGTAAGGTTGGTACAGTTAGCATTCACATTATGCGTACAGAGGCCCTACTCCGCAACGCGAAGCACGTATATACACCGATGTAGCTGTTTCTTTCAGATACTCGAGGTGATTGGTATGAGTAAGAGAGACAGATTGACTCGAATTTACAGACAAAGTATTGCAAAGTAGGACCTCAGATACAGAATTTATAAAATAAGAAAAAAAAAAATTGTTGGTAAATAATATCGTTACTAATATTATTAATGCCTCTAAAGTACCTCTGTCCGTCTAACGCCTTAATTACAGAACCAATTTTGATGAAATTTAGTACAAAAAAAGATAGATTAGACATTGAGAAAAAGTAAAGTAAAGTAACAGCCTAAATCATCCCGCTGCAGGGAAAAGGCCTCCATCATTGAATTCAAGTAACCACAGCAATGATGAGTACTAGCATAATCAATCACCACGCTTGCCAAATATGGGTTAGTGATTAAAAACCCGAGCAATGTTCGAAAATTCGAAACTTTATGTTGCCCGACCCCCGCGGGAATCGAACCCAGGATCATTCATTTTCATTATCATTATCATTTTTATAAATATTGATTAATTATTTATCTTCATACTTAACTTTATATTATATCTTTTTTACAGTGCAACCACAGCACAACGGGCAAAGCTGTACCTTCGCCAAATGAGACTGCAAGCGTTCATGTACAAACACGACGGGGAATTCGGCCCTCCCTGGCACTGTTCGGACTCTGCCCGGGCAAGATCCGAAACGGCCCCGGTAGCGGTGGGGGCGGCGCTAGCAATAGCCACAGCGGGCACACTGATCGGCTACGCGGTGTGGCGCTATCTCAAAGTGAAGAAGGTACAATACGACACGATGGAGTGAGCCGGTTAGAACGCGTTCTGAACGGTTTTGTAGTTTTAAATTTTGTTGTTAGGTTGCCAGTATTCGTTTTTAACACACTGTTATTGAGTTTGAATTTAAGAAACAATTGTTCTTATTTTAAATTAACACAGAACAGAACAGTTTCAATGCCACAAATTTTAATAAAAAAATACAATTACTGTAATTAGTTTACAAACAATTTGTGTATTATATAGTTTTGGTTTTAATTGTTCAGCAGAACGCATTAATTGTTGAAATATCTAGAGAAATCTCAATAAAAATTAATAACAAAGTTTATTGCCAATGTCGATAAGGTTTTTAGCGAGGTAGACCAAATTGTTGTTACAAAACTAATGCATTTATAAAATCAAGTGAGATTCTCATTAGGAATATTGCTAAAACACTTTATAAATAATTAGAATTGATCATAAACATGAGAGCGTGTTTTCTCAAACTTTTTTATCCGGTAATTTAAAGTATACGCTCGAAATCATTGTCAAAGTCTCACCATACCAAACAAAAAATACAAGTTTTCTTGGTAATAAGTACTACTAATAATATAATAATGAAGTAAAAAAACAAATTCTGGATTTTTGCAGGCCTACTCTTGACACTCGACTCGATTTAACTCAATTATTGATTGTTGAATTTATTTAATATCATAAATTTAATGTAATTTCATTAAATTTAATTAAATTATACGAAAATTTGAATACGATTTGTCAACATTTGAATACGATTTGGCGCTAGTGTAGCGTTCAAGAGCGCTAACGTAAGACTTTGATACGAATCTTGATCCCAAACGAAATCAAGTTTCAAGAGTAAGTACGGTATTACCCTGCCATGGCAGTGTTACTAGATGTACTATATAACAAGTTTCTATCGTAAATATATTGCCATATGAAAAAAATACTTTACCCGTGAGTTCGAACGATGAATCTGATAGATAAAAAAAATACTACTTATTGTAAAGACGTTAAGGAAGGATGTTAAGCATACGCAAGTGCTCTGCGAATATAAATAGAATGATGAGGCGCGAACAAGTAATGTATAATTGTTTAAAATAATGTTGTTGACGTTTGAGTATGATGTAAAAAATGTATTTAATCCCATATAACCCCAAGTACCCCATAGGATAAATATTTTGTATTTTTCTCTTGGAATTGTATTAAGAAAATTGGCTTACAGTTATTTGAATATTAATGTCATTGGGATAGGTAATGGATCGTTCACGATATGATTTATATTAATATTCTAGTAAGCGTTAGATATTATTATCGGATCATGATGTGCTAGGGTCATTTTAGTAAGAAATTTATTTTATAATATGCTCAAATTAAAACTTTATTTATTTTATATTGAGTACGACTGTTAACCTTTTAATAAAATTTATGCATAAAGTATTGTAGTGATGTGCCGATAAAAGCTTTACTGTATCAATAAGAATATCGATACAATGGCCTCTCATGTACAAATTACTTGAGTCGTCAGTTTTTATAAGAAATATTTTTTTATACATTTTTTTTCTAATTTTTTATATATTTTTTGAATATTACTTACCAAAATGACCGAAGCATTCCTATCATAATACATATCAGATGATAATAAAATATAATTTATGGACAATCATTATAGTAATTAATGGAGATAATTTATTTGATATTGTTTGCGGTGTAGCGGACACTATCGAAATATTACGTGTACAAGCAATAAATACGTTCTATCGATGCCGTCGAAAGACACAAATTGGCTAAATTGATGTTGTATCGTGTGCAAAACTTGGTTCATACTAGTGTTTATTTAGTATTAAGTGTATATTAAATATTTTGATATAAGAAATATATTTTCGTGACCTAGCTTTCGACTTTGCTATTTTTACTTTTCAAATTCTTACATATAGCTGTGACACTGCTAAGTTTATTGCTATTCTAGAAAACTTTTTGATATCAATGAATCAAAGATTTTTGCTGCAGCTGTATGCAAGATTTATTTATAACTATCTACTGACCTTTACAAGTTTAGTATTGCAATTAATCTTTTCATAAACTTACCTTTTTCGAACTACCTCCTCCGGCTTCCAAAATGAGTAGCATATTTTTGTACATTTCGTATGTTTTTTCATCTCCAATATTATGATAATGTAGCATATTAGAGGTTTGTGATGATATATTTTTATTGGGATATCTATATTAATGACACTAGTACCCAAGTTTTGCTAGTTAAGTGCGCTGTGTGTTATCGCTTAAAAAGTTGGAAAGTGGCGGGCTACTGTGAATGATTTTAGATGTATACATTTTGGTTTTAACATAATAATATAACTACCATCACATTTATATTGCAGTTCTTAGATGTATAAAGTACTCACTAGTATAATTTACGATTACTAAGGATCGAAGTTACGACGATTCCACAGTCGAATGAACGATGACAATGTTTGGAAACTATATTTTCTAATAAATCCGTAATTTTTTTTCTTATTATTATCTTAGTATTTAAAATCATCAATGTGATGTTCGTGTGCATTCGTACCTAAATATCAATTTGTTAAAGTGATAAGGTATATATCGATATAATCGATATAGGTTCTTCATTTGCAATAGCGCATCACTACCTACTTATATTTATTTGTGTACCTAATACTCATCAATTACTAATTAATAATTAACATATCGTTTACTAATTAAGTTGTGCGTGAAATGCGTTTTGTGATCATTATTAGTGTAAGTTTGTATCTTATTTATATGAAGTTAAAGTTGGATTTAGGTTAAGTTAGAATTAGAGTCCTTATACTGGCTTCAAGCTGTAAATAGTTTAGCTTTGTTTTAGCCCGTCATCTGTACTTACGTTCTGTGTTTTTTGACGTTCAATAAAAATAAAAAAACTCATTTACTTGTGTAGGAAATCTATATTAGGAAAATAGCATTATGATTTAGTAAATAAAAAAAATATTTTGCTGAGTATAATATATATAACGTAAAAAAGTAACTCTTCTACCAAGCAAAATTATGTTTGTAATGTCTGCTCCAAGTACTTTCTTGTATAAATGCGTCAAAAAATACAGAATATATTTTAGGGTTGTACCTAACATTTGTCCGAGTACCTATATGTGTTTATTGAAAAAAAAACTACTGAATAATATTAACAGTTAATTACATAGCAACATTAAGGATTAGCCATCAAGTTCCATACTCAAAATTTGCCACCATACAATGTCTTTCGTTCTTGATAAATGTTTTTTTTTTTATTGCACAAAAGCATTTGTAAATCTAGTGATTTTTGAGTTATATTCATGTATAAATTTTACACTTACTAGCAGACTTTAAACACTTTTTAAATACAGCGAATTGCCAGAATTAAAAGTAACGAAGTTTCCAGTTGCCATATCAGGAATATAATCGGTTTAAATACTTGTAAATTTGTAAATCAGTTAGTAGACCTTTTGTGACATTCGTTTCGGACAAATATCAACTCTTTCCTTTTTAATCTAATGCGACTCAAGCTTGTTTCATAATGTAATTTTCGACATATTTATACATTCGATAACATTATAGCACTCTTAATGTAAATATTTTAAATGTAAGCCACTTTTCAAAATTTACATATAATTGCACTTTTGTTTCCTTTTTAAAATTCTATCTCTAATATAATGATAGTTCGTTTTAAAGACTCTATGATGATATTTCAGATACTTTTTCTACTAGTCAAGATTATAATTCTATTTTCCTAATATTTTGTATTGATCTCTTGTAGTTTGTTTCCTGAATAGTTTTTTAGCATTATGTACTATACACTTGGTGCATACGTAATAAATAATGTACTAATATTATTATATGCCATACGATTTGTCTTCCAGATTGATCTTAAAACAATAGCGTAAAGTATTGTAGCTTATTATTATATACATAATTATGGATATAAACTAAAGGTGATGATGTTATGGCATTTTGTAGGTTAATGACGAAACGTTTAGTCGAGTTTTTTTATTATGTCAACGTAAAATAAGTTTTAATGATTTTTACAATTTTAACATATTTTATTTAAACGATTCCTCGTCCTGTTTCTAGTGACCTGTTGGTTACATTCTGACGAAATTGACTTAGAACCCAAAAGTATCAATTCGTCTTTGATGATTTACCTAGAGTTTAGGATAAGCATTTTCAGATTTAAACTTTCATGGTCACTATCACTAGAGTTATTTGATTCAGGATTTATACCATGTACCTCTGCAGTTCTCCCGTGACCATGGCGCTTGCAAATTTAAAACTAATTTAAGGTTGTTTGCTTATAGGGTTTTGTTACATTTATTTTGTAAACAAAATGCAATAAATAAATAAATAATTAATTAATATCGGAAACTCATAATAAATAAGCCACATGGTATAAATCCCGAATCAAATAACTCTAGTAAGCATTTTTAATGGTACTGCAAAATAAATACCAACCTACACCCTTTTTTCATAATTAGTGTGATTGGTTTTGTGACAGCTGTAAATAATTGTTTTTTTTATCTCTATTATTACCTAGTCAAGTGATTAATAAATCATGACATAAGTAGAGTAAAGTTCTACCCACTCTAGCTTCGCTCGGGTGCTGAAAATCATAAGTTAACTAGTCGACACAACAAATGATAAAATACTGCGTTTTAGTTTGATTTAAATCTTCCTCTAAAATCGTATACGATGGTAAAGGATAAATAAATAAATAGTAAAGGATCTAAGCATAGAGAGTCATAAATACAGAATATGTTAATTTAAACGATGATTATTTCATGTTGACATATTAATGAAAATTACATAGTTTATCATATTTTCTGTAAATGTATAATAAATGTTTGAATATTTTAACTATTTTCCATAAAGTCCCGTGTTAAAATCCCTTATTATACAAGTGAATGTAATACAATATAATTATAATTAGGGAAATAAACACCAATCGATGTGAAAAATGCGATGCCATAACAATCACCACTGAATAGTAAGTAAGAGACATATCTCAATTATTGTAATTTAGTGCGTTCATTTATTGGATTGTCTTTATGAATAAATGACGTCAAAATCAATAACATTCAATTATTCAAATTACCTTTATCACGTCGCATTGTTTTAAATCCCTTAACGCAAATAAATAATTAAATAAATATTTAGGACATGCCTCACTGGGCCACACAGAGCCATCTAGTCCCAAATTAAGCTACTATTAAGTACCCTGTCGTATGGGGTATATAATATTAATGTCATAACAGCTTTGGTTACAGCAGCTCTAACAGTAATGAGGCACGATTGATAGGTAAACTTTTTAGAAACCACAGTAAACTTTTCATTTAGTTGTTTATAAAGTCGAATTTGTCGCTAACGCCAAAAGCGGCCGCTTTTAGCAATAATGTACCTACAATACGGAAGAAAGCCAGAATGAAAATCAGTTAACAGTGATTCAATAAATACTAGAGGTAATTTGCTAAAATGATACTGTTCTACTTTTTTGAGAGTTGATTTTGTTTAGAAGTAATAAAATTAAATCAATAGGGGGCAGCACTTAGCTCTAGTAGTCGTAGTCTCCTTAACGACCGAGAGAAAGATGGTGGCGTCTTAGGAACTTATCTGAGGTTTTCAAAGTCTACATTTCTTTATTAAAGTAAACTGAGTAAGTTACAAACATTTTAGAGTTTTTGGTCCGTTGCTATAGTATAGCAGCTATACTAGTAGCGGTCTGCCCGCGACTCTGCGCGTTAGCGATGGCCACCTGGCGGACTATTTCTTGGACAAAAACTATATCGTTCATTGCATGAACTAGCGGTCTTCGTGGTGGTGGCCAATTTGTAAACTATTGTTTGAAGAAAAACTGTCACATGTGCTTTTTCCAAGTTTGAAGCTGTTTTTCTAATAGATTGTGTCTAAATTAATCAAGTAGGTTTAACCTTCTATGTGCGACAGGGTGCGTTAAATCTGAGACTATTATTTACAAATAAGTATACAAAAATAAAACTATCTAACTAATCTATCAATATTACAAGGTGTTAGGTAAATGGTATATAACAAGCCGAAACCAGCCTATCATCATAGGTATTTGAAAAAATATTTTCATGCAAATCGGAATCAAAAAATTTCAATTTGTATGAAAATAATTAAAAAAAAAATGATGTCAAATTTCTGACTTCACTATAGGTACTATTTATATGCATATGATAACATAGGCTAGTTTTGGTTCGTTATCTTATAACCCTTTACCTAACACCCTGTAAATAAAAGAAAGTCTTGTTGTTATAGATACAGCACTTATAGCTCGAGAACGGCTGGGCTGGTTTTTGCATGATTTTGGGGTTTCTGGATTTTTCTTCGTCAGGATTCTAATAATAAGTAATAAAAACGTTTAAAAATTATGAAAATGTAATTCTTGATATTTTTTCCAATGGTATGTTTTTTTTCCCTTTAATAACTTTAACGGCCTCGGACACTTGTCCATACAGCCAATTCTTTAGTAATATTGTCTTTATTTCTGAATATCCCTCGATCGTGAGTTATTCCAGACACAATCGAAATCTATTGTTATCGTGGCACCCGAGTGCCTCCTGGGGGTTGAGGGATTAAAACGTTGATGTTAGACGTTTTAATGCTTCGATGGAGTTTTTGGAGACAGTCGAAAGATTGAAGGAATGAAGAGGAGTCCCCAAGAAAGAGGTGAACTGTTTGCGTTCCCGCGCAAAATTCACGGTCCACTTTTTTAAATTACGACACCATGTTATTTCACCGAACTGTATATTGTTCACTCGCACAACACTTTGTTTCGCAAAATAACACCACTTTTACGACCCAAAATCACTATAAACAATAAAAATTTGATAAAATAAACGGACTCCAAACGTATCACACGAACTCCCGCCAAAAACTCCAATCGTGTGGTGTATATTTGATGACAATGACATTTAAGACGTCAAAATCAAATACTATTCTGAGGCGATACGAAGTTCGCGGGGTCTGCTAGTAAATAATATAAATTAAGTTTATAAGAATACAACTGAAGCATACGCTCTAACAGCTTCCAACCATAACTGCGCCCAATTTGAAACCAACCCCTCGCAACTGGCAATTTTCTGCCAAACAACTTCAATGGGGTTCACAAATGAATTTAATTGTCTCCCCAGGGCGCCCCTGTTGATATATTGCTAGATTAGGCTTGTTAAAATTGATAGTTTGATGACAGACTTATTAGTAAAGCACGAGCCTAATTACGAGTATTATAATGAAGTACCTACAAGTAAAAATTTTTAAGAAGTAAAACTTAGAAATAAGAAATAATAATTATAATACTTACTAATTTTTCTTCTCATTTGTGAACAACGCCTAAAAGTAACCTTTTTGGTGTTTTTATTTTTATTTTTATTTACATTATTAAGGGGACTACTAGAGCTAAGTGCTGCCCCTAACTAATTTAATTTTGTTACTTCTAAACAAAATCAAATCTCAAAAAACTAGAACAGTATCATTTTAGCAAAATTACCTCTAGTATTTATTGAACTGCTTTTCACTCTGGCATTCTTTCATGTTGTACATTATTGCTAAAAGCGACCGCTTTTGGCGTTAGCGACAAATTCGACTTTATAAACACCATTTCTCTTTCCCAATCACTCATCTATCCAATCATTGATTATGCTGATGTGTGCTACTCCGACTTAAATCAATCACTTCTTAATAAATTGGATCGCTTAATCAACAACTGTGTGCGTATCTTTAAACACCGGTTGCAGTTACAGTGGCTTCCCCTTCATCTTCGGCGTAATGTCAGAATTATATGTACCCTGTAAGTACTCTATTTTAAGCGATTCCAACTCCCCTTCCTACCTTAAATCCCGATTTACTCTCCTCAGTTCAACACATTCGCGCCAACTGCGCTCCTCCAACAAACTCACACTCTCCATACCTTCTCACCGCACTAGCTTTGTCTCCAACTCTTTATCTCCAACTTCTTCCTTCTTCAACCCACACGGCTTTAGAACGCACTACCCGAAAGTATCAAACTGTCATCCAGTAAATACACGTTTAAGAAAATATTTCCGTCTTATATTCTAAATCAATTGGAATCACCATCATGAACTTTGCTGTCACATTACGCGTCGTCATTCTATCTTTATTTATTTATGTTTTATATTTATAGTATTTATTTAGTACTAGCTGTTGCCCGCGACTTCGTCCGCGTCAATTTCTGTTATTACGGTCGCGACTATTTTTGGAACATTTTTCTCTCATGCTTCGCTCCTATTGGTTGCAGCGTGATGTTATACAGCCTAAAGCCTTCCTCAATAAATGGACTATCCAACACAAAAAGAATTTTTCAATTCGGACCAGTACTTCCTGAGATTAGCGCGTTCAAACAAACAAACAAACAAACAAACTCTTCAGCTTTATAATATTAGTGTTGATAAGTACATAGTTGTTCTAGTATTTAGTTTATATATTAAAGGTATACATGTGTAGTTTGTAGCCCTTTTTATTTTTTTAAATAAATATTTTTTCCAAATTATTTAGTTTTGTCTGTCGCACCACGTACAAAACTTTTCTGCTTAGCCCAATGGTCGACTGGGAGAGAATGTCACATGGCATTAAGTCCACCAATTGTACATTTATATTTCTTTTGTGCAATAAAGTTTTAAATAAATAAATAAATGAAAAGATTACATGGTCGCGGGCAGACACCATGAACGCTGTAAAGTGTTCGAAACATCGGATTAAATCAAAAATTAATGCGTACTAACTATAATCCGCAAAGACCGCAAACATATCTTAATTTCAATGTAAAAAAAATGTGTGTAGTGTTTGCGTAAAGTCAAGAAAACAGTAAGCTAATCTACTTATTTATTTAATATCTCTACTGTTACCAGATTTGCGCATAAATAATCTTTGCGTCATTGGTATGGATTAAATCTTAGAATAAAAGATCTGTAATTCACAAAACCGTTTTATGTATGTACAGAAGATATCGTTATGCCATGATCATCGACAATCCCAACACTTCAAATCATCTTGAAATGTTATTAGAGTCCACGTCCAACAAACAAAAGTGTCAAACACTTTGGCGGGTAAATGAAGAGTAGTACATAATGCCAGCAACAATTATTTTATTCTATCATTCAAATCCTATGACCGGTTTTCAACCTGTGTCACTTAATAACAATAGATAATATGTTTTAATCTGTACACCCCAAAAGCTTGATAAAGTAAAATAATTGTGAATAATTTTCCGCTTAATTTCCGATCACTGCCCTTAGTACGCATACTTCTATGGGGTATGGGGTTGAGAGGAGACTATTTTGATTAGGGTTGCCGTCCATTTTGTTCTTCCTTAGTAAAAAAGATTTTAAAATATATTTTTACAAATTAAAATCCCTTAATTAATAACCACGAGAAACGACTATTACTTTCAGGCTAAAAGTTTTTGTGTGCCAATGACAATTAGGAGTACAAACAATTCGGCAATCCGATATATACCCTTATGATTTCGTTTTTATTTTTATTTATTTATTAAAAGAAATGATGAAATTTATGAAAGTAGCTAAAATAAACTAGTCTTGCCGTTCCAACATCAGTCAATTGCCTTATTTTTCTCACAGCATAAGCAGCAGAACTAAGTGATATGAGCACCCCATTGCAAATGTGAGTCTACAGTTATACCTAAAAAGGTAGTAGAATCTACAGAGTTTAGTGGTTCATCTTTAACAATTATATGAGTGGCAGCAAACCTTACGTTGGGCATCGTAAATTTAACACATTTTGTTTTATTTGCATTTAGTAATTTAGTTTATAAACACATTAAAAGTTTTATGCTAACACCTGTATCAGTAACCACGACAGGGTTTAACATAGTGCCTAGCTATCTATAGGTGACATTTTTGTAAAAAAATATTGTGTTGATGCTAAAACCGCCTTTTAAATCTGAAATTAAACTGAATAGCCGAGACCTGAAATTCTCAAGTTGTAAGTAGTTGTCTCCTAACAGTTCGACTCGGGTAAAGCTTCATCAAACTAGGGATAGACTTACTCGTATATTAATTCAGGGACCTTTACTAGCTTTGTGACAACTGGCAACCCTAATATCCCTTTGGCAACCTGACCCTTCAAGTGTGTCCTGTGACAAATTGGCTGCGAGATAATTGTAGCTCATTGTGTTTGTAGCTCATCCCTGCTCCTATCAGGTGTGAGACTATTGCAGAGCGTGACATCACTTGATTTGACAACGTGATTTTGTCATTTTTAATTTAGGTATTATTGGTATTATACAGATAGTTTTTTTATGTCAGAAGAGAGTTAATTTTTACTCGAATTTTGTATTTGCATCCAATGATTTCATTTAATGTAATATTTTCAAAATCTGACTAGGTACTTAATATTTTAAATGGGAAGTTCAATTGATATTTGTGACTTAAGCACGCCCTGTTGGTCTAGTGGTTTAAGTGCTGGACCAAGATCTCGAGGTCCTGGGTTCGATTCTTGGGTCGGGCAACAGAGTTTAGAATTTTCGAACATTGCTCGGGTTCGTGATCACCAACCCGCATTTGGCAAACGTGGCGATTATGCCTGTACTCATAATTGATGTGTAACTTGGATTTAATGATGGAGGCCTTTGCCCTGCAGTGGGATTATAAGAAGAAAGTGGGAAGATCATAGGCCGTTACTCAAGTAAATTTTAGTTTATTCAATCACGCCAGAACCGCTCAACGTATCTGGATGAAATTGACTAAATAAGCTGTTTACCACATAGCCAAAAAAAGTATTATTTACTTTACTGAAATTATAAAAAAAAACAAATAAAATTAAACAATTGGTTTTTTACTCCATGAATAGTGCTAAACTGAGTAAAAACTTAGTGGAAGAAATTGGTAAAAACATGCTTTCAAACACATCAAAATGAGTTATTCCTTTTAATATTTAATGTGTAAAAACAGCAGTTAACCTCTAATTAAGACGAACTTGGCGTGTGGCGACACCTACGACAGATTTATTGCCATAAAAACTAACTGCCTAACATCACACCTTCTTTGCAACTATAGCTTAGTGTGGACATATCTGTTAACTATAAATTTAGGAATGACTCTATTGTAAAGGAATTCGACTAACAGGACTTCAACTTTTTGATTTCAACAATGTCCAAGTGAACTTGGTAGCAAGATGACCAAATAACCGAAACATACTCTAAAACTCTTGTGACGAAGGAATTAATTCAAATTAAAAATGAAGATATTTTAATTTGTCACTATGTATACTTGCATACCAATTGTTAAAAAAGTGAATATGATGAAATTTCCCTTAGTCTTATAAGAGGCTCAATAAATATCAAACATTGTAAAAGTCTAGTAATAGGCACTATAGGTCCATAGTTGTACTCAAATAAACCATTTATCCGTCTAATATTTACAAGACTTTTGGTTGCCTTAAGTAAATAAATAAAAAAAATGTGGATGAAAGTAAAGGGCTTATTAAATCCTACCGACGATCGAGAAATAAATCTCAGTAATTCATACACCCTAAACAATCTGGTAATAATAATTGACCAGACCATTATTACAAATGGAACAAAAAAATTAACACAAGAAACCGCTTAAAAAGCATTTATGTTTAATGTGATAAGCTCAGAGCGCCGAGTTAGTAAAGTGCGGATATAGTAAAATACAGTGACAGGTAGGTATTATGATTGCACTAAACGAAAATTATCGCACAGATTAAACTAACTTATGCCTTTTTATGACGATGAAACAATAACATTAACTGTTAATTTGACTACTAGGTTACGGGATTTAGGTTAAAGAGATACGGAAAAACACACCATCTTGATGGACAGATTTTATTCGATTGTTTTACAAAACAAAAGTCTAGTACTATTCGAAATTAGCTTTTTAAATCCAGCGCCATTTAGAAACTACGTTTGAAAGGAGGTTAAAAGTATTTTATGATGACCAGTAATTTGGTCTAAGAGTCAACTCAAACGATGAGATAGATGTCACTACCAATTAGTAAATATAAAAAGGTCTAGATGGCGCTGCTGTGTTAACATGCTGCCAGGGCAAAAATGTTATTATACTAAAATAGAACATTTAAAACATAGGTACCTAACGAATCTGTTTCCCAGGGACATAAGAAACAATCATTACAAGTGTGTTAATAAATAATATGGAAAGTGAAAGAATATTTACTATTTATAAAAACTAGCTAGGTACTGAGATACTATCAAAAGAAAGAGTGGTTCACCTTCCATGTTATCTACTCAGTAAAACACAAAGAAAAACATTGTTTATTGGTAACAAATTAAGTTAAATAACACAAATTTGGAATTAAAATTAAGCTTAACTAGGAAACGCTTAAAGGTAATGGACAAATATTGTTAAACGCCCGTCGTATTGTCCCCTTCGTTGTTCTAATTGTAGCTACTCTGGTCACTCCATCGCGTCCTTCGTGGCCTTCCACGATCCGTCCTAGCTGCCATTGGCACGGCGAAAGTCGCTCATCCTTCACCAACACCATCGTGCCCACGGTAAGCCCTGGTCCTTTGGCGCTTCTCCACTTAGTACGCTGCTGCAAGATGCCGATATAATCTCGCGACCATCTGCGCCAGAAGTCCTGTTGGAGTTGCTGCAACTGTTGGAAGTGCGTGAGCCTGTTGGTTGGAACATCCTTGTATTTATGGTCAGGTAACGAAGTTATGGGCCTACCAATTAGGAAGTGAGCTGGCGTCAAAACTGAAAAATCATCTACATCCGTGCCAAATATAGGACACAAGGGGCGTGAATTTAAAATCCCCTCAACTTGAATAAGTACAGTCACAAACTCTTCGTAGGTTAACAATGCTTGACCTAGAATACGCTTTAAAAAATACTTACAACTCCTAACAGCTGCTTCATATATCCCTCCCATATGGGGGGTATATGCTGCCTGGAAACTCCATTTTATGCCCTCATTAGAACATGACGTCATAATGTCATTGGAGTTATCGTTTAAAAATGTATAAAGTTCTATTAATTCATTGTTGGCACCGTGAAATGTAGTACCATTATCACTTACCATTTGGTTCGGTTTACCTCTCCGTGAGATGAACCTTCTAAACGCCGCTAAAAATGATTGAGTGTCGAGACCTGTAACCAACTCTATGTGAATTGCCTTTGTCGTGAAGCAAACAAATATTGAAATATAACATTTTGAAGTTATGTATCCACGTCCTCTCCAGCTTCTCATTGTAAAGGGACCCGCATAGTCAACCCCGGTCGTAATAAATGGTAGCGACGGAGTCACACGAGACGCCGGTAAGGAACCCATTATCGGAACGGTAGTTCGTGGCTTAACTCTAAAGCAGGTTACACACTCACGCACTATCTTGGTCACCATACTCTTACCATGTATTGGCCAAAATCGTTCTCGAAGAGAAGCAAGAAGTAACTGCGGTCCTGCGTGTAGGAGTTTCATGTGGTAAGATTGTATTATCAACTTGGTAAGTGTGTGTTTATTAGGTAAAAGTATCGGATGCTTTTTGTCGTGTGAGTAGGGTGAGTTGTCTAGCCGACCACCAACTCTAATTAGCCCATGTTCAATAAATGGTTTCAGACATAAAATATTAGACGTCGGTTGAATAGGTTTATTTTTTATTAAAGCTTGGTACTCGATAGGAAATGATTCGATTTGAACAAACATAATAATTTTATTTAAAGATTGGTTTAACTCGTCCACTGTGAGTGGTGACGTTATTTTATGTACCTTACTTTTTAAATTGTAAATGAATCTAAGTATATAAGCAAAAACTCGGTTTAGTCTTTCAAGTTTAGACCACTTCTCAATAATGTCATTAATAAATTTGTTTTTTGGTAGTTCGGTTAAAACATTACATAAAGTTTCACTACTTGTCTCTGGGATAGCCATAGATTCTTGTCTCGGCCAGTCACTGTTTGGTTTTGATAACCAGGCCGGTCCCTGCCACCACAAGGTCGCACGGATCAACTTATCAGCTGACAGCCCCCTTGTAACAAGGTCAGCAGGATTATCACTAGAACAGACCCAGTGCCAATCGCTTACATTCGTTATTTTCTGAATATCTGATACTCTATTTTTTATAAAAAGTTTATGTTTAGAAGGTTGAGATTTTATCCATGCCAATGCGACATTTGAATCAGACCACAAATAAATGTTTGCAAGGTTAAGGTTCAGTACCCCTCGTACCTTATTAACTAGGTTAGCTAATAAGTGAGCGGCCCTTAATTCCAATCTTGGAATTGTTTCTGCCCGCGCTACTCTTGTTTTAGCACATAAAATGCGCACTAGTATATTTCCTTGTGCGTCTATAGATCGCATGTAAACAGCTGATCCGTAAGCTTGTAACGAGCTGTCAGCAAAGCCGTGCAATTCAACAGTTACGTAATCACTGATAAGCACCTGCCTAGGTATCGTAAATGCATTAAGTGCGGACAGACCACTATAAAAACATTCCCATTGTTGATACATATCTATCGATAATTTTTCATCCCAACCGGTTTTACCTTTCCATAGTTGTTGGATGAGACATTTTGCTATGATAAGAACGGGTGACAATAACCCTATAGGATCAAAAATTGCAGAGGCAATGGATAACACCTTTCTTTTGGTTAATGGGTTTGGCACTGGTTCCGTTTTGAACTTGTAAGTAAGGTTGTCACTATCACTACACCATTGTAACCCGAGTATTTTGTGTGTATCGTGATGTGAGTTTGTGAGCAATGTTTGAGTCGAATTGCTTGAGTGGTTGTTATTACCTACGACATTTAAAATTGCGTTAGAGTTGGACTTCCACTTTCGTAGGTTAAAATTAGCGCCCTTTAAAATATTGCTCACTTGGACAGCTATTTTTGCTACATCCTTTTCGCTCTCGCCGTAATATAAAAAATCATCCATATAAAAATTTGATTCAATCGCCGCTGCCGCCTCAGGGTACTTAACTCGGTTCTCTGTAGCCAACTGAGATAAACAACGCGTCGCAAAAGCTTAGCGTAGTGAGCGTATAGGTATGTAATGGGTGTGAAGGATGCTCACGCCAAAGAATGCACTGTAGGTTATGTTGGTCAGGGTTGATATAAATCATACGATACATTTTTTCGATATCGGCACTCACGACATATTTATGTTTTCGGAATAATAAGAGATTATTTACTAACTCGTCTTGAACAATCCTACCCTTGTACTGTAAATCATTAAGTGACTTCCCATTACTAGTCTTAAATGAAGCGTCAATTACAACCCTAAGGGGTGTAGTTTTTTTTTGTAGGTTAACTATGGCATGATGAGGCAAATAATTACAGGGCTCATTTGAGTTTCGTTTAATCATATGCCCTGATTGCTCAAATTCATGCATATAATTGACATATCTTTCTTTGTATTCTGGGTTACGTTCGAATTTAGATTCTAATGCTTTAAATCGTTTATAAACAGCAGGCCGTGACTGACCAAGGGATGTCGCAGGCTCCTTCAGCGGAATAGTAATTACAAAACTTCCATCAGATCTGCGTGTATGTGTTTGAAAAATCTTTTCACATTGCAAGTAATCATCATCTGGAATTGTGTCGTAGGATGACTCATTAGAGTCCCATACATCTTGGTTTAAGTTGGCTTGAATAAAGTTGCATCTTACTGACCTTGGAATTGAATCTACTTGAAATGAGCCTGAGACCACCCAACCCAATTTTGTTTTTTGCAAGGTTGGCAGCCCTACGCCTAATCGATATTGGCCATTACAAAGAAGATCATAAAATATTTCGGAACCCAGAATCATATCTACTTCGCCTCCCTCGTAAAATGTATCGTCTGCTAATTTGAATTGGTATGGAATTTGGAAAGATTGAATATTAGAAGTATAAGTTGGTAATTTACAAATCATAGGTACAATAAAGAAACTTAAGTTGGTAGAAAATGTGTCAGTTTTTGACTGAATAGTTAGGTTACATGTATGTTTGATTTGAGTTACGCTATCATTGAAACCCAAAACTTCTATATCGATCTGCTTTCGTGGTAAGTTTAACCTTTCGAAAGTGGACTCGGTTATAAAATTAGACTGAGAACCTGAATCTAACAGAGCGCGTAAGGTATGTACCTGATTATTCGAATCAATTACATTTACCTTCGCTGTTGATAAGATAACAGCCCTTTGTTGGTATTGAAACGTACTATTAGGTTGTGTAGCGTTTACGTATCTGTTATTGGTATGTAAGTTAATAGACTGCGTTGGCTGCTCATTAGTTGGTTGATAGTTAAATAAGGTTGATGGTTGTGTTTGTGTTGATGGTGCTTGTTCGCTATTTAACTGTGCTGTATTGTGAGTAGGTGATGTTATGTGTAAAAGCGTATGATGCTTGCCTTTACATGTCCTGCAGTGGCTGGCTCGGCAATTAGCTATTATGTGGTTAGCTCCTAGACAATTAACACACAGTCCCAATCTTTTAACGTTATGTATGCGTGTACCCACATTTAGAGCTAAAAATTTCGAACACTGGTTGAGATAATGTGTTTCTTTACAATAAGGACAATGATTATGAAATACCTTTGACCTCGGGGTTGTCTTGTGCGTGGTACCTTGAGCTGAAGTGGAAGTGATCACCATAGCCTTCCTGGGTGCATTATCCTTGACTTCGGCTTGCTCATTTAATTTATCCGAATCTAGGGATTCCAATAGGTCGGCACGTGATCGCAGAAATTGCTTAAACTCCTGTAACGTAGGCAATTCACGAGAGTTAGATCTTTCTTCCCATTTCCGCTGTGTAGATTTATCAAGTTTGGAACTAATTAAAAATATGAGTAGGACATCCCAGTTTTCAGTATTTAATTGCAGATTGGTTAAGGTTCTCAAGTGCCTGGAAATGCTATCAACTAAGATTCTCAACGCTGATGCCGTTGCTGGGACTTTATCAATATTAAGAAGAGCTCTCAAGTGATTAGTGACTAATATTTTAGGATTATTGTATCGTTCACAAAGTAGGGACCAAGCAACTGGGTAACTATCCTCACTATACTCCAATGAAGCTATAACGTTAAGAGCGCCGTCTGTTAAGCAGCTTCGCAAATATTTTAATTTATGAATTGGTTTCAAACTAGATTGATTAATAAGAGCATCAAATGTGTCCCTGAATTCCAGCCAGCTAGTAACATCACCATTGAAGGTTGGCAGTGTTATATCTGGGAACTTAACGGACTCACAATTCGATGTATTTGAGGTAGGTTCTTGCGGCGCCTTTTGCTGTGAACTTTCGGACATTTTAGCATTAAATTCATTCAAATATTTTTTGCTTATAGAAACATGTGTATAGTAACTGTTTTCAAATTTCTCTCTTTCCTCCAATTGAGCATCATAGTCAGTACATAAAGTTTCAATACTATCTTGTATTTTGTCAAATTCGCAAAAGGTTTCACTTATTTTATGAAGACGTAAATCTAGATCAAGATACTTTTCCGCAGTAATTGGAGAAGACAGAGATTTTACATATTTAACAAATAGAGTAAGTTTGCCTTTAACAACACCGCGTAGTTTAATTAATGGTTTTACATCGGTAATATCAGCAGATTCTGCCATTTTTAATAAGAAAATTGTACTTATTCAGGTGAAAAATTTAAACTGAATTGGATGAGATAAATTTGACTTATTTGCCAGCTCACTTACAGTTCGATAGGTAGGTTATTTTGACCAGTTGGTTTCCTTTGGCTCAAAATATTCTTGAATTCCTTTGCAGGCTAGGTTAGACGACGAAAATGACGTCGCAATTTCTGTGTAAAGCTGCTACGAGTACTTCCACAGTAATTCCCGGTGACCTGTAGCTTATAGGTTTGCAGAATAATTCTGTGAAGCTGCAACAGAAAAAACGTGCCACGCGGCCAAGAGGTCCGTTTGACCTATTCCCGACCCGGGCTGAAGATTCCGCAACTTTCACACTCCGACTCTACGTTATGTTCAATTCGTTTTAGAAGATTCTCTTTCAGTCGCTCGGAACTGCAAATTCTTCAAACTTTCGGGGTCACCAATGTTAATTTGACTACTAGGTTACGGGATTTAGGTTAAAGAGATACGGAAAAACACACCATCTTGATGGACAGATTTTATTCGATTGTTTTACAAAACAAAAGTCTAGTACTATTCGAAATTAGCTTTTTAAATCCAGCGCCATTTAGAAACTACGTTTGAAAGGAGGTTAAAAGTATTTTATGATGACCAGTAATTTGGTCTAAGAGTCAACTCAAACGATGAGATAGATGTCACTACCAATTAGTAAATATAAAAAGGTCTAGATGGCGCTGCTGTGTTAACATTAACTATATTGTAATAACGATAATATACATCAGCATATTAGTCTTTTGTGAATTAGACATTTTATATTACATCTGTTGCATTTTAAATGTAGAGAATCCTTATTCGTCATTAGCATCTTACTGACTGACAAAAAAAAACAAACGTTTAAGTAGGATAGTCTGGTCGTATCCACAAGTTCCTTACCTACCCTTCTTTTAAAAACACTGTCAGAATGCGTAACGAGGTGTCTGGTATCGTAAAAAAATATCCGAAAACGTACACCCTAACGCTTTAACTTTTTAATTTTCATTCACTAAAATGCACCTCGGAATTTAGTGTTGGGCACGATTTTTTCTGGTAATTTGTCAATTTCTTGAAAATAAAAAACTTTTTTTGGGTAACGCTACTGAATCTTAGACATTTGTTGATTGGTGTTTTTGTCTACAGAGTTTTTGCTGTTGGTATTTTATTTATGAGATTTAAGTCATCTTTAATTCACATGCCTCACTTTTGATTCATGTTAGAAATGTTTTTTCTCCTTCATCATCAGTCATCATCCTAATTCTTTACTGTGATGTAAATGGCACGATTTGTTTTCCGGACTTCTGCAAAAATCATGTCCATCCCTTCCAAATGAAAAATAAACATGTTCATCTTATTTGCTAACAAAAACCTGACATTTCTAGAATTTGACATAAACGAATCTATAAAATTAATAATTTCATGGCTTGAATCGAATAATCTCAAAGCGAATTTAAATAAAACAAAAATTATGTACTTTAATCAAAAAAACTTTGACATTAACCTTGATATAAACTACTTAGGCATGAAAATTGAAAAAACAATTGTAACAAAATTTCTTGGACTTAACATTGGAAACTAAATTGGAAATCACATTCTGAGCATATCAGCAAAAAGCTAAGACAGTTTTCATTTGCTCTTTATAGACTGCAGTCTATAGTTAACGAATCTGCAGTTTTGACGGCCTATTACAGCTATGTAGCATCGATACTAAGATATGGTTAAATTTTTTGGGGTAATTGTACCGACAGAGAAATGGTATTAAGAGCTCAAAAACGCTGCGTTCGATCTTTGTATCGTTTGAAATCAGATGAGTCGTGTCAGCCATATTTTACTAGTAATAATATTTTAATATTTCCCTGTTTGTATATTTTGGAATGTGCAATTTTTATAAAATCTAACTTAGACAAGTTTGAGTTTAGGACACGAGCTCGCCATAATGATAAACTATGTTCAATTCCGGCCAGATCTAGCTTATTTAGCAAGAGTATATTTTGTAATGCTTCTCGTATTTTTAACCGAATACCAAAATCCATACGAGACATTAGTGACATAAATATTTTTAAAACAAAACTTAGTAAATGTCTGATTGACAAGTGTTATTATTCCATTAATGAATTTATGACGGACAAAACTAATTAACTACAGTATTGACTCGCATGTTAGAGCTATCTATTTTAAGGCATAACTTATTTTATTGCTATTTTGTTACTTCAAAATATTGTACGCCCTTGTGGCAGGACACGGCTAGTTCTAAGTATCATTTGTATGACCCCTATGTTCACCTGTTGTTCCACAATAAAGATTTTATGATTTATGATTTATTTCTCAGGAACCGTATATTTTTTTAAGATAAAAATTTTGGCGTAAAATTAAGCTTTACAATAAGAAATTTTACATAATTTGAAGTTAGCAAATAGGTATTAGATATATATTCCAATATCTAAAATAAATCACCTATCCGCGCATTAAAAAATTAAATCCTCAATTTGAAGGGACCAACTTATTTAATCAATATCTTTTCAACGATGTTTGTTTCAGACATTAAAAATTAATATTATTAAGGTAGAGTTAAAGTACTTATTGAAACACTAAGTAGAAACAACATTCCAGAAAGTGGTCTATTAGTTTGGTCCCTCCATCTTGATATCATAATGGAGGGACCAACTGTTTTGTTCAAATATTATGTATTTATTTAGGTAGTTAAAATTATAGCAGTGGTAGCAAATAATAGATTAACAGTCCTTACCTATGAAATTGCCATTTTGTATTAATAAAATTAAACGAATTTTTTTCATGTATTTTTTATTTCTTTACCTATGAAATTGCCTTTTGTATTAAAAAATTTAAACGAATTTTTTCATGTAATTTTTTTTGTATTAATCAAAGTAATCACCCATGTAATCAATGCATCTTTGTCAACGCAGTGGCAGTTTATTGATGCCCCTCTTAAAAAAATCGTCTAGACGGGAGGCAACAAATTCTTCAAAGGCATTTTGTACTGCCTCTCGGGTATTGAATTGTTTTCCCGCCAAGAAGTTATCTAAATTCTGGAAAAAGTAGTAGTCTGTAGGCGCAAGGTCTGGTGAGTAGGGCGGATGACGGAGAGCTTCCAACCCCAGTTCTTGCAACTTGGAAACCGTCTGCTGTTCAGTATGAGGTCGCGCGTTGTCGTGCAGGAGCAGCGGAGACGAGCGATTGACCAATGCTGTTTGGAGAAGTGCCAGTTTCTCCATCATTGTGTTCAGTTCTTCACAGTACACATCTGCAGTAATGCTCACCCCGTTTGGTAAGAAGCTGTGATGAATCACACCGGCGCTAGACCACCAAACAGTGACCATCACTTTTCTAGAGGTAAGTTTTCGTTTAGGTCATTGTTTAGGTGCTGAACCTGGATCCAACCAACTTGCTGAGCGCTTGCGGTTATCAAACAGAATCCATTTTTCATCGCAGGTAACAATTTACAATGCTGTTCAAAATTCCTTTATTTGTGTGTTTGTTGAGCAGTGCAAGGCACGTCTCGACGCGTACTTCGCACTGGCGATCATTAAGTTCGTGGGGCACCCATTTGTCAAGCATTTTTACCTTGCCAATTTGACGCAAATGGACCAATATTGTTTTGACGCTAACGTCGAAAGGTGCTGCTAATTCAGCCGTAGATTGTCTATCATCAGCTTCCACAATCGCCTTTAATTCGTCATTGTCGACCAAAGTCTTCGGACGACCGCGAGGTTCATTTTTCAGGTCGAAATTTCCAGAACAGCAAGCAAACCAATAACGTGGTGCGTTGGTTTGTAGTGTTAGCTCCGTTAACGTCGTTGATGTTGTGAGCCGCTTGTGCCGCGTTGCTGCCGCGACGGTACTCATATTCCATAATTACTTGAATTTTTAACGTATCCATGATGACGAAATAGATTAAAATGTAACACTAATCAATAAACAAATGTCTACTCTTGGAAAAAGAATTCCATGTTTTTAAAATAAAATTAATTTGTAATTAGAATTCTTAGCCAAACAAAAAGTATTTTGATTTGAAATGGCCAGTTCTGCAGAACGGAAATTTCATATGTAAAGACCTATTATTATTATATATCCGAGACTTGGTAGGTACCTCCATCTTGAAGTTCACAAAATCTATCCGAAGTTTAACAAATATTAGAAAGATTATCTTTAACAACCTCTTGCAGCCATATGAAGTGATCACAATGACAAACAATACAAAAATAGTCAGGTGTCGTGTTCTGTTTTCGAGTTATTTTGATTTGTTGTAGACTGTTACATTTCACGCGCCGTCGGGAGGCGGCGGCGCGGAAACCCTGTACTCATACCTAGTTCAGAAGACGGAAAGATCATAAAATACTATTGACCTTTTTTTATTTAGATTAATACTTAGTTGTTTTCATCGGCTTGTCAGTTGTCACGGATTACAAGGAATTTTTACAGATGAAGCTGTAATCTGAAATTTAAACAAAGTTAAATTACAAAATGTTGTAGTAATATAAATTGGTATTAAGCAGATTCGAGTCGCTTCAATTTTGTAGGGCTATAAAGCTTTTTCTTCTTATCTTCTTTAGGATTATCTAAGTTCAGAAAACTTACCTACCGTGCTTTCTGAAACACGATTCTAACCGCCCCCCTCTTTTCAGACCCAAGCCAATTTAGAAAAGATCATTCCCTAATTTGACCCAACCGGGAACCGAACATCAATAGTTGGCGGGACACTGAACTACGAAATCGAAACTGTGAGTCTTAATCCGACAGCATAAAATTTTCTTTAACACTTTATCATTTAGGTAATTCCATAACTGTAAAAAATACCAAAATATGCTTATTGCATTTTTTTCACGATTATAAATGGCAAAACTCGGGGTTCAGCATCCCCTAATTTTCGATAAATCTTTTAAACGTGGTACAATCACATATATTTTTTTATATTATACCTATAATTGTAAAAAAAATCGTCTTAGAGTAGAGACAATGTAGGTTTACTTACATTATCATTTGTATAAGTTTTCACAGTTGAACTGTTCCGTGCAATTTCTCAATACTAGCAGTCGCCCAACCGAAAAATTGTAGTTTCGAGTTCTATCAAAAAATCAAAAAGTTTTATTCTTAAATTGTATTTTGAATTGGTCAAACAATTTATCTTAAACAAAAAATGCCCTGACAAATTACAAACACAACAACATTTGAGGTAACCAACTAGGTAGGGCTACTGTCTAGAGCCTATTTTAAAGTCTTTCATTATGGGTTTTTGTATGCCACATTTGCCACACGCTTGGCAAACGGTTTGGCAATTCCAGTTTGGCCGACAGAAGAGAGAAGATGCTGCTTTATTTTTGCCAATACTTCTTCTATGACACCAAGAAGACGACTCTGGGCGGTGCTTTATAACGTTAGCAGCAATTGGCCGAAGTAAATTTTATTGAATAACGAATACTTTTCCCAGTTCAAAGTCTACAGATTACGTAAGGATGTACCCACTTTAAGTAACTCGACACTAAAGATAACAAGTGTCGTATATCCGCAATAACCATCGCCAGTTCGAGCGAGCGGTGCAACGGGAGCCGTGGCACGCCATTTTGAAATACTACCGCTAGCGTGACTTTACCCATAGATTATTAATGTAATGTAAATAAATAAAAAAGTCAGTAGTACGAGGGCGGGTCAATAAGTCCGTGACTTTTGGAATAAAACACAGATTTTTTGATAAACAAATCATTTTATTTTTCAACGTAGTCTCCCTTGAGCTCTATACACTTTGTCCAACGCTTCTCCAATTTTTTTATCCCTTCCAAAAAATATGATTTGTCGAGGTCCTCAAAATAGGCCTTTGTTTGCGAGATGACTTCATCATTGGAGTCAAATCTTTTTCCACCAAGCCATTTCTTCAGGTTTGGGAACAAAAAGTAGTCACTCGGAGCCAAATCTGAAGAATAGGGTGGATGAGGGAGCAATTCATAGCTCAATTCATGGATTTTTGCCATGGCAACTGCACATGTGTGCACCCTTGCTTTGTCTTGGTGGAAAAGAACTTTTTTCTTGGCCAAATGAGGTCGGTTTTTTTTCAAATCGTCATTGAAGCGGTCCAATAAGTTGGCATAATATTCCCCATTGATTGTTCTTCCCTTTTGAAGGTAGTCAATGTGGATTATCCCACGTGCATCCCAAAAAACAGTCGCCATAACTTTATTGGCTGACAAACCCACCTTGGCCTTCTTTGGCGCCGATTCACCCTTAGAAACCCACCGTTTTGACTGTTGTTTGGTCTCTGGTGTGTTGTGATGGATCCATGTTTCGTCCACGGTTACAAAACGGCGCAAAAACTCCTCCATATTGCGATTAAACAACGCCAAACCTTCCTGTGAAGTTGTTACACGATTGCGTTTGTGGTCGACTGTGAGCAAACGCGGCACCCATCTTGCGGAAAGCTTTCTCATGCCCAATTAATCTTTTAAAATTGAAACCACTGAGCCATGCGAGATCCCTACGGCTTCCACAATCTCTTGCACTTTCAATCTTCGGTCGGCCAACACCATATCGTGAATTTTTTCGATTGTTTCGGGTGTAGAGACCTCAACTGGGCGTCCAGGACGTTCGGCATCTTCAGTGCTTTTACGGCCACAACGAAATTCAGTAAACCACTTTTTTACCATTGAAATCGATGGTGCAGAGTCCCCATCAATGATATTTAAAAAGTAATAGATATGTTACATGCGCTCTCAATATGCGTCCCTAAAACGTCACAATTGTGACGTCTTTTCAAATCCATGAAAGAGAAAGTAATTGTTCTTTTCACGAGTATGACAAGGACAAAATAAGAATTACGCATGTGTGCAGTTGTTCGCAAGCGGCACATATATTTCGATAGTTTTGTAAGGGCATAACCTATCTATACTTTTTAAATATCATTGGTCCCCATAGTATTTATCAAGCTTAGCCTTGGTCTCGGTAATGGTTTTTTTTCGCAAAAAATAATGCTTAATAAGCACACGAAATTCACCTTTTTCCATTTTTTCCTCAAATTACTGGGTAGTCTGATAAAAATAGCTGTCAAACACAAACTAACTGACGCAGCAAGTTCAAATTTTGATAGAAATCAACTGACAGATACCTGTTGACAGGAGTAGTGTTGCTTTTTCAATAAAGAGGTCAGAAATTCAAAAAGTCACGGACTTATTGACCCGCCCTCGTAGTAACAGCCTATAATCATCCCACTGCAGGGAAAAGGCCTCCATCATTGAATTCAAGTTACCACTGCAATGATGGGAATTGGCATAATCACCACCCTTGCCAAATGCGGGTTGGTGATCACAAACCCGAGCAACGTTCGAAAATTCGAAACTATTTGTTGCCCGACCCGGGGATCGAACCTGGGACCCCGAGATCTTGGCCCGGTGCTTAAACCACTAGACCAACGGGCGTCAACATCAAAAAGTCAACATCACATAAATTGACCAATGGCTAGCACGAAGCACTATCGAAAAAACATGATCCTAAAGTGAGTAGGTAACTCTTCAAAGCAGTCGTATTGTGGAAATCAGAAACAAACAACGAAGTTACCTTATATTTACTTACACTTTTTTTTACATTGACCCGTCCGGGAATCGAATCGGGGACCTCAGGGTAGGCTACACCTTGAAAGCCGGTGTGTAAGCCACTCCGCCACGGAGGCCGTCGTAATTTAAAAACTGGATCCACAATCATCGTCAAAAAAGTGTAAAAAGTGTTAACTTTTAGTTTAAATAAGTTTTAAAGTTGACACTTACGCAAAATCAACGTCAATCTTAATAGTAGGGGAGCCCAAGCGGGGTTTTCGGGATTTACTAAAGCGTGGCAGATTAATATACAGGAGGATACCTTGTACCAGGTTAAGTACCTCCACAAAATATGAGCCCCATATATAAAGCCGAATTTTTTTTGCACATTATAATAATGGCCGTGAATTTGCGTCAGATCGAAATCGTCAGATTATTGAATGGGAGCTTTTTTTTTTGGTGCACTAAACACCCCCTTAGAAAATCTGACGCGCTTGATCAATTTTTTTTCATTTTTAACCCTTACAACACCCCATGTACAACCACCCGCATCATGCAAATGATCAGATTAACATACGTTCATTATTTAAAATACGTAGGAGATTGATGCTATCAATATCTGACGCGCTCGAGTATGTCCATGCAACAGTTTTAAAAAAAAATCTATAGCTGCTTCCCCCACCGATGAAAAGGTATATATTATTTAACGTTTTTTTCTTCTTATCATCTAAGCTTTGCAACCTAATAGGTCTCTACGACGCTCGAGTAAATCCCCATTTAGCATCGTGGGCTCCCCATACTATAAAATACCTACTATATTAAATGAGACATGACATGATGACAGTTTTAGATGTCATTTTTGTTCTGTGTATAATCTATACTTACTAACTTCTTACTAATATTATAAAGCTGAAAAGTTTTTTTGTTTGTTTGTTTAAACGCGCTAATCTCCGAAAGTACTGGTTCGAATTGAAAAATTCTTTTTGTGTTGCATAGTCCATTTATCGAGGAAGGCTTAAAGCTATATAACATCACACTGCGACCAATAGGAGCGAAGCATTAGTGAAAAAAGTTGCAAAAACGGTAAAAATTACTGATATTAATCGCGATCGTAATAACAGAAATTGACGCGGACGAAGTCGCGGGCAACAGCTAGTTTTTATTATAAATCGATGCAATAGATATAAAATAAAATACATTATAGACATTAATTATAGACCGAAAAACGTCCTGGCCAAATTAGAACTTAATAGTAAGCATTTGGGTGCTCTTTCATCTTAATAGCGTTTATCTTTATGTCAGGGTTAAATTTCTATTAAGGGGGTATGAGATATGACTACAAATAACAGATACTTAAGGGGACTACTAGAGCTACGTGCTGCCCCCAATGGATTTAATTTTGTTACTTCTAACCAAAATAAATAAATTCTCAAAAAACTAGAACAGTAGTCCAAGGGGACATTGTCCAAGCGGTCATTTCAAAGTGTCAAGTTAGTATGTAACTATGTACTTATCTAGTTCTTATTCCTAGGGTTCCATGGTACATCAAAATTAAAAACAAACTAAACCTTCATAGGATTACTTAGCTGTCCGTCCTTCCGTCCGTCTGTCCGTTTATTGAAGGTAGAGGAAGATCGAGTTGAAATTAAAAGTTCAATTTAGTAAATTTTGCTCTGCATTCTTCTCATTCCTATTTGCAGTACTAGTCTCATTGTTCTTTGCTGTTATTCATTCGGCTATCTCATCACTTTTATCTTTGAGCTTAAAAAAATTGGCTAATCAGGTAAGAAGTTATGTCTGGTAACCTCACAATCAAGATCTTTCTTTTTCTGGCGTCAGATGAAATTAGCATTTTAGAAATGCTAACATTCATTTTTGACTTTACCTTAGTAGTCATACTGTAACTAATAACTGTTTTAATAATCATAATCAATCAGTCTATATCAATCTAGAGGCCTTACTCTGCAACACGCGAAGCTCATATTTACAGATATATCTGTCTCTTTCAGATACTTTAAGACATCGGTATGAGCGATAGGTACAGATAGATTCGAATATACGGACATTGTGTTTTGTAGTTAGGCCTCCTCAGTACCAGACACGGGCCTGTCCAAAATAAGGTTTTGGCCATAATCGCTACGCTGGTGAAAGAAAGACGCTACTGCTCCTCTTCTTCATGGCAGTTCTCATATATTCGCCTCTTAAGACACCCATAGGATGAATAGGAGTTTTATTTTTTAGCGTGCCGGCTGCTTTTTGACATCTCGTAACAAGTATGAGTAGATAGATAAGACTTATAACAATTACTTCTTTTGACAATGCAAAAGAAAAAAAAAAACTTTTATCGAATGATCTCCACTCGACTAAGTTCAATTGAAAGCTAACCACATCCCACGCTAGATTACGAATAAAGAATTCCATTGATGCACTCGTAGTAACATTTTTGACGATAACTATCGAATTTGTATGAATAGCGCAAATGTGCGCTAATCCATATAAATATTGTAAACAAAATGTTGACAAACCTTTTTGCTGTCGAAATAACCCATAAACAGCCAAAAGTACTGGTTGCTTAACGCAATATGCAAAATAAAAAGAATTTCGTCTGCAAACTATTTTTGCTTTTGCTCTGCGTTAGAATAGATTTTTTAAATTGGAACGTTCTTTCGTGTGCTTCTAAGCCACAAATTGTAGGCTTACGGGAGTAACATAGAGTTTCATTTGCAAAAGCATGTTGTGTTTATTTTTTTCAAGATTAGTATAATGGGCAAAGGCGTGACACTGTTAATCCGCAGTTACGAGTATTCGAACAATGGGCTTTAGTTTGGGGAGCGAAGTGAACAGCCTTTGTTGTTTGACACTCAACACGCAATAGGTGGTTTTTAGAATGCACTTGGGCAAATGAGAGCCCTTGAGTAGTAACTTTGTTTTGATAAAAATATTTAAGTATGTTCGTATTGAGGTTGTGTTGAGAACTTGAGAGCGTTGAACTTAAATTTTTGTTTATAAATATTAGCTCGTAGCTACCTACGAGCTAATATTTATACAAACACATTACTTATGTTAAAGTTTGTCTTAGTGTAGGTAGAGCAAAGACATTAAACGACGCAATGGTTTAGCAACCGTTTCACTTTAACAAAAAACTACTATCACTAAATTGTTAATTCTCGAGTGCCTTTCTTTGATAATGAAAATGCTTGACAACAATGTGTGTCTATTTTTAACGCAAGAACAGATTTCAACAATAAACATACTTATAAGACTACACAAATCAGATAATAGTTACCTATTATTCTAAGCAAATTTATTTTTAAGCAGATAACATTTTAAGATCAGTCTATATGCAGATTTATTTGTTTGATTAAATTCATTCAAATTCGTGACCGTAATTTATAAAAATAACTTGATTTATTCGAGTTGCAACCGCATTCAAGTCAGCCCAAAATGGCGTTCGTCTCCCGCTCAATTTGTCACAAACGACAATAAGTTGCGCATTTGCCCCCGGGGTGCTCAATAAACTAGAATGCTTGTTGACGCATTAATTTACAGAATTGCAATTTTTTTTGGTGCAGATTATTAACATAGCTTAAGATAATTATTTAGGTACTAATATTTCATTTAGAATAAAATATTACAGGACAAGTTTAAAATATCTAGTACTTACCTACTATAAATATGTGTTTTGAAAAGTAGAAAACTCAAAATACGAAATGATAACTCTACTATTATCTTAAAAAACAAACGTCTATTGCTAGTAGCGCTTGTATAGCGGTGGTATAGCGCCCACCCGGCATGCGAGGAGATGCGGGTTCGAGTCCCTCCTGAGACAAAATTTTTCAAGTTTATATACTGAATGTATAATTTGTTATATTGTTAATATATTTTTCTATGTATTAAGTAGGTGTATAATGGTATACATAATTCGTTACCAGATTGATCCATTTTTATAATATTTATTAGCTAAAGTAGGTATAGTTGAGAAGTTGATCACATAAAAATTTTAAAAACTATTTAGCTGCCACCGAACGTTTCTATTTTACAGAAGTAGGTCAGTACCTATTAAATACTCATGTTTTGTTTCAAACAAACAAAATTATATCTAATAATCCGATCTAAAGGTAGCATCTGTTGGATCTGATAAAGGATTATCCTCACTCACGCGTTCTGATAATAACGATTATGATGGTAAGATGGTGTTGCCATTTTTGATAACATTGAAGTACCTAAGTACATTCGGAAACGAATATTTGAGGAAGTGCAAGAGATTTTTTTAACTAGGCAGATCCATTGGCTTTGCTCACGTGGAAATAATAGGTAAGTACTTCAAAGAATGCTACATAGCGTGCAATGAAGTCTCATCATTATCACTATAATAGCCTTTATCATTCTACTACTGGACATGGCTTTCCTAAAGAATTATTTTTGCCATAATCGTCACGCTTGGCAGGCAGGTTGGCAATCGCAGCTTGGTCAATGGTGGCGAGAAGACGCTGCTGCCCGTCTGCTTCTGGCAGTACTCCTATAGTTGCCTCTTACGACACCCAAAGGACGAGAAAGGGCTGCTATTCTTTTAATGTGCTGGCACCACACGACACCAATGTTAAAGTTTAAATCAAACAAATGATGAACTACAATTTTGAAATTATGAATAAGATAATTTTGATAGAACTCTAAGTGTGTTTTAGAGGACTTTTACGTGTTAATAACAATAGATTTAAGCCTTACAAAGTTACGTATTTTTAAAGTACTAAGAATTCATTAAAGCAGAATACTATTTTTTTTCCTTTGGTTTGTAGAGTTGTCGCTGATTTTTTTAAACCTATAGGTTAACCTTATGTTAAGTACCTAAGTACCCTAACCTTATATTAAGTACATGTATACCATAATAATAAGTAATAAGAGTGGAATTTGATTTTAATATAGAAAGAACAATGTCGTCTAGTCTTCTCTAGTTAAAGCTAAGTTACGTGCCAGTATTTTTTGTGATAATATTGATATTAAAATAGACAACTGGCCGAAAATACCGTTCTTAAAAAAGTAATAAAATGCGGAGAAATAATTTTTTTAAACATCCGTCTGTCTGTAACACAACACCGTTACACACCTGACTAATGGGGTTCTCTGATTGGCCAGAATAGACTGGAGGGTGAGCGGGAAGCGCTGAGATTGGTTGACGCGAGACGGGGGTGGTCCTCCGACTGGTTTCGTATTTCAAGGCTTAATAGGAGCGATTCCAGTGATTTAGGGATTCCGATGTAGAAGAGGGCTTGTGATTTGGCTTAATTAATTTAAATTGTAGATGTTAAAATTAGTTTTAGTTGTTGTAGCACGTAAATTTTAATGAAGAAATAAACGTCATCATTTAAAATCATCACAGATGGGATTATTATACGGTTTTTCCTCTTTTTTTGAAATAGAAGAACAATTATTATACTAGTCAAGGTTAGATGTGATTGATTTATACAGCGTGTTTTAAAAGGGACTCAACGAATAAACGGGTGATTTTAAGTCTATGCTTAGTGTTAACCATATCTTATTATAATTTCTCTGCTTACATTGTTTTCCAAGACGTGCAATGCCTTGGTTCTAGGGCAAATGTCAGTCACTTTATTGTATGTTTCTTGATCAATTGATTTTATTTCTTATTTCTAAACAAGAGTAGGAATTAAATGGATCCAAAACACAAACATGGATGAAAAAATAAGCTGATAGGTAGAAAATAAACTCCAAGTTTGTTAGTATATTTACATATACCTACTAACAATATTGGTTTTGCACACATTCTCTCGACAACTGGGCAAACCTTACATAATACCAGATCATACTACGCACATTGTTTAATTAAAGTACTACCTACACTTTCTCGTCATAAGGGTGTGGATTAAATTAATACTACCCGAAGAAGATGCGCACAGTAAAATAATTATATTATTCTATAGGCCTACCTGATAAAAAACTATACATGGTTGTCATTTTTAAATATCATTATTGATATTTTGACAATAAATTAATGTACTTTATTCCCCGTCTGCAATACTCTGCAAGAAATGTCATTAGATTACGAAACAAGTGATCGTAAGCTAATTTATATTATAATTTTGTTATCTATTTGTCCTAGCGTATACGCTATATGAAAGCATCTTGTCGGTCACAACGCTTGCCAAATGCGGTTTGCCAAATGGTACAGGTATGATCACAAATTTGGCCAATGTTCGAAAATACGTAAATTTTTTGTCGCCCGAACCAGGGATCGAACCCGGGACCCCGAGATCTAGGCCCGGTATTTAAACTACTAGACCAACGGGGCGTTAAGGCCGCAGAGCGAACAAAATAATTTTGTATAACTACTTGATCATTTGTTTACACATTACTATATTAGATCGATCTTTGTAATCGATACGGCGTCTAAAAGTCGACCTCCCAGAGTGTCGGCGTACTATTAAGTCGAAATATTGTTTTGACTTATAAACAAATATTTGTATATGAAGCGGTGTAGAATGTAACAAAGGATAATTATGTGGCAACAGCTTAGATTAGCAGAGTTAGCAGTTAGCACCGTGCATTAATTCCTTTGCGAAACTAGTTGTCATTATGATTTGAACTTTAGGCTCTTGAAAAAAGATTGGTAAATGATGTAAAATAAAAAAGAATTACGCTTGTTAACCACTTGGCTACCGAATAAACTTTTTACAATGTTGGCCAAATTGACCAATAAAATATTTTAAAAAAGATGACTAATAATATACAGAAAAATAATAAGTATGTATGTACACAGAAAATAAGAAGAAACAGCTCCTTTGGTCTAACGATTAAAGTACCGGGACAAAACCGGGTACCCCGAGGGTCCTGGGTTGACAGAAGCGAAATAATGTTTTAGAATCTTACTTGTAGGTGTCTTCGATATAATTTAAGAACTAGATACACGGTCCCATACAAAAATGGCCAAGTTTAAATTCAATCAGCTAATGTCAATTATTTGCTTACCGTAATACAAATTCAACCTAATGTACACGACTTAAAGAGTAAAAGAGAACATAATTTTCAGAGGGTTCTCATTCGGTGAGGACATTTTCTGTCACTGATTGTGTACCTATCTCATAGGTTTTCTCATGCCGAGGTTTTGCAGCGCGTCTGGCATGTTTGCCGACGCTCACGTAGACTGCTTTCATGCTTTAATGCGGAAAAAGATTATTTCTATCCAAAAAAGAATGCTCGGTAGTCCCAACAGTATTTTAAAGGTTTTGGCGGGGAGATGGGATAGTGCCCTAATTAAGCACTGGATCACTGCCCTAATTAACCCAAAGACGGAGCAAATATATTATGCAAATTAATTAATTTTAAATTGAATTGTTTTATTTATTATTATTATGTAATTATTCGAATCGCAATTTTACTAATACTAGACGTAAGAACTATGTTACTAACACTATGGATCTAAAGTTATCCGAAATAAATAAATTTGAATTTGAATTTGAATTTGAATAGACCTATCTAGATTTTTATTTTACATCAAGGCCAGTGTCAGACGTATTTAGTTTAGGTACCGGCCTTAACTAAGGTAAGTAACCTATAATCATCCCACTGCAGGGCATAGGTCTTTAAACAGTGAATTGCTGTGGTAGCAATGAAAGCATAATCACCAATCACCATCACATTGCCAAGCGCATGTTGGTGATCACAAACCTGAGCAATGTTCGAAAATTTTAAATCCTTGTTCGACCCGGTGATTTAACACGAGATCTTGACCCGGTAGTTAAACAACAGACCACTGTCGTCAAGAACTGTATTAAATCAACGTATTAAGTATAATACGAGGTGGAGCGGGGGTTAACAGAGATGATAAACTTCCTTGAATACTATGCCACTTGACGACACGAAAGTGCGATGCAGATATTTATATATATTAGAGATTATTAAATTGATAGGCATTTTTGTTGTCGAAAATCTCTTTTACGAGTACCTATATAAAGTTATAAATGTAGTTCAAATTTTCAAAAAAGTGATTGACTACAATTATTTAAACAAAATTCTTTAATCCAACATCATCAGCCCACTTTAGTCTAATTCTGAAGATGGGCATCTCAAATTGCTTTTTTGCCAAAATCGTTACGATTGACAAGCGGGTTGGCTAAAAAGACGCTTTTGCCCTTTTTATGGTGGCACTCCTTGAGTCACTTCTTAAGATATGCCAACATAAAAAAAGGCTATTTGGTGCCTTACCAGTACTAAACACACTGGTAAAACTTTTAAAAAATCACTTCGAATACCATGGGATACTTGTCAGAGACAATGTTCGTTTGTTTACTAACATTGGACTTGAATTTTTTTATGACAAGTTACTTACCTCATTTGTTTGTTAAGACTATCCTTTGTTATTTTGAGGTCACAAACTACCTCCACAACAAATTTTAAATTAAAACGATTAAGACATTTTTTGATTCCTCTTGCAAACACCTACTTCTGACGCAGTCGGGTAAAAAACTCTCCTCGCCGCTTTTAAACTATCTCTATGTGAAATTTCATTCAATTCATTTTAACGGAATAAGCTTCAAGTGGTGACAGACAGACTTTTGCATTTATAATATTAGTATATTATAAAGCTGAAGAGTTTGTTTGTTTGTTTGTTTGAACGCGCTATTCTCAGGAAGTACTGGTCCGATTTGAAAAATTATTTTTGTGTTGGATAGTTCATTCATCGAGGAAGGCTTTAGGCTATATAATATCACGCTGTGACAAATAGGAGCGAAGCATGAGTGAAAAATGTTGCAAAAATAGTCGCGATCATAATACGGAAATTAACGCGGACGAAGTCGCGGGAAAAAGCTAGTTTTTAGATAAAGCTCCGATGATGTAGTGGTTTTAGTACCGAGCCAAACTAGAGTTCCTGTCCGAGTTCATGATCACCAACCCGCATTTACGTCTGTGTGCGTCACAGCGTGTTATAAAATTAAAAGTCTGAATCAAAATTTAATATTTTTCAAAAAATATTTTTAATCAAAAAATAAATAACACTGCCATGATGTTATATACTATAATGGTCCAATAACGTGGGCCTGTTTTCCAGGTGGTTCAAAAAGCACGGTGTATATACGTTGGATAAGTTAGAAAATATAAACTGATTAAGTACTAATTTTATTATGGTTTTCTTATTTACAGTCAATGAACCAAAAAGATGTCTATGCCCTTCAGTAGGAGCATGAACTCATTTAGCTACGTAATAAAAAGTAGGTGACTTCATGTAATCATAACAAATCCGATTTTCACACGAGTAAGTATTTCTTGACAGTACGTAATCTTGTTTCCTGTGTATTTGCCTAATAAGTATAATTCATTGATCAAAACGCTTCGGTTAAGTGAATTTGATATTACGAAACTACACGTTTTGTTTATCTTTATTTTCTCATACTTGAGGGTTGTATGATCAAAAACAATAGAAATAAGAAATAATTAACATTTATTGTTAACTAGCTGTTGCCCGCAACTTCATATGCGTGGATTTTTGAATTTAAAACTTTTTATTAAATTTATCCCACGAGAACCGTCCTTTTTCCCGGGATAAAAAGTAGCCTATATATTATTCCAGCCTATAAATGAACACTATGACAAATTTCATTCTGATCCGTTGAGTAGTTTTAGCGTGAAAGAGTAACAAACATCCATACATTCTTACAAACTTTCGCATTTATAATAATAGGGGTTAAAGTATGAAATTGCCGATTATTTTCCCACTTTTTATTTTGTTTATAGCTCTTAAGTATAGTCATATTATTGCGTAATTCTTTTTGTATTGTATCAATAACTAAATAAAGTAACTTTTGACTAAAAAAAAAATGCAATACTAGTGCTTATTACTTCAAAGGAAGTCGTTGAAAAGACCCCTTACAATGTGTCAGCTGACCTTCTTTCTTCAATTAAGTATATTTGTATTATGTACTTTGATTTTCAGAAATTTAAATACTATAATGCGTAGCTTTATAACCATCTAACTTTCACCTTTCATTGCATCGAAAACGGTTCAGGCGTTTTTATAAAAAACTAAAAAATTTTTAGTATGGAAAAATGACTTTTCTCGATTTCGTCCATACAAAACGGCAATTTCATACTTTAACCCCTAATATTAATAGGATTTGACTCTTTTATAACGGGAATAGCTTTTCGAAAGCGGTTCTGCCACGCAGGCAGAGCGTTCATCATCTCGTTATATTGCGTAAGCGAAAAACTATATACTCAGCAGTAGGATACAATATCCTTTGCCCATTCATAAGGTCTAGTCTAACTCTAGTGCCGGGGGCACGAGCGAGCCTCACTCTCGGACGCACCGGGAGACCGGCGCGTCGGACCTAGGCTGAGCGGCCTCAACGCACGTCAAATTTCTGCCCGGTTTAACTGAATAAAGCCTTCCATGTAAGGTTTCACTGATAGGCCCGTCCGAAAAAACACCCATCAAAATCGGTTCAGTAGTCGTAACTTTCGCATTTACTAACATAAGTAAGGATAAGGAATAAGAGTAATAAGGAAGTAAGGATGATAAGCACAGAGAAACTAAAGTTTATCTCCATTATCAGCCTACATTAGCTTACAGCTGATCTCTCCCAAGAGAAACACTGTGATGACCGAATTCCCAATAAACAATAAATAAGAATATTATTATAAAATCGTGTTATATAGTGCTGGTATACAGCGTGCTAGGTAAAAGCCGTAACCAGCCTAAATGTTGATTTGAGCACTAAATACATATACTACCTATGGTAAATTTAGAAATTTGATATAAACATTTTTGAAAAAAATATTGTCATACAAATCATAATCTGAAAATTTTTGTTTGTATGAAAAAAAAGAATATCTGCATATTTATGTTAATATAGGCTGGTTTCGGATTGTTATACCATTTACCTAACACCCTGTGCAAGAATAGCACCACCTCTTCGCTTACTATGGTTGTCGTAAGAAGCTAAAGTAGTACTGCAAGAAAAAGACGGCAGCCACTTCTCCCCATCATTGGCTAAACCCGCCGGCAGGTAGGAAGGAGGCTTTCCCCATATTCGCCACGATTGGCAGGCGGGCACGATCGCTGTTCGGTCAATAGTGGAGAGAAGTCTCCTCTTCTTCTCCAAGTAGCACATAGCAGTACTCAAACACGGTGCCAAAATAAAAATCGTAGGATTGAGACTTCTTTAACATAAGGTGACTAAATACAATAATAAAATAAAAAAGAATAATACTTGCAAAATAAAAACCGATAAATATCTTAAAAATTGATTTTATAACATACGTTTGTTTGATTTCATTCATTAATTTTATCTTATGTGTAGAAATGCTGGCGAAACTATGTGATGCTTAAAATATAAAATTAATTGTGATCTATTGTACCAAGTTTCATGCAATAGACGAATTTATTTATTTAATTATTTTATTTGTTTATTACAATATCTGGCAGTACCTAAAGGGTTCCTGACATTTATAAATAGAAACAATATCTTTCCAAATTATAAATGCATGGTTTTTGACTTTTTAGTACCCTATAAATTTGGTTTCCCTTGAGATGGTCGAAATATACGTTTTTTGCCGCATAAACGCCGTATCTTTAACATTGAAGTTGGTTTTTTCATAGCTTCAAGGGACTGAAAACCTGAGTATGTAGCTTTAATTTGAACTAAATAAGTAGGTACACGCGTATCCGAGACAGACAGACAACGAAGTGATCCTACCAGAGTTTCGGTTTTGCTTTTGCGCTAAGGAATCCTGAAAAGTTTATATTTTGTACAACTTTTTTCCCTATAAGGCAATGTTACGGAACTGTTCCTACCTATAAAATTTAAGTCAAAGATCATGTTAGTAGGTACATAATATTTATTACATTTCGCTCAAGATATTTTTTTGCGTTTCAGCCATTTTATGATGGCTGACACAATACCTACATGGTCGATAATTTTCCCGGCGTCGTGTATCTGAGTCGGCGGTTTACCAAGAATCGCGTGGGAACGAGAGACGTTCATTATAACGACGCCATTTTGGATTTAGGTACCTTCTTTTGATGGGTCAAAGGTGGTATTGGTTACCTAATGCTTTACGTAGCGTAGAGGTTAGACTCCCGCAAAGTTTTGATGTGATGGGCAAAGTAGGTTGGGTGGTTAAAGTCATGATACTTATTTTCCGTTAAATCTTAATAAAGTTCAAAAAGAGTACTGCCAGAAAAAGACGGTAATTAAGCATGTTCTGTCCAACATTGCCAAAACTGCGATCATTAACTACTACAAAAATCAATAATACTTACTCGGTAGGTCCCAGACTAAAACTGTTACAGAACTATATGAAAGAAATAAATAATAATAGGGGTTAAAGTATGAAATTGCCGATTATTTTCCCACTTTTTATTTTGTTTATAGCTCTTAAGTATAGTCACATTATTGCGTAATTCTTTTTGTATTGTATCAAAAACTAAATAAAGTAACTTTTGACTAAAAAAAAAATGCAATACTAGTGCCTATTACTACAAAGGAAGTCGTTGAAAAGACCCCTTACAATGTGTCAGCTGACCTTCTTGCTTCAATTAAGTATATTTTTATTATATACTTTGATTTTCAGAAATTTAATTACCTTAATGCGTAGCTTTATAACCATCTAACTTTCACCTTTAATTGCATCGAAAACGGTTCAGGCGTTTTTGAAAAAACTAAAAAATTGTTAGTATGGAAAAATTACTTTTCTCGATTTCGTCCATACAAAACGGCAATTTCATACTTTAACCCCTAATATTTTTAAATTTATTTATTAACCATTTAGGCGATTTTGGACAATATTTTCTTTCGGTAATTTCTCTATCTATGTCATTCAAATGCGGTGATGAGATGACAATGAACTGGAGTTTTTTTGGTTGATACTAGTAACTTTTATAGTTAGATTGATTGTGACTTTATTGAACACTATTCAAATTAATTAATATTAGCACCACGCCTTTTCTTCCTACGGGTGTCGTAAGAGGTTTCTAAAAGAGTACTGCTAGGAAGCGTCTTCTCTCCAGCATTGACCAAACTGGTTTATCTTTGGTTTTCTGACCAATGTTAACGGCTAACAGAACCCTCTGCGGTGGTAGGCTTCGTAAGAGACTGCCTGGATGCTACCACCCTCCTGCCGGAGTCCAGCGCCATACAGTTTTTCTGTGTTCCGCTGATGTGTGGGAGAACCAGTACCTCTGGGTAAGCTCGCTCCATCTTAGGCTTCTTCTTAACCGTATTATATAGTTAAGTATGTTGTCAAGAGCAAGCCCATAATTTATAAAAAAAAACAGCGATCGCCAAAACGCCTGCCAAGCACGATTTTGAAAATCTTCCTTGATTGGCTCTTCTTTGTGTCCAGCTGTGGACTGACTGAAGCTGTTGATGATGATACAAATTCAAGACATTTAGGGCACAAAATCTTTTTTGCTCGTTATTTGTATCGGCAGAGGTAGACGTTGAAATATTCGCGAAATTTTTAATTGTTTATAAATACACTTAAAAAAAAACAATATTAAAGGGATATTAAGGGAAACACTTGATTATTTTGCTGTTTTTTGCTCTATATCAATAACGGGAGCAGGTAGACGCTTGAAATATTTATATTTAGTTATTAAATATACATTTTAGTTGCATATTCAGTTCAAAAATACTTAAGTAATTCAAGTAACCCTTCATGCGCGAGCCCGACTCTCACTTGGCCAATTTTTATTTTTCAAATATCGTAAAATTCCAGAAAGTAGGTAGGTATTAGTTATTTCATGAATGAAACTTACGCACCCATATCACCTAACTACGATGGGAGGTCCTGACTCAAAAAGGTTCCAAAAAGGACGAACTTGATTTTAAAAAATAATATCAAAAAATTAAAAAGTTCAATTCGAATAGGCCCCGCCCATCTCCTGTCTTGTTCGCGCGGGCTGTACCGCTCGTAGCTTTGAAATGGAACCCGCCTTTGTTATTTGATGCCAAGTCTTGCTGTAGTGAGGGTGTGTGAGACTTTAATTATTTATTGTCAATTTTTTTCTCGAAACTATTGTGAATGTGAGATGTGACGGTTTTGTGATATTGGAGTGGATTTTGGGTGAGTTTTATAAAATATTTTTAACCTAGGTTTTAAAATGTATTTAACTTAAACGATTAATTAAAACGAAAGAAAGACTAAGGCAAATATTTTCTGAAAATATATTTTTCAAAAACTATACTTATAAAAATAATATGCAACTAAACTTAATTTTATAGAAATACTCGCTTACATTTTGCGCGTCTTTGAAACGTATAGTTCAGAATTTGAAACTTGAAACTTAAAAAATTACGTTATTTTCCTAATTATTACATGGTAGTTGTTATAAAGAGCGTAATCTTTGTTGTTGTGTTGCAAATAAAATCAAATAAGAATAACATATAATACACAAATTTGGGCGGCATTATTAGAAAGCTAGGTACGTCGAAAATGATATGTATTATTTTTACAAAAATCAAATTATTTTTTGTAAAAATAATACATTGATTTAATAATATCAACATTATCATCAATATGATGATATACATTGTGGCTGACGAGCCACAATGAAGGTATTCCTAGACGCAGGAGTTCCCAACGGAAGGTTTTTGCCATAAGCGCCATTCTTGGCAGGCGCGTTGGCGCAGTTTGGCCAATGGTAGACAGAAGACGCAGATGCCCGTCTTTTTCACACTTTACTTCTTTCGTCGATTTCCGGATTGTCGAGTTTCGAGTCGAGTTTCGACTATCCGGCTATTAGTATATTTCAAATTGATTTCAAAATAGTTTAACACTTTTATAAATGTTTAGGGCATTGAAACAGATATTTCTTCTTAGGTAAATCTTCGTTATTTTAACTAATAGTAACTTAAAGATACTTTTTCTAATTTAAAATACCTTTAGTTGAGATTTTATTTTTGCAGCGGGAGCGCTTCGTACACTAACACTTCACCAATGTTATTTAAAATCACTTTATTTAAAACACTCCATTTGCCTAAATCATGAAATGAAATCTATATCTATACCTTATATTCCATGAATGGCCTAAAAGAATTTGGCGCCATTGCCCCGGTTGGCAAGTAAGAGGGACAAAACTGACAGAATACAGCATAACGAGAAAAGGTGGTGTTATTCTATTTTATGCTGGGACAGCGCGGCTCATTCGTATAGCTCGAATACCAATATAAATCGGTAAAAATTAAACAGATTGTAACGGCCTATTAACAATTCCACTGAAGGGCAAAGGCCTCCATCATTGAATTTAGGTTAGGTACCTATCGTAGCCATGACGGGTACAAGCATAATCACAACACTTTGATGCTTGCCAAAGGGGGGTTGGATATCAATTTTAGATTGATTTATAAGTTTTTGAATGAATCAATGATGATGATGTGATTTACAAGTTTTTACTGAGTATTTAAAAAAAAAAACCATATAATTTGATGAAATTCATCATCGTCTTCAGCTTATACCAGTCCACTGCTGGACAGGGGTGGGTTGCCGATCGCAGATAAGTCCGTCTTAAGGGGACTACTGGAGCTAATTTAAGTGCTGCCCCCAATTGATTTCATTTTATTACTTCTAAACATAATCAAATCTTAAAATCTAGAACATTATCATTTTAGCAAATCGCATCTAGTATTTATTGAATCACAGTAAACTTTTCATTTAGTTGTTTATAAAGTCGAATTTGTCGCTAACCCAAAAAGCGGCCGCTTTTAGCAATTACGTACCTACAGACAACAGCACGTCAACCTACCACAAAACGTCATATTTTCTCAATTGATATTGATCTCTACTTGTTGGACTAAAAAGTTGAAAATCAATTCAATGACCTTTAACTTTTTGGGTAGGTTGACCCGCCGGTGTCTGTACAACACCAGAATGAAAAGCAGTTAACTTAACAGTGATTCCATAAATACTAGAGGTAATTTGCTAAAATGATACGTTGTTCTAGTTTTTTGAGAATTGATTTTGTTTAGAAGTAATAAATTGAATTAATCGGGGGCAGCACTTAGCTCCTGTAGTCCCCTTAATCCCTCAACCCCCAGGAGGCACTCGGGTGCCGCCGATAACAATTGATCTCAATTGTGTCTGGAATAACTCACGATCGAGGGATAAATAAAATAAAACAAACTTCTCCCAACATCAGTATTCCTTTATTCGCCCTTGCGACACCCATAGGAAGAGGAGAAGCGGTGATATTCTTTTAAACTACCTACCGGCACCACATGACACTTTATTTACTAATTACGAATTTCTAGGAAAGTCGTGATTGTTTTCGCCAATATGTCCGGCGCAGTGTTATTGTATGATGTTTGTATTTTTACGTCGCGAGGACGGATTTTAAATCATTATTATCAAACTCTCTGTCGGTTCATGGTTCAATTAATAATTTCGGATATTTTAGGTTTTTTAGATAATAAACCTGAATCGAATGAGTGAGTAACCATGCAACAACCATTAAAACTTAAGGACAAGTTTTACCGTAGCAAAAATGTATCAGTGGACTTACTTATGTTGTTTTAGTCCGGCACATCTAAATAATAATAGGGGTTAAAGTATGAAATTGCCGATTATTTTCCCACTTTTTATTTTGTTTATAGCTCTTAAGTATAGTCATATTATTGCGTAATTATTTTTGTAATGTATCAAAAACTAAATAAAGTAACTTTTGACTAAAAAAAAATTCAATACTAGTGCCTATTACTTCAAAGGAAGCCGTTGAAAAGACCCCTTACAATGTGTCAGCTGACCTTCTTGCTTTAATTAAGTATACTTATTTGTATTATATACTTTGATTTTCAGAAATTTAAATACTATAATGCGTAGCTTTATAACCATCTAACTTTCACCTTTAATTGCATCGAGAACGGTTCAGGCGTTATTAAAAAAACAAAAAAATTTTTAGTATGGAAAAATGACTTTTCTCGATTTCGTCCATACAAAACGGCAATTTCATACTTTAACCCCTAATAGTACCATCCCTTCTCTTCTTGTGGGCGCCGTAAGAGGCAGAAGTAGTAAACTATCAATAAGTAAAAAATAAATGTGGACAACTGAACATCACATTGTTCTGATTCCAATTTGAGTAACTATTTAAAACACTCGTTTTTTGGAAGTCAGAAACAACGAAGGTACCACAAACACCCAGACACGAGAAAATATAGAAAAAAACTTTTTTTACTACATTGATCCGTCCGGGAATCGAACCCTGGACCTCGGAGCAAGCGACACCTAGAAAACTGGTATGCACGCCACTCCGCCACGGAGGTCGTACCAAACTGCGATCGGCAATACACCTTCTTTTTTTCCGCTGGTAATGATGATGATGAATTAAATTAATTTCTATTTATTGATGAGGAAATTAATTTAATTTATAATATATCTAGTATATCTGACTTAGTTGCCAATCAAAAAGTACTTAATTCTCACAGTCGCAAATTTCAAACCTCGTCCTTACCGATTTTTAAATATTTCTCCTATGTGTTGCAGCTCAAAAATGAGCCGTGTTTTTACAACAGAACGACACAATCTTTCCTCGTTTTATGGGTGTCGTAAGAGGCGACTAAAAGCACCTAGTAGGTATACTGTCAGTTTTTTGTCTCCACCATTGACCTTAGGGCTCTTTTATTGTTACGCGGGACACATGCGGGTGGCGCGCATTTCGAGTACATTGCTAGGCAGATCCCTCGTGCCTAGTATCATCTATCAAATATAGCCTGCAATGTAGGTGAAATGCGTGCCACCCGCGTGACAATAAAGAGCCCTAAGTGCGAACGCAAAGCTGAGTGCCAACCGTGGCAATTACGGCAAAATCCCCCTTTAAGCCTTTATCTATCTATTGTAGAATTATGATGATGATAAGGTATAGGCGACTTGAAATAACTCAATGTTATGAAAAATTTAATGTTAGTATGTAGTACTATATCTATACTAATATTATAAAGCTGAAAGAGTTTGTTTGTTTGTTTTAAACGCGCTAATCTCAGAAGGTACTGGTTCGATTTGAAAAAATATTTTTGTGTTAGATAGTTTATCGAGAAGGGTTTAGGCTATATAACATCACACAGCGACCAATAAAAGTTTAATTATTTTTGCAACATTTTTCACTATTGCTTCGTGAAAAATGTTGCAAAAATAATCGCGATCATAATAACCGAAATACGAGTACGAAGTCGCGGGCAACAGCTAGTGTAGTATAAAATCAAATTCAATGATGGAGGCCTTTGCTCTGCAGTAGGATGAATATAGGCTCTTACTTTAGGTACTTTATAATCGGTTAAAGATTTCATTTCATTATTATATAAACTACGAATAGGTATAGAATTTGGGGTCAGTTAGATGCTTACTTTTACGTTTTAAATAAGTATAAGGTTGTGTCATTAAAATCCATTTATAAAAATGCAACCAAAGAAACCTGAAACTGCAAAGGAATTGATTTAAATGTCAATGATACGGCATTTAAGTTATGTAAATAAAAGATTTGACGTCAAAACATACTTTTTGTAAACAAACGATGGCGTAACAATTGCATGGATACATAATATTAGGTTATTAACTATTCATTCGGCTTTGATTAAGCCGACTTAATACCTAATTCATTTGTTGCAGAAAATAATAAACTTTACAAACAGTGAAAACGAAATAATTTGTGATGAAATCAACAAACATGGATGCCTGCTCAGACCGCCTGAGTCCGTCTAGCGATTCTACCAGTGAATCAGAAACGTCATTACCCCCGTTCCCTTACGATAATCAAAATAACTTCTACCAACAAACAGATTTACAAGAAAAACAGTTTTTCTCCTGCAAACAGAAGTCGCCGAGACACGAAGAACGAAAAGAAATATATTTGCAAGAGAATAACAAATTCGAAAACTACTTACCGCCGCAGAGGAACAAAAAGTTTTTGAATTTCGAACTCAAATTGCCGCAAAACGATAGTTTTTTCAATCAAATAGAAACCGATGATAGGACGATGCGTTCCGGTTACTTCACTGATGTGTCAAATTTAAAAAGTTGCGCGAACGAGAATAATTCAAATTTGACAGATGTCAAAATTATGAACCAGCAGGTCGGTTTTGAAAATGGCGTCGCCAATGAGAGGGAAAGGGTTCCGCAGACGTTTTTTAACGAGAGTGAAAATGCGAATATTAGGAGATGTCTGAATTTCAATTCAGAGCAGGTGCAGTGTGTTTGTGAGGCGTTACAGCAGAAAGGTGACATAGAGAAGTTGGCTGCGTTCCTCTGGAGTTTACCGCAGAGTGAGCTGTTGAGAGGGAATGAGACTGTCTTGAGGTAATTCTATAGCACACTTAAAAAACATCTCAGTTGAAAATATTTTTACTATGTATCCATCCCTACTAAAAAGTCGATAAATATAATCATCAGTCATCGCGTTTTAAATAATTCTGAAAGTCTCAATTTTAACCCTAGCGGAAAAAATTTCTTTACCAAATTTTTTACACGGGAAGCGCGTACCACGGTGCTTGGTTTCTCTCAGTGATTTCTTGTTCAGGCTTCTCATCTATTTTATTAACGAAAAAAACTATTCTTTATCTTTGGCGACTTTTTCTTATATTTACCTAAGTGGAACCAATTTTGAGCTATGCTATTGAAGTATCCCTCTATCAAACAAAATAAAAATACTGAAATCAGTCAACCCGGTAAAAATTAAGCGTGGTTATATTAAAAAAAACTCGACTTATTGAGAATCTTCTTTTTTTGTCGTTTGAAAACATAATCTAATCGAATTGAGCATCAACCTATTATTTTTCGATTGATTGACGAAGTTCCTTAACTTTTACAAATATAGATCAATCAGCGTCATGGAGATCATTGCTACGTACTGGGTCTAACTATGTTTTCAAACCATGCAAGAACCATTTAAAACAACCGCACAAATTTTTATCCAAATCATTCCAATCCAGTGCTGGATTTACACATTTGCCGCCCCAAAGCTATATTTTTTGCCGCCCCTACTGACCTATAAAATTAGATACAAACGTTACTACAATAACGTTAATTCCTTTTTTTACAACTTTTTCAGTACATTTTTTCCCTACAATAAATAAATTAAAATAAAATTAAGAAAAACAAAGCTTTGTTTTTGCTGCACTTATTAGTATAATTTTTTTTGGGCTCATTTTGCCGCCCCCATAATTGTGCCGCCCTAAGCTCCAGCTTTTTCAGCTTCTATGGTATATCCAGCACTGTTCCAATCGCTTAGGAGAAGTTTAGTGACAAACAAACATACAGAACGTACTTATATTAATAGGCTTTCTTATTCCAGAGCTCGGGCATTAGTGGCTTACCACCGAGGGGTATTCCAAGAGCTTTACGCCATTCTCGAAGCTCACTCGTTTCCTCCTCGCCACCACACCGCGCTTCAGGACTTATGGTTCAAAGCTCACTACGACGAGGCGCAGAAAGTTAGAGGTAGACCATTAGGTAGGTCCATGTTCATTATAAATCACACACAACAGTTTACTGCTGGGTAAAGTCTCTCCAAAAAGCTTTATTCAGCTTTTTTACATTTATTATCATCAAGAACCAATTGTTTATTGTTGGTCTTAGGCCTCTAACTAATTTTCATTCTGGCAATATAATACTAGTGCTAAAAGCTTAGAGCAATGCTCTAAAGCTAAAAGCGGCCGCTTTCGGCGTTAGCGACAAATTCGACTGTATAAACAAATAAATGAAAAGTTTACTGTGATTCAATAAAAATTGGTTTTGTTCTCGTAGCTCATAGCAAGTAGTCCCCTTAATCATCCCACTGCAGCAAAAAGGCCTCCATCATTCAATTCAAAAATAGCGATAATGGGTACAGGCAACTTTTTGTTGCCCTTCCCGGGGACCGAACCCGGGACCCCGAGATCTTGACCCGGTATTTAAATTTTCGATTTATCGAACATTGCTCGGATTTGTGATCACCAACTCGCATTGGCAAGCGTGGTGATAATACCAGCACCCATCACAGCTAGTGAATTTGCCACTAGAGGCGCTTGTGTCGCGTGAGGTCCAATATCATTTACTTTTCACTGGTTTTAGCGGAATTTGTTGCATAAATTAAAATTTCTTTAATTTACCTGCTTGAAAGTGATCTCCTTCGTAAAATATCGCAAATATGGATTCTTTGGCGATTAATGTGAACGCATTAAAAGCGGAATTAAGAAAAAGCGCAAAAATAGGCGGCCTCAAGAGCAACTATTTCAGAAGTTAGTTTGTTGATATCAAGATAGTTATTTATAAATAATAAACCTTCATTAGATTCAAGGTATAACACTTTGTTTCGGCGCCAATCGCCTTTAACAGCTATACATTCGGACCTCAGTCTACAGTGGCGCCAACTGGTGAGCTAAGAAACGGTAGTCCCCATTGCCCTGTCGTGTGATGATTATAGGCTTTTACTTTACTTTGGTTTTCTAAACCTGATCTGTTTAACCTAATCATATTGTTTCAGGAGCTGTAGACAAATATAGGTTAAGGAAAAAGTATCCTCTCCCCAAAACTATTTGGGACGGAGAAGAAACGGTCTACTGTTTCAAAGAGAAGAGCAGGAACGCGCTCAAAGACTGCTACTTTAGAAATAGGTTAGTTTATAACATAATAAGTCTAGTTCTAAGATCATACATGTTACCATTAGACTAGAAGATTGTTACTTACCGGTTGAAACAACACAATGCAGAGGATTTTCAAGTTTGATAAAGCATCGATGATAAAAGTAGGATTACGTTTTGAATTCCTATTTGACTTCAAAAAAAAAAGGAATGGTTCTGTGTCTGTATATTTTTCTTTATTTTAAATTGATATATTCGTTAATTGTGGACCGATTTATTGACTTTTTACTGATCAGGTGGCAGTAGTTAATATAATATTGTGTGCATTGTAAATAGGTAGATTTAAAATAAAAGGTTTTTTTTAATATAAATAATGGGCTTGTCTTGACTACATACTTATCGGCTTACCCAGAGGTACTGGTTCTCCCACACACCAGCGGAACACAGAAAAACTGTTTGGCGCTGGACTCCGGCAGGAGGGTGGTAGCATCCAGGCGGCCCCTTACGAACCCTACCACGGTAACCTATTGAAATCTCGAATTTCTGTTGCCCGAATCTTAAAATCCCGAAAATGGTTGGTAGAACTTTTAAAAGACAGATAAATAAAATAATGGATGACAATAGGTTGACCTATGTAAGAGAACCTAGACCTATGTAAGAGTAGGTCTAAACGCGGTATAGGTACTCGGGTAAAAGAACACATAGCCGATATGAAAAACATGCGTATAACGAAATCTGCAGTCTGTAGTCATGCGTTTGATAAGCCCAACCATTTCATTAGATTTGATAAACCTAAAGTTTTTGCTAAGGAAAACCGATATGTACCTAGAATGATACGCGAAGCAATAGAAATTAAAAAAACATCCTAATTTCAATAGAGAAGATGGTTGGAATTTACCAGCTGCTTGGGACCCTGTCTTATCATCATTGAAGTCCACAAACCATGGCAACACTGCGTAGACTCCGGACACAGTTAGCTCATTTTGTGTGAAAAGGAACATAACTGACGATAAAAATTAGAGGTGGTAGTTAAACATTTTTTCAAATTACCATCTTGAAGACGAATAACACCTTAGTCTACCCGTGACCGTGACCGTGAACGCTGTAAAGGGTTCGAAACGTCGGGTTAAATCAAAAATTAACGCGATCTAAATCCGTAAACTATCTTTCATTTCAAAATATCATTTGTTGTAATTATTATATCACGTAAATGTTATACTAAAGGTTGTTATATTAATTAATTTTAGCTCAATAGTTTGTTATACGTTTCAAAATAATGTTATTTAAAATTATATCATTCCGTCATTCATTTTTACTTAAACTCTTTAGTTTACAAGAATTTAGTTTTTCTGAATATCGTTAATTTGTAATTAAAAAAAAATGATTTTAAAAATCTGGCTGTTGTTTGTCTAGATATCAATTAACTGTATTTCGAAAATTTGGGTTTTAAAAATCTGGCTTTCGTGCTCGTGATTTCGTGTGTCTGGAACTCATTCGTCTGGATTCTAAAACGTCGTACAAATAAATAAATGGGCAAATGAAATTCGGAGTTGCGATTATATGGTAAACAAAACTTCGGAATTTTAAAAATTTCTAAACGTTTTCGGGATTATTATATTCGGAATATTAAAATTCGGGATTAAGATAGGTAACCCCCTATCACCGCAGAGGGATCTGTTAGCCGTCATCATTGGTTAGATAACCAAAGATGCCATTGCCCAGGGTGGACCAATAGGAAGTAGATCCGACCACCCCACAAACGTTTCTTAAAAGTGAATAAATCATTCTAAACAAACTGCCCTCAGCCATGATCTCCAATCATTAGTTAATCAGTTGACAATCTTCTAGATACCCCACCCCAGACGAGAAGAGGGCGCTGGCCAAGAAGACCGGGCTCACCCTGACGCAGGTCTCCAACTGGTTCAAGAATAGGAGGCAGAGGGACCGCACTCCTCAACAGCCGAATAGAACGTGAGTTAACCTATCTTAATATACAGGTTGTTTGGTAAATGGTACACGGTATATCAAACAGAAACCAGCCTATGTTAAATGGGACGTGTAAAAGCGCCTCCTGGGGTCTATTTGCAGAAATAAAACTGGTTTTAACTGATATGCATATTATGAATAGTAGGCATAGTGAAGACGCCCCGTTGGTCTAGTGGTTTAAATACCGGGCAAAAATCTCGGGGTCCCAGGTTCGATCCCCGGGTCGGGCAACAAATAGTTTCGAATTTTTGAAATGTGCAATAAAAAAATAATGCGCCATAAATTGAATTAATAACGATCATACCTTTCAAGTTGGATCGAACTGCACAAGTGCACACAGTGTACAAAATTTTATTGAAATCAGTTGAATAGTTAAGGATTCCATCGCGGACAAACAACGTGACACGAATTTTTTATATATTAAGATTTAATGGTCAAACCCCAACCAAAACTAAAGTGTTTCAATTTACCTTCAGATAGTGTAAGTATTGTTATCATAAACCATAACCTTGAGACAGACGGCGAGACTTTAAACAAAGCGGCCACAGACCAAACAGTACGACTCAAACTTTTGTTTATAAAGAACCCATAATTTATTTGACATGAGAATGGCGCGATGGCGGGTGCCTGTAAAAGAACTGCTTTACGACACCGATATTCCCCGATGTGGAGGTGTTATGAAGGGTGTAATAAAGATAGGTAAACAGTATTTAAACTTGAAAAATTAAGTATCAGGCAGGACTCCAACACGCATTTCCATGCAACAGCGCTTTATCTATTAACCAATTACCGCGTCTGATATGCATAAAGGCATCTATCTCCATACAGGAATCGAGTCCCGCCTGAGACATAATTTTTCAAGTTCAAATCCTGAGGGTAAGCCTAAGGGGATACCATAGTAAGGTATACCATTTCTAATTTTATCATCCTGTAAGGTTTAAAGTGTAAATATTTATTTTTATAAGAAATTACAAATATTCGCTTACCGTAAGAATATAACAATTTAAAGATAAATAAAATAATAAGATAACATCACATACCCAGTCCTCATCACCAGCTCATCTCAGTCCACTGCTGGGCATAGGCTTCTCCAAAAGGATTGGCAATCACAGTTTGGAGGGAAGACGTTGCTGCCCGTATTTTTATGGCAGAACTCAATTTAAGCTGCCCGCCCACGTCAGACTTTTTGTAGGACCGATAATAGGGCCGATTTTTCTATAGTAGGCAGCAGCATACACAATCATGACCGATTTTTTGTAGGACGTGTGCGTTGCTCCATTGATACGTTCTATTTTTCTCCTACAAAAATCGGTTACCGATTTATCAGACGTGGGCGAGCAGCCTCAGTCGCATCTTTCGACATACAGGAAGAGAAGGGGTTTTGCTATACTTTTAATGCGCCGGAACCACACGACATACGCTCCAATAAATGTGGACAACATCACATACATTGTTCTGATTCCGAAGTGGGTTACTATCAAAAGCACTCGTATTTTGGTATATCAGATACAACGAAGGTACCACAAACACCCAGACTCGAGAAAATGAAGAAAAAATTTTTCTACATTAATTTAGAAAAACACATTTTATCTACATTGACCGGGAACATCTCAGAGCAAGCGACACCTCGAAACTCGGTGTGTACACAACTTTGCTACAGAGGTCGTCAAAAACACATGTGCTATTAGTTTTTGTCAAGTAAACGGGTAATTGATGAGTTCTAATGACTTTTAAGACAATAGATCAGGGACAATAGAATCAATTTGGAATTTAACATGTGCTACTGTTAGCCGCCGTCACAGCGGGACGTTTGCTATTAAAAAGTGATTTATTACGATAAGGAGCATATAAGAATGCTCGCATTTATCAAGTTTTATGTAATATTTTGGTTTTAAATCCCGACGATTCGAACACTTTATAGCGTTCGTGTTAATTAGTAAATTAATATTAGGAAACCTTATTTCTCTACCCTTTCGGTCCAGACAGAAAATCATCGTAATCGGTCTTTCTGGTAAAAGTTAAATAAATAAATAAAAAACGCTCGAATTGAAAACCTCCTCTTTTTTAGATCGTTTATATAATAAGGTAGTTTGATGATTTGAGATTGTTATAAACTATCATCTAGTCAGATAATCTTCAAATCTGGGACTGATTTCAACTGTAGAATTATTATTATTTATTGTTAACAGTCTGTTTCCCGCAATCACGAATCATGTATGTATGTACAACAGGCAAAATTTTCATATAAAGTTATCACAAAGTCAATGATATTTAATACTTTTTAAATATCATTGCACAAAGTACATTCTTTTGGTATGAAAAGTAGCCTATAAGCTGTTCCTGACAATAATCTATCTATATGCCTTTAATCTAGATCCGATCAGCCGTTCTGACGTGATTGATTGCGTAACAAACTTTTGCATTTATAGTATTGGTAACATTTAATTAGCGTAACAAGGAACGTGCCAAACCCAAGTTATGAAAACAATGGCAGGTCGTTTTAACTTCAAGCGAAATCATGAGACGTTTTTTCGTATCCGATTTCAGTGGATTTTTAGTATACCGTAGTCTCTACCAATCCTCACAGGGTTTTGGTGATTGATAATTGATAATAAATGACTATGATTGTGATTTAAAACTACTCAATAATTTCAATTTTGCAAATATGGAAGACGATAATTATTTACTAATTATGATGTATTTTTTTATTACCGTCAATACTTCTTTTTTTTTTGCCTTACACGGCTTGTGCATCGCAACAACACCGTCAATACTGTATTCAAATTTACTAATTCAAGGTAACAAAGTTTTTTGTCAACGAATCCCTACTTTCTACCCCCAAGGATGAACTTTTGCATACCTTAACAAACAAAACCCAACATCAAACGGTCAACTGAAAAAAAGAACAGTAAAAAGTTATGCGTAGGTAAAGACTCTTTTGTTTTTCTTGGTTTATGATTATTCGCCAGGTCACACAATTTGCTATGGTCTCTTTGGATGAACATCCTTGCGTTGGTACCATTAGGTGAAAAGCTTACTGCTTCTATCTTAACTGGCGAAATTTGACAAAATATTCAATGTTTTCTAATCATGAGAGTAGCTAATCAACCCACAAAGACTACGAATACCTTCAGAAAAAACATTCAGAAGGAATTATCAATAACTACTACAATTAGTTTACGTTGGTCTACTGGTTTAAATACCGTGCCAAGTTCTCAGGGTCCCAGGTTCGATCCCCGGGTCGGGCAACAAATAGTTTCGAATTTTTGAACGTTGCTCGGGTTTGTGATCACCAACCTGCATTTGGCAAGCGTGATGATTATGCCAGTTCCCATCATTGCTGTGGTAACTTGAATTCAATGATGGAGGCCTTTTCCCTGCAGTGGGACGATTATAGGCTGTTACTATATACTATATACTAGAATTAAATCTCAGCGAACTGGATCTGCTGAGAAATGCCGACACAGGACCCGTTCACACATGGTCTTCGTTTCACTTATGGTTTTACTGGTCCGTTTTATCGGATTCCTTTTTTTCATTGATGGCGTATGGAGTTGTATGGGCGACTTCACACATGACAAAGTATTAAAATATCGGTTCGTTAAATTATGACATTCCGTTTTGTCATCGAATACTGGATGAACAGAATACCTATCCGTCACGTAATTCGTACAACTTTACCGGATATAATATACTGTGTGTGGGGTGAGGGGTTAGGGGGGGGGGGGGGTGGTTGAGTCGTCTCCTCGCCTCTTACTCATGAGTAAACTGTAAGCGCCTCCTCAAAGTCTTTGTACCAAGAGATGGTGCCGTGGCCTGTCGTGCTGACAATAACATCTTATCTTCCTACTCCGCTGGCGATAGTACCACCAACCAATCGTCACGATCACGTTTTTACAGACTAGTGAATATCTAACATCCAACATTGATCACAGTCTCACTATGCTCACCTACACATTATTCCATCTTGGCAGAGTAGCGGTGGTATACCTACTGCGAATTTGCTTGTGAATTAAGAACATCGTGTCTAGGTGACGCCGGATGCGAAAGCGATCATGCTAAACTGATGACCGTCAGGTGTCAATTGATCGATTTGAAATATGATGATCGGGTAATTTCACATCCATAAACTTAGGCACCCAGTACTAACGAACGCCATCGGGCTAATGTGATCATCACTCATTTCTTAATATCAATTTACAAAAATTAAACATCAACTTTCCTAGCATTTGATGTTTTTGTGTATCGTACAATAATGCAATTTATTTTATTTACAGAGAAATGCTAGTGCCAGCCCAATACGCAGGACCCCAAGGAAGCCTAGCCCAGGCTTTGCTGCCTAATGCATACTACCACCAGCTTCAAGATCCAACTCACTATCTGCACGGAAATGCCCCTTAAATCAGTGTTGCCAGTAAAAATACTTTTAGATTGTTACTTTTTAAAGTGAATTTGTGATGTTATAATTTTAGAAAATACATTTTATTTTAATAGTGATTAGTAAATGTGTCATAGATGCAAATGTTATTTGACTTAGGTACTAGAGTATTTTATTTTTATTAGAAATCTGAATGAACTGCTTTGATTAGTACCTACTAGTAAACTTGGATTTATGTTTATCCAATATAACTCATATAATAATAATATAATATAAGATCCAGCTCCAGCAACATTAAAGACACTAAAATAATTTCAAACTAGTATAATTAACCTACCTCAATATACGTAAAACAAAAAAAAAACATTTAAATTGATTTGATGAAAATCCATTTTTAACTAAGTATCATTAAATTATAAATTGTTTTGTATTTTTCTTATACAAAACTAAAGTATAAATAATTTTGCTGTAAATGTACTGTATAAAAATACAAACGCATTTTAGTCAGAATTTGAATCATGACTAGCTTTGATGCATCCAGTGTTGTGTAGTGTTTACTATTGTTTGTTCCTATTTGATCAAATTATTTTTACACTAATTCTTAGTATTGTTTCCTTGTTTGGGAGGATAAATAATACCTAAGGGTATTTCATGCAAGTTTGTGTGACTGTATATATATTAAATATATAAACCTGTAACCTTCAGAGAGTTAGAACGTTACTCTAAACAGAGACTGTAATTAAATGATAGACTTGCATATCTTTGTGTATATATAAAGTTAGGTGCTCTTTCAGTTAAATCATTGTATTCTAGTCTACAAGTGAAATAAAGTTCTTTAAGAAACTACTGCGAATTTTATTTTTATCAATGAAGTGACTTGTAAGCTTATATTTGGTTTAATCTAAGCTTATAAGGTATGACTCTAGCATCAAGATAAAATTACTAGCGTTGAAATTAGGTTGAATCACATTAGTATGAGAAACAGGGACGTTCTAGCCCGCGGTGCATGGGGTGCGGTAAACCCAGGGCCAGGGACACACATTCATATCATACGTAATAGATCAGTTTTGAAGAGTTCTATCTTTAGCTAAGTGCAGCTGTTCTAGCTTACTTAGCTAAATCAATAAATCATTTATATCGAGCCGAAATTTCGCATTCATAAAGCCGCGTACGCACGTACGAACACGAACATAGCGAACACAAACATCAAACATGAACATTGAGTTTGTACGTATGGACGGCATATTCGATCACGAACGTGAACATAGTTCGAATCGAGTTCGCGCAAAACAGTCGTGAACTCTATCTTAATAGCCATGGCGGCGATTCTCTAAAGCTATTCGAACAAAAATACAAACAGTGCTTCATTCCCGTCTTCAATTAAATATGAAAACACAACTGCTTCAACTGGTCCTGAAATATGCAATACTCTCGCAGCATTCTTTTCAAGCTCCTATGGTGCAGGTGACGATGACGTCCAGGTTGACAGTCACTCCAGCAATAAATGTGAAGTCTCCTACCCATTGAGCACTATATTTTTGTCTGAAAAGCAGGTTTTGCAACGTCTGGAATCCCTTGACAGAGGAAAGGGAGCTGGAACCGATGGAATACCTTCCATTTTTGCTTTTAACTGCGCTAAGCAACTGTCCTCACCACTTACATCTATTTTTAACGCATCGCTCGCTTCAGGTACGTTCCCATCGGTTTGGAAAAGGGGCCTGGTTGTGCCAATCCATAAGTCTGGCGACAAAAATAATGCAATGAATTACAGACCCATTACCATTTTGCCTGTGTTCGCTAAGTTGCTAGAATCTTTGTTATGCCCTTATATAACGTGGCATATTAAGAGTATATTGACGGACTCCCAACATGGATTTATTGCCGCTCGCTCTTCCAACACCAATTTAGTGGACTTTGTTGATGAGATATCTGGCTTTGTAGATGACCGCATACCGGTGGATGTGATCTACACAGATTTATCAAAAGCTTTTGATAAAGTACCACATCATATCCTGCTTCAAAAATTATCCCAGGTTGGGTTTGAAGGCTCTTTGCTTAAATGGTGCTCGTCGTACTTACGTGATCGGTCGTCGAAGGTTGTAGTAAGTGGTTTTGAATCAAACCCTTTTCCTAATTTATCTGGCGTTCCTCAAGGTTCCCATTTGGGGCCAGTGTTCTTTAATATATTTATGAACGATGTTACCTCTTGCTTCCTAAATTGTAAGCCATATCTCTATGCGGATGATCTAAAGTTAATGAGACCAATTAGGAATACTCATGATAAAATACTGCTTCAAGACGATTTAAATAGATTGGGTTGGTGGTGTGAGAACAACAAGATGGTCTTGAATATAGACAAGTGCTGTTTTATTAATTTTACTCGTAAGCACAGTGAGTTACCGGGTGGTTATAGATACAATATCTGGCAGGTGTATTCGTGAGGTTGGGTCCGTTCGTGATCTCGGTGTTATTCTTGATAAGCAATTAAATTTCAAGGAACATTACGACCACATAGTAAATAAGTCATTAAAATGCCTTGGTTTTATTATCAGAAACACTAAAACTTTTAAAAACAAATCGAGCATCTTAAGGTTGTATGAGAGTTTAGTCCGATCTCTCTTGGAATACTGTTGCATAGTTTGGCATCCACATTACGAAGTTCATTCCAACAAAATTGAACGCGTGCAGAAGAGATTCTTGTATCACCTCTCATATAAATTTAACATGTGTAAAAGCCTTAAAAGTTATTCAGACCGATTAAATTATTTTAAACTGACATCTCTCAAAGATCGCCGAAAAATTTTAAGTCTTTCATTTCTTCATAATTTAGTCAATGGTAACATAAATTGTTCACAACTGCTTCAAAAACTAAATATCACAATCTCCTATAACCTCCCACGACTCTCTAGATACTGTCTTTTTAAACCAAAACGTTCTAAAACGAACCTTGGTCATTTTTCTCCCTTGAACAGACTCCAAGCAGACTATAATGCTGTTAGTAAAAATATGTATATTGATATATTTGGTTTTAGCCTGCCTACATTCAAAAATAAATTACGCCTACTTTTTCTAAAGGATAGAATTTAGAAATATAATAACATTTATCTACCTTAAAAGGTGTTAAATGTATTTGTTTATGTTTCTCATTTTAGCTAAGGGAAGCCTTATGCTCCCAACTAACTTTGTTTGCACTTTCCGTGGCAACCTATAATTAAGGCCGCACCAACTCTTGTATAATATTTTGTTATCTTTAGCTTTTAAGGTGTATGATCTTATTGGTTGTCCAAATAAATAAAATAAAAAATAAAATAAATAAAAAAACACCGTCCCTAAGGCACATACAAATAGGATCGCCGCAAACATGTTTTCTAAAGAGAGAGTTCGATGTTCGTTAGTGGTACACACGTGCGAACAAAGTTGTTGCGTATCATGCAACGCAACAAATTTGTTCGTACATGCGTACACGGCTTTATATAATTATTCAATGAAGATTAATAATACCTAGAACACAAGAATTGAGTTTTTGAAGTGATAACATAAAGGGCTTCGTTACGTAACGCGTTAGGGCGCAAGTCTGTTTGCGGCAGTTGTAGGTAGGCTTCTCCTATCTCACTCCAACCCACAGTGCTGGCCGTATTTCGGACAGACGCTTTCCCCTTTCTCTGGGTTCAATAGCTCAACTTGGTACAGATAGGTAACGCAGCAAAATTTCGTGCGCCACGGCCACAGTGAAACGGGCGCCATCTGCAGTGCAGTCTAGTTTTTCGCTAAACGATAAAGCTACCAGTCCAAAAGTCGAAGAAAAAAGTTAAATATTTTTTATTTTCGAACGTACACGTATTCGAACGCAATTGTGAATTATCAACTGAGACATCTGTCCAAAATTTGGTGGTTAATTAGAGTGTGCCAGCATATTTTGAGTCTCCCGGTAGTGCGCTGTGCGCCAATCCATTTTGAAAAAGTGCGTTGACACATCTGGCGCAGTGAATTGAGTTGGCGCAGTTGCGCAGCGTTACCCACCTTCAGTTTAGTCTCGAGTCCCGAGACGCACACGTTTTTTTTTGTTGGTAAAGGGGTGCCCCCTTTAGCAACAAAAAAATGCTTAATGCAAATAAAAAAAATGCTTTGGTCTCATTTCGCACCCTAGCGCCCAAAATGGTTAACGGCCGGTCCCAATAATCTATCTATCTTCAGTTTTGGCATATCGGAGATAGAAAACCTCTTCTGTCTCTGATTTTGCCGTCCAAAGAAACAAAGACAGAAGTTGTTTTCTATCTCCGAAATGCCAAAACTTAAGATAGATAGGTTATTAGGACCAGGAGAAAATAATAATTCTCTGCAATTTTCAAGACCTCGTACGCCTCTCCGTCCCGTCTAAGATGGTCCTGTGTCTTATCTTTGGATCCATGTGTAGTTTTTGTAATAAATTGAAACATTTGTAGGGCAGCACTGAATTTGTCATGTTTTTTCTTAATCTGACATTTACTACTTTTCATGTAGGGTAGTATTTAATGTGTCTTAATATTTAGTTATAATCTTGTATCCTATATCTATGGTTATAATAATGTATGTTCAGTTAGAGTAGGAACTCATTAGTTTTACTCACGGATTTAAATATTAACCTGCATCGAGTACTTCTATATCTCATATTTTCAAATGTGCACTCTAAAACAATAGCGCTAAGATTACTTTTTCTCTGCCAAATGGAAAAGTAGAAAAACGAGCCAAGGAGATAACTAAAATAGTAGTGTGTCCTTGTCTAGCAAGTATGTTATGGAGAAGGGTGTCCACGCTATAAGTAATTTGTGATAATAAGTTTTTTTAATTTAGAATATAGACCGGGTTTTTTTATCACTGTCATTGCATATTTTGATGGTTGGTGTTTAATAATGATATCTTATTAATTAATCCTTAAAATGTGTGATATTATTGTGTAGTATGATAATTATTTATGATCCAAACATGAATTTAAATACTAATTAAAAATAATTAGTTTAAGCCACTGCTGGGACTTGAACCTGCAACCTCATAGTGTGAGTAAAGCATTTTTCCAATTGGGCTACCACGGCTCATAAATTATTAAATATAAATATTTAGTTAGATTGTACTCTATTGTGTTTATTGCTGTACAGGATGCCTAAGGATGAATCTGTTGCTGGAAAGTGGAAAGAGACCTGGCAAAAAAATATTTTTTAATATTAGTATTCAATAATGTTGAAATTTGTAATAATTTTTTTGTCATTAATTTCTTGTTTTATTTCCTTTGTTCCGATTCGGTCCTAAACGAGTCTACTACTACTTCAACTTTACGATCCATTGTATCTCCCCTATTCCACAATAGTAAAGAACATACCTAATTAAATAAAGATAAATAGCATGGGCTAGCAGGTGACTATTAGTGCTTTAAATCCGTTTTAGATAGTTTTTAATACCATTAGTATTTATCAATCCAGTAAGGCTATCCGAGGAGCTAATATTTTATGGACACCGTAGTAGAAAAGGAGGCATTTCTACTTTCGAACCTCTCTCTCGGCTCGTTTTTTTTGAGATACTGCGCAGTCCTGCTTTAGTGTAGGTTCATGGTTTTACTAGATAGTTTTGAAGTTTATAATGTATTAATAATATTAGTTCCTTTACTGAAATCGCTATTGTATTTGTTGTGTTGTGTTATTAATCCCCTCTTAATTCCTATCCATTAGTTTTTTATTTTTATTTTAAAGTAGGAAGGTACAACGAAAAAAAATGTTGTAAAAATATTTTTTTAATTGTTATATTTTTTTAATAGTAGGTACAAAATGTTCCTACAATTTTATATTTAATATTAATTGAAAGCTTCATAATAGCATATCATTATTTGATCTCATATAAGTGTGATATTAATAAGACATATACATACCCAAAAAATAATACAAATAAATATTTTTGATTTGATTTGATTTTATCATATCCTCTTAGTAGTCTGTGGAAGTGACTGACTAACTGACACTGACAATAAGGAGTGACAGTTGTGAAAAAATCAATGCTAAACGAGAAGTCGTACAAGTTCTTTGTTTGTTAAATTGTTATTTACTTTTAAAATTACGTGCTATTTTTATTATTTTCCACATCAGTATTAGACAGTCAACATATCTAGTTAGTGTATCAACAAGTACCAGAGATTATAGTAAATGACGTAATTACAAGTTTCTCAATCACAATGACTGATTCGAAATCTTTCATCAGTTTCTCCTGCCAGAGATGTCTCCAGCCTTTGAAATTGGACGAGTCTCTCAACAATTTGGGGGAGCATACAATAGCGGATCTTACACTCCAAATTCGACGGAACAATGAAGCTGATCTGGATATGCAGTCGTCGAGTTTAGAACACTATGTACCTCCGTTTAGGATGTCTGAATCAGGCAATGGTGCCAATGGTTTCATGGTTATCTCTGACGGGTGGGAAACTACCTCTTTGGGTCACCAGCTACACGTAAAAGCAACATTATTCGATTTACTGTCTAACAATTCTGATGTAGACCATCCTCTGTGTGATGAATGCACTGATACATTATTAGAGTTAATGGACAATCAGTTGAAGCAGACAGAGGCTGAATGGAAAGACTACAATGACTATTTAAAAAAGCTAGAGGATGACAAAGAAGATTTGAATTTGGAAGGCCTCGAAAAAGAGTTGGACGATTGGAAACAAGAACAAGCTAGATTATTACAAGAACTATCTTCATTACAAAAAGAAGAAAGAGCTATGAAAGAAGAGATTGAAGTGCAAGAAAGAGAAAAAGAAAGATTAGAGAAGGAGCAAGATGTGTATTGGAAAGAGTATACTAGACACCGCAAGGATTTGATGACAACAGAAGATCAAATGAAATTTTATGAATGTCAACTGGCATATACTCAGTCGCAGTTAGAAAAGTTAAAGAAAATTAATGTGTTTAAAGCCACCTTTCACATATCAGATTCTGGGCAGTTTGGAATTATTAATAACTTCAGATTGGGTCGACTTCCCACTGCTCCAGTTGACTGGTCTGAAATAAATGCAGCTTGGGGTCAAACTGTGTTACTGCTGTCTTCATTGGCAAGGAAAATTAATTTCTCATTTCAAAGATACCGCTTAGTACCTTATGGCAATCATTCATACATTGAAGTCTTAGAAGATCAGAAAGTCTTACCATTGTACGGGTCCGGTGGCTTTCGATTCCTCTGGGACACAAAATTTGATGCAGCGATGGTGGCATTTTTAGACTGCCTTCAGCAATTTAAAGAACAAGTAGAGATGGGGCATACAGGGTTTTGTTTACCATATAGAATTGATAAAGGAAAGATTGAGGATACCGCTTCTCCACCTCATGCTTATTCAATAAAAATTCAATTCAATTCTGAAGAGCACTGGACTAAAGCCCTGAAGTATATGCTGACAAACCTAAAGTGGGCACTGACTTGGATCTCATCGCAGTTTACTGAAGATAGAATTGAAAACTAGCCTAATTTCCTTCTGTGATATTTTGTTGACACTATAGTACCTTACTTTGTATTATTAAATCTTTAAAATATTATTTTATCTTTAATTTTATGATTAAATCCCTCAGTTTGTATGATACCAAAGCAGCAGTTTATTTCTTGTTTCATGAATAGAAACCTACATTCAATACATAGTTTAACCAGTTTAACATAAGCTGCAAATTGAGCTGCACCAACGTGCATTGTCTAATATTGTTTGTCGAAAGGAAAGGAATATTTTTATTTTAGATGTAACGACTCGTAACGCCATCTATTTAATCTTGTACGTAAAAACTTACTATTACTATAAAGTTTTGACGTTTGCCAATAGATGGCAGCCAATAGCAAAAAAGTAAATCGAGTCAAATTATTCTTCTAAAAAAATAATTAATTGGGTATTCAAAAGCATTCACACTGCTCTTCACTTCTGGTCATAAGCCAGTGGTGCGTCATACACATATTTATTTTTTAAGACATGCCTCACTGGGTCACACAGAGCCATCTAGTCCCAAATTAAGCTACTATTAGTAGCCTGTCGTATGGGGTACTAGACAACCGATAAACTTACTTATATACTTTTTTTTTGTAAATACATGCTTATAATACATAGAAAACACCCAGACCAGTACAAACAGACATGTTCATGCACACAAATATTTGTACTGTGCGGGGATTGAACCCGCCGCGACCCATGGCTCAAAAGCAGCATTTACTACCGCTAGTCCAAATGGTCGTCAATACTTTGATTTTCACTGACCTTTCAAAAAGAAGAATTATTGGTGCGGGTTAGTGGATCATCACTCATCACACTTACCCTGTTCTTCACTGTTGAACATCTGTGGTTGAACAAATGCTTCTCCAAGGGAAGAGTTAGTGCAGGTTAGTGGTGCGTGTTGACGCGCCGGAAGGCGTCAAAGAGTGCGTCGAGGTGTTGCAGGATATCTGCGGCGCTGGTAGTGGTGTCGACTCGGACTCAGCAATGAGTCTGAGGTCGACGAATTCTGGCCTGTCCAAACTCTGGCAGGCCCGAAAGAGGAGGAGCGATTCGCGGCGGAGCGGATCAGAGAGCCCGGACTCGGATAGATCCAGGTCTCCGACAGTGTCGGTTGTGTTACGGTCGTCGCGGATCTCCAAGCGCGGCCGTGGTAGGGCAACAGTTGCGGCGAAAGAGTTTGGCTCGCCGCAGTCGAAGATGGAGTCTCCAGTTCTCTCGGATTCGGTGGTTGCGGCGAAACCGCGTAAGGCGCATCCTGATGCTGCCAGTCGCTTTGTGGCTGCTTCTTCTTCTTGGCGCGACGCGGAGGCGGTGACTGCTGCCATGCTGGGTGAACGGCTGGAAAGCAGTCTTCAGGCCATCGAAATGGTCGCCACAAGGTCGGGGAACCTGAAGGGCACCTTCACGAGTGCCCTGAAGGCTTCCGCGAAGGTCATCCGAGAGTCCGTGGCGGAGCTTGAGTTCCGGACAGTCTCGGACGAAACAGCCCGCCTCCGGGCGGAAAACGCACGATTGAGAGCGGAGATGGAGGAGCTCCGCTCACAATTGGCCTCGCTCCGCGAGGAAGTGAGACGTGGATCCAGCGAGCCATCTCTTGTTCCGGCGTCTGAAGGCACCGTCCCTGCTAAGGTTGGTGAGGAGGCGCTGCGAGAGGTCGTGGCGCGCTTCTCGAGGATGGTTGATGCGCGTTTAGACGGCCTCGAGGCCGAAGGGCGCCTGCTGCCAGGGAGGCGCCTGCGTCCTCCTCTAGCGGCCGACCGTAGGCGTGAGGAGGTTGAAGTCTCAGCACCGCCTCCCTCTTTTGCAGCGGCTCTGTCCGCCCCCTCGACGTCACGTGCGGCTCCTGGAGATCCGGCGACACCTTTCTCCTCTGCCGCTGGCAAGAGGGGAAAGAAAGCTAAGAAAGCCGCTAAGCCGATTGTTGCCCCGCCCTCCACCAAGGGGAAAGGAGTGGGCAAGAAGTCCACCACCCAGCCCGCTGCCGAACCCTTGGCTACAACTGGGCCGATTAGGGAGGAAACGAGCACTTGGTCGAAGGTGGTACGACGTCGTGGTAAACTGCGCGCGGAACCGGAGGGCCGCGCGCCAAGACCCACGGTGCCATCGAAGCGGGCCCCAGCCCCTTCGGCCCCGGCCCCAAAGCCGGAATCGAAGAAGAAGGCCCGGCGTCTCCGCCCCCCACGTTCTTCTGCAGTAACTTTGACGCTGCAACAGGGGGCAGAGATATCTTACGCGGCGATCATTGCCGAGGCCAAAACCAAGATTGACCTCAAGGGCCTCGGCATTGAAAAGGTAAAGTTCCGGGAGGGTGCGACCGGGTCCCGGATCATTGAGATCCCTGGAGCGACCAGCGGAGCTAAGGCCGACGCACTGGCGGAAAAGCTTCGGGGAGTTCTCAATCCGGAGGAGGTGAGGGTGGCCAGGCCGACGATCCTCACAGACCTCCGGATCTCTGGCCTGGATGACTCCGTCACGGCTGAGGAGCTAAAGCTGGTAGTGGCTGAGGCTGGCGGTTGTCCGGCTGAGGAAGTCCGGGTCGGAGTGATCCGTAAGGGGCCGCGAGGTATGGGCACCTCGGTTGTCAAGTGCCCCCTCAAGGCTGCTAAACAGGTGGCAGCGGACAGACTGCTGGTGGGGTGGACCTCGGCCAAGGTGGAGGTCCTAGCCCCACTCCCGCAGCGGTGCTACCGCTGCTTTGCATTGGGCCACGTCGGGGCTCAATGCCGTTCGGAGGTGGACCGCAGTGGCAACTGTCGCCGCTGCGGGAAAGAGGGCCATATGGCCAAGGATTGCACAGCCGCTCCCCACTGCCACATTTGTGAGGCAGCCGGAAGAGCGGCAGGTCACGCACCCGGGGGCAAGGCCTGCACCAAGCCCCCGAAGAAGAGTGCGCGCAGGAGGGGTGCCGTACCTCCGAGGAAGCCCTCGGAGCCACGGCCTTTGAGTCTGCCCGCAGGAGCGGCTTCACAGGAGACGGAAATGGAGGTCCAACACAATGAATAGAGACCTTCATTTCCTTCAGGCCAACCTGAACCACTGCGCCGCGGCCCAGGATTTAATGCTCCAGGCCGTGGTGGAATGGCAGGTTCATGTCGCGGTGATATCGGAACCATACCGCGTCCCGGCCCATTCCGACTGGGTCGGTGACTTAGCCGGTCTCGTCGGAATATACCGACCAGGGTCGTCCGGTCTTCCGCCGCTTACATGCGTGTGGCAGGGACACGGCTTTTTAGCGGTCCGGATCGGCGAACTGGTCTTAATAGGGTGTTATTTCTCCCCTAATAGACCAGTCGCCGAATTCGAGATGTACCTAGCAGAGGTCGGGGCCATGGTGGGACGCAGCTCTCCCCTCCCAGTGATCGTACTTGGGGATCTCAACGCGAAATCCGCGCAATGGGGTTCCCTGACTACTGATCCGAAGGGGAGAGTGCTGGAGGAGTGGATCGTGGAGTGTGGACTCACGATCCTTAATGTCGGCACTGTGCCCACGTGCGTGCGACGCAATGGAAGCTCGCGGGTCGATGTGACCTTTGCGTCTCCCACCGTCGCACGCCGTGTCCAAGGGTGGCGAGTGCTGACGGACCCGGAGACTTTGTCGGATCACCGATACATCCGGTTCTGCGTCTCCGGTCCAGCCGCCACGGCCAGCCCCGGCCAGCCCCGGCAGGACGGCCCGCGGTGGTCGGTAAAGCGCCTGGATAGGGACCTACTGCAGGAGGCAGCTCTTGTCCAGGCGTGGCTCCCGGAGTTGCCACCGATAGATCTGGATGGGGAAGCTGCTCGGCTCATTGAGGCCATGTCACAAGTCTGTGACGCGGCAATGCCTCGTGCCCGTGCCCCCTCTCCCCGAACCCAGGTCTACTGGTGGACGCCAGAGATCGCCGCCCTCCGCTCCAGGTGCGTGGAGGAGCGCCGTCGCTTCCAGCGGTACAGGAGGCGTCGGATTCACGCAGAGGCTGAGTTGGACCGGCTGTACGCTGCCTATAGAGAGGTGGCAGTTGCCTTAAGGCTGGCAATAGCGCGGTCCAAGGCAGCAGCCTGGGAGGATCTGCTGGGGACCCTAGAGAGGGACCCCTGGGGCAGGCCGTACCATCTGGTGAGGCAAAAGCTTCGGCCCTGGGCCCCCCCAGTCTCCAGCAGTCTGGACTCGGAGGTCCTCGAGCGGGTCGTGGGGACCCTGTTTCCCAACGAGGGGTTGGACTTCATGCCCCCTACCATGAGTGCTCCGTCCAGCAACCCGGGGCCAGAGGTGGCACCCGAGGTCACGGAGGAGGAGCTGGGGGTGGCCGTTCTGCGCCTGAAGGGCAAGAAAACGGCCCCAGGGCCCGACGGTATTCCTGCCCGTGCCTGGGTCCTGGCCCTCACCGGAGAACACAAGCCCCTGGAGTCTCGGCTGCGGGAGCTGTACAGCCGATGCCTCCGGGAGGGCAAATTCCCCCGGAAGTGGAAGGAGGGTCGTTTGGTCCTCATCCGCAAGGAGGGCCGCCCGGTGGACCAACCGTCTGGGTACCGGCCCATAGTGTTGCTCGACGAGGCAGGTAAACTGTTAGAGAGAGTGGTGGTAAACCGTCTCGTCGAGCACCTGGAGGAGGTTGGGCCCAACCTGGACGACGCCCAGTACGGGTTCCGCAGAGGTCGATCGACCATCGACGCTATCGGTCGTCTGCGGGACACAGCGGAGGAGGTGGTCTCCCGGGGAGGGGTGTTGATCGCGGTGTCGTTGGACATCGCGAACGCCTTCAACACCCTGCCCTGGCCGGTGGTATTAGAGGCGCTCCAGTATCATGGAGTGCCTCCTTACTTGAGGAGGTTGGTGGGGGACTACCTATCAGAACGAGCGGTAGTCTTCCCTTCCATGGAGGGAACAGGTCGTCGGCAGATGTCGTGCGGTGTCCCACAGGGGTCAGTCCTGGGACCCCTGCTCTGGGACATCGGGTACGACTACGTCCTACGCTGCACAAATTTGCGCGGCGTGGACGTGTCGTGCTACGCCGACGACACCCTCGTCACGGCCCGGGGTTCTGACCTCCGGGCCGCGATAGTGTTGGCCACTGCCGGAGTAGCGACGGTGGTGGCCAGAATCCGGCGGCTGGGGCTGGAGGTGGCTCTCCACAAGTCCGAGGCTATCTGCTTTCACGGCCCTCGGCGTGGACCACCTGCTGGCACCAGCATCGTTGTGGGTGGCACTCCCATCGCTGTCAAAAAGACGCTGAAGTATCTCGGCGTCATTCTTGACAGCAGATGGGACTTTGGGGACCATTTTACGGCCTTGGTCCCCAAATTGGTGAGGACAGCGGGTGCACTGAGTCGCCTGCTGCCTAACGTGGAGGGGGCTGGGGACTCTTGCCGCCGTCTTTATATGACGGTGGTTAGGTCAATGGCCCTCTACGGGGCTCCGATATGGGCGGCGTCCCTTAAGAACCGTCATAGGGCCCTCTTGCATAGCGCACAGAGGGTCATGGCGGTTCGGGTGGTGAGAGGCTACCGCACCATCTCTCACGAGGTGGCGTGCGCACTCGCTGGGTCCCTTCCATGGGACCTGGAGGCGGAAGTGCAGGGGTCGGTGTACTGGCGGGCGGCTGATGCCCGAAGCCAAGGAAACCGGCCCCCGCACGACACGGTGGTGCGGTGGCGGAGGGAAGCCTATGAGGCCGCCCTGGACCGGTGGACGCGGTCCATCGAGGAGCGGCTGGGCACTCAACTGGCTGGCTCCCGACGCCGCATCCTCGAGGCGATCCACCCCATCCTCAAGGGGTGGATCGAGAGGCGGCATGGGTCGCTTTCCTTCCGGATGACGCAGATTCTCTCGGGGCACGGATGCTTCGGGAGATATCTGTGTCTGGTCGCCGCGAAGGAGCCGACCCAGGGATGCCACCACTGTGGTTGCGCGGAAGACACCGCGCACCACACGCTGGTGGAGTGCCCCGCGTGGAGGGGGCCGCGGTCGGTGCTAACCGCGGCCCTGGGAGGAGGAGTCCTCTCGCTGCCGACCATCATGTCGGAGATGGTCCGCAGCGAGCAGGTTTGGGAGGCGGTGGCCGCCTTCTGCGACGACGTCATGTCGCAGAAGGAGGTCGCCGAGAGGGAGAGAGAGCGGGATCCGCACTCTCTCCGACTCCGTCGGCGTAGGCGGGGCGGTAGGCCCCGCCAGGGTCCCGGGCGGCAGGTGCGGGGGCACCAGCTGCCTAGCACATGGGACCAGGACGGCGCGCTGTTCGCCCAGCGCGTCGTCCAGAGGTAGGAGTGGGGTGTCGTCACAGCACCCCCTCTGAGGAGGTCTGCCCTTATCAGGGCGGAGGTGGCCGCTGGCGGGGTCCGTGGACTGTCGAGTAACCACAGACCCTGCCCTCAGTCAGCGCGGCGGGCGACGCGAGGTTTTTAGTGGGTATACCCCTGGGTCCCATTACCAGGAGCAGCGCCCTTTTAAGGGCGCCGGGAGTCCCACATACCGCCCTGCCCTCCCCCGGGGCAGTGGTGATGATGCGCAACGCATTTTCCTCGTGTAAAAAAAAAAAAAAAAAAAAAAAAGGTTAGTGGTGCGTCATGTATTTACTCTGTTCATAACAGTTGGACAAGAGCTTCTACAAGGAAGAGTTGGTGAAGGTTAGTGGAAAAACTTCAATTTGATGCAAAATGGGGTCGATTGCACCGATTATAATTATTTATAGTTCTAGAGAGTGACTATTATCACTTGCTCCAATCGAAGGTAACGAAAATCATGAAAGTCCCGCCAATTTCGAGTCTGTGCAAAATAATTAAGCATCAATTAGGAGTAATAAATTGTTATGCGTTGTCTGTAATTTGTTGATTTACCTACCTTGGGGTTTTAGCACATTTTTGTATGGGCTTAGAAATGAATAAAGTAGTAATTACCAAGATACACTTTACTACCATCTTATTTATTATCATAAATTCTAAATGTATCTAATCTTATAAATAAAATAAATAAGGGGCATTCCAATTTTTAAAACGTGGTACATAATGAAGAATTGCTGTTCACGAAACAAAAAAGTCTACTTACATTATGTATGTACCTCCATATTCCATATTCACGCTAAATATGAAATATATCAAAAAATATAACTTTAACTATCTACATGTTATTAACTGAGTACCTAAGATCGAGTAACTAGTCGAGCTTTACTAAGTTCCATTAGTTTTGCTTAATGCAAGTCGGTTTCGAGTTTTGAGTACTTACCCGCTCGCATCGGGAGGGCTTCCTTTCGATTACTTAGTTTATAAAGTAATTCAAACTTTCATGGTCACTATCACTAAGAGTTTAGTAGGTTTATCAAATCAAATCAAATCAAATTTATTTTCAGAATTTAATCCTTAAGCTTCCCGGCAAGAAAAGTGTCACAACACATATAATGTACAAAATGACATAATCACAGCATTAAATAGCGCGTATTTCATTTGTCCGGCTGCAAAAAAGTCGTTATTATGTTGCGCATGGTTACCGCTAGATGGCACCAAGTACTCTTTTTCACGGAGCCGTTTCGCTTCGAACACCGGCGTGAACAGTGTCACATTTGTGTTAATACAGAGTAGATGTGTACTGTGTCGCCAGAAAAGTGTTTTAACGTGTGATGTGACTTTTTTTCGGTAAGTTTTACGTTTAAATTTTAGAATTGTTACTAAAAAGGCGGCACAATCTGTGTTATGACTGTATTGTTGACGAAAAAGCATTGTAAATTCTGCCAGATCATACAAAAAACAGACATAACATGTAAAGGGTCGCTTTTGTTACTGTTTCTGATCTAAAATCGCGATTTAAGGGTATTATATTATAAAAACGCAACACATGTAATGTCGTTTTTGTTGTAAACTTTTATAATTATCACGAGTTTATGTTGTGTTCGGTCCTTTTTTCTGTAGGTATATATAAAATTGAACTCAATTTTAATGCAACGTCGCGTATTTTATTTACTTAATAGTATGTACTAGTCTTTACTAATTGTTTATTTTTTTAGGATCAATATGAATAATAATAGTCGGGCAGCATTAATAATACAACTGGCTAGCGAGAAATTTAAGGAACAAAATATTTGTAATCAAGATGCTTTGAAAGACGACGATGTTTAATTGCAAGGTTTGTGTTTTATATTATAGTCAAATTTAAATAAATGTAATGAAGGTATAACGCCGTATATTGTAATGTAGGTATAACACCCCGATGTTCTAGTAGTTTATGTACCGAACCATGATCTCGGGGTCTTGGGTTCGATTTTTATCAGCTTGATTACCATAATACAGTACGGAATTAGACGGCCGCATGTCAGTTGTCCTAGAATACTTATTTATTTTGTTTTTCAGATCTCGACACATCTACTTCGAAAAAATGTGAAAATAACCAGTACGAAACCGAAGATCAAAACATAATGCATACGCAATGTACAAGTCCAGGTATTATTGAGGATATAAGAGAACGTTTTTGTACAGGTTTGTTAATATTGAACTGAAATTTAAATTGTACTCTTACTGCTTCAAACCCCAAGCGACAACCGGTTGTCGCGATAACAATTGATTTTAATTGTGTCTGGAATAACGCACGATCGAGGGATTAAGGTTTGATAAATCAAATTACTCTCATTGTTTTAGATGGAAGCACAACATCAGATAAAGAAAATGTTATTTCGAAGACAGCGATGACAGTGTTAAAGACCCAAAGAACATCGGTCAAATTTCAATGAAGCTGGACCTGACACTCATTATATATGGGCACTTTTAATTTTGTATGATTTTGTTAGAAAACATCATTGTAAATATGAAAGTAGCAAAATATTTCATCAAAAACTTCACTAATTGGAAATATAAATATTTTTATCTTTTTAGGTTAGGATGACATTCAATAATTTTTACAACATAATACCTAAGGTTTTGAGTGAAATTATGGTTCTTAGACAACAAGTAGCAGATATCACAGTCCAATAAACAAAATGCGGGTCAAAAGAAATAAACACAGAACAAAATATTGCACAGTACGTATCAAAGCAAACGCAAAAATCGACAGCAAGACAACACGGACACCGGTAAAGACATCTGTCATTTTAAAAACTGACGTTCCATTACTCGCTTTTAAATGTCATTTGAAACACAATAATATTATTCTCGAATCCAAATGATAAAATCGTTAGTAATATTTTTTAAGTGAAATTATATTGTGCTACTAATTATATAAGAACGCATAACAAACCTTCAAACACGGTCAGACACGTTCAAAAGCTACAATACTGTTATCCCAACCAAAAAAAAAATTCGGAATATTATTTTATTTCTCAAAAACCACAAGTTCTTTTGATGTATAAATAATTCATAAAATATAATTAAAAATAACTTATTTTTTAAAATACAAGTCATTAATGCCCACGTTCAGGTACGATTTGGCCATAGTTCTTTTAAAATTGACTGTGGGTATAAGAGTTCTACCTCAGGCAGTAGCGTTGGTCGGCCGACTATAAGAAAACGTGTTAAGCGGAATTCACCAATATTATCGGCAGAGGAGCATCAAATCCAACCTTACGTAAATATTGGTGTACCAGAGAATGTGGCTGTGACTCCTTCTACTTCTAAGAATATTCCGCAGCGCAATTATTACAAATCCAAACTCAATACCTTAAATTTTACTGTGTCTCTAATTGGTGATGATAAAACCGATTGTTTTTATTGGCATGAGGGGGAAGCAAACCGCGGAGCTGATGAAATTGGATCTTGCTTGTTCAAGTTTATTGAAAATAGCGTGGTAAATTACGATGTACAAGGCTTAGATCTAATATTCTATTCTGACAATTGTTGTGGTCATAACAAAAACAGATTCATAATTTCGATTTATTTGTATGCGCTGTTGAAATTCCCTATAATAAAGTCAATAACACATAAGTACCTTATTACTGGACATACACAAAATGAAGCTGACTCTGTTCATTCGACAATAGAAAAACAAATACAAAGAAGACCAATTTATGTACCCAGTCAATACGTTGAAGCTATTAAATGCGCTAAAAAGAAAGGTAATCCATATACTGTGACAGAAATGTCATCTAGTGATTTTTATACGTTGAAGCGTCTGTCTGAGGATATTGGGTTAACTACAGCAAAGTCTTTCAAAATATCTGAGGTGAAGATTTTCAAACTGTTGCAGGACGATCTTACGAAGCTGTTGTTTAAAACCTCTTTTAAAGATCATCAGTTCTCCGAAACAGTTTTAACGCGAAAAAAAAATCTTAGCTCAATATGCCTCAAAAAAGCGTATCGATCTAAACCCAAACCTAAAGAAAACAAACTGAAGGATCTATTGGATTTATTACAAAATAATCATATTCCACCCTTTTATGAGTCTTCTTATAAATCTCATAAGTGAGTATTTAGTTTTTTTTTAGATTGTAAGCTCACGTAAAAAAGAATATTTTTACCTATAAAAGAGTTTTGATTTTTTTTCTCATTTTAAAAGAGTAAGGCTGACTTAAGACTGATTGTTAATTAGGCCAAAAGTTTAAGTTTTATAATTAAGAAGTTGTTTTTTGATGTTTTTATTTTATTTTAATGCGAAGATTATAATTTGGTTACTTTTTCTTTTATTTTTAATTAATATTGAAGACTTTTAATAATAAAAGTAATGTTGATTACCCACATTATAATGTGTATTATTTTTTAAACTACATAAATTTTAATCGAAAAAAGTGTCATATTATTCATCAAATTAAAAGTTTCTTATAAGTTAGTTAAAAAGAAATACAATTTTGCTATTAAATTTAAAACCCTATAATAAATATATAAATAAGCTATTTACACTCAAAATTTCAGCCATCTGACTATTATAGTTTTTAAATTATTGACGTCTAGATAAACACAAAACTATTAAAGTTAAATTTTTTCGAAACAGGTATTTTTGTATTCTGACACTTTTTTTGCCGGGAAGCGATTACAACTAACTTGTAACTGAAGATCTTAAAAAATAAAATCAAAAATATTACAAAAAGAAAAAAGATAAATTTACAGAATTTAAAGTTTTCATTATGTACTATGTACCCGCTGTACCCGTCTTTTTCCGTAAGTATGTCATCATCATTATCATCATCAGCAGCCTATTTCAGCTGCACGGGTCTCTCCATACGAGGATTTTGCCACAATCGCCACGCTTGGCACACGGGTTGGTGATCGCAGCCAATGGTAGAACGAAGACGCTGCTGCCCGTCCCCTTCTGGCAGTACTCCTTTAGTCGCCTATTACGACACCCACGGGAAGAGGTGGTGCTAATAATATATCAGTATACTATCAGTTACCTACTTTATTTGATATTTTAGCAACTTAATTGCACTTATAATATCAGTATATAAACTTGAAAAATTTTGCGAGGAGATGCGGGTTCGAGTCCCGCCTGAGACAAAATTTTTCAAGTTTATATACTGATATCAGTTACCTGCTAATCAGTACGAGTTAAATTTGATACTATCCCAGGGGAACTTGATTCCGGGAAAAAGTAATCATCTAAACTCCAGTTCACCAATTCTTAAACAGCCGGTAAACATAGATTGACGTTTAATTTGACACAATTCCCATACAAAATATGTTAAATAATATTTTAAACGCTGTTTAAAACTTAAGCGTCTGTTGGTGAACTCTACCCTAAGCACGGCAACGACCTCCATCATTGAATTCAAGTTACCATAGCGTTGAGGTGCTGGCATCATCACGCTTGCCGAATGCGGGTTGGTGATCACAAACCCGAGCAATGTTTGAAAATTCGAGGCCCTTGTTGGCTGACCCGGGGAACGGATCATCGGACCCAGTACCGAGATCTTACCCCGGTGCTTAACCACTAGACCAGCGTTTCCCATTTGCCAGGTCGCGACCCGGTACCGGGCTATCAAGTTTAATTACCGGGTCGCAACATTTCCGTCTTGTTTTAAAAATAATACCTATCGATCGACGCATCGTAAAAAAATATTTTCCGGGAACATGGATTCTTTAATAAGTACAAAATAAGCAGCAGCTCCATGCTTCGCATTAAAATTTAGTGACTAAATAGTGTATAAGTAATAATATTTTTACTATTAATAAATGTATATTATTTCACTTAATTGAAATAGCTTGGGCTTAAAAGTATTAAGTGGGTCACAAAGGGGCAATGTAAAAATTACCGGGCCATGGCAGAACAATGTTTGGGGAACACAGGGTGCAACGGGGCATCTGCCCTTTACATTAATATGATAATACAGCACTTCAACCTATAAAGATAGAAAATACTCTGAAGGGTATACAGGGTGTTAGGTGAACGGTATAATAAGCCTATGCTACATGCATATAAATACTATGGTGTATGGTGTATAGGTAGTATATGGTGAAGTCGGAAATTTGATATCATAATTTTTGATAAAAATATTTTCATACAAAGGGGTCATACATAAATTACGTCACACGATTTTTGAGATTTTCAGACCCCCCCCCTCCTCCCTTGTCACGCATTTTTATTCCTTTACTGTTTTGCCCAATGCCACCAAGTAAGACCCAAGGTGTGACGTAATTTGTGGACGGCCCCAAATCTGAATATCAATTTGTATGAAAAAAAATAGGATATCAAATACCTGACTTCACCATAGTGTATAAATATGCATGTTAACATAGACTGGTTTAGACTTGTTACAACACCATTTATCTAACAACCTGTATGTATATGTATAATTTTAGGGGTTAAAATATGAAATTGCCGTTTTATTGTAATAGGTTCTTTGAATTGACATAGAATCTTCATGGTTTGAGGTTTTCGAATGAAACTTTTTTCACATGGTTTCTATGATGTTCTTCTTTTAAAAAATGTGAAACATTTGAATATCGACTTTCAATTGTTTTTGTTATTTAACTTAGACAAGAAAGATGAATACTGCGAAAATTCGAGTGATTTTTGAATACGAGCTCCGACGCGGAAGTAACGCGGCAGAAACAGCCTGCAATATCAATGTTACGTTTGGAGAGGGATCTGCTAATGAACGCACCGTGCGATTTTGGTTTAAACGCTTTCGTGATGGAAACTTCGACTTGAAGAACGAGCCACGAGAAAACAGGTGATTAACGATGAATTAAGAGAGATGGTGGAAGCCGATCCTAGTCAAACTACCCAGGAATTAGCGGCATGGTTTAACGTAACCTTACCCACAATATTGACTCATTTGCGTCAAATCGATAAAATAAAAAAATACGAAAATTGGTGCCTCATGATTTGACTGATGTGCAGAAAGAAACGCGTGTTGAAACTTGTGTTGCCTTGTTAAATCGGTACAGAAATGAAGGAATATTAAATCGAATTGTGACATGTGATGAAAAGTGGATTCTTTATGATAACCGTAAAAGAAAAATGCAATGGCTGACCCCAGGTCAAACGCCACAACAGTGTCCTAAAGCAAAACTTACCAATAAAAAGGTAATGGTAACTGTTTGGTGGTCTCAGCATGGTGTTATTCACTATAGTTTTCTCCGATCTGGTAATCAATAACGGCAGATGTCTATTGTGCCGAACTCCGAACAATGTTTGCAAAACTAGCAGTAAAACAGCCCCGACTCATGAATCGATCTTCACCATTATTGCTCCATGACAACGCGAGACCTCATACAGCACGAGAAACCGTTTTGACCCTTCAGGAACTGCAATTAGAAACCATTCGACATCCTCCGTATTCGCCAGACCTTGCTCCAACGGACTACCATCTTTTTCGTGATTTAGACAATTATCTACGTGACAAGAAGTTTTCTTTCCAGGAGGCAGTACACAATGCTTTCACACAGTTTGTGAAGTCTAGATCCTCAGAGTTCTATCACAAAGGCATAAATGACCTTCCTATTAGATGGCAGCAATGTATAGATAATAATGGTAACTATTTTGATTAAATAAATTTGTTAAAAATTAAAAAATAAATAATTTTGATTTTCTGTACAAATCGGCAATTTCATACTTTAACCCCTACTATAACTAGCTGTTGCCCGCGACTTCGTACGCGTCAATTTCTTATATTATGATCGCGATTATTTTTGCATTATTTTTACAGTTTGATGTTATATAAAACCTTCCTGGATAAATGGACTATCCAACATAAAAAAAATTTTTCAATTCGAACCAGTACTTGCTGAGATTAGCGCGTTCAAACAAACAAACTAACAACTCTTCAGCTTTATAATATTAAGTATAGACAATAACCTGGATTTTAACAACCTTCACATACCTAAGTATGGCAAATTTGACGACCATTTGGATCAGCGGTAGTAAACGCTGCTTCTGAGCCATGGGTCGCGGGTTCGATCCCCGCACAGTTCAAATATTTGTGTGCATGAACATGTCTGTTTGTACTGGTCTGGGTGTTTTCAATAATATTATAAGTATATATTTACAAAAAAAAGTATATAAGTAAGTTTATCGGTTGTCTAGTACCCCATACGACAGGGTACTTATAGTAGCATAATTTGGGACTAGATGGCTCTGTGTAGCCCAGTGTGGCATGTCCTTAATATTGATTATTATTATTATTATAGGTAGGTTTAAATTGGGACGTGTAAAAGCGCCTCCTGGGGCCTATTTGCAGAAATAAAACTGATTTTCACTGGTAGTTACAAGCTAGCTAGTCATAGCTTTGTTCCCTGAATTTCACTACTTCGAAATGTATAGTAAAAAGTAAATTGAACCATAAAGCTTTCAGTCAAACGGTGCAGGCACTATGACGAACGAAGGTCTTACTATTACATTTGTGTCGCGTCGCTTTGTGTCGCCTTTTCCTGAGCTTTACCTTAGCTCGAGTGGCTGTGAATAGAGATGTTATATGACACCCGATACCCGAAAGATGGGATATTATCCGAAAAACATCAAAGATCGCGGTCGGCAAGTTTGCTAGCTATAACCATAGATGAGAGAATGCTATAGGTATACCGACTTAAACTTTCATGGTCCACCTCCGTTGTAGAGAGCCGTACACACCACACACCGGTTTTCATGGTGTCACCTGCTCCGAAGTCCCAGGTTTTATACCCGGAAAGGGTTCATGTACTAAACAAATATTTTTCTACATTGTCTCGGGTCTGGTATTTGTTGTTCGTTGTTTCTGATTTTTTTAATTAGGGGTTAGAACGAAGATTAAGACAACTTGATACCCATAGCAATTGACCAAATAGGATCTTATGGCGTTTGACCCTTGAGAATGTGGCAGGCTTTCCGAAAGTCGGTCTATAGATCTACAGATCTAGAGATGACCACAGCAGAACTATGCCTAGGAGTACCTAGGCGTCATCTCTTTGATACGATGACATCGTTTGCTCGGATGATTTCGGATATCACATTCTCTTCTATCACTTTAATGGTAGCAACAAAACTCTAATTACGGGTACAAACAGCACAAACCCTCAGAGGGACTCGTGACACGCACACCTGAAGCACTTTTGATGTCTGTCTGTGTATATATAACTAGGTAACTGCATCACTGTTATTTCAGAACCATCGTTAGGTTAATTAAAGGTTAAGTTTCGTGTAAATTTAAACATTTCTGGACTTATTTTGTTAAAACATGTAATGGGACTTCCAAATCTCTGCTTTTTCTACATCTAACTGAAGTTAGGTTATTAGATATTCCGAATACTAAAATCGATTCCGAATTACTAGTAACTAAGAGGGAGAGAAAACAGTCTTTATAGACAAAGTTGAATAACGAACGCAACACTCTAAAGTAGGTAAAGTTGACCTACTTTACCTACTTTAGAGTGTTGCGTTCATTGACAGTTATAAAATCTACCACTATGCAACTATTCCTAGTGTACGGTTTGTCGGTGTACAAAGAAAATGTGCTGTCTTTAGTCTTGAGCCTATGTATTTAATAACTAAAATGCACTTACTAATATGTTCATCTTTTCGTCTTTGTCCTGCCTTTATTCACTTTTCTATTCTAACTATCAAATGTCAGTGTCGTTGTCTAAGCTGTCAGTCGATTTTATTCAACTATACCCAGTCTCCCCTACAAAATAAATCAGGATTTGTAGGTCTATTAAATAACACTTCACTAGAAATTACTTGATTTTACAAAGAATTTATAGGTATATCTTAAACAGCAGCGTTCGCAAGGAGTTTCGCATTCCGGAGCTGCTCCATTGGTGCTAGTACAATATTGGCAATAAAAATTCCATAGCTAGACACGGCTATAATTCCACAGATGCCAGTGTTCACACCTATAACTATAGTTCTATGGTGAGACATTCCTTCGTAAGGGCCTCTGCATGTCAAACAGTGAAAATATTTTTTTAGCAAATAAGTGGACCGATTAATAGCGTAAAATTAACCACAATTATAGAATCGGCGCCAATCAAGAACCCGCTAACAATCATCATGCACTGACTCTAATAGGTGTCTTATTTCACGCTTATCGTCGGTTTAATCATTTGTAAAACCATCATCATCATCTAAATGATTCATCATTGTCTTCTTGCCTTTGTTATATCAACCGAACCACATCTTTAGTCATCAATACAAATATAAAAAATTATAATATAAAAAAATATATTTTTTGATGTAAGTCAAAAAATATATTTTTGTCTGTCTGCCTCTTTGTTTTGACTAAACTCTAAAACGGCTGGACCAATTTCGAGGAGACTTTCATCTGCAGATATTTAATCTGATAAGGTGTAACTTAGGTTACTTTTTTCTAATTGCCTTAGCAGCCTCATCCTTTTTTTTCAGCATCCTGTAGTCCACGCAAACTAAGTCGTGGGAACAGCCAGCCAGTTACATATATTAACAATACGCACCAGTTTGAGAACCACCTCTTTTTTTCGTATAAATGGCTCTTGAAGGCACACACTATTATGAACCTATTTACGGTTAGGTAATTCGACATAACGCAAAGTCTAGACTTCTGTAATAACTATAACAGGTGCAGTTTGTGTCTTAACAACTTAATACAAGCGCAACTGTCGCTTTAAACTTTCAGAATATTTACATTTTCCACTTAAATCATCAAACGAAATTCAACCTTACACCTGGCGAATAAGGATTCTTTTTAATCGTGTTACAATAGCTGTAGTTTTATACCGAAATAGTTATTTTCAAAACAAACCAGCAGGACTTATGTGATATATTTTCTTTAACGAGACTTGTTTCACCGCGAATTGTAGGCAATAAATAGGGGAAAGGTTTTTAAGAGCAGGATTTTTGAAGTTATAATTATTATGTTTTCTCGTCGTACTTATCGCACACCTAGTGTCTACTAGGAGGATCGACCTAAGTGACGTGCAACTGGAGAGGCCTATGTCCAGCAGTGGACTGCGATAGGCTGATGATGATGACTACTGTCTAGTTTACACCTCAAAATGTCCAATATTTACAAGTAATCAACGTAGCTGTTGTCGTGTTTCATAGAATAGAAATTCTAATGTACATGACATAAATGCAATTAGGGTGAAATATCACTCAAATGTTTTTAGTGAGCGCTCAGTTTAGAGAGGACGTTCTTTGCTCGTTGATTGTGTAGGTATGCAGTTTTTTTTGTACTACATTAATTTATGACTGGCAGGCAAGATTATCAATATGATATTTTTATAACAAAACAAAATAAAATTGTTAGTTCGACGTTTAAAAATTTTGAATTTGCCTTAGTTTTTTCTGAGAGTTATTCATGCGAATTTTAAGTCGATATTTGAAACTCTGATACTTTTAACCCGTTACCGACAAACTGAGAGCGGGATCATAGTCGTACGTGATTCTGGCATCGAGCGCTGGATTATAACCTAACTAAAGTGTTCCTAGGATTATCATGTCACTAACGTCTAGATGGCTTTGTGGTTTGTACCTACTGCTAGTTAGGTTATGGGTCTTTAGAAATGGTCGAACAAGGTGAGGTTAATATTGTTATTGTGAATATGAGAATATGAGAAATTAATGAGACTAAACGTCGGGCTATGCCAGTCTGAAATACATATAAATACACACTTAACATATAACACCATACTATACGAACAGAAGGGCTGTTCTTATGGGTGTTATAATATGTATCTGCCAAAGTCTAAACTGCCTGTCTCTTGGCGTGGAAAGAATATGAGAGCACTTTTGCGATACCCAGTGAACGAGAAGGGATGGTGCTTTATTATTTTGGCAGAAGCTTAACAAATATAATATTTTCATACTTATCATAACCACACTCGTCTTCATCTCAGTCAAACCACGCCCTCTGCTGGACGTAGGACTCCCGTAAGGATCTCTACAACTATCAGACCATAGACTTAAATTACCGTGATTATCTTGCAAATGCAACATTGCCAAAATATTGGTAACACTTATACCGTCGTAGTATTGTACTCACTCACGATACCATGCATGCATAAAAATCCTGAAGCAATTACCTAACTCTAATATGTTTGAAAAATTACATTTATTCAAAAACAGATCCTTGAATTAATTTAAATACATATATTATCGAAGTAACATACTTTTTTAACTCTATAATCGCCTTCACTTTGCCAAACAATAATACGCCTAAGACAGAAGTTTATATAAAACCGTTATTTCTCTAGAGTAGGGAAAGCGAGTAATGGAAACGAAATATCTCGTTCGAATAAGCAGTAAGTGTTGCCCGTAAATCAGAGGTGCGTTGCAGAAACTTCTATTCCAAACTGCAATCAGCGAAACGGTAGAGATTATCGTTCGAGAACAAATGTTTTAAATCCTACCGATAACTTTTAAGTTTATTGTCGGAGTAAAATGCCATATGTGCAAAGTCATTTCAGTAAATCAGTTTTCTTTCTGCAAAATCCTCGGGGCTTTTAGATGTAAGATACTGTCAAAGATGAATAGTGATTAAGTGAGGTTATGTTGGCATAACATAATCGTCGGGAAGTTGTACTGTTTGTTTGAGTAATATTATGTTGGTAGTAATAGTGTTAGTCTAAGATCCCACCATACAACGACTTTCACCGAGCTGTTCATTAAATGATTTTTTTTTATTTACAATTAAATATGCCAAAAAATATATTGCAAATGGGTTGCCTAAAAAATCATCCAATAAACAGCTCGGTGAAAGTCGTTGTATGGTGGGATCTTATACTATGTCTGATAAGCTAGAAGTCGATGAAATGTTTGTCAAAGTTCAGTTATTGACTCATTTCGATGCTTCTCCATGGTGTAAATAAATTGATTGGGTCTAGTGAGCTTTTATCCAACCCTTGATTCTGCTGAAATTAACAGTTACATAGTTAAGTTAAAGGGTGTTAATTCATTACTTCAAGACTATAACAGTTAGAGTGCTATAACTAATAAAATTTTTCGCGTTTCGTAATTATTTGAATTAAAGGCGACTACACCGTTAAGCAACATAGTAAGGTTATATACTGATATAGTAAGGTTGTTAACGTTGAAATAGTTGGAATGCAGTCGGGAAACTTTATTTTATAATAATATACTGTAACATATTTTTTCCAAGTATTGTTAATGTTTTTTACTTTTTTAATATTTTTTGTGTTTATTCTGATTGTAGCCTGAAATTATTTGGGTTTGAGTATGTAAAAAAGTAAAACTATAAATAAACTTAAGCCTCATTTCGAACGCTTCCAAGATAGGCCCGCTTTTAAATCTAGATAAGTAGAAATGCAAAGGGAAGATCTATGTTTTGAACGTAACTTAGAGGAGTTATACCGACTGCAGATAAGTTTAGTTCAGTTTAGTTAAGTCCTCTGAAGAGGAACTGAGGAATAGAGGGAACTTATTGCAGATAAAACTTGTAATTAAGTTGTTTTAACTAAATGCTTAACCACTATTTACCATTTGACATATGATATTATACGTTATAAAATTGTCAGATAATTGTATTTTCACTAGCTATTGCCCGCGACCTCGTATTTGTGGAATTTCGTAACTATCCCACGGTAATTGTCATTAGTAGCAGGATTTAAAATATCCTTACATAATATCACATGAATATTTACTCATGTGATAAATGTTGTCAGACCTACCAAATATTTTTACGAAAAATATGTGACTTGACACGTTTTTTAAAATTAGAATAATTATTTTTTAACACGTGCGTGCCAGTACGAAATTAGTACAGTGGGTAGTTTTAGTTTTAGTAAGGTAAAGGGTGGTCCCTTACCGTCCGATGGGTGTCGTAAGAGGCAGTGTTTGAAATCTAAAAAATCTTTTGATTTCATATTAAAGAGCCAGTTTGCATGGATTCACTCAGAACCGGGTTTCCTGGTTTTTTAGGTAGGTTTGATGATGACGAATTTTTAAACCGTGGACAGAGACAAACTTCTTAGCGTTCCATGGATTCACCGTGCGGGTGCCGGGTCCATCGTGTGGCAGAAAGAGAAACTCCGAGAAGTTCCCGGGACTTGTGACACGGGTGTAGGTTTAAGGGGCCCCTTTCCGACGTACATCAACACTCACCTTCACTACTCGTGTTTACAATCTAAAAAAAAAACTAATTTAAATCTTTAGACGATTTATTTTCCAAATAATTATCGGCTCGCTGTTTCTTGCAATTTGTAATGGCAAGACATACTATCCATTTTTTTTGTAGTTAGACAAGTCAAATAACATAAAAGATGTGACCCAGAAAATATGCTCAGTATCTCGTTTCAGTAAATAAACTCAGTCTTTCGAGAAACACAAACTAGGTTTTAGAACGATGCTAAATCATAATGTTTATCACCGCTGTAACTGCCTTCTTTTAATGACTACAAAATGGCCGCCGGATGTGACGTCATACAATTCTCAGTTACGTTGGTATTTTATTGAGCCATTATAAAAAATGGTTTTAAGCTTATTGTTCCTTTTCTTTTGAAAGCAAAACATTTAATTAAAGATACCTGTTACCTAAAGTGTCATGTAGGTAAGTAAGTAACAGCCTATAATCACCCCACTGCAGGCACCTCTATGATTAAGTTCACGTTACCACAGCAATGATGGATACCGTAATAATCACCACCCTTACTAAATGCAGGTAGGTGATCAAAAACCCGAGCAATGTTCAAAAATTTGAAACTCTTATTGCCCGACCCGGGGATTGAACCCACAACCCCGAGATTTTGGCCTGGTACTTGAACCTCTGGACTAACGCGGCAGCGGGGCATTTGGTGTTGGTAAAAAGATGTAGTAGCACCACAAATTCTCGTCTTTCTAGTGTCGTAAGAGTCCAGGCGACTAAAGGAAAACCGCTAGAATAAGACGGAAAACAGCGTCTTCTCAGCAAACTGCGATCGCCAAACTGCCTACTGTGGCAAATATAGCAAAATTCTCCAACCACAACTGTAGTTGTGGCACGGTAAAAAAATTGCACCACCCCTTCTCCTGCTATGGGTATCGTAGAGGCGACTAAAGGAGTACTGCCAGATGGAGACGGGTAGCAGCGAATCCCCTCCACCATAGACTAAATGGCGATCGCCAACCCGCCTGACAAGCGTAGCGATTATGGCAAAGACCTGTGTCCAGCCGTGGACTGATATAGACTGGCCATGATAATGACTCCTAAAGTCCTACATTTTGTTAATAAATGTATTATTTGTTATTACTTTAGCCCTTACGGACTATGTTGACTCAATTCTCATAAAATTGTATAGTTACAATTTAGTGACAGTAAAAGTGTTAACAGAGGTTGCTATGAATTTTCGCTTACTTCCTTTAGCATCAAATAAGGTCGAAATTCTCAAAATAAAACAGCGTGAGGATATTACGTCACAGGCAACGTCGACCCTTTGAGGTTGGAACCGGATATTGTTATTTAAATTGAACACCGAATATGCAAAGCGGAAAAAAAGTATTACTTGAAACACTTAAAATTTTAAAACGTTGTACTTTTAAGAAAAACCAGCGGGAAAAACCCATATATGACATAAATTTACGCATTATTAACATTAATCTTATTTAAATACTTTTAAAAACAAAGTAAGACACGCAATACTTGTGACAACATTTGCGCGCGAAAAGCAAACTAAGAGGCAGATCGCAATGACGTGCTCTAGTCTGTAATGTAAAAAAAAATTGATGCTCAATCCGGGACAGAAAAACGTCGTCTCCAATTTAGAATATTGGGTACCTATGTAAGGTTCAACTTGCACTATGATACGTATGACATATTATGACATTCGATGGATCATATTTAAAACTAACCGCTGCCCGCGACTTCGTCCGTGTCAATTTCTGTTATTCTGATCGCGATTACTTTTGCAACATTTTTCACTGATGTTTCGCTCCTATTGGTCGCAGCATGATGTCATATAATCTAAAGCCTTTCTCGATAAATGGACTATCAAACAAAAAAAAAAATTTCAATTCGAACCAGTACTTCGTGAGATTAGTGCATTCAAACAAACCCTTCAGCTTTATAATATGAGTTTGTGTATCTTTTGTAATCAGTAGCATTTCTGGAAAGCGTCCTGCTACCGTAGTCAATCTAAGAGAAAAGATAACATCAGAATGATGATATAATAGAAAATGGTCAGGAAATACATATACATAGTCAGGTCATAAGTTCTGTCACACAATAATAACTTTAGAATTTAGAATGCTGGCCACAAAAAAGTTTATTGAATTCGAATTTCGAACTTTTCATGAAAATAAAAATGTGTACTTTTTATAATTTTCCTCATTTTTTAATATGGAGTGGACACTTAAAGAAGACCGTGTCGCGGTTATTGCGTTGCATCGTTGCGGTTACGCGCCAATTCAGATTTTTGACTTACTGAAAAATTTGAATATAACCAAAAGATTCGTATATCGTACCATAAAACGATACAATGAAGACTCTACTGTAGATGACAGGTCGAAAAGTGGTCGCCCTCGCTCTGTTAAGACTCCAGCAGTGATAAAAGCTGTGAAGGCGCGAATTCAAAGAAATCCCATACGTAAGCAGAAACTGTTGGCCCTTCAGATGGGGTTAAGCAGGACCACTAATGAAGACTTAGGGCTTAGGGCATATTGAAGAAAAACAGGACATCGTTTGGACTCTCGTTAAATGGACCTGAAACTGAAGAGATGCCGCGCTTTGTTGAAGTGGTACGCGGGAAAAAAGCATCGGGAAATTCTTCTTACGGATGAAAAAATTTTCACCGTGGAGGAGAGCTACAACAAACAAAATGATAAGGTGTACGCACACACCAGAGATGAAGCGAGCAACCGTATTCCGCGTGTCCAACGAGGTCATTTTCCATCCTCGCTCATGGTTTGGTTGGAAATCTCTTATTGCGGCTTAACTGAGGTACATTTTTGTGAGAAAGGCGTAAAACGAATGCAGTTGTGTATCAAAATACAGTCCTCAAGAACCTTGTGGAACCTGTTTCTCATACCATGTTTAATAACAGGCACTGGGTATTCCAACAAGATTCTGCGCCAGCTCATAGAGCGAAAAGCACACAAGACTGGTTGGCGGCGCGTGAAATCGACTTCATCTGGCACAAAGACTGGCCCTCCTCCAGTCCAGATTTGAGTCCGTTAGATTACTAGATATGGCATCAGCTGAAGATAGAAATGTACTAGACATGCTTTATATGTTAGGTGATATGTGATTATTGTAGTCTTCCATTTTAAGGGGCCTTTGTCAAACTGCGGTTTGATATACACTTATAAAATTGATTAGTTACTCGTAAAGCTTGAATCTTCTAGTTTTGTATTTATAAATTATTTGTCTTTCACAAAGTAAGTATTAACTACAAAACATATCATCATCTAACAAACGAGACGCCCACAGTGGGGTATGGGCCTCTCCTATTCATTCAGCAGATTGGTACAGCCCTTCCCATATTCAGCGGTTTCACGCGAAATTTAACAGGTCATCGCTCCGCCTCAGACCACCTGGCACTCCGCCTTAACCACCATCTTTCTCCAGGCTAAGTCCATCTTACTCCCCATTCTAGAACCTTTCCTAAACTGCCATCCGTTCTTTTTACCATATGTCCCGCTCAATGCAATATAGCTCAAGCTATGTCGGTAATCTTAGTACTCCTACATAATTCCATATTTTTGATTCTATCACCCAGGGAAATACCAAGTACTTACATAATTATGTTTTTTTGTTATGCAACATACGATAAGCAAGATTATGTTATCGAGTGACACGACTCAAGATAATATATAACATTGAGATAAATAAGTGTTTGATGTACTTACCAAATATGCTTAAAGAAAAATTTGGTGGCTCTCGATGCGACGCGTATATTTTATTTCCATTTTAGGGTTCAGTACGTAAAAAGGAAAAAATCCGGAACCTTTATTGGATCACTGTCGTCCGTCCGACTGTCTGTCAAGACCGACTATCTCGAGAACGCATGGTATAAAATAAAAACCATATGAGAGCTACCGCTACCCATTAAATCTGTAAAAAAATGTAAATCCTAAAAAAAATTTAAGTTAATGTAAAAAAAAACAGCCGTTTGCTCGAAAAACATAACCCTCCTTCTGACGCAGTCGGGAAAAAACAATAGGTATTGAATGTTGCTTCAAGATTATACATGCAGATCTGTGTGTGAAATTGGAAAATATTCAACAAGATAAAGCTTTAGTCACGCAATGTGACAGTCAGCGCTCATCGCCCATCAGCAATGTTTGTGATTGTTTTATTGGTACATCATGTCTTAGGGAACCAATATCCTGAAGTGAGTAATTTCTGATTGAATTTTTTTTTCATTACAACCAGATTGCATTAGAAAGAAAGAAAGAAATATTTATTTGACACAAAAACAATTAATATAATGTTCGTGCTTTATGTGTTATAAAAAAGCACAAACATTGTATTAAAAAAAGGAAACAAGTGTCAAAAGGTTCCCGCTCAGCATTAGTCGTGACAGCTAGAGGCTTATCACGACGCTGGTTTTCAGCGGGACCCTGATTGGGAGCGTAGGTGTGACAGAGGCAGATAGACCCACCAGGCCACTACGAAACCTGTACCAGTTAGTACAGGTCCGAAGCCTGACCGAAGGAACCCGGCAGCTCCCGATGAGTCGACCCGTGGCGGGTTAGTTTATTAGTACACAGCATCACACGGGAACTGAATATTTTTTGGAATAAAAGAAGCTGATGCGCTATTCCACACTATGTCAAATTCCCTTTAGATCTGATCAGTGCTGCTCTGGCGTGATTGTTTGAAAAAAGTCCGTCCAAACTTTCGAATTTATTTATTTTAATAATGAGATTTCTCGAGCATTTTAAGAATTTTATAATTTATTTATTTAATTTCTTACTTTCCCTAGGCAGAATATACATATTATGTGTAGTTTATTACATGTATTTTATTTGTAGGAGTAAAATCTTATACTGATTGTAATTATGACGTTAAATAATTTTAAATCTTTTTGTTAATACTTTGTCAGAATACATATTTATTGTATAGAATACCACTGATCTCATTGTAAATAATGCCATGTGACATTAAGGAAATCCTTCATTTTTATTTGTGCAGTAGATAAAGTTTACATATAAAAGTTGATTTGTTTTTTATTTTAAATTTTAATATTTATTTGGACAACAAAACAGATTACAATCATCTATAATCTAACAATGCAACTACAGCTTCGAACAAGATTGAAATCCTAAGATTGTTGACACATCATCATTAGAAGTACATTTTCACAGAATAATACAATTCTAAATCAAGTGTTATTGGTTCTATTCCTAGACTAAGTATATGACTTATTGTTACATATGGTTAACGGAGAGATCGATGGTTTTCCCTGATGTTAGAATTTTATTGAGGTAATTCCGTAGGAGAACTAAGATAAATAACATCGTTCGAAGAAGTGCTGAGCTGAGGTAGCAGTGGGCGTGACACATAGTAAAAATGTTCGCTTTTATAATAATCATCATCATCATCACATCAGCCGAACGACGCCCACTGCTGGACATAGGCCTCCCCTAAGGAACTCCACAACGATCGGTCCTGTGCCGTCCGCATCCAGCGGCTTCCCGCGACCTTGACCAGATCGTCGGTCCACCTTGTAGGGGGCCTGCCCACGGAACGTCGTCCGGAGCAATGGAGAGAGCGATGCTTGGTATTTCCCTGCTCCATCGAATCAGAAATGATGAGATCCGCAGGAGAACTAAAACAACCGACATCGTTCAAAAGGATTGCATCGTTGAAGTGGCAGTGGGCGGGACACATAGCGCGGAGAACCCATGGCTGTTGGGGCGGACAGGTTCTCGAATGGCGAATAGCGTTTAAAATATAAGGAATTTAATAAATGCTAATGTGATACAAATATATTTAGAAGATCAATTCAATTCAATTTATTTATTCCAGAACAATATACATTGTGTTCAGTAAAGCAAGTATTACAATTAATTATTGAAATCACATGTTAAATAATACATTTAAAATTACAATAAAAATAAGTACTCTGAAAAAAGCATTAACAAATAATCAAAAATAAAAAAATAAAAGGGATAATATATAAATTAAGCAATGTTTACCTACAGATCTCTTTCTAATTTTACAATTGAGATCCATTTATTTTTGATACTTTTCTATACAAGCCAACCACAACCGCGCCGCCTAGTCCCAACGAATGCTGCAGACCTATTCTTGCATTGGGGACCTGAAAAATAAAACTAAAATATAATATAATGTGTGATAGACCTGGCAGCTTCCTCGCACAACGACTAAGCATCGCAACCCAGCGAGGTAATGCTGCCAGCATCTTGGGCACTTCACCGCTAGGACAATTTTTATAGTTTTCTTTATATTTATAGGTAATATTTAAAACTGAAAAATACAAATAAAAAGCAAAATCATTTGTTTTTCTAAGTTTGGTACATAGAACCAATTTACTTATCTTTTTTAGTTAAAATTATTACCGAACTGCATTTATAATTTTTTTTATTGGTATATTTTGCCTAATATCTTTTGGCATTCATGATGGTTGTTGCATGATAAATAATTTAAATACAAAACAAATTCTGTTTTTATACAATCACATCTTTGACTTAATGTTGAGGCATTAGATAAGATTAAAATATGTCTAAATATGCGTTAAGTACTGACAGTTCAACATTGTTACACTACCGACCTGTCTCTCTCCAGCCTCTCCTCGCAGCTGCCACACCAATTCAGCACACTGAGCAACTCCAGTTGCCCCCACCGGATGACCCTTCCCAATTAGCCCACCACTAGGATTCACTACCACTTTCCCACCATAGGTATTGTCTCCAGCATCTATAAACTTCCCCGCTTCGCCCTCTTTACAAAGCTGAAGACCTTCATAAGATATCATTTCGTTGGGAGCAAAACAATCGTGCAGTTCCACCACGTCTACATCATTTGGAGATATCCCTGTCTTTTTGTATAGACGCTCAGCAGCCAAGCATGTCATGTCATACCCTGCAAGCTTCATCAGACTGTTTTCTGTAAATACTGCAGGAGTATCTGTAGCAAGTTCCAAGCCAACAATTTCTACAGCTTTATCCCAAAGACCAAATCTATTGACTGCGTCTTCAGACATGATTATGGCTGCCCCTGCACCATCGCTGTTTCTGCAACATTGGAGTAACGTCACTGGACCATGAATTTTTCTAGAATTTAATATTTCTTCAACTGTGTATTCTCTATCAGTGATAGCTCTGGGATTTCTTGCTCCATTTTTCAGGTTCTTTGCTGCAATTTTGGCAAGATGTTCATTTGTAGTTCCATATTTTTTCATGTGTTCTATCCCAGCATTGGCAAAGAATTGGATAGCCATAGGTGCATCAGATATTTTAACAAGTTTAGACATTTTTTCCGCTAACAAGTCTCCTGGATGACTCATATTTTTGTAGACAGCACCGAAGCTTCCAGGACTCATTTTTTCAAATCCAAGTACTAATGCAACGTCTATAACTCCTCCTTGAATTAACTGATTGGCTAGGCATATGGTTGAAGCTCCTGTAGCTCCATTATTGTTCATGTTGGTAATAGGTATACCAGTCATGCCGATTTTGTAAAGTATACTCTGGCCATAGGCATTACTTCCCAAGGTGTATCCCACGAAAGCTTGCTCTATATCCTCGTACTTAATTTTTGCATCACGTAGAGCGTCAAGAACTGCTACTCGCGAAAATTCGGTGTAACAAGCATCGCTAGGTTTCCGAAAGTTAGAAACACCAATACCGACGACAAACACTTTGTTTTTCATTGTGATGCACGATTGTTGGACTCGGTTGTCGGACGAGAAGTAGCGATAGTTGTTGTGATAAAGTGTATACGATAACAAATTTTCTGAAAATGTGAGCTCACGTTTAAGAAGTTAATTTTATTAGCCAATTATCGTTCGTAAAACGTGACACAGCTTTGATAACGGAGACGATAAGTGTGCGTGTGTAGGTTACATGTTCAGCATATTTAAAACTGTTTATGCAAAAACTTTTTGCTAGTCTGATAACTAAGACAGTTACCAACGTATACAATTTTTTTGTAAAATTCCGCAACTGCAAAATATGTTTTAATCTCTTGTCTATTTAGAAGCTTATTTTGATTTTGCCTACACATTGACAAAACATTGGTACATCCAAGAAATTAAGATTGCATCGAGAGTCACTTCGATGTGAACCTCTATTGAAATAAAATTCTTAGGTCTGATAGGTACTTTCTGTTAACTTCTTCATCATCTTATTATGTATAATAAAACGTCTTTTTAGAAATGCAATTGCTATTTTTATCACATTTTATTTATTTGGTTTCTAGGTTCTACATACTGTAATATTATACCGATATTAGGTTGATCGACTGATAAAAAAACATAGCGTAATAATATATAATTTAATTGGCAGTCTTGTAATACTTTGTACAGGATACATTTCGGTTATAAAATCGGTATAATAGAAATATCGTTACAAAAATTTGTTCAGCGTTAAGATTTTCATATTCATCTTCTGTTTTTCCAGTGCCTTCTTGTAAATTGCTAACAGAACAATGTTTTGTTTCATCAGTTATTTAGAGTTTAGATTTCTCTGTGACCTTTCTTGGCTGAACGTTAGAGAAGCCTTTTTTGTACATAGTGATGACGACAGCGCCACCTAGACCGAGGTTGTGTTGAAGAGCGATGCGAGCATCTTTTACCTGAAAGTTAAGAAAAATGATTTCATTAATTCAAAATAATAAAGTATCATGTAAGGCATTAATAATGGTCCATGTAAGTCCACAGCTGGACACAAGCCTCTACAAAAGAAAGGCTTAATTGATATTGCCACATGTCTAATGCAAGAAAGATATCAAGATATCACTCCTTGTCTCTTATGACACCCATTACATGGATATTTAACAGATTCCGCTAATAATTGAATCTTAATTGGATCTTAATCTCAAAATAAGAAATGTGTCAAAATATACGATTGAGATCCAATTACGATTCAATTGTGCCATTTGTAAATTAGCGGAATTGGTGGCCAGATCCTATGTCGTGATAAGCTGCCCGCAGTCACGATTAATACTGAACCATTTTAATGCTTTTTTTATGTATTATATAGTTTGTGGTTCAATAGTATCATATATTTTGTCTTTTCTTTAGTCAGATCAGGAAAAGTAATAAATGCTTGTCGCGTAGAGGTCTCTGCTGATCCACCCTATCTTTTAGCGTGATCTGAAGGTGCGTGTATTGATGGTAGAATACGTTTATTATTGACTCATCCAGGGATCAAAACCGAGACCTCAAATCTGGCGTCACCTTGCGCTGTGTGAACCACTCGACTTAGAAGGTCATTTATTATCTAGATATATGCTAGAATTTTGTCAAAATTCACGAATACACTGTTTAGTAATTATATTGCTAAGAATATTCACGAAAGTTTCTAATGTTTTATAAAATAGACTAAAGTTTCTTAAGACATAATTTAAACTTTGACCGGAGTTAATGATTTTGCTTTTAAAATATTAATGATATACCGTGATCAAAGATTTGGAATAACATTATTTATTTACAGACAAGTTTCCCTTTTCGGCTCAAATGCGTACCCAAATTATAAACAATCTTTAGCTAATTGTTTTAATTATTTGTACTAAATACAGGGTGGCTAGTTTAACGAGGAAATGCTTTTAGGAGGTTAGAATACCTAAAAATCGACATAATATCATAAAGATTAATTAAATAATTATAAAAAATAGATGTAGACACCATCTTAGGTTTAATATTTATAGCCAATTGTGTCTGTTTTCTTTTATATTAATTATAGAAATTAGATCATGATTTCACATACATAAATAATCAAATAAGCGAACCGAATAATTTCCTTACCGAATGAGCGAAATTACAACATTTTTGTGCTCTTTCAATTTATAACCATTTAACCTAATCCTTAGTTATTTTTATTTATATATATAATGGGCTTGCTCTTGACTACATACTTAACTATACGGTTAAGAAGAAGCCTAAGATGGAGCGAGCTTACCCAGAGGTACTGGTTCTCCCACACACCAGCGGAACACAGAAAAAGTGTTTGGCGCTGGACTCCGGCAGGAGGGTGGTAGCATCCAGGCGGCCTCTTACGAAGCCTACCACCGCAGAGGGATCTGTTAGCCGTCATCATTGGTTAGAAAACCAAAGATGCCGTTGCCCAGGGTGGACCACTAGAAGGTAGATCCCCCCACCCCAAACAATTTGTGTCGTCTGGTGCCGGTGCGTTAAGAATAGCACCAGTCCTCTTCATCAGCAGTATTAGCGTCTTTCCCAGAACATGGGAAAAATTTAGAAAGACTGCCATGCGTCATTTGTACGAGAACCGATATCGCTTGCTCCCCACTACATAAACAAGTTCAAAGACCGCTAATCAAGCGACGTCAAAAGAAACAAACCAAAGCGCTCACGTTTTGGCAGAAGTATGAGCATTTGCTCATAACCTGTATCCGGAGACTATATTTGTTCAGAGTCGTAGTCTAAATGCACAAAATAGCCATCAACTTGCTGGAGCAGGGTGGGTCCAGGAAAAGAGTCTTTAGACTCCAAACTCCTATCCTAAAAACAAATTTTTTGCACAGATTCAAAGCAGTTCTTTTCCCTCGTATTTATAATAAGTTCATTGGCTTATGTAATTTAAAGTACGTCCAACTATAGGAAGCCAGGAGGCATGTCCAAAACCTTCTGCTGACTTGGAGTTATGAGGAGACTGAAGATGTTCTCAAAGTTTCAGACATTTCCACCCACTCGCACCCTCATGCACACGCGCACACACATACATAAAACACTCATAATCGCAAATACAAGCACACACACTCATTCACACGCACATATATACACACACAAGCGCTTCTTTAATTTTAATTTAATTTAAATTTTAGTTTTTGTTGAAAATAATATATATAATAGTATGAATTTAATTATAATGTTACAAACTTTTGATCTAAATTAAAAATTACTAGGTACATTTTTCATGAGTAAATACAATGTGATTCTTACGAATCAGGCCTAGCCTAGTGTAGGAATCACAGGTAAATTGTAATAGATTAAGTTATGATTCGGCAATAAAAATATTCTATTCTATTCTATTCTATTCTATGTGGCGCGCCTGCTCCGCGTACATCACCTTTATAACCTTTTACCACGTTCTGTGGTTAGAACCACCTACAACAGTATTAGCGTCTTTCCCCCACCACTGGTTAAAATGTCGCAAACCCATGTACCAGCGTGGCGATTATGGCAATGTTCTTTTAGGGAAGCCGGTGTCCAGCAGTGGACTGATGGAGGCTATTGATGATCATGATGTAGGTTGAATTTCTATTATGATAGACAACATATAGGTTCGTTGCTTCTATCGCGGACATTTTGAAGTGTCAATTTTGTATGGTAATACACAGATCCAGTTCTTATTTTTTTAAATTGTAATTATTAAAAATTAGGTAACTATAATAACAATAAACAGTCATAAACATTTGCCTCAAATAAAGCTGTCGTCTTTGTTTTGAACCTCGCATAAAGATAACGTTATCAAGTTTAGGTAATAAAGAATAATATATTTTTTTATCACAACATAATACGTGATAATACATACTGCCTATCTACCTACTGATAATTCTTGACATTGACAGAGGTAAATATATCGCACACACACACACGCACGCACAGAATATAAGTATCGTATTGCAACAGTTGAAATAAGTGATACAGATCTAAGGATTTTAAAATGATAACAATATACTATCCCCTTTGGTTTTAAATACGTAATTTCATACTTCAAAGTTTTGAATGTTATTTAATACAGTTTTTTGTAGTGGCTCCTTGAAAGTGCCTAATGTAGTACTGTCAGAAGACGGACAGCTGCGTTTCTCTCCATCAATTTAGGGAGTGGTTCCCAAATTGTGCGCGGCGGCACCCTGGTGCGCCGTAAGAGTTAAGAGGGGCGCCGCGAATCAATCCTTTATAATTATCCGACATCATAATTAAAAAATTCACGGGAGCCAATAAAGTTACAACATTTCGAGCGCTTGCATAGGTTTACATACTTATGTCGCTCACTCGCTTATAAGTTCGCGCTTTACAACGCTGATACCTACCTATTTCGGCTATATCTATTTCATATTGCTAGCTTGCGTAGACGCGTCGTCACGACAAAATAGTACATTGCCGCGGGCTGAAAAAGATTGGGAACCCTTGGCCTAAGGGATCGCCAACTCTCTTGCCAAGTGTGGCAATTATACTTAAATCCTCTTTTCGGATTAACCTATATTTAGTGGTAGAGTATTGAGTTATTAGGCCTGCGACAAATTATATAGAAAGTTATAAGAGTAAACGCTTAAGCTGTCGGAGTGACAAAAAGAGTTCGAAGACAGACGTTTGTAACAATTAACTGGGACCCAAACCCGTTCATGACATTAGAATATAAGTTTGATATGAATAGAAAAGTATTTTTAAGGTACTTTGTCGTCATCATCATAATGAACGTCATTCAATGTTATCTCGTTCGCAGTTTTGTAGAGCGATCATCCGACATTATGCAGTCTGACTATCGATACTAATATTATAAAGTGTGACTGTCTGTTTGTCACCTCTTCACGATTAATTCGGTATATCGCAGTGAACCGTTTTAGCTTAAATTTAATAGATATATTGTGTTGAGTCCCGGGTACGGACATACTTGTTTTTATCCTAAAAATCAATGAATGTTGTAAAAAAGAAGGAAGTTTTTTTGAGAATAAAATCTGCTGTACCTAGTCAGATGAAAGGTATAGATTGGACTATAGTTTTAATATAAGAAATCGTCCCATAAGCTTGCAAAAGGGATTGTGAATACTGTATCTGTAGATAGTAACGGCTTATTATAATCCCACTTAAGGGCAAAGACCATCTATGAATTTAAGTTACCACAACGATGATGGATAAAGGCATAATCACCACGCTTGCCAAAATGCGGGTTGGTGATCATCACCAACCACGAAAATTCGAAACTTTTGTTGCCCAAACCGGGGATCGATCCCAGTACCACGAGATCTTTGTTCGGTATTTAAACTACTAGACCAACGAAGCGTATATAGAGATAGTGATTCCGAAAATGTGTAGTATTTTCAGAGCAATATAGTCGAGAACAGGAAATAACCTTTAAGTACAGCGGTTATTGATTTCCAATAAATTCCCGACAACGTGATATATCCGGGACCGCGCGTACACTCTACTAAACAGAAATATTTGACTTTCGGTAGACTAATATTCAAGGCAACCACACTATAGAGAAATCTTAATCTTATATTATTTTATATAATATACATGTATTTACTAACCTGTCTATTCCCAGCTTCACCACGAATCTGCCAACATAATTCCGCACATTGAGCAAGCCCGGTAGCACCCAAAGGATGTCCCTTAGCGATCAAACCACCGCTGGGGTTGACCACGACCTGTCCTCCATAGGTGTTGTCACCAGCATCAATGAATTTTCCAGCCTCACCGATTCCACACAGCTGCAGACCCTCATAAGTAACCATCTCATTAGCAGCAAAGCAATCGTGCAACTCCACAACATCAACTTGCTTCGGAGAAATGCCAGTCTTCTCATAAATTCGTTTGGCAGCCAAAGCAGTCATATCTGTACCGGCAATTTTCATAAGGCTCTTCTCAGCAAAGAGCGCTGGAGTATCTGTAGCCATCTCCTGACCAATGATCTCCACAGCTTTGTCTTGAAGCCCGTACTTGATGACGGCTTCCTCAGACATAAGAACCGCGGCTCCAGCTCCATCACTTGTTGGGCAGCATTCCAGTTTGGTCAACGGTCCGTAAATTCTTCTGGAATTCAAAATTTCTTCAACAGTGTACTCCCTCGTGCTCTGAGCTCTCGGGTTCTTTACGCCATGACGGTGATTCTTTGCTGCAATCTTAGCTAAGTGGACTTCAGTTGTTCCGTATTTCTTCATGTGTTCAATACCGGCGTTACCAAAGTATTGGGGAGTTAAAGGGCCAGGCAAGACTTTAGTCATCTCTCCCATCTTTTCGATATGCCTTCCCAATGGGTCGGCCCTATCTTCGAAAACGGCGTTACCTAATGCACCAGGCTTCATTTTCTCGAAGCCGACGGCTAAACCGACATCTATGATGCCTCCTTCAATGAGTTGCTTGCAAAGGAAGATCGCATTAGATCCTGAGGAGCAGTTGTTGTTGACGTTATAGATAGGAATGCCAGTCATGCCGACTTGGTACAGCACGCGTTGTCCACAAGTGGAGTCTCCAAAGACGTAGCCGCAGACCGCTTGTTGGATATCATCATATTTGATCCTAGCGTCAGCGAGAGCGTCGACGACTGCAACCTTCCCGTAGTCTGGATAATCTCCCCCTGTGCCAGGTTTGACGAACTTCGTCATACCAACACCGACAACGAATACTTTTCTGGGCATTTTTACGTCTGGTATCTTCCCTGCTGTAAAGCAAACTGAGCCGTGAACAACAATGTCAATTTTATTTATGATAATGTTATCTTTGATATGTGTTCGGCGCTTGCTATCATGCGTTTGTGCTAAAGTACAGTTGTGGTAGGTATTTTTATTATCTTACATTTATTCTACAGAATACTTGTACCAGATAAATAGGTTTTGATAAAAGTATTACGAGTAAAGTAAGGAATATCTATTGCATGTTGTTCCGTTCACAATTTTTTTGATTATTATACGAAAGTTGGACCTAACCAACATTCTGTTTTGAGCATCCGAAGTTCATACTGGTATCTCATAATTATGTATATAATTACAAAGGTATTATTTTAAACTTGGTACTTTATGAAGATAACGCATGGCATTATCAGTTCGTTTACAAACCGCGTTTTATTAACACTTCTTGGTGCTATCTACTGGATAGATAGTACCAAGAAGTGATAAAACTGAACAGTGGTGCTAACAGTGCTGTTTCATTACCTCTCTTACTATTCCATGTTCATTACATAGTCCTCATGGTCTAAACTTTACAAACAAGATTTTTAAAAGCCTATTATCGCTAGATACATATCATTTTTATAGCAGGTAAAATGATACAGGTATACAGTATTTTACCTTACGAGTATCTATTAACTTTCAGGATGGACTTATGAGTTCAACAGATTTACGTGCTGATGGCCAGGAGGACTATCTAAGAAGGGAGTATGGCATTCAGGTTATTAAACAATATGTTTATATATTTTCTTTTCATGGTAATATCTAATTTAATATGAATGTGAAAGTGTTCTGCCCGTCTGTCTGTTATCTTTTTAACCGCTAAAGCGATTAAGATGAAGTGGTGCTTAAATCTTTTTCTAGATTACAAACTATATCTAATAATTTGTAATCTAGAAAACGATTTAAGGAAGTTTTTATCCTAATACTCTTCCCTGAATTAGGTACAATGGAGCATGGAAATTGTAGATTAATCTTAAACATGTGTGCCATAAAATGTAAGAACAGACGATCTCAAATAACCCATTTATTAGTGCTTGGAGAAAGTATTGTAAATAAAAGTAGTTCTTGGAAAAATTGGTGGTTGATGATTTAACAATTTGTACAGGAGTTTCACCTTGCGTCATCGTCCGGAGCCCCAGTGACAGGACGCCTCATTGTTAGGTACTCATGTTCACTATCCGTTATTTTAAATTAAATTAATGACAAAATTAGTTACAAACGTTATTTTAGATCGTCTATTTTACTTTTTATTGCACGGACATTTTACACAAGGCCAACTAAATTACATAAATTAGTGATATAGATAGAGATTTCGAAATTTTTAAATATTTTTAAACACTTCTCTGTAACCGGAAACGCGATAGAACCGAAAATGCGATATAAACGTTAGCATGATACCGAATATGTATCAAATGTTTAACATTTTCAGCAACACTGCCCGATGCTTCAAAAAAAATATGTCTAATTACTTATTAACCTCTCAGCACACACTCATTCCTTAGTTAGTTTTTGTCTTTTGTGTTTTTAAATTGAGTTTTAGTTTTTTGTACTAAGTCCATTTTATTAATTTAGCTACACATTGTGGTAAATGCTGTGTATACCATACCTGTTATTGTTGTTAATGTTTTATGTGTTTCGCTGTTGGTGTATCTTATAAATATAAATGTACCGAATAAAAATAAAAACAAAAATCGCCGGAAAAGCGTTAGTAATTATCATCGTTATAACTTTCAACTGAGGTAAAACAGTGCTTGTATTTTTTTGCTGGTATATTGTAACCCTGAAGGCAACATGTATTATTTTAATTTGTTATTACTTGCTACCCTAAGGATCCGAGTTATACAAACCCTGTGTTACGACAAGGCGGGCCAGAATCCAGCTTAGTAAGTTATTGCTTAACTATCTACCATACTTAATTACTTATTAAATAAGAAAAGTATGACTGGTGGTTCTAAGGCCTTAACCACTCTCCTTAAAAGGCCCTCCTAACTTAACAATTACGCTCATTTACGCCCATTTACGCTCACTGTTGAGCACCGGTCTCCCTAGACCCGTGCTCAACAGTGAGCGTAAATGGGTTGTTACTTTACTTTTATGATTTACAAATAGTATTCTAAAACAGCGTATAATAATTAATTGCTAAGTTTATCCATCATCTCTTATGAAATCATCATCATCAACACCAGCTCATAACAGTCCACAGACAGAGGTTTCTCCAAAATTAGGGATTTGCCATAATCGCCATGCATGGCAGGCTTTGCCGGCACCACATGGCACGTATATGACAATACTTAGTTGTTACTAAGGTACTCGCTTAAGGCGGCGTAGTTCGAGGCAGTAAAACCCACTTGAGAACTAGAAAACAGCGTTTTAAAGTCTGAAAAAAATATATGTACTCGTATTAGTTGAGAATCTAGTCTAGTCACAGTCGCTATCGGTTACACGATTTGATTAACTTGGCTCGATAGAAAAAATCACAAACCTACATCTTTACGAAATGTTTTTTCAATTTGACGACTAAACTAATGCTTGTTTAAAGATACTAAATATTTAAAGACATATTTGCTGAGTTTGAATTCATTAAATGATATACATAATTACTATGTTTAAATATGTAACTACAAAATACGTGAGCGCGCTTACGGTGCACATAGGCGCTCCGTAATAGGCGATCGATGGATATCGATTCATAAATCACGAACTTACTGGCCTTAAAACTTCTTTTTTCATCGAAAAAAAATTAACAAAAAAAGGATCCACTTCTTAACTTTCTTTAACTTATAAATTAATTATGCATAGATCACAGCTTGTGTCATTTAAAAAAAATCTGATAAAATCCTTCTTAACAGAGAATGCCTGTTGGTCCTGGTGGGATGCAGATTAATCAACAGTTTGACCAATATAGGGTAAGTTGGTTATAATATTAACTATCTACTTTAGCAAATTACCTCTGGTATTTATTGAATCATTGTTAACTGCTTTTCAATCTGGCATTCTTTCGTTTTGTACATTATTGCTAAAAGCGGCAGGTTTTGGCGTTACCGACAAATTTGACTTTATAAACAACTAAATAAAAAATTTAGTACAATCGCTTTTTGTCCCAAATGTTAGATATTACTGAATTCACTCAGGCAAGCCGATAACGGTAAATGGTATGATTACTATGATTTGCAATTTTGATAAAGTATCAATACAGTATCACTGTAAATTGATTACCCAATAAATAATATTGTATTGATAATTTTGTTGAACCTATTGATAAAATAAATATTTTACCTACGGCAACTGTAATCTATTGCATTGCATCACTAGATGGATTACGATTGGTTGATGTTAAAAAACCCTTATTACTTATTGCGTCACTACAAATCAAGGATTCTTTAACTCTCTTGTCTATCTATTTAACACTTAACATTTCATTAGGTTTACAGCAACTGAAATAGTTAAATAAAGGTCAAATATCATGATTTACCCTCCCGAAGTTTCGATCCTATTGCATGAATCGTGGTTGCGAGCAAATAATTTTAATAAAAATACATAAATTAATTTTGAAATAATATGTGTAAAAAATGCAACAATATAGTTTTAAAGCCTATAAGGAGTGTATTGCCTTAATTTCTAATTACTATACAGGAATATTTTTTTTTGATAAGTCGATACTCTCGATACTCTAATACGCATAAGTCTTTAGTATATACTAAGTAATAGATCACTGCTCCAATAAATATTAGTTACTTATAACTAATAGTTCCCTGCCTCAGTATTTAAACTTAAAAAACTGACTGTCAAACATCTGCAAAGATGTTTCTTTCAGGTGATAGGGGTGCAAACTCCTAACATTTCATGCAAAAACGCTGGCGATACAGCGATAAGAATATGCTTGAAAAATTGGCGCTGTGACGCAGTGTCTCGGTGGCTTAGTGGTATATTGCCGCGCCTGAAATGCGAGGAGATGCGGTTCGAGTCCCGCCTGAACCATAATTGTTCAAGTTTAAATCGTGAATTGCAATTAAATTGCTTAAATCTTATATATAAAATTCTCGTGTCACAATGTTAGTTACCTTACTCCTCCGAAACGGCTTTACTGATTTTTACCAAATTTTATATGCATATTTAGTAGGCTGAGAATCGGCTACTATCTATTTTTTATACCCCTAAGTGATAAGGGTTGTTCACCCTTAACATTTTTATATAAATTTTTGGACAAATTTTTTTGTTTTTATTTTTCTATAATGTGGCATTAAAATACATACAACCCTAAATTTTTTTTCTTTTTATCACCAACCCCTATTTTTTAATAGCCATTTTAGTAATTTAATCATTTTTATGGCAAAACAACGTTTGCCGGGTCAGCTGGTATCATATAAAGTTCCCTGCCTATTTAATTCCCTGCCATAGACGGCTCAGCTTAGAAGGAAATCGCTTTTATCAGGGTTTTAATATATTTTGGTTAATCTCGACAATTTTAATACTTTACAGTGTTCGTGATTTAGATAAAGTAATACTGAAATAAAAGCTAGCTTTATACTTCATTCCAATGTATAGTGTTAGCATAAATTCATGAAACCAAGATGATTTAGCTGTCATACGCCTAATTGTTTTCATCGTCATCATTATCATCAGCCTATCGCAGTCCACTGCTGAACAAAGGCCTCTCCAGTTGCACGCCACTTAGGTCGATCCTTGGCTTCTCGCAACCAGCTCCTGCCAGCCATCTTGCGCAAATCATCACTCCACCTGGGACGCGATTCTAATGAAATCGAATTTTTTTCGTCTGATAATTCGAACTTGAATTTTCCGGCTTTACCAAAAAGTTCGAAAGTCCTATTTTGGTGATATAGGCTGTATAATAATCATCATCTACTAGTCCTGTTCCCAGGTCATCTAGGGTCACCTGTCAGTTGTTATCGAGTCATCTACCCTCTTCTTATACATATCCTTTCTGACACATTACAACAATCCATCGCATCTCTTTTTGGTCGCTCTCTACCCGTCCGTCTATCAACAGTCATATTCATCCCTCTTCTTGTTATGTGCCCTTCGTCTTTTCTTATCACATGTCCGTTCCAAGATAGGCGATTTCCTTTCAACTTTTCAACTACTGGTGCTACTCTCATACTTAAATACATACAGAAATGCCCTTGAATATGTGTACTATTGTTGTTAGTTTTAAATCGAGTTTCAAATTATTTTAATCCTAGGATAAAGGCGTAGGCTTCTTCAATAACTTTTATGTGAATACTACTTTTCATATGTGATTGTAAAACTTCTTCTACTAAATGAAATCAAATTATTGTCAAAACTCTAGCAATCGCCAAGAGGACCTCCAGATGTAAGTCAGTTTTAAAATTTTGAGTATTATTTGTTAAAAACTGAAAACAAATTCAGTACTAACTTTATATATTTTTTGCTAGTCTTCTAAAGTATATAATATATCCTTTGGAGAGGGCTATGTGTCCAGCCGTAGTATAAGAGCTGATGATGTAAACAAGTACGGCTTTTAAACGTTTCAAACTTACAGTTTCTCCACACGTTCGAAATAGCGGAAAACATCTCACTCAATTACAAAATGGCGACCAAATTACCATCATATCTTCAGCCCCTTTTTTTGCCCTTGCCAATGAATGTAATAAAAATACTGGCCACTTTTAACCACGTTCATCAGATTACCGAAAACAACGTGAATTTAATTTCAGAACGGCCCGCCCAGATTCGATTATGATATCGTCAGTGAAGTTGTAAGTTATTAAGAAATTAATGACTTTTTTAATTTTAAGGGCACACAGAAATGAGGGAATGACTTGCACGAAAATAAGCCCAATTATAGGTACAGATTCAGTTATGGTGGGTTAACCATGTATAGAACATAAGATCTAGACACACAATGGGGGCTATCGCTAGTGAATTTGCCACTAGAGGCGCTAGTGTCGCGTGAGGTCCAATATCATTCACTTTGTACTGGTTTTAGCGGAATTTGTTGCATAAATTATAATTTCTTTAATTTACCTGCTGGAAAGTGATCTCCTTCGTAAAATATCGCAAATATGGATTATTTGGCTATTAATGTGAACGCTTTAAAAGCGGAATTAAGAAAAAGCGCAAAAATAGGCGGCCTCAAGAGCAACTATTTCAGAAGTTAGTTTGTTGATATCAAGATAGTTATTTATAAACAATATATCCTTAAAGATTCAACATATAACACTTTGTTTCGGCGCCAATCGCCTTTGACTGCTATACCTCCGGACCTCAGTCTACAGTGGCGCCAACTGGTGAGCAAAGAAACGGTAGACCCCATTCATTCGAAATTTGAATTTTATCATTTATCAAGTAACGAACTATAATTATCCCACTGCGGTAAAGACATCAATCATTTAAGTTACCATAACAATGATGGGTACAGGCAGAATCACTACCTACGCTTGCCAGACGCGGGTTGGCGATCACAAATGATCACCTTTTGTTACCCGACCCGGGGATCGAACCCGGGACCCCGAGATCTTGGCTCGGTACCTAAACCACTAGGCTAACGGATAATTTTATCAAATAGTTGCAATAAATACCGATGCAGTGCTAATTTTACGAAAGTGTCATTGTCTCAACAAATAAATGATTTATTATTCCTTAATTATTATGTTTCAGGCAAAAAAGTATAAAGATAAACCATACGCTGGACAAGAGAATACCGGGGTCAATGACCTCTATGATTTTGTGAGTATAATAGTATTATTTATTTAGTACATGCATTCTAATTACATTAAGATTACAAAATTAAAACTCATATTTTAACTGATGTTTCAGGAAGAAAAACTTACCCTAACTGGCAAAGTAAGTGAAACATTATTTTAATAAGGATATAGCACACCACTATTTATTTTACACAGATTTAAAGAAAAAATTTAAAAGGGTGTGAATTTGCTTAAGCCTGGTAGTCAGAATGTTGATTAATTATATGAAGGCCTTTTTGGTTTAATAAAAAATGAATTTGATATTCATTTTAAGCAGAAAAAAGTAAAAATAAACAAACAGAATTGTAAGTTTAATGAATAGGCTACACCTGGTATTTACAAAAGCAGGAAAACATTATATGATTTGTATAGCCTAAAGGCTGAATCTCAAAACCACAACATTATAGATCATGTAAAAAAATACTCCAAATTATTTAAAATAGTATGCGCCAAAGCAAAGTCAATTTATCTTCATAATTTAATTTAGCTTCCAAAAATAAAGCGAAAACTACTTGGAATATTATAAATAAAGAAACATGTAGACTAAAACCAAGCAATCCTACTTACTCTCTCAAATTCGGGGATAAGTTAATAAACACGAGCACAGAGGTTGCAAATAAATTTTAAATTAGGATTCTCCCAATGCGTTTTGTCAAAATCGCCATGCTCGGCCGGCGGAATGGCGATCGCAGTTAGGCTAATAGTAGAGAGAAGAGGCTGCTATTCTATTTTTGACGACATGACCACACGACATCGAACCCGCGACCCATGGCTCAGCAGCAGCGTTTACTACCTCTGAACCAAGCTAGTCTATCTAAAATAATAAATCTTTTTATTATTTTCCAGTGGGACGAATTTTTGGATGAAATGGATAGAAGGAAGGTAGGTACGTTAGTTTCAAACTCAACTCGAGTCTGATAAATCAAATCAAATCAAATCAATTCAAATCAAATTTATTTTCAGAAGTTAATCCATACATTACAACTAACTTACAGCTACAATTCTTTAAAATAAATAAAAATGAAACAAAGACTTTATTTGATATTTTAGCAACCTAATTGCAATTATAATCCGTGCCCGGATTGCGAGGAGATGCGGGTTCGAGTCCCGCCTGAGACATAATTTTTAAAGTTTATATACTTATTGATATTATGAAACATAGAATTCTTAAAAAATATTACAAAAAGATAAATAAAAAGAATTGCAAGTTGCAAGCGCCATTGAGTTCTCTCGTGATCATGGCGCTTGCAACAGTGCCGAAATATCAGAAAATCATAAAAACTAAGGTACATGGTATAAACCCCGTATCAATTAACTATAGTACAGTAAACTTTGTGTAAAAAGAATAGTTAAGTGTCCTCTATTAGTGTAATTGAATAAAGCGTACGCCTACATGATGTAGAGTACAGTACTACGCTAAAACTAAAGTAAAAATAATAAAACTTTTACCTTCACAGGAAACTGGCGATGTTCCTAAAGATGTGAGCGCATTTTGTTTATTTTTGTGTCAAAAAAAAATATATATAGCTACTAGCTGACCCGGCAAACGTTGTTTTGCCATAAAAATGATTAAATTACTAAAATGGCTAACAACAAATAGGGGTTGGTGGTAAAAGGGTAAAAATTTAGGGTTGTATATATTTTATAAAATTTTAATATTTTACTACCCTACCCCTACCCTACTCCTACCCTACCCCTACCCTACCCCTACCCTACCCCTAACCTACCCCTACCCTACCCCTACCCTACCCCTACCCTACCCCTACCCTACCCCTACCTTACCCCTACCCTACCCCTACCCCTACCCTAACAAAATTGTGAATCTAAACCATTCCCAGATCCCTTTAAACACACACAAAAAATTTCATCTAAATCGGTCCAGTCGTTTGAGAGAAGTTCAGTGACATACACACTCACAGAAGAATTATATATATAAAGAAGATAATTTCATTTTATATTCAATCTTTGTATACCTAACTATAGAAAATTTAATTATTATTAGTTAAGCGAATTAGGCTTGCTAAACACGACAGCCAGAAATATTTTTTCTTTTTTTATATCCTATTTAGGCTTTGATCCAAGCCAACTCTAAACAAAGTAGATAAACAAGCTACTTTAGAAAAAGTTAATATAAAAATATTTTCGGGACCAAGTATAATATATATTTTTAAGAAACCATTGTTTATTTATTTTAGTGGAAAAAGGATGTTCAATATTGGGGTGTAAGTAAAAAATGATACGCGTAAGTACAAACTAAGTGAAGAAGTTCAGTTCTTACAATGTTCCCCACCCACTGCCTTGCCTGATGAAGATGTCTGTAATTTGAAATAAGAGGGATTTTTCAACAAAAAAGGTTGGTGGTTGGTAGGTATGTGTAGTCTGATGTCCAAGCCACTGTACTCTAAAAACTGTAAGTAATGTATGATGTGTGTGGTGTTGTCCACACTTATTTAATTTATTTAATTATACCTAAGAAAAAATAAGTTAAGAAATTTTGTACTTTTAAAATTCGTTTAAGGTTATAAACATAATATTTTTTTCTAGACTTGGATAAGGAATGCTATGAATGAAAAGGTAAGCAAGGAAAAAAATATATTAGATTACTACGTGCTATTGCTTACCATGCGACCTTTGGCCTTTATATGAGATCCATATTATGAGATCAGATCCATATTACCAGCAGTACGCACTAAGTCAAAGACTTTCGTCTTGAGACACTGAGGTAGTATCTATAGAAACGAAGATTATTCGCAGCTTACCGAACGCTTCTCGTACATAAGATTAGACGAGGGATACCTACTCGTAGCTAGACTACTTATCTGTCCCTACTATTATAAACGGTGCATTTTCAACCACCTGTAAATAATCACATCTTGGCAGTGTAATTTTCAATTATTTACCAAATGTTTTTATTATAATAATATTAAATATTGATTGAGCTATAATTATTTTAATACACGCTGTGACGCGCAGATGTAGCTGTAGCTGTGTAAGGTCCATTCAACCGAGACCCCGCCCGCAGCAAAATAATACGTCTGTGCGCGTCATAGCGTGTTATAAAATTAAAAGTCTAAATCAAAATATAATATTTTTCAGAAATTATTTTTAATTTAAAAATAAATAATACTGCCATGATGTTATACATGAAGGTCCAATAACGTGGGCTTCGTTTCCAGGTGGTTCAAAAGCACGGTGTATATAATTGGTGCAAAATTTATTTTGACGTTTTAAAACTTTGCTCCGCAATAAAATTCTTTGTAAACTGATAGATAAATTATAATGTCTTATTCACTTCGTTAAATGAGATTATCAATATATTCTATTTTAGAAAGAATCAGATCAAAAACAGGTAAGAAAATATTTTAATATTTATTTAAGTTTAATGTAGACAGAAAATTAAATGTATGGGAGAGGTGGCTTGAAAGGGACATTTATGTTGTTGAGGCTCTTGTGCATGGATGCCAAAATATTTTAAACACGTCGCAGCCCAATAGGAAGCCTTAGTTACTTTGCTATTAAAATACAAAGTAATAATTAACATTTATTTATTCTTAGTAATTGGTTTTTACAGTTTCCAAAAAAGGGCATTATGTTCCTTTCATAAATGAACGATTTTGAAAGGGACAATACGTAATATGTAATATAGTATGACGGGAAATGCACAGACACCTTATACTTTGGTATACATATTACAAATATTGGAAGGCATGCTAACAGCAACTATTTATGTTTTAAAATCTAATTTTGAGACCAGTCTATGCAGGTGTGATTTGGTCATATTAAACACTTTGTCAGCCGACCTCACTGATATACCTCTCTGTAAGACTTCGTTCACAGCCTCTTCAATTTTGTGCGCCTCTACTCGTGTTCTCTTTTGGAGTGGCATTTTAAATCTGTAAGGGTGAAGAATTTACTAAGCTTAGAACCGAATCAAACTCCAGTCTTGAAAGGGAGGGTTATGAAGGAGATGGTGGAGATGTCCCTTTCATGACCGTTTCTTGTGTCCCTTTCATAAATATCACCACTAAATTAAAAATGTAACCCTTAAATTTACAACAGATATTAAAAGTTGACTGAGCTTTTGCTTTCTTGTTTGTATGAATATGTACAAGCGTAAATAACAGTAATCTAATAAATGACACATTAACAGTATTTGACAAAACGTTGTAAAAACGAAATGAAATATTTACTTTTCATTGCAATAACACACACTCATGTGGCACCGCCGTTTTTGAAATGACAAGAGAGTAAAGTTAGGTGCAAATGGATAAGCATCGGGGCTGCCATTCAAGAAAAATAGAAGTTGTTGGAAATTATTTAAATTTTTCGGGTAATTTACATTGTTCCGTTTCATGCCACCTCTCCCTAAGTACCTATTCAAATAATATTAATAAATGGGAAAGGAGTCAGTGATTGTTTTTTTATTTTTATTTTTGAGGAATCTTAATTTAGTATAATATTTTTTTAATTTGGTTCGCTTTTGTTTTGTTGAACTTATATAGTTAATAATTTAGTATATAAATTCCTATCTAATAAGTTTTTTAATCCTTTTTTTGGTTTAGAAAGAGCAGTCCCAACGAGTACACAGACCCCTGAACCCGGATGATTCCTCGCCTGGTGTAAGTTTTGCTATTGTTTATTAAGCTATTGCATAGCTTCTATCGCGGGCCTTGAGCTTGGAGACCAAATCCAGAAATTCCGTAACGAAAATAACCTAACCTAACACTCGGGGCGAGGCACGATCGAACAATTTTGAATTTCCGAAATTTAAAATAATTTAGAATAAAATAAGGATTTTGTCAGTATGGTTGCCTATGGTAACCATATCTGCCAAAATAACAGAATAATTTAATTACAAAAGTCAAAATTAGAAAATACTTACATAAAATTATAATATTAAGCCATAATTAAGCTATTGCATAGCTTCTATCGCGGGGCTTGAGCTTGGAGACCGAATCCAGAAATTCCGTAACGAAAATAACCTAACACCCCCCACTCCGACCGGCACAGCGGTGATACTTTTTAGTTTTATAATTGCATAAGTTGATAAAAAATGCTATGCAATAGCTTTACCGCGGCAGTCTCCGAGTGCCACACGTCTTTTTTTATTAAGCTATTGCATAGCTTCTATCGCGGGCCTTGAGCGCGAGAACCGAATCCAGAAATTCCGTAACGAAAAAACCTCACGCTCCCCACTTCGACCGGCACAGCGGTGATACGGCTGTTCGACGAGGTGCGTGCGGTTTGACGAGGCGTTTGCCATTCGACGAAGTGGGTGCCGTTTAACTAAGTGGGTGCCGTTCAACGAAGTGGGTGCCGTTCGACGAGGCAGGTGCCGTTCGACAAGTTGGGTGCTGTTTGACGAGTGGGGTGCTGTTTGATGAGGTGGGTGCTGTTCGACGAGGTGGGTGCCGTTTGATGAGGTGGATGCCGTTTGACGGGTGGGGTGCTGTTAAACGAGGTGGGTGCTGTTTGACGAGAGGGGTGCTGTTTTTCGAGGTGAGTGCTGTTTGACGAGAGGGGTGCTGTTTGGCGGGTACGCTGTTTAACGAGGTAAGTGCTGTTCAACGAGCGAGGTGCTGTTTAACGAGGTGGGTGCTGTTTTACGAGGTGGGTGCTGTTTGACGGATGGGGTGCTGTTTAACGAGGTGGGTGCTGTTCAACGAGCGAGGTGCTGTTTAACGAGGTGGGTGCCGTTCGACGAGCGGGGTGCTGATTAACGAGGTGGGTGCTGTTCGAAAAGCGGGGGGCGTTTGCCATTCGACGAAGTGGGTACCGTTTAACTAAGTGGGTGCCGTTCGACGAAGTTGGTGCCGTTCGACGAGGCAAGTGCCGTTCGAGAAGTTGGGTGTTGTTTGACGAGTGGGGTGCTGTTTGATGAGGTGGGGTGCTGTTTAACGAGGTGGGTGCTGTTTGACGAGTGGGGTGCTGTTTAACGAGGTGGGTGCTGTTCAACCAGCGGGGTGCTGTTTAACGAGGTGGGTGCCGTTCGACGAGCGGGGAGCGTTTGCCATTCGACGAAGTGGGTGCCGTTTAACTAAGTGGGTGCCGTTCGACGAGGCAGGTGCCGTTCGACAAGTTGGGTGCCGTTCGACGAGGTGGATGCCGTTTGACGGGTGGGGTGCTGTTTAACGAGGTGGGTGCTGTTTGACGAGCGGGTGCTGTTTTACGAGGTGGGTGCTGTTTGACAAATGGGGTGCTGTTTAACGAGGTGGGTGCTGTTCAACGAGCAAGGTGCTGTTTAACGAGGTGGGTGCTGTTCGACGAGCGGGGTGCTGTTTAACGAGGTGGGTGCTGTTTGACGAGCGGGGTGCTGTTTAACTAGGTGGATGCTGTTTGACGAGCGGAGTGCTGTTTAACTAGGTGGGTGCTGTTTGACGGGTGGGGTGCTGTTTGACGGGTGGGGTGCTGTTTAACGAGGTAGGTTCTGTTCGACAAGCGGGGTGCTGTTTAACGAGGTGGGTGCTGTTTGACGCACGCAAGCTATGCAATAGCTTTACCGCGGCAGTCTCCGAGTGCCACACGTCTTTTTTCAGCCTGTTTCAATTTGACTAAGATTGTCTTAGGTTTTAGATACTAGATTTAGAATTTTAAGTAGAAATCTGTACTAATCTTTTTTCCAGATGTCACCTTATTGGGCCCCAAAGCAGGTCAGTATTTTGTGTTAATAAATATTTTAGATAGTTTAATATATTAATCATCATGGGGGTGCCATCTTCAAATTGAAGTTTGGAGGTCAGCATGTAGAAACTGATCCGCACCACTCTTGACTCCACTGTTAACAACGCCATTCACACCGTCGAAGACAGAAACAGTTGGAGAAAAACTACGCGGGAAAAAGTGATCCAGTAGGGCGGTCACGACCCTCAGCACTGAGGAATACGACGCAAGGAGGATCCATTTTCTTCTGGGTTGGCCTGGTGATCTCTTGCCAGAAATTTTGCTTTCGAGGATCCACCTTAAAAACTCATATTGGGAACCTCTAACGTCATAGTACTGCACGTGCTAAGTGTAAACGGGAACTGATGTCAACTATATTGACAAGGAAAGTTGCCTTCTTCAGACATAATATGCAAAGATGTTCCCAATATATTCATATGTTGATATTAATTAGTAGGTTGCAGACTTAGAAGAGACTTGTATGAATAACATCAAGAATTATACATTTAATTTTTTATCACTTGTTTTTGTAATAATGTAATATTTAAGACATAAGACACTGGCCCACACAGAGCTATCTAGTCCCAAATTAAGCTACTATTAAGTAGCATGGATAAGTATAAGATAATCGGTAAATTTACTTATATACTTTTTTTGTAAATATGTATTCAATGTACTTAGAAAAAAGAACAAACCAGTACAAACAGAAATGTTCATGCACACAAATATTTGTACTGTGCGGGGTAGAACAGAGAAGCAGAGTTTACTACCACTGATCCAACTGGTCATAAATATTAAATTACTGAACTTCTTCTTGCTACATCTCTTTGGTTTTCTATGTATTGTTTTAGTAAAGTATTTTGCCATTCATAAAATTTTTTAATAGATGAAGGGCCTATTTGTTTGCCAACGGAGCGAACACGCTGCCGCCATCTTTCATCAGACGCCTACTCCTTTGATCGCCTCTTATGACACCCATAGGCAGAGAAGGTGTCACAAAAATAGAATAGCACCTTTAACACATAGCTAAAGGTCATAGTATTGATACTGTGACCTTTATACCATTAAATAGCAAAAGCTATATTTTGCCTGAACTACCTTTAATCAGTTATCTATGAGGAAGAACCGATTTATTTATAACTACAAAAATTTTTTTACAATCTTAAACATACAATCAGTAAACTAAATAATTAAACAATTGTTCAATTTCAATTTTAAAAATAGTGGTGGTCGTCTTATTCTAAAACAAGCCTAGTAAAGAATAAATTCAGTACAAACTTAGTTATGATGACAAAAACAGAGTAGATAAATTGGGATATACTCGTACCGTCAAACAGAGTTATTAACGGATAATTTTGCGTTCTTCAGTTATTTGGCAACGTTTTTTACATACAGGATGAATTTTTTTATATTTGAATATATTTAAATTTTAATATATCAATCTACGAGACAAAAAACAAATGACGTATTTTTTCTTTTAGTATAGTCCAGTACAAAAATTGCAAGATAAACCACTTAGAAAATGTCCGCCAAAAAGCTAAAATTTTTGATAAGGCCGCCTAGCAAAACAATAAAAATGGTATTCATTACGATACTATTCATATGTTTTTGATTTTCCCTTTATACCTTATCAGGTTTAAAACCGTAAAAATTGAAAACTATATCTTGAAAAATATTTACGGGTGACCACTTGATTTACATTTTTAACTTCATAAATCGGCTCTAAACACAATACTGAACGCATATAAAAATTTATAGATAAGTTTTGGATTTAGTAGTTGTGTTGAGTTTTTTTTTTTTTTTTTTTTTATTTATTTATTAAACAACAATGTTTATAGTTGTATTTACAGGCATTTATACCGTGTTTTGCATTGACAGTGTTTTAATAATTTCTTCCAGGGCCCTAAGGATATGGTGAGGTCAGGCGCGATCACGAGTAGACCCATGGTAAGAAATGCTGACATTACATTATTATAATTTTTTTTAAATTATTTTTATTACAAAACATCATTATCTCATTCAAACGATGCCCTCAGCTGTCTAGGTCTAAAGGATTTCCACGGTGATCACTTCCTCGTCACCAGCATCTATCGGCTTCTCGCCACTTTCATCAAATCAGTGGGCAGCCCACCCACAGGTCATCATCCAGTGCGCGGTAGCCACTTCAGGACCTATCTACCGCGCCGTTCGCTGTGGGTTTTACTCCCGCATTAGGCAGCCAACATTTTTATTTGAGGAATTGTATTATTAATATTTTTATAGATCTATGTTTTTATCTGTTATTATTTTTATAGATCAGTGGACAAGAGCTATTGGATAAGGCTATTGCAAGAGTGAAGGTATGCTTAAAGAGAAATGAAAGGTTATGTTTACGAGTTCCAGGCTCTGCTTTTTCTCAGTACTAGCCCACACTTGTCCAGAAGCAGTAATAGGTTGGGATATAAATGCCTCCCGTATGTAAGGGTAATACATGTTGAAATGAAACTTTTTTTTAAATCAAAAATACACAACTTGTTTCCCAATGCGATGCATTTGATACAAAACTAGCACCACGAAAGTTTGTGGATTTTTCTTCTTTTGTATGGTCAGATCGATATTATGTTTTAACATAAAAAAGTAACAGCCTATAATCATTCCTCTGCAGGGCAAAGGCCTCTAACATTTAAGGTACCACAGCAATGATGGGTTTGAACTATCGTGTATTACCTACGTTATTATTATATTATATATATTTTTACAGAATAATATGTAGTTACGCTATCATTTTATGAGACAATTATGCTAAAATAGGTTAAAATACCCCCATTCACTAAACTTAACTTCTTTCCACTGTAGTTATAATTTACAGGACTTTGCTGGCTTAGGTGGAGGGAACGTCATTCCTCCTCAGTTGCCAGAGGATGGGAGTTTTATTGGAGAGATGCCACAACAAAATACACCACAGGAACCAGAAAATCCAAGATTCAACGTACCAATGCCTCCACGGTTGACAAACGACGACAGTTTTGGTAGAGGAATGCCACAAGTGAACCCAGCGGTATTTAAAATATATCTTATTTATATTCTTAGCGACTTTCAAAGCAGGCTGTTTAAATATAACGATCTTTATAAACAAAATTGTAGTTTAAACACATTTTAAAATAAGATTTTTATGAATTCATATTGCGTTTATTTGACATTGTATTTTTTTCATACCGACGTTTCGAAGTGTGCACAGCCTTAAACACCTTTTATTTATTTTTGACGTTCCTAAAATAAATATATTATTATAGAGTTCGCATAAATTCAAGAACCCAATATGTTTTACTATATTGTTTCAATTGTTTTAGGCTACACGTATTGGTCCGGGCATGAGACGACCCCCACCGAACACAAAATGGCCAGCCAGGGTATATTTTTTCATTGTTTAAGACCTACCTTATGGTAACATTTTGACTTTGTCTTCTTTTTATCATCATCATCATCTGCCTATCGCAGTCCACTACTGGACATAGGCCTCTCCAGTTGCACGCCACTTAAGTCGATCCTCGGCTTCTACTGTGATTATTAAATCCTTAAGGGATGATCTGATTATTTCGTGATTATTGCACATTTGAAAGATACGATATGAGTAATAATCTAAAATCAGAGGCCACTGCTAACTAAAGTATCATAATAGCTAAGCATTTGTAGCTGATATTTTTTAGGAATTTACAAAATCAAGAAAAAACAAATAACACCCGGAACTAACACGTAAATATCTCAATGATAATAACGAAGACACGTAGTTTTCTTTATACTTTAGTTCATAGTAGCTATAGCTTTTTTGTTATATTTTAAATTTTGACTCATTACTGAATAAGCCTAAACTTTTTTTTTGTAAGAGGTCCTTATTAAAGTGTGCATTCATTCGTTGTAGGGAAATTTACATGGGTACCGACCTGGCAACATTCCGCGACCAGATTATGATGCATATGGAGACTCAAATCAGGTAGGTAAAAAAACTTTTTTATTGAGTATCCTAAATTATTTGAATGGTGCAAAAAAGACTATTGCTATTGGTGTAAAAAATGGTTTTAATATAAAATGTCTGGTGGACCCCGCGAACTTCAAATCGCCTAAGCTCAGAATAGTATATGAAAAAAAACAAAGAAATATATTTTCTTTTCTTACATATCTGAAAGTATATAATATTTATATAACATTTCTCCGGCGAAAAGCGTGTCTACCGATTTTAGTTCTTCGTCGTTAATAATTTCTGCATCCATTTTGAATGTCAACTTCATTTTATTCTTCTTAGGTTCCCGGTCTGCCAGGTCCACCAGGGCGCGACCCAAGGTTCGGAAGTAGCCCACAATCACCTCCATCCAATTCAGCTTGGCAAGGAAACCCTTTACAGGTTTACCGTATTATTAAGATTTTCACGTTTATTATTGTTTATTAGATAATTCCTAAACTCCTCCTCATTAATTCGTTGTAGGGAAATTCACATGGGTATAGAGCTGGCAACATTCCCCCGCCACCAGATTATGATGCCTATGGGGACCCATATCAGGTGAGTTCGATAAACAATTTATCCTAAAGATTCTTATTTAAATTGTGGTAAAAATCTTTTTAAATAAAACTGTTTACTACATATTGGTGTAAAAAAAGCTTTTGATATTGTCACATTTCTCCAACGAAAAGCGTTAAATTAGCCAGCAATTGAGTACTGTTGGGAGTTAACAGAACATGAAAAATATTAGAAAGGCGATGTAGGCAGGGCAGGCGTGTCGCAGAGGTTATGAGCAAATGCTTGTAAGTGCTTTATCATCATAATTTCGTATGGCATACATCCTGCGTGGATCACTTACCAATGTCCAAGTCTTTTAGCCAGCTTGCAGCAGCAGGTGTGCATTTGTGGACTTCCGACATTCCACCAGGAAAACTGTGAAGTGGGCATTCGTTTACCACATGAGAAAGAGTTTGATCAGGTGCTCCGCAGTCGCACTTTACTGACTCCCTTAATCACCATTTGTGGAGGTGGTGGTTAGTCCTCCCGTGGTTGGAACGGAACCGGTTAAGACGTCGTCGTCAAAAGAATTCGCTTGATTGGCGTTCTTTGAACTCGTTTAAGTGTTTTGTTTCCACGTTTCGGCTCCTTATGTCATGACGGGTAGGATGCACTGATTGAACACCCTATTCTTCAGGCATTGCGGTAGTGACGACGAGAAGATATGACGCAACTTCCCAAACGCTGCCCAACCCAGCTGCACTCTTCTTGTGATTTCGCGTTCAAAGTTGTCTCTACCTAACTGCAATATCTTGTTGTTTAGTTATGGACATAATCCAAAAGTGTAGCAAGCTGAAGTGGCAGTTGGCTGGCCATATTTGTCGCAGAACCGATGAGCGTTGGAGTAGACGGGTTGTCGAATGGAGACCACGTCTCGGCAAACGTAGTGTAGGACGCCCCCCTGCCAGATGGACCGATGACCTGAAGAAGGTCGCTGGCAGTGGCTGGATGAGGAAAGCGGGGGATCGTGCACTGTGGCGTGCCCTTGGGGAGGCCTACGTCCAGCAGTGGACTGCAATAGGCTGATTGATAGATTGAAGTGTTTTGTTTGATTGGGGCGCAAGCGCCGACATCGGTTCTCATACAAATGGCGCATGACAGCCTTTCTAACCTTTTTCCATGTTCTGTGGGAGTAAAGTTCTTTTTTGTAGGTTGATAAAATAAATTGTCACTGCTATCACATTGCAAAACTAGTAAACAACGAGAAAAAAACGAATCTTTTTCAGGATTGAGCTCGCATTTAATTTTGATGAGAGTGTGAGCTAAATCACAATTTAATACACATAATTTAATGATGCTTTGAATGTCCTCTAATAAATCTTTTGATTATTGCTTATTGTCATGTTTTATATCTGTGCCTGTGCCCTTACGGCCGGTCCCAATAATCTATCGCCAGTTTTGACATTTCGGAGATAGGAAACAGTTTCTATCTCTGATTTTTCCGTCCAGAGAAACAAAGACAAAAGTTGTTTTCTATCTCCGATATGCCAAAACTGAAGATAGATAGGTTGTTAGGACCGGCCGTTAGACGGGCTGATCGTAAGCTTATGTCTCTTTTTAGGGTTCCGTACCCAAAGGGTAAAAACGGGTCCCTATTACTAAGACTCCGCTGTCTGTCCGTCTGTCCTTCTGTCCGTCTGTCCGTCTGTCCGTCGCTCAGTCACCAGGCTGTATCTCAAGAGCCGTAATAGCTAGACAGTTGAAATTTTACAAATTATGTATGTCTGTTACCACAATAACAACAAATACTAAAAACAAAATAAAATAAATATTTAAGGGGGGCTCTCATACAACAAACCCGATTTTTTGCCTACTTTTGCTCGATATCAATAAATAGTAACAGGTAGGCACTACATTAACTAAATTAATGTAGGTACCTACTGTTGTTTACCTAGTCATCATAATGGTACGGAACCCTTCGTGCGCGAGTCCGACTCGCACTTGGCCGATTTTATACATTTGACATCTATTCGTCACTCGTTAAGGGCGCTGGCCTAATGTAAATTTTCATGACATTACATTGAATTCTAATAAGGGCTGATATTTCAATAATCAGATAAAAATTATCTGTTAGATAGAATCTAAGACGACTGATTTGCAAACATCAATTATATTCTTTGCATGGCATTCCTGGTTGACTTTTTAAATAGTCAATCATCTTATGTTTAAACTAACTTTTATCTGACCATTGAAAAATTTGCCCTTAGTTAAAAGAGCTTCCAAATGTTTTAGTAGGCGCTAATTAGTTAGGATGTTTAACTTTAGACGTTTTGCTGACAATTGTAGCTACAACTTAAAAAAAATGGTTACATTTGTAAATTGGTTGATCCGATTAATTAAAAATATATAATTAAATTATTGTAATAAAGACGCTAAAAATTCCGAACATACTTACCAGTTTTAGTTCATCGTCGTTAATTGTTTCCTGCTTCTACTCGTATTCCTTTACCTAGATCCAGTTACCTAGATTTTGTTTTTTTTAGGTTTCCGGTCTGCCAGGTCCTCCAGATCGTGACCCAAGGTTTGGAAGTAACCCACAATCACCTCCATCCAATTCAGCTTGGCAAGGAAACCCTTCACAGGTTTATTCGTATTATTAAAATTATCTGACAAAATTAACACTTTCATTTTTGTTTATTATGTAGTTCTTAACCTTAAAAACCATGGTAAGACAAAAGATTTACTATTAAAATACCATCTCTAGCCCACATATCGGTGAAGACGCGTGTGTAGGAATATCTACGACTGGTTGATGCGGCTACGAATCGCTGCTATGGTTGCTACGGCTACGAAATAGTTTGCTGACTCTATTGCTACACACGTCCCCTGCTTTATGAAAAAAATAAATTGGATAGCTACAGTATAATACTTTCTTGAAGACGAGTTCACTATAAACCAATGCTCAGCCTTCGGTCGCAACCCGTATGACAGGCTGGTGAGTATGGCAAAATCTTCCTTTTGAGGAAGGCTATGTCCAGCTGTGGACTAATATGGGCTGGTGATGATTATCATAATAAGACCACAGAACAGATAATTTATCTGTTCTGTGAATAAGACTAATCTCGAAAATGTATGTCTACTAAAGAGAGTACTTTTATTAGGTGCCAAACATTGGGCCTAACATGCCTACAGGGGCAGAATGGCTGAAGAATCCATCTAGGGTAAATATCTATAACTTATTTCGCTAGCACTAGTATACCAAAAGGTCGTTTCCAAAATTTGATGCACACATGAATTCGCCAATTGATTGATTATTATAATTTATAAAATATTTGTAGTCCGCTTGAAATTTCATACTTTTTGATATAAAATTATAAATTTTCAATGGATTTGTTCATAAATTTCAGATGCCGAATCTCGGCACGAACGATAATTTATCGCAAATGATACAAAAAGTAATAACGGTAAGTAATAGTAAAAAAAATGTTATGCATTGTTATTAAATTTTTTACTGAATGGTTGTAGTGGTGGTACACGTACTTCTTTAAACTCTTTTACAGTCATTTGTCTTTTAGTTATAGAATCCTACATAAAAAACGAGTAATAATGTTTTTTTAAGAATTGTTTTTGTTTTGAAGTATTAAAATTAAATCAATTGAGGGCAGCACTTAGCTCTAGTAATCCCCTTAAATAAAATATACAGTTGTTTGTACTTTGTAATGTTTTACTTTTTTATTACAGCAACAAGGAAATGATCCTCAAGCGAAACCGGGACCAAATTACCACAATACTATCTTTAAGGTTCGATTATGATTATATTATGCCATTTGTTTATGTTTTTAACTCGCACAACAAAGTGCAGGTCTATATAATTTTATTTATATTTTTGTTATAATTATGATGTTTTACTTTCCACGGCTTATAACATTTTTTTTAGTTCAATGGATTTCAGGAAAATAAATAAAATGATAGACCTAAGGAATGAAAGTTAGGGCTCCAGATTATGAATATTGATATTGAGCTTGAAACGAGATCGTCCACAATTGCTAAGCACTCTTATTGGTATTTCTGGCATTGATTCTCATCGGTAAAACATATTTCTTGATATTTGTTTATCTTTTATTAAAGGGTTATACTTATAAGTACTAGCGGACCCCGCGAACTTCGTATTGCCTCAGAATAGTATTTGACTCTGACGTCCTAATTGTCATTGTCATCAAAGTATATTATGTATGTATGTATGAAGAAATAAAGTTTCTTAGTTAGCTATCTTTACGTTAACTTTCCTAGATTTTTAATAGGTTTTATCCTATTCCCTACGAAGACAAATCCAAAAACACCAAAATCATAAAAATCTGTCCAACTGTTCTCGACTTATACTAACATTCTTTTATAGTTTTTTTGCGTACCACGCATCTTATTATTTAACATTTGGTTAATATTTTACGTAACAAATCTTATGACCAAATACCGTTTATTTTTATAATTTTTCTTTAAACATAAAGAAGTAATCAAATTTAATGAATTATAGCTTCTACTAATTAAGTTGTAATCACAATAGAAAATACTTTACAAAAACCAAAGATATTAAGCATAAAAATCTGAACTAACTTAGTTTATTATAAAGCTTTTTTACAGACTAGAAACTAATTATTTGCTTCCTGTTTTCAGAATTCACTTAACCCTCCCCAACCAAAAGGACCTATGGCTAATTGGCCCAAAGCGATAGAATTTAATGTAAGTGATTTAATAATTATCAGAGATAATTCAATTTTCAAAATCAATTTGCATGACCAATCTCTTTTGATTTATGTAACTATTATATTACGTTCAGTTTTAAAAAAACTTAAGATAAATACGATTAATTGAACCAAATTATTAACCGTAAGTAAAAAAAATTAAAAAAACAAATATCAACTTAGTTACGTAAAGGTAAACAATGTTTTCTTTATTTCTAAACAGCTATTAAGCTATTGCATAGCTTCTATCGCGGGCCTTGAGCGTGGAGACCGAATCCAGAAATTCCGTAACGAAAATAACCTAACACCCCCCCACTCCGACCGGCACAGCAGTGATAGTTTTTAGTTTTATAATTGCATAAGTTGATAAAAAATGCTATGCAATAGCTTTACCGCGGCAGTCTCCGAGTGCCACACGTCTTTTTTATTACTTTATACGATATTTAGCAATTTAATTGCAGCTGAAGGGTACATGGAAAGATAGATCTGGATTTTTTATCCAACTATGAGTTAACAATGCCATCTAGTACAAAATTCATGACACTGTTTGCTTTTAAAAAACCAGAAACCGTTAAAACGGGTCCTTGTACACTTGCGACTCAAAAACATCAGTATGGCTGTATGCATAAAAGATTATACATAATATAAGTATTAAAATTTGTATTTTTTGTCTTAGGCTTACTTTTCGTAAGTTTCTATCAGAGCAGTCCCCTAATTCGCTTAACCAAATCGTATCACAATCGTAATTGAATTGCAGGTTTTTGACAGCTCTAGTATGGGCTAAATGTCAAAATCGTCCAATTCAATCACTAGCGAACTGCGATTGAAATAGCTGAATAAGGCCCCAGATGCCCGATGAGTGAAAGGTTCGAGATGTACCCTATGTACTTAGTATAAAAAGCCAGTCGAACCGTATTATCAAATTCTTCACAAATTAGATGTACCTTTTAAAAAAAGTTTTATTTACGATTATTTATTTAATAATTAATTACTGTTCATTTCTTTAGATACATCCCCCATCAACGAATAATTCACTAACATCAAATAAAGATGCAGCGAAAACAGATAATGTAAGTCTTGATTACTAACAGCTAACGTTACTTTATAATATATAAACTTGAGAGGTGTCAAGGGACACCCGGATGGAACGAAGTTTATTTTTAGGGAAGGATTTGTAATAAAATTTTATTTTATTTGAAATTTATTTTAATTCTCTATCCCTCTCCTTCTCCCTCTCACTCTCCCTCTCCCTCTCCCTCTCCCTCCCTCCCTCCCTCCCTCTCCCTATCCCTCTCTCTCCCCCTATCCCTATTTTTCTCTCTCTCCCTCTCACTTTCCTACTCGCTCTCGCTCTCCCTCTCCCTCACTCCCTCCCTCTCACTCTCCTTCTCCCTCCCCCTCCCCCTCTCCCCTTCTCAATTAATACACAACTAAAAATTACAAAAAAGTTTACATTCTAATCAGGTAACAGTTTTGTATCTACCAATATAGTACGTTACATCTTTACTATAGTATAATAAAACTGAAGAGTTTTTTTGGTTTGAACGCGCTAATCTCAGAAAGTACTGTCCCCTAATGCGCGTAGCCAAATCGTATCATAATATGATCACAATCGTAATTGAATTGCAGGTTTTTGACAGTTCTTGTATGGGCTAAAATGTCAAAATCGTCAAATCCAATCACGATCGAACTGCGATTGAAATAGCTGAATAAGGCCCCAGGTTCAAATTGAATAATTATTTTTGTGTTAGATAGTTCATTTATCGAGGAAGGCTTTAGGCTATATAACATCACACTGCGACCAATAGGAGCGTAGCATCAGGGAAAAATATTGCAAAAATAATCGCAATCATAATAACAGAAATTGACGCGAACGAAGTCGCGGGCAACAGCTAGTAATGTAATAAAGCTGAAGAGTTTGTTTGTTTGAACGTGCTAATCTCAGAAAGTACTGGTTCGAATTGAATAATTATTTTTGTGTTGGATAGTCCATTTATCGAGGAAGGCTTTAGGCTATATAACATTACGCTGCGCGACCAAAAGGAGCGAAGCATCAGTGAAAAATGTTGCAAAAATAATCGCGATCATAATAACAGAAATTGACGCGGAAGTCGTGGGTAATAGCTAGTACATTATAAAATCTTATTTTACTTACATTTTAGAAAAGAAGCAAAGAGACACTACTGATCGATCTGCCTTTGGTGGTAAGTTAAAACATTAGAAAACAAAAAAAATTATTTTATTTCATATTATTAGGTCTAGAGGTTTCAGTATCTGCAGGCACAGATCTTGGGGCTCTGGGTTCAAAACCCGGGTCAGGTCATAACAGTTTCAAATTTTCGAACATTGCTCGGGTTTGTGATCACCAACCCGCATTTGGCAAGCATAGTGATTATGACCCATAATTGTTCTGGTAACTGTCAATGATGGAGGCCTTTGCTCTGCAGTGGGATGATTATATGTATATGGCCGTAAACTTATTATGACTATCAACAAGACAAACAAATTCTATTGTCTAGATAGGTACCACTATTTTATAATTTTCTTGGATTTTGTTACTGACTTGAATACTGTTGTCAATGAAGATATTTGATAATTGATATTGAAAAAAAAAATTTATAAAAAGATAATAATAAATAAATGTGGACAACATCACATACCTACCTAAAAGTGGTTGTTTTGACCCAAATGAGTAACTTTCATTTTAGGTTCGGCAAGTTTTTATAATGGTTAATAATTTAGGTTGTCTAAAATATAAATCCTTTAATCCCTCAACCCCCAGGAGGCACTCGGGTGCCACGATAACAATTGATTTCAATTGTGTCTGGAATAACTCACGATCGAGGGATTAAATGGTTTACAATGTACATACAATGGAAAATAATATTATTTTATAGTGCTTAAAAACAGTTTTGGAAAACTTTTTTATTGGCATTTATCTCAGCAATTTTGAATTATTTAGGATGATTTCCGAGCGCCCATTCGTTGGGTGAAGTTTAATTCGGTAAGTGGATTTGTTTTATTTATTTGAGTGATAATACGAGTAGCTTTCACGGTCGGCTACTGACAGACGTGATAATAAATATTTCACGGAAAGTTTTATGTTATGTTTCATGGTTTCAAAAAAGTGAAAAATAAAACCTATTTAAGTCCACTACTGGTTATTGGCCCCATGTAATTCCACAACAAAAAGTAGAATGGCGTCTTATGCCTTCCAAAAATCCTAAACAGGTCATTAGTCCATAAAAATTTCCTTTCATACAAACCTTGTCCTATGAACATAAAAATAAAGTATTCTCCAATTTTGTGCAGTCGATCGGAAGTTATGCGCGTGCATACATTTTGGCATAGATTTAATATTAAATCTATGCATTTTGGTGATTCATTTTTATTTAAGTACTAGCGGACCGTGAACTTCGTGTCGCCTCAGAAAATTAATTGATTTTTACGTCATAAATGTCATTGCATCAAAAATGGCGCAGTTGGAAAAAATATTAAGAAATACGTTTTTGTATTTTTTTTAACGTTACGTTTTTTTTAACGTTTTTAATACTTATTATCCTATTCCTGACGAAACCAAATCCAGAAACACCAAAATCATAAAAATCGGTACAGCAGTTCTCGAGTTATAAGTGGTGTAACTAACATGACTTTCTTATGTATACAGGCTGAAAATTTAGTCACCTTCCGAATTTTATTACAACAATCTACGAGATAAAAAACAAATTTTATTTTGGTATAGCCCAGTAGGTACAAAAATGTCAAAATGTTAAAATGTATAGTTTATATTACATCAAATCAAACCGGTAATGCCATCTATTGAGAATGTTATGCATTATGAATATGATCACTCAATGGTATCGCTAGACAATTTTCCACTAGAGGCGCTTGTGTCGCGTGAGGTCCAATATCATTCACTTTTCACTGGTTTTAGCGGGCTTTGTTGCATAAATTATAATTTCTTTATTTTACCTGCTGGAAAGTGATCTCCTTCATAAAATATCGCAAATATGGATTATTTGGCGATTAATGTGAACGCTTTGAAAGCGGAATTAAGAAAAAGCGCAAAACTAGGCGGCCTCAAGAGCAACTATTTCAGAAGTTAGTTTGTTGATATCAGGATAGTTATTTATAAATAATAAACCTTAATTAGATTCAAGATATAACACTTTGTTTCGGCGCCAATCGCCTTTGACAGAGAGCTATACCCCGGACCTTAGTCTACAGTGGCGCCAACTGGTGAGCGAAGAAACGGTAGTCCTCATTCAGTCTATGTTCTGAATGATTGAATGATTAGGTACTTGTATGTAATATAAATTTACCGTTTCATTCAAAATATATACTTCATTCACCGTTAACCAATGATTAAACAACTCGTTTCATTTTATATGAATAAACTTAGAAAATGTCCGTAAAAAATCTAAAATTTTTGATACTGCCTCCTAGCAACGGTTTTTTTACGCGATGCGCATCTCATTCATTCATTACGATTCTATTCATAAGTTTTTGATTTTCCCTTCATGCCATTAACAGGCTTAGGACCGTAAAAATTGAGAACTATGTATCGAAAAATATTTTCGGGTGAAAAATTGCCCTACATTTTTTACTTCATTAATTACTGAACGCCTATATACAATTTTGAAGGTGATAAAAAAGTCACCTGTATAGGTAGAAGAAGCAAAAGTCTGTATATTAGTATTTATGGTTTTATTAAAATCATTTAATCTCAGGAAAGCAATTACTCACGGCGGGAAATTTCACAGCAATTTTCCTAATAAAACCACGATTTCCCTATTAAGGCGCCCAAATGAAATACGATTATGAAAACATATTTTTAATACCAACTGCTCATATTTGTATCTATATAACATAGGTTGCTAATTTTATTAATATTATATTATGACGGTTTTAAGTAAGTAAAAGTATTAATAATTTGTATAACTTAACTTATCTTAAAAAATATTGTCAATTATGCGAGATTCGCGCTCGTAGACAACCACGAAAGTTATTTGCGAGGCACAAATTTTAATACCAATTATGTAATCAAAAATTAATAAATAAATACGATCTTGGGGTCCTAGGTTCGATCCCGGTAACATAGGTTTCTAATTTTCGAACATTGATCAAATCGCATTTGGCAATTGTGGTGCTTATGCATATTATATCCATTGGGATGTGGAAATGGGAGCAGTGGGATTTCCTGACCCAGGCATCGAACCCCGAAATTTTGGTACCTACCTACTAACGGGTGGTCGGTACGCTGACGATAAAAAATAGTAGTATCATTACGTGATATTTACTTTTGACCTACTATAGAAGCGTATAAGCAGAAGTGTTCTAATAACTCCCGCTTGATTTGACGCGCTATTTGATTGAATGCTTACGCAAATTAGTTTTCAATATAGATCGGTCGATCTGGCGCGCGAAATCAAAGTGCGGGAATTTAATACCCTCCCTAGTTGTTGGCGTTCCATGGAAAAAAATACTAGTGATGTGTATCACGAATAAATTAGATATATTAGATATCGACGACTCAATTCGTTGTGTTTAGATTTTTGGTTTAGGTTTGTCGAGCCTGTCTCGGTGTGCTGAGATGTTTTTAGTAGATTTCATCATTAATTATTTTAAAACTATTACCTAGTCATTAAAAAATAAATTAATGCGTATAATGTAGGTACTTGGCGTACTGTTTAGCGTAAATTTGATATTTGTTTGTATATTTTTTTTTAATAAATAAAGCATGTCAAGTATTTATACTGTCTTTCAAGCCACGACCTACCCGTGAGCTAGATTTCATCACAATCCATTTAGCTGTTTTAACGTGAAGAACGTACATTTAGACACGCACTCACAAGCTTTTGAGTTACGTGATAAATATTATGTGAACACGTGGCACTATTATTTACGATACGCAATAAGAAGACTTAAAATAGAACCAAAGCTACTCCCATAACTCTTTAGAGCCGCTTAATTTTTATTTTTATTTTTACCCGCAATTTATTTGCTTAAAACACAGTTTAAAAAAAAAACACATAACTCATATTTTATTCTTGAGTGGGAATCAGAAATTGTTGAAAGCTGCGCGGGGTGGTTGAAAGATGTTTAAAATTGCCGAAAGCCGTCACAGGCCTTACTCCGCAACACAATGTCCGTATATTCGAGTCCATCTGTCCCTATCACTCAATACCGCTGTGTAAAGGTATCTGAAAGAGACAGACATATCCGTAAATACGAGCTTCGTGTGGCAGAGTAACGCATCACATCCAGATCTGTTTTAGTCTCAGAGTCATTTTATTGGTCAATTTCTATATTTCAAGACAGTCTAACAGCGAACTAGTTAAATTCATTAACTCATAATAATATGGCTCATCACACCTCAGTCTTTCTGTAAGGTGTTTAGAAATCCTACTGCGGAAGGCCCCTGTTCATATAGCACTAATACTAACATATTTAAACTTCTTGGCAACCAATCATGACAAATTATTCTGTCTTAAACATTTGTCCTCGTAAGAGTTCGAAGCTGGGACACTAAGTGACTTTTACCCTTAGATACTAGGCTTTTTATTAACATCGATAATGACTAAAAGAGCACATTACCACAAACGAGTCATCTGACTCGCGCGTTTTTCGTAGCAAAAATAAACCTAATATAAATATTAAATATTTTATAAAACAGTTACCAACTAACTAAATAATGTACCTATTATTATTATTATAAGTTAGCATAAAATTGGCTCTAAATGTATCAAATTTTTAACTTTTTAATTTTTAATGTATAAATGTAATAATAAGTTATATGGCGCCATCCTTTCTGTCTACTAACATTTATATTGCTGTGCCCGAACAGGGTCTATAATGAAACTATAATATATTTAATACTTGTAACACCTTTATAACATTATGGAATGCAATAAATTATTTGAATTTGAATTCATTAAACTATTTTGTTAAAGAACTAACGCACCACCCGCGCGCAACTTTAGTAAATCGTCCCTAGTTAAATCACGCCGGTTACATCAAGTTCTCGAATAAATCGTACTACCTGGATGAATCAAGTTCCCGGACAAACTTGCAAAAGACCTTAGTTTAGCCCTATCGCAAAATTATTTCTTAGCTAAAAATTCGTTAACTCTAAAATTTTGAGAATGCTTAGACCTCTTTAATCTGAGCCTGTAGCAAAAACCGGTTCTTAGCGCACGTTTAGTAATTACCTCCTCGTTAAATTTCAAGTTTGTAACACGAAAAATTAAGTGCTTTCATACAAACTGCGAGAGCATTTAAACCTCCTCAATACGGCCCTGTCGCAAAATCCGTTCTTAGCAACGTCTACTAACTACGAGTATATTGCTGAGCTCCCTGAATATGAACTTAGATCGTATTTTGATGAATAGGGTTAGACCTGCTACAATAATATTAATAATCTTACTAATCTTCTTACTGTCTTATTCCTATTATAATTGTGAATGTAAGTTTGTTCGTTTACTACAGTACTTAACCGATCATCATCAGTGCAGGATTTACACATTTGCCGCCCTAAAGCTATACATTTTTTGCCGCCCTCTAAAATGACCTCTAAAATTAGATACACTGTTCACAATGAAGTTAATTCCTTTTTTTTTTACAACATTTTCAGTAAATTTTTGAGCTAAGAAAAACAAAGATTTGTTTTTACTGCTGAAATTATAATTTTTTTGGGCCCATTTTGCCTTCCCCTTAATTGTTCCGCTCTAAGCTTCAGCTTTTTCAGCTTCTATATTATGTTAAATCCGGCACTGATCATCATAAAACGATGTGCACATATTCTTGGAGTTATTAGAAGTAACATAGGCTATTTGGTATTCCACTGTTGGGCACCATTTTCCGCACGCACGATTTGAAGTCACGAGCCGCGGGCGTAAAGCTAGTAATATAAAAATATGAATGCGAAAGTTTGGATGGATGCTTGTTACTCAATCACGCCAGAACGGCTGAAGGGATCTGGATGTAATTTGGTGGAGAGATAGATTATGGGCTGGAGTAGCACATATGTTACATTTTATCCTGGAAAAATGTAGTTACGGTTCCCGTGGATGGTTTAAATTTCCTAAATTCCACGCGGGCAACAGCTAGATAGTGTGGAGAAGGTACCTAGGCCGGTGTTAACGAGCGGAAATCATTAGCAAACTAATTTTCAAAATCCATATTTAGTTGTGGATTTCCGCAAAGTAACGCTGGAGTCTATTAACAGTGCGCATAGGCGCTCCGTAATATAGACGATAGATGGATATCGATCCATAAATCCCGAACTACCGAGCCTTAAAATGAAACAATCAGTTCATTAAGTGAAAGTATTGGAACGCCAAATCACTAATGCAAGTTAAAAGAAAACCTGTTTTTTTATTGCAGCTGTATGAAACTCAGGATGGACTAGCAAGAGTAACGGTACCGTATTAAAATGATGATTTTTTTCTATTTTGTTTAAGTTGTAAAATATTGTTTATCTAGGTACCTACTTATCATGATTTATAATGTTGATGAATATGTTTGATTGCCATTTTTCTTTCTATTTAGAGTTTCCCCCTTAACTTTTAAAAGCTATAATGAAATAACTTTGAAAAATATATTATGTGTATTGGAGGGTTATTTTCGCGTCAAGTTCTAATGCTTACCTTTTGTTTTAAAAACTACTTTTTATTTTATTGTTACAGGATCCTAAAACAGGGAAAAATCGACAGGCCATTATAAATGTAGGTTACCTACAGATATTTCCAACTATAATAATAATTCTATTCTATTTTTAACCGTTTGAAAATATTTCCTGGATAAGTAACAAAGTTACAGAAAATGTAAACTGAATGTCAATTTTGTTTGTTGAACATATATTTCGACCGGCTGAGGTGGGACTATTAACAAAACTTCACTTACCTAGAGACTGCTTTAACCTTTGGGATGCCAAGACATTGGTTGTGTTTATTTGAGCATTTACGCTGTAAGCTAGCGGAGTGCATGCATTAGAAATGTTACCCCCAACATCCGTTAGAAACATTTTTACAAATATAAAAAAATATATATTGCTTCGAAGTTGTTGGTTTAGATTAGAAAATGTCTTGAAAAATCGCTCTGTAAACATAATATAGAAACTGTAAAATCGGTACGTATTATTTTAAATATTTTTTCCGCTATGACATGTAGTGTTATGTCACATACAAAACTAACTGAGTGTGGCCAGTAAATAATGTAAATAATTTTTACGTTAAATGGTTGTTTTTTTTCAGGGGTCAATATTCGTCCCAGTAATAGACCACAGCGTGGCTGGTCCAGGATTTGTTATAACAGTAAGTCCGAGATTTAACTGTGACATAATTAAGCATTTTTTTAACGATTAATATGATATGAGTAATTGCAATCCCAGTCTGAATATAAATTTTGACACGCTGGAATAATTTCTTTTCGTTCCAAATAAATAAAAATTAATATAGCAAAAGCAATAAACAAGTGTATTTTATCTATTTCATTCAAAATACTAGAACTGCTTTTAAGTTTGACGACCTAACTAAATGGTGGAGTGCCGGTGCCGGAAACACCGGGTTTTAATGTGTCGCTTCCTCCGAGGACCCAGATTAAATTCCAGGACGTAGGAAAAAATGATTTTTCTATGTTTTATTCCTGGCGTGTGTGGTCTCCTTGTTGTTGCTGATTTCCACAAAGAAGTGATTTACATAATTACCTTTTTTACGATCAGAACAATGTATGCGATGTTGTATACATTTATTTAGTTAACTATTTTGCTCCAAGGCAGTTCTAAAGCCACACAAATTGTGAAACTAATTAGGTCACTGAAAGAAAGAAGCTGGCCAATTTGGTTGGGTTTTGGCGGTGAAATGATTGCAGTAAACAAGTTTTCGTGTTCAAATAAATGAAATATGGGTGACCTAAATTGTGGTTTTTATAATTAGGGTATTTATAATTATCAAATTTATAGTTGCTGGCCCTAGCACCATCATCATCGTCTAAGTCAAACGACATCCATTGCTGGACATGGACTCCCCTAATTATCTCCATGAGTAATAAAAATAAAAATAACACTGCCAAGACGTTATACATAATCCATACTAATATTATAAATGGAAAAGTGTGTGTGTTTGTTTGTTTGTCCGTCTTTCACGGCAAAACGGAGCCACAAATTGACGTAAATTTTTAAGTGGAGGTAGTTAAAAGGATGAAGAGTGACATAAGCTACTTTTTGTCTTTAATTAACTCCCCACTTCCCTAAAATGGGGGGTGGAAGTTTGCATGGAGCATTCCGCAATTTTTAAAGGTAGAAAGTTAAAAATGGTATGTGGACTATTTGAGACTAACAAATAATCGTGCATCATTTTTTTTGGAAATCCGCCCCCAACCCCTTAAAAGAGGGGGTGAAATTAATTTGTTGCCCCCAATTTAACGCGAGCGAAGCCGCGGGAAAAAGCTAGTGGTTACATAACCTCGGCTTTGTTTGTCAGGTGGTCAAAAATGCACAGTGTAAATCCAGAACCTTTCCTTTTTTGTACTATGCGTCGTGCCACCCACTTCAGCTACGCCATTTTCAGAGCGATGTCGACTAACTAAGTTCTCCTATGAATTTCTATATTTCTGATTTTATCACGCAAAGACATAGGCGATTCCAAGAGAAGAATTTTTACGCCACGCATTGCGGAAGGGCGATCGCAGTTTTATCAGTGGTGGAAAGAACGCGCTTTTGTCATCTTCTGGCAGTACCTACTCCTATATTTTGTTCTTGCTTTGGCAATAGATAATCCTGTAATCAGCTCTTACGAAATCAATAGAGAAAACAAGCGATGTTATTCTATTTAAAGCTGGTTCCACAGGGCTGAAACAAGTATTTAATCTAGGAAAATTTAATAATTTTATTTTAAAACATATAGATCACATCCGTTCTGTAAAGAGTTCAGCCACAAGTAACAGTTCTCCATTTTAACTAACCTTCATTTTTCATTTCTCGAATGCAAAGACACTACCGCCATCTACCGAAGCTCCGCGAATGCCGGCCAGAGAAGAAGCAGTGCTCAACACCTTGAAAACCAATGTTGATATGAAGAAGATAGATGAACGCGATTGGCTGGCCATAGTTTCCGCCTTGGGAGGGCGGTATGATGAAGACTACAGGGTATGGAATAATTATCAGTACCTATAATTTGAATAAGAATCACCATTTCATGTCCTAAGTAGTTCTGTTCGGAACACGGACCAGGCTGTCTAGGTATAAGAACAACTGTTCCACCAAAAACTCTGTACTAACGTCAAAGATTATTAGCAATGTCAGAATCGTTTTCGTGGTAAAAACAGCTCCCGTATTTAGTGCGAAAATGCCGATAAATAAAAAAAAAACTTGAGACGTGTCAAGGGATATCCGGATGGAACGAAGTTCATTTTTAGAGAAGGAATTGTAATAAAATTGTATTTTATTTTTAATTATCTGTCTCTCTCTCTTTCTCTCTCTCTCTCTCTCTCTCTCTCTCTCTCCCACTCCCTAAACCTCTAGATCGAATCTTGTACTGAGAAATACATGCATTTTATTAACCTTTTTCTTTCTTGCCTTCCGACGCCGTCGGCCCAGGCACGTGCTGAACGACCCCGACGATCCGATCACCGCGTATGTCACAACAGCCAACACCGCCTTAAGCACTTCAATTACTGCACAACACAGTAGTTCTCCACACCACACCCGTCGTCGGAGGCGGGTGCGTGGTCCTGCCTTTCATTTCGGCCGACACAATCATGTGCCTGGCCGCTTCTCACCTGCCCCCCCCTCGGACGGCGACTCAAGCCGAGGTCCGAGCCTACAGAGGCGCCCTTGAGGTCGCTGTCCGATCCCCCCTCCCAGATCGGGCCCGCCATGGAGCCCGACCGTGATCCGGCATGCCACGGCATCTCCGGTTCCGGCGGCGCCACCACTGGTGGGTTCGCCATTTGGTAGGGTGCCCTTAGCACCCCACACTGGCCCGATCACGCCCGCTAGTATGGGCCCCGGTGCGAGCGAGCCTGAGGCTTCGCTTCGCGAAGCCTCACCCTCGGCCGCATCGGAGTACCGCTAGCGTGGCGGACCTAGGCTGAGCGCCTTCAGCGCTCGCCACACTCTGCCCGGTTTAACTGATTAAAGCCTCCCATATGGGGTTTCAGTGATAGGTCCGTCCAATAAAAATTTAACTAAAACGGACCGTGACAAACATGATCGTTTTGGACCGATATATTTTCAAATATTACTAAGTATAACTTTTTTTACAGTGTGATGGAGATTCTTGTCAATCAAGAGTAAGTCAAGATTCATAGCATTTAAAACGATCGAGATCCCGAAAACTAGTCTTCTTCTGAATCATAATGTAATAACTACTTTTAGACTTGGTGAAATTAGGTAAATAAATTGGAACGTTGCAGCGTTGCAATGTCGACTGTTTTTTAAAGGCAAAGGAACCAATTTGCAAACACTAAAATGATCTACATTTTAACTGACATAAAGAACTGGTACGCCCTAGTTACTATACTACGGAATAATTAAATATTGCGGCTTTGTAGCACATATTTTGGGCTTTATCTAGTGCAAAACGTGTACTTTAAAATGATCTGCTTCAAAACGTCACTCTGTGTCCACCGTACTATTTTGCGTCCTGTGATTACAGTGAGGCAGGGCGAAAATGTGGACAATTTTGTCAGATCCAAAAAACATATGTAAAATACTTTTCATTTTTTTTTATCGCCTTCTATAAAGTTTTGTGACACGCAATAAAGAATTTGAATTTAAATTTGATACAGTATATGAATTAGTAACATGAATTTGATGAAGTTTGAGATATCCGCTCCCTGCGCATACGTAAACATTTTTGTGTACAGTTGCTTCAACTTAACACATACTCATCGTCGATCAAAAAGTGTTCGTTGAAAAGTGTCTACGTTTGCGCAGCGCCTGATATAATTTTTAAGTAATTACATAACAAGTATTTTATTGTTTTTCACAGTGCTATAGTTTAGGCTGTCAAACCAAAGTAAGTAATTGACGACATCATCATTTAGGCTACGTCTGCATCAGGCCACCACTGATAGAGAACTAAGGTATATTTTATTGGGTATACCCTCAGATCATATAAAGAAGGAGATATGAAATTACTCGTAAATCCTTAGCGAACCCGTGTCTCCGAATTATTTTTGTGTGCAACGCAACTACAATAACACTGTTGTAAGCATAAGGATCACACTATATCAATTTACAACGCTCATTGGTGCGCACACAAACATGGACCCAATCACAGCGGATACCACTTACTCGCTTACACAATGCGTCATTTGGTGTGTGCAAATTAGTGTGTCGCTACAAAGTGTGGTCACGACGCACACGTCAGGCAGTGAACGCTTTGATTAAACCTCGATACATTGCGCAGTCGCATAGTACTCACAACACAGCTAATTAGTGTTAAGCCTTCAATGTATATTGTACCGATACAATTATCGTTACATGGATGTTTTCATTAAATAATTCGCCGCGGTGTGCAATAGTTCTGGGCCCCAATTCTGCTAATTTATAAATGGCTTAATAGCATCGCAATCGTATATTTTGACATTACTTCCATATTAAATGTGTCAAAATATACAATTGCGTATTGAGCCATTTGTAAATTAGCGGAATTGGGGGCCTGTTTGCCCATATTGGATACGCACGCGCCACGCCCCCATTTCATATCTATTTCTTTATATGATCTGAGGGTATACCTAACGCACGTCTTTTGTTTTTCCCATCCGATATGTAGGATAGCGGAGATTTAATTTTAGGAGGAACCGGAGGAGAAAAAAAATATTCACAACTGTCACGTGAATGTAGTCCATAAACCACGGCAACACTGCCAAAGATTCCGGACACAATTAGCTCATATTGCGTGGATAGGAACCTCACTGACGATAAAAGTTAGAGGCTATAGTATTTTATCGTCTAAACGTGACCACAAATGTAGTAAAGTGTAAACGTCGGGATAAACCAAAATATAATGTATCTAATACTCTTCCTAAGTGCTAATGGTTTGATTTAAAGATTAAATTAAGTTTTTGCGATCGCTATCTGTTGTTCTTAATACCTAATTACGTTTCATGATTTTCAGTTTCCCAAACTATCTCCATACTAAATTTCATCTAGATAAGGGTAACGGACAGACATACAGACTTCTATCTACGTTAAGTTTAAATAATATTGATACTTTAAAAAGACGTGTGGCATTCGGAGACTGCCGCAGTAAAGCTATTGCATAGCATTTTTTATCAACTTATGCAATTAATAAACTAAAAAAAAAGACGTGTGGCACTCGGAGACTGCCGCGGTAAACCTATTGCATAGCATTTTTTATCAACTTATGCAATTATAAAACTAAAAAGTATCACCGCTGTGCCGGGGTGTTAGGTTATTTTCATTACGGAATATCTGGATTCGGTCTCCACGCTCAAGGCCCGCGATAGAAGCTATGCAATAGCTTAATTTTATAATTTTATGTATTTTCTAATTTTGACTTAGGTAATTAAATTTTTCTGTTATTTTAGCAGATATGGTTACCATAGGCAACCATACTGTCAAAATCCTTATTTTCTTCTGAATTATTTTAAATTTCGGAAATTCAAAATTGTTCGATCGTGCCTCGCCCCGAGTGTTAGGTTAGGTTATTTTCGTTACGGAATTTCTGGATTTGGTCTCCACGCTCAAGGCCCGCGATAGAAGCTATGCAATAGCTTAAAAGTATCACCGCTGTGCCGGTCGGAGTGGGGGGGGGTGTTAGTGGTGTTAGGTTATTTTCGTTACGGAATTTCTGGATTCGGTCTCCACGCTCAAGGCCCGCGATAGAAGCTATGCAATAGCTTAAAACAATGTCTTTATGACGCAATATGTCATGCGTCTCAATTTGACCTTATGAAAATTAGTGTTTAACCCACCGTTAGTTTATAATCTCACGCGTTGTTTTGCAAACTGACAAATCTCACAATTTTACGGTGACATATACACAAAATTATCATCCCAAACTGTCCAACCGTTTAGGAGGAGTTAGCTGACAAAAACAAGTACGGAACAATTGTGTACTTAATTAAATATTAATGAGCATTACCATATTATCTTTTTCTCTAATTCCAGTGTTCGGGGGACACTTGCGCATCAGGAGTGAGTACAGTTCAACTTATTGTAGAAAACTTTGCAACATTATACCTCTTCTCAAACCAACTATTCACCTTCATTTGAGATTGTGAGTAAAGAAAGATAGAAAGAAAGAAAAATTATTGATTTAGCATCAGACAAAACAAAATACACATATCAATAAAAAAAAAACACTATACCACAACATTTAAAAATAAAATAAACTGATGCCAAAAGGATCTAGCTCAGCATTTGTCGTGGCAACTTAAGGCATGCCACGACGCTGATATTATGCGGGAGCCTACACATAATACATTAAAAAAACAAGAAGTAAACATAAAACGAGTGAGAAAAAAATAAAGGCAACAAAGTTCAAAATTAATTAGCAAGACATAAATCAAATTAATAATAGAATCTGTTAAAACAAAACATTTAATTTTGTTCTATGTTGTTGTGTAGCGACACTTTGTAGAGCCAGCAAACTATTTTGTAGCCGTAGCAACAGTAGTAGCGATTCGTAGCCGTAGCAGCTGTAGCAGCGGTTTGTAGCCGCATGAACCAGTCGTATTCTACATGCGTCTTCGCGGTACCACAGCCACAGAATAACTAGTAGTACTAGCGTACACTAGAACCACTCTCTAACAAAAGTAAAGGGCCCCAATACCGCTAATTTACAAATGGCTCAATAGAATCGCAATTGTATATTTTGACACATTTATTATGGTAGTAATGTCAAAATATACGATTGCGATGCAATTGCGATTCTATTGAGCCATTTGTAAATTAGCGGAATTGGGGCCCAGATTAGGTATAAAAATGGGTACCTATTATTTAAACGAGTGACCGACTGATTAAAAAAGTGATGAAAATAATTAAGTTACGTTACAGTATAACTAAGTGAGCACTACTCCTTTAGTATTCTCTTACGACGCCTATGGGAAGGGCACATTAAAAGAACAGCCTACCCCTTGGTAGGCTGTTCTTTTAATGTGCCGGCACCAAACATAGACGTTACAAGTTTTTTTTTAAATTGAAGCCATTTTCAGTGTGTCGCCGATTCGTGTACTGCGTATGTAAGTGGTAAAACAAATTCGTACTAATATTATAAACTGAAAAGTTTGTATGTATGGATCAGAAAAAAAGTAAGAAAGTGCTACAAACAACTATATGTATAGATGTTTCTAGCACTTTCAAACAAAGACTAGCCAATGGAATTTAATGAATCTTTCCAGTAATTTGGTTTTGACATCAGAATAACATATAGGATATAATTTATTCTGACATTAAGCGGGAACATGGCATAATTATATCGACGGCAGAAAGCGACTTTGTCGTATCTCAAAAAATACGACTTTACACCAGAGCCAAAAAACTATTTAAAAAAATTCTAAATCATAAATTAAGAAAGATAGAAAGTTGAAATTTGAAACATATTTCTACCTCTCTAAATATTATTTGATGAAGTTGATTGAAATATCCTAGAGTTACTACTTCATTGACTTTTTACTAGTTACAGCAATTGATTATTTAATATTGAGCTGCAGAAATGTTGTATCTGTAAGGTAAAATGTATGACTAATTAAAGTGGATATAAATTTCCATGCAGCGGATCTGCCGTATCTCAAATATGTGATAAAGTTAACATGGTTATTTAGCAGTATGAGCTTTCAATTAAATTACTTTCTACATATGAAATGTTTTAAATACAATAAGAACCAGAGATGTAAACACAATAAAATAATGTATCTTTTTTGAATCCTTTTATTTCAATTTAAAGAATGTGATGACACAAGAAAATCAGTCTGCCATAATTTGTATTCTTTATTAATTTCAGTAATCAGTCTGTTTAACCTCTTATTTATTAGTTACATACATCAGTCTGCTATACTTCCTCTTTATTCTTTTCAACAATCAGCCTGCTATAGTCTCTCTTCTTTATTAATTTTAAGGAGTACTTTCTCTTCAATAGTTTAACAGTCAGTCTGCTATAGTTCTACTAGTGGTGGAATCCTAGTGGTCTACCCTGGGCAAGGGCATCTTTGGTTTTCTAACCAATGATGACGGCAAACAAATACCTCTGCGATGGTAGGCTTCGTAAGAGGCTGCCTGGATGCTACCACCCTCCTGCAGGAGTCCAGCGCCAAACAGTTTTTCTGTGTTCCGCTGGTGTGTGGGAGAATCAGTACCTCTGGGTAAGTTCGCTCCATCTTAGGCTTCTTCTTAACCGTATTGTTAAGTATGTAGTCAAGAGCAAGCCCATTATTTATAAAAAAAAATCTTCGTCATTAGTTTCAACAATCAGTCTCCTATATTTGGTCTACTTTATTAAATTAAATAATCAGCATGTTACTCTTCCTTTTCTTCATTAGTTACATAAATTAATCTGCTTTACATCATCTTTATTTGTTTCAACAATCACTCTGCTATCTTCATCATCATCATCATCAGACTATAGCAGTTCAGTGCTGGACATAGGCCTCCCCAGTTGCACGCCACTTAGGTCGATCCTCGGCTTCTCTCATCCAGCTCCTGCCAGCCATCTTGCGCAAATCGTCACTCCACCTGGCCTGAGGGCTTCCTACACTACGTTTGCCAAGACGCGGTCTCCACTCAAGAAATCGTTTACTCCAGCGGTTGTCGGTTCTGCGGCTAATATAACCAGCCCACTACGACTTCAGCTTGCTAATCCGGTGGGCTATGTCGATAAACTTTAGTTCTCTGCCGAATCACCTCATCCTATATTACAAGCATAGCTCTTTTCATAGCCCGCTAAGCGATTTTGAACTTGTGGACTAGTCGTACCGTCAGTGGCCACGTTTCCGGCTCCGTATGTCATTTTGAGGCATTGTGAGATCGACGATGAGAAGACTCGACTTAGTTTCCCAAATACTGCCCAACCCAACTGAATTTTTTTGTTCACCTCATCCTCAGAGTTGTTTCTTCCCAATTGCAATGTCTGCCCAAAGTACAAATATTTTTGAACAACTTCGAGAACGGTACCGTGCACTCAATCGGCTCCGGTAGTACATGTCCATTGAACATAACCTTGGTTTTATCCAGGTTCACCCGTAAGTCGATGCGTACAGAAGAGGTAGCCAGGTCATTCAGCATCTGTTGTAGGTCCTGCAGCGTTTCTGCCATAATGACAATGTCGTCTGCAAATCACAAGTGAGAGATGTATCCACCATTGATGTTGATGCCCCGTCCTTTCCAGTGCAGCGTCTTGAAAATATCCTCCATTGCATTTGTGAACTTTTCGGGGAAATTACGTCCCCTTGTTTCACTCCTCCATACAACGGTATAGGTTTTATTTGCCGATTATGTACTTGGACAGACATCGTGGCAGCTTTGTAGAGACATCTTATCACTTGGACGTACCGTCAATCTACTTGGCAACGCTGCAGGGATTCCAAAACGGAGAAGATCTCGATTGAGTCGAAGGTTTTCTCATAGTCTACGAATGCTAGACACAAGGGCTGATTATACTCTTCTGTCTTCTGTATAATCTGCCGCACTGTGTGGATGTGGTATAAGGAGCCGTATCCGCTCCGAAATCCAGCTTGTTCCGGTGATTGAAATTTGTCGAGTCTTCGCGCAAAGCGGTTCGTGATAACTCTTGAAAACAGCTTATAGACGTGACATGGATGGGAAATGGGTCAATAGTTCTTCAGCAGAGTCTTATCTCCCTTTTCGAAGAACAGGACGACCACACTCCTACCCCACGCCTCCGGAGTTCTCCCTTCAAACTAGACAGCGTTAAAAAGCTTTTGAAGCTCCCTCAGTATGGGTTTACCTCCAGCCTTCAGCAACTTTGTTATAACGCCATCCTCTCCAGGGGCTTATCCATTTTTCAGCTGTTTAAGAGCCATTTCGATTTCATCAATGTTGACTTCCGGCAGGTCTTGATTGTAGTGGCGTGTTAACGCGGCTCTAGGGTCCTCATTTTCGGGATCAGGTAGAGATCAGAGTAGCGTATAACGAAAAACTAAAATCTTACAAAAGCACATCGTTAAGAGGAGAACCGAAGACCAGATAATGACACAAGCAAAAATGACGGAATAAAATGCATAAAAATAGGAAAATTAAAAATAGACAATAGAAGTAAAAAAAGTGTTTACATAAAATCCGGTCCGATAACCGATTTGTAACACCCTTAAAACCTATAGGTACTGACAACCCAGTTTACCTTTGCTTTAAGTACTCGTATTTGGTACTTATAATGTAACGTAATCCTTCAACACTGCATCGGTCAATAAAGATCTAAGAAAAGAAAAATAAAATGAGTAATAGATAACCTATAAACTAATAAGTGGGCGACAACCTTTTACACGCCTACTTTAAATCTAGTCTTATCTTTAATTAGCTTCATCATATCAGCTGAACGACGCCCACTGCTGGGCATAGGCCTCCCCCAAGGATCTCCACAACGATCGGTCCTGTGCTGTCCGCATCCAGCGGCTTCCCGCGACCTTGATCAGATCGTCGGTCCACCTTGTAGGGGGCCTGCCCACGGAACGTCGTCCGGTACGCGGTCGCCATTCGAGAACCTTTCCGCCCCAACGGCCATCGGTTCTCCGCGCTATGTGTCCCGCCCACTGCCACTTCAACGATGCAATCCTTCGAGCGATGTCGGTTGTTTTAGTTCTCCTGCGGATCTCATCATTTCTGATTCGATCGAGTAGGGAAATACCAAGCATCGCTCTCTCCATTGCTCGCTGGGTGATCTTGAGCCTTCTTATGAGACCCATAGTAAACGACCACGTCTCACTCCCATAGGTCATTACTGGCAACACACACTGGTCAAAGACTTTCGTCTTGAGACACTGAGGTATTTCGGACGCGAATATATGCCGGAGCTTCCCGAACGCTGCCCATCCGAGCTGGATTCGACGAGAGATCTCTTTCTCGAAGTTGGACTTACCTAACTGGACTATCTGTCCCAGGTAAACATAGTGGTCAACAACTTCGAGTGCAATGTTCCCAACGTTAACTGGAGCGGGTGCAACATGGGCATTTAACATGATTTTCGTCTTGTCCATGTTCATCCTAAGACCCACTCTTTGAGAAGCATTACCGAGATCTTCGAGCATAATGTTCAGGTCTTCCAAGGTCTCAGCCATAAGAACTACATCATCGGCAAATCGCAGGTGTGTTAGGTATTCGCCATTAATGTTGATGCCGCGTCCTTTCCAGTCCAGAAGCTTGAAAATATCCTCCAACGCAGCTGTGAACAGTTTCGGAGAAATAACGTCTCCCTGTCTCACACCTCGCTGTAGTTGGATCGGATTAGAGCTCTGGTTCTGTAATCGGACCGACATGGTGGCGTTTTGGTATAAGTACTTTAGTACCTCGATGTACCTGTAGTCTATTTGGCACCTTTGGAGAGACTGCAGCACTGCCCAGGTCTCAATCGAATCAAAGGCTTTCTCATAGTCCACGAACGCTAAGCAAAGTGGCAAGTTATACTCTTCGGTCTTCTGTATAACTTGCCGCAGCGTATGAATGTGGTCTATGGTACTATAGCCTTTTCGGAACCCGGCTTGTTCGGGAGGTTGGAAGTCGTCGAACCTGCGAGTGAGACGATTCGTAACGACTCTCGAAAACAACTTATAGATATGGCTCAGAAGCGAGATCGGTCTGTAGTTCTTCAAGAGAGTTTTGTCACCCTTCTTGAAGAACAGCATCACATCGCCTCTGCCCCATGCCTTTGGCGTTTTGCCCTCGAGTATGACAGAATTAAAGAGCTTCTGGAGGACCTTAAGTACCGGCTTACCGCCCGCTCTAAGGAGCTCTGTTGTGATTCCGTCATCACCCGCTGCCTTGTTGTTTTTAAGCTGCTTGAGAGCCATTCTAATCTCGCACAGGCTGACGTCCGGGATATCTTCAGAATAGTGTCGGGTAAGCTTGGCTCTAGGGTCTTTAGCCTTGCTTTCAACAGGTGTTTTCGTGGAGTATAACTGTCCATAGAAACTCTCAATCTCCCTCAGGATTTCAGGTGTTGACGTAATGATGCTACCTGTCTCAGTTTTCAGCCTCGTCAATTGGCTTTGCCCAATAGACAGATCTCTGGCGAACACTTTGGAGCCTTTGTTCCGCTCAATGGCCTCTTTAATACGTCGGGTATTAAATTGACGAAGGTCGCTCTTCAAAGACTTCGATATCTGTCTATTGAGTTGCCGATAGCGATGGGCATCCGATGAGTTCTGTAGCCTCATTTCGTTTCTCTGATCCATGAGTAGGAGAGTCTGACTGGAGAGTTTCTTTGATTTGGGACGGCGGGTTTTAAAGTACTTAGACCCTACCGTACGGACAGTATCCACCACCATGTTGTATAGATCGTCCACATCGATGCTGTTCTCAAGGGCTTCGAAACGGTTTTGAAGCTCGAGCTGAAAACACTCGGGGTTTTGAATTTGAGCCGGTATTGGTCGGAGCGTGGATTTTATCAGTCGCGCTCTTTCAAGCTTTACGTCGATATTCAATGTGCCTCTGACCATGCGGTGATCGCTTCCTGTCTTAACAGCGTTGATCACAGCGACATCATCGAATATGTGCTTCTTCGTTGACATGATAAAATCGATCTCATTTTTGACTTTACCGTCCGGGCTGATCCAGGTCCATTTGCGGCTTACGGGCTTCTTGAATTAATTAGCTTATCATTAATTAGCTTATCATTTGTCAAAACATACTCAGTTGGCTTACTAATATTTGTTTTCTGCTTATATATTTGACAAATGCTGAACTTATGATACTAATAAACTAAACAATACAGCTACCCACGTCAAAAAAGTAGGTAAGCTTTTGTCCTTTACTTACTTATTTGCTACTATCCTAGAATTTTATACTCGCTCACTAGGTACTTAGCATACTAGGTACCTAGTATGCTAAAATAAACAGAATTTCAACACATTTCACTAAATATAGGTTAATTTTATTACTTACTTGTACTCTTACTGAGTTTTGTTTTTATTATTTCTAAACACCTGATTAAAAACTTTTTAATTATATTTTTCTCAATTATTACAATTCCGCGTTCTTAATATCGGCGCTAACGCACAATTGCCGCGCGATCAAAATGGCGTAGAGTGAAAACTCGTCGGAGCGGGGGAAGGGGTTCTGTCTGGCTAGAGTTCTATTCTAATGATTTTAGTGAGATTTTCGCTATTAGATGAAACGTTTAAAATGTAGTAACTATTCGATAAGTACACACGCCAGTTCGGACCATTTGCTGTATGTTTGACAACGTAATATTTTGGGTCGGCTGAAATGCTGTATCTCTTTAAAGTCAATGTTGAACTCAGGAAAATAATGTTGTAACTGTTTATTATTCTAGTAGTATTGTCGTATCTATTTTATTTTCAAAAGTTGCGATTTTCTCACTATTTACAGCAATTGGTCGAGCAAATTGTAAACAAAATAGAAAAAAGTCAACGTCGTATCTTTAATTTTTTTCCTCGTAGAAAGACGAGACATACACCATTCGACGCGGCTTTTTTTTCTTATCAACAATACATTAAAAAGTCATATAGGTCAATTTTTGAGATACGCCATTTCCGCTTTCTGCCGTCGATATTTTATGTTAAGGCACGTGATACAGACGGTAGATGGCGCTGCCAGTAACCATATTTTTTTTAAGTAATCATTCGTTTTTCTCTGAAGCCAATACCGAATTTCATTCGGATGAAGTTTGCTCTGGTTTGTGATCACCAACCCGCATTTAGGAAGCGTGTAAATAATGTTTATTACATGTAATCATCACTGCTTTTGTACTGCAGTGGGATGACTACTCGTTACTGCACCTTACTTTTACCAATATTTTTATTTACAGTGTAAGGGTCCTGGATGCTTAGCCATGGTTAGTTAACCATTATACCTACTAAATAATTTTAACTTAATTACAATGTAAGTACAGTGCTACTTTTCAAGTGAAGATTAAGTTTTTTTTTTAATGTATATGTCGGAAGGTCATGAATACGGTCGCTGTGATATTGATGCACCAACGACGAGTGACGATAATGGCGTCGTTTGGCAGAGTCTAGCGAACATTCACCGGGCCACTTTTGCTTTGTGAGTCGTCGAGTGAAGTCGTTGCCTAGGAACTGCCGTGTATCATTATCAGTGTAGATTCTAGATTTAGTTTATCACAGTAATTATCGGTCGGGAGTGAAAGTGTTATTTGATTGTAATTCTGTAAAGTTTAATTTCGTGTTTATAACAATAATTAAATAAGTGTCAAATTAGTGTTGCATATCATTTTATTGCCTGTGATCTTTTAAGCCCACAATGTCTAATAATGGCGGCGAAACTCCACCCTTATCCGATATATATCAATATTTTAACACAAAGATACCATATTTTATTGACATTTTGATTGGGTTACACTGACCGTGGTCACAACTGACTGGAACAGCGATTCATTTATTCCTACCACACCCCAGAATATTTACGGTAGATTAGTTTGATTATAACATTTATAAATAGATAAGCAACGTGAAATGTGATAGATTTTTTTCTTGATCAACAGTGCATCGGAAAAGACTGCAATGCTCGGGTAAGGTTGTATCATTTAAAATTGATACCTATGTTTACATATTGATTTAAAAACTTTTTAACTCACAAATGTTTTAAGTGAGTCTTTAATAAAAGTTATTTTTTTGCGACTTAGTACGTGTGGAATTTTGAATTTGAAACCATCCCATGGTAGCTGTATTTTTTAAGAATAGAAAAGCCTATGTGTCGTTCCGCGTTCTAGCCTGTGGCCTATCTTTGTGCTGAATTTCATCCTGAACTGTTTTGCCGTTTAGATATGATTGATTTCATGACAATATACGAGTAATAGATCATGATTAGAAGATTAAATTGAATTCAATAAATCTATAACTACCATCAAAGCCATATGAGATTCTCCAACAATCAACAATTAGGCTTAACGAAATGTCATGTGGACTGTGCTCTTAAACAAAAAGGAATTAATATTTACAAACACTAAACAGTCATGGTATAATCGCTATGTGAAAATATATGTGTAAACACCCATCACATCATATAACCTTTCGAATCGCATTCGCAAACATTTTAAAAACCACACTGTCTCGTAAATGCTTGCACGGCGTAACAACCTACTTCTATAACCAAAAATGATATGTATACAGTAAGTTCGGCGCTAAGTTACCTTTCAACTTTCGTGCGGGGTAAATATTTGCAAGATAACGGAAATTAAACGCGATCATACCTTATTATTTTCACTTATGTTTCAAGGTACATTTATATGAATTCTGAACTTCCAACTACTGAATAAGAACAGTAACTACTGTTATGGACGAAACGACATTTTACGAAGCACTAGAAGTAGAAATAAACATTTCATACATTATAATATGTAGGCCATAATTAGAACTGTAGGTATACATTTTGGCGTCATCTCCTGTATAATATTTCAATATTTTGTAGTTTATGTCCGACAATTACTATTAAAAAAAACAATTTATTTTTATTTTTAGATGAACTTATTATTGCGCATTTGAAAAATAATAATTTGAATTTGAATTTAAATACATACTTACAATACAGGGTGTAACAAAAGGCTTAACGAAGCCGAATACCACGTATTCTAGTACCCATTTGTACGATCATTTTTTTTCAAAGACACGATACCTGGGAAATGAATCATTACTGGGATATTGAGGGTCAAAGTGAATTTTTTTATAAAATTTTTGCATGAAAATCTTCCGTTTGTTTTACTAAACTTTTTTCTTCAGAAACATGTTTAATAATTTTTAGAACTTTTTCATAAAAAACGCGGTAAAGAGCAACGCAATCCTACGCACACCTAATTGTATGAAGTTAGGTCACAATCCTCGTCTGTAGCGTGTCGTGCGCGCTATACATTGCGGGAAATGAATACTAGATTTATTTTAATGCCTAAAAAAAATCGTTTGCCAGCGATTATTTTTGTAACATACGAATTAGTTTGATGAACTGAATGCGAGGTTTAAAGCTTCGTTAAGCTTTTTGTTACACGCTGTATAAGGCAAGTACAGTAGGTTTACTGATCCTATCGCTATTACGAGTCTAGTTTATTTTCTAAAGTGGACCATACTTTGATTGTTGAAATGCTCTAAGGGACCATACATATCACTTGAGGTGTGTTGTTCCTTGAATTTGAATTCAAATGCAATTTTGTAGTGCGACGGGCAAGCGTGCGACAGCAGGGTAAGTTTGACATGTTTTACATTTGTTTGCAGCTTTAAATCGTTTCGTGAAAAATATAGGTTAAATGTCTTCAACCTAAAACAAACTTAATGGGAAAAAAATGTAATTAATTTATTTTTCTATAACGTGGTCAAGTACATGATTTTCTTGGAAGTAACATGTGACTCTATAAACAGAGTGTCCAGTAAGTACCACGTAAAACTTAAGGGGTGTAAGAGTCAGCTATCATACAAAAAAAAATTACCTCAGTAAAAGTGTCATAGTTTTCGAAAAACTGCTTTTTTTAGGAAATTTCGAAATTATTGTTTAAAATATAATTAAATACAATAATAACAAAAATTTGGAGCCTTTTAGTGCTTAGTGATTTTTTTATATTATCGATCTGTGTTTATCTTGTCACTGGTTCTTTTTTTTTGTCATTGTAGGGCTTCAAGCCCCAATAGACAACCGGTTGTCTCGATAACAATTGATTTTATTTGTGTCTGGAATATCCGATCGCCATTTTATATTGATTTTCATACTAAGTCTGATATACGGTGTCCACACTTTAATAAAAGCACTGTTCATTTATTTTTAGGTCATTTATTTATTAGGATATTGTACAAGTGATAGGTTATATTATTTATAAGCTACAATCGTAATACATATTGAAAATTAAACTGAAATAATGATGACTTATTGTTGTTCGGTCTGTGGTTTGACATCAATGAGACTATATGAAATCACATGCAAAAACATTTTCTCCTTACTGCTTTGAATATCTCTTAAATAGCAAGTCTTGTGGCCCTTACTAACACTCAAATGGTTATTTTAAAATGTTGTACCTCGTAAAAACCATACTTAAAACCTAGTATGAGTACTTCCTAGGTTTAATAATGGTTAATAAGGATCAAAACAAAGCTCAAAAACTATTTAAAACATAGTAAGAGTGAAGTAAACACCATTAATTTTCTTAAAAAGTTCACATTTAATAAAAAAAACTTATTTTTTATGAAAAAAAAAAACCTCAAGAACTCCTTAATTTGACCTGGACGCCATGAAACTCATATTAGTTTCTTCGTCTCCTCATCTTGAGTTCAATTGCATGAACTGAGTCAGCGGATATAACATGAGTGTGATCTTTCGTTAAATAGCCCATGGTTATTGATTGTATGTTGATAACAGATACTTAGTACTAAATACTAGTACGGACTGAGCGGCGGGGTAGAGACTTTCTCGCCCCCGCACAGTTCTACCTCCTCTACATTTCCTAGTAAGACACATTGACCATTACAAAACCTAGACCATGCAATTACTTTCATAATGGTCAAATCGAAAATGAAATGTACTTACTGGGTTTTGAGTTGCACGTACATATTTCAGTTATTTATTAGTTTTTGGCTATTTCTGTCTTTGTGTCTGGGTACTCTAATTTTATGAAGATTTGCGATAAATACCGAAATTTTGAAAAATGACCCTTACTGGGTTCAAAATGGTCAGCCGAATGGTTCTTGAAACAATATAATCTCTTGACTGCATGGACATCCTGTTAGTATGGAAAATCTTATTTGTAAATTTTTGGTAAATGAACAATAAAACCAGTGACAAGATAAATGAAATACATAAAAAAAAGACGTGTGGCACTCGGAGACTGCCGCGGTAAAGCTATTGCATAGCATTTTTTATCAACTTATGCAATTATAAAACTAAAAAGTATCACCGCTGTGCCGGTCGGAGTGGGGGGTGTTAGGTTATTTTCGTTACGGAATTTCTGGATTCGGTCTCCACGCTCAAGGCCCGCGATAGAAGCTATGCAATAGCTTAAAAATTACTAAGCACAGAAATCTTCACATTTTTGTAATTGTTGTATTTAATTATATTATAAACAATAAGCATTTGCATAGTGTGTGAACCAGCAAAAACGTAAAGTTCTCAATATTTACCACGATTTGTGATCTTTCTTTAGTTTTAAAATTTTCCTTGTACTTTTTACTAAAGACTGGCTTATAAAAATTTCATGTTCATGTTATAATCTATTAATTATGAGATAAATTTATGTGGGCCCTCAGGGACCACAGAAAGACGTTTGTATTTTTTATATTTATATACATAAGGTTTTTAAATGTTGTGTAAATGTTTATTCATGTTTTACTAAAGGTCTATAACCAAAATTTGTTGGTGAACTCATTATAATTATCTGGATTTGGGAGCTTATGTGTGTGAACCGAGGGACCCACTTAAGACGATATATCTTTTGAATTATGTGTTCACAAACTCTAACCTTCGTTTTACAAACATTTCCACAACTTTTACGAAGCACTGTTGTTAGCTAAACTGCAAAAATCCGCAAAAATAAAAGTGGGCTCTCAGCACACACCATTGATAGTTCAATACTTTTTTTACCAAAGTAGGTCAAAGTAGTAAGTCATTTTATAGAGGTCTTTTTCTTGTATGACAGCTGACCCTTACACCTTGCTTCTCCTTAAGTTTGTCGTGGTACTTACTGGACATCCAGTCTAAAGGCTAGAGATGAATCTCAGTATTGTTATTTTTTTTACACCCAATGTTGTGTCCCTTAGCGCATGATAGAGTGGTGCATTAATTTAGGAGATTAAAAGATGCATGCTAAAGGAGTTCCGCTTGACAAAGACGGGCAGCAACATTTGTGGTGATGGCGAAATCCTACTTTTGGAGAGTAATGTCCAGCAGTGGACAATAATACGTTGCTGATCACGTTAAAACGATATTGTTTTATCAATGGAACATTGATGTCGATGATCCTCTGCATCATTATATTGACATCTTTTGTTTTTCTAACTTACGCCTTTAAAGTAATATTAGCAATATACCGTCAGCAGAATTGACACAGAACTTGTTTTTGTAAACACACTTGTTAACACACTTTCGGGTGTTAAGGGTGTACATTTGATGAAACAACGCTGGCTTACAGCGATAAGAATATTCTTGAAAAATTCGCGCTGTGACGCAGTGTCTTGGTGGCTTAATTTTCTAACTTACGCTTTTAAACTAGTAGGGTATGAAATTTTTTAGTCAACCCATTTGCAATATATTTATTGGCATATTTAATTGCATATAAATACTTTTCATCCAATAACCAGGTCGGTGAGGGTCGTTGTATGGTGGGATCTTATTACTATAAGACACTGTTAGGAATATACCGTCAGCAAAAGTGATATAGAACTTTATTAATCATGCTTTTTTAGTGTCGCGGTGAAGGCTGTGAAGCGAAGGTATGTTTACTACATTTGTTTTCAATCGACAAAAAAAACGTAAAATTTTATGTTTAACATTTCATATTGACGGATTTTTAAAATATTTTTTAAACTTATAGTTTCAGTAGCATTTTAATTAAATTTGATAACCTAGATAAAATTAACTGATTTTATAAATGGAAGAGAAATGCAAAATAAGTTACCATTTTTGAGTCATTACTAAACAAGAAATTACCACAGACCTGCTAAATATAGCTGTTATTTCAAAGTCCTCCTTTGAGAGAGTTATTCGCCCTGCAGTGGACTAATAAGTGCAAAATATTTGGCAACATACTATTTATATATATTCATTTACTAATTTAATAAGGCATACTAACAGCATATTTTCGTGTAAAACAATTTAAAACAACAAAAAAATTTTTACGTCAAAAAATAATTAGCATTTAAAATCAAATTCAAATTCAAATCAAATTTTTTTTTTGAAATTAATTCATACATTACTACTTTAAATTGTATGTTTTCAATCATTCTCCTCTATGTCCAGTGCCGAAGCTTTTCGTGCCATCACACCGTGAATGGGGAGTTTCGTATTGGCGGGGGTACATGGGAGCAGAACTACCCCCAGTACGACACGAAGCACCACCCTGGGGCGGCGTACGATTATTAAACGATGTATTTACTGTTAAATTGTGTTCGTTTTGACCTAATGTCGAGAGGGAGGAGTAAATCACGCCATGCGCTACTAATTTTGTTTAATTTTCATTTGACATACTACTCGTATCCCCATATTAATACATAAACTAGCGGAACTACTGAAAATTTCAACTCGTGATTGACACGCATGTTTGAATCCAGATCAGAAAAAAATATGTGAAATAAAATAAAATACACTATCAGTAAAAATAACGTTGTAACCAAATAAGAAACCACTGAACAAAAAGAAGCCTTATGTGACCATTGTGTATAAAATCATGGCAGTGTTATTTTTTTTAAATTGTCTTTTTAAAAAAAGTCCCGGTTGAATGTACTTACACAGCTACGTCCATGCGCATCACATCGTGTTTCAGAATGAATAGCTAAATCAATATTTTATATTTTACTATGATTATTTGTATTGATAAAAAAAAATAACACTGCCAAGATGTTATATATAATGGTTCCATTACGTGGGCTTCGTTTTTCAAGTGGTTGAAAATGCACGATGAATTTTAAACTTGGACAGTTCGAAGTGACATTTTGATAGGTTTGTGTCTAGTTTTAAAATTATATCGATTTATCGAAAGGACATAACGTTGTTGAAGTTCTATCACCACGCATATCATTTCTAGGAACTTCTCAGGAGAGATAAAAAACCTATTTGAAAAATTCCCAACCGCAGCTGACAGGACCGCTCAACGTATGGAACTGGACTGGACTTACGTATTGCTTCCACAGGATAGTGGCTTCCGTGCTGTTACTTTTCCGTAATTATAAAGGTTTTTATTGGTCGTATCTTGAATCTGATTGGGCGAAACGACGCGTCTTTCGTTTCGCTAGCGAATGGCATAAAACGTGGTGTAAGAACTTCAAAGACGATAAGTATAAACATTTGGAAGTAGAAGTGTCAATTTGGACCACGTTCGGTGAACCCGATCGAAACCCGTGGTGGTATCTACCTCCTAGTGGTTCGCCCTGGGCAACGGCATCTTTGGTTTTATAACCAATGATGACGGCTGACAGATCCAGTAGGCTTCGTAAGAGGCCGCCTAGATGCTACCACCCTCCTGCCGGAGTCCAGCGCCAAACAGTTTTTCAGTGTTCCGCTGGTGTGTGGGATAGAACCAGTGCCTCTGGGTAAGCTCGCTCCATCTTAGGCTTCTTCTTAACCGTATAGTTAAGTATGTAGTCAAGAGCAAGCCGATTGATTACATAAAAAAAAGAAACATCAGCAATAGTAATTAAAAAAGTATCGGCCTATAATCATCAAATAGCAGGGCAAAAGCCTCCATCATTGTATTAAACTTACAATAGCAATCAGTACGGAAACAATCACCACTTGCCAATAACTGAACAATGCTAGAAAAATTGAAATTATATTTGCCTGACCCGGGTCCCCGGTATATAAGGTATGGTCGCCTTTATTTTTCCGTTAACGTTCAATTAATTATGCAACGCGAAAGTTTAAAAGTTGTTAAAAGCTTATCCAAATCTCATAAACTAAACCTACGTCTTAATAATATTCCGTTTGTCAAATCTTTTTCCTGCCTACTCCAAAGGTAATATCTAATTCACCACTGCCTTAGGCTTTCAATATTAATACTCGTAGTAAAACGTTTGAACAAGTTTTATAGAAAGGCTCTGAGGACTTTCTTTGGAAAACCATAAGTCTCCGGGCTTTGATAATTCCCTAAATGGGCTTTTTTAAATGGTTTTCTCGTATATCTTCTGTATGCTTCTAATAAGTTAGATTAGATCGTGTTAGTTTAGTGGTGTGTCTACTGTCCTAGTCCCGGGTTCGATTCCCAGAAAGGTACGAGGGTAATACCGAAACGATATTCATATATAAGTTAGGTCAATCGTGCTGACAACCATGTTGGTGTTTGGTTCGATTCCCGGTTGTGGCAAATTAGGTTACGATATTTACTAAATGTGTCTAATTATTGTGTCGTGTGGTACCAACAGCTTAAAAGAATACCACCACCTCATCTCTTCCTATGGGTGTCGTTAGAGGCGAAGGAGAACTGCAAGAAGGAGATGGGCAGTAGCGTTTTCCTTCCACCATTGGCCAAACTGCGTTCGCCAACCGACCTGCCAAGCGTGGCGATTATGGCGAAATCCTCTATTTCGATAGGCCTGTGTCCACAAGTGGTCTGATTTAGGGTGGTGATGATGATAATGCTGGTGATTGTCTAAATGAGCTTAAGCCTTTTTTTTTATAAACAATGGGCTTGCTGTTGACAACATACTTAACTCTACGGTTAAGAAGAAGCCTAAGATGGAGCGAACTTACCCAGAGGTACTGGTTCTCCCACACACCAGCGGAACACAGAAAAACTGTTTGGCGCTGGACTCCGGCAGGAGGGTGGTAGCATCCAGGCAGCCTCTTACGAAGCCTACCACCCGCAGAGCGAGAGCCCTCTGCGGGTGGTAGGCTTGGTTAACAGATGTTAGCCGTCATCATAAGTTAGAAAACCAAAGATGCCGTTGCCCAAGGTGGACCAATAAGAGGAAGATCCTACCACCCCAAAAGAGATGACGGGTTAAAGGCACGCTAAATAGTTAGTCGCGGCCTTGGACGAAAATTCACCAAGGTCGCGGCTTTTATCTCAAAGATGGAAGTCGTAAAAACTAGTCTTGTCAGAGGCTTGCTTGGGAAACTCTGACGTCAGACTATCCTTGAAAGATATATATATGCATAACTGCAGGGCGAAGGCCTCCATCATTGAATTCAAGTTGCCACAGCAATGATGGGTACAGGCAAATCATCGCTTGCCAAATGCGCGTTGGTGATCACAAACACGAGCAATGTTAGAAAATTCGAATTTTTTTTTGCCCGACTCAGAGATCGAATCTGGGGCCCGGAGATCTTGGTCCGGTATTTAAACCAATAGGTCAACGGGGCGTTATTAAAGATATTCAAACGATTACTTCTTAGTCCATATAAATTGTGTTTACTGTTTGTTATTACTTATTAACCTAAATAAATAAAAAATTACGATAAATTTATAATGTGAATTTATTTAAGACACATGCAATCAATTATTACTATAATCAGCTTCTAGGTTCAAAGTGAACGTTGCTCCTGAAGATTCCATATTATTATTCAACCTTATAGCGATGTGTTTTTGGGTTTTCTGACACCTCGCCCCCGAGCACTGTAAAGAAAATTCAGTAACTTCAGCAAATAGGCCCTAGATGGCGCTGCTACTGTTACGTCCCCAATCTCAATTATTTGATTCTACCACTGTATTGAGACAAGTGTAAGCAACATATTATCATAGATAATAGTAAATTTGTCTTTAGGTGCATTTTAATGGAAACATAGGTACCGATTTAAGCTTAACTTTTAGGGGTAGCCATAAAATAAAATGTAATTTTTATTATTGAAATATTCTAGTACTTATATCAAAAATTTATTTCAGGAACAAACAAATGAATAATAAGGTAAACGAAGCTATCAACGACCTGTCCAAAATCAATAAGAAATATACTTTACTCACTGTAGCAATACATTCAAATCCCACGCACTGTAATTTTAATAAAAAATAGTACTTAATCAAATAAATTAATAAATAATTATTTTATGCCAATACTACGTTAAAAAAAACTTACTGAAGCTATGCAATCTTCTCCCACACACTGCAAGAGATACACATAATATCATACAGAATGATAGTCTGACACAAGATACGAAAAAATACAAATACAATAAAAAATAAGTGGACAACATTGTTTTGTGGAAATCAGAAACAAAATACTTAGGTATTAGTATGTTGTTTCTGGTTTACAAACATGATGAGCATGCGCCAACTCCCGAGAGACCCGAGAAAACATAGTAAATACTATTTCTCCACTAAGAGAGGCTGTTGGTCCGTGGACGCGTCTATTCGTTTTGGGAAAGGACTAATTAAAATCTTAGTCTACCTAAGATTAGTCTACCAATTAGTCTTTTATTTTAAGGGCATTTAGTAGGTTAAAATGGGATTTCACTCCTACTTCTACCACATATATATCAACTACGTAACCGCTTCTAGTAAACTCATTTGTTAGTTTGTAATATAAACGCGTGGTCCCAAATAAAGCTACTATTATGTACCCTGTCGTATGGGGTACTAGACAACCGATAAACTTTCTTATATACTTTTTTTTTCTAAATACATACTTATCTTATAATACATAGAAAACACCCAGACTAGTACAAACGGACATGTTCATGCACACAAATATTTGTACTGTCCGGGGATCGAACCCGCGACCCATGGCTCAGAAGCAGCGTTAACTACCGCCGATCCAAATGGTCGTCAAATGTTACCTTACATTACCAATGACAACTATAGAAGGTAATGCAGGGATTGGTTTTTATTAGGGTTCCGTACCCAAAGGGTAAAAACGGGACCCTATTACTAAGACTTCGCTGTCTGTCCGTCGCTCTGTCACCAGGCTGTATCTCAAGAACCGCGATAGCTAGACAGTTGAAATTTTCACAAATTATGTATTTCTGTTACCCCAATAACGACAAATACTAAAAACAAAATAAAATAAATATTTAAGGGGGGCTCCCATACAACAAACTTTTGCCTTTTTGGTACGGAACCCTTCGTGCGCGAGACCGACTCGCACTTGGCCGGTTTTTTTAGTTAGGCGTAGTGGGCAGGGTACACAGGGGCGTGCACAGCAGTTCTGGGTAAGTAGGGTATGAAAAAACTTAACTAAAGAAACAAAGCAGGGATCGGTATTTTATTTAGTCAGGTGTAGTAGGCAGGGTAGGCACTTAGGCAGTGCTTATTGGAATGTAATATGCTGTGCACGCCACTGAGTATGAAGTACTTTTGGCATGTAAGTATACATAACGTGGGCTTCGTTTGTCAGGTGTTTTTTTTTTTTCATATAAGTTCAACGGCTTCGGACGAGTCCATACAGCCTAGTCATTAGTGATAATGTCAATTTATAATATCTAAAATATCATAAATACTAACATAAACATAATCATCATCTTCATCATCATATCAGCCGAAAGACGCCCACTGCTGGGCATAGGCCTCCCCCAAGGATCTCCACAACGATCGGTCCTGTGCTGTCCGCATCCAGCGGCTTCCCGCGACCTTGATCAGATCGTCGGTTCACCTTGTAGGGGGCCTGCCCACGGAATGTCGTCCGGTACGCGGTCGCCATTCGAGAACCTTTCCGCCCCAACGGCCATCGGTTCTCCGCGCTATGTGTCCCGCCCACTGCCACTTCAACGATGCAATCCTTCGAGCGATGTCGGTTGTTTTAGTTCTCCTGCGGATCTCATCATTTCTGATTCGATCGAGTAGGGAAATACTAAAAATCGATATAACGTGCAAAAAGTTATTATTAGAGAGGTAAACGTCAGTCACATCAAGGTTATACGCGACGTGAGAGAAATGAGGGATCAGTAAAGAGGAAGAAAATAAATTAAATAAATTAAGATACGAGTACCTACATACGATTTTTATTTAGCTAGGTTCGTACGTAAAAGCAAGAGAACAACTAAAAACAATTCATAAAGATAACAAATAAAAACTTAGAAACAGAACAATTTAAATGTAAAGAAGTTCGGTTCGCCACAAAGGTAAATAGATTTGTGTTGATTTGTTGATAGATACTCGTATATAGATATACAATTTATTGCACTATGCACGGGAAGACAAAATACTACAAACAAGAGAAAATGTACAATTAGGCGGTCGTATCGCTTTAAGCTATCTCTACTTATGTTAGGTTAGGCTATAAACATAATAGCCTAACCTAACATAAACTTATACTAACCTAAATCATTGAAATGTATAGGTGGCTGATACATTTCAATGATTAGGTACAGGAGTTTTACGCGAGAACGTGGATCAGAGTCAAATGGGAGCCTTTCCTTGTTTTTTACTTTTATTTGATTTAAATCCTACTCACTGACACATTATTATAACAATGCCACCACTTTATCACAATAAATGCCGCTTAGGATAATTTCACAAAATTACGAAACAAAGTCCATATTTCTCTTTTCGTTTCCCGCGTAATACTCTTTGTCAGGTGTTAAAAAGGCATAGTGTAAAAAACACGTTTGCGTTTGGTTTAGTTAAAAAAAATTAATCAATAAAGAACTCACAGTCGCTATACAGCCTCTTCCCAAACACTGAAACGTTAATAATTAATTAATGTTATTATCATAGTCTAATGCGGTGGTTGAGTAAACTAATAACGTTATAGATAAGTATTTGTGGCCTGTGGGAGTGTGAATTTAAATAGCACACATACTTCACATGGAATGGAAAACCAACTATTTACTTTACCTACGAAAACCAGCAATTACCTGAGCTATACATTTTGAGTCGATGCTGTTCAAGAGATTATCTCCTTTCGTCAGCTTTTCGTCAGAAAACAAAATGTTGAAAAGATTTTTACTCGTAATACGCTTTTCCAGTTAATCGCAGTTCAGGCAAAAGGTTTACAATAATAGTAGGTTCTCCCCATGTCGTATCTTGATAAGACGACAAGATGTAGAGTTATTTTATTAAATGCTGACTGAATATTGTTCTTTGGTTGATTAGCAAAATTATTTTGTATATATGTGTTATGTTTGTAGTAACTAAATCGTTTAAGAGTAATTAAATCTGTAAACTTACATTAACTTGACAAGCTGCACCGCTACACTAAACAAATCATAAAAATAAATAAATTAAATAAATGTGGACCTCACACACATTCCTCTGATCCTAAAGTAACTTACAACTTATATCTAGTCCTTAAAATTTAGCTTGATTAGAATGACAGTTCTCACTGAAAGAAACGACGAAACTTTGTATCAGAGCGTCACACAAGTGAAACACATTTGCACACGACAAAATATTCGAAACTGGGATGTTAAGAATATTTGTTTAAACATTGCTGTACATATTCATCGATTTAATTATATAAAATAGATATTTAAAGTTAAAAAACATTAAAATAATCCAGTCACAAAAATTACAAAAGCTTTCAAAAGCATAAGTCAACTACACATGCTGCTTTTAATTTGTTAAATGATACGCTGCAAAGCATCAATAATAATTACTACACTACAGTACTTTTTTGACATGTCAAAAGCATTTGACTTTGTATCACACAGCCAACTCTTAGTGAAGCTAGAACTCAGTGGAATTAGGGGATTTGCGTTGAATTGGATCAAGTCATACCTACAAGATAGAGTACAATCAGTGGAAATTGCTCAAGTTGATAATGGCCCTGAAATACATCGACATAGGTCAAAGTTTAAAGAAAACAGATACGGTGTGCCCCAAGGAAGCATTCTTGGCCCACTTCTGTTTTTGACTTACGTAAATGACCTACCTAATGTAACGACACATAAATGCATTATGTTCGCGGATGACATATCAGTTATAGTGACTACTAAAAATAACCTTAATTTATATGACCATGAAAATGATGTAAATGAAACAATGAAATCAATAATTTTATGAACTATACTAATAATCAATCTTTAAACATACACTATAAAAATCATGCTCTTCAAAAAGTAAATAATATTATTTTTTTGGGAATAACCCTTGATCAAAGACTTGACTGGAAACTACATGAAAAGGTGTGTAACAAAATAAATAAAGGAGATGTCCCATAATATTTTACAGACATAGTACACCATTTTCAAAAATCAAAATAAAAAATACTGTTTCTGGGAAAAATACATATAAATTTATTTAACGTATAATTCAGTGGTTCAAAAATAAATAGGATCGAATAATTTATCAAACTCCATTAGGCATTCAAAGATGGCGTCAATTTAAAAAATCTTTAAATGTCAGTTAAGTAGCTGTCAGATACTCCTTGTCACTTTGTCATAATCATTCACTTCAAGTTTTTGTTCTGCTTGTCGCGTTTTAAATGTAGTTAATTTTAACAATCTCTTTTTCGTTTTCTGGCTTTTTTGTTACTACTACGCAAGCGATGACACTCGACTCTTGTATGCGCTATTTCGAAACTGCCAAAACTGACAGACGTCATCAAAATGTTATCTTCCGCCATGATGGTTTTGTATTGCTATTTTCTTACTTATCTCTTTATTTGAACCATATAACAAAGCCATTTTAAAAGAATTGGATAATAACAAAATCTTGTACGTGTATTGGTCTATCTTTTGGTGGGGTGTACAGGTTCTGGGCCTGGCCTTCATACAATTTGGGACATCGCCTTTGCCTTTGCACTTTATAATTAAAACAAACCGCGACAAGATATACTGCGTTAGCAGCTTACTTTGCATATGACATGTAGAATCAGTTTTGGCGGTATGGACTTATTATTTGGGGAAACAGTACCGATAATCAAAGGGTTTTCATAGCACAAAAAAAATGCTTATGAGCTATTTGTGGCGCCAGATGTATCGTGTAAACCACTTTATAAACCGCTAAACATTCTACCGTTACCTTGTCTGTATATACTGGAAATAGCGAAGTTTGTGAAACTGGATACTCAATATTTTAAACGAGCCAAAGACATATTTCCAAGAAACACAAGGAACTCTGATAGGTTGGTCATCGACACGGTACCTAAAAGGGCACGTTTAAAAAAAAACCGTTATTATATGTGCATCAAAATACTTAATAAGATAGGTACCTCAGGCAATAAAGGACATGTCTTTTAAAAGATTCGGAATTGTAATGCATAAATGGCTTTTAGAACGTTTATTCTACTCTGTCCAGGAGTTCCTAAATTATAATTACAATTAATTAATATAGAAATATATAATAAATTTATTATAGGTTAATGTATATTTGCATGCTATTGTGTTTAGCTGGATAAGAGAGACAAATTAACAAACCTGTGATCTTCAGTGTACCTTATTCAATGTCAAATAAAGAATTATTCTATTCTATTATACACCTAAATTTAAAAGACATCTAATTACAAGGTTACGTCATTTTTCATAATCGCTAAAAAATTATAAACGTAAACGTAAACGTAAAAAATAAACGTAAAATGGACTAATCGAAATCTACAGACTCACAATATTTCAAAATTGAAGTAATGTGACATAAATAAATAAATAATAAATAAATATTTTCAGACATGCCTCACTGAGCCACACAGAGCCATCTAGTCCCAAATTAAGCTACTATTAAGTACCCTGTCGTATGGGGTAGTAGACAACCGGTAAACTTACTTTTGTACTTTTTTTTGTAAATATATACTTATAATACATAGAAACAAACAGACATGTTCATGCACACAAATATTTGTACTGTGCGGGGATCGAACCGGCGACCCATGACTCAGAAGCGGTGTTTACTATCGCTGATCTAAATGGTTGTCTAATAATAAATGTTACAAATGATTTTATGAGCATTGGTTGATGCTAAGAACATCAAATTGCTATTATTAATAGATTACGAAAAAAAAAACAAATTTATTAGATTCTATATGCAATAAAAAAATTCTAATTGATTTTCATGATTTTTCCAATTATTCTGATAATTAATAATTGATCACGATACTGAATTACTGTTAAATCTGAATTTTTCGTTTTATTTTATTCGCCATCGTTTGTTTCTCTCGATTCAGTCTCATTACTAGTCACCTTAGTTTGACAGGTGTCATTCTACTCAAGCTATATTTTAAGGACTATAACTATTTAAAAGACTCGTATTGTTGAAATCACATACAACGAAGTTACATAATACAAACGTCGATACACGTGAAAGAATAGAAAGAATTATAAATGCTAGTTTTAATAACTATTGACGCTCTTTTTATACCTACAAAATAATTTCGTCAATAATTTTGGACGTCTTGCAAAGTATTTTATTTTATAAGAAAAATAGAACAAAATATCGATGTAATCTCATTATACAACATATTAATGAAATAACGCAAAACCTCTTAGGTGCTTAGACATGAAACTGAACAAATTTTGTACTACAACATTCCCAAAATGACAAAAATAAAATTAGGATTTTCATACAAATTGACTCGTTGGATAAATAATCAAAGCGGTCAGTTGATCATTTATATGAAAATTAAAATTTATTTTTTTGGGTTTCGTGGAATTTGTAGAACAAGTTGTTCAGTTTCATCGGATGAGCTACCACTTGAGAGGTTCTACGTTATTTCATATTAATTAACACGTAGTATATTCGGAAAATCGACACATGGCTGTAGAGTTTTATGACTATGCCATCCTTAGAATATAATTCGACACTACGTTCCGTTTTGCTCTTTTGGATTTCTCTTGCATAAAAAATAAACTTTGTTAAAACTAACTAACTACTTTGTTTAAACAAAGCGGTTTATATAAATACAATGCCCTTTGTTTTCTATGAGGTTCCGATATTCCGGCGCTGTTGCAAGCGTCGTGATCACGGAAGAACTTAAAAAAATAAAGTACTTACATGGTATAAACACCGAATCAATTAACTCTATTGATAGTGACCATGAAAGTGAAAATCTATTTATTAAACAAACCTGAGCACTCGTTTTTTCTCCAGATGTCTGTGAAAAAATACAAATTTTAATAGGATTATAGTTTGTTATGTTTTTTTGCATAATTAATGAATATTCCTTACTTCAGAGGTGCATGCTCCGGCTGTGCACTGAAATTAAGTTAAAGTATCACTCGGGTAGAGCCGCGGACAAATAGTCATTACTAAATATTTATTAATTCATAGTTACTATTGACTTGCAGGCTACTCCATCACACTGAAAGAAAATAATATAAAACAATGTATTTAAAGAGGCTTGAAGGCACTTAGGCTGACAGTGCATTAATCTTTTTCAAATGATATTTTAAAATGTTATTACGTTATTAGTAATTCGCGTATTAAATCTGTTCCGAGCAATCGAAAACTGCACACAATATTAACAAGTTTTACCGATAAGCAGAACAAAAGATGCTAAATAGCAAGCAAATGAAAGAGATGGCAATATTTTTTTACAATTATCGCTCGTGATTTCGCTCGACGCAAACTATGTACAAAACGCCCTAATTAGGGCGTATTTAAGTCTTCACGTCGAAGCGCGCGCTTATATTTTCAATCGGTGCATTATGATCGTCAGGGATTCCTATGCTTATCGTCGGTTAGCACCTTTGTAAAAAAAATCTTCTTCCTGATGGCTGTGACCCTATTTTTCTACAAGTTAAGGTAGATTTATTTCTTAATTAAATGGGACCCACTTTGTTAGCTGCATTCGATCAAACCAAATCCATGAATGGAATCGGTTTACCTAGTCAAAAGTTATTGGTAGTCGAAATTAAAATTCACTTAGTTACGTAGGTTGAAAGTGTTGCTACACTCAATAGAAATGAAAGCCTTCTCTGATATTGTCTATAGAACAGAGTTGCTACACACTCAATAAGAGTACCTACTAAATTATGATATAAACACATCGATACTCACCTTCGACTGGCAAACCCCGCCATTGCACTGAAAATGTTACGAGTATAATCTGTTACTTTTTACCTTGCACGCGGTTCTGTAATTACTTCAATATTTAATATGCATGGATAAAGTTTGATTAACACTAGGAACGTTATTGATACCGATATTCTGGTATCGATGAGTTCTTTCGATACATATTAAATTTTGGTACCATTGTATCAGAAAAAAAACTGAAGTGATCACTGGAAATAATAATTGCTGTATTTGTAGAGAGCAATGTCTTTCATTGTAAAGCAAGCTAAGGTATCCAATGCAAAGGAGTTAAAAAATACTTCTTTACATCCAATAAAAAGTAATTTAAGTTTCTTGAATATAAGTAATTTACAAATATAGACCAGAAAATACCAAGTAAGCAGTATTAAATCACTTGTTTTTATGTAAACCAAAAACCATGAAGGTGCCAACATATAGACCAAAGAAATTATGGAAAAATGTTTTTTTTTTACATTGATTAGAACTAGGGATTCAAGCCCGACTACTTGAATACCGGTGACAAAGTCAATCACTAACGGAGGCTATAAATTGTTGATCAAAATTTGGAAACAATTTATCAACTCTATTATTCAGCAATTATGGGTACAATCTTATATTACTAATAATATACTGATCTCAGTACTAGGCACCGGTATCAATATTTTTACGGTAACACGGTGTGCTACCACGACACTGTCACATCACTATTAAACACTGGCTTACGTGAGAAAAACATGCAGGTCCGGAGCACTGAAATAAATTGTGCGGAAAAAAGAAAATACTTGTTAATTTTCGACGAACTTAATAACAATCCTGGGATGACGTGGTTATTGGAATACAGAGAGACATTTACAATGTTAAAGGTTAATTGGAAAAATGGAATGGTTATTTCACTTGATGTTGCATATTTTGCGTTGAGATAATTTATTACAATAGTTTAAGCATGGCTTTTATGTAATTAATCTATTATCTTTATATTGTCAAAGAAAGCTGTGTTAGTATCACCAATTATAACTTGAGAACGGATGGACTGATTTTAATGATTTTGGGGTTTTTGGATTTGTGATCGTCCGGAACAGGATAATAAGTATTAAAAACGGGGAAAGTTGAAGAAAATATTGAAATTGTATTTCTTGATATTTTTGTCAACCACGCTAGATATTTGATGACTATGACATTTAAGACTTACGGCCGGTCCTAATAACCTATCTATCTTCAGTTTTGGCATATTGGAGATAGAAAACAACTTCTGTCTTTGTTTCTCTGGACGGCAAAATCAGAGACAGAAGATGTTTTCTATCTCCGATATTCCAAAACTGAAAATAGATAGATTATTGGGACCGGCCGTAAGGTGATACGAATTTCGCGGGGTCAGCTAGTAATGTAATAAATGTGAATGTGTGTTTGTTTGTTAGATTTTGATGATATATGGTTCAAAAATAGATTAGACCCTGAGGAGTGACATATATTACTTTGTATATCACTGTTGGACACAGATGAAAACCTCTACAGGCGTTACCACTGGGATACCTGGGTATTAACGCGTAGTAAACGCGGGCAAAGCTAGCTGGCGGGCTGATAGTAAATGATAGAAATGCATGACTTTACCACCCTTGCATTCTCGTTCATTCTGCGTTTGTGGCTGTGAGCACTGATGTCTCAGCCGTCGTATTGACCGCTGTTGTCACAGCTTTATGTTTGGAAGTCATTTCTGGTAGTGCTAGTGTCTATCAGCGTTAAAAGAGAATAACAATCGTGGTTCACTGCTCTTACAGCAGCTGTTGCGCTAAAAGAATCGCACTGCTGAACTCCTGCATAAACTTAAATAATATGTAAAAGATTATAAATGTTTAAAATCTTACAGCAGATTGGCATATTCCTCCTTCGCACTGAAACACATTAATGGGATTTATAACTATGATCATGATAAGTGTAGCTTTATATGTTGATCAGTAAGGCATTACCTTGTCAGCTTAAGCGAGGTTGAGTTTTTAACGCCCAGTTGGTCTAGTGGTTTGAATACCGAGCCAAGATCTCGGGGCTCTGAGTTCGAAACCCAGGTCGGGCAACAAGATTTTCTAATTTTCGATCATTGCTCAAGTTTTTGATCACTAAGCATTTGGCAAGCGTGGCGATAAAAGCAGATAAGTAGGTATGTTTGCGAACGCCGTTTGGTCAGTGGTGGAGATATTACGCTGCTGCTCGTCTTCATGTTCTACTTACTCTCATAAAACACCCATGTATACAGATGCACAGTTAATGAAATGACACACTGCCATCTCGGCTGTCCAAAACCAAAGCCTATAGCGAGTGCATCTGACTAAATTTTACAGGAGAAGACATTAAACATTTTCTTGTGCCATTTAGAATACAACTCCTTTTTCATGCTTTTCTTAATGTCTTATGAATAATTAGGACTTGTTTTATTTTATGAAATAGTTTAATTGAACATATGTAGGTACATTTAGACAAGTTTTATGTGCCTCGGTAATACTTTTTTAGATGTTTCCAGAAATTTATGATACCAAACCAATATCAAAAACCTAGTAAGAAGGCCTCTTCCTAGGTTTTTAAATTGGTTACTTAGAGATACTGATTTGGTTCTAGAATTGAAATCCAAGAAAGGAAACACTTACTAGGTTCATGAATTATACTTAAGACGCTGACTGCAGCCGATGACCTTGAGCAATGAACACGCCCACAAATTAATTCTTCTTTGAATTTCTTTAGAACGCGCCACAGCCATCACTGTCGATTCTCGTAGGAGTGACAGAGAAAAAACGCATGGAATAGAAGGGCCTAAGTGCCAAACAACAAAATTCGTTGTGCAATTTAAAATTGCCATTTTATTAAAAATCTACTTCAGCCATTTGCTTAAGCAGCATGTAATATACAATATAGCAAAATTTTATTATCATTGTTATACGGACTGCTGAGAAAAATGGTAATTTATGTATTTTCAGAGGCTACTTTGAGATTTTTTCTATCGAGAAAAGTTTTTAGAATCGTGTTTTGGAAACAGCCACCTGGTCGAAAATATGATCAATTACAACTACATAGAATTTGGCAACAATACGAGCCATAGGCTTAAAGCCAAACAATCTTCATTGAGCTCAATTTGGCTCATGTCAGCGTCTTAAGTGTTGTGAATTTGTCATTTTGATTTTATAGCATAAAAATCTTATATTTATAGGAGTAAAATAGGCTTTAGAAATCTGAGATTAATGACTACTGATATAAAAAAAATGTTTCAATTAATTTATCGAATGTTTATAAAAGTTATACCTACTACGCGAGCAAGATCGTACCCAAACTTATTCTTTCAAAATAAGATTTATCAAAACTGGACTACACCGCTATAACCTTAGTTAATGTAAAAAAAAGGCATATTAGTTGTAGTCCCCCCTCCCCGTATCTCGCACCTATTTCACACTGACTTATTATCATGTATTAAAATTAACTCTTTCTTTACTTCAGTAATTTTGTAAACCAAGAACCTAGAACGACACATGTTTAAAAACTTAGCAAAAGACCAGAATTTCAAATACAAAATCCTAGCAACTTCTATTCACAAATTCAAAAACCCAGCATGAACCGTATTTAGTAGGTATTTGTACTTGGAAACGTTACTTGCTAGTTTTTGGATTTTGTAATCTGTGAGTACGACAGGCACTTGCTAGGTTTGGCATGTTCATAACTCTGATTCTATTTAAGATGGAAATACAGTTGTTTTTGCCTTAGACGCAGCTCAAAATTTTATGATTATTGATTTAAGAAAATGTATTTCACAAAAAATAACCCATGCTAGATTTTGGTTTTGGACAGCCGATCTGTTGGTGAGGTGAAAAACTAAACTAACATTCTATTACAACTTCAAACGATCGTTAGAAGGGCCATGATGCAATACTTTTCATGTTCTGGCACCACAAACACGCTCAGAATTATTTTAATATCTAATCTAAAAATTAGTAGCACCCACCATTGAAGTGCAGTTGTGGTCAAAACACTGAAACATTTAAAATATATTAATCGTTCTCCTTCTCATTTTGTGATCTTTTAAGGTTGATCTGGAGTCTGACGTAACTAGTTTTAACAGCTTCCATCTTTCGGCAGAAGACAGGCCAATGGCTTTACATCCTTTCTGGAGTACGACAATAACCCCCAGACCCAAGTCGATTGAGAAATATCGTTTCCTAAATTAACTTGACCGGGAATCGAATCCAGACCCCTTGCGTAGTAGATGGAACACCGGGACGCTACACAAATCGGGTACGACTAGAATTAATTATTAAATAAATAATTAAATTTTGTCTCGATATCGCATAAAATTACGTGGTACCCTCGAGAAGTTTTTAATATTTAAGCAACAATGAATAGGTTAACAAAATTTGTTACATTTAAAGGTTTAAATCTTACTTCTAATGACAAAATGTCTTCTTTAATACGCCTATTAATTACAAAATGTTAGCCACTGAAACTGCACTGCCACTGAATAAAGTCTAATATATACTATATTGTGTACTCCATCCTGTGATATTGTATGTCTTAATATAGTAACAACGAGATATGACAAATTGTAATTAAATAACTTTCAATATAAACTTACCTGTTTCATGCGACATTTAACCTAGATATACTTTTACTGGAAGTGATATATTCCGTTGTTTACCTATCTTTACCTAATATTTAACACAGTTTTGAATATTTTATACCAAAACAAAGATTTCTAAATAATGTTAGTCTTTACGGTAGTACACCTAGTCACCTACGAACATTTATTACATTTTGCTTACACACGGTCAGGTGCACTGGTACAACGCCATCTGTCATTAAATTGTCAAATTACAGCTAGTACTATTTAGAATTTGGCAAACGAAACATCGCTGCACAACAGGTAACTTTACTTTTTTTTGAAGTAGATCTTAAATGATTATTTATTGCTATCTTAAATTTTTTATACCTAGAAAACAGCAAAATATTTTAAAGGTCCAATTTTCACAAAAAGAAGTCAATTTTTAGTCGAAAATCTTGCACTCTTATACTTTATTTGATATTTTAGCAATTTAATTGCAATTATAATATCAGTACCTATATAAACTTGAAAAATAATATCTTAGGCGGGACTCGATTAATGCCTGAATGCCTTAATGGTATAGCGCCGCGCCCGGATTGCGAGGAGATTCGGGTTCGAGTCCCGCCTGAGACATAATTTTTCAAGTTTATACCTATACTGTTAACTTGCACTTTTGTTGACTGAAATCGACAAATATTGATTGCTTTAGTGAAATACTACAAATCGGATGAGAGTCAAGTAGCCTACTGTGACACATCTATGGTTGAGTACTGATACTAAGTTAACACTAACTTAGTATCAGTACTCAACCATAGATGTGTCACAGTAGGCTGACAATGCTACGTGACAAGTGAGTGAGTACACAGTGCGTTATGCCAACAATACTGTTAAACGACACGTAAGGTTAAAATAATTTCAAAAACCGGATTATTCAGACAATGGTTAATATATTACCACCATACTCTAAACTAAATATACTAACTTATTATAAGGTTGAAAATCAAAGAGCACGCTTTATCCAAAATCCGAATAAGGTAGTTTGTTTCTATGAATAAAATCCGTAGATCATTCCTACACATATATATCTTTGGTGTCTGCATGGTGTAACAATTGTGCACTGCTCCGCCCGATTGAATTAGGCTTCGAGCAAACGTGTTAAAACTGGATACAACTCGTGTAAACCGGTTATGAAGCTGCGCTAGCGACAAACTGTATTAAATTTCCAGTTAGGCGCTGTTTGATTTTTTGTTAGGCATTGATTTGATTCAGAGTTCAGTAGAGAATTATTATTGATCATTAAATTAAAACTAGTTTTTATGATATTTTCAGTAGATAACTCTAATTGAATCGATTTTAAATAAAGCAGATATCATTATTTGACGATTAAAATAAAAGCTTTTACTTGCGTTTATTAGATAACATTTTGATTTATCAAGACGTTTATGGTTCCGGGTATAAGGTATTCTTAGACTAACAGAAGGTACTTTGAAAAATATTTAAATTTAAATTACCTTAAAAAAAATAACACCCTACTCTACTGTGACTGTACGTTAAATATCAGTGTCTGCGTAAATTCAGGAAACCAATATCATTTAATTATATCTATCCAATTAATATTGACAACATTATATACTCAATTGCAAACGTCAAAGGTAATATTCAAATCAACATGTCCTTATTATTTTTCGATATGACAGGTACAAAAACTAATTAAAATAATAATAAAGGAAAATTGAAAAATTCAGTTAAAACTATGTACTATTTAAATACATTTAACCCTTTTACTGGCTCTGAATGAAATATTCCCGTCACAGCAAGATAGTTTGCGCTGGGCCATAAGAGTGTCTGTTTATTAGCCATGGTATCACAACAATAAAAAGAGTTAAATATTTAGGTAAAGTATCGATAATTAATTTACCATAGAATTGCATTTCCCTCCGTGACACTAAAATGTTTACAATACTCAATTTAAATACATTTGGCACAATAAAAAGATACATTTTAATATTATCAATAAAAGTTTTCATGTTACCAGTGATTGTGATACTTGTCCTCTCGTCTAAAAAACAACAAAAGTAACAAATTTACTCAAGGTTTTTCTTTTGGTTGACCTGCTATTGGCCTTCTTAAGAGGCCTACTGGAGCTAATTGCTGCTAAGTAGACTTTTCATTTAGTTGTTTATAAAGTCGAATATGTCACTATCGCCAAAAGCGACCGCTTATAGCAATAATGTACAGTACGAAAGAATGCCAGAATGTAAAGCAGTTTACAGTGATTCTATAAATACTAGAGGTAATTTGATAAAATGATCTAGTTTAGTTTTTTGAGAATTGATTTTGTTTAGAAGTAATACAATTAAATCAATTGGGCAGCACTTAGCTCTAGTAGTACCCTTAAAGACCTTTACAGCTTCACTAAAAACTTTTGTAAGTTCAGTAGGAACATTTTAGGCGGCCTGCTAGAGGGTATGCCTTGTCTGTGGGCTAGGCCTAGGCTGTGATTGAGCTCCATACCTCAAAGCTATAGTTTCAACACACTTAAAACGTATTATACTGTGAGCATTAAACTATTATAAATCGGTTAGATTATCAGGTCACCCCTCAAAAAACCTCTAAAGGTATAATCAGTTCTTTGAGCGATTTGACTTTTTCTATTGTCACCACCACACAAATCGTAGGGCACAATGTACCCATGTCCAAATGACACTTTCGTTATATTTTTAATATTTTTAAAACAAACAAACTTGTTACTTCGACATAAGTTGGTCGTAATTAAGTTTACATTGAATTGTGTACATTTCTTTATTAAAAAATATTATTGCATTTAAAATATTTACCACAGAGGAACAATATGATCCATGGCACTGAAATGAAAACAAAATAGTCAGGCCTACTGCTTTAGATGGTTAGATAAAACTGTATATCAAATTAGTTCGTCGAAATTATTGTGGCATTCGCCATTTTTGTTAAAGGAATTGTATTTTTAATTAACACTACCAATAGAACTGCTGAATCGACAGTAAATAAGAGATAATAAAAAAAAATATTATCGACCTTATTTAATCATAATATGATTAAAAGTTAAAAGAAAGAATTTCTGACCATCAACGTGTTAACAGGTTTACTAAATAAAAAACAATGATCAAGGGAGAACTGAAGGCGATGATTACGAAATGTACCCTCAATTAAAACTAAACTCAAGTATAGAAATGTTGGTGCATTTTAATACTCGATTTATTAAACCACATCTTATACATACTCGTAAATATTATACCAAAACAAATGTTACTCTCAAAAGTCAATTTGTTTATTTTATTTTAATTAAACTATAATATGACCCGTTGGACTTCGCATCACCTATCCTAACGACATAAATGAGTGAAAATTGTGACCTAGAAAATTTATATGCAAAATAAATTTTTTTTCTACCATCTTCTCCTCCCTATTTTTCCATATTTTATCACGTTTTAATACTTTCCTGGACTACTACAAACATTTCAAAACCAAAATTAGCTTCATCTCAGCCGTTCGCGAGTTTTAGCGAGACTAATTAACAGCAATTGATTTTTTATAATATAGAGTTTTTCTTTTCCGATAGACTTGTATTAGGTTTTATTCCTCGAACATCACTATTTTGACAGTATAAAAAAAAGTATTTTATGAAACAAATTGTTATACGGTCCTAAAACCTAAGGGAATCTGTTAAAATATTTATTTACTCTGTGGTAAATTGTGCGCCTTTCCGGTTTATATAGTCTATGTCCTCTCTAACTACTACTCTGTGATCATCACGTTACGTTGTGTGTCTAATTCTAATATACTATAAAAGTAATCTCGAAGAATCAGTTGTTTCACTGCATATTGCAATTGAATCCAAATAACAAAGAACAGAAATAGTGGAATACAATACATATAACGCAGTAAGACTAATACAGAATAGAATGAAATCTCTGACCTCCATGCTAGGATTAAACCTGTATGACGCAGTTCAGATACTTCCCACCATTGACACAAAATTAAATCTTTCCTAAACGCTATATAAATCAGAGCTTATTTAAAATTAAATAGAAGTTCCTTTCTGATTTTTACTTATACTTATAGAGATATATAGATTAAATGTAACAAAAATTCAAATATTACCTTTGCGTAGCTTTCGTAACCGATACACTAAAACAAAAGAATATCTTAAATTGGCAACGAAAGTAATTAATAAAATAACACTAATAAAGTATAATAAGTATACCAATAACTACTTAGGTAAATTCATACACAGTGTCATACAAAAATATAAGCAGCATAATAACAAAAAAAAGGCCGCACATTCAGCTTCTAATAAAGTCAGTGTGAGATACGGAAAAATCCGAATTAACTGCAAAAGCAAAAAATAGTCAAAGCATTTTTTGAACAATAACTAGTATAAGTACTCACCTCGGCTTTACAGTTTGCAGCAAAGCACTAAAAAAAAACATTCACATGTACAATCGCTCAACCCAAGTAATAAAAAATCCTTGAATTCTAACAAGGCTCAACTTAATTAAAATAACTTTGTAATTCAGTTTGGAACTTTAAAAAAAATCCTGACAAACAAACACTGATGGAATATGTACAACATAGATATTTACCTTAAAATTTTGTAAGTGTATTTCCATGGTTTCACAGACACGAATGTGTTGATGCCTACTGCTGTAAATGTATCTTTCTATATACCACCGCTAGACACAGGATTCCGACCGCGCGATATGACGTGGAGTACACGCGGGCAGAGCCGCGGGCGAAGAGCTAGTTAAACACTTACTTGTTGATAACATTTCTTTGGGTCTTGCTGCTTCAATATATGCTAACAGAAAAAGTCATCCATTATCACACGCTTTTTCAATATTTGATTAGCAAATAAAGATTTATTAATTTAAAAGCATTATAATTTTGGGTTTTAACATACATTGTTATAATAACTCCTGACTCGTGTCTGAAATATTGTAAAAATACATTGTAATAAAAATAAAAATAAACTAGATTTTTTTTATCAATATTAATATATATTAAGAAGAAATTTTAGGATCCTACAAAACCTACATCTTCAAAATATAATAGTATGTAAAAAATAATTGTTCGTTTAATATTAAAGGACGGATCTTTTTGGAATTAGTGATTGAAATAAGAGCAATTCTTTGAACTCTTATTAAAATAATTGACTATAAAGGTCTATAAAATCAATTTTAAGAATCAAAAATAAAGTTAAATAAAGAACATAATCGAAATGTTGCTCAAAATTGTAAATCTTTTCTAAACATACCCCAAAAATTTATGAGTTAAGTTGAGTTACACAAAATAAGTACTTATCAAAGATAAGAATAATAAAGAATATTTTTTGCCTGACTACGGTAGGATTGGGATTTAAAGAAATAAAAGGAGATGTCCCAAATTGTATGGAGGCCAGGCCCAGAACCTGTACACCCCACCAAAAGATAGACTAATACACGTACAAGATTTTGTTATTATCCAATTCTTTTAAAATGGCTTCGTTAAGTGGTTCAAATAAAGAGATAAGTAAGAAAATAGCAATACAAAACCATCATGGCGGAAGATAACATTTTGATGACGTCTGTCAGTTTTGGCAGTTTCAAAATAGCGCATATAAGAGTCGAGTGCCATCGCTTGCGTAGTAACAACAAACATTATGAAAGTAATGTGTCGATCAATACCAAATCCAGAAAGCGAAAAAGAGATTTAAAACGCGACAAGCAGAACAAAAACTTGAAGGGAATGATTATGACAAAGTGACAAGGGGTATCTGACAGCTACTTAACTGACATTTAAAGTTTTTTTAGATTGACGCCATCTTGGAATGCCTAATGGAGTAGCCCGGCATGCGAGGAGATGCGGGTTCGAGTCCCGCCTGAGACAAAATTTTTCAAGTTTATATACTGATATTATAATTGCAATTTAATTGCTAAAATATCAAATAAAGTATATAAATAGCTGTTTCATCTTAACTGACTGTCAAACATCTGCAAAGATGTTTCTTTCGGGTGTTGGGGGTGCAAGCTCCTAACATTTGATGAAGCAACGCTGGCTCACAGCGTAAGAATATGCTTGAAAAATTCGCGCCGTGTCGCAGTGTCTCGGTGGCCTAATGGTATGGCGCCCGCCCGGCATGCGAGGAGATGCGGGTTCGAGTCCCGCCTGAGACAAAATTTTTCAAGTTTATATACTGATATTATAATTGCAATTTAATTGCTAAAATATCAAATAAAGTACACTGAATTATACGTTAAATAAATTTATAAGTATTTTTCCCAGAAACAGTATTTTTTTCTTGATTTTTGAAAATGGTGTACTATGTCTGGGCCTATTATGGAACATCTCCTTTACTGTGTTAATTGAGTTTACGCGAACGCTATAACATTGAAATGAAAGATATGTTAACGGATTACAGAACGCGTTTATTTTTTTATTTAACCCAATGTTTCGAACACTTTACAGCGTTCATGGTCACGGGCGGATGTGACGTTCTATAAAGCAGGGTACTCACCTGCCATGTAGCACGTAACGTAGCATGTAACGTATCCAACCTTCAAGTGAGTACGGCTCGTCGTACTCACTACACAAGCGATCGTGTTGCCGTCCACGCGCATACTGCGAGCCGCTTTGTGCTCACAGCGATACCGCCGTCCGCCACTCGGCGGGCCGCTGCGATCTCCCCGCGAACCACGCGCGAGCAGCTCGCAGCGGGCTCGTGCCTATGTACTCATTTGATACAGTATCTGATACATTACTTACATGCTTCACGGCTAGATGAGTACCCTGCATAATCTGTATTAATATCGTTCATTTCCACGAAATAAAATTTTTTGAATAATGATTTTTCAACAGCCTGACTAGGGTCACATCAAATATTTGTGTAAGTGGAAGACTGTGGATTCGAGTCCTACCTCAGCCAGTCGAAAAACTTATTCCAGGAATTGTATTTCTAATTTACACTAGTAATTCATTTGTTCAAATAACACTTTTGAAAACAGGTTTTAGAGTTGTAAAGAACTTTTATACCATAGTACGGTCGTCTAAGAAAGTGGTTTGTCACCCTAAGGTTGTCATTCGTGCGTCAGAGAAAAAAAGGTTTGACTTTCCACACCGTTCAATTTTAACCACCTGTATAACGAAGCCCACGATATTGGACTATGTATAACATCATGGCAGTGTTATTAATTTTTTTATTAAAAAAAATTTTTGAAAAATTTGCATTTTTGATTCAGACTTTGAATTTTGTAACACGCTGTGACGCGCCCAGACGTATTATTTTCTCTCGGGGTCTCGGTTGAATGGACCTTAAACAGCTACATCTGTTGGCATCACAGCGTGTTTCAAAATAAATAGAAAAATATTGTAAAAAAATATAACATTGCCAAGATGTTATACATAATGGTAACATAATGAATTAATGAATGAATTAATAAACACTTTATTGCACAAAACACATGAACATAAATTAATACAGACAAGATATAATTGTAGGTACAATAAGGCGGCCTTATCGCTAAAAAGCGATTTCTTCCAGACAACCTTTTGGGTAAAGGAAATCTTATATTAGCGTAGAATAAAGTACCTAAAGTGGGCTTCGTTTTACAGGTGGTTAAAATTGCAGCGTGTATATTCTGACTACTAATATTATAACGTCATAGTATCGCTATTTTACTGACACACTAAATTCAAGATTTATTATAAAAATGTATAATTAATATATTTAATTGTAAGAAAAAAGTGGCAGAAATTTTAAATATATGATTATGAAAACACTGAATTAATAATATCTAGCTAACAAGAGAATGCCATTCAATACACACACACACGCACACACGCACACGCACACACACACACACACACATACACACATACACACACACACATTGTCAACCACACTACGTTCACCCAATTTTCTTAAAACATACATTTTCATCTTTTATTTTTAGTATAATTTTTGTCTATCAAACTTGTATTAAGTAAGATTGTATAAGAGCGGAACCTCTTGCTACAGAAGTTATTATTAACTTCTACTAGGATGGCTCCAACTACTAATTGTAAAAATAATGATAGAACGAAATAAATGAATTTGAAAAATGAATTTGAATTTGAATGAAATTTTGTCAAAACTGATACTACATTTTCTTGGCCGACCGTACCTCTATTTCTCACCACAGTTTTAGATAAATGTAAACATTAGTTTTATAGATAAAAATCTTACATTTGATGTTTGAACAATGATAACGCAGAAGACGATCGTTATAAATCCACATCCTTTCATCGTTACAGACAGACAAATTGTGAACATTGATGACAATGTAATTTTACACTTGTTAAATCAATTTGAACTGTAAAATTTGATTATTATGGTTTTGAATCGTTAAATGCATTCTTAGATTAGATTCTAGGTGTCAAAATGTGACTTTGTGTCATGATCATGAGCCCATATTAGTCTACTTAGGATATAGGCCTCTAAAGAAGAAGTATTTTGTAATTAACGCCTTGCAGACTCGTTTGGCTTTTTGTGCGTCTGCATTGGAGGTTATGCCCATAATCGCCACGCTGGGCAGACGGGTTGGCGATCGCAGGGCGTAGATTATAGCTTATATAATAGCCGAGGATCGACCTAAGTGGCGTGCAATTGGAGAGGCCTATGTCCAGCAGTGGACTGTGATAGGCTGATGATGATGATGATGATGAGACTCGTTTGCGATCCCAACTTATCCATTTGAGATATCAAAATTATTGTTTTTCGGTTATTTATTAATTAGTATTACGTTATTAAAGTTCACTTTCACATGTATTTTTCACTTTCATTTGTTTTACGACATTCGCTTAGTTTTTAGGGTTCCGTACCCAAAGGGTAAAAACGGGACCCTATTACTAAGACTTCGCTGTCTGTCCGTCTGTCCGTCGCTCTGTCACCAGGCTATATCTCAAGAGCCGGGATAGCTAGACAGTTGAAATTTTCACAATACATAAAATAAATATAAATTTAATAAAATATAAATTTAAATCCAATACAAAAAACCCGTTTTTTTGCCGTTTTTGTACGGAACCCTTCGTGCGCAAGTCGCATTTGGCCGGTTTTATTTGACATTCATATTTGTTTAAGACATAAATTTGCGTTTTTTTTTTACGTAAGTAGGTACCCACATGTGTTTTTTTCGTTATTCGTTCTAAGCATTGACTAATCATCGATGTGGTGAAATTACGGTAGTAAATTACGTAAAGTGATGAACATAGGTAAATATGTTTAATCGACAGTTTCAGTGTAACACTGATGTTGCCGCCAGGAACAAGAATTTCTCCGTGATTACATCACTATAACCACCAGGTGCAGTATTAGTTGCTTAAGTAAAAAAAAGATCACCAAACCTAATCACCAACAAATATATCAACATATTGATCAGTACACACAGTAGTCGCACATTGGTCAGGGTTGTCTGATTAAAGCTGCAAGCTTGCAACAAAGGTTGTCGGTTCCATTCTCTTTGAAATCGGTGCATTGTGCGCACAGAATTGACAGAGGGATGCCACTCAGTTTGACGGAAGGTGAAAATAAACGGGACGGGTCTACACGACACGATGTCGGTACGACTGACGATGGAACAAATAAAATATCTATACAGGGTGAAATTTTAACTACCTTTCAAATTTTAATATATTAATCTACGAGACAAAAACCAATGACGTATTTTTTATTTTGGTATAGCCCAGTACAAAAATGTCAAGATAAAGCACTAAGAAAATGTCCGCCAAAAATCTGAAATTTTTAATACGGCCGCCTAGCAACACTTTTTCCATTACGATACTAATTATAAGATTTTGATTTTCCCTTTATACCTCAACAGGCCTAAAACTGTAAAAATTTAAAACTATTTTGCGAAAAATATTTTCGGGTGAAAACTTAATTTACTTTTTTTACTTCATAAATGGGCTCTAAATACGATACGCCTACAAAAATTTTGGAAAGTGGTTAAAATTTCATCCTGTATAGCAATGACATTAAGAAGTATGTATGACAGCAGATCGATTAGTTTTTCAACTTAAAACACTTATGACATAAAGATAAGTTTCAATTGACACATAATCATTTTATGCTTTTTACGATAACTGTAACGGTTACCACTGAACAAGCAATCACTACTGTAACACCAAGCTGGACAGACTAGGACAGACTAGAGTCGATAAACAGTCAACATGCTTATGCATGATTCAATTCAGATGATAACATCTGCGTGCAGAAAACACAATAATAATATCAGCTCAACACTGCTGCGCTGCCTCTTATGGCGTTACGATAGGTGTAATTTTGCAACAAATGTATAAAGTCTGATTTGCAGGCTACTATGCTACAAGATGTTTTAGGCTATGAGCTATTTTTTTCTTACGTAAATTAGAAGAGAGAGTGCTCCTTTGAGATGTGTTGAATATAATGAAATCACCACCCTTTCTAATTCTAAACATATCTAATAAGACGTACCGTACGTACCTACTACCAATAACAGAAGGGCAACAGTCTCGGGAGCCCTTTCGGTCGCATAATCTTTTTAATCATAATGTTGTTTGGTGTAACAGTTGCAGCATAAAGTTTTGTCGCATAAATTATGATAAGACTCTTCTTATAGAGCCTAGTGTTATTCGCAGAATGGTTTCATCAGCGTAACTTATACTTACTCTAATTTTATTTATTATAATTTTAATCATCATTAATGTACTAGTCCGCCCAATACTAGAGTGTAATCTATAAGCCGGACAAGAGGAGATCCTAGTAATGCGTGGATGCTTATTTGAATGCATGCATGGTGCTTGTTTACCTACATCTAAGCCTACATCATGCATGGTGCTTGCTTGCCTACATTAATGCATGCTGCTTGTTTACCTGTAATCAGGCTAGCTTATATGCTTGTGTGCTTGTTGGCATGCATGAGATTAGAGTCCATTTAATATTTGTTAAAATTATGGTATTCTACACGAATGACTTGTAAACTTTAGGCCATAAGATGAGATGCCAATAAATGTAACGATTAATAATCGTTATTGTAAAAACGTATATGAATAAACATGTTATGCTGACGCATGTTTATGATAAAAGAAGTTATGGGGAAATAAAGTATTCCTAATGATTTATTCTTTATGAACGTTACCCGAAAAGGATGTAATGCCAAAAAATGTTAAGCAGCCGATTTAATGTATGCAACCCAATATGGAACCTTAGTGTCTACTCTCGTAGACTAACAACATCAATGTAAAGGTAGAATACTAAAAGAGCAATATGATAATGACGTTTGAAAATCACCATGATATTGTCACCAGTCAGTACTAACCGCTATGTAATCATAGCATTATGGTAATTCATATAGGTAGTCTTAGAATAAGATTCTAAGTAGGTAGTAATCAAAATTAGAAGAAGTGTCTAGAAATAGAACTTTAATTATAAATTTATATTTTTACGTTGCTAATTATACGGGGTGTTGATCCTTACAAGCCACTGCGTGCGGCTAAGCCTACATTAATTTACTGCTAATTTATTTACTTAATTAAAGACTATGGTGACAAAACCTTCGCAATCTCCAATCGCACCGTGTAATACCACACTTTGTAACCGTTTAATTTCCTCGCGCGTTCGCTTTAAAACGACTAGAGCCTCTGGCTTTTTGGCCAATTTTCAGATTGCTGTTTAAAGCGCTTGCTGAATGCGCTTGAAGTTGAAATGTCCGATTACTACACAATGGTGGCTGGCTTTTAAAAATGGAACGGTACGGGTAACCAGTGAGCAGACATTAATTATATTTTCAAAACTCATAAATTATAGTTCTCTAAAAGCGTAAGGAAATAAATGGTTCCAAGAAATAGACTCCGTAGTGGGCGGGCAGAAGAGGAGATGGGGTTAATATAGGGATATAACGGCTAGCCCTTGCATTCACTTAAATAATACGATTTGTCGCTGCGCTGTGGGCTGTGATCATCACGGATGTCTCAGCCGTCACATGGACCGCTGTTTAATTACGGCTTTTTGTTTGGTTGCCATGCGGCGCTAGTGTCGATCAGCGTCAAAGTTAAAGAATTCCAATGGTGAATACCGTTTCTTTGCTCACCAGTTGGCGCCACTGTTGACTGAGGCCCAGAGGTATAGCTGTCAGAGGCGACTTTATAAGATCGGCACCGAAACAAAGTTTTAAATCTTGAATCCAAATATGATTATTATTTATAAATAATTATATTTATATCAACAAACTAACTTCTGAAATAGTTGCTCTTTGAAGCCGCCTATTTTTGCGCTTTTTCTTTATTCCGCTTTCAAAACGTTCACATTTATCGCCAAATAATCCATATTTGCGATAATTTTACAAAGATCACTTTACAGCAGGTAAATTTAAAAAAATATAATTTATGTCACGAAGCCCGCTAAAACCAAAGTGAATGTTAATGGACCTCACGCGACAGTAGCGCCTCTAGTGGCAAATTCACTAGCGATAGCCCCCATTGTGCGTTCATTGCTGTCCTACGAGCAACGCGGCCGCGTTGCTCGAAGTTGCTGTCACACCAGCCGTAACCAAAGTTGTTATGATATTTGCGCCAAAACCTTGATACAACCAATCGCATGCAAACCTTGTATTTAAGAGAGTTAATGTGTCGTGTACTCGTGTGGTGCCGGCTAAAATAATAACACCTCTTCTTTTCGTACATGGTGCAGGATTTGCAGAAAATGCTGCAAAGCCTTAATGCTGCTTCAACGTCGGTCGGTCTCCGGATGAATTTGGACAAGACCAAAGTCATGTTCAACGACTTTATCACTCCGGAGCCGATCTTGATCAACGGTAAAGCGCTCGAAGTTGTCCAAGAATATGTCTACCTCGGGCAGATATTGCAGTTAGGTAGAGACAACTTAGAACGCGAAATCATAAGAGGAGAGCAGCTGGGTTGGGCAGCGTTTGGGAAGTTGCGTCATATCTTCTCGTCGTCACCACCGCAATGCCTGAAGAATAGGGTGTTCAATCAGTGCGTCCTACCCGTCATCACATACGGAACCGAAACGTGGAACATGACGGTCAGGCTGGCCCACCGACTGCATGTCGCTCAGCGAGCTATGGAAAGATCTATGCTCGGTATTTCGCTGCGGGATAAAATCCGTAACGAGATAATCCGGCAGAGGACCAAAGTTATGTACATAATCCAAAAGTGTAGCAAGCTGAAGTGGCAGTGGGCTGGCCATATTTGTCGCAGAACCGATGAGCGTTGGAGTAGACGGGTTCTCGAATGGAGACCACGTCTCTGCAAACGTAGTGTAGGACACTCCACTGCCAGATGGACCGATGACCTGAAGAAGGTCACTGGTAGTGGCTGGATGAGGAAAGCGGGGGATCGTGCACTGTAGCGTGCCCTTGGGAAGGCCTACATCCAGCACTTTTTGGACTGCAATAGGCTGACCATTTTACCGTCCCCAGGTCAAGCAACAAAAGTTTTCGTATTTTCGAACATTAAATAAATAAATAAATAAATAAATATTTAAGACATGCCACACTGGGCCACACAGAGCCATCTAGTCCCAAATTAAGGTACTATTAAGTACCCTGTCGTATGGGGTACTAGACAACCGATAAACTAACTTATATACTTTTTTTTTTTTTGTAAATACTTACTTATAATACATAGAAAACACCCAGACCAGTACAAACAGACATGTTCATGCACACAAATATTTGTACTGTGCGGGGATCGAACCCGCGACCCATGGCTCAGAAGCATCGTTAACTACCGCTGATCCAAATGGTCGTTGCCTGGGATTGGGAACCCCAACCCTCGTTTGGCAAGCGTGGTGATTATGTCTATACCCATCATTGCTGTAGTAACTTTAATTCAATGATGAAGGCTATTGACTATTACAGTGGATTGATTTTAGGCCGTCACTTATTTTTGTTTTAATCATAAACAAAATTGCTTGTTTTAGCTGCATGTTGACGTAATAAAATAATTAAACAAGGAATACAAAACCCTCTGAGCATTAAGCCAGTTTTCCTGTAAAATGATAAATGTTACATTTCTCTAAAATAATTAAAGTCGTAAATCTTTTGCGTCATTACAGCCATATTCCTGGTTTTAATAATATTATTAAAGAACCACAAATACCGGGCTGGTATTGACAAGGCCATCCATATTTGAGTTAAAAATACTGATCAAGTTTTCTTTTTCATCAATGTCAAAATGTTTAAGAGGTGGACCGATATCAATAAATTTAATAAAGTATTTATACTTAACCTAAAAGTCCTAAGTAAATATGAAAAATATCCACTCCTTAGGTCAGAAAAAAAGGGTTTATTACAGGGAAATGATATGAAATAAACCATAAATGTTGAGTCAAAGAAGCAATCAATGACACAATAGGTGGTTTATTCGGTAATTTTCTACGATTAAGTTTTAATTACTGCACCTAAAAACATTTTTTTTAAAAGAAGTAGCTTCAGTTTAGACTTAAAAAAATACATTAATTTGTAAGCAATGAACCACGTCATCCTTTCTTGTATTAACAATCTGTTTCCCACAATCAATTTTCCGCCCCAAGATTTCTACAAAGACCAGATTTTGGCACCTTTGCTACCTTAGAACCACAGTGCAAATAAGATGAAATAATAGCTCAACTTCATTGTAGAGTTGCAAAATTCTTATGTGTTAACTTCTCTCGATGTGTATTCCAAGAGTTAAAATTGAAACTAAATGAGGATTCACTATAATTTTTAACTGATAAATGGATAATGGTCAAAACTATTCAATGTCTTTTCCAAGATTTGGCATTATTTCCATATAAAATTTCATCTAAAATTGTTGAGAAGATTTAGTCCCCTCACAAATTTCCACCCCTCTTTTTACCCTCTTATAGGATTTGTAAAATAAAAGCTATCATTTCCTTAGCCTTAAAATGCAAATTCAATTTAAATCGATCAAGCGGTGTAAGCGTGAAGTTGAAACATACAGACCTATCGACAAACACTTTCATATTTATCGTGTTAGCATGGATGTTTATCCGTCATTCAAATGCCATAGAATTCTTTGACTATTCTTAGTTTTGGTTTCGGTAACTATAATTGTTGAATTTATTACTGGCTTTATTCAAATACGAAAGCTTTGTTAATTGGGCTGTTTACTTACCAAATTAAACTGCCATCGTTATTCTACTGCGTTACCAATGTTGACTATGTCTTGATGGGCTATTCGCAATATTTACATAAATACCGTGCCCAGAGCGGTGTAACCGAATCCAATTTAACTTGAGGATAGCCCTATTGACACGCAAATGCTATCAACTCTGTCGAATAATGTCTGGCGCTAGCGTTGGACGCACTAAGTCTTACATAAACATTTGTATGGTGCTTCAAAAACCTGTCTGAAATAATAATGATATCCCAGGTTTCATCGCTATCATCATTGTCAACATCATCATAATCCTCTTTCCACTGCTAGATTAAGGGAATCACCATACTGCGACTGTGGAGCACCTAATTAAACCCTTTCCCACGTGGTAAACGAATGCCCACTTCGCAGGTTTCCCGGGGGAATGTCGGAAGTCCACAAATACACAGCTACCGCCGCAGGCTGGCTGAAAGACTTGGACATTGATGTTTGATCCACGCGAGATATATGCTACGCGCAATGATGATGAGCCCACTGCTGGACGCAGGCCCCTCAAAATAATAGTTTGGCATAGTTATTACGCCAGCAAGTGGTAGAGTGCTTGTGTTCTTCTGGCAGTACTCCTTAACGGCCGGTCCCTATAATCTATCTTCAGTTTTGGCATATCGGAGATAGAAAACATCTTCTGTCTCTAATTTTGCCGTCCAGAGAAACAAAGACAGAAGTTGTTTTATATTTCCGATATGCCAAAACTGAAGATAGATAGGTTATTAGGACCAGCCGTTAGTCGCCTCTTACGACACCCGCAGGATGAGAATAGAAAGGGTTTTGCTTATCTTTTTTTGTGCCAGCACCACACGATAAGTACCTATGAGTAGTTTAATGCTGTTTACTTCTTTGTCTCAATCAGACAATTTCTCTCGAATTGAGACTCGAATAAACTTAATAAATTAGTCAGAGTTGAGTTACCTTTTTTTTGTGTTTGAAAATTATCTACTTAGTAAAAGTTTTGCAGAAAAAAAATCACGTAGTCGGCACTAAATTATGAGAGCAAATATAAACCAATTTTGTTTTTCACTTCTCTAATGTATCTTTTGTAAATCAATACCTACTTGTATATCTAAGAGGTCCTTACATTTTAAAAATTACTTTTACCCTTCCATAAAGCTTTGAAAATTTATCATTTTAGATATCAAATATAAAGAAAAAATCTTGTCGCTGGCAACCATATTGAATTTCAAAAAGCGTTCAGTGTTGCGGTTAAAATTGCCGAGAATTGCCATTATTGTAACATGAAAGGAGTTTTTCCAATTTTGTACAGGGTGTTTCGCGTTTGGACGGTCAAATTATTTAGGGTATTAAATAATTTCGACCTTACGTCGTTTATTATATTTTCACACTTGGTGTCCCGGAGTCACGGTCATGCATAGACGCCTTAAGATTTAATCTATACTAATATTATAAAGCTGAAGAGTTTGTTTGTTTGTTTGTTTGTTTGTTTGTTTGTTTGTTTGAACGCGCTAATCTCCGGAAGTAAGGGTTCGATTTGAAAAATTCTTTTTGTGTTGGATAGTCCATTTATTGAGGAAGGCTTTAGGCTATATAACATCACGCTGTGACCAATAGGAGCGAATAATCAGTGAAAAATGTTGCAAAAATAATCGCGTTCATAATATCAGAAATTGACGTGGACGAAGTCGCGGGGAACAGCTAGTGTATAATAATGACATTAACTAAATAAGTATAAATACGCTACTGGCATAAGATCAATAGGTATATAGAATGTGTCATTAATACATTTTCTAACTTTTTTGAAAAATACAATATAACGGAAAAATCTATAGTTACAAATATAAAAAAGTTTAATACTATATACACATATCAGTCACTCACTATCACATATTCTTAGCTAAACGACATTCACTGCTTGACATTGACATCCCATAATCTCCACGCAGATCAGTCCCACGCCACCTTCATCCAGCGATTTTTCGCAACCTTCGCCAAATCGTCGGTCCATATGGTTCCCGCCTACTTACTGATCTTCTAGTGCGCGGGTTGGAAGTTTGTTTGTGGAATCTTAATTACTTTAATAATAACTCTTGTCGATTAAATTTGGAACAACAATGTTAAATAGCTATTTTCCTAAATTAGTAACAGAGAATAACAGATATTAATGCCATATTTAAAATAAGTAAAAATAAACGTAATTTCATCAGTAGTGTCAAGTATCAGTAAAATCAGTTTTATTGCTGCAAATAGGTCCCAGGAGGCTCTTTTACACGTGCCAATATTACAAGTCTGGGCTTGTGCCTTGCATTGAACGTTATGACCCATTACCCCAAATAAGCGCTCATATCCCATTGCTTCTTCGTGATCAGTTCCTGTCACGAATGTTAAGCAACGATGGGAGTGGTCACTAATTGGATGGGTGACCGTTTGTAGCGTTATAACTTGAGCGCTTCGGGGGGCACATTAAGCCGTCAATCCCGGATTTCCGGCTGTTAACATGAGATAACAGTCGTTAAGAGGAAATACCACGGCCGCTTTTCCATACAAACATAGTCCCCTGTTTCCTCCCTGGATAATGCCAGTAGAGCAATAATTTTTATTACAAAAATCTATGGCCACTATAAGCATGTTTCTATGTTTTCTGTTTTTTTCATAAATTAATTAATAAAAAAGATATGAGCCCTCAAAAATCGAAAAAATTCGTCAGATTTTCCGCTGTGTTCAAACATCCAGAAAACAAATTTGGCAGAATTTTAGAAAAAAAGGGAAACATACGAACACGGCCAAAGCCTTTCTTTAATTTTTATGAAAAAAGTATTTAAATCGGTCTAGTTTTGGAAAGTAATCAGGGGACTACGAAACGTTGATTTGGTGTGCTTTTAGTAGGTATTTTCGGTCCAAGAAGCAGTTGTCTCTATCACACTCTGCGGTGAATGCGTTAGACACTGCGCGACAGCAATAGATTTTACAAATACCTATTTTTCAATTCTCTCGCCCGTAGTGTTTTCTCTTAAACCCTGTTGGAGGCCTGAGAAACGTCCAACGGCGCGGCGGGGTGATGTTGCCACAGCGTCGCCCTCGACATCCACCAATCCGCACTAGGACAGCGTGGTGGTACTAAGGCCTTAACTCTTCTCCTTAAAAAGGAGAGATACCCGTGCTCAACAGTGAAGTCGAAAATGGGTTGATACTTTTTCGAAACAACCTGTAGGTTTGCAGCCCAATATATTGGAATTTGGAGCATATAGCTTATCACAATGTTATGCCTAGGTATATAAGATAAACGCCCCGTTTGGTTTAGTAGAGTTGTTTATACAAAATGGGTCGAGATCTCGGGGTAGGTACAGTCCCAAATTTCTTTTTAAGGCATAATATAATATTTGCTGTAATGTATCTTAATTTAGAACCAGATTTTTTTCTTCTCGCAAAATGACTTTCAAATACCAGTCATTGGACAGGGTAGTGCTTGCTATTTTAACGCGACATTTTACAATCAACTAAACAGAGTAAGTAACAGCCTTTAATCATCCCAATGGAGGGCGTAGGCCTCCATCATTGAATTAATTTACCACAGCAATTATGGCGATAGGCATAATCACCACGCTTGCTAAATTTGAAACTCTTGTTGCTCGAAACGGAAGTCTAACCCAGGACCCCGGGATCTTTGCTCAGTACTCAAACCAATAGACCAATGGGGCGCTTCAACTAAACAGAATAATAACTAAAAACTTAAAAGTTTATTTTGGACACACGTATTCGAATTCGATACGTTAGCTAATTCCATTTTACGAGATGTATTGTTCTCAACATTAAATTGCTCTAATTAATTCGGGAGGATCTATTAGTGTTAAGTTAAATATCACTAAAAGCGAAGCTATGGCACTGGCTATGCTATAAAACAGGTACCCTGTATAAATACGAACTGGTGTTTAAGTGTCGTGAACACTGGTTATTACGTTCCAAAGTCCCAACTGCAATATCCGGACAGGTCATTTTCTTAATCTTTTGTTTTTCTGTGATAGAAAAAGGTTTTGTTATAGAGGTTTAATGTTATATTTCACGAGTGCTAAAGCCTCACGTTATGATAAAATTTACCGAATAAAAAAATAAAAATAAAAAAATGGCCAAGTACCTACTTTAGTGGTAAATTCGTTCGCATAGCATGCAGTACTGAGAAGTCTTTAATACAAACAAATCCGATCAACAAAATACGAAATTGAAATATGTTTGACTTCTGCTTAATGACATAGTATTTGGTACAATCACAAGTAAATCATAGTCATTTTGAAACGAAGGATAGTCAAATCACTTAGCAAATGAAAGGCAATTGTTAAACAAGAATTAAAAATCAAACAACGTTCACAACATTGTGATCGCGTAATTGGCTTTAAGATATCAAGTTCATGGAAGAGGTTCGAAATTGCGAAAACTAAAGAAAAACAAAACATGCTGTGTCGGGATCGGATACCTAAGTGTTACGTGTCGAGAACAGAAGGGTAAAAATAGTGGCTTTTCAAACATTGATACCGGCATCGTGTTTAATAAAAGACTACGACGGAAAGGGTGGATCGATTTGTCTGCTTTTAATAACTCGCAGATACATCAGTTTGCAACAGTGCACAGTGCCGAAGCATAGAAACACAAAGAAAACTCATAATAACCAAGGTTACCGCGTTAACTAGTGATAACGCCCTGTTGGTCTAGCAGCTTTAATATTGGGCCAAGTTCTTGGAGTCCTAGATGCGATACTTGAGTCAGGCAACTAGAGTATCGAATTTTATAATATTGCTCGGTTTGTGATCACCAATCCGTATTTGGCAAGCGTGGTGATTATGCCTTTACTTATCATTGTTGTGGTAACTTGCATTCCATGATGACGGCCTTCGCTGTGCATTTGGAGCATTATAAGCCGCTACTTTACTAGGTACAGCAGTATTATTTAACCCACAAAGTAAAGTAAAGTAACAACCCATTTCGCTCACTGTTGAGCACGGGTCTCTCTCCTTTAAGGCCTTAGTACCACCATGCTGGCCTATTGCGGGTTGATGGACGGCGAAGGCGGTGCTGTGACATCACCTCGCCGTTGGACGTGTCTCAAGCCGCCCAAAGGCCTCCAACAGGGCTTAACGACTGTTATCTTTGAACAACAGCCGGGACCGACGGCTTAACGTGCCCTCCGAAGCACGGAAACACTTATAGTATGTTGCCACTATCGGTCACCCATCCAACTAGTGACCGCTCCCAACATTGATTAACATTAGTGACAGAGACTGAACACTGAGCAGCATTGGGCTATGAGCGCTTCCGCAAAGTGTTGAAGCGCAATTCAGCGCTTTAACAACTAAGTCACACCCGGATAGTGTTACGTGTTTAGTTCATCAAAAGTTCTAAAGCGAATAGCATCTAATACTCCGGCGGCAACGCGAGCACACTTCATTAATTTACTTCCGTCGGAGCGAGTTGCATGCTGCTTGATTAAACACTTCGCTGTCCCTTTTTATCTAAACCAATAGGAGGGAGACAAGTAAAACTTGTAAATAGAGTGGTAAAGATCCTCTTTGAAGGTCTGTATTGCCTGGATAAATGGACTATCCAACAGAAAAAACATCATTTAATTCGAACACGAATTCCAAAGATTAGTTAGTAGTGTTAAACCAACAATTAATCAAACTCTTTAGTTTCATAATCTCTTAATATTAATATTTATGTAAAATTTCGTGTCACGTTGTTTGTCCGCGGTGGAACCCTAAACTATCATGACGGCCTATAGTCATTGAAGTTACCAGGTTCCACGCATAATCACCACGCTTGCCAAATGCGGGTTGGTGGTCAAAAATTTTTTTTGAAATTCGATACTCTTGTATTTATTTAATTTATTTATTATAAGGCACACCAACAGCATGATATACAGGATGGAATTATAATCACTTTCCAAGTTTGTTGATCTTCCCTTTATACCTTTACATGCTTAGGACCGTAAAAATTGAAAACTATGGTGCGAAAAATATTTTCGGGTGATCACTTGATCTACATTTTAGGGGCACTAAATACGATACTTAACGCATATAAAAAATTAGAAGATGATGAAAAAGCCATACTGTATACTTAGTATTAGTTACTTAGTAGTCTTATATTTATTTTGTAAAGTAGCTTTATATATAATAATATACTTATGCCTAATAAAGGTATACACAGTTTTGGCAATATAATTAATAGCTTAACTCACAACGAGCAAGATGAATTTTATTTTTTATTTTTAATGTATCCTCAAAATGCCTAGTTCAGGTCAGACACTTTAGCTGAAATTAAGTCATGTTGAGGCATAACTGTAAAACTGTATTTTTCTTGTAGCCGGGGATTGAACCCAGGGCCTAGAAATCTTGGCCCAGCACCATTTGGCCAACGGGTCGTGAGTAAGATTTGTAAGATTTAATTATAACTTTGACCAAGCGAGATTAGTCAGCCATTGTTTTCCGGCAGAGTATGGAGGTCATAGAAATATTGAGCTTGGCAATATTGCGGCACACCTCAATTTGATCGTGTATAGGAGACCTGTTATAGCGGTACTTGTGTTGGCTTTTGTGAGGCCTAAACATCGCTAGGTTTAGCCTTAGTCTGATGACGTGGTTACCATATAAAGGTCCGTATATGAAGGTCCATAGTGCTGGCAAAAAATTAAATGGCATCACATCCTGTTTTGCTGTAGTAACTTGAATACTGATGGAGTAACGTCCTTTGCCCTGCAGTGGGATGATTATAACTGTCTACTTTACCAGTTAAAATCATCAGTTTTATTTCTGCAAATAGGCCCCTGGAGGTGCTTTTACACGTCCCAATATTTAAACCTACCACTGCTTCGGAACAAGTCTGGGCTAGTGCCGAGAAGAAGCAGCGCAAGAAACTCTGTCACTATTGTCAGCCTCTTTTTAAAAATGTTTACAAGGTAAGGTAATTTTTACAAGGTTTAAGCAAGTACGAGCTGGGACAACTTAATGCCATACATTTCTATCATTTAAATAATCATTAACAGTGTAAATAGCCCTTTTTCAATAAAATAACTTTGACATACGATTTAAGTTTATGTACAGGGAGTTCAGCAATATCCTTTGGTAATTTGTTGAAAATACGAATACAATTTCCCATAAACGATTTTCCTACTTTTCGCCTTTTTCCTACTTTTTACCTTTTCTACCTTTTACCTGACTGCGGCAAAGCCAACCGGAAGGGCAATGATTTTAGTAGTCTATGTATATGTTTATGTAAGTATTTACGTGGGTTTTACATTTGCGGCTAAACTACTAAGCCGATTTTGGTAAATGAGGTATCAATCGATTCCTTATTTAAGTCCAAGAGAAAGATAAAAGTCTAGAATAGCACATCATAGATTAGTTATTATAATAGATATATTTAACACAGAGAAGATAAAAGTTCAGGGATTAGGGATCGACATAGGCTACATTTTATCCGCTTATATACTACTTACTAATATTTATCGTATTAACCTAAGTGGGTAATCATTTGAGACAGTTGAAATGTTTTCCAGTAACTAAAATATCTTAAAAGGCACAGATATTTTATCTGCTCGTGATTTTAAGCAATTTGCAACGTGTATCTTTTTAATAAGCAATAAAAATTGCAAATGACACAAAAATAAATATGAATAATTGTGTAATTATTTCTTATTCCCATCACTTAACACAATACAAACAGTCATCAGTAAACAATGACGTGTAAAAAAAATGGCCGCCACTAACTCCAAAGTTGGTGTACGAAGTTACCGTGACGTATGAGGGGTAATCTGAGTTATTTGTTTGTGTTGAAAGAATGAATAATGGGTGTTTTTCTTTTGTAGCAAACACTTAATATCTGTTATAGACCAATATTCAAGAGTGCCGACGACTGCTAGTTCAGTTAATACACAACACTATTAAATTGTTGTGTAACTAAACTAGAAGTCGTGAGTCGAACGAGCTTCAGATTTTCACGAAGACTTGAGCGCTAAAACAGAACTCGAGTCTTTACAAGAGCTTGAGTCTTTAAAAAGTAAAAAGTCTTTAATTAGTAAAGCGCCGCGCCGGGTATGCCTGGAGATGCGGCTTCGAGGTCCGCCTGACACGTAATTTTTCAAGTTAAAATACTGACGTTATAATTGCAATTATGTTGCTAAACTACTCGTATCATAAGTAAAATTATAATCTGCAGATATAACCACTTAAAATTAAAAAGAGACTAAACGGACTAAAGTACACTTAAATTGACTAAACGGTCACATCGTCGGTAAACATTACACTGTACTGCGATACGTGTCACAAAACACCTACAACCCATTTAAATTCAATTGACGCCTCATACACAGTACAAGGCAAATGAACAGTATACCACGTCTCTGCAACGCCCGCCCTTGAGAAAATTTCCTCAGCTGCTCCTCAGGTAAATGCGCAATATGGCTGCGCCACGCTGTCTTCTGAAACTAATAAGTAATAACTGATAAACGAATGCCCTCCTCGCTGATTTCCCGATGAAATGTCAGAAGTACACAAATACAGGTTTTATATATCGAGTCACGAAACCGTTTAGGAATAGCAAAAGTTTAATTATTCTGTACACTTCTCTTGTTAGAAACATTCTAGAGCATTGTTGCACTATATGGTTACCCTGCTATAATAATCATTTAAACACGATTGAGTCGATTCAAAAACGGTTTTGACGTGGCCGTGACGTATGATGACAGGCTCATTAGGTTTAATCTTGGGTCCCTTCTCATGCGACGGCATCGTAGTGACCTCGCAACGTTACGCGTTAACGCTGACGCCCTGTAGTAAAGTGTTTGAAACGTCGGGATGAACTAAATTAAACTGTAAAAATACATGCGACTTCAAATCCGTAAACCAACCTTTTATTTTAATTTTTTGCAGAGAATTCAAGGTACATACATTATTCTGTCTTTCAGACGTTTGTATGAAGACGTTCTACTGTTTCTTTTCTATCTAATGCAGCTCAAGTAGACACGGCGGCCGTCTGCATCCCACGTGTCTGCCTGTGCCGTATTGTAAGCCACTCAGCTACGCAATTCTTCAAGTTCATAGCAGCGCGGCGGCGTTACAAACGGTCTGCATCTTACGAGGATAGTGGCGCCAACGGCGGCAAACAGAACTAGTCTTGCAAGATATTCGGAAAAGGAATGAAGAGTTTTCAGAATAAGACTTCTAAGACTAATGTAGTAGCCAATTGTGAATCTAGTTTTTCATTCTATATTACTCGTATATAAAAGAAAGTCGTGTTAGTGACACCATTTATAACTCGAGAACGACTAACCCATTTTTTTAATGTTTTTTTGTGTTTTTAGATTTGTCTTAGTCCGAAATACGATAATAAGTATAAAAATATAATATTGACAATTAAAAAAAAACACTCTTCAACCAGCAATCCTTAATATTTATGGCAATACAGTCTCAATTCTTCTTCTTCTTTTATTATATAGCCAAGGCGGTGTTTCGGCCAAAGCCAAAAGATTCCGCCAATGACACGAATGGGGAAAATACAGTGTTTTTATTTTAAATACGATAGAAAAAACTAAGCAGCAATAAATAATACAGCACCATATTTTAGAACACCACAAATTAGTACAGACAACGGCAGGTCAACCTACCCAATAAGTTAAAGTTCATTGAACTGATTTTCAACTATAATTCCAACAGGCAGAGATCAATATCAGTTGAGAAAATTTGACGTTTTGTAGTAGGTTGACGTGCTGTTGTCTGTAGGTACATAGGTACATACAGTTAATAATAAACAGCGGTTTTAGAAGAAAGAGGTATGAAACTTGAGAACAGCAACTTGATTCAATCGCGAAAGTTTTGAAGTGTCATATTTGAAGGCTGGTTATTTGTTATTTATTTGTAAATTTGTAAAAATATATCTCACGGATGTCGAAGCTAACCGAAATAAATGGAAGGTTGTGGGTTCAATTCCCATCTAAGGCAGTTGAAAATGTTTCTGTCAGGAAGTCAATTTATAGCAGCAATTACATTGTAAACAAAACAGTTTCAGTAGCAAAATAAACTTGTTTCTGACGGTTCGAGTTTTCGTTGAATAGATTTTTTATGTTAGAACTTTTAGTATATTTAAACCAGAAATTGCTGTTCCCTTTTAACCTAATTTCTTTGAAGTATATTACTAAGTTACATTTATCCAACCTTAATTAGTGAGTATATTTGGCAACCATAATTATTAATTCGATAGAAATACACGTCTGCGAAGTAGCTTAAACTTTTTATCGTATTATTTATTTAATGTAATCCTTATTGCGTGGATGAAAAGTTACATGGACGAAAAATTTAAAGCTGTATAGTATACTGACTTAAACTATCAATATCACTAACAAAATAGTTATTTTATTAATAACTATGACGACCTCCGTGGTGAAGTGGCGTACACAGTGGCGGCGCAAGGCCTAAACTTAATGTGGGCGAGGTACACTTCGCGAGGCCCTCTGATAATATGGGCAAGCACTTTGCGAGGCCCTCTGATGATATAATTAATTTTATGACATAATTTATAAGAAATATCTTGTATTTTATTCACTTTTAAGCCAAAGAGTGAAATATCTTTTTAAAGTTTCGCCTTACGTCTTCGTGGCTCGCCTTACGCCGCCTCTGGGCATACACACCGGTTTTCCAAGTATTGCCTGCTCCAAAGTCCCGGGTTCGATTCCCGGACGGGTCAATGTAGAAAAAAAAGTGTTTTTTACTATTTCTCGGGTCTGGGTGTTTGAGATACCTTCGTTGTTTCTGGTTTCCAAAATACGAATGCTTTAAATACTTACTCAAATTGAGATCAGAACAATGTATGTGATGTTGTCCACATTTATTTATTTGTGATATACCTAGTTTTCCATAAAGTAAAGTAAAGTAACGCCTATAATCTTTCCACTGCAGGGCAAAGGCCTCCATCATGGAATCCAAGCTACCACAGTAATGATGGCTAGTTTCCAGTATGACTTCGTCAAATTCAAATTCAACACTGCCTTAAAAAAAATGAAAACACAAACAAAAGATATCACTTTTCTTTCTACGGGTGTTGAAAGAGCCTAGTTTTGGATCACCGCAATGGTAGCAGTATTTTTTTCACCATGGGCCAAGTTACGATTGCCAACCCTCCTGCCAAGCGTGGCGATTATGGCAAAACCCTAAAGCGGCCTGTGTAGAAATATAAGCGGTACAAACAAACAAACATTCATAAACTCGTATATACAAGATGAAATTTTAACCACTTTCCAAAATTTTTGTAGGCGTTAAGTATCGTATTTAGAGCCCATTTATGAAGTAAAAAATGTGAATCAGTTTTCACCCGAAAATATTTTTCGCTATATAGTTTTATATTTTTACAGTTTTAGGCCTGTTTAGATAGATAGATAGATAGATAACACTTTATTGCTCACATTAAAAATTGGAACAAACAGTTGACTTAAAACTAAATTCATAACTAATGTGAGCAAGGGCGGCCTTATCGCTGCAAGCGATCTCTTCCAGGCAACCCTGTAGGAGAGGAGAGGTAACATAAATAAATAGCAGGTAACGAGAAAAGTCAAGAATAAATACATAAGAGCAAGAACAGTTTATAGTAAAGATATAATTAGTGGACAGAAGCCAAGACTTTCATTTGATTATACTTAGATTAGATTAATAATAGAAGCAAATAGGCCTGTTTAGGTATAAAGGGAAAATCAAAAACTTATGATTAGCATCGTAATGAAAGAATGTGATGTGCATTGCGTAAAAAAAGTGTTGCTAGGAGGCCGTATAAAAAAAATTCGATCAGTATGCTAGCCAGACGTGTGCTTGTTATGACGATATTATGTGGCGAAGAGGTTCAAGAATGGCGACCGTGCACCGACGATCTGACAGCCGGGGTGATGTGGGACTGTGGCGATCATTAGAGGAGGCCTATGTCCAGCAGTGTGCGTCGTTTGACTAAGATGATGATAATCTACGCGTTACGTGTAGTCGTACAGACAGACAGTCGAACAATGAAGTGAACTCATAAGGATTCCTTTTTTAGGGTTCCGTACTCAAAGGGTAAAATTGGGACCCTATTACTAAGACTTCACTGTCTCGTCCGTCCGTCTGTCTGTCGCCAGACTGTGTCTCAAGAGCCGCGATAGCTAGACTAAATTATTTATTTCTCTTGCTGCAATAACAACAAATATTAAAAACAAAATTAAATAAATATTTAAGGGCTCCCATACAACAAACGCCATTATTTGCCTATTTTTGCTCGATATCAATAAATGGTAATTGGTAACAGGTAGGTAATAAATTTATGTACCTACCTACTGTTGTTTACGTATTCAATGGTACGGAACCCTTCGTGCGCAAGTCCGACTCGCACTTGGCCGGTGTTTTTTCTTTGGAGGAACAGAATCCTAAAAATTTTATGCTGTTTGTTAATCTCGCTAGAACTTAGGAGGGGCTGTAGACCAATTTTCCATATTTTGTTTTTGAAAATATGTGAAATTCGAAGAAAACTTAAAAAACAACATTTTTCTGTGTTCCCATGCAAACCTGCCCAACATTCGATGTTATCCAATTTCATTGAAACGTTTTGATTTATTTTGTGAATGAGAATTTTTAAAATAGATCGACAGCTACAAAAAATAGCCAGGAAAACGGTTATCGGTAGAGTTGCCGGGAATACTCGCTATTTTTCGGTATTCGGCATTACTCGATTTTTTTTTATATTCGTCGAATACCGAATAATATCTAGTATTATTCGGCATTTAGCGAATAGTCGTCTAAAATAAACTTTTAAGGAACAAAAAAACTAATGAGATAAAAATAATCAATTTTTATTATTTTCCTTAATAAAACAATACACAATATCAATTATTATCTGTAATACTCGTATGTGCCTGTGCCTATCGTATTCATGAAATTAAATTAGTTAGGCTTTTAATTAATATTTAAAATCCAACAGAGGCAGATTGTGGTGCCAAAAATCTGTATGTATAACATGAAACAGTTTCTTTAACATTATTCTTTTCTTTGCCAACAACCTTAGAAGAAATTAGAAATATTTTTAATGTGCCTTATTTATGTCGAACAGTAGTAATGTCGAGTTATTCGACTATTCGCCAAAGTGAATGGCGATTAATCGGTATTCGACTATTCGCTATAACATCTATTTGCGGCAACTCTAGTTATCGGGTCAGCTGTATAGACGAGTATATGAATGTTTGTTTGTTTGTACCGCTTATATTTCTAAACCGTTCATCCGTTTGCGATAAAACTTCGTTCAGATTCGCTAGAGTTACTTTGTGTAGAGAACGCCGGAGTTTTTTGAAGGTCTAAAGTAGTCGCCGCCAACAATTACATAGTTTAAAATGAAATAGTACAGCTAGCTACTCAACATCATTACCATTTTAACTTAAAGACGTCCACTGCTGGACATAGGCCTCCGAAAATCACCACAAGGATCAGTCTCGCGCCACTTGCATGCAGAATTCATTACAAAATCATGTGATATTTATAAAGATTTTCTGTCACTGTAAGGTACCTATACGATCTAGGAAATAGATCATACAGGATGGTCCAAACGGTGACGTCCAAAAATTTGTTTCGGATTCCTTACATCCAGGGCTATCCAAATATACCCTATATATGTTACCCAATTTTTCTTAATCGGGTAACATATATAGGATATATTTGGATAGCACTGGAACTAAGGAATCCAAAAAAAAATTTGGAGGACACCGTTTGGAACACCCTGTATTATCATAAGACGCTATGTACTGTCACTTCGAGTTATTGTTTCAGCACATGGATTTAGGCAAAAAGTTAGAACAAACATGTACTTGAAGAAAAGCATGTAAAAGCAACGTACCATAAGAATAAGAATAAGAATAATTTATTTGCTCTTGAATGAGGTACACCAGGATGACAGATAACATATTACAATAGAATCACTCATCCAGCCATATGAAGCAGCATGCAAATACATAATTAAAATTTTAATCAATTTAAATGTCATTAATAAAACAAATTAAATATTAAATTAGATTAAAAGCACATATGTATAAAGTATGTCAAACCAATAATAATAATAAAATTCAAATTTAAAGTCACAGTAATATTTTAGATAGGAATTAAATGTCAGTTATACAGGAATCAAAATTTATATGTCAGATAATCTTTTATTGAATAAAAACAGCCGCTAACCAATAAATTAAATAATTGACGATTAAATAAGCTTCCCTTAAGTTCTTTTATTTGATCCGGTAATTTATTGTAAATACCATACGGCCAGACAAAGCTGATTGCTTAATTCAATCTCGTGTTACAAAAATAAAACTGCATTGTCAATATCGCGCCATCTTGCTCCCTTGATCGCAATATTTTCCAGTACGCAAAGACAAGGTACAGGAAAGGCCGCCAAGCTCATCAATCGTATTGAAATGAAATTTTTCCGAGACACGTCAGCTGGGGTGGGGCTTGAGTGAAGCTACAGTCAGTACGCGACCGGCCGCCATTGCGAAAGGACGGCTTCAGCGAATTCGGAACGACTACGCGCCTGCGGGAAATCGGAAAAACGCGTGTGGCCAGTGAGAAGTGTTTACCTTTATCGTATTTTTGAATTTCGAATTGTTTTTTTTTTGGATTCGGAATGTGGTTTAGTGGATTTTTATTTTGAGTTATCATTGTGTTTTTGCGGATTCGAGGTGAGTCTGATTGCTGGCTGATCACAATTTTTGTTTTCAGGTTTTCACCGTTCGTTTATTTTTTTCTTTTTTACGCTCAGCATTGAACCTAAATGCTAATAATATATAAGAAAACTGCAATACTCGTAGAACCCAAATCAATGATTTTAAAAGAAAATCTGTTTCTTCTTTTGTGCGTTTTTTTAAATAATTAAGAAACGAAGTAGGTCTCTTGTTTATTAGTTTTTCGATTGTCTCATGAAATTCACATGAATCTATTGAATAGTGAGCCGATTTTATATGTTGAATTAAAGTACAGTATGAATTATATTACTCATATGTGAGGGAAATAGTATTTAAAAAAAAGTAATTTTTGGACTCTAAATAATTTTATTTTTGTTCTGAAACGTTTATACAGTTTCTTGTTATATATATATGAATAATTTGTGGGAGCTAACATTTATAAAAGATAAATTGAAGTTTGGAAAACTTTCAGTACATACATAATATGGTTTTGTCGAATAACATTGACTAAAGACTATCTTTTTTTAAATGTTTCTTCAACCGTCACACAATGTTTCGTTGCCTTAGAGAGCAGTCTAGCAGTCTCCTTATAAGCGAAACATCATGAAAATTCAAATAACGTCTAAGATTAAAATAGACAAAAAAAAAAAACATGTTAGTTACTTAGACTCTCGTCATTTTCATTTCGATACCAAACGGTAAATAAGATATAAAAAAATAAAAGCATATTCGAACAGAGTCATGGGTACAGCTAGTATAGGGAGTAAAATACTCGCTAAAAAACTTGTACAGTCAATACAGAATTTTCATTACAAATGCACCATGATTTACGTGGACAAATGGTAATATAAATCTATACTAATATTATAAAGCTGAAGAGTTTGTTTATTTGTTTGAACGCGCTAATCTCAGGAAGTACTGGTTCAAATTGAAAAATTATTTTTGTGTTGGATAGTCATTACGCTGCGACCAAAAGTAACGAAGCATCAGTGAAAAATGTTGCAAAAATAATCGGAATCATAATAACAGAAATTGACGCGGACAAAGTCGCGGGCATCTAGTATAAAATAAGATAAAGAAAAAGAGCATTTTTTGCTTAAGCAATTAAAGCCCCTCTAAATCCCCTGTTTGGAGAGAACTGTGTCCAGTTGTGGTCTTGCTACGGGCTGATGATATTGAGAGGAAACACTACGGGCGAGAGAATTGAAAAATAGGTATTTGTAAAATCTATTGTTGTCGCGCAGTGCCAAACGCCTTCACCGCAGAGTGTGATAGAGACAACTGCTTCTTGGACCGAAAATACCCACTAACAGCACACCAAATCAACGTTTCGTAGTCCTCCGATTACTTTTCCAAAACTAGACCGATTTAAATACTTTTTTCATTTAAAATTAAAGAAAGGCTTTTGCCGTGTTCTTATATTTTCCTTTTTTTCTAAAATTTAGCCAAATTTGTTTTCTGGATGTTTGAACACAGCGGAAAATCTGACGATTTTTTCGATTTTTGAGGGCTCATATCTTTTTTATTGATTAATTTATGAAAAAATAGAAAACGTAGAAACATGCTAATAATATAGTGGCCATAGATTTTTGTAATAAAAATTATTATTCTGCTGGCTTTATCCAGGAAGGAAACAGGGGACTACGTTTGTATGGAAAAACGGCCCTTGTGTTTCCTCTTAACACTTATCTTGATTTCCAACGTTACATACTTATTTTACTTAGTTACTTTACAACGTGACATTACTTGTTCAAATGATTTGTTATCAACGATGTGTAGGCATTAATATTATTGTTTACTCTTGAAATTCAAAACTTTTACATAATTGCTGCCGTAAACCTTAATTATGACACATTAGTCCGTCCTGAGGGATCTATAAAAATAAAAATGAATCTGTTATTAATCCCTCAACCCCCAGGAGGCACTCGGGTGCCACGATAACAATTGATTTCAACTGTGTCTGGAATAACTCACGATCGAGAGATTTAAGCGCTCGGCTCGAAGACCGTTTCACTAATTCGGCCAATTTATATATTCATATTTTGGTTAGGGCACAAAGAAGGTTCCTGTCAATGATATTTAAAAAGTAATAGATTTGTTACATGCGCTCTCAATATGCGTCCCTAAAACGTCACAATTGTGACGTCTTTTCAAATCCATGAAAGAGAAAGTAATTATTCTTTTCACGAGTATGACAAGGACAAAATAAGAATTACGCATGTGTGCAGTTGTTCGCAAGCGACACATATATTTCGATAGTTTTGTAAGGGCATAACCTATCTATACTTTTAAAATATCATTGGTTCATGTAGAAACATCAATTTTCTTTTCTCCTATAAATTACAGAGTAAATTAAAACATCGTCCCCAACTGTCCTTTTTTGTTGCATTTATCTGCGCCAAGTCAATAAATATTGGCAGAGCGAAGTCTGTCAGGTAAGCTGGTATTTAATAAAGCTTTCCATAACCGCCACGCTTAGCAGACGAGTTTGCCGTCGCACTTTGGCTAATAGTAGAAAGAAGATGCTTCTGCCTGTCTACCTCTGGCAATAATCCTTTAGTCGAATCTTACGACACCCATCCGGCAAGAAGGGGTACTGCAATTATATTTTAGATTCTAATTGAATTATTGGGTACTAGCTGACCCGTCAAACGCTTTGCCATTTATAGTGGCAAAGAATAATCTTTTTTCGTGGTAAAATCATATTTTTAAAACTCATTATCCTATTCTGAATGAACACGAATCCAAAAACATAACATCCTAAAATTCGGTCCAGTCGTTCTCGAGTTATAAGTGGTGTATCATGACTTATAACTCGATTATTATTATCATGACTTTTTCTATTAATAAAAAAAGATTATGCTTCCGACTATTTTACGTAGCTATCCAGGCCCCCAATTCCGCTAATTTACAAATGGCTCAATAGCATCACAATTGTATATTTTGACACATTTAATATGGAAGTAATGTCAAAATATACGATTGCGATGCTATTGAGCCATTTATAAATTAGCAGAATTGGGGCCCAGATCTAAAATTGTGTCTTTGGTTCCGTCCGACGCTCCTACGTTACAAAGGCAACCTCCAAAAAGCAACGTTTATTACACCACTATAACTTGAGAAGGGCTGGACCGATTTTAATAATTATAGTATTTTTGGATTTGTCTTTGTCAGGAATAGGATAATAAATATTAAAAACGATGGAAAGTTAACGTAAAAAATTTGATGACAATGATTACGACGTCAGAGTCAAAATAATTTTCTGAAGCGATACGAAGTTCGCGGGTCCGCTAGTTTCAAATTTAAGTGTTTCAAAGTAGGTAGGTTACATCACATGAATACATCCGTATGAGTACGAACTACACATCCGATATTTCACTCCGAACAATTTTCCTTGTGATTTCTGTACCGAAATATATTACTTACGTCCACCTACCCAATTTAGTCGAACTACCACACTCTTTATCGTCCCCAACGTTGCCCAGCGACCTTCGTATCGCCTTTTAACCTTTAATTAGGCGTGCGGAAACACCCCGCAACTCAGGTCTTTTGGATCTGGGAAAATGAAGTGAAAAATCGACGAATTACGTGTTTTGAATATTAAGACGCCTTTTACAAAGTTTTGCAAGTTGTATAGCAATTTTAGAGTTTTTGGGGTCCTGGGATCTATTCCCGGGTCGGGTAACAGTAGTTTCAAATTTCGAACATTGCTCGGGTTTGTGATCACCAACCAACATTTGACAAGCGTAGTGATTATGTATGCCCATACCCATCTATGCTGCGGTAACTTGAATTCAATGATGGAGGCCTGTGCTCTGCAGTAGTATGATTAAAGACCGTTACTTTACTCTTAAAGTTATTGCGAGATAGTTGGATTTTCTTCTTACATACATACAGACATACATACATACATATATATTATTACGCCTCCTTCCCAACGGGGTAGGCAGAGACCAAGGCCCTACACTTACTACGATCCTGGCATACAACTTTCGCTTCTTCCACATTCATCAATCTCTTCATGCATGCTCGTCGGTTTAGAGTACTCTTGACCTGACCTTTCTTCAGAACATCCCCGATTTGATCGTGGTAAGTTCGTCTTGGCCTTCCTCTTCCAACGTTCCCTTTCACACTCGTCTTATAGATCTGTCTAGTCATTCTTCTCTCATTCATCCTCTCTACATGCGCAAACCATCTAAGCATCCCTTTCTCAATCTGTGTGACAATATCTTCTTTCACACCACAACGTTCTCTTATCACACTATTTTTTATCCTGTCACTCAATTTCACTCCTAACATACTATGTTAGGAGATTTTCTTCTTCTTCTTAATATATGATTTTGCTTCAAGTATTGTCTGTCGTCTGAGTTTTTCAAATCGCCAGTCGGCCTCTAACGTGACTAGCGGGTTTCCGATTCTAATTTCTACGATAACTTATCAGTTTCGGCCATCATTGTCACATTTAAACTTGAAAAAATATGCATCTCCATGCATACCGGACGCGACGCTTTACCAATTTAGCCACCGAGACACATCGTCACAGCGCGATTTGTTTTTTAATTTTTATTGTTTAAATGCTGCTATTATAATTGCAATTAAGTTGCTAAAATTCATTATGCCAGTTCCCATCATTGCTGTGGTAACTTGAATTCAATAATGGAGGCCTTTTCCCTGCAGTGGAATGATTATAGGCTGTTACTAAGTTGCTGAAATATCATATTATTGTCACAATTGCCAGATACCGAAAATTTGCGAGTTTGGGTGGTTAAAAGCGTAGACTGGACAAAGATCTTCTTAAAAGGAATATTAGGGGTTAAAATATGGAATTGCCGTTTTATTGTAATAGGTTCTTTGAATTGACATAGAATCTTCATGGTTTGAGGTTTTCGAATAAAACTTTTTTCACATGGTTTCTATGATGTTCTTCTTTTAAAAAATGTGAAACATTTGAATATTGACTTTCAATTGTTTTTGTTATTTAACTTAGACAAGAAAGATGGATACTGCGAAAATTCGAGTGATTTTTGAATACGAGTTCCGACGCGGAAGTAACGCGGCAGAAACAGCCCGCAATATCAATGTTGCGTTTGGAGAGGGATCTGCTAATGAACGCACCGTGCGATTTTGGTTTAAACGCTTTCGTGATGGAAACTTCGACTTGAAGAACGAGCCACGAGGAAGACCGCCCACACAGGTGATTAACGATGAATTAAGAGAGATAGTGGAAGCCGATCCTAGTCAAACTACCCAGGAATTAGCGGCATGGTTTAACGTAACTTTACCTACAATATTGACTCATTTGCGTCAAATCAATAAAATAAAAAAATAAGGAAGGAAGGAATATTAAATCGAATTGTGACATGTTTCATCACATGTCACAATTCGATTTAATATTCCTTAATTTCTGTACAGATTCTACAAGGCAACATAAGTTTCAACACGCGTTTCTTTCTGCACATCAGTCAAATCATGAGGCACCCATTTTTCGTATTTTTTTATTTTATTGAAGTGGATTCTTTATGATAACCGTAAAAGAAAAATGCAATGGCTGACCACAGGTCAAATGCCACAGCAGTGTCCTAAAGCAAAACTTACCAATAAAAAGGTAATGGTAACTGTTTGGTGGTCTCAGCATGGTGTTATTCACTATATTTTTCTCCGATCTGGTCAATCAATAACGGCAGATGTCTATTGTGCCGAACTCCGAACAATGTTGGCAAAACTAGCAGTAAAACAGCCCCGACTCATGAATCGATCTTCACCATTATTGCTCCATGACAACGCGAGACCTCATACAGCACGAGAAACCATTTTGACCCTTCAGGAACTGCAATTAGAAACCATTCGACATCCTCCTTATTCGCCAGACCTTGCTCCAACGGACTACCATTTTTTTCGTGATTTGGACAATTATCTACGTGGCAAGAAGTTTTCTTCCCAGGAGGCAGTACAAAATGCTTTCACACAGTTTGTGCAGTCTAGATCATCAGAGTTCTATCACAAAGGCATAAATGACCTTCTTATTAGATGGCAGCAATCTATAGATTATAATGGTAACTATTTTGATTAAATAAAATTGTTAAAAATTAAAAAATAAACAATTTTGGTTTTCAGTACAAATCGGCAATTTCATACTTTATCCCCTATTATTTTGCATAATCACTAAGCTTGGTAGAAATGTGAAGTGAAGACGCTGCTTCTATTATTTCATTCATATTTACGTCAATCATTTGGTTTCCAGGTAGAAACCACTCCAAACGTTTTACCTTCATTAGTGGAAAGGGAATGAAATACAAAACTATGCTACATTAATTATATTTGAGTTTAGTGTAAGACGAGCACAATAAACCGCTCACTATTCACTAATAACGGTGTAGTGCTGGGTCGAAATATAAATTAATACATAATAGCGTATTGTGTTTTGCTACTATGATGCAAAAGCAATGGAAACATAAAAAACAAAAATGATAGGCTAGGACGTGATGCGTTTAATAACTTGATGCAACTAATTGCCTTACTTATATAATAAGTGCTAAAGTAGCTACGAGTATGTCTGTCTGTTTCGCTCTTTCACTTAGATGAATTTGATACAAATAGACCTTGAGGACTGTCAAAGGCTATTTTATGTTATTCTGCTGCTGTTTCGTCTATAGTTAAGTTTGTAATGTCGAAAAAGGTTTGCATGGAAGAAAATGTGTGAAAATTGGATGAAAAATAAGACTGCTTTAAAAATATCTTCATGAAAAGTATGCAAAGAGTTATCATTGTCATAAATATTTCGTTTGTTTTCATTTTCTTCACATTACATTTTTGTCTTCAAGGAAATAGCAAAAAGGTTAGTAAACATCACAGGAGACCGAAGAGCTGGCAGCTACCTCGGACAAAGAATTAGTTTAGGTATACAAAGGGGGAGAACGCTGCCAGTATCTTCGGATCCTTGCCTAACTAAAGGGACTCCTTTTAGTAATTTATTTTAGTTATTAGTTATATTATATTTTTTAAGGTTTTTAGTTGTAGGTTTCTTAATATTCATACTGATTTATTTAAATTAAATTTTTGTCTAAAATTTGCAACATTCCTCTTTGGAATCGGTTGCTTTCATAAAAACTCCTCTATATGTTTTTCTTTGATATCTATTAGCACTCTGCCCACGACTCAGACCGCGTAGGAAGCGGCTATGTCGTACTTCCGGTTATATCACGTTGCCGATTGTATCAAACTCCTTAGAGATCAGATGAGTTCCTTGCATCCTTCTTAGTAAGAATCCTTTTCTTTTGATCACAGTAGCAATCCCACTTCCAACGGCCATCGGGTTTTCTTATTATTGCCCGGCCTGCCACTCCAGCTCCACATAGTTGCTCCACAAGTTTATAACCGAATACCAGAAGCCATTCGAGACACAAATGACATTAATTATTTTAAATCAAACTAGTCAATTATTTCATTGACAAATGCTATTATTCCTTTAATGAATTTTATTGTCATATTGTATAATAATAGTAATTAATATATTAATGGAATGATGTAAATTATATTTTATTTTAAGATTAAATAATAATAATAATGTTAAATGTTATACTCGTAATAATGTTTTTAATTATTTGATTGTACGCCCTAGTGGCAGGACACGGTTAGTTCTAAGCATGACATTTTATAAGACCCTTGTTGTATACCTGTGTTCCACAATAAAGATTTATGATTCATATTCTAAGATCCCACCATACAACGACCTTCACCGAGATGGTTATTGGATAAAAGGTATTTTCTATTCAATTAAATATGCCAATAAATATATTACAAATGGGTAGCCTAAAAAAATCAGTCCAGAGTATGATTAATTAACAATTTTTATATATTTTTTTATTTTTAAACTTTTCACTGGTTTTGTTAATAGACAGATTCCATACCAATCGAAAGAATGAAGCCCATAGAATATGCAAACGTTAGGTTGACTATTTTTTTCCCGTCACAACCCTTGAGTAGGCAGGTATAAAAAGGTAAATAGATACTAGTAGCTTGCATCGGTCTGGTTAATTAAATAGAGTTAAATGCAAATAAATATTATTTAATTATGAACACGGTGGTATAGGGTTGAATGCGAAAAACCAGACCTGAAATTCGGTTGAACTCTGGACTGAAATTTATAGTCAACCCATTTGCAATATATTAGGGGTTAAAGTATGAAATTGCCGTTTTATATGGACGAAATCGAGAAAAGTCATTTTATCATACTAACAATTTTTTATTTTTTTTAAAAACGCCTGATCCGTTTTTGATGCAATTAAAGGCGAAAGTTAGATGGTTATAAAGCTACGCATTTTAGTATTTAAATTGCTGAAAATCAAAGTATATAATACAAATATACTAAATTGAAGCAAGAAGGTCAGCTGATACATTGTAAGGGGTCTTTTCAACGACTTCCTTTGAAGTAATAGGCACTAGTATTGCGTTTTGTTTAATTAGTTTTTGATACAATACAAAAAGAATTACGCAATAATATGACTATACTTAAGAGCTATAAACAAAATAAAAAGTGGGAAAATAATCGTCAATTTCATACTTTAACCCCTATTATTTATTGGCATATTTAGGTAATTGCATAAAAAAAACTTTTCATCCAATAACCAGCTCGGTGAAGGTCGTTGTATGGTGGGATCTTATACTAACAATTCCTCGAGCAATGTCGGTTATCTTAGTTCTAAAACGGATTTCCTCATTTCTAATTTGGAGCAGTAAAATACCAAGCATTGCTCCCTCCATTGCTTGCTGTGCGCCTTTGAGTCTTCTAATGACACCTATATTAAGCGACCTGGTTTCAGTTACATAAGTCATTACTGGTCAAAGAATTAATAAACATACAAAAATACAAATCTAACTCTGCGTTTAAACTGATTTTTTAAGCAATTAAAGAGCTGGTGTAAGTTCAAATAACATAAGACTCCGTTGGCTTACAGTTTTCATTATCATCATCATCAACCTATCGCAGTCTACTGCTGGAAATAGGCCTCTCCGAAATGCACTCCTATTTTGTGTCTGCATTTAAGGTTTTTCCCATAATCGATCACGCTGGCCAGACGGGTTGGCGATCGCAGGATGTAGCTTCTCGCACCGGTGACGCTGCTGCCCGTCACCGGCCTGCTATATTTGACTACGCCTTGAGTTTGGATGGTTATACCGCCATCGGTCTGTCGATCGCCAGAGCCTCGTTCTTCGTCCAGCGGATGCACCGCGTGCAGGTGAGGTTGGTTGGGTGAAAGATGGAGGTTCACCCCTCTATATCCCATAGAGATCGTACAGTTTTAAGCCTTGAATAAATTCGCCGACACAGACAAGGTCTTGGTAGCCCAATTAGTTAAAGCAGTTGCCTGGTAAGCGAAAGGTTCAGGCTTCAAATCCCAGCCAACGCAGTCGATATTTTTATTCAAGGTTTTTTCCCCTAAATCTTTCCAATTCATAATATTAGTGTAGAAGAGTAAATGTTAGATTGTATCAAATATCGTCATTTAACCCTAATAAGGCTTGCGGATATGATATAAGTCGGGTCGGGTCCCAATGACCCAGGAAAATATAGCCAAAAATCAACGCAATACGCGCTATGAATACCAACGCCACTTGAATTGGAAATGTATCACGTGATATACAGATGGTAACGTTCTATTTATGAGTGACGTAGCACGTAAAGTGATACTTATGGAAGTCTTAATGCATGAGAGAATATACATTAAGGCGACTACTAGAGCTAAGTGCTGCGGCCAATTTATTTAATTTTATTACTTCTGAACTAAATCAATTCTCAAAAGTCTAGAACAGCATCATTTTAGTAAATTACCTCTAGTATTTAATGAATCACTGTTTACTGCTTTTCATTCTGGCATTTTTTCGTATTGTACATTATTGCTAAAAGCAGACCCTTTTGGCGTTAGCGACAAATTCGAGTTTATAAACAACTAAATGAAAAGTTTACTGTGATTCAATAAATAATAGAGGTAATTTAATAAAATGATAATGTTCTAGTTTTTTGAGAATTGATTTTGTTAAGAAGTAATAAAATTAAATCAATTGGGGGCAGCACTTAGCTCTAGTAGTCGCCTTAAGATATACATTTTAACACACAGGCGCCTTGGTTTAGTGATTTAAGTCGAGCCAAGATCTTGTGGTCCGGGGTTCGATCCTTGGGACGGGCAGTGAAAATTTCGAGTTTTCAAACAGGCCCCTAATTCGCGTAACAGAATCGTATCACAATCGTAATTGAACGACAGGTTTTTGACAGTTCTAGTATGGGCTAAATGTCAAAATCGTCCAATTCAATCACGATCGAACTGCGATTCAGTCACGCGAATTAGGCCCCAGTGCTTGGGTTTGTGATCACCAACTTTCATCTGGTAAGCATGCTGATAGTGCCTGTGCCCTTCATTGCTGTGCTAAGTTAAATTCAATGGTGGAGGCATTTGCTCTGGAGTAGATGATTATAATAATAGGTATTATATTACTTTATGTATGAGGCTGCCAGATTGATCTGAGTAATGGTTTTAGCTGGTGACGGGTGTGTTATTTACTGAATATCTTAATTTGTTACTTTAATAGTTTTAGGGTATGACAGGATTTTTTTGGGACCTTTAACAGTATGCCAACTGTCAAAAAACCCAAACAATCTTTTAGGTTAAAAAACTGCTTTTCATTCTCGTTTTTATCATTCTGAAAAGTCTTGCCTTTTTATCATTTCGACCCAACTTGAAGTGAAATAGGGTTCTCATCTCAAGGGGTTGAAGAGAGGTACATTTTATGGGTTTTCGAGAGGATCTGCAAATCTATAACTTTCAATCATCTTGCCTTCATATTATAACTAGTGGGCTTCGCGGGACATCTTTGGAATTACTTTTTTGGAATATTTGGAGTATAACCATAACCACTGATAACTTTTTTGTGATAGGCCGATAGTAATGATTTTTTTAGTCAATAGCTTAAAGTTAGATGAACCTTTAACGGTAGAAAAGTAATACTGACAGCCTACAAACAAAAAAAAAATCCGGCCAATGCTAATCAAGAGATTATAGAAAACATAAAGCGTCCACATAAGATTGGAATAAACAAAATCAATTTTTGTTACATTTATTGTAAAAAAGTAAAAAAAAGAAACAAAAACACTCTCTGTGCTATGTAAAACGATGAACAAGCTTCTAAAAGCTGTTCTTGTTTTTATTTAAAATAATAATAATAATAAATAAAATAAAAAATAAATTTTACAAAGGTACAAAAGTCAAGTAAAAGTAATAACCCGGTAACCAAAGGTTGTGTTTTCAACAGTCTAAAAAAATATTCAAGAAAATGTTATTTCAATTAAAAACCACAAATTTATTAGCTCCAAAAACGTACTCTAATTCAATTTACTGGGAACTAAATCTAAGATGAACTTAAGGGTCGAAAACTTGGGCAATTAATCAAATTAGCTGTTCTGCTGAGGTTTTTAACAAATTTCCACGAAGGATGTTATCCCGATATGTTCACAGCAGTTTGTTCAACACATTGTTGTTAGTAATTGTTTTCTTGGAAGGTAACGTTAAAGTTTATAACGAGAACATTAATTGGATAAATAATACAAAAGATTTGATTTGATAACTTCGAAATACGTAAGGTTTTGAATCCATATAACATTAATTTACATCAATTCAGGTGCTTTTGTATCAGAACAATACTTTTTGTACAATAGACCCACATTGCTTTTTGTGAGAAAAGTAAAAGAAAAGTTAAGTATAAAAAAGTAGTCTGAAAAATTTTGTTTGTATGAAAAAAAAAAAAATGATAATATCAAATTTCTGACTTCACTATAGTATGTATATGCTTATTATACCATTTACCTATCACCCTGTATATTTAAACCTGCAACTGTTGCGGAACAAGAGTAGGCTAGTGCCGTAAAGAAGCAGCGCAAGAAACTTCGTCACTATTGTCAGGCTCTTCTAAAAAATTTTCTACAAAAAGATAGCCAGTGCGAGCTAGAAAAATTTAATTCATTACGTTTTCTATCATTAATTTATTTATGACGGAGGTTCATGGCTGAGTGAAGCACACCGGTTATCAAGGTGTCGCTTGCTCCGAGGTCCCGGGTTCGATTCCCGGACGGGTCAATGTAGAAATAAAAAGTGTATTCTACATTTGCCCAAAGTGAGAAACTATTTAAAACAATCGTATTGTGAAAATCAGAACCAACGAAGGTACCACACACCCAGACCCGAGAAAATGTAGAATAGAAAATCATTTTTTTTCTACATTGACCCGTTCGGGAATCGAACCCGGGACCGAGATGTAAGGTTGCAAAATAATTGCAGAAGCTTTACGCAAGTAAAATGTACCAAATTACAAACTGCTAGCTTTACCGTGACCTCAAACTTCCCTGCAAACTAGTGGTCAACTAATCAATTAATCAGTCCACCTGCCCGTTAACGTTATGCAACTTCCGGTAGGCTTTCCGGGTCCAATCTTAAACCACAGCCTTTCAAAGCCAGTCTCGATTTTCAGAGAATTATACCTATCATAGCTGCTGCTGTGCTGCTGCTCTGCTGGTGAACATTTAGTTGACTGTTAGATTTTTAAAAGCTCTGTAATTAAAAATGAAGTTCGCAGTTTCTTAAAAAAAAAAAATTAAGGTGATAAAACCCATATTCTGATAAATATATAATTTTCTTAGGTGATAATATTCAAAGGATTGAAACAGAATATGCTTTCTTCTTGTTAGTTTTTAGGGTTTTGTATATCAAAAGAAATAAAAGGCACCTTATAGCATGGTTTCTTCAACAGTTTGCAATTACGGACCACTTTAACAAAAAAGCAATTCCACGGACCGTGACAAAAATATTATAAGAAATAAAAAAGGCTTAATTTACACTTACTAGTAAGTTAATGAGAAGGGTGTTGCTGTTTGGCCTCAATAAGAATGTTAAATTGTTTTGACAAGGGAAGGCACATGCCATCTGCTACGTTCATTCTGCGGGCCTTTGATGCTACGGACCCTTAAGGGGTCAATGGAACCCACTTTAAAAGACCCTGCCTTATAGGGTCACTTTTGACGACCATTTGGATCAGCGGTAGTAAACGCTGCTTCTGAGCCATGGGTCGCGGGTTCAACCCCCGCACAGTACAAATATTTGTGTGCATGAACATGTCTGTTTGTACTGGTCTGGGTGTTTTCTATGTATTATAAGTATGTATTTACAAAAAAAATATATAGTAAGTTTATCGGTTGTCTAGTACCCCATACGACAGGGTACTTAATAGTAGCTTAATTTGGGACTAGATGGCTCTGTGTGGCCCAGTGAGGCATGTCTTAAATATTTTTTTATTTTTATTTTACTTTGTTATCCGTCCGTCTGTTAGTACGTCCGTCCGTATGTCAAAGCCGTTTATCTCAGGAACCCGTGGTGGTATAAAAGGGACTATGAGCTATGTGCTGCACTCAATTGATTTCATTTTATTACTTCGAAACAAAACCAATTCTCAAAAATGTAGAACAGTATTTACCTTAGAAAATTACCTCTAGTATTTATTGAATTACAGTAAACTTTTTATTTAGTTGTTTATAAAGTCGAATTTGTCGCTAACGCCAAAAGGGTCCGCTTTTAGCAATACGAAAGAATGCCAGAATGAAAATCAGTTAACAGTGATTCAATAAATACCAGAGTTACTTTGCTAAGGTAATAGGTACTGTTCTAGTTTTTTGAGAATTGATTTTGTTTAGAAGTAATAAAATTAAATCCATTGGGGTGAGCACATAGCTCTAGTAGTTCCCATAAGTTAAATTTGAAAGTAGATACTCAGATCTGACACCCCGTTGGTCTAGTGGTTACTGGGCCTAGATCTCGGGGTCCAGGGTTCGATCCCCAGGTCTGGCAACAAGAGTTTCGAATTTTTGCAAGCGTTGTGATTATGCCTTTACCCATCATTGCTGTAGTAACATGAGTTCAATGATGGATACCTTTTCCCTGCAGTATTTAATTTTTTACGCAGATCTAATCCTTACAGCTGTGAAAAGGTCAAAATTAATTTGTTTTTTTTTAGCCTAAGTTTTTATGCCGCAAAAAACGTATATTTGGATACTCTCAAGAGTGTATCACAATCTTAAGTTAAATCTGGGGTTTTATGTTTCTTCCAATCTAGGTACAAACAGAAACCCCTCAAGGTAAGCACTGGGATACCTTATGTAGTGGTCATTGGTGCGATTTTGCAACAAATGTGTGTTCCGAAGTTCAGATGTGAAGTTGTACAAACGTTTCATTACTTGTATATTTTCCGCAAATTCTCAAGGAGGTCGAGTCCCAATGGAAATCAAGGCATTGTGTCCTTCCGATTGAGCTGACCGAAACGTAAAAAAACACAATTCTAATTGACCTAGATCTCTGTGGTATAGTGAAGTATGTTGAGTGAAGTGTGAGCCGGCGAAATAATTGCGCAATTCGACGCTTAACCCCATATTATGTCTTCCAGACTCGCATCGCAATGGTCTCCTTTGACTAGTACAAATATTCCGCCATGTTTAGTAAAACTACTCACATCAACGATTATTATTAAAATAAAATTCGTTTTCGTGGCGACAACAGATTCCGTACTTAAATATACATACTATAACGTGTACTTATAGATGGCATAAATTCTTTAATTAAGAATTTTCATTTTCATGGCTTCAGAAGCATTACTAATACCATCCCCTACAGGACCCAAGCCAATTTAGAAAATATTGTTTCCCAAATTGACCCAACCAGTTATCAAACCACCACTACACCAACCGGTTCGTCAACTCAGACCCACAACCATCTACAATCATTTCACACGTCTCCTGAACCTAGTGGTCCACCGGTGGTTTTCTAACCAATGATGACGGCTAACAGATCCCTTTGCGGTGGTACGCTTCTTAAGAGGTTGCCTGGATGCTACCACCCTCCTGCCGGAATCCAGCGCCTAACAGATTTTCTGTTTTCCGCTGGTGTGTGGGTGAACCAGTGCCACTTTCTGGGTAAGCTCGCTCCATCGAAGGCTTCTTCTTAACCGTAAAGTTAAGTATGTAGTCAAGAGCAAGCCCATTGATGTTAAAAAAAAGTGAACTGTATTTCTACTGGTTGAGGTCCTACTCTACATAATCGACTCTGTCTCTATCTTATACTTGAAGATATCGGTATGTGTGAAAGAGATATATGCACAAGCATTTTCTAGATTTCAACGCAACCACGACAAATCCTTATTCACCAGTCGAACTGTTAATACCTTTTTACACCAATCTATTTTCAGTTTAATGTCATTCGACGCAGAACCACATAAGCTTTTTTATTTGCTTGTAAAACTTGTTTTTTGGCCATCTGCCCGCTGTTCGTGTTATAGAGATTCCCACGAACTCAATATTACACAACATTCAGCCTGTGCTGGTAATTTTTAATTGGGTTAATCTACAGGGTCGCAGCGAGATCAGTAGGCTGTTTTTTAGAAGGCTCTTTGAACAGATTTCAAAGAGCATTTTGTTTGATTGTTGAACACTTGTGTGGTTTGGTAGTTGTAATGTAAGAACACAGTATGGTACACACCGTGCATTTTTGACCACCTGACAAACGAAGCTTGGGATCTACCTCCAAGTGGTCCACCCTGGGCAACGGCATCTTTGGTTTTCTAACCAAAGATGACGGCTAACAGATCCCTCTGCGGTGGAAGGCTTCGTAAGAGGCCGCCTGAATGCTACCACCCTCCTGCCGGAGTCCAGCGCCAAACAGTTTTTCTAGGTTCCGCTGGTGTGTGGGAGAACCAGTACCTCTGAGTAAGCTCGCTCCATCTTAGGCTTCTTCTTAACCGTATTGTTAACTATGTTGTCAAGGGCAAGCCCATTAATTATAAAAAAGCCCACTTTATGTAACCATTATGTATAACATCTCTGCAGTGTTTTTTTATTTTATTAATATAGTCTTAGAAAAATTTTAAAAATAAGACAGATACGTCTGTGTGCGTCACAGCGTGTTTTAAAATGAAAAGCTGAATCAATGTATTATATATTTCTTAAATCAATTCACATTTATTTATATACAATATTTACAATTCAAAACTACTCAAGTTTTTATATATATAACACATAACAGGAAGGAAATAAAAAAAAGGTAGTTAAATTAATTTAATAACAAAGAAATCTAAAAGTCATAAAATATAAAAGACAACAGCTCCAGCGCTGCCTCCAGGTATGGTGCCCAAAACGCTGGCAGCATTACCTCTCTGGATAGCGATGCTTATCCGCTGCCCGAGGTAGCTGCCAGCCTTTTGATTACCAGTTGCATCGGTAAGCCTTTTAGACAGCTCCTCAAAGAGAGCATGGGCACTTGGACCCCAACGACCCATAGTCTAAGATAATTTTTTGATAACATTTTTAATAAAACTCTGCCAAGATGTTATAGGTACCTACACAGTGGTTACTACCGTGGGCTTCGTCTTACAAGTGGTTCAATATGCACGGTGTAAAAGTAACAGCCTATAATCATCCCACTGCAGGGAAAAGGCCTCCATCATTGAATTCAAGTTACCACTGCAATGATGGGTACTGGCATAATCACCAAGCTTGCCAAATGCGGGTTGCTGATCACAAACCCGAGCAATGTTCGAAAATCCGAAACTATTTAGTTGCCCGACCCGGGAATCGAACCCGGGACCCCGAGATCTTGGTCCGGTATTTAAACTACTAGACCAACAGGGCGTTATATAGAGTAGCATTACGGTGTATGCACGGTGTATAGAGTAGCATTACACATTCTTATCTCCTATGTGAGTCGTAAAAAGCTGAAGAAGGAATACCACCGAAGCTGGACAGCAGCGTCTTTTGACCATTGGCCAAACTGCGATCGCTAACGCCATCAAACGTGGCTGTTATGGCAAAATCTTACTTTTGGCCCATGTCTAGCAGTGGACTAATGTGGACTGATGATGATGGGCATGATATAAGCGGCCTTAGACAAGTGGCTTCCTAATTTTGTTGACGCTAGACGAATAGATGTATGAAATGTGAAATGTATGAAAATGATTTATGCTTACAATCGTTCGATCGTTTGTTAATGTCATTTTCATATATTTGTTATATTATAATCGTCTAGCATAAATGATATAAGAAAACCACTTATCTAAGGCCGCAAAGCTTTTTCTCTTAATGTAACAACTAGGTTTAGACTTTTGGTCACTTGTGGGTGTCTTTAAATTTTAACTCGTAGCGTATCAGTTAGATAATTTTACTGATATTACGAGTATAAATGCGAATGTTTGTGTATAATGTGTTTATTAGTCAATCACGCCACTCCAGAAACAAAACGAATCTGGAAGAAGATTGGCATGCAAATACATTATAGAATTGAATTGGACTTGCACATCTTCAAAAAAAAAAAAACGGTTTTGGTTCAAATACCCGAAAGAAATATTTTTACATTTTTTTCACAATCAGTTCAGATGAAACAAGTTACCTGAACTATTACATTGATGAACACCACTGGCTTTTAGCGTAAAGCCTTAATAAAATTTGTCAGACAAAAATAGATGTTTTGTTAGCAAAATCGGTCCTCCTGGTGAAATCGTCGGTTGAAAATATCAGCCAGTACCTTAACCTATGACGCTATTTGGGGAGCTAGTGTAAATTTAACAGAATTTTGTATCGTTCTGAATTGACACCTATGACCTGAACTGTAAAGTAGCATATTAATAATTAATTAGTCACAAATTGACGGAGACCACATGATAGTGCTTAGGGTTGTCAATCAAAAGTTTTGCATTGTAGTTTAATTTTAATAGTTTATTCAAGGAAATCCAAAATTGAAATAGCACCGCCCCCTCTCTGTGGGTGTCGTAAGAGACGGCTAAACTAGTAGTAATGATTCGTTATTACCTTTACAAATTTGTTACATTGGCTTAGGACTAAAGTGATAAGCGACTTACAATGCTGGCTGTACCTAGGAAACCATAAACATATAGATTGTTTAATTTTGCCTTAGGTAGGATTCGAATCCACGACCTTCTGATTACCGTGGGACTTATTTTTTTTTTTATAAATAATGGGCTTGCTCTTGACTACATACTTAACTATACGGTTAAGAAGAAGCCTAAGATGGAGCGAGATTACCCAGAGGTACTAGTTCTCCCACACACCAGCGGAACACAGAAAAACTGTTTGGCGCTGGACTCCGGCAGGAGGGTGATAGCATCTAGGCGGCCTCTACGAAGCCTACCACCGCAGAGGGATCTGTTAGCCATCATCATTGGTTAGAAAACCAAAGATTCCGTTGCCCAGGGTGGACCACTAGGAGGTAGATCCAAAAATTGTTATCTAACAAAGCTCTCTTGCCCACCAAACGTATCACACATTCACAGATCGACAACCCTACATTTCTAGACATCTCAACTATTAACGTAGTGACCCATTTTCCGCGTCAATACAATCAACCTCACGTTATGTTAGTCTTTATGTATAGGGTTTAGGGTTCAAAATTAAATCAGGTTTCGAAGGATGATTGCACCAGCCCGAATCGCTCTCCACAAAAGGGTGTGACGTAGGGTTGACAAATTGACTAATAATTTATGAGCCGAGTCATGTGACTGACAAGTAAAATTCGTTTTAATGTAATTGCAAATGTAAGATGAGATTAATTTTTAATTTTACGTAGTCACGCCGTATCATCCTCATCAGACAGAACTCATATTGCTATTGTTTATAGGAAAGCTTAGTCCGGACTTAGTTTGTTATTTAATAAATAATAAAAAATTGCTCGAAAAAATTCGTGAAGGCCTAATCATCCCGGGAAAGGAGAACCTGTATGATGAATTTAACAGGAAACCTCCAACTCGGAAATGGATGAGGATCATGAGATTGACTTTGAGTATTTATTATGTCGAAGAAGAAGCAGAATGCTTAGAATTCAAGACATCAAGTAGTTTTGGCGTTGCCTACCGCTTCTATTTGCTGTAAGTTAGATTGCGAAAACAAAATGCATTATCACTCACATAGAAGTGTTTTTGCAGGTTCTCGGATTCGGAGTCAGTTGATCGTGCGTGTCAGGTTCTTTCAGCGGGATGTTTTCATTGAGTCCGAATCGATTATAACCGAGATATAATATCAGCATTTTTATAATTGGTTTAAATCTAAATGCATTCAGATTAAGGGTCAAAAGAGTCTTTGAAATATTTCGATTCAAATTTGAAGCGATTGGGTGGGTAGGTACCTATATTAAAAGACCACACAAAGTGTAAGTCAGATTCGCCCACTGAGGGTTGTAGTTCAGGAAGCGAGATTGGACAGGCCATGAAAAAGTTATATAGAAGTTTCATTAATAGGATACAACCACTTTGCTTGTCAGGCGGATTTTCTGCGGATTGGCGACTTGGCGATCCCAGTTTGCCTATGTTAAAAAAAATCGCTTGTTCCGTATTATTCAGACAGTACTCCTTTTTTCGCCGCTGGCGACACTCGGGATAAGAAAGCAGTACTTAGCATACATTTAAAAAAATATACTAAATATCGAAGTCATGTCACGTTTTTCCTTCCGTTAAGTACAACGACAAAAAAAAATATCACTTTTTTTTATCAGAACATTCACAAACAGTATGTAATAAATAAACAAACTAATTAAAAACGTATCCCTCCACAGAATCTGAACATTCAGAAGATACAAAAAGCTTGTACAAAGTAAACGAAAAGAAAATCGTACCAATTGTTTCTTGGGAAGAACGTTTTTATTTCGAACTTTTTAATTATGATTAAAACACGGACCGCGCCGTACTTGTTAGGTTAGCATTAAAATTCAATTATTATTTTTATTAAGAACAGCGGTTTCGGCGCCTTTGATTTGATTATTTTGGTTTTAAGACTAAAATAACGTTAAATGTTATGCTATGTATATATTTGAAGGTATTAAAGTTTTGCAAATAACTGTTAAAGTACTAGTGATACTTGTATGTATCAAATGTTTTATTCATAGAATTGTATTTCTTATATAACACAAAACAGGAGCGTAGCCTAACATTGGTTAAAAACAATCATGGCACTCGATCGGTGTCAAACATTAATACCGAGACAGAACTTAAAAAAAAACACCAAATTGTTTGCCTGAGTATATACAACGGAACCAGGTAAAAAAAATATCAGTCTAAACACAAAAAAATACTTATTTTCTTATAAATATAGTACAGTAACATAGGTACTTAGAAGATAACTTAGAACTGTGTAAATAGTTATGTATGTAAAATAATAATAATAAAAAAAATTAATGTACCTACTAATGAATCATCCGACGACAATTCAACCGACGTCCGCCTGGACGTCCACCTTAAGGATCTTTTTGCTCCATGCCTAAGCAAAATAATTTGAGAAAAATAACCACTAAAATATATTCTGCTAGCTGTAAGCCCCCGGCTCTGTCCGCGTGAGAATCGGCTATATAGTAATGCTAGCTGTTGCCCGCGACTTCGTCCGCGTCAATTTCTATTATTATGATCGCGACTATTTTTGCAACATTTTTCACTCATGCTTCGCTCCTATTGGTCGCAGCGTGATGCTATATAGCCTAAAGCCTTCCTCGATAAATGGACTATCCAACGCAAAAATATTTTTTCAAATCGAACCGGTACTTCCAGATATTAGCGCGTTCAAACAAACAAACAAACAAACTCTTCAGCTTTATAATATTAGTATAGATAAAAAACTACATACAAAATCAGCATCAAAAAGTGTCTCAACTATTAGTGCACCCATTTGACACAAACACGTTTTGTACAATTTATATCAATCGAATAGTTAGAACTTGACATAATTATCCATACCACAGATAATATAATACTACTACTCATACTATTGCATGCCGACAAAATATGGCCGGGGTATAAAGTTGACACTGGCAATGACATAAAGTCAACGTCAATCATTCAAATGTGGACAATTTTAGGTATCATTTTTTGCATCGGATTGTGTATCTATGTAGTTCTTACTTTATTTGATATTTTAGCAATTAAATTGCAATTATAATATCAGTATATAAACTTGAAAAATTATATCTCAGGCGGGAGTCGAACCCGCATCTCCTCGCATGCCGGGCGGGCGCTATACCATTAAGCAACGCTGGCTTACAGCGTTAAGAATATGCTTGAAAAATTCGCGTTGAGTCGCAGAGTCTCGGTAGCTTAATGGTATAGCGCCCGCCCGGCATGCGAGGAGATGCGGGTTCGAGTCCCGCCTGAGACATAATTTTTCAAGTTTATATACTGATATGTAGTTCTTATTGTAAAATGATGGCTTTATCGCACTTCCGGTTATACCGCGCTTACGATTTTGATCTTCTTGCAATCGGTATCTGTTATTCTTTAGAACAATTAAGAAAACATTGATTCCCTTCGGACTTTTTAATAGGAACCATTCCCAATACATAATTTTTGCATAACTTGAACCGTTTACACAACTCACGCAACGAAAACGATAACGATTTTGAAAGTTATATTTTTTCCTGTTTTTGTAACATTTTTCGTTCCTCAAAAAATGGACTTGATGATACAAAAATGAAATTCTAATTCGAACTAATAGATTCTGAGATTTGCGCGTTCAATCAAACATACTCTTCGGCCTTAATGTTAGCTCAGAATATTTTTTGTTCTATTTGCACGCTGAATTGGCCATATCATGTAAGTAGCTACCTATATTTTAAATGAGTTTTGGGATGATTTTGAATATTTTCGTAATATTTTTATTATTACTTCAGTTATATTTTGTATATTAATAATAATAATAATAATAAATAATTACCACCCCTTTTTACATTTACAAAGATAAAACTAATAACTCGAGCACATATTATGAATTTATGTATAGACACACGACCGGGACCTAATGTACTAAGAGCGCCATCTATTGATAGCAAAGTGAACTATTGTCACATAAATTATCTAGTAGAGTAGTCATATCTCTTGAGACTCAGGAAACATTGCAACGTGCTTCACTTACACAGGATCGATACTTGCGTCATTTAATAACAGGTCTTAACTCAACCACATAGGGTTCAGTAACTAGTTCCATACGGCGATAAAGGTACATAATTTATCGTGTGGACTCATAAAATGCATTTACGGCATTCTTTATGGGACTGCAGTTTAATACTGACCCACTTCCAGCTGTCAATTTAGCAGGTGAAGTTTATAGAGTCAATGGGGCAATGGGTTTTATGACATAGCCTATTTCTACTTCGAGATAACGTCAGATAACAAAGTAAGTAACACTACGGTAACGGCCTATAATCATCCTACTGCAAGCCAAAGGCCTCCATCATTGAATTCAAGTGACCACAAGCATAGGTACAGGCAGAATCACCATGTTTGCCAAATGAGTGTAGGTGATCAAAAATTCGAGCAGTATCCAAAAATTCAAAACTCGTGTCGCCTGACTCGGGGACCGAACCCAGGACAGCCTACAAAAAAAAAATTACAAAAAATAGATTCGATAAGTATTAAATAAAGTACCTACTAATTTGGAGACGGTATTAAACCAAAAAGTCTCTTACAATTGTTATGCATCGATTCCTTGATTACTAAAGACCTTTTCTTTGCTAAAAAGACATAACTAAACATTTCAAATCAATTACTGTACATAACACCAACATAAATAAGCAGGGTAGTATTAGTATTAATTACAATCTAGAGTAAGCTGCGTTCATAAAAATAATAGACCAATTTCTTTCAATTATTAGGCAATAAAAACTTTGCGGAATTTCCTGTTGTAAGCTCTAAAGCTTTTAAACCCATTAGTTGTTATTTAATTACAAAATAATCCCATATCAGGAAAGATCGTTAGTGTTAAGGCCGTCAGTTATTCCGAGATATAAATCTAAATTCGAATAAAGAATATATTTCAGATGCCATAATATAGTTGTGAGATAGAAACACTACTGTAAGAAGCTAATTTTTTGTAGCTACTTTTAATGATATTTCAGCAATTTATTTGCAATTATAATATCAGTATTTAAACTTGAAAAATTATGTCTCAGGCGGGACTCGAACCCGCATCTCCTCGCATGCCGGGCGCGGCACTATACTATTGAGCCACCAAGACACTGCGTCTTATACTCTATAGCGCCGCACCCGGCATACGAGGAGATGCGGGTTCGAGTCCCGCCTGAGACATAATTTTTCAAGTTTAAGTCGGACAGCAAGAGTTGTTCCAAGATACATTACCGTTATTATAACTTGTACTGTGGTGATAATCATCTAAATGCGGTTATGTAACACTTTTCAGCTCGCCTTCCTACAAATGTTGCCATTTGCATATTAATTGCAATAGTAATTAAGGTCCAAAAAGCCTGCTGCTTTTATATTTTTGATGTGCTAATTTTTGTCGATGTTCGTCGTTTAGCCTTGTGGGTAAGTACAGTAATGTTATGCAAAGTGCCTGGCAGACGATCGGAAGAACATGGTTGAGTATCGGGCTCGGGAAAATGTATCAGGAGACCCATTATCGATGTGACAAGCGACTCGTTGAACAAGCTATTATATTAAAGGTTAGCCTATTTTTTTTAACACGCATTGAACACATCAAGTAGAGAACAATATCAATTGAGACAATTTATCGTTTTGTGGTATGTTGACGTGCCGGCCAAAGTCTTGGGGTCTGAGTTTTATCCTCCAGGCAACGAGAGTTTTGAATTATCAAACATTGCTGAGGTTTGTAATCATCAATCCATATTTGGCAAGCGTGGTGATTATGTCTGTACCTATCATTTCTGTGGTAACTTGAATCCAATGATGGAGGCCTTGCCTTGTATTGGTTTGATTATAGGTTGCTTTATTTTAGAAAAAATACTAGATTTTTAACGTCGTAATTGATCGATAGATATCTTGATGGAAATGGCAGCTTCAGTTATGGTTATCCCTCAATACATTGAGATTGCATCGGGTGTATATGAAATACAGACATACATTAGATTTTGAGTAAAGAAAAAAACAGAAAAAAACGCCTGGATATTTAACACAGAAGGATAATAAGTTCTTTTGGATCTACCGAAATGATGAACCTAGTGTACAGTTAGTACCTACATGGATTTAGAAACATACAGTTCTTAGGAGAAATCCTTTGAAGGTTGTCGGTTATGTTAGTTCTTCTACTATTTTGCCATTTCTAGTTTTATAGCATACTAGCTGTTGCCCGCGACTTTGTACGGTACTAATAAAGAAACTTGTAAAATACAGTCTGCATTTTATTATAACTCATCTACTTACTACCGAAGGCACCAAACATTTTCCTTTACCAGCAGTCTGATGAAGCCCATATTGGTAATGTAGAATCGGGTGAACAAACGGAATTGATAAATAAAATAAATAAATATTTAAGACATGCTTCACTGGGCCACACAGAGCCATCTAGTCCCAAATTAAGCTACTATTAAGTACCCTGTCGTATGGGGTACCTCATAGACAACCGGTAAACTTACTTATATATATATTTTTTTGTAAATACATACTTATAATACATAGAAAACACCCAGACCAGTACAAACAGACATAATGACATAATGACATAATCTTTTAAATCATAACGTTATCAGCATACAAATGGCGCATGACAGCCTTTCTAACCTTTTTCCATGTTCTGTGGAAGTAACACTATTTAAAGTAAACTTTAAATCGCTTTTTATTTAGCTTTAGATTTAGCTGAAAATAATTTACGTAAATTATTTTCAGCTGAACAAAATATAATAAAGTATGCTCTACATATGAATGGAGTTTTATTTTATAATTTCGCTTACACAGACAAAGCTTCATGGTTAACTATACAGAAATGGATTTAGAAATCTATTTAAATTGAATGGTTTTTGTTCGTAGTGTAATTATTTACGAGAATCGAATATTGATTGACAGTATGTTATGGATAAAAAAAAGAAGTATTTGAATGTACCTACAATGTATGTAACCATTCATACGTTAGTAGGGTAACCATGTAGCTGTGCGATGCAAGCTTTAAACAAAATAGCACCACCCCATCTCGTCTTGAGGGTGTCGAAAATGAATTAAGGTGTTTTTTGTTTTTAAACCTGTTTTTTAAGCAATACGATGGCCTGTTGGTCTAGTTGGTCTCATCATCGGGCCCAGATCTCTGGGTCCTGAGTTTGATCACCTGCTTGGGCAACAAGAGTTGCGAATGTTTGATTATTGCTCGGGTTTGTCATTACCAACTAGCATTTGGCAAGCATAGATAACCACACTAGCTGTTGCCCGCGGCTTCGTCCGCATCAATTTCTGTTATTATGATCGCGATTATTTCTGCAACATTTTTTACTGATGCTTCGCTCCTATTGGTCGCAGCGTGATGTTATATAGCCTAAAGCCTTCCTCGATAAATGGACTATCCGACACTAAAATATTTTTTCAATTCGAAACAGTAAGAGATTTGCGCGTTCAAACAAACATACAAACAAACTCTTCAGCTTTAATATATTATTGTAATAGTATAGATAAGTATACATATTTCAGTTAACCTCAAGAGACTCATAGTAAGCAACAGTCAATTTCATTTTACTATTGCTGCAACGACCAAAGACGCTAGGTCACAAAACAAAAATGGCGTCAGCGATAGTAAAATGTGTGCATTTTTATTGTTTATTTTACTTGCTGTGATGATAGCAGTGCATCTCTTATTACTGTAACATAAATAAGATAGTATGTGATAAACTATGAATATCGTATAAATTAAATTTTAAATTTATTGCACACTTATTTATTTATGTCGGCTGTGAGGAACGGATTGCAAGGTATATGAATGCGGAGAAAGAAGGAATGAAAGAGACGAATGATATTTGCATTTAAAGTATATATTCTAGAATGTTTACGGCTATCAGTTGTTAAATTTGGAATAAAATCCCATCACATTAAATTTATGTTGACTTATTTTGTCAGTAATACGGTGCAATGTCTTCTTGTAATTTATTCTGGAGAGTCTGTATATTTTGGAATATTTTATCTAATCATGTTGATTAGTGCTAAGAAAGTTAATAAATACGTTATTTACAAATAGTGTTTTCAAACCAATTCTCGGAAAATTCAGCGTAATGCGTTAGACTTTACGAAATTCTTGCGCTGACACAAATTCTCTGACGTGTCTTTGAGACTGCTGTTATGTCAGTACAAACTGTGTTTCTCAGTTTGCGGTTTCTTGACGATTGTGATTTCAGTTCTCTTACAAGAGGTATGGAACCGAAAATTCAAAATTACTGATTCGAACCCACATCTTACGTATGTGAATCGTGAAATTTAACTAAACTAACGTTACTGAACCCAAACTAATCTAATGAACGTAATGTTAATATTAAGAATTGTATCACGGAAAAGCAGAGTTTTGATGTGAAATCATTAGAGAAAACTACGGAGTGAGCTTTTTGTGGTGTGGTCCAAGTTTAACGCTGTTATACCATACATAACGCCCTATTGGCCGAGTGGTTTAAGACCTCGTGGCCATTGGTTCGATTTCCGGGTCATTGACTTGGGTATGAATGGGTATGTCTTTTTTACCCCCAATAAACTTAAAATTTGTAAAACTAGTAACTACCTAGAAAGAGTTTCTTTGGTGCAACGCCCATCGGAAAACCATTATTTTGTACAACCAACTACTGTTGAAGAGCAACTTCAGTGAAACGTTCACAAACCCAAGCAATTTTCGAAAATTAGAAACTTTTTGTTGCCCGACCCGGGGATCGAACCAGATACCCCAAGATCATGGCCCGGTATTATTTAAACCACTAGACCAACGGGGTGTTAATAATAATATGTAATATAGTAACTACTTTTAAACTTTCGCGTCGCGTTTAATTCTCGTTATCGTTAAATAATGTAATATAGTTCCGCTCATCGCTTGCATCTCAGACCAACCCTTCGACCCTCATCAGCGGTCAAACTTCATCGTCACAAAACTCTGTCCTCCATCCTATTTGTTTTAATTAAAATAACTCCTTTATGAAAGTTATGTCTTTATTAAAACAAGTATTAAATACTCTTCGTGATGAAGATTTAACGTGACAGGGTTTAGGTTTTAAGCCTTTTCTATTTAGGTTCGCCTAATTAGGAACTTTGTCAGTCTATAGCCGTATTTGATCTGCTAATCATGATAGATTTCATCAGTTTAGTCTTGTCTTACTGAAGAAACGACAGTCACAGTTAAGATGATCGTCAATGATAATGATTTGTTTATTTGTATATTATTATACGTATTATAACTGATATTATCAATGGAAAAGTAACTGTTTGTCTGACTGTTAGGATATCACGCCTAAACTACAAAACTGATTTTGGTTTGTACGAAAATAAATTACTGAGGCTGATTTTAGAGTCACGCTGATCATCGGCGCTCACCGTCAAAATGTATGGACTTGAGCGCCGACGGCGGTCAGCGCTGACAGCGATTTCCATACGGCTGATTTTAGAGCCACGCTGATCATCGGCGCTGACAGACAAAGTGTATGAACTTGAGCGCTCGAAGCGGTCAGCGCTGACAGCGATTTCCATACATTTCGGCGCTCGGCGCTGACGGCCAGCGTACGATCGGCGTGACTCTAAAATCAGCCTACATTTCGGCACTCGGCGCTGACGGTCAGCGTACGATTAGCGTGACTCTAAAATCAGCCTTAGACATTCAGAAAAGACATGTCCAAAGACTACTTTGTAACCCATTATACAGCGTGTTAGGTAAAAGGTGTACCAAGCCGAAGCCAGCCTATGTTAAGATAGGTATGCTTATAAATAATGGTAAAGTTAAAATTTTGATATCATCATTTTTTCTTGTCGGACTGTGTATCATAAAGTTGAAAAAAAAATATTTTTTTTTATACATGCGGAATCTCGAAAATTTTGTTTGTCTCAAAAAATATGAAATCAAATTCCTGACGTCACCATAGTATTTACTAGCTGTTTCCCGCGACGTCGTCCGCGTCAATTTCTGTTAATAAGAATTCGATTATTTTTGCAACATTTTTTACTAATGCTTTCATCCTATTGGTCGCAGCGTGATGTTATATTATTAAAGCCTAAAGCCTTCCTCGATAAATGGACTATCCAACACAAAAAGATTTTTTTAATTCGGACTAGTACTTCCTGAGAATAGCGCGTTCAAACAAACAAACAAACAAACAAACTCTTCAGCTTTATAATATTAGTATAGATATGCATGCATATGTTAACATAGGCTGGTTTGTTAGACCATTTACCTAACATCCTGTACAAGCTCGCGACCTTTTTCATTATAAGATAAGTAAATAAGTAAATGTGGACAACATCACATACATTGTTCTGATCCCAATTTGAATATCTATTTAAAGCATTCGTACTATGGATACCAGAAACAACGAAGGTACCACAAACACGCAGACCCGAGAAAATGTAGAAAAACACTTTATTTCTACATTGACCCGTCCGGGAATCGAACCCGGGACCTCGGAGCAGGCGACACAAAACCAGTGTGTACGCCACCCCGCCACGGAGGTCGTCAAGATTCTCCATAAGTTATCCATAAATGATTCAAAGTTACTGACATAGCAGTATTCGTTTCCAACCTGAAGTGGCAGTATAGGTCACATTTTTCGCAAACTGAAAATGGCGAGAAAGAAAGTTTTCTCAAGTGCCGATCACACACTGAAAAGTAACGATAGTAATCTAGTGAAAGATTATAGTGTTATTTTTATTTTTAAAAGGCCTTTATTGAAATAAAATAATACAAACAGTCAGGGTCAAGTGTAGATACAATTTATATCCTAATTCTAGGGTATGGTAGTTATGATAACAATTTAAATCCTTACTAAATACTAACTATTACTATAACGACGACCATTTGGATCAGCGGTAGTAAACACTGCTTCTGAGCCATGGGTCGCGGGTTCGATCCCCGCACAGTACAAATATTTGTGTGCATGAACATGTTTGTTTGTACTGGTCTGGGTGTTTTCTATGTATTATAAGTATTTATTTACAAAAAAAAAATATAAGTAAGTTTATCGGTTGTCTAGTACCCCATACGACAGGGTACTTAATAGTAGCTTAATTTGGGACTAGATGGCTCTGTGTGGCCCAGTGTGGCATGTCTGAAATATTTATTATTTATTATTTATTTATTTATAACTATTAATGTAAGTTTGTTTGTTACCCTTTCACGCAAAAACTACTTAACCGATCATCATGGAACTCTGTACACATATTTTTGAAAGTATTAGAAGTAACATAGGCTATTTGTTATCCCACTGCTGGGCACCAGTTTCCGCACGCGCGATATAAAGTGTAGTTCTCTTCTCTAAACTAGTAAAATTATTTTAAATATAAAAAAACACAAGTTGGACTCGCCCACAATAGGTTCCCTACAAATTTGTAAGTGCGTATTTTTTATGGCCAGTTCCCATAAAAAAAAAGCTAGTTGGACTTGCCCACAATTAGGTTACGTACAAATTAAGTGCGTATTATTACAGGCCGGTAAAGAAGATGATGCTAAGACTTTGACTTTAGGTCGTAAAAAGTAAACAATGTTCAAGAAATGTCTAACCACAAGACAGTCAATTTGTTATGTATGACTAACTGTTTATAAACATGTGGAAACTGTTTGCACATTATCAGTTTTATAAATAGACTTCTTTGTAAATATTTGTTACACTTTTTCAAGTACTTTTCTATTAAAAGGTCAATTAATTATAGTCGACTAAAAACACAGGATTCAATAGATAGACCTTTGACTCATACACCTCAATGGGAAAGCATATAGGTAGTTCAAATAAAAATCTTGTTTGTAAAATATACTTCAGGCGTTACAGTTCGTATTCTAATCAAAAGTTATTTATCAATAGTGGAATAATAGTGAAAATAAAAGATTATACAATAGTCTTCACCTTTGCCACCCATACACCTCAAAAGGCTCATCAAAGCATATTTCCACTACAAATCATGTTTGCAAAATCATCTTCAGATGTTATATTTAGTAATGAAAAACGTTCCATCCCATCTTCTTCCAGTGGTACCTCTTGTTACCTCTTACGACTCCCATAAAAAAAGAAGAATGGTTCTGGTATTCTACTCTAACGGCCGGTCCTAATAACTTATCTATCTAGCCTATCTATCGGAAATAGAAAACATCTTCTGTCTCTGATTTTGCCGTCCAGAGAAACAAAGACAGAAGTTGTTTTCTATCTCCGATATGCCAAAACTGAAGATAGATAGGTTATTAGGACCAGCCGTAAGATGGCACCATATGAAGACGACCCCGTAGGCATTCATTACTAGTTCGTTCACTTGAGAAAATCTTGCCTAATGGAGGTTGCTCCTTGTCTTTAACTGCAAAATCAATGTTTATCAAATTCTATAATATCAGCAATCAGTATCTTTTCACATCACATCCCACCGCAGGATACACACGTTATTAGCCCAAAATCCCGTGTTAGCTGATAAAGGAGATAACAGTTTACGTGGAATATTGATAACGGTCGTACAGTTGCTTGCAAAAGTGTTTAAATTTTAAATAATATTTATTTTAAGGTTTCAATGAACTCTTCTTATCTCATGCCTTTCCTTCAAGGATAGTGTGTTGTCAGAGTTTTCCAAACCGTTTATTACAGGCCTCGAACGTGTTTTTTTTACGAATTCTATCTTGTGACAGATACCGGGACTGACGTTTTAAGACGAATTCTTCTCCTTCCATACCTGAGATAAGTTAGACGATGGTTTCCTAAATTGATGGTACCTATATTATCCAGTAGGTTCCCGTTACCTTCGTCAGATCGTCGGTCCAATTGGTGGCGGGCCTACCTACTGATTTTCGGTCATTGCGCGATCACGATTCTTAAACCTTTCTGTCCAACAACTAATGTTTTTTTTTTACTATGTGATTCACCCATTACCAATTTAGTGGTGTCATTGTTTTTGATTTTCACAAGACCACCAGTATTTATAAGATAACTCAAATTAGTACCAATACCAACCAATCCATGGAATGTTATCGGCTTTTATTTATTTAAAAAAAGTAACTAAAACTTATAATTGCGGGTCTGAACGCGACGTAGGTGTGGTATGTAGTAGTATTGATACTACTTACATTCCTCGACGTTTCGGCCGTGATGCTACGGCCGTGGTCACGAGGGGACTGGTGCGCGGTGTCTCCGTCTGCATCGGGCGGCCGGTTCTTCTGCTACCCTCGAACTCTCCGATATTTGTTGTACACTTGAACTGGAGTCAGTAGGTTCAGTGCGACACACAACACTCACAGTATCCAGGTTAATGTTTATTAATAACGGCGACTCACGCGGTTTGCACTTATTAATCACTGGATTCCAGGCCGCTGACAACTTGAATCCGTCCTCCCGATTGAAATTTTTGTACTTTTTAATTTCAATCGCTTCACGTATTACCCTAGTATGGTAATGGCGATCCGTGGAGAGGATTTTTGGGTCATGTAACTCCATCCAGTGATTAGTCCCCGTATTAAGCAGATGTTCTGCTACCGCGGATTTATTAGTCTGCCGATTCTTCACTGCAGCGATGTGTTCCTTGACTCTTTCGGCTATAGTCCGTTTTGTTAGCAATTATAAGTTTTAGTTATAATGCAACGCGAAAGTTTAAAAGTTTATCTTACAAAAAGTAGTAAAGTAAAGTAACAGCCTATAATCATCCCACTGCAGGGAAAAGGCCTCCATCGTTGAATTCAAGTTACCACAGCAATGATGGGTGTACTGGCATGATCACCACGCTTGCCAAATGCGGGTTGGTGATCACAAACCCGAGCAACGTTCGAAAATTCGAAACTTTTTGTTGCCCGACCGAGATCTTGGCCCGTATTTAAACCACTAGACCAACGAGGCGTTATTTAGCATTCAAGGAAACATTAAATACATTATTCCATCTGCAAATTTATTGCCCGCAATAATTGAATTTTCGGCAATATAAAAACTCCTGTAACAATAACAGGGCGTGTTATGTTTCTCATATCTTCCTCATAACTATTGGATTTTATATCCGAAGCGAAACATCAAAAGTAATTTCCACAGACTATTTCACAGAAGAGACAGTGTAATAAATAATTCACAAAGCAGTTTTGCGTTTCCAGACGCTGTTACTATGAATATTGGAGCTATTCTAGCGCACTTTCCTTTAGAATAACTATCACAAAAGAATAGTATGTACCTACTATTTTAAATAGATAATAATCACAAAAGAATAGTAGGTACCTACCTACCTACTATTTACAAATAGATAATAAAAAAGTTTTTTTTAAATTTTTACGTGTATCATAATAATATCATGTTTCTTTTTATTACATGTAATAATATTACATGTAATAATAATAAAGATACATGCGTTTGCTTAGAAAAATAGCCTACGAAAAGATACTAGATATTTGAATAGCCAATATAATTCATCTGCCTGAGACATAAAAATATTGATTAAGTAGGATTTAACATAAAATTTTAAATATTAAAATGTACAATACAAAATTTTATTAAAATTGTAATCTTTTACCAAGAGGTACAAGTTAAGTTATTTTTGTGATTAAACAGACAAAATTAATTTGTTAAAATTCTTATCCCTTCTTTATGTGGTTTTGATTACACACATTCGCTTCCTTCGTCTCTATAAATACTTTGACGTAGCCTCCACTTTTTACCGTCGGTTAATCAACGAAATCTGATACCTTATCCCCAAAACTTTGTTATTACCTCCAACATAGTTGTTACAAAAATTTATCCGTCAACAAAATCTCCTACTCATTTTCAACTCTTTTATTACCTCAAACACTGTTGTTACAAAAATGAAACAGTCATCAAAACCGTTCGGTCGTCTTCAAACTTTTAAAATACCTCAAACACTGTTGCACACGACTGTACATGTTCACAAACAGCCTTATCTAGATTAATTTATCCGTTCGCTGAACTTTAAGTACTAATTTATAGTCGAAAATCGTAGACGCATAGTCAGTCAGTTTCAAAAATATTTACACACAAACGTGGACTCTTATCACAAGGTTATAAGGTTGCAAATTTATCAAAATTATTTCGAAGCTGATTGTACACTTAACAACATAGTTACTTGTTATGTAGAGCTAATCTGAATAGCAATAGGGGTCAAATTCTCTTTCGGCTTTTGTTCTTCTTCTTGACACATTAAGAGGACTCTAGAGCTATATGATGCCCCCAATTAATTTAATGTTCTTACTTCTAAACAAAATCAATTCTCAAACTGAAATTTTGACAAATTACCTCTAGTATTTATTGAATCACAGTAAACTTTTCATTTATTTGTTAATAAAGTCGAATTTGTCGCTAACGCCATAAGCGGCTGGTTTTAGCAATAATGAATACGAAAGAATGTCAGGATGAAAAGCAATTAACAGTGATTGAATACTAGAGGTAATATGCTAAAATGATACCGTTCTAGTCTTTTGCGAAATTGATTTTGTTTAGAAGTAATAAAATTAAATCAATTGGGGAGTGCACATAGCTCTAGACGCTGACATGAGCCAAATTGAGCTCAATGAAGATTGTTTTGCTTTAAGCCTATGGCTCGCATTATTGCCAAATTCTATGTAGTTGTAATTGATCATATTTTTGACCAGGTGGCTGTTTCCAAAACACGATTCTAAAAACTTTTCTCGATAGAAAAAAAATCTCAAAATAGCCTCTGAAAATACATAAATTACCATTTTTCTCAGCAGTCCGTATAACAATGATAATAAAATTTTGCTATATTGTATATTACATGTTGCTCAAGCAAATGGCTGATTTGGATTTTTAATAAAATGGCAATTTTAAATTGCACAACGAATTTTGTTGTTTGGCACTTAGGCCCTTCTATTCCATGCGCTTTTTCTCTGTCACTCCTACGAGAATCGACAGTGATAGCTGTGGCGCGTTCCAAAGAAATTCGAAGACGAATAAATTTGTGGGCGTGTTCATTGCTCGAGGTCATCGGCTGCAGTCAGCGTCTTAACTAGGTGTTTTAATTTGAATTTACACTTCATATTACTATTATAAATACAAACGTTAGGATGGATGTTCGTTACTCAATCACGTCAGAACAGCTGATCAAAATTAAATGTAGAATAATGATACAGAATACTTTTCTGTATATGTTGGATGAACATGTTAATTTAGACGACCATTTGGATCAGCGGTAGTAAACGCTGCTTCTGAGCCATGGGTCGCGGGTTCGATCCCCGCACAGTACAAATATTTGTGTGCATAAACATGTCTATTTGTACTGGTCTGGGTGTTTTCTATGTATTATAAGTATGTATTTACAAAAAAAAAAGTATATAAGTAAGTTTATCGGTTGTCTAGTACCCCATACGACAGGGTACTTAATAGTAGCTTCATTTGGGACTAGATGGCTCTGTATGGCCCAGTGAGGCATGTCTTAAATATTTATTTACATGTTTGTTTTTAATACTGAAATTTATTGACATGATTTTTTGCGTAATGATATTTTAGGGGTCAGAGTATAACGCATTTCACTAGCGAACGAAGTCGCGGACAATAACTAGGGTAGGGCTATGGCTAGAGTGTCAATATTTTGTTTCCCCACTTATTCTGATTATAAAAGGTAACTTAAGTCGCTATGACATCCAAGAGAATGTGCCTTCTTTGATTTCTTACTTCATTTATTCATTCGCATTTGAGTTATTTTTCTTTACTGGCACATTATTGTAACAATACTCCACTATTTAAAGGTAATAATCGAGTAGGATAAATTTACTAACATACGAAACGAAATAGTAAGAAGTAAGTCTTCAAAAACAAACCTGAATGTCACCTCTGATTCTAAAACACTTATTTATTCTGTAGCTTTATCGTTTTAATCAATAATAATTAAACGTTCCTGTGAAATTTAATTTTTCTTTTGCCTTCAAACAGTTTCCTATTAAGTAAATAACGAAGAATTACGTCCACATCCACCCACCGTTTTTCAGCAAAATAAAACAAATATTGTTTTAATGAAAAATCTACCCTGTGATATATTACCAATACTTTTTTAAAAGAGGTTCTATTAAAAAAAAAATACCAGGGCCTTGTCAGAAATATGAAAAAAGGATTTATACTTAACGATTTTTTGGTAGAGTAACACTAGTAATATGTATTATTGAATAAAAGCATGCACGTCCAGTGTGGCATAACACGCTTCAGCACCCTTTTCATCCTTTGGGTACTGTAACATGTAATTTTTTTCTTAGGAGCAATACCTCACATAGGAACTCAGGTATTTGCCAATGACGCATAACTCGCATGCATGCATTAAAAAAGTAAAGGTACGGCCTATTATCATCCCACTTTAGGGCAAAGGTCTCCATCATTAAATAGAAGTTATCACAGTTATGATGACACACTTGCCCAATGCGGGTTGGCGATCACAAACCCGAGCAATGTTCGAAAATTCGAAACTCTTATTTCCCGACCCGGATGACAATCCCAGGACCCCTCTCCCTCCCACTCACTCCCTACCTCCCTGTCACTCTCTCCCACACCCACTCCCCTTCCCCTCCCTCTCTCTCCCTTCCTCTACCTCTTCCTCTCCCTCCCCCCTCTCCCTTTTCCTCCCCTCTCCCCTCCCTCTCCCTATCCCTCTCCCTCTCTCTCACCCTCTCCCTCTTCCTCTCAAAAAGTGTCGTTCGAAAATTGTAGTACGTAGCAAAAAGTGTCGTTACAATTTTTTCCGTCTAGCTCCCTTTCGCAACGCGCGATAAGGATCTTCGTTCCAAAATCCTAAAACAAAGCTGATCGGACGATTGCTGTATTACTTGTTTTTTAAAGTATTACTTGTTTTTTTAAGTAGATATCGCTAGCAGCCTATCATGGGTATGTCGCATCAGTGCTCAAATATGGACTTCTGGTTTGGGGTAATTCAACTGATTCCGATATACTGTTCAAAACGCAAAAAAAGTGCATAAGGGCAATCTGTGGTAAATCACCTCGTCAGTCTTGTAAGCCGCTATTCAAAGAATTAAGAATACTGCCTCTTCCTTGCATGTACATATTAGAGGCTGCTCTTTTTGTTAAACAAAATGGTCACCTCTTTATGAAGCGGCAGGATGCACAGGACAGGAATTTAAGACATCCAAACAAACTAGTCTTTAGGAGTGCTCCAAGATTGACCTTTTACCGTAAACAATGTAATGCAATGTGTGTAAAGATTTTTAATGCCATTCCGAATGAAATTAAAATGCTACCGAGTAAATTGTTTAAACAAAAACTAGTAGCATGGCTACTTGAAAGAAATTTTTACAAAATTAATGATTTTTTAGCAAGTAGGTACCTCTTCATAGTATAATTTGAAATGTTATTCTGTAGGTATTAATACTCGTATTATAATTTTTGACGGTGTTTTTATATTTTCTTTTTTGTGTTTGTGTTGCTCGAAATGTTTTTATTAATCTTTTGATATCCCAAGCTGATACATTTATTACAATCTAATCTTTTGACATAAACTAGTAACATTAATTTATAATTATTTAATTTCTGCTTTATTGTTTTTTTAATTACTTATCATTTTATTGTAATTTGCATGCCACATATGGTAAGATATAGGGAAATTTAAAATAAGCACAATATTACCATCTTGTAAACCATATCTTTAGCAAATAAATATCTTTATCTTTATCTTTTTATCTTTAAAGTAATTTATATTATCAGTATATAAACTTGAAAAAATTTTGTCTCAGGCAGAACTCGAAACCGCATCTCCTCGCATCCCGCCCTGCGAGGAGATGCGGGTTCGAGTCCCGCTTGAGACAAAAAAAAAAAAAAATTTTTCAAGTTTATATACTGATATTATAAGTGCAATTAAGTTGCTAAAATATCAAATAAAGTATGTAATTTATATTTTTGTCTTCAGAGTTAGTTATTTAGAGATTTCTTCTATGTGCCATGTCTGCAAATAACTATTTCTTATGATAGTGATAGTTTAAATCAGTTTTTTTCACGTCTTGCTTTATTTCGGAGCACAAAACAAAATTTAGATAGTAACGATCGTAATCGCATCGTGATCGTATCGTTCCTTATAAATGAATCAAACACAGATGCTCCGTTTGATAAATTTACTCTCGCTGTGGTTATTAATGTTTAATCATATTTTTCTCGTGCACCTGTGTATTTTTCGTTATACATTGCTAATAAATGAGCTTGTAAATACAATTTTAAGATTTAAAAGTTCGCTTACCTTAAACGGGATTTGAACTCACAACCTTTTGTTTACCGGGCGACAGTTTGTGATAAAAAATTTAAGCTGTAAGCCAGCTAGGAGAGTAATATCTAAGTAGGTCAATGATTGGAGCTGATGTTCGACAAGAAAGGCTTTATAGAGATAACGAACATCTACATCCTGTATCCTGCTTGGCATGTATCACACTCTTTTTTTTTAAATTAAAGTAGCCTTAGGTTTTCAAAGATGAGCGAAAAAGAAAGCCGTCATAAAAAAAAAAGACAGAGTGATACAAAAATTAAGAAAATTTGTTTTTTTTTGTAGTTTGTACCGTATTAAATTCATATGCATTTAGTGAAAAAGCTGTTAATTTGAAAATTCACAAATTAATTAATTTGTTTAAAATGTTTCTCACGATGGCATTAGTGTGGAATTTGTTGCTCTTATTACATGAATAAATAAATTCTCCAGCCTCGAAACCTTCCTCAAAAGCTATTACCTTTTATAATGCCCTAAGTACATTTGTATGTACCGTTTTCTTGTCAAATCTCTTTTCTCAGACCATTTGTACGGACCATTTTAATAATAAATTGAAGAAAATTTCACGGAAAGTTTACGAACACTTATTTATTATTAAATAAGACGCAGAGAGCATTGTTTATCAGATGGCGAAATTTAGAAGTGAATAAAATGTTCTTTTGTTTGTTTTCTGTTAGTTATGTAACAAGTTTAGGTAAGTGGTAAACAATGTTTTATAGTAATAATTTGCTGAATACAAGTCACTAAGTTTTAAGAGATTCGTATCCAAGGTACTAAGTTTCTCGTCGTAAATTTCTCGTGTCGTAGTTTCACCATAATTGGCTAAACTGGGATCGCTAACCCGCTGAGCGTTGTAAAAAAGTAGTAGTAACAGCCTATAATCATCCCACTGCAGGGAAAAGGCCTCCATCTTTGAATTCAAGTTACTACAGCAATGATGGGTACTGGCATAATCATCACGCTTGCCAAATGTGGGTTTGTGATATATCTGAGCTATTATCATATCTATATTCATGATAGGCACATGGTTATATGTAAATGCATTTCGATAAAAAAAAACAATTTTGCTTCAGTTGTATTATCAAAATAATAGATCCAAACTTGTATTAAGAAATGGCCGTTGTGTCGACCAAGTTAATGAAGTAGTGCGGTGGTTTACTTTGCAAGGGATCCAGGTTCGATTCCTGGCCGTGTCAATTAGGAAATGATATTTTCTCATTTGACTTGGGTCTCGGAGGGCGGGAGAATAGTAGGCAGTAGTGCTTTGGTTAAGATTTGCGTAAAGGTTCTCATCATCACAATGTTGATAATATTATGAAGAAGATTTAATAAATATATAGAAATATAAATTCAAATTTTTGAATTTGAATTTGAAAAAATATAATTGTATTCTGCTATGTGACGGTTTCATTAATGTTTTTAAATTACTGAATGTTTTACTCGTAGCAGTTTCAAAGTTCTCAAAACACTAAAGAAGTCACTAGGTCTTCTCGAGTGTTTTTTGGGATAGAAAACCCAGCTGAGTAAGCTGACACTTTTGTTTTCATAAAAATATCCCGTAATGTAGGTATTTGGCGTAAGGATAGCGCGGCACATTTTTTTTTTATAATTTATGGCCTTGCTCTTGACAACATACTTAACTCTACGGTTAAGAAGAAGCCTAAGATGGAGCGATCTTACCCAGAAAGTGGCACTGATTCTCCCACATACCAGCGGAACACAGAAAAACTGTTTGGCGCTGGACTCCGGCAGAAGGGTGGTAGCATCCAGGCGGCTTCTTACGAAGCCTACCACCGCAGAGGGATCTGTTAGCCGTCATCATTGGTTAGAAAACCAAAGATGCCATTGATCAGGGTTGGTCACTAGGAGGTAGATTCCACAACCCCAAAAAAACTAAGTTCTCAAATTTTTGGCTAAGAGTTTTTTGTCCGTTCATTGTTAGAAATAACATGTTTACAAATGAAGATTAAAAAAAATATATGTTTATACTATATACTAAGCGCCACAAAATTACAGAATAAAGCTGCGAACATAATCCTTTAAAACCTTAAAAAAAATCCAATATACCCTAAGACTCGGTGGATGCGTTAATCCGAATTAATCTGTTAAGCACACTCCGTTCGGGTATTAAATTGTATCAACCTGTGAAATAGGAGCACCCTGTGTAATGAAAGGAGATTGGCAAAAATGATGCTGGCGTAAATAAGCCTTAGTGGCACTTAAAATAACAATACATAGCAATATAACACCAGTTATCATTAGAATAAGTTTCAAAACGGTGTGCTTTTATTTTTCGTAGTTTTTTTTTAAATGTTTGATCAAACAACAGTTTGACACACAACAGGGTACCAAATTGAATAGGCACTTTTCGCAAATCCACTCGGAACAACGTATTATTTCGTGCTTTCAGGCTGTTAAATATTGTACTAGAGTAAAAAATATTTTTAAATCATCCGCAAATAAAAACCATTTCTTCAAATCAGCAGGGGACACCAGAACATTAACTAACTAAAAAGTTTTTCAAGTCGAAATAGCAAAAAAGTTGTATATTCCCATCGCAAACTGTACTGTGATTATGACGCGGCCATGGAAGGACAGCAAGAGTTATGGAGAAAGTTACGAATAATATATCTGTATTAACAAAAGCGACGAAGCGAGAAGCTCGTTTAGGGACTTGACAAGAAATATCGATACTTTTTATTTCCTAACTTATAGATATTTTTTGGTCAAGCATCTGCCCGCGTCTATATAATATACGGTATTCCCATCTGTGGAATACAAAATAGCTTATGTCCTTTCCCAAGATCTATCTATTTGAGTAGTTTTAGCGTGACAGCGTAACATACAGAAAGAAAGAGCTACATATTCATTTATTATAATAACTTTATTTATTTATTCTTTATTTGCAAAAAACATGGTAGGTATACAAGTTGATAAAAAATAGGATATATATTAGCAAGTTTCTATTTCTTAACATCATTGGCCTCCTGCTGGACGTAGATTTCTAAAAGAGTATTTGGCCAAAATCGCCACGCTTGGTCGGCGAGTACTGTTGCAGTTGTGCCGGTAGTAGAGAAGAGACGCTGCTGCATGTCTTTTTCGTTCAGTTCTCCTTCAATTGCTTAAGCAAGGCCATTTTTTATTACTAAAAATAAAGTTAAACAAGTGATAAAATTGCGTTTTCCTATTATTTAAATGTTTTCGGTTTTTGTAAGTTAATAAATATATCCAATTAGCTTATCAATAACCGTTAAAAATACCTACCTCGCCCCAAACTAAGCCAAGCTTGTGTAAAGGTGACTAAATACGATAAATCATGGGACCAATCATGAATCTGTTGTAGTCTGTCGTACGAGTAAGTGGTATTTAAAATATATCGATACTTTTGTTTCAGACCGACCCATCACTAGTTGCAAGTCTCTTTTTATCTTACCTATTAAAGGAGCATGACGTTTTATTTTCTTTGAAATCACTTTCTTCATTTATAATAATGTCACATCAAAAATGTTTGGACACAGCAATTAAAATCCTAATACGACTAATTGATGGTTCCTAAGGAGTTTTAATTGCATTCATTAAGTCTCTTGATTGTTTCCCTTTGACTTTTTTACTTTGTCATAAGAACACTCTTCCGCTGAACATAAAAAGGGAATGTTTCGTAATTACCTACATTTCTTGTTTTAAATTAAATACGCTTGTTGACGGAGTTGTAAAATTGCATTTAATTTTATATTTGGAAAGGTCTAGAAAATAATTGATAACCTTATTGGTAAAAACCTTTTTAAATGATAGATACATTTTACTGAATTCAGGTATGTAATAACTCAATAAGCTACCAATTTTAAGTACGATTACCAAAGTAAGTAACTTGACGACGTGGCGGAGTGGCGCACACACTGGTTTTCAAAGTGTCGCCTGCTCCTAGGTCCCGGGTTCGATTCCCGGACGGGTCAATGTTGAAAAGTGTTTCATACAATAATCTGGGTGTTTGTGGTACCTTTGTTGTTTCAGATTTTCAAAATACAAGTGGTTTAATTATTTAAATATTTATACAGATCTATCGGGATCAGAACAACATATGTGATGTTGTCCACATTTATATAATATCATTTATTATTTATAAGTAACCAAACATTGACAATCGCTATGAACTGGCTTAAAATCTTGATTTACAAAGCTAGATTCGAAATTGAGGACATAAGCTATTTTGTATGTCACTGCTAGGCAAAGGTAACGTGCAGTTCTTGCGGGCAGAGCAGCGGGCGAAAAGCTAATGTTTTTACGTCACATACTTATCTTCAGTAAATTTTTTTGTTTAAAATTTAGGCTAACATTTTTGCGGTTATTGTAAATTTATAATGACACGTGAGATACAGTAAATTTTCTTATCCACGAATATTAAAAACGAAATCCTAACTTAATTTATAACATAAAATGGATAAACAATTTTCAAGGATTTTCAGATTAGTTCCAAGATCAAAAATCTTAAATTTTCTAACAAGAAATACCTCTTAAAATTTTGTTATAATATATTACTCAAATTAGGTCCAAATAAGTTTCCAAGCAGAATCTTTTACACCGAAACTGCGGTCGGGCAATTTCTATAAAATTTTCGTCAAACCAATTAGCTGTTTGGTGAATTTTATTAATCAAACTAAGTCCTAACGACCCGTCAAGAATTTCTACGATCTCTTAGATTTTTGAGAAATGGAATTTCGATATTTCAATTATCAATGCTGTCTTATCCAAATGTTTTGGAAACTTTTCAAAGCAGAGTAAAGTTGTGGAATGCTTTTGATGGCAAGTATATACCACAGTGCAATTGAAAGGTTTCAATTATTGTGATGACAACGAACATTCTGAGTTATATTTTAACTACTATTTATGTTTATATAAAAAAAATGTATACACATAACAAAATGTAGGCAATACAAGTTAACAGATAAACCGTAAAAAACTAAAAAAAGTATTATTATACGATAATATAATATTACAATATAATATTCACTAAGTTGTTTAGGTACTAAGTATGACGCCCCGTTTGGTAAAGTGGTTTAAGATCCCTGGGTCCTGGGTTCAATCCAAGGGTGGGGCAACAAAAAGTTTCGAATTTTCGATCATTCCTCGGGTTTGTGATAACTAACTCACATTTGGCAAGCGTGGTGATTATGCCTGTGCCCATCATTGCTGTGGTAACTCGAATTTAATGATGGAGGCCTTTACCCTGCAGTGGGATGATTGTAGGCTGTTACTTTACGTAGAGTAACTTTTAGGTACACTCGACAGCACATCAAGTTAAACAGTTGAACTGCGATAACAGTTTTTATTGCGTAGGGCATAAAGGCGGTCTCAAGGTCAACATGTATGTCTGATGTGCCGCCGTGTGTACTTAAAAATAATTCAACAACACATTGTATTTTTTTTAATCGAATTATTGTGTCTATTCCATTGTGATGTTCGGACGACAGCGCAAGATAAACTTTGGACATTTAGTTTGATTGACATAAGTGCGAGTTTGCAATAAAATTGTATAGCTAATGTGCAGTCTTATACACAATAACTTTAGATTTTAAATTTTTGTAATAACAGTTTCTCTATCATACCAGAATAGGAATACTATCACTTTTACATATCTTTAATGGACGATATTTTATCCAAATAAGTCCTTTATTACATGGAAATCAATAACATGAAAAGCAAATATGGTTATCTAAACATTAATCAAAACAGTATTCAAAAATTCTATTTTTCCATTCCTAGAAATTTGATTTTAGATTCGATGAATCCGAACTGACTCGCAAGGGTACACAAAATGAGTTCCAAGAAAGGCATCTTGACACAGAAACCTCGTTCCGACCATGAATACAGTAATATCGAGATGTTTTCATATAAGCAAATATCACACACTTATAGGTCAAAGCGGATGTAACTCAAGAATATCAGTTACTAGGTTTAGATAATTCCACTACGCGATATTGTGCCTGACAAGTGATGCTGGCTTCCTTTGACTCAAAGACGTCTAATGTCGGTTTAAATTCAAATTCAAATTTCGAACTGTTATCCATACAGTTAAGACTTCCTTAATCATTATCATCGCCATCTTATATGACGACCATTTGGATCAGCGGTAGTTAACGCTGCTTCTGAGCCATGGGTCGCGGGTTCGATCCCCGCACAGTACAAATATTTGTGTGCATGAACATGTCTGTTTGTACTGGTCTGGGTGTTTTCTATGTATTATAAGTATGTATTTACAAAAAAAAAAGTATATAAGTAAGTTTATCGGTTGTCTAGTACCCCATACGACAGGGTACTTAATAGTACCTTAATTTGGGACTAGATGGCTCAGTGTGGCCCAGTGAGGCATGTCTTAAATATTTATTTATTTATTTATTTATTTATTTATTTATTTATTTATTTATTTATTTATTTATTTATATCAGTCCACTACTAAACGGGCCTCTCCAAACGGAGAGTGACGCATGAAGTTTGGCTAATGGTAGAGGGAAGTGCAATGTAACTGGGAACGCCATATTATAACCAGCAGTTCTATATTACCGAGAGCACGCTATAAACAGATCGCGATATAACTGGCGGCATGATAAAACCAAGAGCGCGCTTTGATTGGGAGCGCGATATAAACAAAAACACGATATAATGGGTAGAACGATTAGATCAAGGACGCTTTATAACCAAGAACGCGATATAAGCGGGAGCGCGATATAACATGCGGCAAAATCAAGAGCAGGCTATAAGCAAGAAAGCGATAAAACTGGTAACGCAATATAACCGGGATGCTCTATAACCGGGATCGCGATATAACCATAAGCGCGATATAATCGAAAACAGGCTATAATCAGGATTGAGATTTAAATGAGAACGCGATATAACCGAGAGCACGACACAATCTAAAGCGCGCTATAACCAGAAGCGCGATAAAACCGGGAGCGCGATCTATCCGTTAAGGGAACTACTAGAGCCATGTTCTCACCCCAATTGATTTAAATTTATTACTTCTCAACAAAATCAATTTTCAAAAAACTAGAATAGTACCATTTTGGAAAATTACCTCTAGTATTTATTGAATCACTGTTAACTGCTTTTCATTCTGGCATTCCTTCGTATTGTACATTATTGCTAAAAGCGGCCGCTTTAAACATCTAGGTGAAAAGTTTACTGTGATGGTACGTTTTCGTAGCAATTTCATTTTGATTTTAATTTTTTATGTTGTGGATGTAAAATTTTGGAGCTTGGTACGGATATTGAATATTGAAGCCATCATTTTGGTTTCGACTTAGTATATACATATATTGCATTTATATGTTTATGTTCAGGTGTTAAATAGAACTGAAAGCAATTTAGGGAGAGGAGGGCCTTTGTATTTTTTAATTTAATTTGAAAGTGAAATAAAAATATTATAAAGCTGAAGAGTTTGTTTGTTTTAACGCACTAATCTCAGGAAGTACTGGTTCGAATGGAAAAAATATTTTTGTGTTGGCTATTCCATTTATTGAGGAAGGCTTTAGGCCATATAATATCGACCTGCGACCAATAAGAGCGAAGCATCAGTTAAAAATTATGCAAAAACGGGAAAAATTATTAATATTAATCGCGATCATAATAACAGAAATTGACGCTGACGAAGTCGCGGGCAACAGCTGCTGTGAAATATGATAATATTCATCCGTTGATTTTGCATAGCTTAAGGCTATTAGAATTCAAAGGATAAAAAAATTATGAATGTGATATATCTTCGATACATCCATTAGTTTGGTATATTTTCGGTTAAAGATTTTTTAATTTCAAAGAATTCAGAAATGAGAAAGAAACATCCAAGTACCTAGGCTTTGATTTTATACCATCCTCCTTTTGACACTACAATCAGTTCTTACAAGTAATTTCGTATCGGCTCAGCCCGCATAAGCCTGTCTATCTTGTCTCACCTAGACATCGCTCTGTATCTGAAACTATCTAAATTTTTTCTACCCTTACGGTAACGGCTAATAATCATTCATATCGGATATACAATAAACTATTGTATATCCGGTTACTGTTACGAAGCTCCATAACATCCCTAATTTTAATGCAGTCAGTTTAGTACCTTTTCGGATCAATTTTATGTTGTATTTATCAATTTTATGGTAGCTTGTTTGCTACATGAATGCTACGAATCTACATTCTCGTAGCAAGCATAATAAATGCTACGGAAACTAACTCAAAGCGTTTTGTTTGCCAATGAGCTTAAAAATTAAATGTGCTTCAAATTCCCATTGTTAGCTTGTATAAACTTTTTTTAAATTTCAAAGTGTGAAAGAAGCGACCGTGTTTCAGGGGTTATTTTTTAAAATAAATTATTAATGTAAAACTTGAAAAGCCACCAGTTTTGGGTCGGAGCTTGCTGATTGTTGGGGATATTTTATTAGGCACTGCCTCGACATCGATAGCTTATTTTAAGCTGATTGTCAGATAAATTCCTTTTTTAAGACCGTCAATCATGGATCTGAAATAAAAAACTAGTTACACCAACTAAAATTGCACCTATTTGACATAAGAGCGCACTTTTAGTACAACTTATATCAATGGGGACTACCGTTTCTTTGCTCACCAGTTGGCGCCACTGTAGACTGAGGTCCAGAGGTATAGCTGTCAGAAGCGACTTTATAAGATCGGCGCCGAAACAAAGTTTTGAATCTTAAATCTAAATGTGTTTATTATTTATAAATAGTTTGTTAAACTAACTTCTGAAATAGTTGCTCTTTGAGGCCGCCTATTTTTGCGCTTTTTCTTGATTCCGCTTTCAAAGGCCTCCATCATTGACTTCAAGTGACCACAGCAATCTGGCATAATCAACATGCTTGCCAAATGCGGGTTGGTTTGATAAGGCTGGTGATGATTATACATAAAAAGCTCTAAGATAAAAAGTATTAAATTAAAAACCTTTTTTACGGTTATAAGCACATTTCACTACAAGACTTTTCGACATTTGATCACAAAGCCTTACTATACACCATTGAGGCTGTGTTACACCAAAACTTTTAACATAACCATGGCGATACCGAGCTATCTCTCTAGAACTTAAACCAAATAAACTCTGCACAGTTAGAGAAACAAGTCAGGATAATGTTACCATTTAGTTCCTTTTAACGAGCTTGAGGATTGGGTTAATAAAGGCATTCTTACAATAGGGTAACTTGTTGCTAAAGTTAAAATAAATATTCTTTCACTATAATACTAATTATCAAGGCCCAAAATAATTACAGTTGGTACAACTTTTCAGGCTACCACAGACAATTTCTTTTCTAAAATTTTAATGTTCTTATTGTGTATAACGTTGGTCTAGTGGTTTAGTTACTGGGACAAGATCTGGGGGTCTTGGGTTCGGTCCTCGGGTCGGCCAGCAAGAGTTTCGAATTACCGAACATTGCTCGGGTATGTGATCATGAACCCGCATTTGACAGGCGTAAACAATACTGAACATAGTAAATCAGAGGCATAATCCGGTGATCAGGTTTAAGATATTTATTTTCTAACAAAGAATTAACAAATTCACTTACAGAGAAAACCTTAGATATTAAACAATAAAAAATTAAAACAGCAAACGCACACGGATATTAAAATAATATGGCGGGTAGGTCGAAGTTACTGGCGGACGGGTTCGTAGTTTGTAGTAGCGGTGTAGTCATCTTGTTAACCATATCACCGAGCAACCATGGATGTAGAAGCTATTTGAGCGTACTTGGTATCCTAGATGTGGCATCCGTTAAATTTAGTTTTTATGTTAAGTTATAAAATGATTGTTTATTTTTATGATTGAATTTACGTCTCATTTAAGTTTATTTAATTAAATTAAAGATAAAAATTGTATTTGTATAAAATAAAAACGATGCCAATGATGGCATTGCTGTAGTAGCTTTATTACGACGATGGAGGCCTTTGCCCTGCACTGGGATGATTATAGGTTTTTTGATTTATATAATGCCAATCATGGATGGTTTTATTTTTATTGTTAAAAAGCAGCCCGAACTTTTGAATGTGTGTTCAGCGTCTAAACAGGCAAATAAAGGTAAAAATCCACTCAAAACCATTTCCACTGACTGGCAAGGAATCAGCCCAATATCTCGAGAGCTATTGGAGAGCCCTTGTCGTATACAACTGGACCGTGATAAAATCGACGTTATTCACTTGAAGCAACAGCGTGAATAGAACAGCTTATACATCACGTTTTGAACAAAAGCGTTAATTGACATACATTTCTGCTTTCAAGTTTCGACTCTTTCGACCGACTCAAACATATTTGACGCGTTTCTTTTATGATAATACCTACATCGCTTCTTACTATACTGACCGATTTCAATTATTATTTTTTGTTTGGAGAATTTATTCGCTCTTTCAGAACAAATACTGGTTATATACATGTAATAATAAGTTTTTGTTCGACTGAGCATAGTTAAAAATTGTACCCATTTAATTTAAATAAAATATATACGTATAATATACAGGATGAAATTTTTACCACTTTCCAAAATTTTTATAGGCGTTCAGTATCGTATTAGAGCCCATTTATGAAGTTAAAAATGTAAATCAAGCTGTCACCCGAAAATTTCATCCTGTATAGTAAATTAAATGTGATAAAAAGCCCCTAAGGGTAGGACAATAGAGTTGACAGTCTTCAAATGTGTATATTTATATAATAAGATAATAAGATCAGAGGTTTGGACATCTTCCACGACTCGTTGACTAAATTCAAGCGAAAACTAGCTGATCCGATGCGTATTGAGACGAATTAGAACATAGCCGATATGGTCTAGAGTGGTTTCTTTTGTTTCATTGTGATTGCTATTATTTACATAGTTAACTGTTGTTAAAAATTTTTACGTACCCTATCTATGAATGTTGTGTACGCCTATAAGAGGTATATGTATAAGAATTTGTTTAACATATTTATCTTTTTAATGTTGTTTACATGTACTGTTGGTGTACCTTTTGAAATAAATAAAATAAATATTTAATTTTGGTCTACACTCGCATGTCTCTACAAGTCCTCGACCTTTGTAGAGTAATGAAGCCGGGACACGTACAGCAGAGTCACTGGAACTGTTTAACTTTACTTAAAGACTGTGTGCTGTCTGATTTATTAGAGCTTGGCAAGAATGTTCAGATGCTAAAATCTTTGGCATTTCAACGATGTCGATCCACTTACATTGTAAAGGTCTTCCTGTTCATGTCATAATGAATTTAATTTCAATGTTTTGATGGACCGGAACGCCAAGGAATATTGTTATTTTACCAATTAAACGATTGATTCTGTTTATTAGCTTAGTTTTTTTAAGTTTTATGATGTAATTAACATCTCATTACCATAATCAAAATTTATATGGTCTAGTATGTCCAGCATTGGATTTATGTCCACAGGCCACGCATGGCAGGTGAGTTGGCCATCGCAGATTGGCCAATGTGGAGAAAAGATGCTGCTGCCCATCTCCTTAAGTCGCCTCTTACGACAAGGAGTAGTGCTATTATTTTAACGACCCGAAACCACACGACATTGACACGTCAATAATTTTGATTGTTAAGTAAGAAAATTTTCTTTTATTTTTCAGGTACATCGTCGCTGTCTGGATTCATTTTAAACCAAGAATAAGGTATGTTTGTATTATTAACACGGTGATAAAATAGATAGAGATTTGATTATAATTATGTTTATAATCAACTAGCGGACTCCGCGAACTTCGTATTGCCCCAGAATAGTATTTGAATTTGACGTCTTATATGTCATTGGCATCAAATATGGCAAAGTTGGATAAATGTATGAAGAAACACAGTTCTATAATAGTTAGTTTTTCGTTATACAAAATCAAAAACACAAAAATCATATAAATCGGTCCAGACTTTCTCGATAAATGGTGTAACTAACACGACTTTCTTTTATATACTTAATATACATAGATATTTAAATTGTTCGCACTGGTACATGTGTGTTTTTAAAGCACATTATTATAGGTATTTTGATTTTTTTTAATGTTATTAATTTTTTAAATATTTTTTTTAAACTGACATATGAATTTATTGTTTACTTCTGCTACTTTCTTTCTAAGCTAACATAATAATGATATAAAAAAGCACTAAATAAAATATAACTAACTATAAAATAATTATTTCAGTCTCTCCGCACTGCCTGGCCGATCCGAACGTTCCAATTACGATGGCTGCATTGCTACGTTGAATAATAATAATAATTTTGATTAGTCAACATAACAAAACTGTGGTGAAATGTTTCCGCGGAAGTTTGACAGTATTTCAGGATAAATTAAAGTTAATATGTTACTTGATATTTAAGCTATATTACTGGAAAGATTCATTGAAAATCTCAAGTGGTTTTTGTGTGACAGAGTAACAAATATCGGTACATCCTCACGAACGTTCGCATTATTAATGTTACTAGTATCTCGCATGCCAAAAGTAATATCCAGGTGCGTGCTACAATGTCCGGCGAGATAGCGTTACGAATAGTTTGCTTAGTGTCCACCCTTAACTGTAACTGGGTTAATGGAGTCACGTTTATATAACCTTCTGTTTGCATTTGTCGGTCTAAACAGGGTTAGCGAAGAAATGTTCGTCAGTGAAATAGAAGAGAATCGTAATTAATAGTGAGTCGTGAGAAGTGAGTCGTGTGGCGACGTAGTCCTGAGAAGCAGCGTTTTTGAGTTTTTAAAACCCATCCGAGCACTAGAAAACAGCGTTTTTATGTCTAAAAAAAATGCATTAGTTGAGAATCTAGTCTAGCCACATTCGTTTTGGTTACATGATTTAATTAACTCGGCTCGATAGAAAAAATCACGAACCTAATTTTCGAAATGCTTTTTCAATATGACGACTAAACTACGGACATTTAGAGTAAAAGTTTTATGTTTGTTTATAGCTACTAAAAATTAATATACAAATCGTTAAATTTTATTTCATTAAATGATATACTTAATTACTATGTTTAAATAACTACAAAATGCGTGAGCGCGGCGGCTCGTCAGGCCCGTACTGTCGTGCGCTGGCGCTTAAGGTGCGCATAGGCGCGTAATAGGCGATCGATGGGTAGCGATCCATAAATGCCGTCCTACCGGGTCTTAAAAGAATACTGCCATCCCATCTTACGGGTGTTGTTAGAGGCGACTAAAGATGTACTGCGAGGAGGAGGCGGGCAGCATTGTCTCTTTTTTACCATTGACCGAAGTGCAATCTCCAACAGTCTCCAGCGTAGTTATGTCAATACTTTTGGTACCTCCGCCAAAAATATAAGTGGGACAAAATTCATTTATTTATTACAGCATATTAAAAGTTGCAATTTTATTTTGTGATGAAATAACAAAGCAAAGATTTTTTTTATGAACACATGAATTTATAATTTTTTTTTAAATGAGTCTGGATCGTAAGTGACTCGTTAAAAACCTATTGTACAGGAAGCGTATCAAGTTAAATCTTATCAAGATCAGAACAATTTAGGACCTTTTCTAACTTCACTGGTGTCTAGAGCGATGCGAGTTAAAATTGTGCTTTAGAAAGCACGTTAGGTATAATGTTTTAGCTGTAGGGACACATTGTATGACGCAAAATATAATATTTTGCATATAATACTAACTCGTTTACCAAATTACCAATTAGCGTGGTTTGGCGTAGTTGTGTTTTCAGTAATTAATGCCAACAATACCTCTTCGAGAAATACAAGTTCAGAGAATTTAAGATAGATTATTAGAGAGTTACAAGAAGCTCCAACTTCCAGTTAACACAGTTATTGAGTTCCCTACATAATTCTCAATCACAAATTTTCTTTTAAAGATTTTTTGTATTTTTCTTGTCGTATTGTATATTCTTATTTTTTTTATATAGTCAATGGGCTTGCTCTTGACTAAATACTTAACTATACGGCTAAGAAGAAGCCCAAGATAGAGCGAGCTTATCCAGAGGTTCTGGTTATCCCACACACCAGCGGAAAACTGAAAAACTGTTTGGCGCTGGACGCCGGCAGGAGGGTAGTAGCATCCAGGCAGCCTCTTACGAAGCCTACCACCGCAGAGGAATCTGTTAGCCGTCATCATTGGTTAGATAAACCAAAGATGCCGTTGTCCATGGTGGACCGCTAGGAGGTAGATCCTACCACCCTTCAAGGCTCCTTCAACCTGGCGTTAGATTATCCAATCCACCTATTACAGGCGTTTGTCGTGCCTTTGTTTTTACTACTTTCATTTTGCGACATAAGTCGTGCCAAAGGTTTGACAAAGGGTTTGACGTGCCTTCTTAAGCAAGACTTCAAATAACTCTTTCTAGAAAAAAGCCTATTTGGAAATATGTTATCTAAATTAATTTCCGATCTGGAATCTTACCCAGAACTCCTTGCATATTACGCAGAAAGCCATACTACTGTTCCAATTGTTTTCCTAGGGATGGAATTTAAGCCAGTAATTTCTACATCATGTTACCTAGAAATACAGTAAAGTGCTATTCGCACAAAGCACAGGACATATGTTTGGTTGCCGCGAACTACAATCCCTTTAGGTTCGGCGAATCATTCTAATTACGCCTCACAAATTAAAGTCATCGTCATCTGTATCAGCTACCGCAAGTCTCTTCAAAAGAAAGAAGATTTGGTATAAATTTGGTTCATAGCGCGGCAAGAAGATAATGCCATCCGTCTTCTGGCATTAGGTACTCCTTGGTCGCTTCTTATGACAAGTGCAAAAGGATAAACAGTGAGGACAGTGAGGAGGAGTAACAGTGGAACTACAAAAACAGCAATAAATTTTAAAGCCTTTTTTAACACTCGAATATATCCAACAGTGATTTGTTTTAGACTTAATTCAAATAAATTCTAAATATCTGTTTCCCAAAAAATGCTTGATTGACACAGAGTTGTGAATGTTCGCTACACGTAACAACAACATGTTTGCGCTGACTCGGAATGGATTAGTTATTTTGTGCTTTTGTCGTTGGTATTATTTCGAACAATTTTTGTACGCGTAGAAAAATATTGTGCAAACATGTAATCCATAGTGGACAGTGTTGCTATCCAGCTAACTCAATTAAACTTTATTTTGCGTCACAGCACGGCTCGGCGATGGGAAAAGTTGTCTTTGCGGTGCCTTTGCATAAGGTGTGGCGGGAAGAAATTTAATTACATGGTATTACGACTATTCGTAATACCATGTAATTAAATTTCTTCCCTACGCATCTATATGCGTGCTGTGGCAGCCATGTTTATGAGAAGCATTTTTGTGTAAAGTTTGATTTTGGTATAGGTTACCCAAGAAGATCGTACCAAATTCAAAAAAAGATAGACAGACGCACGAATGTAAATGAAGAAAAAAAAATGAAAAGTATTAAGTATTCCCTTAGATTCAAAACTAATAGTTCCAATGCCCAGTATTCAAGATTCCAATTTCATAACTAAGCGATTTTTTATAATAATTAACCGATTTGAATTGTAAATATCCTTTTTAAAATATCATTTAAAAAGTTTATTTTTTTCTCAATCTTCATGTGTATGTGTGTGTCAGCGAGAGTCTTGAGTGGCTCTCACTCATCACTAAGTTCTACCCACCTAAGCGACAACCAACTTTAATATTAGTTACTGTGCCTTTCTTACAAGACAGACGACTTAGCATTGTAATTATTAATTTGTTATGTATCGGGCGGAAAACCAAAATTACTCACGATTGATATTAATCTGGTGGTTCGGTTCTTGAACTAATTCTCATATGAAAAAAAAAATTGTACTTGAACAATAGACGCGTACTTTTATAATTATGTTCATACTTGTGATATGTTTATAAAAGATGTTTTAAAAAGTTTTAAAATGTATTTTGTTATACTTTTAGAGGTGCTTTCAGCCTAAAGTAAAATTTGTTAAAAACATTCAAACCTATAAAGATGCGGTTTATACGTAAGTTATAATGTTGTTACCACTACCTTCATTTTATTAATAAAGAATTTAAAAAAAAAAACAAAAAAAAACTCATCACTAAGTGATGCCTGAATGTACTTAAAGGTTACACCACCCTTAATTATTATTTCCATTCATTTTATTGCATAGCACATCTAAATAATTAATAAAATAAATTAATTAATGTGAACAGCATCACATACATTGTTCTGATCCCAATTTGTATAACTATTTAAAGCTTTCGTATTTTGAAAATCAGAAACAACGAAGGTACCACAAATACCCAGACCCGAGAAAATGTAGAAAAACACTTTTTTCTGCATTGTCCCGTCCGGGAATCGGATCCGGGACCTCAGAGCAGGCGACACCTTGAAAACCGGTGTTTACGCCACTCGACTTACGAGGTCGTCAATACACGTTATAACTACCTATTACTTATATTATTCTGTTATTTCGAATGATTGATAAAATTGCTTAGCAAATACCATTTTAGTTTCAGGAGCTTTTCCTTCAAGACAATCCAAATCATTCTACAATAAAATTAATCAAATTATAAGTTAAAAGAGACGATCTTTGTTTTTTCCCGAAACGTATCTTTATTAGTACCTTTTTTTAAAAGAGCCTGCTATCAGAGAGGACCAAATCTTATTATGATGGATTCCACTCGAATTTCCGATAATGTTCCTTAAAATGTGAAGTTGAGTAGGGTTGCCAGGCGTTTACTGAAATCAGACAACCTTTTTTAATGGACATTAATTTGTTTTTCTGAAACCAATTATAAAACTGATTGAATTCAAAAGTAAGTTGCAACTTTTCTTTTATATAGGCTAAAAAATTAATTACATTATGCTGATTTAAACTGCCATGGTCAACTATGAGTTATTTGTGACCAGATTTCCTTCAATGATTATGAATATTCAAGTTACTATTCAAGTTATGAATATTCAAAGATGGGTTCAGGCATAATCTATATTAAACATTAGACAAACTGAGTTTGTTTGTTTGTTTGTTTGTTTGAACGCGCTAATCTCAGGAAGAACTGATTCAAATTGGAAAATTCTTTTTGTGTTGGATAGTCCATTTATCGAGGAAGGCTTTAGGCTATATAACATCACGCTGCATCAATAGGAGCGAAGCATTAGTGAAAAATGTTGCAAAAATAATCGCGATCATAACAGAAATTGACGCGGACGAAGTCGCGGTCATAGCTAGTGTGGTTATACTATGCTTGCTAAATGCGGGTTGGTAATGACAAACCCGAGCAATAATCAAACATTGGTAACTCTTGTTGCCCAAGCAGGTGATCACACTGAGGACCCCGTGATCTAGGCCCGGTAATGAGACCAACTAGACCAGCAGGCTATCGTACTGCTTAAAGAACAGGTTTATAGAAAGAAACTTTTGCCATTTTTGACACCCTTAAGACAAGAAGGAGTGGTGCTATATCGTTTAAAGCTTGCATCGCAGAGCTACATGGTTACCCTAAACGTATGAATGGTTACATACATTGTGGGTACACACAAATACTTCTCTTTTCAGCCATAAAATACTGTCAATCAATATTCGATTCTCGTAAATAATTACACTACGAACAAAAACCATTCAGTTTAAATGGATTTCTAAATCCATTTCTGTATAGTTAACCATGAAGCTTTGTCTGTGTAAGCGAAATTATAAATTAAACCTCCATTCATATGTTGAGCATACTTTATTACGTAAATTATTTTCAGCTGAACAAAATAATAATATAATAAAGTATGCTAAATCTAAAGCTAAATAAAAATCGATCTAAAAGTTTACTTTAAATAGTGTTACTTCCACAGAACATGGAAAAATGTTAGAAAGGCTGTCATGCGCCATTTGTATGATGATAACGTTATGATTTAAAAGATTATGTCATCAATTCCGTTTGTTCACCCGATTCTACATTACTAATATGGGCTACATCAGACTGCTGGTAAAGGAAAATTTTTGGTGCCTTCGGTAGTAGATGAGTTGTTATAAAATGCAGACTGTATTTTATAAGTTTCTTTAATAGTACCTTTTATCAGAGAGAGCCAAATCTTATTATGATGGATCCCACTCGAAATTCAGGTAATGTTTCTTAAAATGTGAAGTTGCATAGTATTTAATAGGGTTAAACAAAATAATAGTTCGAATGCGAACCGATCGTTCGACGGTGTTGATCGCCGCCGTTCGCCGATAGTGCGTTCCGTGCGTCTCCCTTTTCCTCCGGTATCTGTGACAACGCCCGTGCGTATACAGTACCCTCAGATCTTTGGTTTTATTATTGGCTTTCTGATTCTTATCTGTTAATGTTTTATGTTGCATTAGCTGTTGGTCTTAATAACTGAACTTAAGCTGTAACTAAATGAAACTGTACAATTATTTTTATCCCCGCAGGAAAAAATATTACCGCTACTAACCTAAGAGTCACACTACCGCTACAATGCATACCACGCTACTAGAATTCACAGAATTTTTGATTCATAGAGTACCATAACTGAAAAATTGTGAAGTGTGAAGTCTGGGTTTAAAATATTCTAAACTCAGAAAAAAACAACTAAGTTTAGGTAAAAGAAATTTTTAAGTTACAAGGACGTGACCAATTTTTTACCTGATAATTGGTGAAAACATTTGTCAGGTAATGGGGCCAAGAATGCATACATTGGCAGATCACGAGAATTCAGTTAGTATATTTCGTCACTTTTCAATTATAATATCTGATGACGGTTGTCTGCGTTACGAACAAATAGAAGCTAAGCACAGCTGTAAAACAATTCACGCAAACACTTTACATTGAAATTAAGACATAGTACGAGTACCTTGGCGACCATATCGCAGGATGATGGATGTAGGTATTCATTTTTGGTAAATCGTCTGTTTAGGAAAGTATAGGAATTACATACTGGTGAAAATAAATCATATTTTTCTATCTTTACAATATAGAAGAAGGGACTTGCAAAAACGGGAAAAAAATATCTGGACACGAACCATGGTCTTCTGGTTTTGGAAACGACCGATTTCACACCTAAACTACGAGTATTATAACAATGGAGATAGGCAAAAATTACCTTCGTATTCTTGTAGTTGTTTTGTTGCAGTTTTTCAATTACCTGAAACACTACAACGAGTTCTTTTTGATATCCGATAACTGTAGGGTATTAAACAGACCATGGTAAAGAATCAAGTTGCATATGAATTATTTTTCAATTATTAATTTTTTTTGTTTAATTTTCTCATACAAAATAATTGTAAAAAGTCACGACTATTTATGTAACACACCCTTACCTTGTTATGAATGAACTTTTGAATGAAAACGATTTACTCGTACCTACTTATCAATGAAACACCCACACACGTCAATGTTTTTTACAAGTTACGCTCTCCCGCTACTTTACTACTACACTTTAGTGTAAGTTTGCCAACGTCGTTACATTTTTTTAACAAATTTAACTAAAATTGATGTTATATTCGAAACTATTGATTTTTGAACCACATGTTCTAGGGCGTTTTATATTATTTTTACCTATAGAACATAACCTTAAAGTTATGGGATATCAAAAGGAACTCTTGTATTTAAACGAGGTTTTCTAAAAACGAAACCTTGCATGGTCGATTTGTTGCCACTGAAACCCTCATCATCATCATTACCAGCATATTTCAGTCCACTGCTGGACTTACCGTAAACGCCGCGCCTGGCACGCGGGTGGGAGTTCGTAGTTTGGCCAATAGTTGTGAAAAGATGCTAATAGCAGTGCTATCAGATAGAGATCTGTCAGTTCTCCTTTAGTTGCCTCTTACAACCAGGAAAAGAAGAGGTGGTGCTTTCAATGTCCCGTCACCACACGAAATCTTGTTTTACTTATCAATCGTCAACTGAATTACTTACTCTTCAATTGAAAATGAATACATATAGAAAAGAATAATATCTCTCATGTTTTTAAAACATTTTTTAAGCAAATAAATTCATACTGCATTGAAAATAAAATTCCTTGAAAAATAATTTTTCAACTGCCTTTCGGTAGTCGACCCCACAATTTCACTATAGCAAAATCTCCACCTAATTATATAACATTTTGCAATCGCATTATTATGTAACTTGCTTATTAAGGCTTTGGAGAGAACAGAAAAAAGAAATGCCAGGAATTTAGTTCCATAATCCACCAATTTGGTTTGGTTAATAGGCGTCGGGTGACATTGTTGCCATGCTAAAAGCAGATGTCATACTCCTAATCACACTGTCCGTTTAATCGAATCCCTCGGTCTCTCTTACTCATACCAACGTTTTAGGCGACAGCGATAGAGCGATCCGTGGATACGACTTCGCGTTGCATAATCGCCCCTCATCGCCTCTGGCGTAAGCTGAACCTAATTGGTGTCCAAATATGGAATTTTCATTGACTGTTTTTGGCGATGTTCTTCTTTCTAAAGACAATTATTTGTTATCACTAGAGGTCGGAATCAGGTAGATTTATTTATGTAGGTACTTACTTACACGGATATGATACACCGAAAGAATACAGTGGATAACCTCAAATCTCGGGATTCATTTAAAAGAGCAGAAAAAGTCCCGTGATTTTCTAAATAAAAGTTTTGAACAATTTATAAAAAAGGCGTATTACAATTTGCTTGATTGTATGAATAATTTGTATTGCGAACTTAATGTAAACACTAATAAAATTTGTATGTTAATTATGTTATCTTTATCTAAGGTATTTGTTATTAATTTTGTTGGTCACACAGGATTATCTATTAATAATTTCGGAAGATCCTTATATTAACATTTTCATGAAAGTACGTAACTCTACCAAATTCCGACCTCTGGTTTTCAATGTTATTAAAAAAGTATTCTTATTTGAATTTTAATAAACTGTAATAAAGAAAAAAACAGTAAAGTCAAGCGTATAATATCATCCCACTGCAGAAATACCTCCATCATTGAATTAAAGTTACCACTGCGATTATGGGTATTACGATATTTCAAACTTTTTATCTTACTTAATTATAAACGCGAAAATAACTCTGTCTGTCTGTCTGGTACGAAAATAGATTATAAATTGTGAAAGAACGCAGGCTATTTTGTAGATGTAATGTGTAGTTCTCGGGCGAACTGCTAAAGTAATAACATTTATCCGCCATATTTACTTTTGCGAAAATACTAAATGTCGTTGCGTGTCATGACAGAAGGATTAAGCTTTACAAAATGTAAGAAGTTTAGGCGTATGTAGTAAGTACATTGAAATGAAATAGAAGTTTACGGATTTAAAATATATTTTTGTTTATACCCACTTTTAGAACACTTTACAGTTTTCATGCATTCATGGTCACGGCTAGACATAAATTATGTAAAAAATACGCGTTTTTATATCCTTGAACTATAATTTCAACGTGATAGTTTTTATAGTTAAATGTATAAAGTCAATAAACATTCATTTCACAATACAAAACAAACCATTCACCAGATTAATGTCCAAACAAAAAAAAGTCTTTATAAAAAGCGATGCCCGTTCCTCCTATTTTCAATACGCTCATTTCCTTTCTGAATTTATTTGTGTTGTCCAGTTATATCCAGCTATTTTGTTCACTAATTAATAAATGCTAAACGTTCTCGTTTCACGTATACTACAAAATCAAATCTCTACAAAATGAGCAGTTCCCAATGTTCCCATGAGCTTGATCGAATATCTTTTTTGCGTAGTTTTTGCATCGCTCTGTAGCATACAAATGAAATAGGTTACTAGGTACTTTCAATATTCTGGTTTATTGTTTTTTTAATTAACTTTTTACTTTTATTTTCCTGATGTGTGCCTTATTGCCATGCAAATCAATATTTTATCTATCTATCTAATCTAAAGGAAAGGTATCAAGCCATACGGGTTTGTGGTAGAAGTGTTATTATTGATGTTATTTATTTATACTTTTGTCATATCCCGGACGGAGACAATCCAAATAAAAAAATTAAAAAATGGTCCAGTCGTTTTTGAGTTAAAAATGGTGTATTTAACACTACTTTGATAATATTAAAGATAAACATTAGGAAAAATAAACATTAGAAAATATAGGTAATACAAAACTTAGAACATTCGTCATTAGGTATTTAATTTTAAATTGGGTTAAAATCTCATCACTACTCATTAATTATCATAATTGCGATTGTCAAAGATTTCCCAAATTAGTATTAAATACTTTTTTTTTATATAATAATAATAAGTTTATTTATACATTTTTACATGCAACATACCCATCTTAACTAGTACAATATTTGTTTTTGGCAACTGCTATTTTAAGATAATTTTTAACGTTAGCGACTGTACTTATTTTATGGTAAAATTGTATGACAGTCGCTAGCGCCTTCCACCTGACTAAAGGATTCTAAAAATTTTAATGCCATGGTAAGAACTTAATTTACAATATTTGTTGCATGCGAAATACGTTTAAGTATGGTGTGTGCGTGTGCGTGCGCGTGTGTATGTGTGTGGTGTGTGTGTGTGTTGTGTGTGTGTGTTTGTGTGTGCGTGCGTGAGTATGAGTGTAGTGGATGAGTGCGCATAAGCTTTGCCCTATCACCTAATAGTTTATGAACACTGTTGTTTTAATTATATCTACCTAAATTTATTGCTTTGCTTAAAAAAACCGAGTGTACTCGGCATTAAAACCGTGTTATTCGGCCGAGTACGAGTATCAAAATACCCGCCGAGTACGCCGAGTACCGTGTATTAACCGAGTACTCGGCCCATCTCTAGTATGTATATATTTCAGCTCCTGTTAAGCTATTAAGTATTGTTTTATCCTAAGATCTTTGTACACACTCTTAATAAGTAACTAACCAATTAAATTTCAATCCATCCTTGCAATGTACTAAAATACTTTCCCAGCTCTATTATATTGTACTTCTATGATGCCCTAAATCTTTTCACACTCAAATGTTTCACAATCAAATGCGTGGCGTGAATGTTTATTATAGCAATTTTATTTACGACGCGTTAGGGTTAAATCTAGATTGTTGGCAAAAAATACATTAACCCTTAACTGGAGTCGTAAATTTAACGAACAAAGTTGTTGCGAGGGGTGTTACAAGCTTTGAAGCAATTTCCTTTTACATTTGGTTTGTTACGTTTGACCGAAGTTTTTATTTATGAAGACAACACACTCCAAATTGGTACTTATAAACTCACAGAGCTAATAGAAGTAAAATATATATTTTTTAAATAAAAAATAGTATTTTTTTTTTTAAAACTCAATCACATAGTAAGAAGAACAAGTGGGAATTGAGGCAGATTCAGGAATGGCGACCACGCGCTGGACAACGATCTACGGGTAGGCCCCCTATCAGTTATACCGACTATCTGGTGGAAGTCAAGGGATGGGTTATGTCCAGCAGTAAGCATCGGCCGAGAAGATGATGATGAAACTCAGATTTAGCAAGGTTTAGGGAGATAATAATAGGATAAAAAAAATTAAAATTTTACTGTAATGAAATCTCATTCAGTATCATATCATCATCATCAATTTTAAGAGCTTTGCTCTTTACGGTGAAATAATTTTTCTCGGCTTTAAGCCATTGTTCTGACTTCCTGATAGAACGCGTCATTTGCCCCCGGGTACTACACTAAATTTTAATACAACACTATTAATATCATCGAAATCAAACCATCCCGTAAAAAGTACACACAAAAAGAAACGCTACATATTGCGAGATATCCTCTTTTTTTGCGTCAGTTAAAATAAATAAACTTACTCGAAAGGGGTTCTACAAAACTGATGTTACAAGTTAAGGGTTAAAATGCTTGTCAAAACAGGGTGTTATGTTGATAAATTGAGTTCATTTAGTCGTAATTCATGAGTGAAAATATTTGGCTAATTTCCTTTTAGTTATTTACTGGGTGAGACTTCTTTCGGTGAATACTACGGTATGAATAATTTCAATCATGTACTAGTACAACAAGTTTGGTGTAAAATATATGTTCTCAAAATTTTTAAGATACATAGGCTGCACTAAAAGTATCGGGAATGGAATATTTCCACTGTTCCTGTCATATTAAAATCTTTTTTATTGCAAACTCCTTGGTTTTAAAAATCGAATACCATTTATTTATTTAAAAAAAGATTCTCGGTCTTATAACAAGGTCTTGTCAAACTTGTTTAGTCCTTGAGAAAATGGAATTGACTCGAGAAAATTCAAGAGCGATGATTTATTATGACATTCGAAGTGGTTTAACAAAAAAACAGTTGACCGTATGATTTTTGCATTTGGTAATGAAGCCCCATCCAAAACCACAATTTATCGCTGGTTTGCTAAATTTCAACGTGGACGTGTCAAGCTCAGTGATGATCCCCGTCAAGGTCATCCAAAAACTGCAGTCACCCAAGAAAACATTGATACTGTGCGTAAGCTGATTGAGGAAGATCTACATGTGACATACCGCGAAATTCAGGCAACTTTAGACATTGGCATAAGTCAAATACAAATAATCTTAGAATAATAAAATAATCTTGCATGAACAATTAGGTGTAAAAAAGTTGTTTTCCCGATGGATACCGCATTCGCTCTGTGAAGAGCAAAAAGAGGCTCGCGTTACTTGGTGCGTCAGAACTCTCGAAATATTCCTCGCAGGATCCTCAAATGCTGTATACAACATCGTATCAGGTGACGAATCCTGGATATACGCGTACGAACCCGAAACAATTGTTCGTTCACGGAGTGTTGCAAAAAAATAGTGGCCACGTTTGTCTCCAAAACCGGCCATGTTGCAACTATTCCTCTTGAGGGACAAATAACGGTTAATGCAGAATGGTATGCTAGCATTTGTTTGCCACAGGTCGTTTCTGAACTCCGTAAAGAGAACTGCAACCGCCGCATCATCCTCCATCACGACAATGCGAGTTCTCACACCGCGCACAGAACAAAAAAGTTTTTAGAGCAAGAAAACATAGAATTATTAGACCATCCGCCGTACAGCCCCGACCTAAGCCCTAATGATTTCTATACTTTCCCTAAAATAAAGAATAAATTGCGTGGTCAGAGATTTTCATCACCTGAAGAAGCTGTCGACGCCTACAAAACGGCCATTTTGGAGACCCAAACTTCCGAATGGAATGGTTGCTTCAATGATTGGTTCCGTTGTATGGAAAAATGTGTCAAATTTCGCGGAGAATACTTTGAAAAGCAATAAATACATTTTTAAATAGTAATGTTGTGTCACTTCCTTGATTCCCGAAATTTTCAGTGCCACCCTCGTATAAGTATAGTTATTCGATTGTAATGGTTGAAATTTAAAGTAAAGATATCCGTCCCGCCTTGCACGAATCTACCAATTATTTTTGTAGATATTTCTAGATCAGCTTTTATTTTCTATACAATTATGAAACATTTTCCTCAAAACAAACCTTTTCAAACATAACAAGAGAATCGTTTCGGCCATTTGCGTGTACAATCATCTCGGTATTTTTTATTTATTTATATAAATTGACAGATAAATGTTACACCGATATTTTGTGGAACATTATGACAAAAAAAAACTGAATTGCGTAGCAGTAAAACCTAACATTTATTACAAACCCCATTGTATTCAACCAATGGTAATGTCTTAATAATAGCTACATTACTAATAGAAGTCATTTTACATACGTTACGTGAATGGTGATTTCTTTCAAGCGATGTGAAATTACCTTTTAACATATTCAATCAGACTACAATCTAATAACAATTTTGTTTTTGTGAAAATGAATGTACATTATTAAAGTTATTTACGTACTTTATTATCATCCATACAAGTAATAGGTCGGAGAATTATTCTAATCATGATTACGTTTATATTCTAAGAAGAATTTTTTTCGTTATTTTTTTGTAACTGGCTGATTTCAATATAAAAAATAAATTCCATTTTACGTCATTTTCAATTAATTGCTAATCAATATTAAAATTTATTGTTGACTAGCGGACCCGACAGACGTTGTCCTATCTTAACTATGAATATTGATTACGAAATGGTACCTATATCATAAAAAAAAATGTTACCAATTGTTGATTAATATTATGATACACAACAGTCTTTGTTTTCCTTAGAGCATTTTAATGCTCTAAGTTGTTTCCTTTATGTGGCGGGTTTATAAATAGTTTTGTTGGTTGGTCCGTCCGACACAGAAACAGGCTACCGACATTACTGGCCATGTGCAGAATTTAGTTTTTTTACAGATTTGACGATATTTGCAGCACGCATTCTGTCAATGTTTTGTCAAACGCCATACATTAAAAAGTTTAAATTGTCAAAAGAGATAAAAGGTTACATTACAAATAATTTAGTATGGTGATTAAGTTTTATTAATTTATTTAATTTTCCGCGCAATATTCTTAATTTTTTCTTTCATAAGAACATTCTCCTGAAAATAAAAAACAAAACAAAAAAAGAATTAGCGAAATCGGTGTAGCCGTTCACGCGTGATGCGATGACCAAGGGAAATATGGATTCATTTTTATATATAAGTATAGATATTACATTTAATTTTACTTTGTAATATTCTAATTTTTCAACTGTACTCTAAAAGAGTGCACATCTAAATGTTTCTGATTACTATGTAACCTTTTAAATAAATGTTTTCTATGTATTTAATTTGTTTCGTTGAAAAAAGTATTACATATATTCTTTATGACTTAGTAAAATGTCAAGGTCATTCAAGGCCCTTTCGTCCTTGAGAATACTGCATGACCTTATCCTTCAATCGTTGCATCAGTAGTGAAGGGTGGCTTCACACTAGCATTTTCTTCTGCGCGTACGTTATTCAAAGCGCGGTGACGTCACTAACCGGTAAACAAGCTGACATTACATAACTGTCGCACCCAAGTTATGTAAAAACTTTAACAGAGTGCGAGGTTGTTTATCGGTCTGTGACGTATTCTCATAATCACGTGACAGTTTGGATCGTTTTGCAAAACTAAATTTAATTACGACGTCGTTCATAAGGTCTTCTAGCGTCAACGCTAGAAGACGTCATGAACGCGCTTCCAAAAACGAGCTTCTACACGCGTATAAAACGCTAGTCTGAATACGCCCTTATATCGCTATTGACAGTAGATTATTATTTAAAGCTGGTCACCACATCACGTTCACATTGGCCTTGTTCGGACCTTGCAATGATAATAAAGGCTTTTTCCACTAGGAAAGCTATTTTCACAAAACTGTTTTTCTGGTATTTTGTTGTTATAATATCCGTGTTGAGTCTTCTCTTTACAATTTTTGAAATTGAGACCGCTAACCAACCTACGTAGCGTGACGATTAAGGGTACCCATAGATCTATGTGCTGTCTCCAATTGATTTAATTTTATTACTTCTAAACAAAATCAATTCTCAAAAAACAAGAACAGTATTACCTTAGCAAATTACCTCTAGTATTTATTGAATCACTGTAAACTTTTAATTTAGTTATCACTAACGCCAAAAGCAGCCGCTTTTAGCAAATAAATTACAATACGAAAGAATGCCAGAATGAAAATCAGTTCACAGTGATTCAATAAAAGTAGAGGTAATTTGCTAAAATAATACTGTTCTAGTTTTTTGAGAATTGATTTTGTTTAGAAGTCATAAAATTAAATCAATTGGGGGCAGCACTTAGCTCTAGCACAGCTCTAGTAGTCCCCTTAAGACAATATCCTCTTTTTGGAGAAGCTTTGTCCAGTAGTACACTGATATTTAATATTTAATAATATTTAAGACATGCCTCACTGCCTTATTAAATTTAGATTTTCAAAACGATCCAAACTGTCACGTGATTAACTTAACTTGGGTGCGACAGTTATGTAATGTCAGCTTGTTTACCGGTTAGTGACGTCACCGCGCTTTGAATGACGCAGAATAAAACGCTAGTGTGAAGCCACCCTTTACTACTGATAAGAGCTGGTGGTGAAGAGTCGTTGCGGAACTAAAGCAAACGATGGATGATATGTTTGGTGGCTTGCGGCCAGTCTATTATACAACGGTTCCCGGTCTCGATTCCATATTAAGTTGATTTAGGAAATTATCTCTCCTAAAAAGTCATCCGAAAAAAAAGAAGAAGAGGCAAACCACGCCCATTGCTAGACATAGATTTTCTATAGCATATAAAGGTTTTCTACTACAGCCAGACCCCTACAAGTATAACCGACGATGTGGTAAACGTTATGTTAAACTAGCTGTTGCCCGCGTCAATTCTGTTATTGTGATCGCGATTAAGAATTTTTTAAAAGAGTATAGCCTAAAACCTTCCTCGATAAAATTAAATGGACTATCCAACACAAAAAGAATTTTCCAATTCGAACTAGTACCTAATTCCAGAAATTAGCGCGTTCAAACAAACAAACCAAATAACTTTTCAGCTTTATAATAAGTAAAAATAATAATAATCATAAAGCAACTAGTATACGGGAAGTATTTGAGGCTATGGGTGGAAGCCTGTACTTGAAAGAAAGTCATTCTAAAAAGGAGAATAAAGAATATGACGCTGAATTTCTCAACATAGGTTTGCGCAAGGCTGGCAGGAGCTGAATGCGAGAAGCCGAGGATCGACCTAAGTGGCGTGCACCTAGAGAGGCCTATGTCCAGCTGTGGACTGGGATAGGCTGATGATGATGATGAGGTTTCTTCTAAGGACCATGACTATATCGTGATTATACATTTACGCTTCATTTGTCAAGTTTAGTCAATCGAATTATATTTCATAACTCGATCTTCTGTGGACGGAGGGCTTTAACTTCACCCAATTATGAACCAGTCGGCTTGTTAATCATCAAATAGGGTCGGCAAATACGACTATCGGGAAGCGATGGTCAACACAAACATAGAAATTGTAGGACAGATATTTTAATAAAATAAATAGACTTAGGCGTTAGGTACTTTGCGGAAATCCATAACTAAATATGGATTTTGAAAATTATTTTGCTAATTATTTCCGCTCGTTTAACACATTTTTTTATAATTTCCAAAATCCCACACCCGAAAAATATTAAAAAATTCGAATTTTTTGTTGCCCGTCCCGGGGATTAAACCAAATCAAATCAAATTATTTATTTGCGATAATTTTAAACCACTTTTACGTGTACTTTGGCGTAAAAAGTTATTCCATGTCTTGTTATGGTGACTTGAGTTGTTATTGAACTGAAGAAATGCACAGGAAGGCATTTTTAACGCTTTTTCGCACTAAGCCCTCACAATTAACTGTGTTAGTGACCTCCGTGGCGGAGTGGCGTACACACCGGTTTTCAAGGTGTCGCCTGCTCCGAGGTCCCGGGTTCGATTCCCGGACGGGTCAATGTAGAAAAAAAAGTGTTTTTCTACATTTTCTCGGGTCTGGGTGTTTGTGGTACCTTCGTTGTTTCTGGTTTCCAAAATTCGAATGCTTTGAATAGTTATTCAAATTGGGATCAGAACAATGTATGTGATGTTGTCCACATTTAAAAAAAATATTAAAAAAAATTAATGGAGCTACAGCCACGTCGCTGACATGTTTGTGAGACCGTGCGTGGAACGCGAGTACCATATCTTCCTCTTTCTGTTTTATTCTTAGGCCCAAACACATAAAAATGGCTGGTAACTAATTAGGCGTGCAAGCTAATTATGGTAACGATGGGTTGGGCAAACATTACTTTCTGAATCATTTGCTTTATAGCCTAAGGGCAGGGAAAGTAGATCTAGGTTCGTAAGTCGTAATTCACTAGACATGTTGTTACATATGATATGATTTATTCTAACGCTTTGATCTCATTTAGCTGAAGTACAAATTACTGTGATTTAAGAACATTATTTATCTAAATTAAATAAATATGAATTAACGTTTGTAAGTCTCACAAATTCTCGAGAGAAACCACGTAACCTCGGCTAGTCCGATTTGGTTAATTATAGTTTTGAAATATCAAAAAAATAAATAAAACAATTAACTGCAAGGAAAAGAATAATAACAGCTATTGCATGTTTACATGAAAAAGTTCGTACCAGTATAATAAGGCGTACAGAAATGAATAGGTACATTTTGGAAAGAAAAATAAAACAGATTTTTTAACGTCGACGATTTGGTAAAGGCTGACACTATGAATCAGTTTGTGAGTCAACTTAATTTCATCAATGTTCTCATATAAAAATAAGTTAATAATATAATTTAAAGAAATGTGTCTTATCTGTGATACAACGAATAGTTAAGGTAAATTTGTACATACTTACTTCATTTTATTAAAAGATTGTTTATGAATACCTATCTTTTAATAAAATGAAGTAAGTATCTACAAATATACCTTAATTATTTCATCTTAAAAGTAAATGATACATGAATAAGAACAGGTTTTAAGTCATGAATATTTTAATAAAAAGGCTTATTTTGCTTAATGTTCACGTAAACCTAATATGTATGTTTATTAGCTAGAAATCGCATACTTATTTCCACATTCCCACCTTAAAATAATGCTATCCATTTCCTATAATTACGTTTTTCAGTAATAAAGGGGGCTTTAATGTGTAAAAGAAATCTCTAAACAGACGAATGCAAAAGAAAATTCCACACTACGGTAAAAACTCTGGTAATAGAACTCCCTGAAGCCCGGATTAAGTCTCGGGAGCGAAGCTGGGAAACACTTCTTTTTTCATCACAAATACGACATGACACGCGCAGTCTGGCTGGTAAAGCCCTAAATTAGACCAATCTAGTGTTGTTTCTTCGAAAAAGAATAACTATCGATATTATCGATGAATGTACGAGTAACTGTATAATCTGTAGGCTGACTCTTGACACTCGATTAATGTGCGAGATTGTGATTAGAATCGAAATCATGCTTTTTTTTTCGTTTGTATTTGACACTTTTGAACGCTACTAATATGAAAATAAATAAATTTGACATTGGAAATAGGTTCAAATCCAGACTAAAAGTTTCCTTTCTTTTCTTCTTAGTTTTTTAAGAGAAGCCTGTGTCTAGCATTGAACTGAAGTAATATAGGTGTATTTATAATGTAATAGCTGGCATAAGATAAACTCTGCGTGGTTTAGGCATACGTTTTTGAGTAATTGTTGGATGACTTCATTATATTGATGATGATGATTAATAAATAAAATTAGTGAATAAACAGTTAATAATGCTCTTCATCTTACCTGTTATCTTACATTAAATTAATAGGTCACGTAACGTGATTTCTTTTCCATTCAGAAACTATCAGAAGTATAATGGTTTACATTAAATCGATATAACACACCAATAATAGAAGAATATCGCTAACCTTATGATAAACTAAGGTCAATCGATACCATAATTATCGATAACTCTACGACACTATTCCACATAAGAGGTATTTTTTCGCATGATAAAATCGCTTCTATGACTAAAAAAATCTGTGATGACCCGGCAATAGGGTTTGCTCCTTTTCCTTACCTTTTCTTTTGGCACGGAATATAAAAACTCGATTTTCCGGGAACATCATAATACAGCAATCACTACGACTTTGTACTCGATATTATTGAATGTAATTTCGAGGACCTAGTGCTTTTAAGTTTTTTTTTTTAACTTTTTATTGTTTTTTTTTAGGTCGAGGAAAAAGAGTAAGAATACTTTCTTATTTCTGTATTTAGGTATTTGCAATTTAATGAAATGTTTTTCTTTGTTTCAGGTAAAGTAAAGAAAAAGGACCTAAGAAATACTAACTCTTATACACATTGAACAAAGGAAGATTTTACATTGAGAATTGACAAAGGTTATTTTGGCCATGTAATGTTCGGGCCAGGGAGTGGGAATAAAAGATATTGCTTAGTTTACCGATGTATTGATAATCCCCATAGAAGTCTTAAGGCTTATTAGTCCTTAGAGGCAGCGTTTTTGAGTTTTTAAACTATGTATGTATGTAATGGAATCTTTGAGCTTAATTTTCACCGATTTCCAGAAGTTTGATTAATTTGAAACTTTGCACACGTATCAAGGGCCGATGACAATGCAATAATTTAATAACAGTTTTCCCAGTTTTCCTCTGTAAGAGGGAGTAAAAGAGATAGAGCTAGCGCGCGATCTGTATCAATTATGTTTCCTGCATAGGTTTGGACTTACAGTCGGTAAAGAAGGAATCATATCTTATAAACTAAACTAAAAAGTAAAAAATAAATTATAGTTTAAAAAACTAAAAAACCACGCTTTTAAAACAGATTGAACTAAAAAGTTAAAAATAAAACTGTAGTAATCAACTGAAAAATTCATATTATTATACAAAAAGCGTGGGGTTTGATTTAGATTGTTGTAAATATTTTATCAATAATTTACTATATCTGTGGATATCATAACAAGCACCCCACGCTTTTTGTACAATAATATGAATTTTTCAATTGATTACTACAGTTTTATTTTTTAATTTTTTAGTTCAATCTGTTTTAAAAGCGTGGTTTTTTAGTTTTTTTTTTTCAATATTTTTATGCAAACTTAAAGCTTCTATATATTTATAGAAAAAGTCACTGAGTTTGATTTTATTAAATGATATAGGTACTTGATGACTATGTTTACATAACTACAAAATACGTGAGTGCGGCGGTTCGTCAGGCCCGTACTGTAGCGCGCTGGCGCATGGCGCTTCTGGATAAGAAAAGTCACTTGATCTCGACCCATAAATGCCCAACTACTGGGCCTTAACCTATGCTTCGTCATGAGATGAGGTGCGTCAAGACTACAGTCTCACTTCATGGCACAGTGTTCGCCCGCGCTGTAAAACATGTAAGTCACGCATGAAAGCCGCGGGCAAAAAGCTAGCTAAATTTAAAAAACCCCGGTAAGTACTAGAATTTCAAGACTCAAGGATTAGAAGGCATAGTTATCTTCAAACTGACAATAGAAATTATTAACTCATTTTTTATGTGACGTGATAGTGGTAAGTAACAGCCTATAACCATCCCACTGCAGGGAAAAGGCCTCCATCATTGAATTCAAGTTACAACAGCAATGATGGGCACAGGCATAATAACCACGCTTGTCAAATGCAGGATTGGTTATCACAAACCCGAGCAATGTTCGAAAATTTGAAACTTTTGGTTGCCCGACCCGGCGATCGAACCCGGGACCCCGATGTTTTGGTCCGGTATGTAACGACTAAACCAACGGGGCGTTGACGTGAAAATACTATAAAAATGGTTGAAATATAAAATGGATAGCACTTCAACTTTTACGATCCTCACAGAGCCATTTTGACAAGGTTGGAATAATAAGCACCCTGGATTTGAAAGTGAAATCAGTGGATTTTTATCCGCAGTCGTTTATGGGTTAAGAGATTTTAATCTTAGTTTTTTTAAAGCTGGCATTCCAAGCAATCTCATCATAAAGCGAAATTTAGTTTTTGACTGTTTTTTAGGGTTCCGTACCCAAAAACGGTAAAAACGGGACCCTATTACTAAGACTTCGCTGTCTGTCCGTCTGTCCGTCGCTCTGTCACCAGGCTGTATCTCAAGAGCCGCGATAGCTAGACAGTTGAAATTTTCACAAGTTATGTATTTCTATTACCCCAATAACAACAAATACTAAAAACAAAATAAAATCAATATTTGAGGGGGGCTCCCATACAACAAACTCGTTTCTTTAGCCTTTATTGTACGGAACCCTTCGTGCGCGAGACCGATTCGCACTTTGCCGGTTTTTTAAGCATTTACTTTACCTATATGCTTTTGTTTTTTGAGATTGCGGATAACAGCCAGTATTTTTATGAACACTGCCATCTCTGCCATGCCTTAACATGTAACGGACCAAGATCTCGGGAACAATTCAGGGTTTGTGATCTCCAAGCCGCCTTTAGAAAGCATGGTGATGATGCCTTAACCCATCATTGCTGTGGTAACTTGAATTTAATGATGAAGGCCTTTACCCAGCCATCGGATGATTAAGGCCGTTTCTTTGTTTTATTGATTTGTTTGTGGACTTTCTTCAGATCTTTACATTGTTACTAGCAGACCCGGCAAACGTTGTTTTGCCATAATTTTTTTTTAATATTTTACTACCCTACTCCTACCCTACCCCTACCCTACCCCTACCCTACCCCTACCCTACCCCTACCCTACCCCTACCCTACCCCTACCCTACCCCTACCCTACCCCTACCCTACCCCTACCCTACCCCTACCCTACCCGTACCCTACCCGTACCCTACCCCTACCCTACCCCTACCCTACCCCTACCCTACCCCTACCCTACCCATACCCTACCCCTACCCTACCCCTACCCTACCACTACCCTACCCCTACCCTACCCCTAGCCTTCCCCTATCCTACCCCTACCCTACCCCTACCCCTACCCTACCCCTACCCTACGCCTAACCTACCCTACCCTACCCTACTTGTGAATCTAAACCATTCCCAGATCCCCTTGAACACACACAAAAAATTTCATCAAAATTGGTCCAGTCGTTTAGGAGGAGTTCAGTCACATACACACGCACACAAGAAATATATATATTAAGATTATCAAGGATATTGCAATGAAAATCTAAACTATAATCTATTGAATGAAAAAAAGAATATCTTTAAGTATATTGCAAGTATCCTAAGAAGGTTTAACAGCACTCCACTTTACTTGTCTTTCATTTATCATGGCAGAATAGAACAACTCATTCAGCGATTGTTTGCTTATTTAAAATCGAGAAAAATGTACATAAGAACAGTCAACGTAATATATACTAAGCTAATACTTAAATAATTTAGACGACTATTCATCCAGACCAATGCGTGAGGGTATATAAGCCGACTGTACAGTGTAGAAAAGCCATTTTTCTCTAATTACCCATTTCAGTGTGAGCTTAGGCGGAATCAGGTTGCGTGGTGGCAGCGTATTAGGCATAAAACTAGAGAAACCTTGCCAGCGGGATCATATTATAGATTTGCCTTTATATTTATTAGACATAGTGGGTACGATTCCCGGGCCGGGCAACGAGAGCTTCGAATTCCCAAACATTGCTCGGGTTTGTGTTCACCAACACGAATTTGGTAAGCATGGTGATTACACCTGTACCTATCATTGCTTTTGTTATCTGAATTCAATGATGGAGACCTTCCTTCAGTGGGACGATTATAGGCGTTTCTTTACCATACTACATTTTTTTATTCAAGAGCAAACTTGAAGTAAAATAAAATACGTACAAACCAATTGCTTATGTTTTTCATTTAGCAATAGGTTGTAGACATTTTTATGTTTTAAAAGTTAACCTTCTGTGACATAAATAATCATTGACACAAACCAGGTAGACACACGGAACGGCGTAGCTCGACGTAACCTAATTTTACTCATCCAAGCTGAAGAATGCAAGGGTTTGCGAAGCGGTTATTTTGTTAAAAAAGCAACTGTTTGTTGAAGCAGCCTTCTGTAGTAGGTTTTTAAAAACACACTTGGCTTGTATTTGGCTCGTTTTTGAGATTAGCAGTTTCTAATTACTTAGATACACATTTTATAGCTGTAATTTGAAAATCTTGGCCAAATGTTATTCAGTTTTGATGTTTTGATTCTTAAATGAATCCATATTCTAATTTAACATAACCTTGATTCAGTAGATTAGGGTGAAATCGGTTAATACCTTTGTTAAATTCCACACATTTTGATGTTCCCCACCATATGACCATACAGTCCACTGCTGGACAATAGACTCGTAAATGAGGATTTTACACAAAACGTTACGTTTGTCAGGCGGGTTATCGATCACAGGTAGAGAGATCCAATAAGAAGAAAAATGCTGCTACCTATATTCTATACTCATTTAGTACTCGTAGTAAGACTCCCTTAGGACGAGAAGCGGTCTTGCTTTTTCTATTTAAACTTGCATCACTAGCTATCCAAAAAAAAACTACCTAAAAGCAACCAATTCTGATGCAGTAAACCCCGTGAAGTGTTAAGTTTTAAACATTCTTCCTTTCAAAAAAAAATCCTTTTAACTGATAAATATCAAATCTTTAACATTCCGTCGCAAAGCTCACAAGTAATTGCACAGAAAGTAGTTGCCAGAATAATTGAGTCGTCCGCAATTTGAATTCCCGCAACTCTCGCTCCGGTTTCAAAGGTGAAAGAATTTACCGGTCGCTTTGTGTCGCGAATAAAGATGGCGACGTCTTTGTCGATGCATCACTAAGTGCGATCGATACAGTGAGATTGTTACCTGTTTGCGAAGACTGTTATTTATGAGCAATTATGACAATGTTTTGGTATCGGTCTGTTTTAGTGATCCTCTGCAGGGCCAAGTCCCATTGAATTCAAGTTAGCAATGATGGGTGCAGGCATTCACGCTTGCCAAATGCGGGCAGGTTTTTATTCTAAAGTTTGAAACTGGTTGCCCAACCCGGGAATCGAACCCGGTACCCCGTGATCTTGATCCGGTACCTTAACCACTTGACCAAGGGCGTGCTCAGTGGTATAATAAATTATATTTCGTATAATAGGAACTATTTGATTGGTGAACTAAGCTCTGTGTTCAAATTCCGTTAAGATCAAATTTAGAAACGATATTTCCTAAATTGTCTTGAGTCAGAGGCCTAAAATACCGGGCCAATATCTCGGGGTCCCGGGTTCGATCCCCGGGTCGAGCAACACAGTTTAGATTTTTCGATCATTGATCTGGTTTGTGGTCACCAACGCAATGAATTCAATGAAGGGTTTTACCCTGCAGTGGGATAATTAAAGGCCGTTACTTAAAACTATTTACTTCTACAATCTTAAATGCTGCACACTGTTCTAATATATTTTAGTTGAGTAATTGGAGATAAATTATATGTCTGTCCCAGATGAGCGCTGCGTGACAATCACGACAATTTCTATATTGTTACAACGAGTGTCAGAACGGACTTTTTAGAGTTCCGTATCCAAAGGGTGAAACGGGATCCTATTACTAAGACTACTGTCCGTCTATCTGTTTGTCTGTGTGTCATCAGGTTGCGTCTCATGAACTGTTATTGGTAAATCAGTAAAATCTATTTATTTCTACAGATAGGCCCCTGGGAGCGCTTTTAAATTACACGTCCCAATTTTTATAACCTACTCTGCTTGCCTAGACAGTTTTTAATTTTAACATCTAGTGTTTTTATGTTGTTGATATTATAACAGCAGATTTCAAAAATATAATAAAATCAGTATTTAAGCAAACCCACACCCAAAAAAAAGTTTTTATTTGACAAGATAAATGTTTTTGTTAATCCCTCGATCGTGAGTTATTCCAGACACAATTGAAATCAATTGTTATCGTGGCACCCGAGTGCCTCCTGGGGGTTGAGAGACACGCAACTGATAGACGCTTGATATAAAAATCTCCAAAAGTGTCAGTACATATATTCGTATCCATCTGTCCCTATCACTCATACCGATGTCTTGAAGTATCTGAAAGAGACAGATATATCCGTAAATACGAGCATCGTGCTGCAGAGTAAGGCATCTGGAAGGGGGCGTGCTTCGGAAGGAACGTAAAGATGGAAATAGTGAAAAAAAGTCAGGCCAGAGGCTAGTTATAGGCGAGTTAGAAAACTCTAACACTGGGGTATTTTTGTAAGAGAATCATGATAATTCTAAATTCTGTAGTGTAGTATGACAGAAGTTCTATTCTATTTATTTGTAACAAATTTCTCATCATCAACTCACGTTATTTATCTGCTAAAAAAGCTTCCAAAAGCAGGATTTTTCCATAATACTCACGCTTGGAAGGCTGTCAGGCGTCTGTGTTCTCTGGGTGCTCCTTTAGTACGTACCTTAAATAGCTACAACCGTAAAACGAAATAAAACCTTTGTTTTGATCATAAAGTAAGTTACTATCTAAAGCACTTGAATTGAGGAAATTATAATTAACGAAGGTACCGAATACATCTAGATATTATGTAGAAAAAAAGTATTTTTCTACATTGTTTAAATGACTAGTCCGGGGATCGAACGTCCGGGGAGTGTCGCCTGATCCGAGGTCCCATATCTCGGATCCAGGTGACACTAGTGTGTACGCTGCTCCGACAGGAGAACGAAGGAACATTTAACTTTTTATTGTTTCTAATTAATAACAAACGAAAGAAGAGTTCCCAATTTTACACTTATTTTTGTCTGGCAACGACTTAGGTTGGACTAATAATTTAATGATTCGTAAAATATCTATTTGATACGTTTCTTTATTGCATAAATGAAGAGAAATTTGACAAAAACCTTTGCTAAAAGTTCACTGCTGGGTCCAAAACAGACACAAATTCCATAAGAAACCAGATGGTCGAATTCCTCCCAAACCATCTTAACAGAGTCTAAGCGACCCATTTACGGTATTAAGCCAGTAATGGGAACGCTAAGAGCCTGTAATTGTCTTTATTAGGCTTAACCCTTGCCTTCTCTGCGTATCTTTTGGAAGATTGTTCTATTTTTTAATTATATTGGTTTAAAATTTACAGATACGGAATAAAAGTTTTATGAGTAAATTAGCACTATTAGGCCTATTAGTATTACACATTTGTATTCATTTTATTGAATTCATAAAGACATTAACAATTAATACAACAATGGATCAAGTTTACAATCATTATTCTGTGCTTAAAATGAAATAGGTACATAACTATTACAAGCTTTAGTTAAGATTATGATTATTTATAAAGTATATATTATAATAAATATTAAAAGAATAAAAAAAATTTGAAAATTATGATAAGTTTATTTATGTGTTACTTGCGTTGCTCCTGAATTCACGATAAAGAACTTTTTAAATGAAATACTTCGAGATCAAAACAACTAAAGTACATGTGTGTTGTTGTCCGCTTTATGTTACAGTTTTTTTTTAATAAAGCCAACACTATATTTACCTATACAGATGAAAATATGTAAATGTTTTTAAAAGTGATTCCTTACCTCTGTAATAATGGCATGGCTCAAGGCCATCCAACGGTGTCATAATGCTTAATACATCAAACTGTCAAATGTTTAAGTAAACACACCTGAGATCGACAATGTGACCATTATTATTATACTTTGGGTACAGTCGGATATGAAGAACAAATGAAGATTTTTATTATCTACCTAAGTCTTTATATTTAAGTCGGCAAATTAAAAGAAATTTAAAACATTTAGTTTTTTCTGCACTCAGTTAATTTCACGATTTGGTATGGTGTACCGCCGCCTACTTATAAAACCAAGAAATGGGGCAGTTATCCTCATCCATAGATATCTGTGCAATTTCAACACTCGTATAATCTATTATGCCAGATATCCTAATGAATGAATAATGAATGAAAAATGAGTTAGAAAGAAATGATGGTACAGAAGAAAAGATGAACAATTAAGGAGTAGAAAAGAAAGCAAATGGAAAATGGCTCAGCTTGTGCTGATATAGGAACTAATCCCACTCAGCGCTGGTTTTCAGCCACTCTTTTCTCTCCAAAGGTAATAGGTGAGAGTTAGCTCATTAATTAGATGATTAAACTTTCTTGATCGTTTCATCGGAGAATATATTCTTTTAAAAAAATATTTATAAGTTAGTTGAGGTTGCAAACTTTATCTTTTTTATAGTCAGTTCAAAATACGTAAACCTGTCAAAATGTTACGAATGTTCTGACTTTAAAAGCGCTTTATAATTTCATAATAACAGGGCAGCCAGACCTCAGTTCAAAAGCACCTAACCTAAAATCGTTTACTCTGACAATTATTTTTAAACGTACGTTTCAGAAAACGTATATTTTTAAGGGCCATTAAAAGTCTGCAATTTACTGTAACATTTTAAACCTTTCTAAATGTATACTAACCTAACGGATAGGGTGCAGTAGCCTCTGCCTATTAACTGTTGATGTACCAAAATATTTTGCCATCACCATCTCAAACTAATAATGGTTTAATTTCTCCATCTTGTATAGGGCCTGTCATAAAAAACTCTGCCAAATACCGATTGCGTCCCATAACAAGGCCCATAGGCGGACGAGTCTTGGACACGAAGGACCAAAGAAGAACTTATTCAATCGTTTATACACCATAACTACCACAAACTATCACAGGCCAGATCAGTAAAGGTTGCAGGTCTCTTAAGATTGCTTTTTTATCTCTTTAACTTTCGCTCGTTCGAGCAATCTTGCCACTATAACGAAGCGACTCTAGAGAACACTCGCATAATTCACCGAATGACAGACAAAACAAATGAGGTACCTTTATCAACTTAGTTCACTGGCATACTAAATAAAAGATATTTTCTTCATTAATATATTAGTGTATAGCCGGGAAAGGCAGTTCGTTTAATAACGAAAGGCGTTATGTGCTTTGTACTTACTACTGTATCAATTTTCGTTGTGGCCAACAAAGTAAATGACAATTCCATTTCAAAACGATTAAATTACTCGTAAATCTTTTAGGAGAAAGGTCTGTTCTCAAAAACGGAAAGAAACGACCCACAGATAAAATTATAATGGCGTCAAAAATTTATGAAGACCGAAATGAACACGGTTTAATTAAAATTTTCGGGTTGACTGTACTCACCTTGGAATTGTTTTCCAGTCAATGCTATGCGATATTGAGTTATTAATTTTGACGTATCCATATCGTTATAAGGAGTTTTTGAGTTTGTACGATTTGAATTTTAAACTTAAAACTGTCCATTGGGAACCTTATATTATCTGGGATATAAAATGACTTTATGCTGTTCCAGCCTATAATAAATTTCACTTCTATCTAGCCCTCATTCTAGGTTTGTTGTGATTTTAAGAACATCCTACAAACTTTCGCAATTGTAATACTATAGAAAGATAATGTTTATGACCTCTATATTTACTTAAACTACGAAAAAAAGTAGCACATACTACATGTGTTTATTTGTCTGGGTGGTAAAGATGTCTGTGCCTCAACTTTACACTATTCATCGGAAGAACCTTTATGTATTTATACTCGTCATATATGTCTACCGTTGCAGCTAATAATTTAACCCACATTCACAAAGGCACACACACACACACACACACAACACACACAAACACACATACATTTTATGCAATTGTTTAATTATTATTGATAATTTTAACTATCTCACTTACTATTTAATTGTGATAAACATGTACAACCTTATATGAGAGCCGTGCGAATAATGTACTGATAAAAGTGTATAAAAAAAAAATGTTGGTAAACTTTAGCTCCTAAATAATAACTTCTGGCATAACCTGTTTATTATTCCTACATATAATTTAACTTCGTGCCAAATTACACGCAAATCCGTTAAACGCGTTTGTGTAATAAAAATCCATCCAAAATTTCGCATGTACATATAATATGAGTAAAATTCAATTAATACTGTAGTACAGCCTTTATTTCGTTAGGAAACACCTCGTGATAGCATTATTAATAGAAAGAATAGACAGGACAAACATTACGGTAGAGTAGGTCTGTTAAAATGAGTTTAGTTTGCATTTAAAATCAACGAAAAGTTATTAATGTAAACATGAAATACCTATTTACAGCTACTCAATTATCTTCATCACGTTTGGATTCCTTAATCGATTTTCAACCTTAATTTAAAGCGTTGGAGTGTCGAATTTTGATTGAAAATATTAACTTAGTGGATGCTGTTACTGTAGAGTAATGGTAATTTTACATCATCATCATCATCAGAACCTGGAAGGGATGATAAGGATGGTAGAAGTTTTAGATCCTGGAAAAGACAAAGGATAGTTTTTATCCTGAAATTTATTCTTTTAAGGAATTGGTGGGAGGAAGTGAGGTCCAGTAGATAAAAGGTCTGTTAGTTTGGGAGGAGAGGAAAAGGGTGTTGGAAAGTATAGGGAATTAATAATTTCCCAATTTGGTATGTATGTTACGAAATAAGGACCAATTTACTTTTCTTTCGTCTCAAAATAGAATTCTCTGCTAGGTCGGGGGTCCAAGAAAAAAAAATTAAAAAAACATATTTTGCTACATGTAACAAATGGAAAAGAGTGAGTTAACGGAAAGAAATGAGTGAGAAAAGAGATAACAAATAGCTGTATGTATACTTAGATATAGGCGTGGAATTAAAACCTTACTTTTACCAGGTCTTACAATTGCTAGTGATTTTTAGGGCACCAACTAATGGCTTATTCATGAGTTTTGTCGGTAAGGATTTTTTGGACAACAGTTCCTCTCTCTATTTTCTGTATGCTTTCAAAAGCTGCAAAAAGATATCTTTAAATAATGCTAAAATGCTACATACCTAGAGCATTTTTTAAATCTGATCTGTTTTTTGAAACAAGTATCTCATCTTAAGAGATTCATTGCGATGTCCAATTTATGGCTCCATATCATAATTGGACAAAGCACCGCACGTATGTATGATGGATGCGGGTTCCAGTCCCACCTGAGGCAATTTTTTTCAAGTTTTAATAGGTACTGATATTATAATTGCACATAAGTTGCTAAAATATTATATAAAGTATGATAATAAATATTTCCGATTTTCAAACTGACCTTCCACTTATTTGAAAGCCGTTTGTGCAATGATAATAATATAACTCCTTGGACAATCCAAGCTACCCATTTACCACTACTCTCTAGTTATCACTAAACACGAATAGCGATCGAGACAATTGCTATGTTCAACACTTCATCCATTCAGTATATAAACTTGATTTTTCAAGTTTATATACTGATATTATAAGTCCAATTAAGTTGCTAAAATATCAAATAAAGTATACTTCATCCATTATTCAACTATGCTAGAATGCCTAGAATACAATACAACCTAGAACATAGGTACTGCAGGTAAATGTAGGTAATACCTACTAGGTACCTTTACTATTACGAAATTGTCTCGTGACATCAAGGCACGATTTTACGCACAATTAAACGTAGCAGTGTAGGGCTGGCGAAGTTGAAAATGTTATTAACCTATTTGTTTTAAGTCTCATTATCATCATCATCATATCAGCCGAAAGACGCCCACTGCTAGGCATAGGCCTCCCACAAGGATCTCCACAATGATCGGTCCTGTGCTGTCCGCATCTAGCGGCTTCCCGCGACCTTGACCAGATCGTCGGTCCACCTTGGCTTTCGCCTGCCCACGGAACGTCGTCCGGTACGCGGTCGCCATTCGAGAACCTTTGCGCCTCAAAGCCAACGGTTCTCCGTGCTATGGTTGTCTCGTTAAATATGAATTATTTACATATAAGTATTTAACTTGAAAAACCGGCCTGTGTTAACGAGAGGAATTATTTTGCTAATGATTCCTCCCATTAACACCGGCCTAGGTACCTACACAAGACCATACCCGCACAGACACCGAGTGAGCAAGCACACTTCATGCAATAACACCTGCCCTCCCTCAAAAATGCTTGCAGTACAGATAATGCAACTATTAGTACGCAACACCGCTCGCGCTATAAGAAAAACCTCGACGCGTTTCGCCACTTCACGTTGCATCCTCAGGAGATGATGTCGCCTTACCTGCGCTGCGACGGCTTAGTCAAACTTAATTAAGAAATGGATTTCCCGCAAAGTAACGCCCGAGTCTATTAATTTTAGTCTTGTTTTTAGGTTTTTTAGTCAAGAAGAAGTTTTTGTAGTCGCCTTCTCTATATACATATATATATAACGCCCCGTTGGCCTAGTGGTTTAATACCGGAACAAGATCGCGGAGTTCGGGATGTGGTTCGGGTTCGGGCAAGAGAAGTTTCGAATTCCGAATATTGATCGGATTTGTAACTACGAGTAGCATAATATTTTTCCACACCTTATTTTTGTAAAGTTAAGACTCTTAAATAAGAAAAAAACGTATGATTTCAAATTTCAAAACTTATTTTTTATGCAGTTGAAAACGAGACTTAACATGAAATTTTTTAAGCAAATTCTGTCTCGTAACAACGAAAAAAATTAAGACCAAATGCATTTATTTGATTATGACATAACTTATTTCCGTCTGTTGGAAACGAGGCTGCATCCGAAATTTATTAAGAACATTCTGCCTCGTTTCTATACAGGATGAAATTTCAACCACTTTCCAAAATTTTTACAGACGTTCAGTATCGTGTTTAGAGCCTATTTATGAAGTTAAAAACGTAAATGAAGTGTCCACCCGAAAATATTTTTTGCGATTTAGTTTTCAATTTTTAAAAGGGAAAATCAAAAACTTATGAATAGTATCATAATTAATGAATGAGATGCGTGACGCGTAAAAAAAGTGTTGCTAGGCGGTCGTATCAAAAATTTTAGATTTTTGACGGACATTTAATATGTTCTTTATCTTGACATTTTTGCACTGGGCTATACCAAAAGAAAAAATTCGTCCTTTTTTTTTTCTCGTAGATTGATATATTAAAATTTGGAAGGTGGTTAAAATTTCATCCTGTATAAGAACGCAAAAGTCTAAGAACAAATGCATTTATTTGATATGACATTATTTGGACGACATGATGACGACCTAAAATTGCCGAAAAAATTTTGATTCGCGTCAACCCTACGCCCTACTGCAATTTAAAAACTGCTGTGTGTGCTGACCATAGATAATGTGGCCTTTAGGAAGAGACCCTATTTTGTGTACCAGTACCCACACTTATTTTTCTACTAGGGAGTTTCAAAGAAGGTTTAACATATCGCGCCTTTAACGAGATAAAAAAACCAACAATGATGTGGACATGTTTTGCAGGTTTTCCCTTTACAAAAAAAACATTTCGGATATAATTAAGGCCAAGTATTCTCAATCCTCCTCTAATTGTGCCCGATAAGTTTCGGGGGGAACAAGTTGTTTTATTTTCTTTTGTTTCATTTTAACTTCATGTTGCACTACGCTTCGAATACTTATTTAATCATGTTATATACACTATTGTTGGATTACCGTCTAGTCTGTAACTTAGAACTTTAAGTATGTATTAGCATTGACTGTGATCTGTTTGTGTACTTATACAAATAAATAAATAAATAAATAAATAAATATCTAACCGAGTAGGTCTGTAAATCTAACCGTATAGCTCTGCTAATCTAACCGAACAGGTCTGCTAATTTAACCGTTAAGCCCTGTTAATATCAACAGTTTATATTTTAAAAGGTCTAAATAAATAAAGTATATAATGTTATCTTTAAACCAAGTAATGCCCGGTATGCATGGAAATGTGGGTTCGAGTCCCGCCTGGGAAATAATTTCTCAAGTTAAAATACTGATATTATAATTGCAATTCAGTTGCTAAAATATCATATAAAGTATTTAAATAGATATCATACGAGTACCTTTGTAAATATGTTTCTTTTGGGTATTAGGAGTTCAAAACTCCAAACATTTTATGAAGCTAAGCTGGCTTACAGAGATAAGAAAGGGCATGAAAAATTGGCGCTGTGACGTTGTGTTAATTGGTAAAGCGCCGGTATGCGCGAAGATGCGGGTTCGAGTCCAGCCTGAGACATAATTTTTCAAGTTTAAATACTGATACAAGTAAGTTATTTGTATGCAGTATTTTTCTGACAAAAAAATAAAATATCAACCCCCTTCTCTTCATCCGACTCTTGTAGTCGCTTGAAGACTCTTTTAGACTACTAAAAGAAAACTATCAGATGAAGACGGGCAGCAGCTGCGGCTTTTCCCTACCATTGGTCTAACTGTGATCGACAATCCTCCTAAGAGTGGTAAAGTAACAGCCTATAATCATCCCACTGCAGGGCATCGGCCTCCGTCATTGAATTCAAGTTACCACAGCAATGATGTGTGCTGGCATAATCACCACGCCTGCCAAATGTGGGCTGGTGATCACAAACCCGAGCAATGTTCGAAAATTCGAAACTTTCTTTGTTGACCGTCCCGGGGATCGAACCCGGGACCCCGAGATCTTGGTCCGGTAGGTATATAAACCACTAGACCAACATACATACACTCACGCCTTTTTCCCGGAGGGGTAGGCAGAGACCACATCTTTCCACTTGCTACGATCCTTACAGACTACTTTCGCTTCATCCACATTCATTAATCTTTTCATACACGTTCGCCGGTTTAGGGTACTCTTGACCTGACCTTTCTTTAGAACTTCCCCGATTTGATCAAGATAAGTTCGTCGAGGCCTTTCCCTTCCAAAACTTCCATTCATACTCGCCATATATATCTTTTTAGTCAATCTGCTTTCATTCGTCCTCTCAACATGTCCAAACCATTTAAGCATTCCTTTTTCAATACTGGTCACTACATCCTCTTTTACACCACATGGATACCTTATCACACTATTTTTAATCCTGTCACTCAGATTGACTCCATTTACTCTGCTTTCATGTTTTCTCTGCCACACCCAACTTTCACTCCCATACATCAGTGTTGGAACCAACACCCCTCCATGCACAGCCAGGCGGGCCTTTTCGGACACCTTCTGACTGCTCATAAAAGCGTGCAACGCTCCATTCACCATGTTGCCGGCATTTACTCTCCTTTCAATATCACTATTACACCTTCCATCCGCTGTAAACATTGATCCCAAATAAACAAACTCTTTCACTTGCTCCACTTTTTCATCTCCTATCAAAATGTTACACTCTGTCATGCTATCCTCCTTTTCAAAAACCATTGCTTTTGTCTTATTTACATTAACTTTCATTCCTTTCTTGTTCAAATCTTCATGCACAATATTTACCATCTCCTGCAACTCCTCTGCCGACGATGCGAGTAAGACTTGATCATCAGCATAGAGCAGACATTTGACGATCAAATCGTTCATTCTAAGTCCCCGTTCACTTTCTTTCAAATTTTTCAAGCAACTATCCATGAATAAGTTAAACAGCCATGGTGACGCTACACATCCTTGTCTAACACCTTTTTCGATGCTAAACAATGTACGCCCCGTTGATCCTGACACAAGCACTAGAATCCTTGTATAGGGATTTCAGTGCTTGTATCAAAATACTGTTCACCCCATACATGGATAGTGCTGACCACAATTCATTCCTCACCACTCTATCATAGGCCTTTTCCAAATCCACGAATGTGCAATAGACTTTCTGGTTTTTAGCCAAAGATTTTTCAGCTATGCACCGCAAGGAAAAGACCTGATCCGTACATCCCATTCCCTTTCGAAATCCTGCCTGAGCGTCCCATACTTTCTCATCAGTTTCTTTCGTCACTCTCTCAATCAATACCTTTGCATACAGTTTGCCAACGACACTAAGCAGGCTTATACCGCGATAATTTTTGCAGTCTAGCTGTGACCCTTTTCCCTTATACAGCGGAACTATAACAGCCTTGCACCAATCACTTGGTACTCGACCGCTTCTCCAACACAAGTTGAAAAGGCAGTACAGCTGATTAGCTACTGCACCTTCGCCAGCCTTTAGCATCTCGACTGATACTCTATCATACCCTGCAGCCTTACCCGACTTCATACTTTTCAACGCTTTTAGAATCTCATCCATTTCTATCTCACTGTCATTCTCACTTTCATCTACTTTTGGTATATTCAACTCTTGCGCTGCTTCTTCTTTTTCAAACAAACTTAAAAATATTCCTTCCATCTTTTCAACACGCATTCCTCACCTTTTACTATGTTACCATCCTGGCTTCTAATTCTACTCAACTCGGATGATGCGGTTTTACCTCGAGCTGACCTTATAGATTTCCAGAAAACTTTCAAGTTCGAACGAAAGTTTTCCGATAGCCTTCTGTCAAACTCATCCTTATTCTCATCTTTCTTTCGGGCCATAGTTTTCTTGACTTCATCCTTCAAACTTTTATACTCCTTTCGTGCTTTCTCTACATCCAGATCTGTCGCATCTTGATTTCTTTGGTTAGCTTTAGTAGCTAACCAATCCAACCATGCTTTTTTCTTTTTCCCAACAAATTCTTGCACATCTTTACTCATCCATGCACTCTTCTGTTTATTTCCTTTCGTGCGTCTAGAAACTCCACAAACTTCTGTAGCAGCTTTCAAAACTCCTTCTTTAAGTAAGGGCGTTAAGAGTGTTAATTATGGGCAAAGCCTCCTTTTGGAGGGACCACTAACCAGCTGAGTCCACAGAACTGTTATAGGCTGATAATGATCTAGTAAATTAAACTTGAAATTTCGATCATCAACATAGCCAAACCACGTGAAAAAAACTTAAGAGTCGTCAGATATTGGAAAATGTATAATAAAAATAATTTTATCAAACTTACCACATCAGGCTTGTAAGATATTGCAACAATATTTCCTAGGTATTTCCACTTAGCGAATACTTACCAATTTTACTGCCTTTTATTGAAACTTTGAACATATTTTAAGCCCAAGGAAAATGCTGAAAGAATATAAAATATTGTTATATGTAAACATCCAGGTTATCGCCACATAACATTAAAAGGTAACGGTTACTGAAGTAGGGTGACCAACATATACATTTTGATTATTTATATTTTTATTTTATCATCACAATCCACATCTTTTAAAACTAATACAAAGTACCAGTACCTACTCAAATAGATCGTAGCTTGCAGCCAGTAACAGATTTTTTATTTTAATTTTCGGAAAAAATGAAACACAGTAGCTGTAATAGTCACGATGTAATCTTTATTAAAAATTCAATCATGGCTGCTAATTTTCTTCTTTTTGTATGACTTCCCATCATGGATAGTCTTATCTTATCAGTGTTTTCTCTGCCGCACATAACAGTTCTCTGACATTGTTTTAAGTCTTCTATTTTGTGACAGACGCCTGGACGAACGACTTTACGTAGCTTCCGGGGCATTCCGAAGTCATGGGATACAATCAAATAGTCTATCACCATTTAGTTTCTTCTTGAGGATGTTTTCTGTGGCAACTAAAGTACTGGAATAATACAGGCAATAAAACCTTCTCGCCTGCATTCAGCAAACTTAGGGCGCCTTCAAATTTGCAGCTAAGTGCCGCGCGGAAGCAGCGCGTCTGCAGCGCTGCGGTCGCGCTGCTTTGTAAATCCATACAGATAAAAAACGTGCGATTGCAGCGCTACACCCGCGCTGCAGCCGCGGCTCAGTTTATCGATCAACTAGTGACGGTGCGCACGTATTTTTTGTTCAAGTCTAAACATGATTGAAAATCAGGTTGAACAATTTATCGATGAAGTTGAAAGTCGTCCAGCAATATGGGATTCGAGGTCCTATAAGTACAGCATTGAAAAGAGAAAGGCTTGGGAAGAAATATGTAATATATTTATTGAAAATTTTACAAACAAGACAGCAAGTGAAAAAAATTAAGCATGTAAGTATATTTTTAACACAACTACTTTATATTTTCATCGTTTGCCATGACAATTCTCCTTCTGGACTAACAAAATAATCAGCTAATGTATCACGTATAGTCACGTAATCACGTAATCAGGTATATTATTTTGATTTTGTTGTATGTTTTGTAAATCGTATCTCAGCATTGTCGGGTTGGAGTTGGATGTCTTGGCTAAAATCCTTTTTCTTTTTAATAGTAACACTAAGAGCAGTGTTTCTTCGTCTGAGTCCATTGTGAAACTAAATACGATTATGTATACAACACTACCATTCTCAAACCTAGCGACGGCAGCGCGACCGTAGCGCTGCAGACACGCTGCCTCCGCGCGGCACTTAGCGGCAAATTTGAAGGCGCCCAGCCTGTCAAAATTGTTCAATCTACGCTCACAGACCCTTTAACACGTTAGCTAATTCGATTCTAATATATTATAACGTCGAAGGAGGCTATTTTTTATAGATATATCTTTGATAAGTCAAAATATAAAAACAGAAAATACCAACACAACAAACAGAATGTGTGCATGTGCAGTAAAAAAACGAACTGAACGAACATTTACTCTGTGTTTTTATATTATTGTAGGTAGCATTCACAAAAACTGACGTGATTCACCAAGGACTTGCAAACTAAACACTCCTGAACGAACCAATCAAATCAAAAATCATGCGAAAGACGTATAAAATAAACAAAGTAAGAATTATCCCTCAAAAACTTACACCAAGCTTACCCTACTGGTACGTGAATGGCAGTTAAAGCGACCGTGCCGAGGCAGTACCGATTTGAATCCTGCCGTGTTATTGAGGATTAGCATACGGAATCCAGTTGACTACTCGTTTTACGGTCTTGCCGTTTTATTACCTACAAGGATTAAAACTATGAGTTTTCTGAAACAAAGCAGTCACTGTTTTTGTTCGACTCTTGTTTTATCAAATAAAAATAAAGCTTGAAAACATTAATAGAGAAATACGCTACCAATTTGTGGTTATCGCAATAATCTTCGGATATTCCTTGATTGAAGCCAATTCAAAATGTGTAGGATTTTCGTAAAAAATAAACCATCAGTTTTGGGTCGGTAAAGAGCACTCATCGGATTATTACAAATACTGCTTTACAATGTTTTTGCATAGCACAGTTAGAAAGTGGATTGCATGCATCACCCAAACATTTTTGTGCGTTTACCTTGTTGACAGACTCCGGACTGTTTGAAGAGTTTGAAAAGTTTAGTAATAGTCCTCCCTAAATTTACTAAACAAAGTTTTGGAAGCAATGTATTGCATAATATCAATACTGCATAAAAATTAAATAGGTATTCGTATAATCGTCTTCAATAAATTGCACTCAATTTTTTAGGTAAAGCGTAGAGTGTTGTGAGTGCTTTAAGCTTTTTATGTTTTACTTTTTATCCCAACAAGTACAGTTCCCGTTGGAGAATTCCTTATTAATCCGTCGATCGTGAGTTATTCCAGACACAATTGATATCGTGGCACCCGAGTGCCTCCTGGGGGTTGAGGGATTAAAAATTAGCTGTTGTCTGCGACTTCGTCCGCGTCAATTCCTGTTATTACTTGGGTATTTATTTTTTGGGTAACTTGAACCGTTTACACAGCGCACGCAAGGGAAGCATTCAAATATGAATATTTTCCCCGTCTTTACAACATTTTTCACTGATGTTTCGTTCCTATTGGTCCTATCCAACCCAATTTTTTTCAATTCGAACCAGTAATTCCTGAGATTAGCGCGTTCAAACAAACAAACAAACAAACTGTTCAGCTTTATAATATTAACTAGTATTGATTCCACGCGTACGAAGTTGCTGCTAACAGCTTATTTAATAACTTTTGTAGTTGACGTTTTTTCTGCAGATGGCCTTATTTCTTCACTTTATTTCAGGAGGTTAATCAAAGTGACAATGTCGCTCCATATATTTTTAGTTGGCTTTATTAAATTTAAATTGTGAAATATTTACATCAGCTTATCTGAAAGGTACATAACGTTTTTGAAGTCACCTGTAGGTACCTGTTTCTACCCTTCAGAAGTTTGGAGCAAGCAACTCGTTTATGTGTTTGTTGTTCTGAAACTGGCATTCTCGGCACGTACTCCGGTTGTTGCAACGTTTACGTTATGAGGTGTTACGTTAAAAAAGCGCCAAGTTTCGCAACTACTTACTGTTAATTAAAATTAAAATAATCATAAAACTAATATAAATTTTATAAATGAAAGAACAAGTAATCAAACAGACATTCATCTTTAAAGAAAACCTCTTTTGGAGAGGCCTGCATTTAGCAGAGCTGATGATGATGATGAACCTAAACTATAGACAGTCAAAAATTGTGTTTCTGGCATAATTTTTCAAGTTTAAATACTAATATTATAATTGCAATTAAATTGCTTCAATATCGTATAAAGTATATAGACAATTAGTAAGAAATTATAGTCAGTCTCTCCACAAAATAATAAATAATCAACTGAAATGTCCAGCATTGCTCAAAATAATTTATTTTCGCGTGCCCTATCGAATGCCCCGCAGACCAATCGTCACTTTTAGAGCCCCAACCAGGAGAACAGTTTTAGGTGCAAACTCATCTTTGGTTAGAACAGTCAAGCTTTACAACAAATACAACCGAGCCTTAGACATTTACATCTTTTCCGTGTTTCTGAGAAAATTGTGTCTATCACTGTTAGACGCAAAATGTCAAATTGTTAATCTAAAAATACTTTGTTCTTTTTCTTTTCTTTTAATTTTATCCGTAATTTTGGTTTTTGTTTATGCAGCGGCCAGTGCTTCAAACTAAACATCCCTGTTTCAAAAATCCATCTACTATAATGCACTAGAAGCCTTGGTGTTTGGCCTGATATGCTGTCGTCTGTCCATCGTAGTGTGACTACTGGCTTAGTGTAACTTTCTTGATTAATTAATATTATGCAACCTGTGTTCGCCTATAAGAGGCTTTACATTTATATATCTTTTGTTGTGTTACATTACATTTATATTGTAAATTTTAATGTAACAGCTATTGGTGAACCTAATAAATAAAATTAAAAATAAATATATTGTTAGGCAAAATTTAATCCTTTTATTGAATACAAAAAGGCAATAAAATAGACTTAGGTTCAACATCAATACAAACAGGAATACTTTGCCTGAACCAATGTGGATTGACCTGTTTTTCAGGCAAGTGAAATCATAAAATAACTGACTGAAGTCGCTTTCGTGAGTAAACTCAACCCAAAATATTGGTCACGATACCACGTTAGGTAGCTAAGCTTATTCATCGGCCTAAGATGTATAAAATATTTTACTTGTCTTTATGAAGTATTCTTATATCAACTTTTTGATATAGCAACTTGGCAATTTTTTACCAAACTTTTTCACGGATTGAACTTCGGACAGACAGTAAAAACTGCTGTGTTTGTGCTGTTTCTACAATTCGATCAATTTGAGACCGTAAATCTATAGACAGAAAACTACAAATCCAATGTTATTTGGTATCTGATAATTACACACAATATACATGGGATTTCATGTTATTACAGGTATGGATGAGTAATTTATACATTGGTTTTGAATAAATGATTTCATAATTTTTTTTTAGCAATCGCCGATTTCTTTTTTTTTTGTCTACAATAAATAAAAAAAGTTAAAGAGGTACCTTACTACCTAACGGCCGGTCCTATTAACCTATCTATCTATAGTTTTGGCATATCGGAGATAGGAAACAACTTCTGTCTTTGTTTTTCTAGACGGCAATATCAGAGATAGAAACTGTTTCCTATCTCCAAAATGTCAAATCTGATAGATAGATTATTGGGACCGGCCGTTAACAGGCATGGTCTAATCAATATATTATTTTGGCTCTGAAAACCGTGAAATACAAACGATTGAAACAATTGTTAGTTAATCAATAAAAATAATATTCTAGATATCAAAATAGATTTCCTTTTGACAAATTTGCGCTTGCTACCAGCACCTACTTTGGACCACCTCTTTTATATGCTAGTCATCCTAGATTAAAGGTTTTATACAAATAAAGCTAGTTACAGATTGTTAGAGAGTTACATAACGAAAGAACCTATATTTAAATTATTTGTGCCCCCCCTTAGATAAAAAATTAGTAAAATCTTCATTAAAAAATTCTTACCTAGCTTGTTCTCTTGGCAATTTACAAACTAAAACAAAGAGTATATTTACAGGTAGAGTAGATATTCGGTTATTATCTTATACAAAATATAATAGTGCTAACAATTAAAACGTAAACATCTGAAATGCTAATTGCGACCTAAATGCACACAGCACAGAAATGTAATTCATCTGAGAAATGTAAATGCATAGTGCACAATAGAATGATTGTTAGTAAGGTAGAATGGAAACAGCACATAAGCAACTTCAGACCTTCAATGTATAAGCTTAGAATACGAAATCGTTTGATTTAATTAAATAATGTACGTTCATGGGGATAGTATGCATTCAGTTTGATATATGCCATGTTCTTAATTAATTTTCTTAGAATTTACATACGTAATAGATTCTTATTGATTTCTAAAATAGGTTGTAAAACAAATGCATAATGTACGCCATCTATTATTTTTTCGACACCACCAAGAGATAAGGCGATTTTCTAATGTTTCAATTTTAAGAGGTGATTTATTTGAAAAGCATTATATTTCAAGACTAACTTTTCATTTTACGTATCAAAGTAAATATATGGATGCGATGAATGTGTTCTTAGGATCAATTTGTTTAGAGCAAATCTTTGACGAAGCTCAAACGAGTTTCAATTAGCTCGACTCAAAATTGAGTTTCTGACAGTTTAACAAAGTCGCCCTGTTTATATTTAACTTTGTGTACACTCAAAGGGTTGTTTAGCATCATCACAATTTCCGGAAACAATGTATCGTTCATGTTCGTTACGTAATTAGTTATTTAAACTGAAAACTTTTTGACAATTCTTTTTTACATTACTTCCGATTAATCAAAATTTTTTATAATCAACCTTTGATTAGTGGATTTACTTGCCGAATTTCAATAAGACTTTTAACTTCCCTCAGAAAAATAAACGTCAAAATTGGTTCACTTAGATAAAAATTAATGCTAAGGAATATTTTTTTGAAATCGGTAACAAATCTTAATAAGTAATGTAATCTTCTATAATATAATAAAACTGGCCAAGTGCGAGTCGGACTCGCGCACGAAGGGTTCCGTACTAAAAAAGGCCAAAAAAACGGGTTTGTTGTATGGGAGCCCCCCTTAAATATTTATTTTATTTTGTTTTTAGTATTTGTTGTTATTGCGGTAACAGAAATACATAATTTGTGAAAATTTCAACTGTCTAGCTATTGCAGTTCTTGAGATACAGCCTGGTGATAGAGCGACGAACAGACGGACAGACGGACAGACAGCGAAGTCTTAGTAATAGGGTCCCGTTTTTACCCTTTGGGTACGGAACCCTAAAAATGAATCGCTGAATCGAGGGCGTTATTGTTTAATAAGACCCAATTATTTCCTGTTACCTTTTACCATGAAACTAAGTAGCGATTATTGGCACCACAGCCCCTAGTCTACAGATGCTTTCTGCTATGCCACCTGCAAACGTAATTAGGTCCTGGCAAACGGGCCGTTACAGCAATATTTGGAATAAATTTTAGACATAATTGAACCTTTTGTACTTCTAAACATAATGTCAAAAGTATAATTGTTAACCAGATGCTCCGTGTATGCCTGTTTTTGTCCAGTTATTATGAAATTTCAAACAAAAATTAATTGTTTAAATTTAAAGGATCACAGAAAACTCCACTTGTAAAACTCAATGGTAATCCTCTGACAAGTACCAAAGGTATGTATGTAAGGTTATGTATTTTGGAAATTGCGTCACCAAGTCGTTAAAAGATGACACAGACCTGAAAACTGGTAGGGCAATGTGTGGTAGGGATAAATGTTTCCTAGCTCAATAATGCAGTGCTCAAGAGGTGTATAAATAACGCTTTTTAAAGCAAATTGCCACATCTCGTACAGTACTTACATGCAGCCTGTGGACCAATTACACCTATGGAGTGAACAAGGCCCCAGGTGTTTAGCACAAGAATGATGGGACTGATATGACATCAACATGTAGCAGCGGCCGATTATAAGTTCTCGGTCAGAATTAGAAAGAAAATTGCGCCTTGATGCAGCGTGAAGATCTTGATCCTTGATGAGGTTCATATCTGTCAATCAGCGGTTCATGTCTTACAAAACGATGCCTCCAATGAACACTACTCTAACTCAAAATTTTGAAATTTTCTTTTTTCACGTAAATCGCTTTACTATTTTATAAGTATTAAGCCCTTCAAATTTTGTAAAAATATCATAAGAAACAAAAAAGTTTTGAGATTTACATAACGCTAAGTATATCTACTTCCAGCAATCGTGTGGTAGACATAACATTATTTCAATATGGCGGAGTGTATGCTGCGCGCGCGGCGACAACCCGCGAGAGACATTCCGCTAATTAGGATTGGTGGAGAGTCGCCCGCTGTTTATGTTTACTCTAATTGTCAGTTAGCGGTGTCTCGCTCATTTGGGTGCACTTATAATTATAGTAAAAATCCTTACTAAACACGTCAATGCCTATGATGAATGATGACATTATTACATACGACGAAATGGAAGATTGTAATCAAGAAAGAGGTAAGTAAAGCTTAATAAACCTACTAAGCTTCAAATTATCTGGAATTACCTATGTAATTTCCATAATATAATAATTGAGTTGTATTTTTTTCCACAATCCGAACGTCAGTGCTCTCTTTTCGGTTGAGGTTTTATACATATATAAATAAATAAATAAATAAATAAATATTTTAGACATGCCTCACTGGGCCACACTGAGCCATCTAGTCCCAAATTAAGGTACTATTAAGTACCCTGTCGTATGGGGTACTAGACAACCGATAAACTTACTTATATACTTTTTTTTTTGTAAATACATACTTATAATACATAGACAACACCCATATTATATATAAGGACTTAGCGGAGTAGACAAACTTAAAGTTCATGGATATTTTTGTTTAAATACTAACCGAATTGTGATTTACATAGTATAAAAATATTATTTACTACGTATTTTATTTTATGTTTTCAATCCAATAAGTTGTTTTAATACGTGTCATTGGCATACGGCTGGCTAAAAACGTGGGTTTAATCCCATCCAGGGCAAATATTATTGTAAAAAGCATTAATTTTAACGTAACATTATTTGGTATAAATGGTGCGTTTGCCATAAAACAAATGCATGAGCTACCGACTTTTGAAGTAGGTACCTACATTAATATGTGTCAAATTGTATGAAACTTATTTTGTTTTGTCACGTTCACAAAATATGCCGATAAATAGTATTTTTTTATACTATAATAATGAATAGTTTTAAAGGCTGTTCCAAAAATATATTTTTTGGTTATTAACCTTAAAAAAATATGTCTCAGGCGGGACTTTAACCCTCCTCGCATGCCGGGCGCGGCCGCTTTACCAACTAAGCTAAACATAATTTTTCATGTTTAAATACGGATATTATAATTGCAATTTTAAATAAATATCATACCAAGTATATATTTTTTGCTTTATTTTTTACAGTGTCGTCTCCAGTACCTGATAATGGCGAAATTATTCATGGCTATGTTTGAACATGTATTTTAAGAACCTATTGTGCAAAACGAGAATTTATTTTCAAGACACTTATCTCTCCAGCTCACTCAACCCATAGCCAGATAATAAAAGATGTGAACATACACACTGCGACGGAGACCGATTTACCGATTATATTTTATCTTAACCTCCTAATTTAGTTTCTCATATTTATAAACCATTTCCGATAATATTGACTCCACAGTCCGTCCCTCTTTTCTTGTAGCGTAGAAAACCTCTGATTTCATGCAGCACAGAAAATTGTGAATATGGTAATGAACGTACTCCAATGCCTTCGCCTTATTGTACCTTTAGTTATTGTTCTGATAACGTTGATGAGACTTTAGTACAGTCGACAACTCTTAAAGATTTAACGTTAATACTAGAAAATGGTTCCAAAGAACTTAAATTTAGATAAAAACGATTATCTTTTTTGTTAAAATAATTATTAGTAGTTCCGTAAGCATGTTTACGGAACTACTAATAATTATTCTATTTCTTGTCTAAAGTTTGCCTTGTAAGTTCCTATTCCTAACTTTCAATTGTCATTATAATATTCCAAATTGTCAATAGCTTGTTTCTTGATCTCAACATCTCTTTATACGTTCCAATATATTCATTTCAATAAGTTTTTCAGTTAAAATAATGTATTTTTTTGTATTCCTTTGTACGTACTGTGTTATTAAGACATTTTTAAAGATGTATAATCAGAATAAATAAATATTTGATAAAGTAAACTTTGCTCCCATTTATACCTTCCTGTTAAATATAATAAAAATTTAACATTATTTTTCAGCAATATTATAATTGTTAGGTACACCATTTCATTATCTTGTTATTTTAAAACAAATATAATTAGATAAACTTGTAAAATTTTCTTTGTACACCTTCTAATACAAAACGCTAAGTCCATACACATTTGAGTTACAATACGCTATATAATTATTAGCAGTTTGTAACACGACACACGATTTTCTTATTATTCCAACTACAAAACGCCAAGTAATCAATCAATTGACTAAAATAGATCTTATTAATAGAAAATAATAGTTAAAATACTGTAAATAAGATAAAAATTCGATTTTTGACGTAACTAATATGTGTTTTTGTTTTTTCAATTATTGAATTTATTGTTCTGTAATAATGAATTTTCCCGCATTTATTCCGCCAACTGTGAATTAGCGGAGTGTATCCTAATATTGAATTAGAGTTTTTCCAGTTACATTCCGCTAAGTGGGGCTAACTTTTAAACCAAAAAGATAAACAATGTATTATTAATAGGGTTTGTAGCAACAGTAAATCAGCTAATCACATAAAAAAAATCATAAATATGTCTGCAATAATAAAGATTTTATCAAGTTTTTTCCTTCAAATGCTCCTCCTGTAAACCTACGAATTTGGAGTTAGCGTAGTGTTCATTGGAGGCATCGAAAACGTAAGGCACGCGATTATCTGAAAACGGAGCGCTTTATTGCAAAAATCCTGAATATGATACGAATAATTTCGAAATATATTCTTAGATTCGAATCAACAGGTTTTTATCCATCATCTCTGGATTTTGCAATCAGATCTCTTTAAACCTTTCTACAACTGTTTTATTTTTAAGCTTTAGGCTATTAGTAAAGATAATCATCGAAATATCAAACAATCCCAAAAGGCATAACCATTATGTTGTGTATCTTCTATTATTATCGGAAATAACGCAAACCTCAAACTCATATCTCTAACAGCTTGCGAGAGACATAAATTGCAAAGTTGTGATAAGATATGTTTAGATTATATGCAAAATTAAACTCGACCTCGATACAGTTCGCGGTTATGGACCGTTTGCTCCAGAATCTAATTATTGGAGGTAATAGTGATGTTCCAATTCGGAGAATATCATTGTATGCGAATACTTTTCGGAGAAAACATTTGAAGATTAAGACCAAAGTCTTTGTCTTTTTCGGTTGCCAATCACATATGGAACTAAAACGTGGTCTTTTAAAAGTCTAACGGTCGTACAACGGGCAATGGAGAAAGCTATTTCCCAGCGGACAGGTTCTGAAGTGCGATTGTGTAAGGTTGTTTATGGATGGACAATGAATACAATTGATCATCGATCGTATAATTAAATTCTAATTGTGTAATTTTGTCCATTCCATGAAGACCGAAAAGTGACCGGTGGTATAAAAACGTTTCATGGATTTGCGTTTTATTATCGCAAAACATTCGGTAAAACTCATTTTTTTTCTAACATAATATTAAATTGTATTCAAATATAAATGCAGGTTTTTAATCAAATTTTACGATTTCAACCCAAAAACAAACTTTATTTCATAAAAACATTGAATTTAAATTAAAAATTTATCTTTGCAATTGATATAACCAAACGCAAAGAACGAATAAAATACGAGTTTCCTGCTACTCGACAATAGGTGGCGTTAGTGGACTACGTTTTTTATTTCCTAAAAGTTTAACGGCTTCGGACGAGTCCATACAGCCTTGTCTTTTTAGTTATAATGTAAATGTTTTTATACATACAATATCATTTAAACTTGCATAAACATAATAGCCTAACCTAACCTAAACCTAAACTAACCTAGCTCATTGAAATGTATGGTTGGTATATACATTTCAATGATTACGGGAGTTTTACGCAAGTACGTGGATCAAAGTCAAATAGGAGCGCCTTTTCTTGTTTCTCAGTTTTATTTGATTTATCCTACTCACTAACACATTATTATAACAATGCCACATAAATGCCGCTTAAGATAATTTCACAAAATTTCGCAACAAAATCCATCTTTCTCTTCTCGTTTCCCGCGCAAAACTCCAGTGGACTACGTAAAGTGTTCTCTGTCGTAGTATATTATTTTATTTATGTTCTGTGAATGTCAAGTGTTAACTGTCACAGTGAAACAAAACTTTGCATTTGTTTAAATAAAAACACAAGTAATTAAAAATATATTAAATTAAATTAAGGCGTTCTATCAAAAACAAACAAGAAAAAGTGTACCTAAATTAAATAAAGCTAGAACAACATTTTCTTTCAAAGAAAATGTAACAATTTGAAGAAATTTGCGTACATAAGAGGGTAAAATTTACGATTGTCATGAGTCAAGAGTCACCGCAATCATTTGACATTAGCAATGAGCTCATAAGACTTACGCAATTCGAATTATCTGTCAAAATCATGTACATCATTCACTCATCGTTTAAAATTAACGAGTTAGCGATAAATGAACTCCGTACACAATTAGAATTAGCCGTTTGACAGATTATACCGTACGTTATGAACTGTCAAATGAATACGATTGTTTTACACAATCGCACCTCTGCAATGGATGACGAGTTCATCACCAGGTGCATTCACCAATTCGTCGATGACTTGGTGTACATTCCCAGTGCCTACAATGCAACAATCCCACAGTGGGTGTCCTTTGGCTGGTAAAAAACTACTGATTCCATCATAAAAGTCGTATTTTGAATCGGAATGATCGATGTACAGATAACGACAGGTCAAACTACCCAAAAAGTTAAAGGTTATTGAATTGATTTTCAATATCAATTGAGAAAATTTGACGTTTGATATATTGACGTGCTATTGTCTGTACAATCAGTCTCGTAAGTTATAGTTCATTTGCTAGAGATTTTTACAAGCGCGTTGGCCATCGTATTAGACCAATAGTAGAGAGAAAAAGCTGAGGCCCGTCTTCTAGCAGTAAAGAATACTCTTTTAATAGCCTCTTACGAAAAGCACAGGAAGAGAAAGGGAGGTCCCATTATTTGAATGTGTCAGCACCACATGACATAATAGTTTTTCATAAGTAAACATTATCAATATTACTAATACTACTAAAAACTATACTGATCTATCTTGATACCAAAAGGATTGAATGTACTGACAATTAAAACTGGTACAATGTACAGTTTTCCGATAGTTGCTTGATTAAATCTGTTTTTGGGACATTGTGAAATAAAACACACTGAAAGCTAATACAATTCCATAGTCGTCGTATGTTTTTGTTCAAACAAGTTATATTTGGTATCCGAAAGTTTGGTACCTTTTTTGGTACAGTAACTGATCTTTGGAAAATCCCTACTAATTATCTTTTCAGGTAGGCTAAGGGCTGCGGTCTGAATAAATTATAATACTAGTTACGCAGGGACTAGTATTGCGGAATTCGTGATTTGTGAGCTGAATTCAATCATTTTCATCAAATGCTCCTTGAAATGTAAGACTTAGATGAGTCTATTATTATAAAGAAATTTAAAATAAGTAGTTGGCTCGAGAAACGTCCTTAAATTACGCTAAGTATATAGTCTTTGGCAAGGAGCTGCATCCGAGAAGCCAAGGATCGACCTAAGTGGCGTGCATTATGTCCAACAGTAGACTGCAATAGGCTGATGATGATGATGATGATGATAATGATATAGCCTTTTATACGGAATACTCGGTATGCAGATACAAGTTTTGTTAGTCTCTCTCTGGGACCATATTGGACACGAAATGAAAAATATGTTTACGGATTTAGCACGCGTTTATTTTTGATTAAACCCGACGTTTCGAATACTTTGCCAGTGACAGAACATAATGGAAAGAGTTGAAGGAAGCCTTTGCCAAAATGCATACTGTTTATGACAATAGTTTAGTTTTAATTTCAACCAATAGAGGGCGTATTGTTGCCTTTCGTTATGTAAGTTTTTGTCACCATCGATATAGGTCTAATGTTCGATATTTATTTGTTTAACTATCTTATTGCTAACCTATGTTGTAGTAACGTATTATACCCGATATTAAAGATTTTAGCTTTTATTTATAAGCAAAAACACCCCCAATTTCGACCTCAAACCCAGCGGTTAAACACCACTAAGTTTTTGTCTTTTACAATATTTACAATCCAATACAAGACTCATAAGATAAAAGTAATCAGCGTCTTACATCTGAAGAGAGGCAATATAAGGCACAACATTGAAGATAAATAAACAAGAAACGCCAGACGACGTCAGACGATAATGAAACGTCATTGTCAACAGCAGGAACAAATCTTCAATTTGTTGATGATATCAAAATGAATCCACCGAGAAATTCCGACGAAAATAAACGGAATCCTACGAGGGAAACGCTGACAGCGAGCTTAATGCAACAATAATAAGCTACACTATTACTAAGGCAGTTGTCCCACCGAGGAAGCGACTAACTATTGCCTATTTTATCGCTTAGTCTGATTTTAGAGTTACGCTGATCGTACGCTGATCATCGGCGCTGACCGTCAAAATGTACATACTTGAGCGCCGATGGCGGTCAGCGCTGACAGCGATTTCCATACTTTTGGCGCACGGCGCAGTCAGCGCCGTCAATGATTTTCAAACATTTCGGCGCTCGGCGCTGATGGTTAGCGTACGATCAGCGTGACTCTAAAATCAGCCTTAAGAAACTTACAATAGACAACATTCCATATAAACAAAAGAGTGCTGCAGTCGACCAGAGATTAAATTTATTTCAGTATTTTAACTTCAAATACTCAGTCTCAGGCGGGATCCGTACCCACATCTCCTTGCATACCTGGTACGGCGCTCTACCAATTAAGCCACCGAGACACTACGTCACAGCGCCAATTTAAAGCGCCGCGGTATGCGTATTCGAGTCCCGTCTGAGACATAATTTTTCAAGTTTAAATACTTATATTTTAATTGCATTTAAGATGTTCAAACTTCGTTAGTATCAAAAATAGATCAGGATTTGGATGAGATTCAGCACGGGGATAGACCATAGCATAATCATATCTATTATTATAAGTGATCCCGGTAAATACGTTGACTGTAGATTAGTTTCTTCACGCGTACAAACTCGTGGGCAAAATCTACTCATCTACATGCATTTGATGTGTTGTCGTTATTGAACAGCGTGTAGGTACATACATAATGTTCTGTGTATGGGCTAAGTTGGATACATTTTTTTTAAAGATAATTGTTCTTACTAATAAAACAAATTATTGTAACAAGCCACTGACTTGATGTATTCATAAAAGTTCGACATTTATTTATTTATTTATATTTAAAATAACCAATTCCACGATTTGATAATGTATGGCTATTAGTATTTGCGGTATTTAAGCCTTTTTTAATTTTAATAATCTACTCAACAGGAATAATATATTTCGCAGATAGGGTATTTTTATTTTAAATCAAACAAACAGTATTGTTACATGAAGCGTAAACTGACAGTTAAAGGCTTTGCCATTTAAATTCAATAAATAAGTCACGAGTACTATGTGAAAGTTACAAGTTAACTTTATTTTAGGTATGTAGTTACTAACTGCTGGTAACAGAGTTAATGTTACGCTGCACGCCTTTGTGAATAGCCAGAAGATTTCTATGAAAGCTCGTCAGGCTGTGCATAGAGGGGTGTTGGTTCCAACACTCATGTACGGAAGTGAAAGTTGGGTATGGCAGAAAAAGCATGAAAGTAGAATAAATGCAGTAGAAATGAGAGCGCTAAGAAGTATGTTAGGAGTGAAATTGAGTGACAGGATAAGAAATAGTGTGATAAGAGAACGTTGTGGTGTGAAAGAAGATATTGTCACAAGGATTGAGAAAGGGATGCTTAGATGGTTTGGGCATGTAGAGAGGATGAATGAAAGAAGAATGACTAGACAGATCTACAAGACGAGTGTGAAAGGGAACGTTGGAAGAGGAAGGCCTAGACGAACCTATCACGATCAAATCGGGGATGTTCTGAAGAAAGGTCAGGTCAAGAGTACTCTAAACCGACCAGCATGCATGAAAAGATTGATGAATGTGGAAGAAGCGAAAGATGTATGCCAGGATTGTAGTAAGTGGAAGGCCTTGGTCTCTGCCTACCCCGTTGGGAAGGAGGCGTGATAATATGTATGTATGTATGTAGTTACTAACATACCTAAAATAAAAACGTCACATAACGTTTTTTTAATAGAAAATTCTTAAAATAGTGAAGTTCTTTTATCTAGTTCTAATGTAAAAAAATTCACCTCTTCTAATATTTTGATTTCGAACGCAACATAAGGTAATTGACTTCATCGTCATCATCATCATACTCTCAAAAAAACGACGCCCACTGCTGCTAACACGGACGTAAAAAAAATACGGACGTAACCTCGTCTAATCATGAGTGAAGCATGATAATGGCCGCCCGTTTATGCTGTGATTTAAGGGTTGCCATATAAATCATCAATTACCCTACCGTACTGTTTCAATCGCGAGGTGGAACCAATCGGTCCCAGTTAACTTATGTAATATACATATATTTTTATCAGAAATTTAAACGGTTGACCTATGTTGACCTACCTAACATAATTTTTATGACCACTGTGATAGAAAATAAGACACATGCTACGTGTAAAAAAATGTATTTTTACACATCACATTATTAGTGATAAGTCGCTTTAACTTGCCAACTGCAGGAAATACAAAAACTGTGTATAGTTTCTATTTTTCATAAAATAAATAAATACATTGTTTATTTTCAAGAATCACTGTATTTAAGGTGATAAGCAAACATAAGCGCACATGTATTGCCTGTATTTGCACGCAAAATCATAATTTGTAAAATACGAGTAATAATTCAGCACAATTAAATTATTACATACGATTAACATTTAGTTAAATGGTTCCCAGAAATTATTAGATTTAAATCAAACACTCCATTTTCGAACAGAACAGAAACTGTGCTTATTTCTATTTATCTTAACCCTATAAGATTAACATATAGTCAAATATTCCCAGAAATCACTGAATTCCAATCAAATACACTGATGGAACTGAATCTGTTACGAAAGAGAACTGACTAAAGTAACTCTATTTATTAACTCAAAATGCTTACCCTAATTATTCGGCAGCCAGCGCCATCTATTGGCAACTAGTGCTATAGTCTATGAACAGTCAACGCCAACTATCGACAAACCCAAAAACTCACCAATATTTTAAATTATTAGTGTACTTCATAAAATTTTTAGTTAAGTATTTTATTGAAACATATATTGAAAGTAGGTCCACGAAATCATAAATTGTACTTCAACTCCTTATTTTAATATTAAATGTCTCAGGAAATCCGGAATTTTCTAAATTGATAATATCGGAAAATCGAAATCGGAACCCTTAGCTCACTGCATCCGCTCGTAGCAACGTTTGTAACAATACGATCTCATTATGATATCGATACAATATATATTCATAACGTAGATAGTACAAACCGTGTACCTTTATAAAACACTAGCTGTTGCCCGCGACTTAGACCACGTAAATTTCTGTTATTATGATCGCGATTAAGAAGTTTTTAAAAGAGTACCTACAAACCTTCCTCGATAAATGGACTATCCAACACAATTATTTTTTATTTAATTCAAACCAGTAGTTCCAGAGATTAGCGCGTTCAAACAAACACAAACAAACTATTTAGCTTTAGATAGAACTAGATAGATGATAGCCTCTAGTCACATCACAATGTCATTTCGAACTGTTGAAGTTTAAATTAAGGCAGCTAATGTTATTATGTAATATTTAAAGAACTGCCCACTCATAATAATTATCCGGTAAAAAAAGCTCATATAGTTAAATAAATACGGTAAATAAAGCGCCAACAGCATCGTGTCCCATCTTTAAGCACTGGGTTAATATTCATGTGCTAGGATCCAGGAACCGGTTTTTTGACTAATTTAGATCATTATTATTATTGTTATTATTTTAAGTATATTATTGTCTTTAACTCTAAAATATATGGATCGAGGCGGTCTGTAATAAACGTTTTATTATTATTATTATAGTTCTCTAAATTTGAGGATATAATTCTAACAATTTTTTACATCCACAAATTAGGATCAATTTACTTTTTGAGTTTGAACTTGAATACTTGCAAGACAAGTCCTGCGCGTATTTTAAGATTCACTGCCACACGCGTTTGTGCTTTAGTAGTAAAATTATTGCCAATATTACTATTGTCCTCTGTTATATTTAACCCTAGTATCCTTAAAATAAATTTTTTGTCACTTAAAATACTAAAGACACTAGCAGACAGCGTAAGAAGCCTCCAACCTCCATTCGTTTAAAATGTCGCAAGCTCACGTTAAACTTGTAACTCAAACTCAAAAGTGTACGTCAGACAAAGTACGCAATTAATAAATTAACTAAGATTGCCCGGAGTGCAGCCCTCCGCACCCTCCAGAGTGGTGTCTCATCTTTTTAATTGTTCATCTCGTTTGTTTGTGAAGTTCACAACTTTGAGAACGCGTGCGATACGTTTGTGTTTTGTGTGCAAAGTGTTTTGATGTTGAGATTAATTTTGTAATTAAGTACGACATTAAATGAGGGTATCTGCTGAATAAATGGTTACTAACATCATCATCAGTCTTGGAGATAGGTCGAGGAATATACTCCTCAGCCCACTTCAGTCAATGGACAGCAATGACTGAACGTCTACTAAGGAGGATTACAGTATGACTTCGCTATGCTTGTCAGGCAGGTTGGCAATTACAGTTTAGCCTATGATAAAGATAAGGCTCTGATGTCAAGCTTATTTTGATCATCATCTAAGGTTAACGACGCCTACTGCTGGTCATAGGGCTCTCCTAAGGATCTCCACAATCAATCAAGTCAGATCACAATCTCTGGAACCCACGGCGACTTCCTTTGACTTTCACCGGATCGTCACTCTACCTGGGTCTAGGTTGTCCGGTGCTCAGTCGGCAATCCAGAAGATTTCTGCCCAAGTGGCAATCGGTTTTTCTTTGTGTCCCGCCCATTGCCACTTCAGCTTCGCAATTTTTCGAGATATACCAAGTATCACTGTATCCATTGCATATTTCATAGCTCTCCTTTTATTGCTCCTACGATTCCTATAGGAATAGAAAGGGTCTTCATCTTCATCATTTTGTGTAATGGTTCTTCAAGAATAGTCTGGTGTCAGAGTATCCCAAACCACCTATTTCAAATCTCTTATGTTGCTTGCCATGGTTTTCCAACTTCCATATTACGATAGAAGACAAGACCAATAGATGAACATGCCTTCCAAAACACGGCATACGCGTATGTGATATTTGACAAATGTTCAAGAAAGCTGTTTGTAATTTTAGTAGAGTTCTATTTCTCATTCAAACGTATTAACAACGTTTCACGTCTAAGTATGTGTTGAAACGATGCTTAAAATATAATGTACTTACATTTCACCAGGCAGTTGTATTCCTTCTTGCTCTCATGCGAATAACAGACATGTCTCAACATACCACTTCAAACAGATGTCAGTAATTTTTTACATCACACACGCCACAGTAAATATTTAGACTGCTTGTGGCACAGACAACTCAGAATGGTAGAGACCGGAGTAAATTTTTAAGACACAAACTCACTTATGAAGCGCTCATAGCCCAATGCTTCTTAGTGATCAGTTTCTGTAACTAATGTTAAGCAACGCTGGGAGCGGTCACTAGTTGGATGGGTGACCGTTTGTGGCAACATATACGGTGGGCACGTTAAGCCGTCGCTCCCGGCTGTTGTCACGAGATAACAGTCGTTAGGCAGTGTTGGAAGCCTTCGGGCGGCTTGAAAAACGTCCAACGACGGGGTGATGTTGCCACAGCGTCGACCATCCACAAAACCATTTAAAAAAATATATATGTATAGGATTTCTTGTTGCATTTTTACACTTAACACTTAACACATTACGGGGTTTAATGCACGAATCATGGCCGCGGGCAGAATCTGCCCGCGGCCATGATTCGTGCAACCGGATCGAAACATCGGGAAGGTAAATTAGTATTTACCTTTAAATAACGGTTCGTTGCATTAAACCTCGAAATGTGCTAAGTGTTAATATATATGTAGTCAAAACAGTTGTGGTTTAAATGGTTTTTTAACAGTTCAACTTACTTAGGGGTCAGAACAATGCATGTGAAGTTGTCCACATTTACTTGTTTTTTTTATCAATAAAATTTATTTAGTGAGTCTATTAGTAAAAAAACATCTAAAATGCTGGGTATTAAGTGAGGGTAATGTGCGTATTCATATCAAAATCAACTAGCTTGTCCTAGCTTACTGGTTTATCCTATTGAGTTTAGGACGAACTGGTTTTGTCTAGGCTTTACTGGTTAATTCTATGGCGTAAATAGTTTAGCCTAAGCCAAACTAGTTTTTCCTACAATCGGGTTTGGTTGTCAACATACCCATATTATTATAAACTGTTGGTAACCCTTAATAATAAATAATTTAAAAAACAAACTACAACACGGCAGCCATTTAACTAATTATAGTATAATGAAAGGATTGAAATCTTTGGTTGTGTTCCTACGGCTTCTATTTAAAATAAGTTATCTACAGCTTGTGAGATGGTGAAACGCAAAATGGTGTTTGTGTTGTGAAATGAATGTATTTAGAGACATTAATAAAAATATTACATTACGAACATAGTAATAATTATATGCTTTATTTATATAGTTCAATTGTTTTTTTGGTATGGTTCATATAACTTTAAAAAAGGAGATGAGTGACTGTAAGCTTTTACTACTAGCTAAAAGTGTAAATCAAAAATATGTGGAAGTAATTCCAGTCACAAAAAGTTTTAAATTAGTTTATATTCATTCAAGGATAGTGATCTTGAAAATTGATATTGACATAGGAGTTTATGGTAGTGAGTTTTAAGCCACGTTACATAAATAACTGCCAAACTGTGCTGTATACCAAGGGGTTGCATAAAATAGGGTGAATGCACCAATAGTTGACCATTTAAGCGGATTTAAGATTGCAAAGGTTGATAGCGGGCGTTACTATTTAACTTACCCATATTTATTTTTGCCTCGTGTAAGCGAATTATAAAACAGAACAGTCTGTATCAATATTAATTAGAATGAGTTGCATAAATTAACTATAATGTATGTAGGTACCATTAGGTGACCGCTTTCTTCAACAAATAGGAGAAACATTCGCATGTCATTTTAAAAAACAAATACGAATTATAACGTAACAGACAATCTGGGGTACCCTTGAAGAGGAATATCCTCAGAAACCTAGGTTCTGCTACGCTACAAAAGTAAATATGGTAAGAGAAAAAGTTGAGGGAACCTACCTCTCTATAACTATTCCCTAAAAACTAAAATAATACAAGGTAAATAAGATAAAGTATAGGTATATTAGACAAAGTAAAAGATAAATACGAGTAATAAACGACTTAAATTTTGAAGTCGAAATCCAAATTGAAGTTTGAGGAGTAGAGGTGACCCGGCGGTTGACCACGCCAGGACCCAACTGCGCAGCAAGGGGGAGATGGCCCGGCGGTCTACCTGACCATGCCGGGGTCCAGCTGCGCAGGAGGGAGGTGACCCGGCGGTCTACGTGACCGTGCTAGGGTCCAGAAGTACTGGATGGAGGTGGCCCGGCGGTCTACGTGAACGCCAGGGTCCAGAAGCACCGGATAAATGTTCGAAGAGTTCACTTTATCTTGGCTTTTCTAAAGCCGAAGGTCGTAATAATGCCTAGTAAAGACTACTCTCACTTTATAACGTAGCAGACAATCTGGGGTACCCTTAAAGAGGAATACCCTCAGAAACCTAGGTTCTGCTACGCTACAAAAGAAAATGATGTTAGAGGGAAAGTTGAGGGAACCTTACCTACGTCTCTATAACCATTCCCTAAGAATTAAATAAAATACAAGACAAAATAAGTTAAAAATATATATATTAAAGTTAAAATGATAAACCAAAAAGTTTCAGAACCGATATTTAAGAGAATTTAGAACAAAATTAGAAAAGAGTTTGACAGTATGGATAGGTAAGGATATCTGCAAAAATAACAAGAATATTTTATTACAAATGTCAAAATTAAAAATACATAAAATTATAAGAAATTGTAAGCTAAGCTAGACAAAATGATAATAAGATGATAAAGGAATGAAAGGTAAGGTATCTACATGCAACAAAATACACAATTTGCTGCCATATTATGTAACCAAAGTTTGAGTTATTTTACTATATGGTCAGCTTTTGTTGGCTGGTCAACTATTTAATTGGTGCATTCACCCTAATTAGCGCCAACCCTTCTCCTCCAACGAATGTCGTAAGAGGCGACTAAAAGAGACCACCAAAAGAAAAAGGACAACAGAGTTTTCTCACCACCTATGGCTACACTACGATTGACAATCAACTTGCCAAGCGTGGCAAAAACATATTTGCGAATGCAAACGATTCCTTGAATAACTAAAACTGTTGTGTTATGTAAACAGTCAAAACTTTGATTCAAATAGAGTCTTTTTATGTCTTTCATTTTTATATATAACCTAGCTGACCCGGCAAACGTTGTTTTGCCATAAAAATGATTAAATTACTAAAATGGCTAACAAAAAATAGGGGTTGGTGGTAAAAGGGTAAAAATTTAGTGTTGTATATATTTTATAAAATTTTAATATTTTACTACCTTACCCCTACCCTACCCTACCCTACCCCTAACCTACCCTACCCCTACCCTACCCCCACCCCTACCCTAAACCCTTCCCTACCCCTACCCTACCCTTACAAAAAAGACGATAATTGATCAGATATCGAGCGGGATGAAAAGTGATTAAATTACTAAAATGGCTATTAAAAAATAGGGGTTGGTGATGAAAGGGTAAAAATTTAGGATTGTATGTATTTTTGTATGTTGTATCATAAAAAAATATAAATTAAAAATTTTGTCTAAAAAATAAAATAAAAAATTTAGGGGTGGACTACCCCTAACATTTAGGGGGATGAAAAATAGATGTTGGCCGATTCTCATAAATACCGGATAAGCACAAAAAAATTCATCAAAATCGGTCAAGCCGTTTCGGAGGAGTATGGCAACGAAAACTGTGACACGAGAATTTTATATATTAGATAATAAATAGTTATCTAATATTCCAATACGTCACTAACAAACCTAAGTTAAATTTATATCAACGATTTCCCGTCTTTGAAACATCGTCTCAACCATGAAATACCTTTGGGACCACTTTCCTAGATTCCTGGTAATATAAACGAATTGCTTGTACCTATGTGTATAGTGGTACATAGTTAAAGGAAGACATCTCGAGAGAATTTAACTTGAATTGATCATTTTCAGTTATGATCCAATTGTAAGTTCGTATATTATTTGACTTATAAAAGACATTTCTGGGACGTCTCTGTTAAATGGGATACTTACCTCAGAAAACTTTGTCACTCTATTCTCAGTCGAATTAGAATTTCAGTTTTAAATATTCGCAAACTGTCACATTAAAATTTTTTTAACATACTACTCGTATTAAGGTTTTTTGGGATGAAACAGCACTCATATATTTCGATATATTTTGTTTAATTTTTCAAGAAAAGTAAAGATATAAACTTTTATTAATATACACGTTAATACATGATAACTAAGTAGTATTTGTTTGCCTCGGAAAAAAATCTAACTGATCGAATGCACATTCTCTATATTTATAATTTTTACTTTATTTACTTTATTTGATATTTTAGCAACTTAATTGCACTTATAATATCAGTATATAAACTTGAAAAATTTTGTCTCAGGCGGGACTCGAACCCGCATCTCCTCGCATGCCGGGCGGGCGCCATACCATTAGGCCACCGAGACACTGCGACACGGCGCGAATTTTTCAAGCATATTCTTACGCTGTGAGCCAGCGTTGTTTCATCAAATGTTAGGAGTTTGCACCCTTAACACCCGAAAGAAACATCTTTGCAGATGTTTGACAGTCAGTTAAGATGAAACAGCTATTTACATACTTTATTTGATATTTTAGCAACTTAATTGCACTTATAATATCAGTATATAAACTTGAAAAATTTTTGAAAAAAAAAAAAAAAATTTTCAAAAAAAATTTTTGAAGTTTATATACTGATTTTACTTTATTGTTTAATTTAAGTACTAAATTTTATCTTAAAATAGGTTTTATTGTTTATACATGTCGATTCAGGGTAAGATCTATAATATATTTCTATCAAGTATAATATTCTATTAGCATATACTTTTATTATAAATTACGCCTTACAGTAACCAGGACATCAGACTATACATTTTCAGTGTATATGTCGCAGCCAAATAGCTTAATCAGGAATATAGTTAACAGCCTAGGCCGTTGACTAAATGCCGGCATCAAATTAAATAGCTGAACAACAACCAGCCAATTAATTGACCGCAACGTTTAACCAGATGACTAAACGTTGTGTAGTCATTTAGTTGAATTAGGGTTTCTTTGAGATCCTTAAATTAATACTAGTTTACTATGCGTAATTTTGACAATAACGCGAAACAAAGTAAACGTTAATGGAACGCATAATTTAATTAATAATAATAGTTAACTAACCTTAACGTTGAGGTTCATATTCCATAAATTTCTAGTGAAAACTCGTATTATGTTCCACGTCCATGTTTTATAATAATATGAATTTCACAATATATTACGTAAATTTTCATTAAAAAATGCAGCGCAAACGAAAAATAATACACTCTGCTGTGGTACAGTAAAAACTAAACTAAATTTGAATCACTTGGCTGAGTCTTGGTCAGTCATTTCCAAAAGGATAACTTTTAATTTGTTAAACGTTGAGTGATTCAAGTTCAATTAAACCATCAGCCTAGTGATTTTATTGAATGCCGGCGTTTAATGAACGGCCTAGACGTCAAATTAGCTGGCTAATTTAAATAGATGGCTGCGATATATTTAACAGTTGAATGATCTTTGTGGACTTTAGAGGATGCCTGCCTCTCTCTAAGTAGTGGGCGTCCGCGTCGTTTGGCTAAGATGATAATGATACTTACGGCCGGTCCTAATAACCTATCTATCTTCAGTTTTGGCATAATAGAAAACAACTTCTGTCTCTGTTTCACTGGACGGCAAAATCAGAGACAGAAGATGGTTTATATCTCCGATATGCCAAAACTGAAGATAGATAGAATAATGGGACCGGCCGTTAGTTGACGGTAATTTCTTGTTAGACATTGACACCAAATTGGTGATTTCTTTCGCGCTTCGACAGTGGTTCAACATTGTAAAAACAATTTATTTTGAATTCAGTCAACTGTACTGTCTGTTGAATATAAGTACCCTAATGAGTTACATGAACAAAAAGACATCAAAATCGGTGAAAGCGGTAAAAAAAATTAAGTAATAAAACATTTATAACATTAAATGGAGAACCTCCCCTTTTGTCGATTGAAAATACGTACACAACAAAAAATTTGCACTGGGTCAAATACTTTATACCGAGTTCGCAACCCCATCGAATTATATCGATTACCAATGACATCGATGTTTTATTCACAAACATCGATCATGTGCAACCCTCGACCAATTCAATCACCTTTCTCGAATGAGATCGAATAACACGTGATTTTCAACCCTACTGCTATTGGAATAGAGTCGGGTTGAGGACAAGTTTAGAATTTCTATAAAGAACGCGGTTGTATTTACAGCGTGGCATTTTCATGTAAGAATATATTATTTGTAAAGTTTTTTTGTTACTGAATTGCTTTGTTCTAATAACTTTATTCATTAATTCATACTATATTGAAATATTGCGACAATAGTATCCACGGACTATTTATAATATGATTTATAATAGTTTAGTTGTTTTGTCTATTACTCACAATAATTAAATGCGACATAACTGCGTTACCCTTATTTTGCTAATATATAATTTCCTCTATCTATCTATACTAAGGTTATGAAGAGATTGCTTTTAGCGATAAGAATGCCTTAATGTACCTTTTTTTTTTTAACGTGTGGAAAATGCGTTACGCATACGACCGCCACTGAAGGGAGTGTGGCGAAAGTTATGTGGAACTCTACCCTGCACATCAATCCGCCGGTAGAAGTTCCATTAGATTGATGTACAGGAGCCTACCCACTAAAAACCACACGACATCTATCGATCACCTTGGTGCCACTGAGTCATCGAACCACTCATCATTCTCGGACGATGAGTCGCTCGACGGCGCAGTGACACCAGGCAGGGTTGCGGGAAGGCTTACGCATGCTACCGCGTTCCCACCAGTGGTTGTTTGCCCTCGGTGAACCGAAACGTCTTCCCCGGGGAACCGGAGAACCAGGGAACGTCCTGGGATGCGAGGGACGCTCCGAGTCTGCAGAGACCTCTGCATCGCAGGGGCCGGTCCTCCCGAACCCGTTCCCTGCTGGTCTCTTCGGGATGAGGTGGGACTATATCTTCTTCCTAAACCAATCACACCTCCTCCACTATCAAGAGGTAGAAGGCAGTCATACTCCCGCTGCCTCCTTCCTCTCCTGCGTCGGCGACAAGGGTCTGCGAGAGGGTCATCCTCTCTCGCTCTTTCCGCCGTCTCTTTCATCACCATGACTGCCTCGCAGTATTGAGCGACAGCCTCCCATCCATCGACACTCTCAAGCATCCTAACAATGACGCTAGGAAGAGAGAGGTCTCGTCCTATGACAGCTGTGAGGGCACGGCGTTGCGACGCCCATGCAGGGCACACTTCTAAAGTATGCTGCGCTGTGTCCTCATCCGCTCCGCACTCCAAGCATGTAGGCACTACCTTCCGTGTTGCAATCTGAAACAGGTACTTCCGAAAACAACCGTGTCCAGATAGTACCTGTGTCAGACGAAAGTTCAGCTTACCATGTTTACGTCCGCGCCACTGTTCCAAAACCGGAACTAGTGCTTCAATGGTGCGTCTAGCGAGGCTTCCGGCTGCAGGCCTTTCTAGCATGCCGCTCCAAAGTTCCATCACCACTTCCTCAGCCATGCGCCTAGTGGCGACCAGTTCCTCAGCCAGAGGGTTCTCCCCATTTGCTCTGGCATCCGTGCGACTGACGCCTCCAGTTCCCATGGACGCATACCAGCGAGCGCATTTGCAGCTGCTCCCGATACCGTTTTGTAGGCTCGGATTGCCCTTGTTGCCACAATATCTACGTTGTGGTCGTCTTAAGAGCCTTCTGCTCTCAGGAGTACCTACATTAATGTCTTGTTTGTATTATTTTATAGCCTTTTGTTTTGTATTAACTAAATATTTATCTTTTTATCTATCTGTATTCCCCTAATCTTACTTCTTACTAATATTAGGGGTTAAAATATGAAATTGCCGTTTTATTGTAATAGGTTATTTGAATTGACATAGAATCTTCATGGTTTGAGGTTTTCGAATGAAACTTTTTTCACATGGTTTCTATGACTCAATCGACTATCAATTGTTTTTGTTATTTAACTTAGACAAGAAAGATGGATACTGCGAAAATTCGAGTGATTTTTGAATACGAGTTCCGACGCGGAAGTAACGCGGCAGAAACAGCCCGCAATATCAATGTTGCGTTTGGAGAGGGATTTTGGTTTAAACGCTTTCGTGATGGAAACTTCGACTTGAAGAACGAGCCACGAGGAAGACCGTCCACACAGGTGATTAACGATGACTTAAGAGAGATGGTGGAAGCCGATCCTAGTCAACACTGAGAAAAAAATATCGTTGTATGCAACTCAACTTTCGTTAACCTGTAACTTAAAAAAAGTGACCACATAACTAAGGTAATACATAACCAAAACCAGTTGTGTTATTTTTTTAACAAAAGGTTATTGTTGCATACGGCAAGCCAACATTAGTTATATATTGTGAAAGTGTTTGTTTACACTTATACAATTATTCGTTTAAAATAAACAGATTTGTATGTCGCATATAGAGTAAGTGTTTGTCTAAATCTAAATGGAATTGTTATTTACTTTAAATACTATATCTGTTATATTTAAACAAACTGTTGAGTAGTGTGTAATATAATTTTACCTTTAGATGTAACGAATGTTTCATGTTGATTTAAAAATTGGTTTGATTACTTTTTACTTAATGCTTTCGCTGAAGGTAACTCAAATTAAAGTTAATTAGTACAGTATTTATACATTTACATACTAACCAAAATTTGTTTACATACAGCTAAACTTCTTCAGTTACTTGTAGCAAAAGTATTTATTTTAAAAGGAGTTCGCCACAGGATCTACTGGGCCTCATCGCCACTCTTTTTCTAGCCTAATGTGCTCCATAAAGTATGACATGCATAGTATGATACACATTAGGTCTAGAAAAAAAATTCCAATGACACCCAGCGGATCCTGCAGATTTTACTATATAAGTAGGTATGTTGAGAAATAAAAGAACTTTATGTAATGTGTTTATATTATTTAAAAAAAAAAAATTAGAAAGGCTTTGGGGTCCGTATCCCTAACATGGACATGGAATACAAGTACCTACCTGATGCATATCTGCTGGATTTACTATATTTTAAATAGGATATTTGGCAAATAGGCTATCATGGATTTATCAACAAACAGTGAAAGCAGCTCTTAGCATTTTACTTCAACATCAAATCATCAGATAAGTAACAAAATAACATCCTCATGTTTTATTTTTATTTCTGCACGTACAAGAAAAATCCTAAATTAAATTCTAAGCATAATTATTTTCATACGTTGATATCAATTTGTTTCATTTGCAGAGGTACGCATCCAATGAGTCTGGCGGATCTTCAGCCATTGTATTCTTGAATTTTCACTTAGCAGTGGACTAATTCACTTTTCGAAAGAATTATGTAAACCATTATAATCACTGAGCAAGTTATCACTACGTTTTAAGTGTTATATTATGATTAATTACCACTGATCCGATTTAGACGCTCACGCGCCGCGCCGCGCACTATAAAGAAATGACAAGTAGGAACCTGTTTCTCTCGGGCGGGGAGGTGTGGGGTGCGCGCGCAGGCGATAGTCGTCGTCGCCGGTTTCGTTCCGCGGAAACAAAACTGTTCCTTTTCACGTAAACTAAAGAGTGACTAAGTTTAAACAAAGTTTGTCTAAATATTGCAATTCTGTTAATTGGCATATCACAGAACTACAAAGTTGTCATACTCCACAAAATAATTTAAGCCTTATGTTACAGAACGTTTGTTTCTAATTAGTACATGTGGTTGTGTAATATATTAAAGCACAGTTTTATTGTTTTTGCTTGGAAGCAAACGCTCATCTCTTGTTACATTTTACCAATGAAAAAGTAAAAGTTTAACATAACCGTTGACTTACATATAATCTTTTACATTTGTTTATTTTAGTATGGTTAAATCTAATCAAATATTTGATTATTAATAAACTAACATAAAATAACAAAAGGGGTTTAGCTCTATAAGGATAAACCGTTTTTGCTAAATCAAGCTTACTTTTATAAAGTATAACCAAAGTTTGTTAAAAACTGTTTTAACCGAAGTAGTTTGGTTAAATATTTTTTTCAGTGAAACTACCCAGGAATTAGCAGCATGGTTTAACGTAACCTTACCCACAATATTGACTCATTTGCGTCAAATCAATAAAATAAAAAAATACGAAAAATGGGTGCCTCATGATTTGACTGATGTGCTGAAAGAAACGCGTGTTGAAACTTGTGTTGCCTTGTTGAATCGGTACAGAAATGAAGGCATATTAAATCGAATTGTGACATGTGTTGAAAAGTGGATTCTTTATGATAACCGTAAAAGAAAAATGCAATGGCTGACCTCAGGTCAAACGCCACAACAGTGTCCTAAAGCAAAACTTACCAATAAAAATGTAATGGTAACTGTTTGGTGGTCTCAGCATGGTGTTATTCACTATAGTTTTCTTCGATCTGGTCAATCAATAACGCCAGATGTCTATTGTGCCAAACTCCGAGCAATGTTGGCAAAACTAGCAGTAAAACAGCCCCGACTCATATCTTCACCATTATTGCTCCATGACAACGCGAGACCTCATACAGCATGAGAAACCGTTTTGACCCTTCAGGAACTGCAATAGAAACCATTCGACATCCTCCGTATTCGCCAGACCTTGCTCCAACGGACTACCATTTTTTTCGTGATTTGGACAATTATCTACGTGACAAGAAGTTTTCTTCCCAGGAGGCAGTACAAAATGCTTTCACACAGTTTGTGCAGTCTAGATCCTCAGAGTTCTATCACAAAGGCATAAATGACCTTCTTATTAGATGGCAGCAATGTATAGATAATATCTAATGGTAACTATTTTGATTAAATAAATTTGTTAAAAATTTAAAAATAAACAATTTTGATTTTCAGTACAAATCGGCAGTTTCATACTTTAACCCCTATTATAATAAATATCAAAGTATGAATGTTCGTTAAATATGTTTTTTTTAATTATTTTGCCTATGATTTCTGCTTGTTAACGCCGGCCTAGGTACCTTTACCACACTACTCGCACTAACACTGAATGAGCAACCACTATTACATGCAGGAAAACAACCTGCCCTCCCTCAAAAATGCATGCTGTACATAACAGATAATGCAATTATTAGTAATTTGTAATAATTACATAAGTAGCATTTTATTAACGAACTAAAATGAAACCCAATTTGAGCTATATTATCCTTTAAACAAAAAATACTAATCGAAGTTGAAACCAATTTGTCAAACAAATATTCGTGGCGATTCTAACATGAAAGAAGAACGCTGAAATTTACCTACTTATTTTCGTCAGTATGGAAACCCAAAACTCGTCTTTACAGCCAATAAGAGAGAGTTAAGCTTATAATGGAAATGTGCTATAGCTTGTTTTGTAGATCTCAAAAAACCATTACCATCGCTCTCAGTAACACTGCAGCCTGAAGCTTTTTCGATCTAGTAAACATGATTAAAATATCAGATGTCAAACCATATCGGATGTTATTTGAAATTTCGATATTTTTCTTATATTTGCAATATCGAATATATTCGTAGGCGTTGGCTGTAAGTCTGATTTGGTTTTTTGGCAGATCAATTTAGAATAAGGGCTGTTTCAGACTAGCGCTTTATACGTGCTTATAAGCTCGTTTTTGGATGCGTGATCACGTATAGGTTCGGTTTTGTTTTCTCCTGGTCCTAGCGTTGACACGATTGATGTATATTTCTAGTGTGCGGTCACTGTTGTTGTAATTCTCCAGAATTAAACTCAAACCCTATAAAATACAGTCCGCTTTTTATTCCAGCTCATCTACCACTGGTCTACCCGCCCCGTTGGTCTAGTGGTTTAAATACCGGGCCAAGATCTCGGGGTCCCAGGTTCGATCCCCGGGTCGGGCAACAAAAAAGTTTCAAATTTTCGAACGTTGCTCGGGTTTGTGATCGCCAACCCGCATTTGGCAAGCGTGGTGATTATGCCAGTTCCCATCATTGCAGTGGTAACTTGAATTCAATGGTGGAGGCCTTTTCCCTGCAGTGGGATGATTATAGGCTGTTACTACTATTACATCTACCACTGAAGGCACCAACTCTTCTCCTTAACAACAATTTAGGGTATCTGTTTTGTATTGGATTGTGTATCTAGTTTTTTATACTACACTAGCGGCCCGTCCCGGCTTCGCTCGGGTGGACCCATGAAGTTTAAGGATCCCAAGCTTTAGTAAGGATCCCTAATCTTTTCTAGCAATAAATATAGCCTATGTCACTCAGAGTGAATGTGGCTTTCCAATGGTGAAAAAAATTTTAAAATTGGCACAGTAGTTTTTGAGTTTATTCATTACAAACATACATACATACCCAAATACAAATATTAGTGTATTATAATATTAGTTTAGTTTAATGGTTCTCACTCATATAAGTTCGTATGTATGCGAACGAGAACATTTTCCTATTTCATGTTTCGAGTGAACTCGCCGGAATCCGTGCATATACTTTTTTTTTTTTTTTAAGCATGCCTCACTGGGCCACACAGAGCCATCTAGTCCCAAATTAAGCTACTATTAAGTACCCTGTCGTATGGGGTACTAGACAACCGATAAACTTACTTATATACTTTTTTTTTTGTAAATACATACTTAAAATACATAGAAAACACCCAGACCAGTACAAACAGACATGTTCATGCACACAAATATTTGTACTGTGCGGGGATCGAACCCGCGACCCATGGGTCAGAAGCAGCGTTAACTACCGCTGATCCAAATGGTCGTCGAACTACTAAGTAGTATAGTAAGCGCGTATGATAAAAACGAGTGTATAAGCGCAGAAAAAAACGCTAGTCTGAAACTACATTAAGAAGTTCAGTGGTTTGCGAAATCTGAACATTGATTGTTTTTACGTATCTGAAAATAAAACAAGGTTATTAATGCATTTGATTTTCGGACGGGTGGATGTCAGGACTTTATAAAACGTATCGTATTACTATTTCATCAGCATCATCATCATCAGACCTGGCCCCAATCATCATCGTCATCAGCCTATCACAGTCCACTGCTGGACATAGGCCTCTCCAATTGCACGCCACTTAGGTCGATCCTCGGCTTGTCGCATCCAGCTCCTGCCAGCCACCTTGCGCAAATCATCACTCCACCTGGCCTGAGAGCGTCCTACACTAATTAGATGTCTACCAGATTCTCCTGGCCCCAATTCCGCTAATTTACAAATGGCTCTATTGAATCGTAATTGGATTTCAATTGTATATTTTGACATTACTACCTTAGTAAATGTGTCAAAATATACGATTGAGATTCAATTACTATTAAATTAAGTCATTTGTAAATTAGCGGATTTGGGAGCCTCGAGAATCTGGTAGACATCTTTAGAGGAGCTCGATGTACGCAAAGAATTCCGGGTTAATAAATAATACTGGTTTCTGGTCTAGGTTTAGACATATTTTCTTTGAAATACAGTTCCTTGATTAAACCTTTCTCGGCTGTCTTATGTAGGACTTGAACCCACAACATATCGCTTACTGGGCTACTGCTCTAAACATTTGAATCACCTATTAATTTTACACCAAAAATTTATTTGCTTCAAAACAGTTTCAAAACAAAAAATCTTTGGATATATATGTGCTGCGGAACGCTTTTAGAACAACTTATTGGATCTTGAACAAAATGGATAAACTCAGTCGTTACTTTGCGGAAATCCATAACTAAATATGGATTTTGATGATTATTTTGCTTATGATTTCCGCTCGTTAACACCGGCCTAGGTACCTTCACCGCACTACCCGCACTAACACTGATTAAGCAAGCACTAAGTATTACATGCAGAAAAAACGGCCGCCCTCCCTGCAAAAAAGCTTGTGCAGTACAGATAAAGCAATTATTAGTACCCAAGACATATATTTGAAAAACCTCATTTCGTTTGAAATGAGGTTTTTTAGGCCGGTGCCAACGAGCGGAAATCATTAGTGTTGGCGCCGATAGGTGATGACCTTCGATATAAAAATTTGACAAATATTATGCAGCAACAAGGTATCTCGCTCATGAGCTAGGTTATGGATGATCGTGCACTTACTTGATTAGGAAGGGTCGATAATCCACTGGAAGCTTCCAGGTTCACCAGGTCCTCCAACGTTACACGTGATCAGTTCCCCAGACATTCAATGCGAAAACTTCACTGCACAATTGTCCTATCAACACCAGCACTTATTGATGCGGTATGCGAAAGACTTAAACCAAACTGTGTCTATCGTCTATATGCGAAATTAGGTAAAAATAGCGAAATATTAATAACCAAATCGATGATAAAGGAAGCGGGCATCGATCGCGGCGGTGGTTAAATTCCAACTGTCCTTTTAATTTTCACTTGCGCCGTCCAGAGGGCGCTTTGATGTCGTAGTTCGGTGCACGATCCGAAGATAGGAGGTGGAAAGGATTAAGTTCGATACCTTGCGAATTAATTATATGCATAGATTCTAGATGGCGTCTCCATTTCCTCCCCACCTTAAAGGGTCACCTTTAAAAACATACATAGAGTGATATAAAATTACTAGAAAATTTTCCCGACTAATTTCGGAGAAAAATGTGGATAAACTAAATGTTAACTAACTTAACCTAATTGCGGAAAGCCAAACGATATATTTTAAGAAAGAAAAATTGTATTAGATTACAGTTTGAAAGTAGAGTTAACTACTGTGTTGGTAACGGACAAAGGCGAACGACTGGACGAAGATACGTGCCCTTGCCGGTTTTTACTGAAACAACGCGGACTACACCATCCTTTGCTGGATAAACCTTTTCCACAATCGCTAATGGCCATGATAAGGGAGGTACGTTGTCAGTTATAATGACCACAACTGTACCGGGCGTTATGGGCACAGACGGAGTATTCCATTTTTCTCTGGTCTGCAAGCTATGCAAATACTCTACATTCCATCTCTTCCAGAAAGACTGTACTAACTTGTCTAGCAAAGCATGCCTATGTAGTAAATTGTTGCAAGACTCTAATTCAGGTGCCGGCAAAGAATGTAGTGGAGCGGTATGTAAGAAATGACCGGGTGTTAAAGCGGTAGGTTCTGCGGGGTCTGCACTGAGCACGGTAAGCGGACGCGAATTTATTAAACACTCGACCTGTGTGAGTACCGTAACTAATTCCTCATATGAAAGCAACTGTTGACCGATTACCTTAAACAGGTGATTTTTGACTACCTTTACCATACTTTCCCAACAACCTCCGAAATGTCCTGCAGCGGGACAATTAAATTTCCATGCGATACGATTCTCTGTTAGTTCATGTTCAAATCGCGAGCGATATTCATCGTTATTCAAAAATTTATAGAGATCGCGTATGTAAGAGTTTGCGCCGATGAAATTAGTTCCTCTATCGGAATACATGACTTGAACCGGGCCCCGACGAGATAGGAATCGTTTTAAAGCAGCCAAGAAGCTTACTGTGCTTAGATCTGTAGCCACTTCTAGATGCAACGCGCGTGTCGTAAGACACGTAAATACACAAATGTAAGCTTTAAGAGCCCTTGTACCACGACGGCGGATCGGAGTGTAGGCAATAGGCCCCGCGTAATCACAGCCTGTATTAGTGAACGCTTTTATGACTTGTCTAGTGCGACAGTCGGGTAGGTTAGCCATGAGTGGATAAGTCGGACGCGGACGCGAGCGGAAACAAATATTGCAATTGTGTACCAATTGTCGAATAATACGGCGAGCAGACAATATCCAATACCTTTGGCGAAGCAAGGACATGAGCAGCTCGGGCCCAGCATGCAAATACTTTTTATGATAATATTCAATTATTAAATTAATTATGTGATCTTGACGAGGTAAAAGTATTGGATGTTGCTGTGCGAATTTTAATTCGGAATTAGTGAGGCGACCACCAACTCTAATAAGTCCCTCATGTAAAAATGGTCTCAATTTATTAAAAGCTGAGGAAACTGGTGCATTATTTCTTAAATTAGCAATTTCAATTTTAAAATATCTTTCTTGGAGAATTTGCAATAATTTAGTTTCCGCAAACTCCAAGTCAGATGCGGTAATGGAAACTGATTCCCGACATGGTAACAATTTTGAAAATCGGCAAATATACACGACTATTCGTAGTAGCTTGCTCCATGAAGAGACACGACCCGCTGCATCATAAATAGCAGAATCATCATTGGACGTACAAATAGCGTGTGCGAACGTTCTCTGCTCAGGTACGTCATCCAAACAGGGGATATGATCTTCAGAAGTAAGCCATCGTGAAGGGTTTAGTGACAACCATGATGGTCCACTAAACCAGAGCGGATGATCCTTCAGTTTAGATGGGGTGACACCACGTGACAGACAGTCAGCTGGATTATCAGTCCCTGCGACATGATGAAAATTTTCAGCGGGTATGCTTTCAGTAATTTTCACAACACGATTGGCTACAAACGTTTGCCAACGGTGTGGCGAGCTCTTGATCCAATAAAGAGCGACTTTAGAATCAGTAAAAGCGAAGACTTTAATTGGGATATGAGAATATGCATCCAAAACACAACGTAATAACTTTGTGAGTAGAACTACTGCACAAAGCTCCATACGAGCAATTGTATGGGGCGGAGAGGGCGCGACCTTTGACTTGGCGCAAAGAAAACGGACTATATTGCCATTGGAGGAGCAGACGTGGACGTATACTACGCCACCGTAAGCCCGCTCGCTGGCATCAGCGAAACCAACTAAAGTCACCTCACAATAATTTGTCACTCCTAGAAAGCGTGGAATTTTAATATCGTTAAGTGCGGGGAGCTCAGTACAGAACTGTAACCACAGTTTTACTATATGAGCAGGAGGAGCTTCGTCCCAATCTATCTTGAGCTGCCATAACTCTTTAATGAGTAACTTTGCGAACAATATAGTCGGCGCCACAAAACCCATCACGTCCCATAGTCGAGCGATTTTAGACAAGATAACACGCTTAGTACATGAGCTATCAAGGGCGGAAGGTTCAATTTTGAAATAAAAATAGTCTTCATCTGTTGACCAATGTAAGCCCAGTATCTTATGCTTTGCAGCTTTGTCAAATTCGACATCAGTGGGAAGCCTATGTGATTCAGGAAGGCAATCGAGAACAGCTTTTGAATTGCTATTCCACTTTACGAGATCCCATTGGGCTCCCTTGAATAAAGGAATTAGTTCCCGCACTGTGCACACTGCCTTCTCTTCGGTTTTTTCAGAGAAGGCAACGTCATCCATGTACATACAAGAAGAGGCGACCTCACTGGCGCGGGGAAACATAGCACCATTATCGATAATGAGTTGCTGCACAGTACGGAGAGCGTGAAAGGGACTCGACTTCAGGCCAAAACACACCCTGTTAAATTGATACAAAGTGAGCGGTTCTTGTGTATTAAAGCGATAAACAATTCTTTGAAAACGTCTATCTGATTCGCGGATCATAATTTGCAAGAACATTTGTTTGCAATCAGCGGTCATCGCTACAGCGTGTAAGCGAAATTTTAAAATAATTTTAAACAAATCTCCTCCCAAATTCGGCCCACTATGCAACACATCATTCAATGAAACGCCAGACGTCGTCTTACAGCTGGCATCTAGTACTGGGCGCAGCTTAGTACTGGACCTATCTTCCTTGAGGACCCCATGGTGCGGTATTGTATAAGAAGGATATAAACCCTCGATCTCTTCCGAGGAGTCGGGCAAGGCAGTCAAAATTTCCTTTGAAATGTAGTCAGATATGATGTCATTATAAGCGGAGCGTAATTTCGGAGAAGCTTCTAGCTTCTTCTCCAAACAAAAAAATCGTTTTCGCGCGATTTCAAACGAGTCACCTAGTAAATAAATATCCTTGTCGAACGGCAAGGCTACGGTGTAACGGCCGGACAATGGATCGCGTTCTGTGGTCGAGCGGTAAAATTCTTCGCATTCAACATCAGCGGGATGCTGAACGGGCGAACCAGGAACCTCCTCCAGTTCCCAGAAGCGGGTGATCAGACTATCAATAGGCTGTTGCACCATGGCACAGCATGACGTAATGCTTGCCGGTCGGTTGTGAAGTGTAGGTACGGTTCCCATGAGGACATATCCTAACACTGTATTAATAGCGGGCGGTGCCGACGGACTGTGTACTACGTCGGGTAATATTAAATGCGGAAACAAAGACGCACCAATCAAAATATCTATTTTGTTGGGTGTAGCGAACGTATTATCTGCCAACTGTATTTCATTAAGGTATGACAGACAGGACGTATCAACAATAGCGGTAGGTAGGTCGTCAGTAATCTGATCGACCACTAATGAATTAATATTGTATTTAATATTTGTATTAAAACGCGAGAAAAAGTCTAAAGTGACTGAACCATCAGATATTCTTTCCGTGCCACCAAACCCTCTTACGGTTGTACGTTGCATGTTACGTGGGCGTAGACCTAAACGTTCACAACAGTCCTTCGTAATGAAATGACTTTGCGAAGCAGAATCAAGAAGAACTCTAATCGTTTGCTTATCACCATTACTATCGTAAGTGACTACTTGAGCCGTAGCCAACAGTACTGTGGCAGGCGAAGTACATTGCGGGTTATTAAAGTGAGGAGCGCTCGAAACAAAAGGACGCGAAGCGGCAATGGACGTGGCACATAATGTGACGTCCGCTTTTGTGTATGTAACCGGAGTCGGGGGCTTCGACATCGCTTCGACTACGATAGTTTGTGCCTGTGCGCGGGGAACACTGGCGGCGGCATTACTAGGGATAGCGTGCGCCTTAGGCGCAGCGGTGAGTGTCCGCGCGGCAGGTAGCTGGTTCGCTTCCCGGGTAAAATGTAAGAGTGAATGATGTTTTTGTTTGCAAGCGCGGCAACTCGATGTTGACTGACAATTAGTTATTTTATGTTTAATACTTAAACAATTAACACATCCGTTAATATTCTTTACGGCTTGATATCGCTCGCGTGGGGTCATTCCATTCAATTCAGGACATTTAAATAAATGTTGATGTACAATGTTTGTACATAAACACTTGTAAGCGGGGGAAGTATCCACTGTGCTAACATAAGCGTTATAGTGTGGTGGCGATAATTTCTTATTGCGAGATCGATCAGCTGTTTTGTTTACGGTTGTATTGCTAGTAGCGATAGCAGGTGCGCGTTGTAATATTTTGCTTTGATTATTAATGAACTCGACCAATTTGTCGAATGTCGGGATTTCTAATTGATTATTGTTATTCTCAAAGGTGCGAACGGTATCTGAATCTAATTTAGATAATGCGATCTGTAAAAATATTAAATCCGACAAATCCTTTAATTTTAAATTGTGTAATGCACGCACAGCGTTGACGAACTTGTCATTAAAGAGATCAAAGTTGTTTGCAGTAGCTGACGTCATTTGTTTAAATTCAATTATTTGTTGTAAATAGGTAGCCGCGAGTGTGCGCTTATCTTCATACCTATTTACAAGCGTTTGAAAAATAAGATTGTAATTTTCTGCAGACGGTACAATACCTGTGCAGGTAGTTAATGCCTTGTCTGATAATTTCCCTAGCAAATAATGTAATTTCTCATAATCAGAAAGAGATGGATTGTCGTGTATGGTGGATTTAAAGTTTGAATAAAATAATGGCCATGAGCGAATGTCTCCATTGAACGACATCAACTCGATTGGCGGTAAAGTACATTTACCCCTTTGAGGCGTGGTTTTGCTGTCAGAATTATGTGTAATAGTACAAGATGCGATTACGCGTTTTACTCGACAATATAACTGTTCAAAAGAGATGAGAGCCTTGTAATCAGGTTTTGCGGTAGGGGTTGACGTCAACAAACAGGTGTTATATTCATCTAGAACCTTTTGGAATTCAGTACGAATTGTATCGATATTACTACTAGCGTATAAAAATGATTCGGTGGCTTCGTGTCCCTTCTGAACATGTTTTGATAATTCAAAGGCATCCTGTAAACATTCGAACAAAGCGCTGCGTTTTGCTTCTAATTTTAATAAAGTAACTTTGCTTTCATCCGGGGTGAAATTGTCACTGGCCACTTCGTTATCCTTTTTAGGAGGCATTTTTGGGTTTGAAATTATAAATTAACTATAAGCTAACGGTAACGAAGTAGGCACTAGTGGTAAATAGCGCGGAATGTTCTAGATGGATTGAGTATTGTTCTACCCTCTACTTCAAATGTTAATTCGATAAATAAATTTAAAGGAATTTGCTTTTAAATTGCGATATGTAGCTGTACTACAATGATCTGCAAGTACGAGTACAATATAATTTTGCGGAAATGTGAAATATTACCTACGTAACGTACCGCGTGGACGATGACGTAAGGTACACCTTTTGATTTAGAAATAAGCAAAAGGGGCGAATTTTAAGGAAATATCCCTACTAGGTGACCTAATAGGGGCGGAAATGGATCATACTGTTCGAAGGACCACTAATGTTGGCGCCGATAGGTGATGACCTTCGATATAAAAATTTGACAAATATTATGCAGCAACAAGGTATCTCGCTCATGAGCTAGGTTATGGATGATCGTGCACTTACTTGATTAGGAAGGGTCGATAATCCACTGGAAGCTTCCAGGTTCACCAGGTCCTCCAACGTTACACGTGATCAGTTCCCCAGACATTCAATGCGAAAACTTCACTGCACAATTGTCCTATCAACACCAGCACTTATTGATGCGGTATGCGAAAGACTTAAACCAAACTGTGTCTATCGTCTATATGCGAAATTAGGTAAAAATAGCGAAATATTAATAACCAAATCGATGATAAAGGAAGCGGGCATCGATCGCGGCGGTGGTTAAATTCCAACTGTCCTTTTAATTTTCACTTGCGCCGTCCAGAGGGCGCTTTGATGTCGTAGTTCGGTGCACGATCCGAAGATAGGAGGTGGAAAGGATTAAGTTCGATACCTTGCGAATTAATTATATGCATAGATTCTAGATGGCGTCTCCAATTAGCATTGTAATTTTTAAAATCCATACTTGCTGCTTGAATTTTTGTCTATTACCAGAAGCATAGTTATTTATGTTTATTTAACATGATGACATTTCAATATTGCCTAATACCAAAATGGACCGAATTCCAAGGAAATAGAACCCTTGAGGTAAGCAAGCTTCTTAGGAACGGGTTGACTCTCGGGGACACTTGAAGTGGACTTACTTAGCAACCCATAGTAATACAGTACAAATGAAACAGATAAGGCAGTTATTATTTAAAGTTTAAGACCAGAAATTAATCACTACATACTTTTTTTTAATAAACAATGAGCTTGCTTTTGACTACATGCATAACCCCACGGTTAAGAAAAAGCCTAAGATGGAGCGAGCTTACCCAGAAGTACTGGTTCTTCCACACACTAGCGGAACACAGAAAAACTGTTTGGCGCTGAACTTCGGCAGGAGGGTGGCAGCATCCAGTCGGCCTCTTACGAAGTCTAATACCGCGGAGGAATCTGTTAGCCATCATCATTGGTTAAAAAACCAAAGGTGCCACTAGGATGTAGATCCCACCACCCCACAAAATTGCACCAAGGCAATTATGGCAAATTCCTGCTTTTGACGAGACCTGTGTTCAGCAGTGGAATGATGCGATGAACAATCAATGAAAAAGGTCTTTAATAATTTTGAAAAGCAAGGACTTTATAGCTTAGTAGCTTACTTGTTTGTTCTGTTTACCGAGCGGTCGAAGCGGGCTGGTGAAACACGCCTACCGTTATGCTTTTGCGAGTTTACAATATTCTTTTTGTTTGTTTACCTACACACACATTCTGTTGTAACCGACACAGTTTTATTTATTTAACATGTCTGCCCATTCGAAATTTGTTATGTAACCCTTCACTTAAGTGAATACGTGTAATTCTTTGTTATTAAGTTGTGAAAGTAACAAAGATCTTAAACTTTAGTTGATAAAGCAATTAGATGATCACCAGAAGTTCTGTTTGCAATTCAGAATCCCGGAAATTGAAACTGACTTTGATACATTCAAAAATGTAAGTATCAAAATAATTTGCTTAATCTATCTCAAAATATAATTTGGGGTAAATGAGATCGCGTCTTGAAGTGTAGTACGCCTTCAGGCCAGGTGAAGTGATGATTTGCGCAAGGCAGGCAGGAGCTGGATGTGAGAAACCGAGGATCGACTTAATCCCTCGACCCCCAGGAGGCACGCGCGTGCCACGATAACAATTGATTTCTATTGTGTCTGGAATAACTCATGACCGAGGGATTAAGTGGCGCGTAACTGGAGAGGCCTATGTCCAGCAGCGGACCTCAATAGGCTGATGATGATGATGATGATGATGATGATCTCAAAATTGAATTATTGATATTTAGATTGGACTCCAGCCCAGACATTTCCCAAGTTCGATTCCCGAATGTGACAAAAAATTTATGGTTGTGGTACTTTTATTTTGGATTCGAACAAAGTACGTGATTAACGTGATTACAAAACTAACAATTAAATATGTAATTACTCTTCTATTCGGGCTATTCCACGGGTTCCATTTTGTATGCTTTAGATAAGCTTATGTTGCCCAACGCCCAACTATGCGTAATTCGATTGAGGAAAAAAATACCAGGAACCCTTTCTGGGATTTCGATTCCAAACATTTCAATGTGATGGTATCTTTTATATTGTGAAAGATAAATATTTTTTGGGTTTTCCATGCAAGAATGTATCTAAACATCTGTTGTGTGGTCATCTTCTTCTTATCGTGTGATTGTCCTTCGAGGATGATCTTGCCTTTTTACCAGAGTTTTCTAAGCCATCTTACAAGCTTCTGGCATCACTTGTTCTTACGACTTCCACCTTGCAACAGATGCCTTACCTACTCTGCAACACGGCGCTCGTAATTACGGATATATCTGTCCCTTTTAGACACTTTGAGACATCGGTATGAGTGATAGGGACAGATGGGTTCAAATATACGAACTTTGTGTGCCTCGAAGCCAGGGCCAACGACTTTTGTATCTTCTGAAGCATTCCCCCATCCCTTCCAGACCAAAATCATTTAAGAAATTGTTTCTTAAATTGACTGAGAATCGAACCCGGGACCCTTGCGTGGTAGGCGGAACACCGAGACACTACGCCAACCGGGTTGTCGTGCCACCACGTTGAATAGTACCCTTTCTTCCTCTGGGTGTCGTAAGAGGCGACTAAAGGTGTACTGCTAGAAGGAGACGGGCAGCAGCGTCTTCCCGCCACCGTTGGCCAAACTGAATCAAATAGGTATAAATTACAATCTTAATGAATGTAATATAGACCTACAATTGCAATTTATGTAAGAAACTTTAAAAAGTTTGTTAGTGAGCGACTATTTAAGTTAGTTGATTTATAATATTATTATGTTGTTTGCTTGTTCTTTTATTCATGTTTTTGTTTTCATATCGCTTATTTCAATTTACGCCATTATCGTAACTATATCAATTTTACTAAGCAGCTCGCCTTATATTGTTTATTATTGTAATTAACACGGGGAAAGCGTTGTGAGCTGAAAATTTATTAACTTTTTTTATTTTATACACTTTTTTTATGTCACTATTTTATAGCCGATTGCTGTCTCAATGATTACATCCTGTCTGAATATAGAAAATTACTTCTTATGGAGTGTCCTGTGTTCGGTAGTGGACTGAAATGGGTTAATGTTTATGAAAGAATATCTATTAAAATCTCCAAACTTTTCCAAGTCAGCCTAACCGGATCCTATGCTATTTATTTATCAGCAAATAATAGGGGTTAAAGTATGAAATTGCCGATTATTTTCCCACTTTTTATTTTGTTTATAGCTCTTAAGTATAGTCATATTATTGCATAATTCTTTTTGTATTGTATCAAAAACTAAATAAAGTAACTTTTGACTAAAAAAAAATGCAATACTAGTGCCTATTACTTCAAAGGAAGTCGCTGAAAAGACCCCTTACAATGTGTCAGCTGACCTTCTTGCTTCAATTAAGTATATTTGTATTATACCTATACTTTGATTTTCAGAAATTTGAATACTATAATGCGTAGCTTTATAACCATCTAACTTTCACCTTTAATTGCATCAAAAACGGTTCAGGCGTTTTTAAAAAAACTAAAAAATTGTTAGTATGGAAAAATGACTTTTCTCGATTTCGTCCATACAAAACGGCAATTTCATACTTTAACCCCGATTACTACTTCTCAGTGCAAGCGTATTGTAATTTTCTTTTGTGAAACTAAATATAAACTACAAACAACAAGAACGTTATTTCAAATTCACCATATATAAGAGTCTGGTAAATACTAGTAGAGAATAGCTACAAATATCTTACAATTCAGTTGGGAATGCCTTTGTTTGTGGCATGTTCATGACAACAGAACGAACCACTATTAAGCTCAGCTTGAGAGATCTTATTGTGCAGTACCGTATTTGCCAGAATGAAAACTATTTTTGACACACGAATTTTGGGGTTTAGCTTTTTATTTAATATTTTACAACGGACAACTTTTGGCATAGTTGACCGACGCTAAGGTCCACTAAAAAGCGTAAAATTAGCAGTACCTATAGGTCGGTGTCAAAGAAACATTTAATTTAGCTAGAAAGTAGTTTTAAGTAGAAAATACAATTTTTAGTATATTTGTTCTAGGATTTGGATTTCTTATGTATTGTATTACCTTGTTTTTCGTCTGTCTGTCTGTCAACAAGGCTGTTTATTTCGTGAACGCGTGGATGTTTCAACTCTATAGTCTCTTGAAACTGTGAAAAAATCGAAGATCTAAGTAAGGTAAAAAAAATTTAATGTACTGTTTTCTCGAATTCAAGCGAATATTATACATTGAAATGAAAAATACGTTTTCATCCCACCATCTCGGAAAGAGTATTTTTGCTCTTCGATATCTGAGTGCAAAAGCGGTTTCTATTCGCTAAAGGATAAAGTAAATTTGAATTTAGGACATCGCGTGCACTAGGTAGGTATGTGATTTCAAAACATCATTAAACCTATTTACTTTCATCTCCATGGTGCCGTATTTATCATACAACTTTTTTTTTATTTGTTAAAAACTCAGACTCCTAACTTCCTTGGTGTACTTTTGTTTTCAATTTGCTTTGCGCTCGCCATTTTGTTTTGAATTCGTATTGTTTTATATAAGAAACTTGAAAACAAGTAAAAAAAGAAACGAAAATGAGTGATTCCAGCGATGAAGAAGTTTATTTTAATACTTAGGTACATATCATAATGTTGTAGTAAATATGTACCTAAACTGAAATAAAAGTATCTTGTGAATGTAAATGTCTTACATTGCATTTAGTCATTCCCTCGCTAAGGGGGGATGAAAAGTTACGTGTTACACTTGAGTTCAAGGATTTTTCACCTTGTGCTCTTTTAATTCCCTCGCTAACGCTCAGGATTCTAATTTTTGAATTACTTGCTGCGCTCGTGATTCAATTTTAGAATCCTTTGTTTGCTCAGTCATCAAAGTTGAGCACGCGGTTAAAAAAGAACTTTGCACTCTTGTATAACAAATAACTATTACGGATATTAATTCGCGTTTATTTTTCTGTCTACCCGTGACCATGAACGCTGTAAAGTGTTCGAAACTAAACGCCTGGCTAATTATAAAATTAAAGGCGAATTAAAATCCGTAGGTAACCATATATCTTTTTCCCTCTTTCTTCATTTCAAAAATGGAATACTCTCATACTTAGATTAAAATTAGTTGCTGAATTTACAACTATTATTTCTACCTATATTAAAAATTGAGGGAATAACAATGATATTTAAAAAGTATAGATAGGTTATGCCCTTACAAAACTATCGAAATATATGTGCCACTTGCGAACAACTGCACACATGCGTAATTCTTATTTTGTCCTTGTCATACTCGTGAAAAGAACAATTACTTTCTCTTTTATGGATTTGAAAAGACGTCACAATTGTGACGTTTTAGGGACGCATATTGAGAGCGCATGTAACATATCTATTACTTTTTAAATATCATTGGGGAATAATAAAAAAAATCATATTTGTTCTTAATTTCAAAAAAAGTATTTATTTAATGTTTAAAAATAAATTATCGAGGTTCGACAACGATATGAGCGTTTAACTCTGTAACTACAAATTACCGAACCCTCAACTGACATTTCATCCAAACAATGATGATGAAGATGATGATGATGATGCTGATGGTGTTGTGACGTCTTTTTAATGTAAGTCAACTGAACATTGAATAACTTGACAGTTATATGGGTAAGTTAAGTAAATAGTCAAATAAATGGTTTTTCCTTTTATCACTTGCTATCTTAGTTCAAATTCAGTCTCCAAAGAACAAAACGATTTACATAAACTAGGACTAGAAGCTTCCACAAACTGTGCCTGAATAAACACTATGGTATTGACAACTTCGGATCGCCTAGTTCAAGAACTGTCAGTTCTAAATTGAATCACATGCCTTAAGGTTGTTTGAGCTATCCATAGACAACTTATCGTAAAATACTCAGTGTTATGAAACTGTGATTTTGGCGAAGCTAGTAATTGGAGTAAGTGATCGTGGTGTTGAAGGCCTTAACTGCTTATATGACAAATCAGATCTTAATGTACCAATGGCTTCTGATTAAATAAAATATAATTGAATTATAAGTATTGCTATTACATGGTTGTGTTGTGATCAAGAAGTTTTTATATCGACTATCTAATTACATTTTGACTAAAATATTTTTATGAATAGTTCAGTATTGTATAACTTGTATTTTGCTAATAATTTGTAACTAATTCACATCGTATTATTATAATTTAAGAAGAAGATGATCAATTTATTAGAGTTCGAACACAAACATAGACATGTAGAAATACAAAGCGGAATATGGATTCCGCTTTGTATTTCTACATGTCTATGTTAATGTTTTTAATGTTAAGAAATCTTAACAGGTGAATGGTCACCTGTTAAGATTTTTTAACATTTAGAAGCCCTATTTATAGTTTGTATTTTATAGGCACTATGTACTATGTGTAGTATTAGCTCCTGTTTCCCTCAGTGATAAAACATTAAAATTTCACTTATTATTTTGTAGTTTTATTTTCTTTTTGTTTTGCCTGTCGCACCCCCAAAAAAAGATTTCTGCTTAGCCCAATGATCGATTGGTAAAGAAATCCACATGGCATTAGATCCAACAATTGTACAGACGTCAACCTACTACAAAACGTCAAATTTTCTCATTTGATATTGTTCTCTACTTGTTGGACTTAAAGTTGAAAATCAATTCAATGACCTTTAACTTTTTGGGTAGGTCGACCTGCCGTTGTCTGTTCCTTTATTTTTCATTTGTGTAAGAAAGTTTAAATAAATAAACAAAAAATGTGGCGACTATAAGAGTAACTAGTCTATAGAATAAGCAATGGTCTATCAAAGTTAGTAAACGATCCATTTAACTTAAACACAACTCTGGAAGTTAGTTTAGCAACTTAAATATTAAAAAGTACTTCGGATAGAAATAATTAAGTACCTCCGAAGCGAAACATTGAACAAAAATTATGGAACTATTATAAGATTAATAATAACAATACAGTCATAATATTACAATACCTTCCCTAAGATATTATAATAGTCTTTTCCCGCAACCAAATAATTTTGCTTTTTATAATTTAAGCGATCAATAAACATTGAAATCAAAGATTTATTTACGTATTTAACTCGTACGTACTTATGATATATTACCATTTCTAATACCAAAAACTAATACCAATGGGAATTGTTTTTGTCGTAGTTAATTTACTATTCCCATAGAACATATGTTCTGTGACTATTCCGAACGAATACCAAATTTTAAAAAAAATATATCGTATTTTGGGACTCGTGGTATTTGTTCGGAATAGAAAACTAATAACGACTAAAAACAAATACCACTGGTATTAAATAGTTGTTAGTATTAGAAAAGGAATAGATCGTACTTATTAGGATTTTACGTTGTGATCATCTTTTTTCTTGTTTTTGTTTCTCTCTTTCAGCGTTCTAGGTCACGGGTAAACTATCAGTCAGTGAATATAGATATCTTTTATTTCAAATAATTGTGTCTTATAGTCTTATCATCGTAAACTATTTCTAGCTAAAATTTCGGTTATAGGCCTAAAAAGAAAGTTATATTGTAGGCTTTTTGGCTATTAAACTATAATTCGAAATTTAAAAAACACAAACTAATTTCAAATTTCATAAAACGAATTCCAAACGCCTACAAATGATTTAATTATAAACTTCAAATGTAAACATTAACTTACTAAGTTCTAAGCAAAAGTTTCTTGCTTCGAGGCCTTCCCAAGATTTAATTGGTCGTTAGTTCGACTAGACTAGGAAAACCAAGGTAAGTTTGTTTAAGATGTATGAGTTTAATAGCCATTACGTATGTTGAAGGATTAGGTACATATGTAATAGCTTAAGATGGTTCTGAATAATTTAAGTGTATAGTTTACAGATTGGGTACTCCATTTATTGTTACTAATTTAGGCAAAATCCAATAAGTCAGTAGTGTTTTAATGGTAACTTATTTGAACTTACATTATACAGGGTATTCGTAAGAACGGTGAACATACGAAAATGGGGGGCAAGTGAGATGGTCTGTTAACTAACTAGCACAAAAGATTTTACCTAGGTCTCAAGACGTATTTTTTTTAATTTTTGGAATTCTTCGCTTTACCTTTAAACCCCTCTTTTTTTCAATACAGATCTATTGTTTTTGTTTAAACTTTGTGTTTAGCAATGTGCTACTTTCAATTTTAAAATTCTCTACCAATCACTAAGTTTTAAATAAAGAAAAACACAAAAAAAAAGTTAGACGGGTTTGATGGTACAAAAGCGAAGAACTCCAGAATTTAAAAAAAATATATATAAACTCTTGACACCTAGGAAAAACCTTTTGAGCTAGTTAGTTAACAGACCACCTCCCTAACTGCCCCCATTTTCGTATCTTCAACGTTTTTTCGAACACCCTAGACTATTGTCTACGCCCATAGCACGAAACAATGTATTGTTATTCTATTGAATAACAGCTCATCTTTTGGCAAAATCCTTCTTTTATAGAAACCTACGTCCAGCAGTGGACTTGTGTGTAATGATAATCAGCGTTTTTAATTTTTATTTCGAAGATGAATAAATCTATACCTTCAACCTATTATAATTCTACTTCTTTCTCGAGTTCTTGAGTGGAGAGCGCGCCTCGGCAAACGTAATGTACTCGTAGGACGCCCTCAGGCTAGGTGGAGTGATGATGATTAAGGCCTATGTCCAGCCGTGAACTGCGATAGGCTGATGATGATGATACCTTCATTCCATTATAATACAAAAAAGAGACAAGAAATTATTTATCAATGCTGTCAACTTTCTGATAACGTTGTTTGAGGTGTTTATTTTTAAATCAAAGGTCAATTTAATTAATGCAAACTAACGAAATAACGAAAGGTACAAAGTGGATTACTTTGTTCCTGTACAGGCCTTTCCAAATATGTGTCTACCTTCAAAGTAGATAAGGGTCACTCGTAACATGAGAGCATTAATTTACAAAAATAACGATTCAGTCACATTAAGTTTGCGAGATTGCATGGTTTGTGACCTTAGCAATAAAATGCTATAAGGAACACTACATTAAACACTAGCTGTTGCCCGCGACTTCGTACGCATCAATTTCTGTTATTATGACCGCGATTATTTTTGCAACATTTTTCTGTGATGCTTCGCTCCTATCGGTTGCAGCGTGATGTTATATAGCCTAAAGCCTTCCTCGATAAATGGACTATCCAACACAAAAAGACTTTTTCAATTCGAACCAGTACTTCCTGAGATTAGCGCAAACAAACAAACAAATTCACTTTGTTAATGCGAATATGATTGTGCGAATAGAAAGAAAACACATACTCTGAATCGTACACTAAAAGCTCATTGAACAAAAGTGTTAAAATTCTGGAAGCTGATTTGTCGAGTCCAAAAATTTATAATTAAATTAAAATAACAAAATAAACGTGTTAGTAACAAATGTTATCTTTTTTGTTTAAATAGATACAGCACCAGGGTGTAAATTGTACAAATTATTTGAAACAAAATTTTAAAATAATATTTTAATAGGGTACTATTAAAAAAACAAACAAGTAACTTTTATTTGTAATTTATAAAGACTACAACTTTTAGTATAAAACCAAAAAATTTTTTGAAAAACTTTTGCTCGTAGAAGCATTGGCTTGTCGTCTGTTGTTTAGTTTGTATCGATTTTGATGTTGATCCAATATTGAATGTTTTTGACATATAATTAGTTGTATTTTAACCTTTAACAAATAGGACCTAGCAAATTTTGCAATGTTGAGCGTCAATTCTGATTCATGTGTACGTGAGACTCTTAAGCATTTAATAAAGATATAAAACAAGCCAGCAATTAGGTTGGAAAGAGTCCTCCGTCAACATACTGTATATTAAATTGGATAAAGGCCCAGTGTGAGCAGTATTTAGGGTTTTTACACGAATGGAAGGCTTGACAATAATTGAATTGGTGGTCTTATTTTTAATACATGACCATATTACCGCCTGTCTGCATTTAAAAAAAAAAAAAAATTTTCAAGTTTATATACTGATATTATTTATCTACACTTAATTGCACAACAAAAACCTTTACAAAAGGCGGACTAAATTCCCGAAGCTATTTGTGAAAATTAAAAAATAAATTAAAAAATATACTAATATTATAAAGCTGAAGAGTTTGTTTGTTTTTTGAACGCGTTAATCTCAGGAAGTACTGGTTCGAATTGAAAAATTATTTTTGTCTTGGATAGTCCATTTATCGAAAAAGGCTTTCTATATTATTTTAAAAACTTTAATCGCGATCATAATAACAGAAATTGACGCGGACTAAGTCGCTTGCAACAGCTAGTACGTCATAACTGTGCAGCTGTATCATTGTTAAAAAGGTAATGTGTGAGTGTGTTGTATCAACCTTAACGCTATTTTACTTACACATGAAAAATTGTCAAAACTTGGTATACTTACCTACTTGGCCGACCGTATATTAGGTAAAATTTGAATTAACATCAACAACAACCACAAAACGTCAAAATTTCTCAATTAATATTGATCTCTACGAGTTGGACTTAAAGTTGAAAATCGATTTAATGACCTTTAATTTTTTGGGTAGGTTGACCTGCCTGCCGTTACCTGTGCATACACAAATATTAAATAACTAGTAATGAAAAAATAGCACTGTTAGATAATAGCTGTGACCCTAGGTCTTACCTTCACTATATACAGTAAAAAGCATTCTAAAGTAGGTAGCGTATATTTTGCAAAAAAATTGTATTAAAAATACGTTTGCAATAACTTTAAATAGAATACAAAGAACAAATTTAATTATAAACGATTCCGTGTTTTACTTAAAACATTTTAACGAAAACAATTCCCTGACACTTGCCTGACTCATTTTTTACGGACCTATAAAAATATTTGCCGTTTTTGCGACATTTTTCAATAACGCTTCTATTGGTCATAGCGTGATATTGTAAAACCTATAGCTTTCCTCAATAAATGAATCCAACAAAAATACAACAAATATGCCTAACTGCAATATTTATAAATTTGTCGCTACGATCTAACGCTAACCTAACTCTACAGATTCCTAACCTGGTGCCAACTTGAAAAGTGATAAACATGACGATTTTATTTTTCAATAAATTGAATTCATTAGCAAATGATCTGAAATGATAATTCAACACTAACATTGACCTCTGGAATTTTCCAAACAAATGTTTATCGTTAAAACTTTCACGGCATTTCACATTCAGTGAGAATGGTTAAATCGATCAACTGTCAGGACGCGAGTCCCCACTTTATTATCATAAATTTTCCTTATTTTCTTGCGAAATTTTGCCGCCAACCCCTTATTAAGTTTGCTCTCTCCACATTTAAATAGGTATTCTTTTGCATTTCAAAAATACGAGGTTTTATTGGAATAAATTATGTTGACTTGGAATTACTAATGTTAATATATTTTTTATAAAGGCTTGCCGTTTTTAATCTAACAGTTTTTCTTATCTTTTTATTCAACAAAAATATATGGACTGATAATACAATCCTTGAATAAAAGTATTTCAAGGAATTGTCTTTTCAATTTACACTGTCAATTTTAAGACTTCTTTGCTTATAAAACTAAGATTTATTTGCTTATATAACAGACTAAAAAAATGGATTATTCGTACTGAAGTTAAGACATTTCAACAAGCATAAGATTTTGTAAAACAAAATTATTCCAGCTTCAATTTAAAATTTGAATTTGGAACTTCTAAGGAAACGTCGAATATTTTAGTTCAAAGCTGCCAGTATTGAGTAGGTATTTATTGGCATGCAAAAAGTGGGGTAGGCATGTTGCAGTTATATTTTTAGTAACAAGTAACTACCTACCTAATTATTATTTAAAAGTTATATACAGGGTGATACATTTTTGTGATATAGTTTTAAATACAGGTACTTACGAAATATAGTCAAGTACACTACCCATGAATGGAACATTTTTATTATTGCCTATCACATCTCAATGTTTTAACCTTGATTATTTATCTTTTCAGGTAAGATAAAACAAGATTTCCGCTGGCAACACCAAAACAAGGTACAAGAAAAAAAAACTTTGTTACTTTTAAACGCAAAAACTATTCATTATAATCAAACTTTCCAATAATGTACCCCAAATATCATAAGGATAAATATATTTTTTCCCGAAATTCTGTGTGGTTCCTAGTACACGGGATAGTAGTAGTATTATGTTCGAAGTCACGTAATACAGACGATAGGTGGCGCTGGTTGGTTACCGCATAATTTAGTTTAGATAACATTCGTTTCTCTGTGAACCTAATAGATAAAGTCTACGCGGAACACGTTTTTTTTTAATTTGTGGTTTATAGAGATGTTTGTATTTTACGGTACAGTGACCTCAATGAGTACATGTTTAAGCTATCAACAAAAGAAAACAAGAGATCCTTAACTTGACAATGTTTTTCTAATAAATATGACCTCGGACGTGTAGCTTTGACTCTGTTTTTCTTTCAATATTTTTATGGTATGACGGCACCTGTTTTAAGTATTCTGTTGGCAAGGCCTTACAAAAATATGTACAGATCTAAAATAATTTTAGGAGCATTTTCAGTCTTCCTTCGTTAGTCAAAGTTGGTCACATTTAAATTCAAAAACAGGCTTGGCAACCTTTAAAAAATAAAATTTAAGACAGTATTCCCAAAAACTAAATCGATAAAAAATGAGAAATAAGCTAACTATGAGTCGGCGCCAAACAATAGTTTAGGTACTGATAAGTATCAAGCCGACTGTCTTCTTGAGTCTACGCGAACACTATAAAATACCTACGTTGAAATGAGAATATGTTTAGGGATTATTTGTGTTTATTTTTCGTTTAACCTGACGTGACGTTTCGAACACTTTGGTAATGGGAAGAAATCCGTAAACATATCTTTCATTTCGATATCAAGCACCGACTCAAAATTGGAGGCTTATTTTCCACTAATTTTTGTTAAAGTAGTAAGTATTATTGTATCATTAAAAAAATCGTATCTATAAAATACAATCGCTAACGTTTGTGCCCTGGGCGAACGCGCAAGAATTTTATGACTACCCACAGCTGTGGCTAGATAAAAGGCGCCGCAAACTGTTGTCCTTGCCTGTGTTGAGGCGATAAACCGAGGAAGTTATGCTGTCACTTTAGAGACGGCTGCTTGCTTATATCTTTAGACTTTTTAATTTGTTATTGTACAAATATGGACAACATTATACTCTAATCTCCAGTGAATGGCTTAAACAGCAGAAAGGGGGCGGCAAAAGTAGACTGTATTCATTTGTTTTTTCACAAATTCGAATTTTGAACTGTACGCGTTCGGTCATTCGGTGCCTCCCTATCAATCTTCTTATCTATTTAAAAAAAAGAAAAGTAACAGCCTACAATCATCCCACTGCAGGGAAAAGGCCTCCATCATTGAATTCAAGTTACCGTAGCAATGATGGGTACTGGCTTAATTACCACGATTGCCAAATGCGGGTTGGTGATCACAAACCCAAGCAACGTTAGAAAATTCGAAACTTATTTTTTTGTTGCTCGACCCGGGAGTCGAACCTCGGACCCCGAGATCATGGCCCGGTATTTAAACTAGTAGACCAACGGGGCGTTCTCTATATATAAAAGAAAGTCGTTTCAGTTACCCCACTTATAACAAGAGAACGGCTGGACTGATTTTCATGTATAAATCGAATAGATTGACGACCTCCGTGGCGGAGTGGCGTACACACCGGTTTTCAAGGTGTCGCCTGCTCCGAGGTCCCGGGTTCGATTCCCGGACGGGTCAATGTAGAAAAAATGTGTTTTTCTACATTTTCTCGGGTCTGGGTGTGTGTGGTACCTTCGTTGTTTCTGGTTTCCAAAATACGAATGCTTTAAATAGTTATTCAAATTGGGATCAGAACAATGTATGTGATGTTGTCCACATTTATTTGTTTATTTATTTATTTAGATATGACTTAGATATCCATACTATTGCTTAATGACATATTTGGCCAGGTTATAAAGTTGACACTGAAATAAAATCAGCGTCAATCATTGAATCGAGGACAGTTTCAGGTATCATATTTGTATCGGACTGTGTATCTAGTTTCAGTATATAAACTAAGAAAAATTGTCTCAGGCGGGACTCGAACCCGCATCTCCTCGCATGCCGGGCGGGCGCCATACCATTAGGCCACCGAGACACTGCGACACGGCGCGAATTTTTCAAGCATATTCTTACGCTGTAAGCCAGCGTCAAAATTTTTCAAGTTTATATACTGATATTATAAGTGCAATTACTAAGTTGCTAAAATATCAAATAAAGTATATGTATGGGACTGACATAACCTGTGGTTAAAGTCCCGAATTAAAAGGAGAATAAAAAAAAAAAAAAAAAAAAAGTATATGTATCTAGTTCTTAATATACACGGTGCATTTTCAACTACCTGTAAAGCGAAGCCCACGTTATCTATAACATGTTGGCAGTGTTGTTTTAATTTTTTATGGCATTTTTTTATATAAATATTAATTATTGGTTCAGCTATATATTTGAAACACGTGACGCGCACAGTTGTAGCTGCGTAAGGTCCATTCAACTGAGACCCTATAACGTAGCAGAATATCTGGGGTACCCTTGAAGAGGGATACCCTGAGAAACCTAGGTTCTGCTACGCTACAAAAGAAAATTTAGAAAGAGGGAAGTTAATGGGAACCTACCTCCCTATAATTATTCCCTAAGAGTTAAATAAAATACAAGACAAGATATAAAGTAAATATATTAGAGTTAAAGGTATGATAAAGTATATACGTAACTTAAATTTACACGTGAAAGTCCAATTTATTAGAGGTTTGATGAATAGAGGTGGTCGACCACGCCAGGACCCAACTGCGCAGCGGAGGGGAGGTAGTCCGGCGATCTGCCTGATCAAGCCGAAGTGATGGAGATGGCCCGGCGGTCTACGTGACCGCCAGGATCCAACAGCACTAGGTGGAGAAGGCCCGGCGGTCTACGTGACCGTACCAGGGTCCAGAAGTAATCAATAAATAGGAGTGTCAAAGATAATTTTCCCAATTTGAGAATAATAATATTTAGTCCACAACAATAGAATAAGAAGAAGTCTGCTGAAAGCCGAATGTCAACTGACTACTGATTGACGTGCTCGCCCGACATGGGCGAGGCACGATCGAACAATTTTGAATTTCAAAATAAGAATATAAAAATCAGTGAACCAAAAAGTTTCTAAACAGAAATAATTTAAAAGAATTAGAAAATACATCAAATTATAAAAAACTAGCGACCCGCCCCGGCTTCGCACGGGTGCAATGCTGATACTAAATACACTACCGAAAAACTGTGAACGTTGTATATAAAAACATAGCGGCCCGCTCCGGCTTCGCACGGGTATAAAATATATAGCCTATGTGATTAAAATCGATTCAGTAGTTTTGATTTATTCATTACTGCCCGTGGCCCGCACGCGTTAAATTTGGAGTAAAACAATCCCTCTTTCCCTATACCATGAAGATTTCCTGCTATCTAATCATACGGTGTAAAGGGCCATATAGATCTATATTAAATGAACAATGTATTCAAGCTATTTAATTGGTTAAGGATTAATGCTGTATTGGTTAAAATCGCTTCGAAAATTAGCCATTATTTGTCGTAAAAAGTAAATGACAAAAAAAAGTTATTGTGGGTTATCCATAAGAGATAGACATATACCATCACGGACTTTTCTGTAGACCTTTTCAATGTGTACAATACTTAGTACATTATTTTGATAAAACTCGTAGGGTTCAGCCTGCGTTTGCAATTATTTACGACATCACATTAGAAACCTCAAAAATAACAGTACTTCTCCACTATTCAATGGATGTTATTATACATATAAACCGTCCTCTTGAATCACTCTATCTATTAAAAAAAACCGCATCAAAATCCGTTGCGTAGTTTCAAAGATTTAAGCATACAAAGGGACATAGGGACAGAGAAAGCGACTTTGTTTTATACTATCTAGTGACTATGTAGTGATGAGAGTAAAACTAGTAAAAATGAAAATGGGATGAGATGTTTATGAGAGATGAGGTATCTACATGCCACAACCCCGCTGCAGCAAAATTATACGGTGGTGCGCGTCAGCGTGTTACTAAATTAAAAGTCTGTATCAAAATATAATATTTTTCATCAAAAAATAAATAACACTGCCATGATGTTATACATAATGGTCCAATAATGTGGGCTTCGTTTTCCAGGTGGTTCAAAAAGCACGTGTATATTAATGTTTTTAATGTATAAACGTGAAAACATCACATTATAATATTATGCTCATCTAAACAGTAAATGGCTAACGGCCGGTCCTAATAACCTATCTATCTTCAGTTTTGGCATATCGGAGATAGAAAACAACTTCTGTCTTTGTTTCTCTGGACGGAAAAATCAGAGATAGAAACTGTTTCCTATCTCCGATATATCAAAACTGTCGATAGATAGATTATTGGGACCAGCCGTAATACAGCAGACAGTTGAAACGAGACAACAAAGGTAAAAAACATCTGAATACCATTTGTTTTTACCAACTCGAATTTAGATAGAACTGCGCGCGTTTTGCGCTTCTTTATTCAAATTGTCCAGTCAATTTAAAAAATGTATGCGACGTGGGACCTGTAAGAATACAATAACTTTTTCATGTAAGCAGATACTACGAAATTGCCATAAAAACCCAGACTCGAAGGGATTAAAAAAAATAGCTTTTTAGTTTGACCCATCTGGGTATTGACGCTGCAATGGCGTCACATTGCAAACTAGTGATAATGCCACTCGAACACGGAGGATGTTTAATGTATGTCTGTACTACTGTATGAATCTTCTACGGCACCATAGAGTACTCGTGCACTCTTCTATTTATTTTAAAATACGAGTGTTGATTCCATGCGATTGTATTTTCTCTGCACGAGATTTTGCCCTATTTTTCATTCGCTTTCTACGATTTCACACTGCTTACTAAATCCTCCACGGAGCTTTCTAGAAACGACCCAGCGAAGTAAACCTTTTCTTACAATTGACCGAAGTAAAGCATTAAATAATTGTTTCTAGAATTTACGCGAACACTACTTACACATTCAAATGAAAAGTTCATTTATAGTCTAGCTGTGGCCCGCGTCGTTGTACGCGTAGATAAACTATCACTTTCGGGTAGGTATCTCATATTTTAGCAACTCAATTGAAATTATAAATGCAACGTTTAAACTTGATCCCCATGTATACCGGGCGCGGTGCTTTGTCAAATGAAGCTAACGTCACAGCACCAATTTTTCAAGCATATTCTTATCGCTGTAAGCCAGCGTTGTTTCAACAAATGTTAGAAGTTGTGCACTCTTAATAACCTAAAGAAACATCTTTACAAATGTTTGACAGCCAGTTTAATTTTTCAAGTTTCAATATTGAAAACTCTTGCTGCCCGTCCCGGTATTGAATCCAGATCTTTGCCCTGTTCTTGAGCCACTAAACCAACTGAGCGTAATATAATGGATAAATTATGGAGTTCACTCGACTTCGCCAAATAAGAGAGCTTCCGTTCAATTCTAGTCAAAGTCTGAGGCTCTACAACGCAACGCAAATCCTGTACTTACGGATCTGTCTACTCTGAGACATTGTTACAAGTGAGGCGATTATCCCACCGCGGGGCGACTTACAGCGTGTAGGTAAATGGTATAACAAGCTGAAATCAGCCTATCTATGCTAATATTATAAAGCTGGAGAGTTTGTTTGTTTGTTTGTTTGTTTGTTTGAACGCGCTAATCTCAGGAAGTATAGGTACTGGTTCGAATTGAAAAAATATTTTTGTGTTGGATAGTTGGATATAACATCACGCTGCGACCAATAGAAGCGAAGCATCTTTGAAAAATGTTGCAAAAATAATCGCGATCATAATAACAGAAATTGACGCGTACGAAGTCGCGGGCAACAGCTATATATTTTTTTTAAAAAAAGGTCATATGAATCGGAATCTCAAAATTTTAGTATGTATAAAAAAAACGGATGATATCAACTTTATATGATATTTTAAGCAATTAAATTGCAATTTTAATATCGCCTCGCATACCGCATCTCCTCGCATGCCGGATGCGAGGAGATGCGGGTTCGAGGCCCGCCTGAGAAATAATTTTTCAAGTTTAAATACTGATGATATCAAATTTCAGATTTCAACGTATTTCAATGCATAACATATCAAGATAGGCTGGTTTTGGCTTTTTATAACATTTAACCTAACAACATGAATAGCAGCTCATGCGAGCCAACGCGTTGTCGGTGTGTTATACCATGCGTGTTTCCTATACTAACTGAGGTACTTACATACAATGATTAAATCTATCTGAAGCGCGCGAAGTTCTGGCCCCTAATTCGCGTAACCGAATTGTATCACAATCGTAATTGAACGACAGGTTTTTGACAGTTCTAGTATGGGCTAAATGTCAAAATCGTCCAATTCAATCACGATCGAACTGCGATTCGGTTACGCGAATTAGGCCCCTGAGCGCGATGCTGTGCGACAATCGCCGGAGAGTAACCGATAGAGACAAATATACAAACGTTGCAGTCGTTGCAGAGTAGGCCTCTAAACTTCAGAACCTGGTTTTAAGTTTTCCGTAAGTTTGTTTCAGAGTAAATTTTAGTTATTAGATTCACTGGAGGCTGTGGTTCTTACTCGAGACTTACCGAATAATTGAGTTACTAAATTGGTTTGTTAATATATTTCGAAATAGCGAAAATTAATCATCAAGCAAGCAAAGGCACCTCCAGCAAGTTACTAAACATGTAGAACGTACTATGTTAGCATAATTCTGAGTGTTACTGTTTAAGTTCTTTTCAGTGCAAATAAGTGCTTTACACGTTTTTTTTTTATTTTTCATTTATGTAATGACAGAAGAAGTCCAATGAGAAGGTGGGACCAAAGTTAAAAACAGAATAAGTAATTGGCTATTGCTTCAACTTTAATTTATTCCACGGGATCCATAATAATTATTTTTGTTTGGAATAAAAAGTTGTTTAAGTGCTATTCCTACCTATTATCTATTTGCAAGCAAAATTTCTTATAGAATCATTCACTTATTTTGTATCTGATTAAGTAGCAAATATCTACCTAAAATTTAACAATAAATTAGTAATAAATAATAAATAAAAGTGGACAACATCACAATATATATTACTCTGATCCCAATTTGAATAACTATTTAAAGCACTCGTATTTTGGAAACCAGAAACCACGAAGGCACCACAAACACCCAGAACCGAGAAAATATAGAAAAACCAGTTTTTTCTACATTGTCCCTTCCGGGAATCTAACCCGGGACCTCGGAGCAGGCGACACCTTGAAAACCGGTGTGTACGCCATCCGCCACGTAAGATCAGTGAGATAAGAAATAAGATATTACTTACTTGGTGCATTATTCCGTTTTAATAAAACTTTTTTGTCTTGCTCTATCACGAAGAAAATAGCAGTAACAGAGGCAAATCACAATCCTTTCCTTCAGTGTAATGCAAAAATCATATACCCCATAACAGCTCTGTTACGGTCTTGGAGGAAAAATACTCTCATCTAAAGAAAAATGGCCCATTTATATATATTATTATCGTCACATAACTTTATGTTGGTAACTTAAATGGTAGGAAGGTGTTTTTGTTTCTCATAAAGGTGTAGTGTTATGATATATAATATAGTTTAATTTAACTAAAAATTTATATGAAAATTTGTAATAAAAATAGCTGGTAAAAGTGAGTTTGTTAGTTACTTGTTAGATTTTGGTGTTAATGTGTGCGAAATTACTGTTACAATGATTGATGTCGATCCCTCGACCACGAAACAAAAAGGAATCGTTTTTACCAAGCTTTTATTAGCTTGGGTTGTACCTATGTATGAATGTATGTATGTAATGGAATCTTGGAGCATATTTTTTAACAATTTCTAGAAGTTTGATTAATTTGAAACTTTGCGCACGTATTAAGGACCGATGACAATGCAATAATTTAATAACAGTTTCCCAGTTTCCCTCTGTAAGAGGAACTTTTTGTACAATAATATGAATTTTTCAATTGATTACTACAGTTTTATTTTTAATTTTTTAGTTCAATCTGTTTTAAAAGCGTGGTTTATTAGTTTTTTAATTTAAAATTCGATGTAAGTAACATATTTGTTTCTGGACCGACGATTTGGTAAAGATCGCTGGAAGCCGTTGAATGCGGGTGGCGCGCGCCGGGACCTATCGATGTAGAGATCCTTGGAGGCCTAAGTCCAGCAATGGCCGTCGTTTGGCTAAGATGAATAGAATAGAATAACAATTATTTGCCAGAATACATTTGAGTTTGATGGTGTTGGGTGTATTAAACTAGACATCGTATTCAGTCTGTGAACAGACGTGCGAATTACCTTAAGAACTAGCTACTTATTATACTCGTATGTAAACTAAACACTATACCAAAGTAAATAGTTAACAGAGGCCATGAAGGTACTCATTAACACTGTAAAAGCATTTTTTAGGTAACCTTTTCGATAAAATAACCTCAAATTTATGCCCCTCCAATAATTTAATAGAGTCAATGCACATGTTATACACATTTTATGATAAAGATATATTCTTCCTTAGTATATCGTAGTAATAGGCGTCTAAAGGAGTACTACTAGAAGAAGACAGGTAGCAGCGTCTTATTCTCTCCAAGATTATCCAAAACTAGCTGTTCCCCGCAACTTCGTTCGCGTCAATTTCCGTTTTTATGATCGCGATTATTTTTGCAACATTTTTCACTTATGCTTCGCTTCTATTGATCGCAGCGTAATGTTATATAGCCTAAAACCTTCCTCGATAAATGGACTATCGAACACAAAAAGAATTTTTCAAATCGGTCCAGTACTTCCTGAGATCAGCGCGTTCAAACAAACAAACAAACAAACAAACTCTTCAGCTTTATAATATTAGTATAGATGGGATCACCAGCCCTCCTGCCAAGCGTGCCAATCACAGAACATGGAAAAAGGTTAGAAAGGCTGTCATGCGCCATTTGTGTGCGCCACCAATGTCGCCGCTTGCGCCCCACTACACACAAACGAGTTAAAAGAACGCCAATCTAGGGAATTCTTTTAAAGTCGCGCGGCCAATAGGGTTGCGCTACGTCAAAACAAACCAATCACAGCGCTCACTTACAAGCATTTGCTCATGACCTCTGTGGCGCGCCTGCTCCGCTTACATCGCCTTTCAGTGGCAATTATAACAAATTATCCTTTTGGCCAGCCGTGTACTGATATAGACAGTTGCAGAGTTCTCTCGCCCGTAGTGTTTCCTCTTAAATAAATATCTAGGTCTATACCCAGTCTCTTTGAACATTGGTCGGGTTTGTAATTTTGTTTTATTGCCACATTTGGCAAGCGTGCTGATTTTTCCTAAATCCATTATTGCTATGGTAACTTGAATTCAATTAAGGAGGCGTTTTCCCTTAAAATAATATAATATAGGCTATTACTTGCAAAACGTAATTTAATTTCTTTCAGACGTTACGGTGTAAGAAACACCCATCCAACTCCTGTATTTATTACTAGTTTTTGCAAACGACTTTCTAAAAATAGTTTTGTTTGCTTATTTGCCTCCTTTTAATATATGCAAAAACCTTTAAAATCTTTTTAAGTCCCGTTAACTGCGTTTTTCTAACAAATTTAATTAAATGTTTAGCGGCTCAGGCTTATTTGGTAGCTCTGAGTTAATAATCGGGTTCAGTCGGCAGTCTAAGATGTGAAGTGTCAACAGTTTTGCGGGACATTATTTTTAAATAAAGATAGAATACTGATGTTTTTGATAATATCAAATAACTTTATTTGATATTTTAGCAACTTAATTGCAATTCAAGTATATAAACTTGAAAAATTTTCCCGCCTGAGACAAAAAAATTTTCAAGTTTATATACTGATAATATCAAATAAATCTTTATAAATAAAAATAAATTACCGAAATGTATAAACGCGCAAAACTTTCAAAGACTGCATCAAATTGGATAGGCATTAAATTGATTTTTGTCATGTTTTTTATGGTCAAGAGAAGGTTTGTATAGAAAGAAACATTTAATTAACTACAAGTACAATACAGTAGACCAAACCGGCCAAGTGCGAGTCGGAATCGTGCACGGAGGGTTCCAAACCATTGACTAGGTAAACAACAGTAGTTACATAAATTTAGTTAATGTATTGATATCGAGCAAAAAAGGGCCAAAAATATCGCGTTTGTTGTATGGGAGCCCGCCTTAAATATTTATTTTATTTTGTTTCTAGTAGTTGCTGTTATAGCGGCAACAGAAATACATAATTTTTGAAAATTTTACCTGTCTAGCTACCGCGGCTCTTAAGATACAGCCTGGTGGCAGGCAGACGGACAGACAGATAATAGGGTCCCGTTTTAACCCTTTTAATACGGAACCCTAAAGCACACCCCAGAGTAATTCACATGATGCCAGAGTATTTAGCTTGATGTCATCTGTGCCAAGCAGAACTTATTAGCAAAATAATTTGTAAAAATCTCCAGCCACTATACAAATCAGATCCACGAGAAATTGTTTGCATAAAAATATTACTAGCTCAGTAGCTTGTACTGGGTTAATTTAGCTGAAGATGATTTTTTGCCGCTGCAAATTCCTCTTGGCACCGTTTCAAATAATTATGGAGCAACATAGGAAAGAGAGATCAGCTAAAAATGGGAAGTCACTGTGAACTTGATTTTTGAAAATTAGACAAATGTTAGATTTTACTGGCAAATATGATACTATTTTAATTCAGATAATGTCATTAAAATGTAACATTCGTTAAGTCATCGTAGTTGAAAATTTTTGGGTTTATTTATGTTTAAATGATGTGACATTGAATTAAAACCGCCAAATCATACTGTTAGATTACCTACTCGTATAATTATTAGTTTGGTTGAACATATTTTACCGCCCTAATTCGCACATAACATATTTGAGAGGCAATATAAAAATTTACTTAAGGGTAAAATCATTAGTATAATTGTCGCAAAGTGCTTATAATGATAGTTTTATTTTTAAATATTGATGATAAATATAAAATAAATGAAAATGACACGAAAAATAGAAATTGTGTTAAAAATGTCTTATGTTAAGTTTTTTTTCGGCTTGTTAGTTAATTTGATTTCCTTAAATTTAGTTTTTTTACATCATTGCGTTCTGATGTCCTTTAATAATAAATGTATTTTTTATGTAATACGTCATTTATAATTAACAATGAACTGCCTGATTACTATGGGCTGTGACGTCTTAAAGGACCAAATCAACTTATCCAAGATACAAGTTCTAGCGATCACAATAAGTTTTGATGTAAATAAAACTAATTTTGGAATTTTGATTTGTTGCAAACATCATTTTCATCAATTCATTTGAATTAATTACCCCATTTGAATTAATTACCCCATAGTCGCTACGTTTGACGATCACAAAGAGTAGAAAGAAGAAGTCGCTATTCGTCTTCTTTTTGCAGTATTCTAATAGAAGCTATCAAAAATCAGTAAAATCAATTTTATTTCTGCAAACAGGTCCCAGGAGGCAATTTTACACGTGCCAATATTAAAACCACTGCTTCAGGACAATTCTGTGCCAGTGCCGAGAAGAAGCAGCGCAAGAAACTCGCTCACTATTATTGTCAGCTTCTTTTATAAATGCTACAAAGGGTTAAAGCAAGTACAAGCTAGGGCAATTAAATATCATACATTCCTATTATTTAAATAATCATTAATAGTGCCCTTTTTCAATAAAATTACTTTGACATAACTACCTTTTTATTAAAATTACTTTGACATAAAAGACATCTTTAATTTTTAGAAACAAAGAAGGTGCATCTATTTATACAACGTGTTCCTTTTGATATACCATAACTCTAAGGTTATGTTCTATAGGTAAAAACAATATAAAACGCCCTAGAACATGTGGTTCAAAAATATCAATAGTTTCGAATATAAAATCAATTTTTAGTTTAATTTGTTAAAAAAAATTAACCAGTATGGCGAATCCTTAGTTTTGCGAGAAGTTGCGCGTTGGCAAACTCACACTAAAGTGTAGTAGCACAGATAATATAATACTACTAGTAAATTAGCGAGATAGCTTAACTTATAAAAAACATTGACGTGTGTGGGTGTTTCATTGATAAGTAGGTACGAGTAAATCGTTTTTATTCAAAAGTGCATTAATAACAATGTAAGGGTGTTTTGGTAAACAGTCGTGACTCTTTAGAATTATTTTGTATGAAAAAATTAAACAAAAAAAATTAGAATTGAAAAATAATTCATATGCAATTTGATTCTTGACCATGGTCTGTTTAATACCCTAGAGTTATGGGATATCAAAAGGAACACGTTATATATTACTAAGAATTTAAACAGCAATACAGTGTTATAAAATAAAAGCTTGACAGTTAAGTTACAATCAAGTATAGTCAATTACAGTGCACCTTTGCTGCATAAATAAGTATTGAAACAGAACCAACCGCTTCTTAATTAGACCACCAAAACAGTATTACACTTCACTAGCCTTCTCAGTGGAGTAGTTTGTCGAATCGCAATCACGCTATTATCTCCCAGAAGGCACACCGATATCCATAACTATAATAGCATTCGATTAGCCCCTGCCTATTGGGGCTTATTCGGATTTAGGGTCCAGGTATGTCAAGATGTTATCAATATAAACTATGCTGGGCACGACAAGTAAGTTATAGATTAGTTGAACTATAGCGTCTCCTACTTTAGCACGTAGGAGACGCAAAAGTTCAAATATCGTTATAACTGTAGTGTAGGCTAATAGGAATAATTTTTTTATAAGTCTAAGTTTACAAGATTGCGTTTTTGATCAGTCTGATCCATCATTCTGAGCACTATGACTCCAACTGACCCATGTGGTCTTGCACTTATACTCCAGAAGAAATAGTATTAATAATCGCTACGTATTATAATACATCCATCGTCGCGTCAGTCTGTCAGTCTGATTGATAAAATGTTTTGATATAGGTACTCAATCACTACAGATTATACTGCACGGATTTTCATGCAGTTTTCTCCAATAGATAATGTGATCAATAGATTGATTCCACGCGGACAAAGTCGTGGGATAAAGCTAGAAATAAATAAACTAAACTGTTTTGTATAAAAAAATGTTTCATTTTAACGTTTTGAAAATTCGTGGTTATTAATCTTTTCAAATCATACTAATGATTTCACTATTCACTAACATTTCAAAACTCCGTGTTTATTTCAAAAACAAATTCGTATCATCATGAACTCCACTTTTCTATAAACTTTGAAAGCGCAACACTAAAACAAGTTTGATCGTCAAATTTTATTCAGAAAAAGAAATAAAGACAATAGGCTCTGAATAGTGCCTCGTCGTTAGAGAAGCGGCGCCAAGAAATATGGCGGCGATTCGACGAACTAGGATCAACGAGATCGCTACCAAACTTGGTTTATGACAGCAATTTGTCAGGAATACCATTTCATCAGTCAAATTTCACGCGACGGGATAGTTAGGCTTCTGAATAATCTAAATTTATGGATATTTGGTGAGTTTGTACTTTGATTTGAAACGAAAAATATGAATCTCTATTTGAAATACACGGGAATGTTATACGTTTCAATTATATTTATATAAACGGAATTACTTAGAGTTAGAGTTTAATTTGTTTTATTTAATCCCGACGATCCAAACCCGTTATGTTAGTGAATAATAATATGTTCAATTTCAACAAATAATACTTATTCACAAGAATATAATATGATAAGATAAGATAAGATAAGATAACTTTTATTTCTAAGAATATGATTACAAAATGGTTACAAATTCAGGTATCAGTTCCACATATTCTGCCGTTGTTTGTAGGCGTCGAAATAATTACAAATAACATTGAATTTTAATTAATTATACTAAGTTACATTATGTTTCCAGAATTGCAAATTATAATATTATTACTAGGCATACATGATTATAAAATATTATCTATACAATGTCAACATTTATCCCTCTTGAGTTGTCAATTAGCAGTCAAACATGGATTCTTTTATTTTAATGTTTATAAATTCATTAACTGAGTAGAAGCACTCTTTTAACAGCCAGTTAGCCAATTTGTATTTAAATATATTAAATTTCAATGATCTCACTCTATTAGGAAGCTTATTATAAATTATAATTGCATTGCAAATTGCAATACACATTATTGGTGTATATTTTAAGTTTCTGCTTTGGTACATATAATTTACATGTGTCTCTGCTATTAAACTTTCCAAGCACCGTGTCATTCAAAGGGAAGAGATGGGGATGTTTTCTAACAAATACACATAGCTCCAAGATGTGCAGTCAAGCAAACTATTCAAAGTCAATATTACGTAAGTATAACAATATTAAACACAAATTAAAATTCTTTCATTGATGTGGTATTGTAACACAATTTTTTGGCATGCTTTGGCTACATGGAATTATTGCTATATATACCTTTTATCAAATTGTAAACATCTTATAGCTCATGTCTAAATCTGCGTGGTTTTTGTAGCCATTTTTGTGCATCAGAAACTTTGTTTTACTTGTTTTGCATAATACTTCATAACGTTTATGCTTACGGGTAGACTGATATACGTATAACGTGGAAATAAACCAAAAATAACTTAGAACCTAACAAAAAAAAATAGCACAATTATAATACGAGATAATAAGCAACATGGATGCAGAACTCACAGGTTAAGCTTCCATACTTACCACCTAGAGATTATTGTCCATACACAGTATAATGATCCTATTAAGCCTCCAGACAAAACTCCTATACGGTAGAAAATACTTGCAGATGCTACTAAGAAGTCTCTGTAGCTGCTAAGCGGTTGTATCATTTGTTTTATGAAATATCTAGAAGGTCAGAAACTGGCTGTGAATATTTAGATGACTGTGACAGTTGTTGAATACAAATTTTTGGACAAATTGAAATGACTATTTCGAAAGTGGCAGTTGACGGAAAACTAAAGTTTGTAAAAACAGTGCACTTTGAATTGAATTAAGATGTATTGTGTATTTTGTGGACTTGCCTTGAGATGAAGTGAAAAACAAAAGTATAGTAATAAATCAAAAGCACGAAATTTCATCCAACATTTTTAATTACCCAGGGGTCAACATTTTTTAACAATAACTTGTGGTAATTAATAAAAATATGAAAGATTAAAAATGTATATACCTATTATACATATAACGGCCCATCAATACCTTTAAAAATAATAATAAAAAGACGACAGAAAAACATTTGTATTTAAATTAAATAGTAACACCAGGAAATAAATACAGATTTCTTCAATTTTAAGACAACCCAGACGTCCTTTTAGCTATGCAATTGAATTCCAGCCAATTTTCGCGCTATACATTTGATTGGCCGATTAAACTAAGTGCTTGCGACATAAACACTAAATGAAGTTGGGTTTAGACTCTAGAGCGACTAATCAGCCTAGTTGTAGTTTAGTAGTATTCAAGTTTGAGCTAGGATTTAAATAAGGATACATACATACATACATATTATCACGCCTCCTTCCCAACGGGGCGGGCTAGGCAGAGACCAAGGCCTTCCACTTACTACGATCCTGGCATACATCTTTCGCTTCTTCCACATTCATCAATCTTTTCATGCATGCTCGTCGGTTTAGAGTACTCTTGACCTGACCTTTCTTCAGAACATCCCCGATTTGATCGTGGTAAGTTCGTCTTGGCCTTCCTCTTCCAGCGTTCCCTTTCACACTCGTCTTATAGATCTGTCTAGTCATTCTTCTCTCATTCATCCTCTCTACATGCCCAAACTATCTAAGCATCCCTTTCTCAATCCGTGTGACAATACTCGTATCTTCTTTCAATAACGGATCAAAAGTCACCGTTGCTAACAAATTAAGGTGTTTATTAATATGCCTATGGCAATTAGGCTGGCTCAGGTTTACCAATGACGATAAAGCAATCAAATTGTCTGTTTATGACTGTAGACACTTTTCATGAGGTTATTTTTAAATAAGTTATTTCCGAACAGTTTATTCCATAAGAATCTTCTCCTGACAAACATAACAAAAAAATAGACAATTAGTTCGTCGGTGTCGATTGGAAGTTATGCGCGTACACGTTCATACATTTTGGTTAGTACATAGTTAGTTCAACAATGCCCTGCAAAAAGTTTTTTGATTACCGAGGGTTCTATAAGTATACATGAGTTAGCTTGGATGGATTTTTTTTCTCAATCACACCAAAACAGCGGCACGTAACTTAATGAAAATTGGCAAGAAGATACCACTTTAGCGTCTAAGGGACCCTTTTGGCATCTTAATATTTATTTTTCGTTTTAAATGTTGTGTTTTTGTTTATATGTAATTTTTTTATTGATACGTGTAATACTTTTGTCCTGATGCCAAATAAATTCTTTTCTTTCTTTCTTACTTTCTATACTATTAAAATAGATAGGTATATTCCTTACTGAAGATGAAAACACATGCGGTCAGTAGTTCGACGTGAATGTTGCATTTAAACTTAAAGTATAATAGAAGTAAATTCAGAAGACTTACAGCTTTCAATATTTACCCACTCCAAATTATTCGAGTATCTGATTGCACAATGTTTAAATTTTATGAATACGGACGGTTCATACTAAAATGCAGAAAGGTACCTACAGCACTTAGGATTAAGTTTAGTACCAGGTCTCCTGGCAAGGAAATTAATTAAAATCCTATGCGTTAAGTTCTTTTAAGTGATGGATTTAACGTTGAATAATATGGTAAGGTCTGGTGTTTTAAATTTTAGGAATTTAACATTGTTTATATTTATTTTATACTTTCTTTTTGAATTTGAACATCCAAATCTTTTCACTAAATAAGCTGTACTGTACTGATTGGATTATACTTATTTATTGAAATCTATCCAATTAATTATTTGAAGTTTAGTGTTTCAACTTCCCGACTATTCGATCCTATTCCCCGAATCATGATAGAGGTACATAATGAAAAATATTAATGAAACTTGAAGCTGAAGCCTGAAACGTGAAACCTATAATTAATTTGTCGACACAAAAATGTTTTGGTAACTCGATTGATAAGAGTATTCGCCCGGTAAGCGGAAACTTGTGAGTTCAATTCCTGCCTAAAACAGTTAGTAAATTATTTAAAAACATTGAAATGAAAGATAATTTTACAGATTTTGACTAACCGTCTACCCGTGACCATGAACGCTGCAAAGGGTTCGAAACGTCGGGTTAAATCAAAAATAAACGCGTTCTAAATCCGTAAAATTATCTTTCATTGCAATTTATAGTGTTCGCGAAAACTCAAGAAAATAGTATATTTAAAAACACATCAAAAAACAGGTTATACACTTAAATCTCTTTTAACTTTATATTTGATAGTAAATAAACAAATAATATCACAATTTTAAGACCGACGCAGATGCCAGAGTATTTTAAAAGTAGTACTACTGCATATCGAATATATTATATACTATAGTTAAGGCCAGGATTACACGGGCTGTTAGGGAACTTCGGATCGGGTATAATCGCTCATACGCGAACAGTTATGGCGGAAACTCAGCGAAACTCACAACTTAGACAGACTTTATGGAATAGCTTTTGGTGGGTTCCGAAACTAGATTTGCAAACAAGTTTCTGGATAGCATCCAAGCCGTGATGTATAGCAAAGGTTTGTTAGAAGATAATTGGCTTGTAAGAACGTTGTGGTGGTACCTATATTTAGATGCAGTCAGAGTTTTGCCATAAACTAGTGCATAGAGTAAAAATAAGTCAAAAATACGGGCGTATATTAGGAAACCTCAATACGAGTATGTATACCAATTAAATGTTGGTTAGAAAGTGTTAGGAACATTTTTTGCAAAAATATAAGATAAATTTAAGTCTTTTTAATTTTAAAAGCCACCTAGAATATTTCTGCCATTCAAAAATATTTTTTTCACAACTATGTAGCTTTATTAATAAAGTAATATTATATGTGCAATAATATTATCCTGTTTTCATGGGAATCAGCTAATTAAAATTGACCCACTTTTAGTTTTTATTCAATTTGATGCGTGCGGTATAATAACCCTTGAGTACGCAATTTTCTTTTTTATTTATTCAGTATGTACCAAACTTGTATCTGTATACAATCAAAACGTCAAAATTAGTAAACAAATCGATAAATAGTAATTCACTACGTATAAAATAAACGATTAGAATAGGTACCCATCAAATTGTGAATTCAGGCTCCGCTTCCGTTGATTTAAAGGCAGACTGCTAAGTCCGGTCAAAGAATAATATTCTTTGGTCCGGTTGACCAAGGAAGTAGGATAAATCGTAGACAAAAATATATGATAAAACCCTAATGTGTTATTATTACTAAAATATTGAAGTTATTACTAAAGATCTTACTTTGCTATCATTTAAGTTTAAAATCAAACAATACAGATCTCAAAAAAAATTTCCAACTTTTAAGTCCTAGATATTTTCCAAAGGAACCAAAAGAAAGATCTGTTTCCTTAGAGACGAGGATGAAGGGAAATTGTTCTTGTCGCCCCAGAGACTTGGATACCGATCAACCGAGACGATTGGCGAAAAGGGACAACTTAACAAGACGGAGTGTTGCCTGATAAGACGGCGATCCAACGTAGCTTCGAACGAGTGAGATAATAAACTAACCGCTATTAGATATTTTGGCTTTTTAAGGTTCTTTTGTCAGGAAAATACCCTTGTGTATTACTTTATATGATATTTAAGCAATTTAATTGCAATTATAATATCAGTATTGAAAATTGAAAAATTATGTCTCAGGCGGGACTCGAACCCGCCATCTCCTCGTATACCATTTCGCGCCTGGCATGCGAGGAGATGCGGGTTCGAGTCCTGCCTGAGACATAGTTTTTTAAGTTTAAATACTCATATTATAAATACCTATGAAATGGTGGGACGTGTAAAAGCTCTTAGGGCCTTACTGCAGATATAAAACTGATTTCTTAATTATACCGATAAAGTAGTAAAATAAAATCTTAAAAAGCATTTTTGTAGCCTGGATGTAAAACTTTATTTCTAACGAACTGTTTCCTTTAATTAAAGCTCAAAAATTTGAGAAAATATAATTAAATAAACATGTAAGTAAGTAGTTAAATTTCCTCACTCGCTTTGAATTTTGTTTTTTATTTATAGGTTTTACCCCTCATGTTACTTTTCACGATCGAATAAAAAACCTTGAAAACGGTCTACTTGTCTAAAAGTTATACAAAAAGATAATATTCGCCTTCAGTTTTTTTTGTATGTTCAAAGACACAATATGTGATAGACAATTACGCTTGGATTAATAAAATATTATTTTAGTATCAAACATAAAAAATAAAGCAACGTAATATGTTATATATTATTTTTCCTTTATTTATTGATGACTTAACCTATATTAATTGTGGGCTTAGGTAGGTTTTATTAAAAGTACACATACTAAATGTATCAAAACGTTCTAATTATTCAATCAAAGGAAGTTTGCTCAAAGGGTCCAGATAAGATTGTAAGAAGTATCAACCTTTCGATGTCCGGTCTGTGACTTTCCAAAGACCCTGCCGATGACTATACATACTCGTTCAGTAGGCTTACTTCATGACACTTGCGCCAACGAAAAAGCAATAATCATAGCTAGTTGCCGCCTTTTGTTAAATGCCAACCATAGATTTAAAACAAAAAACTAAGAATTAAATCAGTAAGGTACAAAATGCCACACTTATTTATGTCTTTTTACTTTATTGTTTATAGTTGTTCACGACGAACCAAAGGAAACTAGGATTTTTGTTCTAAATTATATTTATATTGATTAAAATAAAATTGTTACAATAAAATAAATGTAATAGGTGAAGTTTGAGAGTTGAAGTGTAGTGACACAAATATCGGTCTGGGGATAGTCGTAGTTGGTTCCACGCAATTGGGCCTTACCTAATGACGTGATGGACGGCGCTAGTGATTGGTGGACCAGTGGTTGCAGTGTGGGGGTCCGCTGTTCGAGGCGGTGGTGGTAAAGTAGGTCCTTCGTAGACAATCGTCTATCTCTCTATCTATCTAATACCTTTAAACCAGTACCTAATCCGTTTTTTTAAAATAAACATACATATATTTTTAAAGTAACTAAATATAATTTAAAAAAAAGATACCTTACTTAAACTAAGCTTACCGAGCAAAGCTCATCATTTTCAGTCATCCAGGCACTAAAGTAGCTTAAGTATGACCTAGTATACTATGTTTTATTACTACAAAATTTTAAGATATATAACTTATATTGTTATTTTAATATAAATTGAGTCGATGCTCTCAAATCATCCGTTTCATAATTAAACAAGGCTCAATTCTTGTACTTTTTATAGCATCATATATAACAACTAAATAAATGATACCATTCCTTAATTAATTGAGTTATTCTCAACCATAACAAACAAATTTGAAGATTTCTTCATTATCAAACACGCCACAAAGAATACTGCTTACCTTTTTCTCTCGTAAGGAAAACCGAAAATAGATGGTTCTGCGGAAGTCCATTGTGTTAGGTTTTGCGGGTTTGAATAGCTTCAATAAAGACGTCCTTCACAAGAGTGGAGAAAAGAAACCCAGTTCATAAAAACATTAAGCTGTGGACACAATGTTAGGACATTATTTTTCAAATTTTTATGTGACAGTAGAAAAAATGACAACCTTGATTGGACGTGTATGTATTTTATTATTAAAATCTAGAACGATGCTCAAATTTGAGAAATGAGCTCAAATTTGAGCTATATCATATAGATTTATATGATACAGCTCAAATTTGAGCTCATTTCAATTTGAATAATATAAAACAAATAAACTAATATTACCAAAATGGTCTACGCTCAGTATGAGGCTGTTTTCTACATATTCAAGGTACCAAATCTTGAACGTCACAGTTGGTGACGTTATTAGCCGTCGTGTGAGCTACTCTACTAGGTGGTCAACATTTTAAACCACCGGTAGGCGTTGTTAAGTGAGGATAGCTACTTGTTGACGTGCTAACGCTCTTAGATCCAAAAAGGTGAAGCGATGGCAATTAGGATCTGACTGATTAACTCTCTTTATTTCATTGAAAATATTGTTTCGACTGCTTCAAATGGGATTTGATTGAACTCAAGACCTTTTATGCTCTACCGAGTTAGTATTTGTAGGTATCGATTAGTATATTTAAGTAATTTGCATCAGGTAAAATAAGGAAAGTATCTTAAAAAAAAACGGTTAAGTCATTTAAAAAACTGTAAAAACACATGTCATGTTTTAGATAGACCTACACGAGATTATGGTACTTTGATATTAAATCATACTCAATATTAATTAAAAGAAAAACAGTGTGCCCTCGCCTTTTCTTGAATCCGTATGTTTCTTTCGAGAGTTAAAAATAATTTGAGCAGAGGTTTTTATTGGTCATGATTCAAAGGCGTTAACGGAATGACGTAGGCATACTTTTTGAGTAAATAGCAGTTTTGGGATGTTTGTGGGATATCGTAATGTTTAGCTAACGACGTTTATGAATCGTCAACCGTTTGGACCAGCCATTCGCTGTTTTTAAACTACGGATTTAGCGGTTCAAAGGCCTTACTCCGCAACACAATTGCCGTATATTGTATTGTATCGCTATTAGTCGCATCAATAGAATGTAAAATACTTACACACTTAAGCAAAATGTATGCAACTGTAGATGTTAAATTTGATTAGAAAGTATTGGCCAGCGAGTATCACAAGAACTAATCTGAGGATAATGGTGTGGGCTTCACAATAACCAAAACTGGCTATTTCATTACTTTTACAATTTAAGCTTCATTGTGATTGCTGTTTGTTATCCCAAATAAATAAAGTAAAAAAATAAAATATTCGAATCCATCTGTCTCTATCACTCATACCGATGTCTTAAAGTATCTAAAAGAGACAGATATATCCGTAAATACGAGCTTCATATTGCAGAGTAAGGCATCAGGGCTCGAATCTCGCTACATACTAATAAATGTGATAATGTTCATTTCAACTCCTTAGTCAAGTCAGTATTTAAACTTCATCATATAAAGTACTAGCTGTTGCCCGCGACTTCGTACGTCAATTTCTGTTATTATGATTGCGATTATTATTGCAACATTTTTCACTGATGCTTCGCTTCTATTGGTCGCAGCGTTATGTTATATAACTTAGCCTACCTCGATAAATGGACTATCCAACACAAAAATAAATTTTCCATTCGAACCAGTACATCCTGAAATTAGCGCGTTCAAACAAACAAACAAACTCTTCAGCTTTATATTATTAGTATAGATTTAAATAGCTGTTTCATTTAAACTGACTGTCAAACATCTGTAAAGATTTTCTTTCGGGTGTTAAGAGTGCAAACTTCTCATGATTTGATAAAACGACGCTGGTTTAGGTACAACGATAAGAATATGCTTGAAAAATTCGCGCTGTGACGCAGTGTCTCGCTGGGTTAGCGGTATAAATTGCTAAAATATCATGTAAAGTATCCGTGTATACAGGATAAAATTTTAACCACCTTCCAAAAAAACAAATGACGTATTTTTTCTTTTGGTATAAAAATGCCCAGTACAAAAATGTCAAGATAAAACACTCAGAAAATGACCGCCAAAAATATAAAATTTTGGATGGCCGCCTAGCAACACTTTTTTTACGCGATGCACATCTCATTCATTCATTACGATACCATTCATAAGTGTTTGATTTTCCTTTTATACCATAACAGGCCTAGGACCGTAAAATTTTAAATCTATATTGCGAAAAATATTTTCCGGTGAAAACTTGATTTACATTTTTTACTTCATAAATAGGCTCTAAACACGATAGGTACTGAACGCCTATAAAATTTTTGGAAAGCGGTTAAAATTTCATCCTGTAGGTATATCTTTCAATTATTAAATAGTGTTAAACATACCCTTATTGTAAGAGATAAATAATGACATATCTTTGTTAAGGAAAATGTATCTTTAATGTTTTTCCTTCGGGCTTTTTCTTGACGATTGTTTGATACTGACGAAAAATGTTAACGTAGTACAGTCATCGTCAACAATATACAAACACTTTTAGCATTTTACAAACCTCATAATACAACTTTGTATCAATTATGTCAAAGGTTGAACTATTTTTACTTTTGACATAGGTACGTAAACTTTTTCATATGACCGTGACTGCTTCCTGTCACCAGAATAATATTAAAGTAAGTTTGATAAAACAATTCATCTTATGCTATAACAGATGAAACTAATATAAAAAATAATCAACATGCCTGACCTTCTCATTTATAACCGACAAAAAAAACTTACGTTATCAATGGGGGCTATCGCTAGTGAATTTGCCACTAGAGGCGCTTGTGTCGCGTGAGGTTCAATATCATTCACTTTTCACTGGTTTTAGCGGGCTTTGTTGCATAAATTATAAGTTCTTTAATTTACCTGCTGGAAAGTGATCTCCTTCGTAAAATATCGCAAATATGGATTATTTGGCGATTAATGTGAACGTTTAGCGGAATTAAGAACGAGCGGAATTAAGAAAAAGCGCAAAAATAGGCGGCCTCAAGAGCTACTATTTCAGAAGTTAGTTTGTTATTATGAAGATAGTTATTTATAAATAATAAACCTTAATTAGATTTTTGTTTCGGCGCCGATCGCCTTTACAGCTATACCTCCGGACCTCAGTCTACAGTGGCACCAACTGGTGAGCAAAGAAAAGGTAGTCCCCATTCCGTGCAAATAAGACTAAACAATTTTCATCGGAGTCGCATGAGCCGACGACCAATTAGTTACTCCAAAATATTTAGTAACAAAAGGCAAATTATACAAACTTTGAGTCAATGACAAACAAATGATCCCCAACGATGTTCACGCTTCATGCACGCCAATGAAATAAAAAAAGCGATGTAATTTTCCACGTCTTCATACACTTCATAGTTCAATAACATCAAATTTTAATTTTAACAGTAAGTCACGACCTTTTCTTATAATAATTTCAATAATTTGCTATCGATATAGCTTCCAAATAAAAAAATAAATATACTTCAAAATTAACTATAAATTGTATCGAAGTTTATTATATTATATAGGTTTAGTACATTTTTTTACAAAAAATAACGAAATAACTTCGTAATAAAATACATTAAGTATTATAATTATTAAAGGTAATTTCTAAAAAAAAATTGCTTAGGTAAATAACACAATAATTTGTACCTAAGTGTACACAAGCTTCAGCAAAACAATGGCTACCTAAAAAGCTTTTTTCCAGCAGTATTTTCGGTGAACCATAATCATATTTCCTGGGCGAAAGTCACCGTTATAAGATTAGCGGAACACGAGGTATTGTCTTATCAAGTTAGGACATTAGCTTCTAACAATCTTTGTACCACTAATATAAAAAAGATAAAATCCAAAAATGTTTGTGATAAAATTATTTCTTTTGAATATTAATAAACTATAAAACAATGATGAAGCTCCGTTGACTTACATCGTCAAATTTTAAATACATTTTTCATCACTAACAATGCTTTGGTAGCTCAATTGCGGTAAACGAAAGGTAGCACGGGTTCCAGTCCCACTGTGGCATTAGATACCTTACCCTTAGAATAATAACACCTAGAAACCGAATGTAAGCAGGAAAAACACGCAACTAAAACTTAACTGCTAGTAAAAACTTAAAACTGAGCTGTCAGTGCACAACGTCACGCTAAGTCAAACACAGCTCGCGAAAAATAAGTTAAAATGACTGTTTCCACTATGAAAAAGTGTTCTAGCATATCAGAGAAACAAAAAGAAAGTGATAAAGTTTCGTTTCACAGGTAAGTACTTACATTTTATACATTTTCTGTACATACGTAAATGTGTTTCAAATTACTTGTTTTTAATTCGATTAAAAACAAGTAATTTGAAACACAAAACCTATCAACATCAGTGTTGCTAGTTTTGGGGAAAAAAATTTCACACAGTTTGTTTAGTTGGTTTTTAATATTGAGAAAAATATTGAATTTGCCATAACAGCTATTTAATACTGTCTGGACTAAATGTTGGTGTTATTAATTCTATGGAAAAAATTTCTTAATGTGAATTTATACAATCATACAGGCATTTAAATTTAAACATATTGAACGGTGGCATTCGTCATTAGATTAATATATATACTTATTAATGTAATCATATTTTCTTATGTACATATTTAAAGATCATACAAAATACATGGCAAATCGTCGTATAACAAAACAACACGTTTTCCTATTTTTTGTGGGTAAACGCCCGATGATGGTAACACTGAAGCCATATTTGTGTGCGTTAGAAGAGCGTAGATTTATTTAGCTTACACACACAAGGATAATTAAATGATGGCACGCGTTTACGCTTACGTTTTGGTTCAGACGCGGCTTCTAGGTGTTTATTCTAAGACCTTACCTTTCATTACTTTTTCATTTCATCATCATTTTGTCTAGTTTAGCTTACAATTTCTTATAATTTTAATTTTATGTATTTTCAAATTTTGACATTTGTAATAAAATTTTCTTGTTGTTTTGGCAGATATTGTTACTATTCGATACCAAAGGCATCCATACTGTCAAACTCTTTATTTCCTAATTTTGATCTAAATTCTTTTAAATTTCGGTTCTGAAACTTTTTGGTTTGCCATTTTTAGATTAATATTTGAAATTCAAAATTGTTTGATCGTGCCTCGAGAAGCCCATGGCTAGCACGTCAATTCAGTTTACATTCAGCTTTAGTAGACTACTCTCGGCATTCGTAGACTTTACTCGGCATTATTACGACAATCGGCTTTAGAAAAGCCAAGTTAAAGTGAACTCCTCGCACATTTGACCGGTGCTTCTGGACCCTGGCACGGTCACGTAGACCTCCGGGCCATCTCTATCCAGTGCTTCTAGACCCTGGCACGGTCACGAAAACCGCCGGGCCACCTCCATCCTGCGCAGCTGGACCCCGGCTTGGTCAGGCAGACCGCCGGGCCATCTCCTCTTTGCTGCGCAGTTGGGTCCTGGCGTAGTCGACCGCCGGGCCACCTCTACTCCTCAAACTTATCAAATTTGGATTTATACTTAAAAATTTAAGTTACGTTAATAATTATCTTTCACTTCGTCTAATATACCTATTAGATACTTTATCTTATTTATCTTGTATTATTTTAGTTTTTAGGGAATAGTCAATATAGAGGTAGGTTCCCTTAACTTTTTCTCTTATCTCATTTTCTTTTGTAGCATAGCAGAACTTACTAATTCTATACAAAAAAATCTATAACCTATCCGAGGTCGCTATAAGGCTCAAAAGGCTAACCACGTTGCCACGCTAGATAACGGGGCTTATCCCCAGGCCCAGGTATAAGCCAGCCTTTGGATCGAGAAACATATTATCTAAACGCTTTCACAATACTAGGTAATAGACTGGTGTCAAAGGTAACAGAGGACTTAACTTAGAAATAGGCTACTTGATACATATAAAATTTAGCACAGTAAAAGTACATAGGTAATACATTTATTTTGCTATAGTTTTTATAGTTTTACACTCAAGATAACATAATATTCATCGATTTCAATTACTAAAAGTGTAAAGGTTCAAATTTTAAATTTGTATTTTGTTATTTTTGAACTATGATAAAGCTGTCGGCCATGTTATGACGTCATAGGTATCTATGCAAACTTCAAGACGGATCTTATGAGTGAAATTCTTTAAGAAGCATACGTCATAGTTAAGAACCCTATGATCTGACTTTGAAATTCATTAAAAAAGTGACTGAGTGTTACTGTTACTAATTTCTCTTTTTATAGATACCAGAAACCGTTTGTGTTGGATTCGTAAAAGTAGTTAATACTCGTAATATAAAAATTTTATATTTTTGATCAATATGACGAGATATGACGTCTTAAAACAGATAATCTAGAGTACGAGAGAGAGCCTACTATAACACGATACTCGCATTATTGCATGTTGAATAATGGAAATGTATCAATATTGAAAATTTATTTTATGAAATGTGTTTCTTTTATTGGTTTTTCATTTCACATCAGATGTCCAGTTATTCCCAAGACGAAATAAAATTGTTCTGAAACAGAACGATAGCTATTTTTAAATAACATCATCCAAGACTGATCTGTTTATTGAAATGGTTCCGTATTCAGGTCTAGTTGTAAAATGTACAGGGTTAGCGGTACTTAAATATTAATAAGTTTTTACTCAACAATTTGGGAGGGCAACGCACAGGTAAGCCTCGTTTGGATAAAATCTTGATGACGATGATACTGAAACAATGCTGTATATCATTTTGAGGCTAACTACTACACACGTGTACAGCAAATGTACGAGTATTAATCATTCAGCTAAATGACGCCCACTGATAGTCATAGGCCTCCTATAGAGATCACCACAGTGATCAGACTCGTGCCACCAATATCCAGCAGCTTTTCGCGAACTTTACCAAATTGTCTATCTACCTGGTGGACGACCTTTTTTTTTACAAACTATGGGCTTACTCTTGACTACATACTTAAATATACGGTTAAGAAGAAGCCTGAGATGGAGCGAGCTTACCCAGAAGCAGCCAAGTGGCACTGGTTCTCCCACACACCAGAGGAACATAGAAAACTGTTTGGCGCTGGACTCCAGCAGAAGGGTGGTAGCATCCAGGCAGCCTCTTACGAAGTCTACCACCGCAGGGGGATCTGTTAGCCGTCATCATTGGTTAGAAAACCAAAGATGCCGTTGTCCAGGGTGGACCACTAGGAGGTAGATCCCACCTCCGCAAACTACAGACATACATATACCTATATACAGATCGTCGACCGGTGCGCGGTCGCCAACCATCAAACCTTTCCGACCAACGGTCATCGGCTCTTTTCACTGTTTCCCGCCCATTGCCACTTCAGCTCTGCAATTTTCCAAGCAAAGTCGGTTATCTAACTCTTCCAAAACATATATTAGTTCTACAAATCTTATTATTTTTGATTCTATCGCGTAGATAAAAAAACCAAGCATTGCTGTCTCCAATGCCGACTGTGCAACCTGGAGCCTTCCTATATGGAGATCTATATTTTAGTTCCAGTTTCATAAGTCATCAACAACACGCACTGGTCAGGAACACTGAAGTAATTTAAAACTATATCTAAATTGGAATCAACAAAAGATCTCTTTCTCTACAGCTAGACTAGTCATTTTTCGCAGCTTCCCGATCTCTACCTTGTTGAATTCGACGAGAGATCGTTTCAATTATCGATCGTTAAAATTAGATTTACGTCACTTGAGTTAGTTGCAACAAAACTTATAATGTAATTTTAATATAATATATCTTTTTTTTTTCAAAAACGTGATATATAAGGTAACACGGATTTTCGGATTAAACGGATGGATTAAATAGCATGCAAAATAGTAATTATTCCTTTACGCACATCGTTTGACAGCTTTTACTGTAGTTAGCAGATTTTGGTATGTCATTGAATACAAGTATTATACAAGATTAGCCTATCAGTTAAATCACTTACTTTTATAAATAATTTTACTAACCATTCGTTTTTCATATTTCCAGTTGAACCCTAAAACGGAATAAACAAGCCCTAGTTTACTTTAGAGAAGTTGCTTGATTAAATTTTAAATTGAACTTTATTGTTGTACGAGTTAGTTTCGAAGTGTTTACCAAAGAATAAAAATGAAAACATCAGCGTTGCTATAAATATAAAATGGAAGGTGCGAAGTTTTACAAAAAGATGATACTGTTTTTGAAGTTAATTATAAGTTTTTAGCTCTTGTGCTTGTTACTTAAGTGGCTAGAAAAATACAGATATTCTAATTCCTTTTCATATTAATTGTTTCTTGACAATTATTTCTTGAAAACAATCAATATATATCAATTTACGGGTTTAACTCGAGTTTATTATTGGTATATTTTGGTTTATCATAACGTTTCGAACTTGGTTGCGTTCGTGGTCATCTTGATGACTCTGTAATAGGTATAAAGTGTCAAGTAATAAATCGTAAACTGCGTGCCTTATTATATATTTTTTTAAATTGAATGTTAAGTACTTATGCACTGCATACTCTCAGCTTTTATAAAGTACGCGGAAATAGTTCCCACGTAGCCTGTATATGCGATTAAGGACCAAAAATGTCGTAGCAAAGAACAGGGGCCGACATAGTATGAGGTACCAAAGTAGTACAAGGCCCACGTAAGTACTACTCGCTAGCATTTTGATTGAGCCACTTCGATTTAAACTACGGCCCATCAGTATTCATTCCAACATCACTTGACTGTAAGTAATATACAATTAATAACAATAAATTGTTGCCAAATTCTATCGGAACGAAAAGATATTCTCACACTTTAACCTGTTCAAACAACCGTATTACGTAGACTCCTATTACAAAATAGGAACTGAACATTTTCACTGTTCAAATATAAATTTGACCAGTGAAAATACCAAATATCGAAATATCATTTTAGAATGGCTAGCGCAGAAATCAAATAGGACATGAATTCTGACGTTCAAGTAATTATTCATGCAAAGTTTGTATTTGGCTTACGTAAAATGATACTGCATTGCTTGATTGACTAAGCTTAGCTTTACTTAGTGTATGTGTAAGGATACGGATATTAGGATTGTTAAAAAACCTGATTTCAAAAGAAAAGATTGGGTTCCTATTTTTAATCAATGGTTTCCTCAACAAATGCAGCATTACAGAATTCAAAACACTGTTTGTAGACTATTACTATATCCCTTTTCTAAACGAATCTGAATGGAAAATATCGGTTATATAAATCTTTCCGACCGAGAATCGAACCTAGACTCTTGTGCAGTAGGCGAACAACCGCACTACAACACTTACGTCGTCAATATTGACTATATATCTTAATTTATATATCAAAATATTACTCTCTCCCCTTTAATTTAGATTTAGAAAATTTAGAAAATATGGCTGCTCTAAATCTGTCTGACCGGGAATCGAACTCAGGATCCTTGCGCAGTAGGCGAGCAACCGACCCACAACACCTGCATCGTCAATACTGATTAAATAAAAAAAGTCGGTTGATTTTTATCATTGTTCTAATTCCGAAATAAATAACTATTACTCCTAAATCATTTGTTAACTCAAAACACTATTGTTATACACGGTGCATTTTAAACCACGTGTAAACCGAAGCCCACGTTATGTAACCATTATGTATAACATCTTGGCAGTGTTATTTTTATTTTTAAAGCAATACTTTTTTTTATAAAAATATAAAATAATAGGGGTTAAAGTATAAAATTGCCGTTTTGTATGGACGACATCGAGAAAAGTCATTTTTCCATACTAACAATTTTTTAGTTTTTTTTTAATCGCCTGAACCGTTTTCGATGCTATTAAAGGTGAAAGTTAGATGGTTATAAAGCTACGCATTATAGTATTTAAATTTCTGAAAATCAAAGTATATAATACAAATATACTTAATTGAAGCAAGAATGTCAGCTGACACATTGTAAGGGGTCTTTTCAACAACTTCCTTTGAAGTAATAGGCACTAGTATTGCATTTTTTTTTAGTCAAAAGTTACTTTATATAATTTTTGATACAATACAAAAAGAATTACGCAATAATATGACTATACTTAAGAGCTATAAACAAAATAATCGGCAATTTCATACTTTAACCCCTATTATTGGTTTAGCTATTGTTTTTGAAACACGCTGTGACGCGCACGGATGCACCTGTGTAGGGTTCATTCATCCGGGGCCCCGCTGCAGCAAAATAATACGTCAGTGCGCGTCACAGAGTGTTACAAAATTAAAAGTCTGAATAAATATTAAATATTTTTCAAAAAAAAATTTTATTTACGGATTTAATAACACTGCCATGATGTTATACATAATGGTCACATAACGTAGGCTTCGTACCATTAGGCCACCGAGACACTGCGACACGGCGCGAATTTTTCAAGCATATTCTTACGCTGCAAGCCAGCGTCGCGAGGAGATGCGGGTTCGAGTCCCGCCTGAGACAAAATTTTTCAAGTTTATATACTGATATTATAAGTGCAATTAAGTTGCTAAAATTTCAAATAAAGTATACTTCGTTTTTCAGGTGGTTTGAAATGCACCCTGTATAATGGGGGCTATCGCTAGTGAATTTGCCACTAGAGGCGCTAGTGTCGCGTGAGGTCCAATATCATTCACTTTGTACTGGTTTTAGCGGAATTTGTTGCATAAATTATAATTTCTCTAATTTACCTGCTGGAAAGTGATCTCCTTCGTAAAATATCGCAAATATGGATTATTAGGCGATTAATGTGAACGCTTTAAAAGCGGAATTAAGAAAAAGCGCAAAAATAGGCGACCTCAAGAGCAACTATTTCAGAAGTTAGTTTGTTGATATCAAGATAGTTATTTATAAACAATATAACCTTAATTAGATTCAAGATATAACACTTTGTTTCGACGCCAATCGCCTTTGCCAGCTATACCTCCGGACCTCAGTCTACAGTGGCGCCATCTGGTGAACAAAGAAACGGCAGTCCCCATTGCAACTCGATGCGCAGTCCGATACTCGTACAAAAATGCAATGTCCTCAATTGAATGATTTACGATATTAGTATATAAACTTGAAAAATTTTGTCTCAGGCGGGACTCGAACCCGCATCTCCTCGCGGGTTCGAGTCCCGCCTGAGACAAAATTTTTCAAGTTTATATACTGATATTATAAGTGCAATTAAGTTGCTAAAATATCAAATAAAGGATTTACGATATTTATGTCAACTTTAAAACCCGACCAAAATATGTGGACATGGATCCGTGGCCAACTCGATCTGATCTCGGGACCGGTGGAGACAAGCCCATGCTATAGTATGGTTATTTATGTCATCTTGCATCTATTCGATTTATGTAACTTAAACTAAAAGTGCACCCTTATTACACTGATTGTGTATCTATTTATTCATAACTAGCTGTTGCCCGCGACTTCGTAGGCGTCAATTTCTGTAATTATGATCGCGATGATTTAGCAACATTTTTCACTGATGCTTCGCTCCTATTGGTCGCAGCGTGATGTTATACAGCCTAAAGCCTTCCTCGATAAATGGACTATCCAACACAAAAATAATTTTTCAAATCGAACCAGTACTTTCGGAGATTAGCGCGTTCAAACAAACAAACAAACTCTTCAGCTTTATAATATTAGTATAGATAAGCAGTATCAAATCAATTAATTTCGTTCAAATTTCAGCTAATAAATCTGAACCCTATCACAAGTTAAGCTCAGTTAATCACCAGATAGTCACAAAGTTAAGAACTCGTCAAACATTAACAATCCCTCTCAACTCATTAGAAACAGTCTGATGCTTCGTCACGCCATCTCTTCAACAGATTTGAAGTTACGCTTTTCAGATTATGTCGTTGTGTAAATACTAAAATGTGACGCAATTCTGTCTGATATCTACATTACGAAATAACATCGCACAAAACTTAGATTTAACTAAAAAAAGACGTGTGGCACTCGGAGACTGCCGCGGTAAAGCTATTGCATAGCATTTTTTATCATTTTATGCAATTATAAAACTAAAAAGTATCACCGCTGTGCCGGTCGGAGTGGGGTGTTAGGTTATTTTCGTCACGGAATTTCTGGATTCGGTCTCCACGCTCAAGGCCCGCGATAGAAGCTATGCAATAGCTTAATTTTATAATTTTATGTATTTTCTAATTTTACTTTTGTAATTAAATTTTTCTGTTATTTTGGCAGATATGGTTACCATAGGCAACCATACTGTCAAAATCCTTATTTTCTTCTAAATTTTTAAAATTTCGGAAATTCAAAATTGTTCGATCGTGCCTCGCCCCGAGTGTTAGGTTAGGTTATTTTCGTTACGGAATTTCTGGATTCGGTCTCCACGCTCAAGGCCCGTGATAGAAGTTATGCAATAGCTTAAAAATTAAAAAAGTTACATTAGAATTCGTTCTGTAGTTTTTGCGTAAAAGAGTAACAAAAATCCTTGCATTTGTCTACAATACAGACATACATACATATACATATTATCACGCCTCCTTCCCAACGGGGTAGGCAGAGACCAAGGCCTTCCACTTACTACGATCCTGACATACATCTTTCGCTTCTTCCACATTCATCAATCTTTTCATGCATGCTCGTCGGTTTAGAGTACTCCACTACAGCCTCATAAACTTTCACATTTATAATATTAAAATTAATAATAAGATAAGTTAACTAATATTATAATTAGTCACGCGGTCGGAGTACTGAGTTAAGGCCCGGTAGGTCGGCATTAATGGATCAATATCTATCGATCGCTTATTACTATTACGGAGCGCCTAAGCGCACCGTAAGCGCCAGCGCGCGACAGTACGGGCCTGACGAGCCGCCGCGCTCACGTATTTTGTAGTTATTTAAACATATTTAATGAAATCAAAATCAGCGTATTTGTATATAAATATTTAGTAGCTTTAAGCAAACATAAAAAAAATATTTAAAATGACCATAGTTTAGTCGTTATATTGAAAAACCATTTCGAAAAGATGTAGGTCTATTGAGCCAAGTTAATTAATTCGTGTAACCGATAACGAAAGTGTCTAAACTATATTCTTAACTAATCTAATATATATAATTTTTTCAGACTTTAAAACGCTATTTTCTACTTCTCAGGTGGGTTTTAAAAGCTTAAAAACGCTGCCTCTTAGGACTACGTCGCCTTAAAATCTCGGGGTCCTGAGGCCTTACTACGCCACACGAAGCCCGTATTCATGGATATATCTATCCCTTTCAGATACTATGACACGTTGGTATAACTGAGAGAGACAGTTGGAGTCGAAAATACGGACAAAGTGTTAGAGAGTAACCCCATTGGTTTCTATCCCCGGTCCGGCAATAAGAGATTGAATTTGCAAAGCAATTCGAACATTGCTCGGGTTTGTGATCACCAACCCGCCTTAAGGAAACGTTATGATTATGCCTGTACCCATCATTGCTGTGGTAACTGGACTATAATGATGGAGGCCTTTGGATTGGAGGCCTTGCGATAGGATGAAAATATCCATACATTCTCAAAAACTTTAGCATTTACAATATTAATAAAAAGTAAAATAAGATTTGAAACAGGACTAATTCTTGTTTTATAAGTTTTATTTGATTATACCAGTACCCATCATTGCTGTGGTAACTTGAATTCGATGATGGAGGCCGTTTCCCTGCAGTGGGATGAATATTTAGAGGCTACTACTATACTTTTTTCTTATGTACTTGACAAATAGAAAGAAGGTACGTCGAAGAAATAAACAGAAACCCAAAACAAATGCCCAGCTCAATTTCACTGTAACACTTATTTTATCTTACGACTCTCGTAACATTGATGTCCTGGGGGCAAGGGTTCACTTTACTGATATTAATTAAACATCAATATACATTACCTACTGTTTGGGAAAAGGCTAAATCACTTTAGGACAGAATAATGTGACATATAAATGAGCAATGAAGTATCGTTAAGGGTAAGACATTTCTGTCAATTGAATCTCATAATAAATTATAGTTTTATAAGGTATAGCAAATACAAAGTTGTAATCGAAAATACCGGATCAAGATCTTGGTGTCCAGTGGTCGACCTCCGGGTTGGGCATCAAGAATTCTCGGATTTGTGATCACCGACCCGTATTTGGCAATTTGATTATGCCTGTATCATTGTTTTGATAACTTGAATTCTGTGATGGAGACCTTTGACTTGCATTGCGATGATTATACGCCTTTTTTTTACTGTCAGTAAAATGTGACGAATCTCGATCGTGATCATACATATATTAGCACCATTTTTGTAACGAAACATCCACGCAATGACGCAATTTCAATATCGTAATAAAATTCACAGAACCAAGTAAATTACATGACATTGTTTCTTGATTTAATCAGACGTCGGATTCCTTGGTGTCACTTACATTCTGTGACTTCACACGACGGGAGTGATAATGTAATATGTAAAGTACTTATCCGTAAAAACCTTCAATATCTTGGGAAAAGTGACGTACACAATTTCAATACCAGACATAAAGATAAACTTGCCTTTCAAACATTGAGTCTGCGAAAAGTGGGAAATTCGGTCATGGGAAATTACATTCGCATTTTTAACAAATTACCTTGATCTCTACTCGTTGGACTTAAAGTTGAAAATCAATACACTGACCTTTAACTTTTTAGGTAGGTTTACCTGCCGTTGTCTCTACATCGGTATGTCAAAGTAATTTGGAAAGAAAATTAATAAACTATTAAATGATTAAATAAATAATATAAAATGTATGCCATGAAATTGTTTCAGCCTGCATTGGCAAATATCTTGTAGTAAGCATAATTATTTAAAAACAAACTGACAATGATTATACTGACCGAGTTTCTAGTGGTCTGTACATGTGACTGCGGGACATAGGTGGGATTTACCATGACCATGTTAAGGAATCAAGGTCTTGGCGACCGCAATGTCATAGTTAAGATAAGACGCCGCTAGCTATCCTAATCTGGCATAATAATAATTAAAAAAAATTGTGATCCCTTTGAATAACTATTTTAAGCATTCGTATTTTCGAAACCAGAAACAAAGAAGGTACCACAAACACCCAGACCAGAGAAAATGTAGAAACATACTTTTTTTTCTACATTTTCCCGTCCGGGAATCGAATCCGGGACCTCGGAGAAGGCGATACCTTGAAAACCGGTGTGTACGCCACTCCGACACGGAGGTCTTCAAATAATCACCCTTTAAGACGAGAAGAGGTGGTTCTATTCTGTTTTGGGCCGGCCGCGGCAACACATAGCTTCAATATACATAGCTATATGTATTTGTACAGTAAGCTCTTGATCAAACGCGGCGTATATTCAAAAGCGTTTTAGGGTGGGGTCTTACTAACAGCAGTTTTATTACTCGTATCTTATCATATTATAGTTTAAAATAAACGAACGCCCCGTTGGTCTAGTGGTTTAAATACCGGGCCAAGATCTCGGGGTCCGAAGTTCGATCCCCGGGTCGGGCAACAAAAAGTTTCTAATTTTCGAACGTTGCTCGGGTTTGTGATCACCAACCCGCATTTGGCAAGCGTGGTGATTACGCCAGTTCCCATCATTGCTGTGGTAACTTAAATTCATTGAGGCCTTTTCCCTGCAGTGGGATGATTATAGGCTGTTACTTTCCTTTTTTTTATAGTTTAAAACAAGATCAGTTAATTTGCTATGAAGCAATTAACGTAATTATAAGATATAAGTTGCGCATACAGTTAACAAATTATCCCCTTTTTAGCTAATGGTAAACTAGTTTTAGTGCAAGGTGTGTTGGTGCATAATTATTATTGATGATCAAATTATTTGGCACCAATTCCAAATTAGCTACAAAGAACATCGGTCAAATTTCAAAGAAGCTGGACCTGACATTCATTATAGATGGGCACTTTTAATTTTGTATGATTTTGTTAGAAAACATCATTGTAAATATGAAAGTAGCAAAATATTTCATCAAAAACTTCACTAATTGGAAATATAAATATTTTTATCTTTTTAGGTTAGGATGACATTCAATAATTTTTACAACATAATACCTAAGGTTTTGAGTGAAATTATGGTTCTTAGACAACAAGTAGCAGATATCACAGTCCAATAAACAAAATGCGGGTCAAAAGAAATAAACACAGAACAAAATATTGCACACTACGTTTCAAAGCAAACGCAAAGATCGACTGCAAGACAACACGGACACCGGTAAAGACATCTGTCATTTTAAAAACTGACGTTCCATTACTCGCTTTCAAATGTCATTTGAAACACAATAATATTATTCTCGAATTCAAATGATAAAGTAATATTTTTTAAGTGAAATTATATTGTGCTACTAATTATATAAGAACGCATAACAAACCTTCAAACACGGTCAGACACGTTCAAAAGCTACAATACTGTTATCCCAACCAAAAAAATAAATTCGGAATATTATTTTATTTCTCAAAAACCACAAGTTCTTTTGATGTATAAATAATTCATAAAATATAATTAAAAATACCTTATTTTTTAAAATACAAGTCATTAATGCCCACGTTCAGGTACGATTTGGCCATCGTTCTTTATGTTACGAGCTACGAGCAACAAACATATTTTTTGGATATTTTTTAATGAAAATTGTTTTAAAACAAGACGATATATAATATACGAACTTAACTAAGCACTTGCCGGCTTCAAAGCATAAAAGCGGTTGAAATAATTGTTTTGACAGATTGATAGGCTTTCCATTATGACGTTATTAATTTTCTTTGCATCATTCACCACAAGCAAAACAATCACGCTGTAACTGAGGCCTCACCTCACTAATAAGCTGCCTTATCTGACATTCCGGCAGAGCTATTTAGGTAGCTAGGTAGGTTACGTCTCGCGGCTTGATTTGTAGTTACAATCCCTAGAACAATTTAGTTTGGTTTCTATTAACATAACGATCATTGATATTACAAATTATTTTTATAAATACCAAGACAGGTCTGAAGCGGTTGTATCTTGCTCGCTTGCGTGCGTGCTCACTTGCGTGTGTGCGTGCTCACTTGCGTGTGTGCGTGCATGCGAACGTGTGAGTGTGTATTTGTTGCAGTTCATTATTTAAAGTAAAATTAGGGATTAAATATATAATATACAATAAACATAAATCGTTTTTATAAAGCTTGTACAACAAATTGGGTAGGTTTTCAAGTTACTAATACTGATACACGATAAGAGTAATTTGCATAATACATATTTAATTATTTTGTTTGTGATATTACACCAATGCCACAGTAAAAACATACGGAAGAGTAGCTTAACTAAGTATATCATAGATTTTATCGGATGGAAAATGTCAAAAATCTGTTATTTTTTTCCGTTGTTGAACAATAACTTTGTAACATAATCAAAGTAGATTCCAGACATAATTGCTCCGCTGCTATGTCAAAAAATACTTAAATGCCAGGGAAACATAGACTACTCAAGGTACGTCTTGTGTCATTACTTCGAAAATGGCGGATACTAAGATAAAAATAGCTATATAGTATATAAACTGTAAGTTAAAGTGCCTTTCAGTTAGCCACTTACTTTATGATTTCATTAAAAGTTGACGTGTTCATTTAACACTAGAAAGAGATAAACACTCATAATATGATCAGGATTAAAAACTACCGCATTTTTTTTGCCTTAGAGCCGGTAATACTTATACGTAGTTTTTTCCCATAGTATACCAGACATACTATTTTAATGTCGACAAAATAATTCAATCGATTCTTTGCAAAGTTTTATACTTGTAATACTGTTCTACAAGTCTACTGTGGCGCTACCAGTTTACTGATATACATCGCAATAAATTTTATTTTGCCGTGTTGTTAAGGCAAAATAATAAATTGAGATTTAATCAAAATGTACGAATTACATGTTTAGTTACTACTACAGTGAAAATTAAGTAGTATTAATGTTTTTTGACCTTTACACTAATAATTATGGGATCGACGATGAGAAGACTCGACGTAGTTTCCCAAATGCTGCCCAACCCAACTGAATTCTTCTGTTCACCTCATCCTCAAAGTTGTTTTTACCTAACTGCAGTATCTCCCCAGGGTCACATAACCTTAACCTAAGTGGCGTGCATTTGGAGAGGCATATGTCCAGCAGTGGACTGCAACAGGCTGATGATGATGATGATGACACTAATAATAAAAATACGAAAGTAACTATGTGAAAATTGGTGTTTCTTGCTCTTTTAAGCAAAATCTGCTCATTGGATCTACTAAAATAAGAGCTTCATTAGCCTTTATCAGGTAAGAGAACCAAAAACCTAAATAGACCTCTAAAACGAAATCAATTTATAATAATCAACCTTAATTTTAAATTTATACAAAATAATTTTAAACTTTGTTCCTAACATTATTATTGACTTGGTGAAACAACAAATTCAAATTTACACAGCCATTATTTGTTAAATTAATAATTAAATAACCAAAACTAGTCAAAATCAAATAACCACACAAACTAATTAAAACCTTATAATCACAACATTAATGTTAATTTGTAAATTGAAAATAATTTAATTGTATGCTCTTCACATATACGTACTTATCTAAACTAGCTGTTGCCCGCGACTTCGTCCGCGTCAATTTCCGTTATTATGATCACGATTACTTTTGCAACATTTTTCACTGATGCTTCGCTTCTATTGGTCGCAACGTGATTTATATAGCCTAAAGCCTTCCTCGATAAATGGACTATCCAATACAAAAATATTTTTTCAATTCAAAACAGTACTTCCTGGGATTAACGGTTCAAACAAACAAACAAACTCTTCAGCTTAATAATATTAGTTATAGATTAATGAATTTGGTCATACAAATGTGGTTTGAATATAACTATATTAGCTTGCCATATACCTAATGTAGGACGCCCTCAGGCTAAGTGGAGTGATGATTTGCGCAAGATGGCTGGCAAGAGCTAGATGCAAGAAGCCAAGGATCGACCTAAGTGGCGTGCGACTGGAGAGGCCTATGTCCAGCAGTGGACTGCGATAGGCTGATGATGATGATGATAAAATGTTTGTATAATTTTAAACATACTCACGAATGGACGTACTTCTTGTGTACTTGTTTATATATAAGTGAGTATATAAATAAGTTAGTAACCGAATAATAATTGTATACAAATATTTACTTTTTCCGCAAAAAGTAGTATATTCAGTAGGCTCTACATGGTAGATTGGCGATCATAGTGTAAACATATTTCAAATTTAAACTTATTTATCGGCTTAATGACAGTGGATGTTCAAAAGGATTAATTAAAGAAAAAAGACGATGATTTTCTTTTCTAATCGCTTTTGTTATTCAAAAGTACATTAATTATTGTTTGCTATAATCAGCATTTTACAAAATACAACTGACTGTGGTATTTTCTACAGATTTATAGTTTCTTCCCTTCAAGTAAGTATAGGTACACTTTTGAGTCAGTCCCTAAAAATTTTCATAACTTCGTTAAAAAGGTCTTTAATATCAAAGCATTAAATTGTACACGATTTCATTTGATATCGACTCGCGATTCTACTCGGATTTCGCTACTTATGAATTAGTTTTTTGAAATTTTGTACCTTGTAAGTAACTTGTTTTTATGAGTTTCCGATATTACGGTACTCTTGCAAGCGCCATGATCAATTAAAATTCTGTACTTATTATTAGCATAATTAACTCCTACTAATTCAAACCTACCGAGATGAATAAAAGAGTGAGTCTACTTTATAGTATTATCTTTTGTTGTTTTCTGGTTAAATCCTCAAGACACATAAAATGTACGTAGATCACACATTTCTGCACGTATGCTCACTGCGATAGGGTTGAAAATGGTGTAATTTAGCTGACTCTATTAACCCTTACGCGAAGGCAAATAAGGAAACGTTTTGAAACGTGATTCGGTTTGCGTGAATCTTATTTTGGTTTTAAGATTTTTATTCAAGCGTTACAATATACAGGCTGAAATTTTAACCACTTTCCAAAATTTTTATAGGCGTTTGGTATCGTATTTAGAGCCCATTTATGAAGTAAAAACTGTAAATCAAGCTTTCACCCGAAAATATTTTTCGCAATATAGTTTTCAATTTTGCGGTCCTAGGCCTGATAAGGTAAAAAGGGAAAATAAAAACGTATGAATAGTATCGTAATGAATAAATGAGATGCGAAAAAAGTATTGCTAGGCGGCCGTATCAAAAATTTTCGATTTTTGGCGGAAATTTTCTGAGTGCTTTATTTTGACATTTTTGTACTGGGCTATACCAAAAGAAAAAATACGTCATTTGTGTTTTGTCTCGTAGATTGATATATTAAAATTTGGAAAGTGGTTAAAATTTCATCCTGTATAATTGTACCAGAAGATAGATGCTATTAATATTATAAACACGAAAGTTTGTAAAAATGTATGGATCTTTGTTACTCTTTCACGCTAAAACTACTCAACGGATCTAAATGAAATTTGGCACAGTGTTAGTTAGCATCTTAATGAAAATCGGCACAGTGTTAATTGGCTGACTGGAATGACATATAGGCTACTTTTGATCCCGGGAAAAGGTACGGTTCCTGGATAATATCAGTACACAGTTTTAAATTAAAAAATCCTCGCTTACGAAGTTGCGGGCAACAGCTAGTATTACCTACATAAATAAATCTTACTTATTACTGACATTATAAATGTGAATGTTTAATTTTTTTTATGGGTTTTCACAATTTATGACTAAATGTATGTTTTGGTTTTGTTGGCTGTTGTTTTTTTTTTTGTCTATCTTCCCATATGTTTAATTGGTTGTTCATTACTCAATCACGCTTTAATGAATGAACAGATCTAAATGATATTTATCAGGAAGATAATACATAATGAAATTTTAAAAACCTTCCAAACTTTAACACATCAATCTTTGAGGAAAAAAACAAATGATATTTTTTCTTCTGGTGTAGCCTAAATCAAAAATGACAAGATCTGGAAAATTTCCGTAAAAAATCGAAAACTTTTGATACGGCCTCTTTGCAATACTTTTTTTGCATCTCATTTATTCATTACGATACTATTCTTAAGTTGTTGATATTGACTTTATACCTCCACAGGCTTAGGACCGTAAAAACTGGAAACTATGTTGTGAAAAATATTTTCGGGTTAAACTTGACTTACCTTTTTTACCTTATAAATGGGCTCTAAAAACGATATTTAAGGACAATAAAAAAATTAACGGTGATGAAAAAGTTATCTTGTATATGATCAGGCATAGCATAATATATTAGGCTACTTGAAATCACTTGAGAAGTTTACGGTTCTCGTAGGATGACTAGGTTTGATTTTCTTTAAAGTGACCGTCATGTTTTTTTGTGCAATGATCGTCTAGGGGTCGAAAAATAATATAATTTACTTTTCATCCTTAAATCAGTTTCCGCGGGATTTATTAATTAGTTGCCTTGAAATAGGTATCTTCCAGTCTATACTGGAAGAACCTAGTTCCAACTTGGCTAGTAGGTATGCTCGCTGGTGTGGCGGACAGTCGCTGACTCTCAGTTAGAATTAAGTTTGAGTAATTACCTAATTGTATATAGGGCTGGCATATCTTTGTGAGATAAAAGTCCTCACAAAAATATGAGAATAAAAAAATAAAATAGTAATTATTATTTTTCCATCAGAAAGAAAGAAATGAAAAAGGATATTAACGCGAACGAAGTAGCGAGTAAAATATCACTTACATGGTTCAAAAGTACATAAGTATATAACTATTTAAAACACTTGGTCTGTGGAAATCAGAAACCAAAAAAAGTACCACAAACACCCAGACCCGAGACAAATAGAAAAATATTATTTTTTCTACATTGACCCATCCGAGAATTAAACTGGAGACCTCGGAGCAGACGATACTTTGAAAACCGGTGCATTCTTTAGCCACTCCGCCACCGAAGTCGTTAAAGCAGCTAATCGACATTTATTAGAAAGAGTTGACATGTATGTGTACCCATATTCTTTTTCCATCTTTATTTACTACTAGCTTTTGCCCGCGGTTTCGCTTGCGTAAAACGGGGTAACAATAAAATTTCACCCCCTCTTTTAAGGGGTTAAGTTAAGGGAGGAATTAAAGAAAAATGCACGATTATTTTGTTAGTCACAAACAGTCCGCATACCAATTTTTAGCTTTCAACCTTGAAAATTGCGGAATGCTTCATACAAACTTCTACCCCCCATTATAGGGAAGTGGTAGTAAGAAAGAGACAAAATGTCATTTTCCATCCTTTCGACTATCACCACTTAAAAAATCACGTCAATTCGTCGCTTGTTTTGCCGTGAAAGACAGACAAACAAACAGACACACACACTTTCCCATTTATAATATTAGTATGGATAGTTCTATTCATCCTACTATTCAGACATAATATACAAAAGGTTTTCGAAAGGTTGTGTAACAAGAGACAAAGAAAACACATCAAATTGAAGACTAACATTTACCCAAGCAACTTTTAGAGAGGCCTCTGATTTTTGGGCGTAAGTGATGAGATAAATTTTTGAAAGTAAGTAAATTATGTATGTAGTAATAATAGGTGTTTATTTGTTCTTTTGTATTGAAATATTATGTAATTATGGCGTCATCCTCTCTGTCCGTCTACTACAAATTGTATTGTTGTGCCCGAACAGGGTCTATAATGAACTGTCTACATCATACTTTATAACATCCTTGTAACATTATAGAACGCAATAAAATATTTGAATTGAATTGAATTGAATTGAATTGATACGATTTTTTAATTTTATGCTACCTCTTACCCCTATGTCCACTTAAACATAGTTTTCCTTCTTAAGGTTGTCTGGTAGAGATCGCTTCTTAGCAATAAGACTGCCTATTTGTACGATTTTTTTTTGCAATTCGAAATCTTTTTTTTTGTCATATGTTTTATGTGCAATAAAGTGTATTGTATACTATATTGTCTATTCTTTGAAACGTTTCTGTAAGTATACCAAAGTAAAAAGGGCTTTATTGAAATACGTGTTATTAATTTCCTTTTTTTTATTATTAATGGTTGTTGGTCTAGGGGATTAAGTACCGCAAGATCTCGGGGTCCAGGGTTCGATTCCCGGGTCGTACAACAAGGGTTTCGAATTTTCATACAATGCTCTGATTTGTGATCACCAACCCCCGTGAAGTAACGGCCTATTATAATCATCCTACTGCATCTAATACGGCAGATGTTGTCCTGCCCTAAGAAGTAGCGCCATCTATCGTGTTCAATTGTCTTTTCAAACCATCCAGGAACTTATTGTACCCACAAAATTTCATCCAAATCAGTCCAGCCTTTAAGGGGGAGTTAGGTAACAAACCTATATACAGAAGAGTTCTACAATATGTTAAGATTATTGTTAAGAGCGTCGGCTCTTCCTTCTTGGGTGAATAAAAATTATCGATTATTTATAAAATTCTCGCTCTCTTTCCTCCCTTAAGCCCCAAAAAAGGATGGGCTGAACAGCTAGCAAGAACCCTTAACTCAGTTGGGGTAAGGTTACATTTAATTATGTTCTGCCTTTCGGAAGTTCTTACACGAGCGTGTTAACTCGACGTAAGGGAAGGATGAATGTTCCCGGATATCCGGATTTTAAGGGGATGTAATATATCTTTGCGTTTCCAAATCATACATGCTATATTATTAAGAGGGGACTACTAGGGTACTACTACCTCTAGTATTTATTGAATCACTGTTAACTGCTTTTCATTCTGGCATTTTTTTGTGTTGTACATTAATGCTAGAAGCGACCGCTTTTAGTGTTAGCGACAAATTCGACTTTATAAACAACTAAATGAAAAGTTTACTGTGATACAATAAATACTAGAGGTAGTTTGCCAAAATGATACTGTTCTAGTTTTTTCAGAATTGATTTTGTTTAGAAGCAATAAAATTAAATCAATTGGGGACAGCACTTAGCTCTAGAGTCCCCTAAATGTAAAATATTAGTCGATAATGTATACCTACCCTAAAAAATGCATTCATAGGGAGTAGTGAGGGAGAGATAAAAATTTTGCTATCTTCATAATATCTACGCCACGTAAAACTATACCGAAAAAAAAAAATAATGAAGTAAGTAACGGCTTATAATCATCCCACTGCAGGGAAAAGTAATTGAATTCAAGCTACCACAGGAATAATGGGTACAGGCATAATCATCCCGCTTGCCAAATCCAGGTTGGTGATCACAAACCCGAGCAATGTTCGAAAATTTGAAACTCTAGTTGTCCGACCCGGGGATCGAACCTAAGCCAGGTACTAACGGGACTAACGGGGCGATTACACAAAGTTAAAAATAATCTTAAATTATATTTCACCGGTAACGCTATCAACTAAATAAATCAGTCTCATCACTTAGGGTGGACGCATAATTCGACCTGAATTATAAATGTAATTTCTCAAAGCAAAATTGACCTCCGTCTAAATAAACAGACCTAAATTATCATAAGAACTTCAATTGTTTTATCTACAACGAAAGCTTCGTTTATTTTAATACGTATTTCCCTTGATGGTGCGGAAAAGGAAAAAATCAACTTTATATTTAGTACTAGCTGTTGCCCGCGACTTCGTACGCGTCAATTTCTGTTAATATTACCGAGATTATTTTTGTCACATTTTTCACTGATTCTTCGCTCCTATTGGTCGCAGTGTGATGTTTTATAGCCTAAAGCCTTCCTTGATAAATGGACTATCCAACACCAACAGAATTTTTCAATTCTAACCAGTATTTGCCGAGATTAGCGCGTTTAAACAAACAAACTCTTTAGCTTTATAATATTATAAGTATAGATTTGAACACTTGGTACTAGGTTCAGGGATACCTCAACCCACTGCTGGAAGAGGCGTATCTGAAAGTAGCATTTTGCCATAAACGTCAGCCCTGGCAGGCGGTTTGGCCAATGGTGAAGAGAAATCGCTGCTGCTCATCTTCTGCTGCTTTTTATTCTTTCAGGCGCCTCTTACAACATCCATGGTGCTAGTTTACTAATTTGGTTTAAAACTTAAAAGTAATATATTTATGAGCAATAAACTCAAAGGTTTTAGATGGCTCAATAAAACATAAGATAAGGTAAGTAAAGCGCTCATAGCCTAATGCTTCTTACGGCCATTTTCAATAATCTATCTATCTTCAGTTTAGGCATATCGGAGATAGAAAACAACTTCTGTCTTTGTTTCTCTGGACGGCAAAAACAGAGATAGAAACTGTTTCCTATCTCCGATACCTATGCCAAAACTGAAGATAGATAGGTTATTGGAACCAGCCGTTAGTGATCAGTTTCTGTCACGAATGTTGAGCAACGCTGGGAGCGGTCACAAGTTCTATGGGTGACCGTTTGTGGCATCATACCATGAGCGCTTCCGTGCTTCGAAGCGCACGTTAAGCCGTCGGTCCCGGCTGTTGTCACGAGATAACAGTCGTTAAGCCCTGTTGGAGGCCTTCGGGCGGCTTGAAAAACGTCTACGCGGGGTGATGTTGCCACAGCGTCGCCCCCGCCGTCCACCAACCCGCACTAGGCCAGCGTGGTGGAACTAAGGCCTTAACACCACTCCTATAAAGGAGAGAGACTCGTGCTCAACAGTGAGCTTAAATGGGTTGTTACTTTACTTTAAGTGTAAGTCAATATTAGTTAACATTATTTTAGTTCAAAAATTAAAATTATTTTAAACCGATAGAAAGATAAATATAAAAAAAATAAAAAAAAATATTTTGATAATCAATAAAAGATACATTTACGGATATACCTCGCGTATATTAAGTTATAAATTTTTATTTATGTTTATTATTTAAGGATAGACAAAATAAAATATTGTCCTTATTTTTTTCTTTCATATCAATGTTCTCGTATATAATAGTGTTCTCGTAAACCAATAAGTATAACAAAAATATTGGTATTAACTAATTGATTACCTTCATATTTGATTTACGCAATATTCTGTTTAATACCTCTTAGATATCAAGTAACCATTAGGTAATTACTTGTTCACTATTATGGAATACTAGCTGTTGCCCGCGACTTCGCACGCATTAATTTCTGATATTATGATCGCGATTATTTTTGCAACATTTTTCACTGATGCTTCGCTCCTATTGGTCGCAGCGTGATGTTATATAGCTTAAGCCTTCCTCGATATGTGGACTATTCAACACAAAAATATTTTTTCAATTCGAACCAGTACTTTCTGAGATTAGCGCGTTCAAACAAACAAACGGACTCTTCAGGTTTATATTATTATTAGTATTATCTATACTAGAGCATGACAGAGTGTAACATTTTGATAGGAGATGAAAAAGTGGAGCAAGTGAAAGAGTTTGTTTATTTGGGATCAATGTTTACAGCGGATGGAAGGTGTAATAGTGATATTGAAAGGAGAGTAAATGCTGGCAACATGGTGAATGGAGCGTTGCACGCTTTTATGAGCAGTCAGAATGTGTCCGAAAAGGCCCGCCTGGCTGTGCATGGAGGGGTGTTGGTTCCAACACTGATGTATGGGAGTGAAAGTTGGGTGTGGCAGAAAAAACATGAAAGCAGAGTAAATGCAGTGGAAATGAGAGCGTTAAGAAGTATGATTGGAGTCAATCTGAGTGACAGGATTAAAAATAGTGTGATAAGGTATCGATGTGGTGTAAAAGAGGATGTAGTGACCAGTATTGAAAAAGGAATGCTTAAATGGTTTGGATATGTTGAGAGGATGAATGAAAGCAGATTGACTAAAAAGATATATGGCGAGTATGAATGGAAATGTTGGAAGAGGAAGGCCTCGACGAACTTATCTTGATCAAATCGGGGAAGTTCTAAAGAAAGGTCAGGTCAAGAGTACCCTAAACCGGCGAACGTGTATGAAAAGATTAATGAATGTGGATGAAGCGAAAGTAGTCTGTAAGGATCGTAGCAAGTGGAAAGATGTGGTCTCTGCCTACCCCTCCGGGAAAAAGGCGTGAGTGTATGTATGTATGTTATCTATACTAATATATTTCTCGTATTTCCATTACAAAATTACTTCGTAGTAATGGAACGTATCAAACTAAAATATAGTAAACATACGCAAGATCTAAAAGCAACCTAATTTACGAGTATTTTAGCTTACTCGTCGTATTTAAAAACCAATTTTGTAGGTATTCATCAAAAAAGAAGTTTTTACTTTCTCATAATATCCTATTTTGTATTTTATAATTTAATTAAGTAATGAACAACTCAAAGGTATATTTTTGAGATTTAACAAACTCAACCTTTGTAGATTTAAGGTCTGAATTACATTATTTATGTTATTAAGCAAGCCAGTTTCTATTAATTTCGTAATGTAGCGTTTCCTTGGTTCAGAAAAAAATTAAAACGATAATTATTAAAAATTATAATGAAAAATATTAAATTTAACGCCACGTTGGTCTAGTGGTTTAAATACCGGACCAAGATCCTGGGTTCCCGGGTTCAATCCCAGGGTCGGACAACCAAAAGTTTCGAATTTTCGAACATTGCTCGGGTTTGTGATCACCAACCCGCATTTGGCAAACGTGGTCATTATGCCTGTACCCATAATTGCTATGGTAACTTGAATTCAATGATGGAGGTATTTTCCCTGCAGTGCATGGGATAATTAAAGGCTTTTACTTTTTTAGAAATAAAATTGCAATAAAAAAACCTTGAAAAAAGCTACCAAATTTTGAGTCGCGATATAACAACCGACTTTGATTAATCATTGTTGGGTACCGACTTAAAAATACACAGATCGACCGATAAATATAGTTAAATATAATTGTAAATATCAATGATACATGCTCAGTCGTCGACCTTTCGACTCATCATCAGACTGTTCACAACCATACTAACAAACTTTAGGTGATGTAACCACAGAACATGGGAAGAGGCTGCTTTGCGCCATTTTTACCACGCTTTTATTAGCTTGGGTTGTATCTATCTATGTATCTATGTATGTAATGGAATCTTTGAGCATAAATTTGACCGATTTCCAGAAGTTTGATTAATTTGAAACTTTGCACACGTATCAAGGACCGATGACAATGCAATAATTTAATAACAGTTTTCCCAGTTTTCCTCTGTAAGAGGGAGTAAAAGAGATAGAGCTAGCGCGCGATCTGTATCAATTATGTTTCCTGCATAGGTTTGGACTTACAGTCGGTAAAGAAGGAATCAAATCTTATAAACTAAACTAAAAAGTAAAAAATAAATTATAGTTTAAAAAACTAAAAAACCACGCTTTTAAAACAGATTGAACTAAAAAATTAAAAATAAAACTGTAGTAATCAATTGAAAAATTCATATTATTGTACAAAAAGCGTGGGGGGCTTGATTTAGATTGTTGTAAATATTTTATCAATAATTTACTATATCTGTGGATATCATAACAAGCACCTCACGCTTTTTGTACAATAATATGAATTTTTCAATTGATTACTACAGTTTTATTTTTAATTTTTTAGTTGCCAGGTGGCAAAGGCCTCCCCCAATCTCTTCCATTCTAACCTTTCCATGGCCACTCTACCCCATGTTGTTCCTGCGAGTTGTCTAATGTCGTCATCCCACCTTCTTTGCTGTTATTTAGACTAATGTTAAGTTTTACAAAGTTTGACGTCAAAAACAAAATAATATGTGGTTGTTCGAAAATATGTTTTTAACCAACTAGCTTTTGTTCACGACTTCGTCCACAGTCCAAGGTCTATTCTATTTCTGTTACAAATGCCATTATAATTAATTCAGTGGTTTTAGCGTAGAAGCTTTAACTACAAACATAATTACTATTGCGTTTAATATAATACAACCAGCCCCGGCTTTGGACAGAAAAATAAATATAAAATAACTCAAAGGGTTTAGAGTTAAAAGCTTCCGGAGTCCGGACGGCCTAATTTTTCCTACACCTTTGTTAACTTAACTAATGATGTATCTACCTTTATCAAAAATCATTCTATCCTTTGGTGAAAACCGCATGAAAATCTGTACTGTACTTTTTGAGTTTATCGACAACAGACAGACGCGGTAAAGAACTTTGTTTTGTATTATGTAAGTAGTGATATTTCATTATGTATTTGTTTTCTGTATTCTCGATTGTATTAAATAAATCTGGCCTAGAAAAGTAATCCTTTCTCACACATAGTTTTATCGCATTTTTCCTTTCTCACAAAACTTGCCTTTTGTATATTTTAGGGCTTAAACCTAAATCCACTGTTAGCTAAGCTATAGCGATGAAATGTGAAGTGTCATTGTAAATAAAATTAACAGCCTAAAATCATCACACTGCAAGGAAAAGGCCTTCATCATTGAATTGAAGCTACCACAGCAATAATGGGTACTGGCATAATCACTACGCTTGCCAAATTCGGGTTGGTGATCACAAACCTGAGCAATGTTCGAAACTTTTTGTTTCTTGATCAGAAGATCTAACCTGAGACCCCGAAAACTTGGCCTGGCTGGAATCGCCCCATTTCAGATTCTATTATTATCTATATTAATATTATAAAGCTAAAGAGTTTGTTTGTTTGTTTGTATTGGTACTGGTTCGAATTGAAAAAAACTTTTTGTGTTAGATAGTCAATTTATCGAGGAAGGCTTAAGGCTATATAACATCACACTGCGACCAATATGAGCGAAGCATCAGTAAAAAATGTTGCAAAAATAATCGCGATCATAACAACAGAAATTGACGCGGACGAAGTCGCAGGCAACAGCTAGTAATTAATAAACTTTCATCACAAATCTAATTATTTTTGATGAAATCAATAGATATTACACTCTATTAATAATATCAAATTAATTAATACAATTTACACAAGCTCTTTGATCAGAAACACAATAACAACCTGCTAAGATATTAATATTTGTTCAAAACGTTAAATTCAATATTCCATTAATAAAGCAAAGGATTAAGATTTACTTCAGTGCATGACAACGAAAACTTTGATATACGAGCAAAGCTACACTAAGACTAACAAACGTATTATTAATAGACCAGATTTTAACATTATAAATGAGAATTTCTGGGTGGATGTTTGTGACTCAAACACACTAGAACGGCTGAACGGATCTGGATGAGATTTTAGCGCAGATATAGCTTACGGGCTAGAATAATACATCAAAGGCTACCTTTTATTCCTGAAAATCGATCGAAATATTTTTCATTATCCTAAATTCCCGCGACTTTGTAAGCGTGGGATTTGATATTATCCAACGGGAACTGTTGTTTTGTCTCGCTAATAATGTAGCTTTTCCAGCCTACAATCCATCTCTACGCCATATTTGATCTAGATCTGTTCAGCCGTTTTGTTAAAATTGAGAAACAAACATCCAATCAAACTTTTACTTATATTAATAGGAACTATCCGTTCCAGTTTTTATAGTTTACCAACGAAAATAATGCAAGCAAAATAGTAATTTATTCATGACCACGTTTGCCCTTGCTATTAAGTTGAAAGAATACCCAAAATCTTCCAGTTTACATTACATTACATTTTTCGGTGTCTGGTTGTATATTTAGTATATTTATTTTCTATCCTTGAGGTTTCTGGAAAATCTTATCTTATTAGTGTTAAAAAAGCGAATGTTTGGATTGATGCTTGATACTCGGTCATGTGAAAAGGCAGCGGCGAAATTATATAAATAGATAATACTTAAGTAATACATGGGCTTCTTTTACCTAAAAAGTACCTACTACGGTTCTCGTTAAATATTTCTAAAATCAAAATTCCAAGCGAACGAACAGCTAGTATTTTTATATTTCTCTAAAGTCAGTATCATCATCATCATCATCATCAGCCTATCGCAGCCCACTGCTAGACACAGGCCTCTCCACTTGCACGCCTAATATTTTATCCTACCACTGCCTCTAAGTACGTATAGTTTAACCATCGCTTCGCTTTTACTATAGTCAAATCTTAACAGCAGAATTTTCCCATAAGTCAAAACCCTTTTCGGGACATGTGATTTCTAAGAGACAAAATGATATTATGTAAAAATTTTTTTTGTTACAATCTGACATTCTATGTCATGAAAACGGATTGGGTCCTATGTTTATTGAAAGGGTTGATATGACGAAATGTTTATAATCTTAAGTATCTGTTGCAAGGTATTATTTTTCTTGAAGAAAATATTATAAAAGTGTAGATACTTGTAATGCGGGTTGATGGAAATAAGACAAGACATGTTTAGTGCGCAATGATGTTTGTTAATAGTGTAAACAAACATATACGGTTTGGCTAATACAAATATTAAGGCATATACTACTCAATGAGCACAATGTTTTTAAAAGGGAACAGTTTTTTTGTTAGAATACTACTAATGGAAAGTATAAACTAAGCTTATTTCATACATTTTTAAATATTTTATAGCTCGTTCATGCTATGCTATAATTTTGTCTAAACCACAGAAGGTTGTATGTAACAAAAAAAATTTATGCGTAGGATAAAAAAAATACATATAAGTTGAGCCCCAAATGATTTACAGAATTACCCTTGAACGATATAATTATCATTCTTTCGGCGAACCGAGCTGTCGGTAAAAAAATATATATTTGTATCGATGGACGATGAACAGTGATTTCTATGTACAATTATATCGTTCAAGGGTAATTCTGTAAATCATTCGGAGCCCAAAACTAATACCTACATGAATACGAAGATATACAAGAAGCCAACGATAAATAGTCCCCTTGCACAGAAATCACAAATGCCATAAGTTATGGCATATCAGACTCGAAATTCTGCTAAGATTTGCAGCTACACACGGTCCCATAAATTTGGCTAAATTTACTCCAACTCATTCATCACTCGGAAACTAGTCTTGAATTATATACTTGAAATTTACCAGTTTACCCTATATAAATAAATAAATAAATAAATAAATAAATGTGGACAACATCACATACATTGTTCTGACCCCAATTTGAATAACTATTTAAAGCATTCGTATTTTGGAAACCAGAGACAACGAAGGTACCACAAACACCCAGACCCGAGAAAATGTAGAAAATCTCATTTTTTCTACATTGACCCGTCCGGGAATCGAACCCGGGACCTCGGAGCAGGCAACACCTTGAAAACCGGTGTGTACGCCACTCCGCCACGGAGGTCGTCATATGGGAATGAGAAACCCTTAGAAAACCTTAAAAATGTTCGTTGGGAATTTGGAACTAATCAATTAAATACTACTAAATAAAACTTAATACTTTTCTGCATTTGATATTTTTGCATAACGACTAGCTGTTGCTGTCCGACTTCGTACGCGTCAATTTCTGTTATTATGATCGTGATTAATTTTGCAACATTTTTCACTGATGCTTCGCTCCTATTGGTCGCAGCGTAATGTTATGTAGCCTAAAACCTTCCTCGATAAATGGACTATCCAACACAAAAATAATTTTTCAATTTGAACCAGTACTTCCTGAGATTAGCGCGTTCAAACAAACAAACAAACAAACTCTTCAGCTTTATAATATTAGTATAGACAAGCTGTTCCCCGCGACTTCGTTCGCATCAATTTCCGTTATGTTCGCGATTATTTTTGCAACATTTTTCACTCATGCTTCGCTCCTATTAGTCGCAGCGTGATGTTATATAGCCTAAAACCTTCCTCGATTAATGGACTATCCAACACAAAAATAATTTTTCAAATCGGACCAGTACTTCCTGAGATTAGCGCGTTCAAACAAACAAACAAACAAACAAACAAACTCTTCAGCTTTATAATATAAGTATAGATATACAGGGTATCAGGTAAATGGTATAACAAGCCACAACGTGCATATGTTAACATGTGCATATAAATAGTAGTTTAGTGAAGTCAGAAATTTGATTTCATTATAAGTGTTAGTTATTTCGAGATTTCTACCATGTACCTTGTTTATTGAGAGTTCTTCCGCGATCATGGCGCTTGCAACAGTGCCGAAACATCGGAAACTCATAAAAACAAGGTACATGGTAGAAATCTCGAAATAACTAACTCTTACGATAGTGACCATGAAAGTTTAAAACAGTGATTTCATTATTTTTAAAAAGATATTTTCATACAAATCGGAATCTTAAAATTTTGATTTGTTAGAAAATAAAAATTAAAAAAATATCAAATTTCTGACTTATTTACATATTATGTTGACATAGGCTACTTTTATATAGCTTGTAAAACTCTTTACCTAACACCCTGTATACATATAATATCTTTGATCAGATCTGAATACTAAAGTATCAATGCCTAATCCTATTAAGGCTGACTGTCAAATTATACTTCTAGGATTAATCACTTAGTTCACTTCCCATACTGTGCACAATAGAGACATAAAAAACGTATAACGCTTGTAACTTTTTGTTTCCAACGTAATCTCTGCATATTTTTTCCCTTTTATAGACCTCCTTTGTCCCTTCTCTTTATTTTTATAGTTTCAGTGAATGCCTCCCATGTATCATGCTAAAATATAACGATCCTACAGAAATAACGGTACCCGCATATATTATAACGGTAACGGCAACGGATTTTTAGACAGCAATAAGTGAGCAAGAGACAAATAGTCCAGTTTTTAGAGATAATGTATTTCTTTGGAATGAAAGATATATTTACGGATTTTAAAGGCAGTCGGCCCGCGTGACTATTAACGCTGTTAAGTGTTCGATCCGACGGGTTAAACGAAAAGTAAAAAGTGTTCGATCCGACGGGTTAAACGAAAAGTAAAAAGTGTTCGATCCGACGGGTTAAACGAAAAGTAAACGCGAATTAAAATCCGTGAGCATATCATTTCAATGTAGGTATAGTTTTCGCGTTAACTAAAGTAAACTAGTTAATGTATGACCTCTGTCAAGGAGTGGCTTACACTCCGGTTTTCAAGGTGTCGCCTGCTCTGAGATCCCGGGTTCGATTCCCGGACGGGTCAATGTAGAAAAAAAGTGTTTTTCTACATTTTCTCGTAAATAGTTATTCGGATTGGGATTACATGAATGTATGTGATGTTGTCCACATTTATTTTTTTATTTTTTTATTTATTTAATGTATTTCTGTTTGCCGCTATAACAACGAATACTAACAATGAAATAGAATAAATATTAAAAAAAGACGTATGACAAAGGCTTTTTTTTATTTGCCTGATAGTAACGGCAACAGGTCGACGGTAGTCAAAAGTCCCATCTCTTTTTTTTATAATAAATGGAATTGCTCTTGACTACATACTTAACTATACGGTTAAGAAGAAGCCTAAAATGGAGCGAGCTTACCCAGTACTGGTTCTCCCACACACCAGCGGAACTCAGAACAACTGTTTGGCGCTGGACTCCGGCAGGAGGGTAGTAGCATCCAGGCAGCCTCTTACGAAGCCTACCACCGCAGAGGGATCTGTTAGCCGTCACCATTGGTTAGAAAACCAAAGATGCCGTTGCCCAGGGTGGACCACTAGGAGGTAGATCCCACCACCTCAGACAGCCGAAAGAATTGTATTTATTAAAACACAGTCCAATACAAAAATGACAGTTAATACTGTTTTCGATTGAATGATTGACATTAATTTTACGTCAGAGTCAACTTTATAACCCGGCCAAATCATGTCGACATGCAATACTATGATTTACATGTCATGTTTTTTTTTTTGCACACAGACGACCGGTCGTTTCCTATTGAAACGATCGCTCGACCGGCAACCCTCCCACGGGGGAAGGAGGTGGTGAATCCTCATGGATACCTCACAGCCGGCTGTGAGGTTATGTGAGACTTCTACTCACTAAGCACCACCTATAATCGCTATCACCAAAGGGTGTTATAGCATATCTGATGTTGTATCTATTTGATTAAGAAAGGGTGAATCCACCAATAGTTGACCAGTTACCAAAAGCTAACCACATAGTAAAACAACCCTATTAGTAATAACTGACAATTGTGGTTATGACATTTTTTGACGCTTATTGTTTATTTAGCTTTTTTACATAAAAAGTTTAAATATAATGAGAGCCCAGGCCCCTTATTCGCGTAACCAAATCGTATCACAATCGTAATTGAATTGCAGGTTTTTGACAGTTCTAGTATGGGCTTTATGTCAAAATCGACCATTTCAATCACGATCGAACTGCGATTGAAATAGCTGAATAAGGCCCTAGTAAGCCTAGCTAGCTTGCCAGTGTGTTTTATAAATGTTACATAGAGCAAGTCTACTCTTTTAACAACATGTTATGTATGCCAGAAGTTATTCGTATTTCTCGGTAATAAATACACACTCGCAATCATTATTTAGATGGTTTAAATTCAAATCCTTGGCAGAGCGTGTTGATCGGTATGAAATTTGAAATGGATGTAGCTAAAGTGTTGGCTTAAAAGTGGCTAGTAAAGGACCTTTTAATAACTTTCATAGAGATTTACATCTGATTTTTTTATTTTTATATGTTCTACTTCAGTCTACTGTTAGATAAAGGTATTATAACTCTCTCACTCTTGGGACATGTAAACTCTCCTGGGAACTATATGCACATAAAAATGGGAAATATCATTACATTAATATTTTTTTTTTTTTTTTGTATTTTTGTGTGTGTGTATGCTTGTAATGAATTAACTCAAAAGCTTATGTGCCGATTTCAAAAATGCTTGCACTATTTGAAAGCTACATTCACCCTGAGTGACATAGGCTGTATTTATTGCTAGGAAGAATTAGCGATCCTTACTAAAACTTAACGGGTCCACCCGCGCAAAGCCGGGACGGGCCGCGGTGGTGTGTGATAAAGATTTTGTCATAACCAAATTTTTAGAAGGCGGGTAGGCAATAACGGTGATACTTGAGTGTATCCATAAAAACTGTTTTTTTTAACATTGTGCTAAAAGAAGGTTACTTACAACCACAAAGGTGAGCCTCGGTAAACGTTTTAGCGAGATTTGTTAATAAGATGCGAGTTCAACATCTGAAAGTGCGTCAGAGTCGTGGGAAGTAGAAATATCAGAGCCCGTACTGAGAAAATGAAGTTTTTGTTACAGAACTTACAAAAACAACACTGACGATATAAAAATACAAAGCGAATGACAGTTTGACATTTAACTTTTTTTATGCTTCGTGCTGTCCACACGCATATTTTCAAAATAGAGAATAATCGATAAAGAATCGATTGCATCATCTTATTTCCAATATTTTTTAGCAAAATATTAGTTTATGAACACTTTAATGTAATTTTAGCTGGTCACACTAATAAGCCATATTTTATATCATTAGAACGAATAAATATTGAGTAATACTTTTCATTCGCGCGGGACATGCGTATCGATTTGAATCGATTTTATAAAATGAATTGTTAGTAAACTATGTTTTGGCAGCACTAAATCTTGAATTACAAATCGGATGCTGGGATAGTCAACGTGTTTACTATAATTATTTGATTTTCTTTAAGGATGATTGACACAAAAATAAAAAAAAGGATTGCCTGTTTAATTATAAAATAATAGCAACATGGTCACGCTAGGCCAAATATGAACATTGCCCTTTAACAACTTCATTATCACCATTTGTATGAGAACCGAAGTCGCGCCACTTGCGCCCCACTACTACTTGTGCATATCTATACTAATATTATAAAGCTGAAGAGTTTGTTTGTTTGTTTGAACGCGCTAATCTCAGGAAGTACTAGTTCGAATTGAAAAATTATTTTTGTGTTGGATAGTCCATTTATCGAGGAAGGCTTTAGGCTATATAACATCACGCTGCGACCAATAGGAGTGAAGCATCAGTGAAAAATGTTACAAAAATAATCGCGATCATAATAACAGAAATTGACGCATACGAAGTCGCGGGCAACAGCTAGTAGGTAATAAACACAAGCTTTCGCACACACAAACGACTGCAAAGAACGCCAATCAAGCGACCGCGGTCGCACGACGTCAAATGAAACCAATCACAGCGCTCACTTACATTCATGTTTGGGCAGAAGCATGAGCGTTTGCTCATAACTTTTCCGTGTTATGTGGAGTTCTTCTGTAGCAGTACGCCTGTAACCTTTTCTTATGACACCCATATGACGACAAGGGCTGGAGTTGTCTAAAAAAGGGTTAAAGTCACCATATGGAACAGTATATACTTTTTACAGAGTGTAATTTTTTATTTAACAGAGTACAGCTCAAGGTCATTACCCATCAAATTAAATTTCCCCAAAAAAGGTTACAAAAATAGAATACGCTTTTTATTCCAGCAAATTTAACTTTTATTCTACAAAAATAAGTACGTAATGACGACAAATCATAACAATTGTAATGTAAACGCTTTCATTTTGGTGCCAAACATGTGTGTTTTTGTTTATTTCTTTCTAAGAAAGAAAGAAAGAAAGAAACGTTTAATTGGCCACAAGCACATTACAGTAGGCATAGACGGAATTACAGCTAGACAATAGAGCATAAGAGACAAAACAATATATAAAAAACAAATTGACAAGAGAATATGGCCAATTTGGTCCCACCTCAGCATGTGCTGCAACGAGCCAAGGGCCGCTGCAGCGCTGGTATTCTGGTGGGACCCATATGAGTGACATAACAGACGCACAAAGAGAAAAAAAAAAAAAAAAAGATACAATTGTTATTTGTATTCGTAACGTTATAATTACATAAAAAATTAAAAATAACGTTACTATATGTGAGGCAATTTTTTTGGGAAAAGTAAAATGGATGATAGAATAAAAAGAAATAAAAAACTATCAGTATATGTATACATATAAATATCAAATGTTAATTAGGTGACATAGAAGAATACATACATACAATAAACTTATATTTATAAATAATATTGTCTCTATGGGCCTTGAACGCGTGTCGGAAGTATCCGAACGCAAATCACAGACAAATACAATCTATGGTCGGAAACGCACCCCTCCTTACACGTCACTGCCACGCTGTGTCATGCTGGCAATTTAGAATATAGTAACTAAAAAGAAAAAAAAAAAAGGATTGAGCAAATGAATTCTTGTTCAAGTCCTTTTATGATAATATATTTCCGAACAAACCAACGCCGATTAAGAGAAGAAGGCCAGGAGCCACACAGTGTCCAGGAGCACCAGCCCAGCCGTGTCTACCAGAGGAGCTCATCTTCCCGCCCCGCAAATGTGAACAAACCTAGTGTGAGTTGAATTCTATACGTTTTGTTGCTGTTGTGTAAGCAGGTGTTTTTTAAGCTTCTTCCTAAAAGAATGTGTTGTTTTTAGGTCACGCAATGGAGGCGGGAGATCATTCCAACACTTAGAGGCTGCAAAACGAAACGATCCGCGGAATTTGACAGTCCTATGTTTGGGCGTGTTGAAGACGTGAGTACAGCTTCTTTTGGGGTACTTTTTGTGGTCCTTAGCCCATTCCAGCTTGTTAAAAAGATAAGGTGGCCTCTCAGCTTTCATAACTCCAAACAGTAGTGTGGCAAGGTGGAGTTTTCTACGAGCTTCCATATTTAAGATGTTAGCTGAGTTCAATATGGGAGAGATGTGAGTCCTGGGTGGGATGTGAAAACAGAACCGGGCACAAGCATTCTGCACCCGCTGTATTAGCTTGGCAGTCCTGGATAAGAGACAAGGCCCGTAAACTGTGTCACAGTAATTTAACTTTGATAATATCAGTGACTCGCAGAGCTTCATTCTAAGTTCCTCACTCAAATAGGATCTGATTTTGTACAGTAACTTGAGCCGGTAAAAGCAGGTTCGAGTGCAATCCGATATATGGTTATCAAAATCCAGGTGCCTATCCAATGTCAAGCCCAGGTTTCTTGCACTGTCCACCTGTGCAACGGCTCCGCCCTCGATGAGGATATTAAGGGGTGTACTACTCATCTTTATGATGTTTATGTTGGATCCCATCAATAGCATTTTTGACTTGCCAGGGTTAAGGACCAAGCAATTAGATTTGCACCACGCCGACACACGCCCTAAATCCTCATTAATTTTTGTTACAGCACTGACATAATCTGGAGGACGGAATGACAAATAGAGCTGCAGGTCATCTGCATAAAGGTGATACCTGCAGTTTATGATGTTGTGGACAATGTCAGCACTGTACAATGCGTACAGAATTGGTCCGAGGATTGACCCCTGGGGCACACCGCGAGTGACAGGCAGCTGTTCAGATCGTAACCTGGACCCATCAGGATTTGCCAGCTCAACAAGTTGTCGCCTATTATGAAGGTAGCTATAAAACCACTGTACAGCAATGTGATCGAGACCGTAGTATGAGAGCTTAGAGATCAGAAGGTCGGTATTGATGGAGTCAAAAGCCCTGGAAAAATCGAGAAGTAGCATGATACTTACACACCCCCGATCCCGGTCAGCAAGCAGGTTGTCAACTATATCAGCAAGGGCAGTTGCAGTGCTGTGGCCCCTGCGAAATCCCGATTGCAGCTGAGGGAGGATGCTGTTGTCTTCCAAGTACTTGGTCAGCTGCTCACACACAATCCTCTCCAAAACCTTGGACAGACACGAGAGCAGACTAATCGGGCGTAGGTCGCTCATTGTGGTGGGATTGCTGTTCTTAGATAGTGGCCTAACCACTGCCATCTTCCAAGGATCAGGAAATATTCCCGTTTTTAAGGATAGATTGATGATGGTGGTGATAGCTGTCAAAGATTGGGGTAGAGTTAGGAGTAACATATCAAGAGACAGCCCGTCAGAACCCTGTGCATTTGATTTAAGGCTTTTGATAATTTTCAGAACCTTATCTTCTGAGACTGTATACAATGTAAAAATCGTCGAGCCAAATCTGTGATGCTCATAATAGGTGAGCTGCGAGATCGTAACTAAGCCGTCACCAGGCACATCCAGGAAATGAGTATTTATCTTATCAGGGTCACTGAAACACAGTGGAATGTCTGAATTCTTTTTTTGATCTGGTATAACAGTATGTTTTAGGTTTTTCCAAAGCTTCCTAGAATCTTTAATACCATTAATATTCTTATCAAAAAAGCACCTCTTCTCACATTCCACTGCCCGAACCACCAACTGTTTCATGGTTTTATAGCTATCTCTAAGCGTTTGAGTATTGTGTTTTTTTAGCCTTCGGTGGTAATCATCCCTGATGCGCATCATAGACCGGACTGTATCAGTAATCCAGGGATGTGGTGGATGTTTAAATAATTTCATTTTAGTAGGAGCATGCAGGTCGAATAAATTTATGATAGAGATTGTGAAAGACTCAACTATGACATTTATATCAGTAAGGGAGAGTAAATAACTCCAGTTAATTGCATTTAGATCTGCATTAAATAAGTCCACCACGATATCCCTGAGAGGCCTGAAGAGTATCCAGCGAGGAACCGGTCTAGCCTTTTTTATTTTAAATTCCGCTGTAACCATAGCGTGACGTCCCAGGTCCGGGCTGTAATGGACAACGACCTGATGAGCCTTGGTGTCCGTACAGACAACATCTATGAGGCTAAAGCTATGTTCGGTAAAATGTGTTGGCTCGGTGACCAATTGGGACTTGCGTATACTTATTATTTTTTCGTAATATATTCGTCAAAATTAAGTTATTTTGTCATATTATAGTTTTTAACCTGTCACGGTTTTATAATAGTAGAAATAAATATCACGATAATTAATAGCAATCGCGACAAAGCTTAGTTGCTATCAGAGTTGATGATTGACCTTTAACCTCTAGTGCTCTACCTAGCTGACTGTACCCACGGGATATCCGTATTTGGCACGGTAAAAAATTGCATTGCCCTTACTCGTTTATCTACTTTATGTATGTGTTAGTAACCGAAATATATGAAACACTATCCAAATGAAATGTTCTATCTATTTTAAGGTTCTTTGGTCAACGAGGAGCATTTATAGCTTCATCATGTCCATTTGAGCATGTCTTTAAGACTCTACTTAATCATCATCATCACAATCATAGCCAAACGCCAAACAACGTCCATCGCGAGATATAGGCCTAACCTAAAATTTTTCGTACCTTCCCGAATAGAACCCATCTGAGTAGGATTGAAATAGGACTTACCTAGTTAGACTATGTTCCAGGTTTAGTCCTATTCCTAAAAACTGGAGCAGGTATGCCATGAGCATTTGACATGATAAGATCTCCGAGCGTGGTGTTTTGGTCTTCTAACGTGTCAAACATAAGAATTATATCATTGGCAAAGTAAAGTGTTCGTTACTCACCAGTTATATTGATGCCACATCCTCCAACTCAGCAGTGAACAGTTTCGGAAATATAATGTCCTGTCTCCCGCCACGCTGCAGTTGAATAGTAATATAGCTTTGGTTTTGTAATCGGACTAACGTAACTGGGCTTCTCATTGCGTATCTTAGCATCTCTAATATATGCCTGCAATCTATTCGGCACCTTTGGAGAGACAGCAGCAAATTAATAGAAGACTATGATTTAAAATGTCTTTTCTGTTAATAATTCTATTTCTATTATTTTTAAGGTTCTGTCGTCATAGTTTATCGTGTCCAATTATTGTTAATCAAGACAGAAAAAGTTACACAGAACAGGTAAAAAAATACGTTAAAGTTTGCTACATGCAAAGCAATGATTTGTTTTTTCTGTTCTGAATAACCAAAATGGGACATGACGAAACTGTGACAACAGAACCTTAAAAATGATAGGAATAGACTCACATATTTGTAATCAGAGCTTACTTGTATTACTCCTTTACTTGCTCGGACACTGAATGAGCCTTTAAGCCCTTTTGAAGTCTCATTTCACGTCTCGTTTATTTAGGATTCACTTTGCTTTTTCAAATGAATACCGAATACGTTGAACGGAATTTCATCATGTTTTTGAAGATGTACCGAAAATATAGACATCTCAGAGTTTTTACCTTAATGACTAACTATAGTTAGTGGTCTATCGGCTATAATGGTTGTTAACCATTATAGCCGTAGTAGTAATTGTTATTTTGCTTAATTTTTTTTTTGTAACGGAGTTTATTTTAAAACTTATTTATTGAGAAGAGAAGCACTAAATCTTAATTCTCTAAACTTGACACTCATGTTTAATTAATTAATTATAATGACTGATTCGTTCATGATAAAAATACTTTTAAAATTAAATTCTTCTGTTTATATCTTAAACAGTATTTACGCAAGTAAATTAAATGTAAATTTTCTGCGTTGTAATGCGATTTCGAAAGTAGTGATTACTCATACTTGTTTAGTGTATCCAAATAGGTACATGGAAGTACTTTTCAAAACTCTCACTTTTATAAACTTTTTTTAAATACTGCCTACAACCATGATTAGTGCAATATAGGCGCAACTTCCGAAGATATAAAATATTTTACGTTTCAATTCAGTGAAACAATCCGAAAAGAAAGTTTTAAAGTCTGGTTTTTAGGGTTCCGTAGACGAATGGCAAAACACGGAACCCTTATAGTTTCGTCAAGTCTGTCTGTCTGTCTGTCCGTCCGTTGAAACTTGGTAGGTAGGTGTATTCTGTTGACCGCTTTATGATTCTCGTACAAAAAATAAAAAATATATTTAAGGGGGACTTCCCATACATAGAACTAACCCAAAAATATATTGTTTACTCAAACCTATGCGTATGGGGTATGGTATCTATGGATAGGTCATTTAAAATGACATAGAGGTGCTTAGAACCATTTTTTCCGAAAGTCTAACATTTATAGATGCTTCCAAAGTGGTAAAATTAGTGTCCCCCCCTGGAGCAAGTGAAAATTTTGGAAAAAATACGTAATGTAGACCTTAACAAATACTTTCAACGAAATTTGTTCTGAACGAGACCAAACCTGTAGTTTTGGGGATCTAGCACATTTTCAACAACCGCAAATATAACTTTGTCACAAAACTAAGATTATTTTTGCAGTCAACAAAATATTGTGGTATTTTAGTTAAAGTTAGTACGGAACCCTCAGTGCGCGAGTCCGACTCGCACTTGGCCGGTTTTTTTATTGTTACTATCTTAAACAGTTTGCAATCAAAAAACTATTCGATGCGAAAAGATCTAAACTACAATATGTTTTTATAGCCATAAAGAGGTTTACGCACGTCCTCAGTTCTTCAGCTATTTTCTTTCAGTTAGTTCGGATAGGGTTTTCCTTAGCGGAAGCCCTTCGGATATCATATTAAGTTTGGTGATAAGGATACGAGAATATTGGGATAAGAAACTTTGGGATTTATAGGGCGTAAATAATAGTAATAAAAGCAGACTACGGAAGGAAGATATTGAAAGTAGTTTGAAATAAAATTTCTATAATGCATTTATGGTGATAGATATCAAAGAGTTGCCATACTTCTGCCTAAAATAAATAAATAATGGACAACATCACATGTACCTATTGTTCTGATCTTAAAAATTTGAGTAACTATAAAGCACACGTATTTTGGAAATCAGAAACAACGAAGGAGCCATAAACACACTTAGACATCTTTATATATAATTCTTCTGTGAGTGTGTATGTCACTGAACTTCTCTCAAACGACTGGACCGATTTTGATGAAATTTTTTGTGTGTGTTCAAGGGGATCTGGGAATGGTTTAGATTAGGGGTAGGGTAGGGGTAGGGTAGGGGTAGGGTAGGGGTAGGGTAGGGGTAGGGTAGGGGTAGGGTAGGGGTAGGGTAGGGGTAGGGTAGGGGTAGGGTAGGGTAAGGTAGGGGTAGGGTAGGGGTAGAGTAGGGGTAAGGTAGGGGTAGGGTAGGAGTAGGGTAGGGGTAGGGTAGTAAAATATTAAAATTTTATAAAATACAGGATGAAATTTTAACCACTTTCCAAAATTTTTATAGGCGTTCAGTATCGTATTTAGAGCCCATTTATCAAGTAAAAAATGTAAATCAAGCTTTCACCCGAAAATATTTTTCGCAATATAGTTTTCTATTTTTACGGTCCTAGGCCTAGTAAGGTATAAAGGGAAAATCAAAAACATATGAATAGTATCGTAATGAATGAATAAGATGCGAATCGCTTAAAAAAGGTGTTGCTAGGCAGCCGTATCAAAAATTTTAGATTTTTTGCGGACATTTTCTAAGTGCTTTATCTTGAGATTTTTGTACTGGGCTATACGAAAAGAAAAAATACGTCATTTGTTTTTAGTCCCGTAGATTGATATATTAAAATTTGGAAAGTGGTTAAAATTTCACCCGTATATACAACCCAAAATTTTTACCCTTTTACCACCAACCCCTATTTTTGGTTAGCCATTTTAGTAATTTAATCATTTTATGGCAAAACAACGTTTGCCGGGTCAGCTAGTATGCTTATAAATTATGTAAGTTAGTAAGAGGAAACACACTCACACACACACACATATAACATCTAAGATAACATTTAGTATTATTTACTTATTATATAATCAGAAAGTATGTTGCCAATGTCCCTCTTAAAGTAATACAACAAGGTTCATTAATGAATGTTTGAAATTAAATCTGTTTAATTATACAGTATGACTTTTTCATCACCTTCCAAATTGTATCGTACTTAGAGCCCATTTATGAAGTAAAAAATGTATAGGTCGAATTTTCACTCGAAAATATTTTTCACAACTTAGTGTTCAATTTTACGGTCATAAGCTTGTGAAGGTATGAAAGGAAAATCAACAACTTACGAACAGTGTCGTAATGAATGAATGAGATGCGAATCGCGTAAAAAAAGTACTGCGAGGAGGCCGTATCAAACATTTTAGATTTCGGCGGACAATTTCTAGGTGCTTAATCCTGACATTTTTATACTGGGATACACCAGACGAAAAAATACGTCATTTATTTTTTGTCTCGTAGATTGTTGTATTAAAATTAGGAAAGTGATTAAAATTTCATTCTGTAGGTATTTTGTAATGTGTTCACATTTGCAAACACTTCACCGCCTTCCCCTTTCAACTCTGATTCAACTCTCTTCTACCTGAAGGTTGTTTGGTAGAGATCGCTCCAAGCGATAACTGTGTGTATGCATTGTGTTATAGGCTGTATGTACTAAATTTATGACAATAAATAAGAGCTGTTGATTTTGAAACGCATCAAAATAAAATTAAATAAATAAATATCACTTCTATCTTATCACTGATGAATCTAGATTTAAATTTTACATAATTAGACCCATACCATATCATAAAAATAACACCGCATCGCTGTAGGGAAATAAGTTCATCTTTCAACCAGGCACCCCTATAATAACGATTTCGCAAATAAAATACTTCTCTCGCGCGCTTAAACATTAATATTCACGCGACGTACCAATGGGGATTTACAATATTTCTCTTGGATATTTTCATATCAGGCAACCGATGGTATTTTCCCTGAGGACATTGTGTTGTCTCAGTTCAGGTGTCTTGAAATCAGAAGTTAGAGAATAAATTTCTGTTACGATTATAAAGACATTTTGAATGGTGATTCCGTCGTCGAAGGTTTAAAACGAACAATGGTATAGGTTAAATATGGCATAATAATAGGTGCTGCAGTATGATATTGGCGTTTTATAGTACCACTAGCTGGTGTCCACGACTTCGTTCGCGTCAATTTCTATTATTATGATCGCGATTAATATCAATAATTTTTCCCGTTTTTGAAACATTTTTCACTGATACTTCGCTCCTATTAGTTGCAGTGTGATGTTATATAGCCTATAGCCTTCCCCGATAAATGGACTATCCAACACAAAAATAATTTTTCAATTCGAACCAGTACTTCCGGAGATTAGCGCGTTCAAACGAACAAACAAACAAACTCTTCAGCTTTATAATATTAAATATAGATAAGAATTCTACTAATGACTTTATTTTGTTGTTTCAGATTATCTTCCTTTTTAATTGTCTGTCCACGTGAATGTAAGTAAGTTTTAATTTAGTAGTTTAAATAAATTGTAAGCACAGATAAGTCAATATATACATGTAAAGGCTAAATAATCATAGCATACTTACAAAAAAAAACCGTTATCGCTCGGAGAATTGCCGTGCTGCAATGACAGTGGCTGAGACACATAAGAAGAACCAATGACAGTTGGAGCCGAAAGGTTCTGGAATGGCAACCGCGCACCAGACAACCTTCTGCGGGGGCCTACCAGGTGGACTGACGATTTGGAGTAAGGATCTCCCCAACGCCCGGTCCCACGCCACCCGCATCCAAGAGACCTTGGGAATACTACTCAGTATGAACTAATCCCACCAATACCATATTATACACACATAACTCCTGAAATTACGTCAGCGTCTCATAATGACGAAATAGCGTATAAAAACATTATTATTTAGGGCAATAAACCACGAAGTTAATAAAGTCGGGATAGTTTCGACGCTGCGGTGACGGAGGAACGTTTTGAGACGATATAATAACATTGATGATAAAAATGTATTTTAGGGGAGGATGTGGTATATTTTTTTGTTTATACCCAGCTGAGATATTCAAGACATCTCCAGATGTTTCATGATTAGCCCATATCAGATTACATTAATGATAACATGTATTTTAAGGTGACGACCATTTGGATCAGCGGTAGTAAACGCTGCTTCTGAGCCATGGGTCGCGGTTCTGAGCCATGGGCAGTGCGATCCCCGCACAGTACAAATATTTGTGTGCATGAACATGTCTGTTTGTACTGGTCTGGGTGTTTTCTATGTATTATAAGTATATATTTAGAAAAAAGAAGTATATAAGTACGTTTATCGGTTGTCTAGTACCCCATACGACAGGCTACTTAATAGTAGCTTAATTTGGGACTAGATGGCTCTGTGTGGCCCAGTGAGGCATGTCCTAAATATTAATTATTTATTATATCTATTATATTAATTATTTATTATATCTATATGTTATTTTTTACACCTAGCTCAGATATTTAGACATCTTCAGATGTTCCATTATTGGCCTATATCAGATTTCATTAATGGTAAAATATGTCTTTTGAGGTAGGATGAGGTATACCACATTTTATTGTTGCTCATGTCCAGCTAAAGATACTCCAAAAATATTTAGATTCTTCATCGTCAGCCATATATCAGTCCACTACTAGACATTAGGCTTTTCTTCAGAAGCATTAAGCTAAAATCCACACGTTTAGCAGGCTGGCTGGAAAGACGACGATGTTGATGATATTAATCAACGGGCTTATGACAACAATAATCACACAAATTCATCACATATTTTATAGATCACATCCATAAAAGTAAAATCAGAAATGAGGTGATCCGGCAGAGAACTAAAGTTACCGACATAGCCCACCGGATTAGCAAGCTGAAGTGGCAGTGGGCTGGCCATATTAGCCACAGAACCGACAACCGCTGGGGTAAACGAGTTCTTGAGTGGATCATCTCAACCAAGCGGCGATCTCCATTTCTTTACAGGATCCTTAGAATTTCTTCTTTAGAATCTTCTAACTAAATACAACCTGATCCGCACCACTTGCGTCCATCGGCTTCACGCGATCTTCATCAAATTGTCGGTCCACCTTGAGGGGAGGTTACCGACAGATCGTCGTCGATGCGACTCCATCAAACCCACGCTGATTCATGATGTCTCTCATCCATTTTTAACATACATCCCAGTTTTTATCAAGGAAGTTCCGCGTCGATCTCTTAGGTATTAATCAAGCCTTGGCTGCGGGTGGCCGGAGTACTGACACCCCAATCCCAGGGATTGGTGGGATATTTTTTGAATGTGAGCGATAAGACTTGACCTTAAAGCGTATTATGGCAAGAGATTTAATGCTAGCATTTTTTGTAAGAAAAATAAAACTTGTGGTATTTATCGTTAAGTATGCGGTACCAGCTTAAAATACAATAGCAACAATCCCTTCCCTTCCATAGCGACGTGAATGAGTACAGCCAAAAAGTAGTCAGCAGGGTCTTCTCTTCATTACTGACGAAACTGCTACCTACCAAGTATAGTGATTATGACTTTTTCAATGAGTCGTTTGCTTGCTTGCTATATAGTCCTCCTTAGTGCCCTGCTTAGATGACTGATAATGAATATAACTAACTTCGACGGTTTCTGATGACAACCATCACATAAGTAATAATTACTAGTTGATTTCAGGTTATATCTACAAATTGCTGCTGAATCCGCTTTCTAATTATGAGAACTCCTCATCCACTTCTTTCACACATGCCAGTTTTTATCAAGGACGTTCCGCGTCGATCTCTAGGTATTAATCAAGCCGAGGCTGCGGGTGGCCGGAGTACCTACTGACATCTCAATCCCGCGATTGGCGGTACTTGTTCTGATTGTGAGCGATGAGGCTTGACCTTAAAGCGCATTATAACAAGAATTAAGGTTGCTTGTGTTTTTTTAATGAATAAACCTTGCGAAGCTGGGACCTGTCGCTAGTTTTATATAAATTGAAAGAAGGAAATCAATTTGGATCCTAATAAAAATTATTAGGCATATATTAGGTTTGTCTTGGTAATGTTCTCATGATCATAATTTGATAACTATAGTTTAAAACTGCTTGCCGTCGTAGCTATTTTTATTACAAATAAATTCCATAGTTCGATTCCTAGTCTGGTTTCCCTATTTAGTAGATTTTATTGACACATAAAAGTTTTTCTTAAATGTTGAATTTAAAGCGGTTTTTTAATTTCATTTTATTAATTTACAATTATTATTTCTCTTTTGTAAATTTCAAATCGGTACTCTTGGCAAAATAAAACGATGCACAGAAGTAATTCATATCTCAAAATTTCTTTTACAAATGTTTCACAAAAAAAGTATCTTGCCACCAATTTTGAGTCAATTTTAAACAAGTTAACAATATCTTTATATTCCTCGGAGTTGTTTCTTACTTTTAGAGATATTAAAAGATGTTAAAATAATCACTACATTTATACCCGTAATTTACTAAACATCTTTTTAATAAGCCCTGGGAGATGGCCATTAAAAACCTCATCGCAGCGAAGTTATGGTCGCCATGTGCATTTTATGGTAAACACTAAGAAACGCCATGACGGAAATAAAGTATTTAACGGTTACCAGATACATAAATCGGGATTGCTTAAAAGTAATTAAGTTGATGCGATCATAAAGATCTCTCAGTCCTAAATTGTCCATTAGCTTACATCAGGCCTAAGACTGTTGAAAAATGCCAGCAACAGTCCTAAGAGTAATGTTGGCTTTTTTATTTGAGACGGGGGATAAGAAACTTTAACCTGTCTTAGAATGAGTCATCTATATCAGTCCGAGGACTGATGTTGGCCTTTTTAATCAGTCCTAGGATGATATTTTACTAAAAATGAATATGAAAAATTCAATTAATAATTAAATTCAGATTTCAGGCCTTCACGACATTGCATCTTTCATAACCTTCACCTAAAAACCAAAACTATATTTAACGGTATGTACATCTATATAAAAAGTGTAAAACGAAAATAACGTATGGCCATCCTCCGTCGTCGATTTCCATCATACAATCCCCAGATTTCTCAAACCAGACTCTATTTAACACCATCTGTAAACAAAGCAGAAATATTCACGCATAAACACATGCCAGAAATAAATCTAACAGTATTCGAACAGTTGAACTAGGTGCAGTAGGTGTGTTGTTACTGTGTCAGCCGAGCCTTGACTGTCATGCAACTAAATATTGCATACCATTCTAGTGTCAGCATTTATATAAGAGTAGTAGGTAACATCCCTTTTTGTTTGTTATGGGTGTCATGAAAAAAGACTAAAACAGTGCAGTCAGAAAAAAACGGACGGGTCATCCCTTCACCTTTGCCCAAACTAAGATCGCTAACTTGCCTGATGATACAATCCAAGGCATATTGAACCTCTTGACGATCTCACCAAGCATATTACATTTAAGCAATCCTGTTTTATGTATCTAGAATAATCTAGATGGTAACCATTAGTTACTTTTTTGTATTATGACGTTGGATTATGGCTAAATCCTAATCTTTGAGGCCCTGATTAGGGTTTGCAGGCAGCATTGGACTAATGCTCATGAAAATTGCGAACATACAAGCTATTCAAATTGTGCTGGTATTTGCACGATGATCAATATTAATTCATTTCTAATAATAGGTATTTTTTTGGCAAAATCCTTCACTGACTTACTTTATGTCTTCGAAAATTCAACCTGCCTAATATAGACTAGACTATCATAGTAAAAAATACAAAAAAGTAGGTACATATTCTGAACTAATAATAAAATGCAATAATGATGTTTCTCTTTTTCTGAATTATGAATGATTTGTGCAAGCAAACCTACTGCATCCAGATTCCATTAGCTAACTTTTAAATGTTTACGTAGATAGGAATCAGATTCTCGGAAACCATGATCGGTATGACCGTCTGCAACGCTGAGCGGGAAGCTGCAACTGAGAACTGGACTTTTCGGATTTATACCACTTTCTCAGCGGTGAGGAAAAATTTGTAGGCAAGCTGGATTTTCAGATTAGTTTCTTGAATTTATCGAGCACAGTCGTATCTTCCTACATAAGTTTGTTAAATAAATCACTGGTCTACAAAATTCAACTTTTTGTGTGCCTTTCAATTGAATACTATATTTTTACACTGCTTTGAGGTTACTGAATACGACAACAGATATATTTTTTTAATTAGTTCTTATTTTGGAAATATACCTAATATACAAAATTTTACTTAGAAACATGTTAAAGTGCAAAATAATTTATTAAAATAAAAACTATATTTATTTTTCACTTTTTATATAAAATTGGGAATATTGAAATATTAACGTGTTTAATTCAGATTTTCGCTTCTTTTTCGTTCGTCTTTCTCTGTTAGGGTTATCTCTTCTCAAATTCCAGCAGTAGTTCGCTAACATTGATGCATTCCATCGTCCTTGGTATCTCTTTTCCATTGTCGAGATATCTTGGTGGAATCGTTCACTATGTTCGTCACTTACATCACCGCAGTAAAAAGGGAAAAAATAAAGATGAGAATAAAGAAAATAAATTTTAGGGACATATTGCAACCCAACTGTTGTGATACTTTTGCAGGAGATTGTTCACAAGTTCAACATAATTTTCATTTCTCTTATTGCCCAAAAACCCATGAACGACAGCTCTAAAAGATTCCCATGCTTCTTTTTCAAAACCCTGCAAAACTGAATCAATGTTTTGGTCCTTTAGAAGATCTTATTTCAGGTCCGATAAAAATTCCTTCTTTTATTTTGGCGTCGCTTATACGGGGAAATTTACTTCGCAGGTATTTGAATGCTGGTCCATCCTTGTGAATAGCCTCCAAAAAGTTTTTCATTAGTCCTAATTCATTATTATGTAATGGTGGTAGCAGAATTTTTTAGGAATTTACAAGAGAAAAGTGCTTGACGTTCTTTTCTCCAGGATTCAGACTTAGTCTGGGATTCCAATATTTTTTTTATGTAATGTAAAGATCTAGCCCGACTATCCTACTCACATAAAAAACAACATTACTTGGTATAGCCCATTAAATATTTTGAATTATCATCATTAATAAATGCTAAAACTATACGCTACCCGCCATGATATTATTACATATGGCACAAATGCAGCTAATTATAAAAAAAACATTACAAGCTTCTTTCTCGGATCTCAGGGAAGTTGACTGGTCATACTTATACTGTCAAATTTTCTAAATTTTGATATAATACGCCTACTTTGTTATAGTATAGTTTATTGAATAGCATACCTAATCTTTTTTTTTATGAGCGCTATGTACGCCGTTCTGTGATATGCATCAGAACAACCTCTATGTATCATAGATTTTGAGAATGTGTCAATGTGTATCATGTGGCTGTACTTATTAAATAAATAAATAAATAAATGCACAATAAGAGCTAACTATGAATTTTAACTTATATTTCTTGTAAAAGGCAAATTTGATGTAGACCGTATAATGATATAAATAATGTAAATAAACATGCAAAGTAGTAACTTTTTAAAGCAATTGTGTTATGGAAATCAGAAAAACCGAATCTGCCACAATCACCTAGACACGATAATATTATTATATAGAAAATACTTTTTTCTACCAGCCAGGAATCGAAACCGGGACCTGGAAGCAATTGACACCTTGAAAACCGATGTGTACGCTTCTCTAACAATAAAATTATTTGTTTTATTTAGTGTTTACCGATATATGTACACTTAGCCGTAAAAGTTATCAACAGTGTAACAGTTATTATTGAACCTAATAAGAAAAACAAAAAATAATTTTCCACTATGTTGATAGGAAGTTATTGCCGATTTTCAATGCTTTTTTTATTTGATTATTCTAGAACTTTTGTCAGTATGTTAGGAGGAGAAGAAAGCTTATTTCTCAAGCCAACCTAACTTAAGTATAGTCTAAAATAGTTTTAACTTAAGTTCACATTTAATTGTTGTGTATATTCGCTAACGAATGTATTTACATCTGGTTCTAGAATATGTTTCTATGAAATCGTATTCCATTGCATAGGAAATATCCATTTCAAAGCGCGTTCGTGAAGAAAAGCGTTGCACGAAACTTCGACTAGTATACGTATCCGTTCTGGCGTAATCCAATTGCGTCACAGATGATGGATGACAGAATATCACATGACTGTACGCTCGCATCACTATGCGTATCTATATTTATATAGTTCTCGTAAGATATTCACAGGAGCTAAGTATGTATTACCACAGATAATATAATGTATTACCTTAATGTTTGTTAACTTATCTTAACAAGTTAACACTTATCACTATGCACGCGTAACACACTCTCTCACACACACACACACACACCACACTCATTTTCGCTGCGTAAGAGGCCGCCTGGATGCTACCACCCTCCTGCCGGAGTCCAGCGCCAAACAGTTTTTCTGTGTTCCGCTGGTGTGTGGGTGAATCAGTGCCTCTGGGTAAGCTCACTTCATCTTAGGCTTCTTCTTAACCGTAAAGTTAAGTATGTAGTCAAGAGCAAGCCCATTGATTATAAAAAAAAGACGTGTGGCACTCGGAGACTGCCGCGGTAAAGCTATTGCATAGCATTTTTTATCAACTTATGCAATTATAAAACTAAAAGTATCGGTCTCCACGCTCAAGGCCCGCGATAGAAGCTATGCAATAGCTTAATTTTATAATTTTATGCTTAGAATAATAACGCTTAGAACGATAGTTTCATACATAATTTCGCTAAACATTGAAGCCTCTTACTTATCTTTGTGTGCGCAAACATCACGTAATTACGTCAGTTGGCACACACACAAGCGTTGATATAATGTTGCAAGTAAAATAACATTTCCCTAAAAAGCGGGGAAATTGTTGCAGTGTTCCAATTTTGTCCCACTGACCTAAAATGAGTCGCTTACTTCACGCTGCATTCGATTTCATACAAAAGTCATGTTTGTGCTACACGGCGACGCAAAATAAGTTTTCTGCGGCTCAGAATATCTTTTGACCAAAAATCACAACTCAAAATACGGTCAAATCAATCAAATGACGGTCGTTTTTGGCCTCAGTTTTATGCAAATTGTTTTCAAAATGTGTCGTGAAATAAATTGTCAAAAAATAGCATTGTACATTAAATATCAATATTCATTTTAGTTAATAAAAAAAATACGATCGACTGATTCAAAATCTAATATATAAAATTCTCGTGTCGCGGTGTTTGTGAAATTTTGTGTGCCTATCGGGTAGGTCTAAGAATCGTTATTGATTTATCTTTTATTCCTGTTTTTTTTATCCCACGACGAAAAAGTGCAGTGGGCGTAGCCACGACGGGATAGCTCTTTTTCTTATAATATTTCACTACACTATATCACTTGCCAATAGGTAGAGGTTTTCATGGATGGTATATGTAAGTAGAAACAAGTACGAATTAAATTAGAACTATTTAATAACAGCACTGAAACTATCAGTACGTAATATTACCTACTTACATAATTAATGCCACACAAAAATGTAAAGAAAACAAAAATGAAAAATCTTTTCCTATACCTGGCAACATTTTCATTGCAATGGGGTTACATTTTACTTTCTAGTTTTGACGAATGTTTAACTCAGAATTATAAGTTGCAAAACTGTAAATGTGATCTTCGTATCCTTATAGTTATTGTGAGACGCGTTGTGACATCCTTTCACTGTGCAGTATGCACTTTATAAATTAAAATACGAGAGCTGTTGATAGTGAGACTTCATAATGACGACTGACGCGACGTCAAACGTACTAAGCCTTAAAAGGCCGACTTGAAAATGCTTCAATACGCTAGGGCCTACTAGGGTTCTAAGCGTTATTATTCTTAGATTTTATGTATTTTCTAATTTTGACTTTTGTAATTAAATTTTTCTGTTATTTTGGCAGATATGGTTACCATAGGCAACCATACTGTCAAAATCCTTATTTTTTTCTAAATTCTTTTAAATTTCGGAAATTCAAAATTGTTCGATCGTGCCTCGCCCCGAGTGTTGGGTTATTTCCGTTACGGAATTTCTAGATTCGGTCTCCACGCTCAAGGCCCGCGATAGAAGCTATGCAATAGCTTAAAAACAAAAACTATTCAAATGACGTCAGCTATCATTAGACTATAGCTATCGATAGACTATCGAGCAGCATATCTACTGGACAGGGACAGACGATGTTGCTCATACAAGAATTGCCATAATTGCCACCCTTGGCGGGCGGGTCGGCAACCGCTGTTTACCCATCGTCTAGAGATGAAGGCTGTTGCCTGTCTTCTTCTAAGAGAACTGCTTACACCCTGCGTATTGTGGATGCTTCAACATAATATTGTATGGATATGAATGACATGTTGTATTTATTAGATTGGTAAATGTTGTTTTAAAGGTGCATCCCTATGTCGAATGGGTGCTAATTTAGTTGGGAAACTATATAAAGATTGATCGATCGTGTATCTAGTTTTGTAACACAATAAAATACATTTACTGAATATAAACAAAAACTGAACTATGCATATAGAGAAAGCAACTGAAACAATGTTGCAGAAAATCAACAACAGATGGCGTAAGAAGTACCCTACAATGCTGGCTTTTCGTTTTCAAGTATTATAAGTGTTTAAAACAAGGTTTTCTCCAGTGCGCAAGAGATGGCGTTGCAAGTTCCTTGCATCACGGTGGATTTTGGATTTATATAAATAAAATAACCCCTATTCTCGCGCTGACCTAAGCACGATTAGCTATATTGTCTTTATTTAGATCGTCATAGCTAGAACTACTCTGAGGCGTATTTCGAGTACAGTGACACACTGCTTAGTGCTTGTCTTTTACTCTTCCCGTACCCACAACATCACCTCTCCTTTTAGTCACAGTGTTTTAAATTATCTATATATATAAAAATGAAAACTGATTTAATGACTGACTGACTGACATATCAACGCACAGCCTAAACTACTGGGATTTAAAATCTGAAAATTTTCACCGTGCTTCCTTTAATAGTGTAGGTGAGCACTAAGAAAGGAATTTTGGAAATTCCGCCTCTAAGGGGGTAAAAAGGGCCCCATAAGTTTGTATGAAACTCCCTCAGTTTTGAAGCTAAGTCGATGAAAATTGGTATCCAGCTACCTGATTAGAAATTATGAATGACGTCTTTCAGGATTTTTGAGAATTTAATCTTTAAGGGGATAAAAAATGGGGGCAAAGTTTGTTAGGTTCCGCGTCATATCCATACTCTTTACATATTTGTACTCTCTGACTTGACTTATTTTGTTATGACATTCAATGTGTCAATTAGAAAATAAATATCATTTCTTACAAATAGAATAGTATTATTTTGGAATTTAATAATAGGGTCCAAAATGGATGAATTAACTATGTTAAAACGTACACGAACTTCATTCAAGGCTGCATTATAAAATTCGGCAGTCAGATACAAACCCTACGAGAAATTTCTGATTATGAATTAAAATTAGTGTGACCAGTAACACATGTACAAAATTACCAAGAATAATTTGGAAGAGATACGACAACAAATAATTAAATTACTGAAGACCCACAGTTGGAAAATGAGATTGAAGAAAAAAATAACCTTCAGGAAATTACAACACAGCTTAAACTAAAACTGCAGAGTTTGAATTCGATAGCACGAAACAATTCCATGTATGCAGAAGGTACTGAGGAGCAAAGGTCGGCCACAAACAAACCTTAGGATATCTATTTGACAAAGACGAAACATTCAAAAACATCATTAAACGGTTGGTTTCAACATTACTTACCGATGTGATGATATCGATACAAGGGAATTCACGTTTCTAAGATCTTTGAGCCCAGAATTACATAAGAAAACGTATTATATTATATTTATGTGCTCAACGGGATCCTTGTGAGTTAGTTAAAATTCAATTAGTAAATTATCAACAACTCAAAATGGACATACGAGTATTACTAGAAGATATTTTATCAATAGTGTTTGACGGAACTCTTGTTTGCATATCAAACTATAAAGCTTCATTAGTGCTTCAAGAAAATGTGACACCTATTTTCATCTAGAGTCTAGATGAAAATATGGGGCGTATAATAGGGCGTATGGAATACGTCTAGATTCTAGACGTATTCCATACGCCCAGGCGCGCCCTGAAAGACAAAGTTGACGAAGAAATAGGAGGCTTTGTAACGAAAATTTTGACAAAACTTGATAATTCCTATTGGCTGTCTTATCTATATTTAGGTACATATTCAGAAAATAAATATCAGTACTTATAAATAGAATGGTATTATTTAGAACTTAATCATTTTTGTTTATACGGTCGAGACAAATGTTGGGAAATCGAGTATAGATGTATAAAAAGTGTAAGTATAGAATAAAATTGGTGAGTGAATTTATTTATTTGTACAACCAACACTACAATATACGTATAATAAAATTCCTTTACATGCAATATGCATGCAAAACTTAAAGTAAGTAAAAATTAAGTAAGTAATGAAATATCAAATCTTATAAACTACACTGTTGTACCTTATAAAATTATCAACTATATTAAGCAGTACAAAAAACTGGGTATAGACCCGTATCTCAGGCAGGATAAGGTAACTGCAGTGTTGCAACAACACTGAGCAGCTGACTGGTGGATTAAATCAATATAGACTGGTAGACTATTTGACAAGCTTCCGTTTATTCTGGTTTGCTGTACTTGGCCAAAGTGTATCTTACAGGAACAAAAGCGGGGATTTTTCAAAAGTGTATCTACGAGGAAAGTGTATCTAAGAGGAATGATTCGATAATTTGATAAACTTCTATTTAGTAACGATTTTTTTTTTCTAGGACGCACAGCTTTTGAGGGTTTGGCATAGTTTTTTTATTGAAACTGCCTATCTAACGCATCCAAATGGAATTTTTATTTAATTTCTACCATATTTAAAAAAAAACACTTTTAAAATATGAAAATAAAACGGTGAGAAAAAAAATCACCTCACTTCATAATTCCGTGTTGTTTAACTGAAGAATAGCTACCATCATCCACTCACTAATGACAGTGGCAGTAGTAATTAATGATGTTTCGCTGACATCATTGAAATTGAAGAAATAAGTAACTATTTATAGACACAGTGGTCAGTACAGACGAATCAGTTCTCCATCCTGTAAAGTTTCTGAACACTATTAATCCTGCTGATCATCCTCCATCCATCCATGCTTCGAATCCACATCCCACATAAAAGTTTTGTGAAACTACGTCAGCTTTATGCTATACTAGCTGTTGCCCGCGACTTCGTCCGCGTCAATTTCTGTTATTATGATCGCGATTATTTATGCAACATTTTTCATTGATGCTCCGCTCCTATTGGTCGCAGCGTCATGTTATAATTAGCCTTAAGCCTTCCTCGATAAATGGACTATCCAAAAAACAAAATTATTTTTTTATTTTCGAACCAGTACTGCCTGAGATTAGTACGTTCAAACAAACAAACAAACTCTTCAGCTTTATAATATTAGTATAGATGTTGTATAAATTTTGTAATGTTGTTTATAAGTTGTGAAAAACGGTGGAAAATTGTGTGGTTGATTATTTGTGTTTAATATCAAATTGAAGTACTTGAAACTTCGTCTATCGATCATGAAGGGAGAATGACATAGGACTGCCTTTTCCAGAGCTCTACACCGATGCTGGTACTACACCGTCTAGGTCCGACGTCCACCGTCCGATCTAGGTCTTTTATGCAAACGTAGTATGCAAGCAAATTGTCTTTGTAAAATCGCCTTTTTATCGCTTATGTATCGAGAAAAACGGATTTACGTACTTTTTGGTTGGAAACTAAGAATTTGGTTTTTTACACAGGGCCACTTCTTCCAGGGCTCTACGCCAGTGTTGATCATATTCGAATAAAGCCTTGCAAGCTGCTTTGAATGGTTTGTTGTACTACAGCATTCACAGTTTTTTAAGCTTCAAATGATATTGTACTTCAAATCTCATGTAAATGCAAACAGATGTGGTGCGAGCTCGCTTGGACCACGATACGCTAGGAGAACCAACACCGGATCCCTAAAACGATAGTATAAATCGGCCCCTTTCATCCAACTATTGTATCAACGGGCCCCGGTAAGCCGGCAACGACGTATTGGCTCCCACTAAGTACCCACCACCACCTCGCTCGAGATGGTCACCCCCGGCACCGTAGGCAAAGGAAGTGGAGGAAAAGAGTGGAGGAGAGGGGGTTGAGTCATGACGAAAACTGTGTAACGGTTAAAATACCACGCGCGCGAAGCCGCGAGCATCAGCTAGTATCAGATATAACTAATACAGTAATATTTCTGTCGACTGATATACAGGGCGAAATTTTAAGCGCCTTCCAAATTTTAATATACCAATCTACGAGACAAAAAACAAATGACATATTTTTTCTTTTGGTATAGCCCAGTACAAAAATGTCAAGATAAAGCACTAAGAAAATGCTTGCCAAAAATCTAAAATTTTTCATACGGCCGCCTAGCAACACTTTTTTTACGCAATGCACATCACATTCGTTCATTACAATACTAATCATAAGTTTTTGATTTTCCCTTTATACCTAAACAGGCCTAAAACTGCAAAAATTTAAAACTATATTGCGAAAAATATTTTCGGGTGCAAAACTTGATTTACATTTTTTACTTCATAAATGGGCTCTAAATACGATACTGAACGCCAACAAAAATTTTGGGAAGTGGTTAAAATTTCATCCTGTATTTAATCCCTCGATCGTGAGTTTTTCCAGACACAATGGGGGCTATCGCTAGTGAATTTGCCACTAGAGGCGCTAGTGTCGCGTGAGGTCCAATATCATTCACTTTGTACTGGTTTTAGCGGAATTTGTTGCATAAATTATAATTTCTTTAATTTACCTGCTGGAAAGTGATCTCCTTCGTAAAATATCGCAAATATGGATTATTTGGCGATTAATGTGAACGCTTTAAAAGCGGAATTAAGAAAAAGCGCAAAAATAGGCGGCCTCAAGAGCAACTATTTCAGAAGTTAGCTTGTTGATATCAAGATAGTTATTTATAAACAATATAACCTTAATTAGATTCAAGATATAACACTTTGTTTCGGCGCCAATCGCCTTTGACAGCTATAACTCCGGACCTCAGTCTACAGTGGCGCCAACTGGTGAGCAAAGAAACGGTAGTCCCCATTGAAATCAATTGTTATCGCGGCACGCGCGTGCCTCCTGGGGGTTGAGGGATTAAGGCTTTATGCTATACACGAGCTGAGTTTCATCTATGTTTTCGTTTATGTACTTCCAAGATTTGAGAGAAATGTTTTACAAATATTTTACTATCGGGTCCGATGAAAGAGATATATATATTCATGGTTTTGAAAATATTGTTGAAGCAACTAAATTGCTAGTAGATTTTTTGACGTGATAACGTCTTTAAAATCGTTTTAGTCGGGTGACATGTTCAGAAACTTGTGTCACACCAAAACCTCACGAGCGCGATCGCAGGTATAACGAGAGAGAGACGGACCGATCTACCGTCTCATCTCGAGCGCTGCCAGTCATTCCGTGAAACTTGTCACGCGGAATCCTCACGAGCGGAGGCTGGCATAGCGTTCGAGTGAGTGGACCGATCTTCCGTCTCTCTCACTCTAGCGGCATACAAACGAATGGAGATTTTCTCGTGCGGTTAAGTTTTCGTTGAATGTTTAAGATGTAATTTAAAATTTGAAAAAATTGTTATCTTCATTAATTCCTTACTTCCCAGAAACTTATATCACCAATAAGACGTTATCACGTAAACATCTCGATCGTAAACCTACTTTACAAACAACCAATTTTTTTTAATAAATAAATAATAATAATAAATAAATGTAAAGGTTTCAAATTATACTTTAATTTAAATCTAACATAGAAGAAACATAAAATTCATAAAAAATAAGTAAAAAGGAAAAGTAACGACCTATAATCATTCCACTGCAGGGCCGAGGCCTCCTTCATTGAATTGAGTTGCCTTAGCAATGATGGGTACAGGCATAATCACCCGCTAAAAATTTTTTACATGGCATTATCTCCGAATCAATAAGCTCTGTATATTTTCTTTAACTCTATTAGGTATATATACTAATATATAAAGCTGAAGAGTTTGTTTGTTTGTTTGTTTGTTTGATCGCGCTAATATCAGGAAGTACTGGTCGGATTTGAATTTTTTTTTTTTTGTTGGATAGTCTATTTATGGAGGAAGGCTTTAGGCTATATAACATCACGCTTCGACCGAAAGGTGAGAAGCATCAGTGAAAAATGTTGCAAAAATAATCGCGATCATAATAACAGAAATAGACGCGTACGAAGTCGCGGACAACAGCTAGTTTTGAATGAAACAAACTTGTTTATAAAACGTTATCCAACCATGTACCTGGTAGCAAGTCTTTCGTACACTTTGAGCACATTTTATAGAAAGATGCTATAAAACCGCTGACTCTTTTACTATCAATCTTTCTGCTTGCCAAGAAACTATCAGTGAATTAAGTCGTTTATAATGTAAGAAAATCCGTTTTACGCGGAACAGCTTTTAAAATTATGTTTGAGAATAAAATATTCTGAGGTAAACTGGATACAATGTAAGAGAGTCGTAACAAGTGAACTCTACAGAAATGCCTCTGTGTAAATTTAAAGTAAAAACGTTCCTTTGCAGAAATATAATAGAAAAAAAATATTGAGTGGTTCGATTTCGGATGGAGCGACTGCGCGCTGGACGATGATCTGTGGGTAGACCACCACCAGGTAGACCGACTATCTGGCTGTCATGGATCTGGATGTCAGGTCGTTCTTCCAGGGCTCTCATAAATGTGGATATATTTCTGACCCCAAAAATAGGAACTAGTTAAAGCAATTGTTTTTTCTAGAATTGAAAAACCGAAGGTGCAGAAAAAATATTTTTTTTTATGTTATTCATTTAGGGCAACCAACAAACCATTAACATAATATGGTTTAAACATTCAGGTGATGGGGTAAATTATTAAGTGGAGCACAGAAAAATACTTCGTCCAGAAACTAAGGCGACATCTTAAAAACCGGTGTGTAGGTCACTCTACCACGGAGGTTAATCATAAAATATGTTGATTCAAATAATTTGGTAGCATGCGGTATTAGTCTGTATATTTTTAACCTATGCATCATCCCAGCCCACCCATCTGTCAATTTCTGCCCAGAGGTTACTCAGTGGCATTAATTTTTTAGTGCGCTGGAACGAAAATAGTACCACCCTTTCCCTTACCATCGGTGTCTAATAGGGTCTGAAGATAGCTTATCACTAATCAACAACATACGCGTATAGCTTAGTAAACGGATAATAAATAACAAACAGTTGAATTGTGCACCTCCTCCTTTCAAAGTCGGTTGGAAACAAAGTACATCCAACGATAAATCCATTGACCTAACTTTCTAAAGATTAATACCAAAAGTGTCGCAAAGAGGTCGCTCTTCTGACATCGCAATAACTCCCAGGTAACATTACCCGCCACTAATCTCTGCCTAACTTGGGTCATTCTGACGAAAAGGTACACGGAATTAATAAACCTACTCGATGTCGGGATGAAGGCAATTTGTTAAGGGAACGCACCTTATTTAATATTAGGAACGTATGCCCTTAAGTTGGTAGCATCAAATGGGTATGGGTGGCAGGTTGGCTGGGTTACAGACAAGTATAGGTTAACAAAATGCGCTCTTAATTTATTAGCCTTCAATCTTAGCGCCGTATTAAAAGGTTAAAGTTTTAATAGTTCGTAGTGACTCAGGTTAAGAACTACTGGATTTATATTTAAAGATCTTTTAACGGTGTAAAACCTATTGAATACCGTCTTGGTTAGTAAAATAGGCGCTATTCTATTTTCAAATTTAAAAATGGAATCAATACTGAAATAGAATAAAAGAAAGTTAAAAGAATTCTTATGTTTTTTTTGGTTTTGCAATTACTTGCCAGTCTTATCTTCGATAACACAGTTTTTTTTAAAGCTTCAGTTGCAATCAAGCCTACGCCTTTTTTGCTAAACGGTCAACTGCATTGATCACTAAGGCTACAAAGTACTGTAAGACAATGTCACACAACAGACTGCCGTGCCGTCCTATGAGTACATTTTCATCCTAAGAAATCAATATACCTGTTGCTTCTACCGGCTGCTAAATAGCAGCTTACTAACATAAATAAAGAAATAAGTGTGTAAACAACTATTAAAAGCACAGAAATAATGAAGGAACTACAAACAGACCAAAGAAAATAAAGAAAAACACTCTTTCCTATATGGATGGACTCATCCGGGGATTATACCCGGGACCTCGGAAAATCGTAGTAAAATACAGACTCAAAACTTAAAGGCAGCTTAAAATAACAACTTACTTAAGTAATTTGAATTTTAAAAAATACCTTCCCAACATCGTCTTAAAAATAAATAATCAACTCTCTTATTCCAGTTAGTGCATCAGTTCAAAGAACTCAATGTTAATAGGTACGTTAGCGAGCGAGTAAAAATAATTTTATAGCTTTTTAAATACTAACATTGGCTTTTTTATTTATTCCGTGTAACGTGGTAAAAATAAACTACTGCTTTTACTTACTTTAGTTAGAATAACGTTCCAATTCTTTAATTTCACATATGAGTTTTATGTTTTCTTGTCACAAACTTTAGGTCTCATAAAAAGCTCAGAGTTGCAAGGGCAACGGAGGGAAAGATGCTTGGCATTTTCCTGAGCGGTATAAGTAGTTTTAATAAGATCGTTTTCTACATTGACCATATCGGGAATCGAAACGGATCCTTGCGTAGTGGCTGACCACCGCACTATTACACCCACAGAACACGGAAAAAGCGATGTAGGCGAGACAGACGCGCCACAGAGGTTATGAGCAAATGAATGTAAGTGAGCGCTGTGATTGGTTTCTTTTGATAGGCGTTTATGTGTGCGAAAGCTTGTGTTTATTATGTGCACAAGTAGTAGTGGGGCGCAAGCGGCGACATCGGTCTAACCTTTTCCCATGTTCTGTGACTACACTAATCGGGTCGTCTACTTTCAAATATTTATTTTATTTATTTATTCATTTAATTCAGGCAACATATTATAAAATACAGGCCTATAAAATAAATACCTTACAGACTAACAACATATATACAAAATAACACATAAATTATATCACTACACACTATTTTGACGGCGTTGTGTTTCGCAACTTGGTGTCAGGTAACCGTCCACGAAACCGACGATATACAACACCCTTTGGCCAAAATTCTGCCTGCATGAAGGCCGACAGCTGTTCAGTCGGAACCTTCACCACAAACGAATTAAAGTTCGTGTTGTGTCGAGACTCCAACCGTTTTTGAATTCATTATCTTCATCATCTCATTATTTTCTTATTATTACCTAAATATCCTTTTAGTATTAATCCTAAAAATAAAAACGTAACTTATTTTGTGTTTCGTAAACAATCATAAACATCATAGAACTGTGTTTTGCAAAAACATTTACAGCCATTGTATATTTCAATAATCGTAAACATTTTGTACCCAAGACTGAGATAAATTCACCGCCCCTTTTATTACGACTTAGAACCTGAGGGACAAAACAAATACGAGAATCGGCCATTTTTTTAAACTTCTGTTCTAGAATTCAAAGGGTAAAGGACGAATTTAAAATTAAAATTAACGGTCGTCCTGTAAATGCACCTGACTCTAGAGAGGTAATGAAAAAGTTATGAATTTTACTAGTGGCCAGACTTTTTAAATTAGTTTGCGTAAGGGTAGGTCTTAAAAAACATTGTTTTTAAAAAGAATGTTGCAATTAAAATATGCTTAATTAGAAATAAGTTTATTTAGTAAGAAGAGTATTCTTTAGTAGAAGGTGAATAACCTTGTTTAAAGCGGCTAAGGTTGGGGTTTCGTGTTTTGCCACAAAATTTACTAGAATTAAAAGATTATGAGTTAAATAGATCAGTTAAAAAGTTTTATTTTTTCCATGATCTACTGACACAATCTTGTCTTACCAACAATACCAAACCTACACGTCTCAGCTACATAAGTCATGACGCGTTACTTAGCGGAATTCCATTTTTTAACTTATCACAGCGAATCGTAAAGCATTCCTTAGGTTGGAAACCCACGGAGCAATTTTCGCCTGGACCTGCTGCGTTAGGTACTCGTAAGATCGCATTTTGTAATGTATGTATGAATAAATAGTATCTACGTAAAAATGTATGTTAGTTACAATGTCGTTGACCACTACATATAATCTTGAATGGATAACTATCGTATATGATCTTTCTAAAATGGGACTTACCCAAGTAGCTAACTTCAGAGTCGAGAAATACATTTATACCTCCAAACGCATCCGGTTCGGACTTGCAGTTTTGGGAACCCTCAAAACATTTTGGCACACAAATTTCAGCAGTGTCTGAAAACAACTTGTTTATGGTGTCTGTGACGGCTTAGGGCACTGAAACGTGGCCACTTACTGAATCAAAATTAAAAGTATTTTGGGCCACAAAACGAGCTATGAAGTCTCTATAGGTAAAAAAGAACATGAAATCCGTAGGAAAACTAATTCATTAACTAAGGCAACGTCATCGAATAATTCTGTTCTACTTTAGGTTCCCACTCTATATAAGGACCATTTGGATCAGTGTTAGTAAACGCTGCTTCTGAGCCATGTGTCGTGGGTTCAATCCCCGCATAGTACAAATATTTGTGTGCATGAACATCTCTGATTGTACTGGTTTTTTTATGTATTTAAAAAAAGTATATAAGGATATTTAACAGTTGTCTAGTATCCCATAAGCCAAGCTACTTAATAGTAGCTTCATTTGGGACTAGATGGCTCTGTGTGGCCAAGTGTGGCAAGTCTTAAAAAAATTATACTCTACAACGGCTGAGTCATCTCACAAGACTTGGAGTCTTACAAGTTCAAAAATTAACAGCTGTTTTCCTACCGCAGCGGGCACGAGAGAAATTCGCTCCGTGTGTTTTAACATTTACATAACTCCACATAGAAATAAAATCGTTGCGAACAATAAAGAAAAGTACTCAAAACGCGATATTCCTTTGTGCTCGCAGTATTTCTCTTCTTATCGTTTCCAAGACATTTGACAACGCAAATCCTGGTTTAGGCGGAGTACAGTAAACCGCGTTAAAATTCTAACCACACCAAATTTATTCACCTGATATACATCAGAATTCAGCAAATATAATAAGTATCTGATTTGTGAAAGAAACGTTTAAAATACCGGTAAAATAAATAATTTTCCTTTTGTATAGATCGATTGGCCCCGTTGGTCTAGTGGTTTAAATACCGGGCCAAGATCTCGGGGTCCCAGGTTCGAATCCCGGGTCGTGCAACAAAAAGTTTCGAATTTTCGAACGTTGCTCGGTGTTTGTGATCACCCACCCGCATTTGGCAAGCGTGGTGATTATGCCAGTACACCCATCACTGCTGTGGTAACTTGAATTCAATGATGGAGGCCTTTTCCCTGCAGTGGGATGATTATAGGCTGTTACTTAAAGATCGATTGATAAATATTTGTAGAATAAAATATTCATAATGTAAAAATGTAAGAATTGATGAAATTAAGTATGTCCTCTTACTTTAATGCATAACATCGCTTACGAACCGGTTGAATAAATTTGACGTGAGCAAAGAAGAAAAGATTACTGGCAAAAGACAGCATTTATTGCTTAAAAAATAAAGATGAATTAATCTCACGGCAGGGCGAAGACCGCCATCATTGAATTCAAGTTATATACTACAGCAATGATTGGTACTATCACACCACGCTTGGCAAATGCGAATTGGTGATTAGAAAGCCTACCATTGTTTGAAATTCTTGTTGTCCAACCAGAGATCGAACCCAAGACTCAGTTCTAGGCCCGGTACTAAAACCACAGACCTATTTAATACTGAAGTAGCAATTGCCCGCGACTTCGTCCGCGTCAATTCCTGCAACATTTTTCGTCGCATCTCGTCGTTGGTCGCAGCGTGATGTTATATAACCTAAAGCCTTCCTCGATAAATAGACTATCCAACATAAAAAATTTTTTTAAATTCGAATCAGAATTTTCTGAGATTAGCGCGTTCAAACAAACAAACAAATAAACTCTTCAGCTTTATAATATTATAATATAGGCTAGCTGTTTCCCGCGACTTCGTCCGCGTCAATTTTTGTTATTATGAACGCAGTTATTTTTGCAACATTTTTCTCTGATGCTTCGCTCCTATTGGTCGCAGCGTGATGTTATATAGCCTATATTCGATAAATGGACTATCGAACACAAAAATATTTTTTCAATTCGAACTAGTACTTCCTGAGATTAGCGCGTTCAAACAAACAAACAAACTCTTCAGCTTTATAATATTAGTATAGATTTACAAAAAATAAAAAATACAGTTTTATGAAGGATGTCAGGCGGCAGACTGTATATATAAACGCACGAGTGTATAACATTTTAATTTCCTACGTATAGTACGTTCACCCTAGGCAGGGTTGTGTGTTTAATATTTCATTTTATTCCGACTTTAGTAAAAGTCCCTAAATAAATAAAGAAAAAAAACCGTTAGGTACGTACACAAAATCACTCAGTGGCTACACTGTTGGAGAGGTCATACTCTAACAAACACATTGCAAAGATGGCTGATGGCCGTTGGCGCGGAAAGGTTCTGGAATGGCGACAAAGCACTCGCGGGAAGACGTTGACCGACCGGGAAGACCTATTTGGGGGAGGCCTATGTCTAGCTGTGGGTGTCGTTTGGCTAGGATGATGATGGTGATAGCAAAGATGATACTCCAGGAGTTTTGGCCTCCAATGCATACCTAAATGAAGAGATAATGTTGTAATAAGCGCGAGTAAAATCCCTAGATAAGGTCTTAGATATATGGCCTGCGCAGACGACGGACTTTTCTCCGCGGCGGAGAAAAAAGTACGCTCCGGAATAAAAATTCCACCGCGGATTTACCGCGAATTCATCGCACACAAGGCGTGCGATCATTTGTTCATTTATCGTCGTGCATATGTACGTTACTCTCGAGCGCACAACGCGGACTAAAGTCCGCCATGTGCGTTGCTTCGCCTAGTCACACGAGTTCTATTTTTTTCGGGGACTCCCCCGTACTTTTGTCCGGTCCGCTCTCTGCATGTCCTCGGTAATTCGGGGGACTTTTTGTACGCGGTACTTTTAATCCCACATTTGCGTTACTCGATACAGTTGTAAGCGATCTATTTTAGCGGACAAAAATCCCTCGTCTGCGCATTCCAATAATATAAGCATCTCGGGCGGGAAGAAGCACTTGACGAAGCCAAGTCACACGAGTACAACACTGCATTCGCAAAGCCAAAGATTACGGCACATGCTCCTTGTACCTAGCGAGATGACCACGATTCTAGAATCATCCTGACATGACACTACTTCGACGAACTGTCAGACATTGACCAAGACAAGATTGTACTGGTTCTAACTAATCGCTCCGAGTGTAGACGAAATTACTTCAAAACTTCTGAAGGCAAAGGGAAACTCAATAATGAAAGTTCTAGATGAAAGGTCCTTTTAAATTTACTATGGTAGAAATCAATAGGGGTGGTGCTCTTTTTAAAAAGATCCTTCCAAGAGAATCAAATACCTATCCCACTCCTGGAACGCACAAATTATAATTAATGGCGTAATTTCCCTTTAGCAATAAATATTTTAATTATTGTAGTTCGTGCAAGCACACTCAAATACATATAGTTATATCAAGCTTTGTTTCTTTCAAATTCAAATCACTCGCTGTAGACAGACTACCTTTTGTTCTCAGGTCATTGACCGCAAAAGTTTCGGTTAAACACAACAGTTCGGACTTTTACTACTCCGCCCTCAACAGCACTTAGTCTGCCAGCCCTGGCCAGGTTATAAATACGTCCCCGTTTTTATTACTCCCTGGATGTCAGCGGCAGTCGACGCATCTGACTGGCTTGTGTCACGGCTTTGGAATATTGTTCACGATTTTATACCTTGTTGAAGATGTTTTTTTAAATGAGGCTGTCCTTTCAGTCTATGCCTACTATTATGTTAATGTTTAAGCACAACTACGTAACCTGACTGCAATTGAATTGGTTAACATTCTTGATATAGACTGTGATCAAAATCTATTCAGATCTTTTCGAGAACGTCTAATATACATAAACTATATTAATTCATATCTACGTGACCAAATATAGCCTAAATAAATGACCTGTTTTGAATGAAAGGTACTATTCATTCGATTGGCAGATAATTAATTTTACAGTGTTTCAAGGCAATTACATTTTATTTTGCCGGGAGTATTCATTACTTTTATGATAAATGTAAATTGAACTGTACTTTAACCTCGTGAGTCCTGTGATTTTTTAACTGCAGCATTAATACCTGCCGGGTGTACTATACCATGTACAATCTAAAAATAGTGTTTTAAGACCTAGATAAAAAAATGGTTGTAGTTTTTGAAGCGTTGTTTTTTTTTTGCTGTACTTATATCATAATAATTCTTTATAGTCCTTATATTGAAAATAGTTTTATTCTGTAAGTTCGTTAGGCTTTTATAAAGTTAAACAAAAAAGCAAATTCTAGGTATGTTAGGCAGTTATTCTTGCAATGTCGTTTACATGTCAGGTCTAAACTACTATTTTTAATTTGTACTTTTAAAAGTACGCCGGAACTTACGAGGTTAAAACGACTGTAGGTACTATCTTAGCAAAATATTTTTGTTTGGATAGGTACCCTTTGGTAATTCTAAATTTAAAACTAGCCCGAGGCATCAAAAATAAACTCTAAAAGATATCTACAATGATGTTTTAAACTTCATTTTCTCACCAAAAATAAATTTGCTAAATAACAGTTCACAACAACAGTGGGGGTGGAAATTCTTCTCCTTTCTTGTTTCTGTAATTGGCTCTGAATCGTTAAAAAACATTGTTTTAATTAAATCTAGTTCTCGAAGCTCGCAAACAGGAAAAAGGTCCAATTAAAACCGAAGAGGACGCTTGGATTTTAAATACAATAAGTGGCCAAAACTCATTTTTGTTATGGTTGGCAGAAAATAGTCAAGTAAACGTCTGCCCGAATAAAATAGTTATTTATGGGGCTCCCATACAGCAAACGTGATATTTCTTTTACGTGTTTTTGCTCGATACTGATAAAGGCTATAGGTAGACGGATTAATATACAGGATGAAATTTTAACCACCTTTCAAATTTTAATATATTTATCTACGAGACAAAAAACAAATGACGTATTTTTTCTTTTGGTAATTGACTTAGAAAATATCCGCTAAAACTCTAAAATTTTTGATACAACCTCCTAGTAACACTTTTTTGACGCGATGCGCATCTCATTCATTCATTACGATACTAATCATAAGTTTGCCACCATGCGAGGAGATGCGAGTTCGAGTCCCGCCTGAGACATAGTTTTTCAAGTTTATATACTGATATTATAATTGCAATTTAATTGCTAAAATATCAAATAAAGTACATAAGTTTTTAATTTTCTCTTTATAAATTAACAGGCCTAGGTAGGACCGTAAAAATTGAAAAATATATTGCGGAAAATGTTTTCGGGTGAAGACTTGATTTACATTTTTGACTTCATAAATGGGCTCTAAATACGATACTGAACGCCTACAAAAATTTTTGAAAGTGGTTAAAATTTCATCCTGTATATTCACTTCAAAAATAAATCATTTAATTTAAATAAAAAAAATATTTAAGGGGACTCCAATACAAAAACATGTTGTTTTTATTACCGTTTTTATAGATAATGTTACCGAACCCTTAATGAGCGAGTGCGTCTCGCACTTGGCCGGTTTTTACTGATTGTTGAATAAAAGAAAAATACTTTTCTTAACTTCATTATACTTTTTTAGTAAAGACATAATACATTTCATCTCCTATCATCCTTCCAGTTTAGTAAACAAACAATAGAAAGAACAACCCCAAAAATAACTTCAAATAATTCTCTTTAGCTTTTGAAAAGATTTCTTTATTTAATCACAATTCGCGATAAAGTGAAATGGGTTGAGAAATTTGAATATAAAAAGTTCTTTGCCGATTGAATGATGGATTCTGCTATTGAGTTTAGGAGAAATATCTGAACGCTACGACGATGTGTAACTCGGATAAAGTCAATGAGTAATGTGCTGGCATCTAGGTTTTCTTGGTATTCGCTATGTTCACTTGTTCAGTAGAAATTATCGGCCTATAATCAATCATCGTACTACTAGGCAAAGGCCTCCATCATTGAATTCAAGTCAACATTCCCATGATTTGTGGCTAAGCGTTAAGAAAAGAGCTAGTTGCTTTTAGTTAGCTAATTAAATGTTTTATAATAGGTATATCATGATTTGAACAAATTAACGAAATAACGCCCAGATGGTCTAGTGGTTTAAATACCGGGCCAATATCTCGGGGTCTTGGGTTCGAGTTCCGGGTGGAACAGCAAGAGTTTCGAATTTACGAAAATGTTTTGGGTTTGTGATCACCAACCCGCATTTGAGAAGCGTAGTAATTCATGCAATTTCTCTACGTTGCTGTGGTAACTTGAATTGATGGAGGCCTTTGCCCTGCAGTGGGATGATTGCGTTACTTTTCTTACAATAACTAAACTGTTTTAATTAATCCCTCGATCGTGAGTTATTCCAGACACAATTGAAATCAACTGTTATTGTGGCACCCGAGTGCCTCCTGGGGGTTGAGGGATTAATGCCAATACATCTAATGTGTACTCGCCCTTCTATATAAGCAAATCGGTGGAGTGCCTTATCGTGAAGTGCCTTATCGTGAAGTAAAATATTGTTTGTGCTCAGGCCCTCGCAAAACGCGGCGGCAATTCAAATTCTGCATCGCGAGCTTTTGTGGAAGCGTTCGTTCGATCGTCACGTTGCTTGGTGAGCTTAAAAGCTTCGAAATTGATTTTTATAAATATGTATATCGATGTTTGTAACTCGATCACGCCAAATCAGCTGAAAAGTTTTGTATGGAATGGAAGGAGATAAAATTAAGCTGGAATAAACATAGGCCACTTTATACAATATTTTAGCTTTGAGTCCCGGCTGAGACAAAAATTTTCAAGTTTAAATACTGATAAATTATAATTGCGATTAAGTTGCAAAATATCTTAAAAAATATTTAACAGCGGTTTCTGTGCATTTATTTACTTTGTATTTTAGCTTTAAAACAGGCCCTTACGTTGACTGCGATATAATTAAGTTAACTTTAATGACTTTTCGCGTGCAGTGTACTCGTAAAATTAATTAACGACTACCCCATTATTCGGGAATGGACCATTAGATCTAACATGGCGTAAGCGATTCTAGAGCCATCACTTTTAAAGCGGTCTTGGCGTCGAAACTCGGAAGGTGAAGAAGAAAGAAATATTCATTCGACCCAACTCAAAGATACATAATTAATAGTGAAGATAATATAACGCTAAATTGCTTCAAAATACTTTAGCTCAGGTAAATTTTCTAAAGAAGAAGACATTTTGTTTACAAATTTTTACAAACTAAAAGCAAAATACTACGGAAAATTTCGTAACTAATCAGTTGCTCCGATCCGTAGCATTCGTAGTAATATGTGTTGCTACGTCGTAGTATGAGCATTATTTCGAGGCTAGATCACATTTAGCAATATTGCATCTTCCATTGCCATTCATTTTTTTTTCTTGTAGCAATTATCATCAGCATCACCAGCAAACACTGGACAAGAAAGGTTTTGTATTTATCGCCCACGCTCGGTAGGCAGGTGGTTCGACGATCGCAGTTAGGACAATGTTAGTCTTCGGATCCTCCATAGGCTCCTGTGCTGGCCTAAAAAAAAGTGCAGCATTATAAAATCGAAACGTTTCGTTCCTATGAAGACGTAGTGGTATACAGAAAAAGGTCATACTAAAAATAATAATGTATACGTGACGCATTAATAATGTAAAATTTTTTTTGTCGGTTAAAAATTAAGAGTCAGCAGGCTTTTTAAAAATATTTAAACTGATTTTCAACTTAAAGCATAACGTATAGAGTACCATTTTCAACTGAGCAATGTTTGACGTGCCGTATAAAATATCGCAAGTTGGAACAAACTACCACAATAAAATTCAATTAGGAAGTCATATTCATTAACAACTTCTAGTGGATGTTGTGCAAGTTTCATTTAACATGTTTATTGAGTGAATATTCATTTATATTTGTTAAATAGCTGAACTTCATCTACTCGTATGTTAACATTTATTTGCCGCCATCTTCTCTGGTCCGTAAACAGTAAAGTAAAGAAAGTAAAAAAATACCTTCAAAATGCAGGGCTAAGTCCTCCATCTTTGAATTCAAAATACCACAGCAATGATGGGTGCAGGTTCAATCATTACCATGCCAAATGCGGGCTGATGATAACAAACCCGAGCAATGTTCGAAATTCAAAACTTTAGGTTTGTGATTTTGATTAAATAATTTTGTTTTTAGGGTCCGTACCCAAAGGGTAAAAACGGGACCCTATTACTAAGACTTCGCCGTCTGTCCGTCTGTCCGTCTGTCCGTCTGTCCGTCTGGCCGTCTGTCCGTCTGTCCGTCGCTCTGTCACCAGGCTGTATCTCAAGAGCCGCGATAGCTAGACAGTTGCAATTTTCACAAATTATGTATTTCTTTTACCGCAATAACAACAAATACTAAAAACAAAATAAAATTTATATTTATGGGGGGGCCCCATACAAAAATCGCCATTTTTTGCCTATTTTTGCTCGATATCATTAAATGGTAACAGGTAGGCACTGCATTAACTAGTCAATGGTACAGAACCCTTCGTGCGCGAGTCCGACTCGCACTTGGCCGATTATTAATTTTTGTAGCCAGTGTTAGGAATTACCTTTAATTCCAAATTTCACAAAGTTTAGATTCTACCCTAAATCCAATAAAAATTGGATCCCCGCAAAAATATGAGTTTTTTTTTCTCTCGTTAACCTAGATCGTAAACGCATACAATAGTTGTACCTTTATGAGACTGAACGCTGATTTATTTTTCCATACTCTCTTTATCTCTGTTTAATTACTTGCAGTTCTAACGAATGCATACGTATACGTTTCAAAGCAATGTTTAAAAAATCTGTTTTTGGGCAATCAGTTAAAATTTATTAGTATTCCTTTTTATGAACCGTAGAGAAACATTTAAAATAAAAAATAATTTAAAAGACGAATCCAAAACTTTTTATCGTTTTTAAAAGTAGATAAACCGACCCCAAAACAATCTATGCTAACCACTTAAGCCCACATTTTAGTAATAAATGACCTTTGCTTTTGCATTGGTTCTTATTATAAGACCCAATTTTTACGAGTAAAAAAATGATGTCTTCCCTAAAATAACATTTGAGTTATTTAATTCGGGGTCTATACCATGTACCTTATTTATTATGAGTTTCCGATATTTCGGCACTGTTGCAAGCGCCATGATCACGGGAGAACTTTTGTATCTGCGGGTGGGTAGCTGTTAAGAGCAGACAAATCGATCTACCCTCCGTCGTAGTCTTTTATTACACACGACACTGGTACCACTTGGCGCTTGCAACAGTGCCGAAATATCGGAAACTCATAATAAATAAGGTACATGGTATAAACCCCGAATTAAATAACTCTAGTGATAGTGACCATGAAAGTTTAAATCAGTAAATAACATTTGAGTTTTATGTGTGCCAATCCATCAAATCACAAAATGCCTACTTCTGTTTTTTCTCCAACTTTTATGGCATCAACAAATAGCACACCTAGATGAAAACGAGTGTAACTCAAAAATATATTTTTACACAATTCAGAAATACTATAATTTTTTCAACTCTAAACTTAATAAAATAACAGTATAAGTGAACATACCACAAGAAAACGAACTTATTTTTTTATGGTCTTTGTAGTCATTCAGGAATGTTATCAACACCTGAAGGGTGAAACATGAATGTGAATTTCCACTCAAGATAGCATATTTTTGAGTTAAACCTATTTCGATCACGGTGTGCAAAATTGTACTTTTTCTCAGAAAACATTACTTTTGTACAAACAAACTTCCATTGCTTTCATGTGATTGAAGCTTACAGACAATTTTTGTGATGGCAGTAAAAAAAAATATCATAAGAAGGAAAAACGGGTCTGTTATTACTTGATGGCTTTCAATTGTTCAAATGGTTTCATGTGGAGGCAATTCCTGTGTACCAACACTAGAAGAAGAATGATACAATACTAATGGAATTGGTTACGGGTAACATGAAAGCATTTCACAATCTTCAGAATGGGGACGTTTGGCAATAAATGAATTAGCGAAAACTACTGTATAAAGTAATGATCTTAAATTTAAGCAATTTCAATCTCAGGCGAGACTCGAACCCGCATCTCCTCGTATGCCGGGCGCGGCGCTATACCATTAAACCACCGAGACACTGCGTCATAGCGCGAATTTTTCAAGCATATTCTTATCGCTGTAAGCCAGCGTTGTTTCAGTGTTGGAGATGCGGGTTCGAGTCCCGCCTGAGGCATAATAATTTTTCAAGTTTAAATACTGATAAAATAGAAACTGTTCATCAAATGACAAGTTTGATTTTACTTACTTTTGTTTACTCTCACAAACTATCAGCAAATAAAACGCTTACACTCGTTCAGACTACAGGCACTGAGGTAATGTGGACTTTGTGTTCGTGTGAATTCGTGGCATCCGCGACAATGTCCTACAGGTCACAGTCGACAGTGGGGACTGTTCACAGGTCGAGCACCTAGTGAAATAACTAGGTCACTTTTTACTATTAAGTACTAACATAGTTGATAAGCTTGCTATTATTACTAAAGTTTATGGATCTTTTGTAATCTGAACAATTAACTTTTTTTTATAACATATCATTTTATCATTTTCAACCTGCGATTCTCGAAAACATCTTTATTACGAAAAAGCGTTTTTGTGCCTCAAATTTTCGCGATAAATTATTCCAATTTATGATTTATTGAACCTAAGCCTGTAGCATCATAAATTATTGGTGAAGATAAATAGTGGCTCATTCTAAAACAGAGGATAGTGTCAAAACCATCAATAATTCATAATTCAAGGGATTGAAACTTCAACTAAGCAGTAAATTAGGTACATTTCTAATGGTCCGTGAGATCATTTATTTACCAATTCAGAAATTCACAACAGCTACAGTTAGCTAATATTCATTTTAGACAACGAACACGGGAAATATTAGCCGAAGGCTACTGTCTCTATCTAACCAGTGTTATTGTTAAATCATGCAAATGAGACAGATATATCTAGCGTCTTGTAGATCATGCTAATTTTCATTATGTAATTTGATGCACATTTAGTACAATCTATATCAATCGAATAGCAGATACTATTGCATGTCGATATAATTTGGCTGGGTTATAAAGTTGACTCTAACATAACATCAACGTCAATCGAATGATTGCATAATCGAAGACAGTTTTAGGTAGGGTTGACACCTTTTATTAAAGCCGTTAAAGTACATCTGTCAGTATAGGTAAGAAAATAAAAGTACATGAAATCAAAATAAAGTACTATTTATTTTTGCATTTATGCTATTTATGTATCAAATTAGTATCTTTACTATACCATTGCATAGTATATTTATTCTTTATTTGAAATTAAAGTAAAAAAGTAAATAAGTTTTTAGCAAATTTAGAGACGCTGTTTCTTTCGTCTCGCCATTTGCTAGTCATCACAAAAAAACCTTGCAATGAACATGCTCAAGGTGACATCGGTTCAGCACCAATGTAGTTAAACAAAAAGATGCTTACGCCTAAATTTTACAAAATCACAAAGATATAAAATCATGCGAAATAAAGTATTTTCGTGTACTTTATTGTTCTCGTAAAGTATAAAGTACAATCACCTGAAATTACGTACAATACTTTGTTATAAAGTACGGGTGGCAACCCTAGTTTTAGGTGCCATTTTGTATTGGACTGTGTATCTTGTTCTTGATAAAGTAAAAGTAAAGTAAAGTAACAGCCTATAATCATCCCACTGCAGGGAAAAGGCTTCCATCATTGAATTCAAGTTACCACAGCAATGATGGGTACTGGCATAATCACCACGCTTGCCAAATACGGGTTGGTGATCACAAACCCGAGCAACGTTCGAAAATTCGAAACTTTTTGTTGCCCGACCCGGGATTCGAACCTGGTACCCCGAGATCTTGGCCCGGTATTTAAACCACTAGACCAACGGGGCGTGTCCTTAATAAATATCGATGATTGAAACTGATATTTGGAAAGGACAGAAGGTGAGTGTGGTCTGAGTAGCATCGGAACATGACGTTTATTATATTTTATTACAAAGTTTATTGACTAAGCTTAATTTTTATACGGGTACTAAATCTATTTTAGGAGAAAAAGTCATAGTGTATATTAAAAGTTTGTGTAATATTAAATCCCGTGGTAAGAGGTCCCTAAAATAGGGACATCCCTATTGATGTGACTTTTCACTCGTCGACGTGATCTCGGCGCAACCAATCGCGAGCAGGCTTTGTACGTGTGAGTGTGCTGTTGTTTCGTTGTTATTACTATTAGCTTGTGTGCGTAAATGGTACCAAAATTGAACTGTCATTATAAGAGACTTGCTTCTAGAACTATTACTAACTACTGCTATTCATAGGTTAAACTACTATAATAATTGTTAGCAATGTTTGCAAACTTGTCATAGGCGTTAACGATCCTAATGAAGTTAAAACAATACGGAATAAATTCCACCAATCAGCCAACTTGGAAGTTTAAGTTGGACAGAAGCCTTTGAGAATGTTATCAAACCAACCACAGCGTAAGTAGGTACAGAAGGCGGTCATAAACTACAACTTAGCGAGTCCAGATAAAACTAAAGTTAGTTTAGTTTCAAAGGAATCTTAGTAGGTAGTGGAATTTTAAGGTTTTTCTAATTTTTTATCAAAGGTTATTGAAGTATTATTTGACGACTATTTGGATCAGCGGTAGTAAACCATGGGTCGCGGGTTCGATCCCCGCACAGTACAAATATTTGTGTGCATGAACATGTCTGTTTGTACTGGTTTGGGTGTTTTCTATATATTATAAGTATATATTTACAAAAAAAAAAGTATATAAGTAATTTATTTGATATTTTAGCAACTTAATTGCATTTGCATTTTTTAATTAAGGGTGCATACTCCTAACATTTGATGAAACAACGCTGGCTTACAGCGTAAGAATATGCTTGAAAAATTCGCGCCGTGTCGCAGTGTCTCGATGGCCTAATAGTATGGTGCCCGCCCGGCATGCGAGGAGATGCAGGTTCGAGTCCCGCCTGAGACAAAATTTTTCAAGTTTATATTCTGATAGTATATAAGTAAGTTTATCGGTTGTCTAGTACCCCATACGACAGGGTACTTAATAGTAGCTTAATTTGGGACTAGATGGCTATGTGTGGCCCAGTGAGGCATGTCTTAAAATATTTATTTATTTTATATTTATCATTGAATTTGTTTACTGAAATCAATTTACAAACAATAGAAGGTCCATTTAGATTGATCGATCGATAATATGACCTTAATTTTATGAAATTTGAATAAAAAAAACATACAAAGAGTTAAATAGGTTACACAGCCTTAACATTTTTTATTTATAAAAGTGCTCTCACTAATACCACAGTCTATGAACCATACAGTCGTTCGACGCCTTTGATCTCATGGAAAATGCCGACAACGTCTAGACAGTATCGTGACGGCCAGGGTTGTCAAAAGTAAACAATATATATAAATATTTATTTATTGCATATAAACACTCGTAATCAGCACCCCAATGAACCTTAAAAGTGACACACGTATCAAATTATAAAAAAATACGTCCGCCATCGTGGATTTTAAAAAGGATGGCATATCGGAGGCACCCCACTGAACCTCAAAATGGACACTCATATCAAATTAAAAAAAATTACGTCTACCATCTTGAATTTAAAAAAAGATAGCACTTTCGTAATCAGCAGCCCAATTAACCTCGAAATTGACAACTATTTATCTTATTAAAAAAAAATATGTTCACGATCTCGAATCATTCGATATCAGCATTCCAATAAATTCCAACAAACAAATATATAATAATTTAAAACACAAACATTTGTTAGCCCTGAATGCTGTGTCCCGAACTGCTAACATCGTTTTGTTCGCAGTTCGGGCTCGGCCTTCCCGCGTCTCGCCCCTCACACCCCGCACAATTGCCCTGTCTAGACGTCTTCGTCGAACGACTGTATGGTTCATAGACTGTGCTAATACTCTTAGATTGAAATAAGACACCTGTTTTGAGACGGCGGCAATTAAAACACTGCTGACAATTACCTAGCAATGTGTTACTAACGTAGCACCTGCAAATTGCTTTGTTAAAACTATTAGAACTAAACGATATAGTGGTATTCTACATAAAGTGTAATATCTTATCGTCATTTATGTTTATTTTATTTGACGATACAGCGCTAATCAATACAACGTGTATCGTTTTGTGTTATTAATAAAAATAGTCACCCCTACATGGTTGCATACGTTTTCTTTGAATTATTCAATTCAATTCAATTCAATTCAAATATTTTATTGCATTATTATGAAAGTATAAACATGTTATATACATGAAAAACATCGCAACGATAGCGCAGCTTACAGATAACATGTTGTGGCCTCTCGATATCACAAAGTCTTTCATTTTTGAGTAAACCGATATCTCGTCATGTGCCGTTACTGTGTGCAACTTGACAAAAAAAATTGGTTGTTTGTAAAGTAGGTTTACGATCGAGATGTTTACGTGATAACGAGAAAATCTCCATTCGTTTATATGCCGCTAGAGTGAGAGAGACGGAAGATCGGTCCACTCACTCGAACGCTATGCCAGCCTCCGCTCGTGAGGATTCCGCGTGACAAGTTTCACGGAATGTCTGGCAGCGCTCGAGATGAGACGGGAGATCGGTCCGTCTCTCTCTCGTTATACCTGCGATCGCGCTCGTGAGGTTTTGGTGTGACACAAGTTTCTGAACATGTCACCCGACTAAAACGATTTTAAAGACGTTATCACGTCAAAAAGCAACTTGAAAAATAAATAATTTTTTTTTGTTAAGTTTAGGTATACGGATGACGCTACAGAAATGATAAAAAATCCGTATCAAAAAGGCCAAAAAAACGAGTTTGTTGTATGGGAGCCCCCCTTAAATATTTATTTTATTTTGTTTTTAGTATTTGTTGTTATTGCAGTAACAGAAATACATAATTTGTGAAAATTTCAACTGTCTAGCTATCGCGGCTCTTGAGATACAGCCTGGTGACAGAGCGACGGACAGACGGACAGACGGACAGACGGACGGACGGACAGACAGCGAAGTCTTAGTAATAGGGTCCCGTTTTTAACCTTTGGGTACGGAACCCTAAAAACCAGCAAAGTGCGATTTAAGCTGTCACAGATTATTTAAAGTCGTAAATATTTTAAGAGTATGCTTGTTGCCATCATTAATATCTAGCAAAAACCTAAAAATAAAATCATATTCGTCATATTGGAGCACCCCATAAATATTTATTTTATTATGTTTTTAGTATTTGTTGTTTTATTGGCAATAAAATATAAATCATTTGTGAAAATTTCAACTGTTTAGCTTTTACAGTTTATAACATATGGCCTGGTGACAAACAGAAAGACAGACGGACAATGAAGTCTTAATAATTGGGTCCTGTTACTTAAACTAAGGAAAGAGAGCCTTTTAAGGCTAGGACAGTAACGCCATCTTGTTACAGTCATGGCTAGTTATAAAATGTCGATCAGATTAACTGGCCTAAAATATTCATAATTAAAGTTTTATAGGTACTTAAAAGTAAAAGCCTATCTATAGTCATCCCATAGCACGGAATAAGGGTCCATCATTAATTTCAACAGTCACGACAGCAATGATGGGTACAGGCATAACCACTACGCTTAACAAATGCGGGTTGGTGGTCAGTTTCATATTAACGAAACAGATCAATACCAACTGGCTTATTATTTGTTATCCCTACCTGACCTTCTGTGCTTTCCTATTTTGTGTTTAAATAAGAAACTCAGGTAACTTTGAAGGAGTTAAGACTTTGGAAAACTGTTTTGATAATTTCGTTTTTGAATTCTCGGAATGGTTTGTCTTTATTTGCATATCAATTAATTGCTTACTGTTCGTAAGCGGCTGGCTTTTCTATAAGTTTTTATTTTACAACCTATTCAAAGTAAAAAAATAGAATAGGTGAAACCCGTTCTCTTTTTAAGTATGTCGTAAAAGGTGATCAAAGGAATATCGGCAGAAAACTTACTTTTATACAAACCCATCTATACTAATCTATAATAATATAAAGCTGAAAAGTTTGTTTGTTTGATTGAACGCGCTAATTTCAGGAAGCACTGGTTCGAATTGAAAAAATATTTTGTCTTGGATAGTCCATTTATTGAGGAAGGCTTTAGGCTATATAGGATCACGCTGCAACCAATATTAGGAGCGAAGCATCAGTGAAAAATGTTACAAAAATAATTGCAATCATAATAACAGAAATTGACGCGTACGAAGTCGCGGGGAACAGCTAGTAATAATATAAAGTTGAAGAGCTTGTTTGTTTGTTTGTTTGTTTGAACGCGCTAATCTCAGGAAGTACTGGTTCGAATTAAAAAAATATTTTTGTGTTGGATAGTCCATTTATCGAGAAAGGCTAAACCTTTGTTTAGGCTATATAAGATCATGCTGCAACCAATAGGAGCGAAGCATTTCAGTGAAAATGTTACAAACATAATCGCGATCATAATAACAGAAATTGACGGGTACGAAGTCGCGGGCAACAACTAGTGTAAGATACGACTGTAACAGCTGAGTAACGGGTATTAAGTCGCGTTAGTGAGAACATTGACGCGGCGCAAAATAAAACAGTAAATAGCTTGTTGAAAGGCACGCCAGTCTATCTTATCATTCATGCCATCACCGGCTGACCTAAAATCTCCCCCTAACATTTTTAGCCGACGGAAAAAGTTTGATGCGAATCATTCTTTTATTGTAGTCTTTGCTGAAATTAATCCATTTGAAACTACACGAAATTTACCATGCAATAGAGTTGCAGAACTATCATAGTTGACCTCGTAAACTAGTTACATTATCGATAGTGCTATCGATAGTATCGATATTATGGAATCAATGAATACTGTTGATAGTAATAATATTATTATGATGTAATAATATCTATAGGTACTATCACTAATCATATTTTCCACACTAGCCCAGACTTGTCCCGAAGCAGTAATAGGTTTAAATATTGGGATGTGTAAAAGCACCTCCTGGGGCCTGTTTGAATGAATGAATGAATGAATATATGTTTATTTGGCACTTCGAAATAAAGTTTACAAAAAAATAATTACAATGAATGTGCTAAAAAGCCCCCCACTCAGCATTAGTCGCAACAGCCTAAGGCATACTGCGACGCTGATTTTCAGTGGGAGCCCAGACATATATACAAAACAATTTAAAATTAAATTAATAAAAAAACCTAAAATCTAAATTAAAATCAAAAAATCAGTGGAATCACAGAAAAAGCGAAACAAAAGGAAAACAAAAAAAAGTCAAACATGGGAAAAAAATAAATAATAATAATTAAATAACAATATTTAAATAGCAGAATTGATTGAAATATGTACTTACATAATTTAATACAATAAATTAATATATATAATATTTTGGTTGTTATAATTCAAATTCAAAAATTCAATAATTTGCAGAAAGTATATTAATTTTACCATTGAAATGACGTCAGCTATCGATTACCGGTTAGACTATCGCTAGTGGACTATCGAGCGGCAACTCTACCGTGCAGGGTCCATCACGATGCCGAAAAAGTTATTTGGGGTGTTCCTGAGCCCTGCAACCCCACCTGGGTTGTTCTTTCCAGACGCAAGGGAGGTGTATAGGGGTGTGAGGAAGATGAAGCTAGACCCATTATTAGTTCAAAATGATCACGGGGCATAGCGGATTCTCCGCGTACTTACCTAAATCGCTTTAAGTGCAAGGAGAGTCCAGAGTGCATCTGTGATCCAGAAAAGGACGAAGACGTGGTGCACATTGTGGTATGTAGATACCTTTTGACATATGTAAATACCTTACCTTTTGTTTCTGGTTCATCTCATTAAATACATTCTCTTATTATCATCATATAACTTATAATTTCTTGTAATTTTATATGTTTACTAATTTTGACACTAATATTAAAATTTTCTTGTTATTTTGGCAGACATCGTTACCACTGGCAACCACCTTGTCAAACGTTATATATTTTTTTTAATTATGTAAATTTCATCTAAATTTCGGTTAGGAGATATTGTATTTTGGCCAATTTTATATTAAACTTACCTTCTTTATGTAATTTTTATAACTCCTTATGTAAATATAGTTATAACATTGAAAAATTTAAAAATAAATTATGTTTCCATCAGTTTTGATATAAGTAGACGTTTTGTGTCAAGGAACCATCACTTCTTCTTCTATTGTTGGCTTCGATTATTATTCTCGAACTGGGAGACTTATCTTGGAAACTCCTATCAAATTTATTGATTACTTCTGGACCCTGGTACGGTCACGTAGACCGCCGGGCCTTCTCCACTTAGTGCTGCTGGATCCTGGCGGTCACGTAGACCGCCGGGCCACCTCCATCCAGCGCAATTGGACTCCGGCTTGATCAGGCAGATCGCCGGGCCACCTCCCCTCCGCTGCGCAGATCCTGGCGTGGTCGACCTCAGGGCCATCTCTCCCCAATTCGGCTCTCCTTAAGCTCCGCTAAATTTTAAGTTACGTATTTTTATTTCTTTTAATTTTAGTTTATTTTTTTAATATATTAACTGTATATAATCTTATCTTTTGTTTTATTTCTTTTTAGGGAATAATTATAGGGAGGTAGGTTCCCATTAACTTCCCTCTTTCTAAATTTTCTTTTATAGCGTAGCAGAACCTAGGTTTCTGAGGGTATTCCTCTTCAAGGGTACCCCAGATATTCTGCTACGTTATAACATTTTGGCAGAGTGCCCAATATTTATGACGACGCGTGTAGAAATTAGTATAAATAAGGAAAATTTAACAAAATTTGTAACAAAATTAAATACAAGTTTTCAAAATTTTGCAAAATTTGTCATTGAAAAAGTAGTACCAGCCAAGTGCGAGTTGGACTCGCGCACGAAAAGTTCCGTACCATTGACTAGGTAAACAACAGTAGGTTCAATGTAGGGCCTACCTGTTGCAATCTGTTGATATCGTACAAAAATAGGCATAAATGGCGTTTTTTGTATGGGATTGTTAATTATTTATTTTATTTTAATTTTATTATTTACTAGTGGACCCGACAGACGTTGTGCTGTCTTTAACTATAAATATTGATAACGAAATGGTATGATAAAAATATGTTACACATGGTTTATTATTATTATGCTTCATGATACACAATCATCTTTGTGTTTTCTCCTGGTGGGTATATAAAATTAAATAGCTTTGTTGGTATTCCGACACGGTAACAGGCGATACTACTGGCCATGTGCAAAATTAAGTTTTTTACCCCCTATTTGAAGATATTTGCAGCACGCATTTTGTCAATGTTATGTCAAACGCCATACATTAAAAAAGTTTACAATAACAAACAAAACAAAAAAGAATTAGCGAAATCAGTCCAGCCGTTCACGCGTGATGCGATGACCAAGGAAATAGGGATTCATTTTTATATATATAGATTATTGAAATACAACTAAGTGTTTTGTGAATATTTGAAGTGCCTACCTGCTCCCATTATTAATTTCAAGCAAAAAAGGGCAAAAAAATCGCGTTTCTTATAAAATAAATAAACAATAAGTACAAATTAATGCTGTAACTAATGCTCAATTTGAGCGGTACCGTAAGCTTTGTAAGTAAAGCACGTTGGTTACAATTGGTTGAAATTTGTTGAAATTTTTAATATAACTTTTATGTATTCAAATCCTTAATACTCGTAAAATTAATTGCCTCATTGAGTTGCATAAAAAAAGTCTTGTAAAAGTAATAAAACACTGCATTGAAATTGTTAAAAGATACGATTTTACTTACACGTGAAGTGAACAAATTTGTGGGTTTTATTTTATAAATGAGTTACATGCAGGTACACGTAACCACTATTAAATTCATCTAATAAATACTATTTTAATGTATCAACCTGAATTTAGCAAAAACTCGAGGCAACTTTGTGTCGCTCGTTTTAGATATTAGGCCAATACAGGCCAAAAGCATATTATAAGGGACTGATGTTTTATGTCTATCCCGTTCTGACATGTCTTTTCTATATTATATCTCTTATCATTGCCAATCTATCAACAGTATATTAGATCTATGCATATTTTATCTCTATCTGTTCTGTGATTCTATACATTATTGCTCTAACTGCATTCGCCAACCCGCCTGCCATGCCTGGCAATTATGGCCGAAAACCTCCCACATAGACAGATTTAAGCTGCGGATGATATAATAAGCGAAAATCGAAAATAAATTACTTTGAAAGCATGAACATAAATTATGTTTGTAGTCCACTTAATGGCATTAACATAAAAGTATTAGATTATTCATAAACCACTTTTGCTTTCAATATTTTTTGTATAAAAGTCAAGTTGTCGTGACTATAATTTAATATCCTTAAAGGAAAATCATAAAGCATTTTTTTATTTCATCGACACAGTAAATAAGGTCTGAAAATTCTTTAAGTAAAAATTTTTCAGTGATTCTCCTTAGATACTGTACATAAAGCGTAAAATATTTTTTTAATTTTTGACGAACATCTTTGTAGGGATAGTTTTTTTATTTATTTACTGTGAAATTTGTTTCCTTAGTATCGTTTAAATAAAATTTAATTGAAACATTAAGAGAGTAATAGAGTTTCTTTCATGTCTAAACCGCTAGGTCGATATAGAGCAAATAATTGTTATAAAGTGAGTTTGGGGCAAAATGTGATGCAATTTTGCATGGGAATTCAATAATTGCTAACCTGATGTACATGAAGTCTTTAAGGATATAATTTATTGTGACTCTTAAAAACTATCTTCTTATTAAATTGCTTAAAAATATCATATAAAGTATCTTCTTACAAAATATATCCTTAACTTAACCTTTAAAATTCCTTGACAATAAGTGTTCTGGTATGCTTTATTTTGATAATAAATGTAAAACGATTTTAATCTACCTTTTTGAGCACTGGAATTATGTTGCAATAAATTATACCTTACCCTAATCTGTTTAAGACAGAAAAGGTCGTTTTGACTTTATTAATGCGCATTAATTTTTTGAGGTTAACTCATGGTCACGGCATACTTAAAGAAAATTATTAGAAAAAAATTAAACAGGGTGTACAAAACCATAGAGCAGAGGAGAATATGGGAAAAAGTATAACTAAGCCTAAAGCGTGTAAACAAATAGGTAATGATTTTCTGAAATTACCTTTCTATATAAAGGTCATTAGGCTAGGCCTAAATTCTACACGATGCTAAAAGACGCTGGACAGAAACGGCTGACTAGAGAGAAAGATTTGTAAACAACATCCACTCACGAAATTAATACCTATAGGCCTATGGAACACGTTCGATACGAATAAATTACCTAACCGATTAAAATGTCACCAAACGTTAGGGAAATTACTATTTCAATAATAATTAGATAGAAGTCAGCCCTCATTAATATGTTACATGGTTGCTGTAATAAAACTCTGCTAAGCAGATATTTTATGCTCCGATACACACTGTATAGTAAATGCAGACGAAACCAATCGCTCAGCTTGTTCCTCAATAAAATATTCAGAGCGGTATCAAAAAAATGGGTCAAGAATGAATTACGTACGCGCGAGAAATTCCGTTACCAAGTTTTGCGGAAAAGCCTCCCTTTATGATATATACTTATAAGCATCGTTCATTTTTCATTGGCTTCTAATATATTGGGCGTTTTGCACTTGATTGCTCCCGATTTTCCTGAAAAAGCACTCATACTTCTTCATAAAATTTCAGAATACGTGCATATTGAATTTCACTAAAATTGGTTCAGAAACAATAGATTGCAAATTCAAAATGAATCCATGAAAGAAAATTTCAAAATTTATTCACTAGCAGTTTATTTGTTCAGTTTTAAAAAACATAAATTGATTTTCTATGCTTATACAAGAAGACATTTTAAGTACTTTCGGAATTTTTTATAGGAGTTACATATCGTGTTTAGAACCCATTTCCGCAATATTAAAGAATGTATGTCAAGTTTTCACCATAAATTATTTTTCGCAAAAGAAATTCTAATTAAAAGTGGTCGTCCTACAACCTAGAATGTAAACATTGCATTGCACCATACGTTTTAAAACGAATTCGTTTAAACACTTGAGTACTTTATTTGTCTTACCTCTTTTAATCCTCTCCTAGCTCCCTTAAGTAATCCATTCCTACTTATGTAGTAAAACTTTTGCCGAATTCACAATAAAATTGAAACACGCACATTTTAGGTTAACAACATGTAGGAATCACCAAACTTGTCTTTAACGAGTTACACTATTTGCTTTGTATTTGCCCATAAGCTTCCTAAAACTATTATTAAACGATTTTCACGTATTCACTATTAAAACTATGATTAAAATCCATATTATTAATTTTGTAATTTATAAACAACAATCACAAAACAGAATATCACAAAACCAAATGCAGCCATAAACACTCGTCAATTCTTTCCTTTTTAAGCTATTGCATAGCTTCTATCGCGGGCCTTGAGCGTGGAGACCGAATTCCGAAATTCCGTAACGAAAATAACCTAACCTAACACTCGGGGCGAGGCACGATCGAACAATTTTGAATTTCCGAAATTTAAAAGAATTTAGAAGAAATAAGGATTTTGACAGTATGGTTGCCTATGGTAACCATATCTGCCAAAATAACAGAAAAATTTAATTACAAAAGTCAAAATTAGAAAATACATAAAATTATAAAATTAATAGCTTCTATCGCGGGCCTTGAGCGTGGAGACCGAATCCGGAAATTCCGTAACGAAAATAACTTAACACCCCCCACTCCGACCGGCACAGCGGTGATACTTTTTAGTTTTATAATTGCTTAAGTTGATAAAAAATGCTATGCAATAGCTTTACCGCGGCAGTCTCCGACTGCCACACGTCTTTTTTTTGTTGTTCTTTGGAACCGGCTAAGGTCTGAGACCATGCTGCCATGTCATTAGTGCGAATTTAATCATTCTTAATAAATACATTCAATATCATAAATACTTACTTAAACATAATAACATAACCTACAGTAAATTTTGTACGATGAGGCGACTGATGAGGTTTAAATGTTATAAATTAATAAAAAATAAAGAGACATAAGTAATAACGAAATTATGAAACTATTTTTCAAACATCACATACTTTGTAAAAGAGATCAGTACTAAATAATTACAAGTACCTACGTACAATAAAACAGTATGAAAAACAAAAACATTTACTCTCCTTAATTGAAATAAAATCTTACAGCTTAACAACTAACAGTATTTTAAATGTAATGATCAAAATCATTGTCAAACTGAAATAACTTTATTTACTATGAGAAAGTAAGTAAGATCCTTAGAAAAGTACTCGATATTTGGAAGTATCAATACATTTGTCTCGATACTTTACTGAGTACGATTCTAAAGTATAAAAAAATAATCATACTAATTTTACTTATGCAAAATTTTGAAGGGATATTTGTTACTCATTCTTGTCTGTATGTTAGTTATAACGGTTGACCGGACAGAATTAAAATTGTGCACAATTACGTATTCAATAGCCAATCACGATTATCATCAACCGCATAAATACAACAGGAATCCAAGACGCGAAACGATTACACATAATGAAACAATATTGGAAGAATGACGAACGAGCGAGTGATTGATTAGTGAAGACAATGAAGGAAAGAATAGAACTGGTGAAGTGTATGGACGATTTTGAACTGGGTATAATGTTTTAATACATTTAGCACGCTGTAATTTAATGGCACTGCCATAAACAAGAACAGATAAGCTAAATTAAGTGTTTTTATTTATTTATTCGATACGATGTCTGTCAAATAGTACTCATTGAGTAAAAGCATCGTATAAACCGCCCATACATTTCAATGAGTTCGAAAGGAACAAAAAAACAATGTGCCGAATACTAAATCAATGGTTTTTTTTTGCGCGGGAAACGAAAAGAGGAAGTTGGACTTTGTTTCGTAATTTTGTGAAATTATCCTAAATTTGCATTAAATTGTGATAAAGTTGGCAAGGTGGCATTGTAATAATAATGTGTTTGTTAATAGGATAAATCAAATAAAAATGAGAAACAAAGAAAGGCGCTCCTATTTGACTCGGATCCACGTTCTCGCATAAAACGTGATCAATGAAAAGTATAAACCACCCATACTATCAATGAGTTAGGTTAGGTTATGTTATTATGTGTAAGTAAGTATTTATGATATTTTATGTATTTATTAAGGATGTAGAATTCCTCCTACTAATGACATGGCAGCATGGTTTTAGACCTTAGCAGGTTCCAAAAGGAACAAACAAACAAACAAAAAAACTAAATCTATGGTGCCGAAAGTTATTAATAACCTATTGTGAACTTGAAAAACATCTAATGTGGGTTATAAATAGCTTATGGGCAAATACGAAGCAAAGAATGTAACTCGTTAAACACAATTTTGGTGATTTCTTTATGTTGTTAACCCGAAATGTGCGTGTTTTCAATGTTTTGTGTTGTTCAATGTATTGTGAATTCGGTAAAAGTTTTACTACATAGGAATGGATTGCCTATGGAGCTAGGAGAGGATTAAAAGAGGTAAGAGAAAAAAGGACTCCAATGTCCATTTTAAAACGAGCACTTGTAGGTTATGGTAATGTTTTTGTTTATCATACTGTACTTGTACCTACTTATTTTTATTGTGGTTTCTAACAAAGCTAAGTTAGTTTTAGCCTAGTCAATGAACATTCATTAACTGTTTGGACCCTTTTGCATTTTACGGTCCTAAGCCCGTAAAAGTATGAAGGGAAAATCAACAACTTAGGAATAGTTTTGTAATGAATGAATGAATGAATCAATAAATGAGGTGCGCATCGCGTAAAAACGGTGTTGCGAGGAGGCCATTACCAAAATTTTAGACTCTTGGCGAACTTTTTCTAAGTGCTTTATCTAGACATTTTTGTACTGGGCTATACCAAAAGAAAAAATACGTCATTTGTTTTTTGTCTTGTAGATTGCTATATTCAAATTTGGAAAGTGGTTAAAATTTCACCCTGTATTTACATACAAGGTGGTTGTTCACCCCTTTCCAGTACGATTTTCAAGATTGAAATAATTTTGTGGAGCATTTTTTCAGAACTAGATTTCAACTAAATTGGTTTTGCGGTTTACCCGTCAAATCAAAACAGACAGATCGTCAAACCGAGTTATTTTAGCATTAAAAAATCTATGTATATTATTTGTAAAAAGTAGAGCTAAGACTAGCACGAGATTCAATAGGATTTCACAAATACACACCAGCTGCCGCAAGCTGGCTGAGAGACTTGAACATTGATGGTGGAATGTCGGTAGTCCACAAATGCACACCTGGTGCCGCAGGCTGGCTGAGAGAAATTTTAAAAGGATAAAGGATCGCCTGACATGCGAGGAGATGCACCCGCATGACCCGAAAAATTTTGTCTCAGGCGGGACTCGAACCCACATCTCCTCGCATATACCATTAGGCCACCGAGACACTGCGACACGGCGCGAATTTTTTCAAGTTTATATACTGATATTATAAGTGCAATTAAATTGCTAAAATATCAAATAAAGTATATAAATAGCTGTTTCATCTTAACTGGCTGTCAAACATCTGCAAAGATGTTTCTTTCGGGTGTTAAGGGTGCAAACTCCTAACATTTGATGAAACAACGCTGGCTTACAGCGAAGAATATGCTTGAAATTTTCGCGCCGTGTCGCAGTGTCTCGGTGGCCTAATGGTATTGCGCCCGCCCGGCATGCGAGGAGATGCGGGTTCGAGTCCCGCCTGAGACAAAATTTTTCAAGTTTATATACTGATATTATAAGTGCAATTAAGTTGCTAAAATATCAAATAAATTAAGTATTTAAATAGCTGTTTCATCTTAACTGACTGTCAAACATCTGCAAAGATGTTTCTTTCGGGTGTTAAGGGTGCAAACTCCTAACATTTGATGAAACAACGCTGGCTTACAGCGATAAGGATATGTTTGAAAAATTGACACCCGTGACGTAGTGTCTCGGTGGCTAAATTGGTAAAGCACCGCATCCGGCATGCGAGGAGATGCGGGTTCGAGTCCCGCCTCAGACATAATTTTTCAAGTTTAAATACTAATTTAATAATTGCTATTAAATTGTTTTAATATCTTAATATAAAGGTAGAATCCGTTTTTAACGACTCCCGAGGGACCGGTGACATTACATTGTATTAACCGGGCGTCGCACTAAACGAACCTACTACCAAAAAAGCAAAGTCTCGAATCTCGCAAATCTATTAAATCTAAATCTCGAAACGGCAATTTCATACTTAAAATAATTAATTTAAGAGGAATAGGACGGATATAGCTTCATAGCTGCTTACTTACGATTTGTTTGTAAGCACGTCAACGTTCGTCGTCGTTGTAACCGAACTATTTTGTGTACAATTCCGTCGCAAAAAGCGATCGGTCGTTATAAGGGTCGTAATAAACGAAGTATTTTCATAGTGGCTCATATCAAAACCTAACAAAAGAATAGACTTACGTCGCTAAAAACGGTTGGTTATTTTATGCGAAGTCGTACTAAACGGACAACACTGTATTTAAAAGGATAGTTTCCAGTTCTGACATAGTAATCAGACTAATGCACAATTAACCGAAAGTTAAAGCATAGCCAGATGAAAGCAAAGATATCATGAAATACTACCTCCTGCCGGTGACTTCGAACGAGTGGAATTTTGCGTTTAAAACTATGCATAAAAATTATCCCGCGGGTACCGTACCTACATTTTTCCTGGTCTGTTCCTAATCATACTACATTTCTGCCAAATTTCATCTAGATCCTTTTACAATAAGTAACAAAAATCTATGTAAACTTTCACTTTACAAAAATCTTATCATATTTATCATTTTTTTATGATGCTTAGCCAACAACAATACAAAACAGACAAAAAAAGTGTTTATCTCGAAAAATAAAACACTTTTACAGACAAAAAAAGTGCTTATCTCGAAAAATAAAACACTTTTACAGAGGTCATTTTTTTGTATGCCATATTGCCACTCCTTATAAGTTTGTCGTGGTACTTACTGGATACCCTGTATAAAATAAAGTCGTGTTGTAACCAACACTTATAAGTCAAAGACGGCTGGACCGATTTTTATGATTTTTGTGTTTTCTTTTTTATTTCTTTTCGCCAGGAATAGGAAGTTACCGTTTAAAAAAATTGAAAATATTTTGTCTTGATATTTTTCCAACCACGCCATATTTGAGGACAATGACATTGACAACGTCAAAATCAAATACTATTCTAAGGCAATACAAAGTTCGCGGGGTCGCGCGGTCGGTGAGTTTCTTAATCTATGATATTTCTATTATTAATTTGACACGGAACCCTAATACAGATAACTTCGAATACAGAACGCGTCCCATTTAAAAATGTAAGTAATAAGCAGTGGTGCAAATGAAAAATCCGTGGATATTCACCACAAAGGAATGTTCTATACAAAAGTGTTCGCTGTAGCTCTTGGCGCAAGTACCTGGATATAATAGGGCCTGAGCCAGAATACGGATGCAGTGGGAACGGAGAAACAGGGTTGGCAAATGTAGCTACGTAATATTTTCGAAAAAATCATTAAATTTTACATCAGTAAAAACCTTCATTTATTTTTTGAAAAAAGTGACGAACACAATTTCAATACCAGACATAAAGATCAACTTGCCGTTTAGGCTTCAGTCTGGGTTATTCCTTATTCATCCTATGATGTCTCATCCTCATTATTTTTTCCCCAGTCATCCCATTTGTGTTCCCTACTCAACCCACAGTAAATATTTTATTTTAAGTTCCTTACTCATCCCAAAAACATTCCTTGCTCATCCTATTGCGGTGTACGGTCGGAATAAAATATAATTAAGTACAGTATTAGGCGGTAAATTCGCATTTTTAAGAAATGCGAATTCCACATCTATTGCTAAACTCTTTTTATATAAATATATATCGTTATTCAAAGTAATGTTGATAAAACATGTTGAATTTTCTTAAAATTATTATATAATAAAATTATAGAATTGCATAGCATTAATTGTCCCAGATCGCACTGGCATAATATATATTTTTGTAAAAAAATATTTAAATGGAGGTCGACAATGGTGACGGAATTCCTTGCGATGCTTCATCTTGGTCTTCTGTGATGATAAATAAATATTTTAATACATGCCTCACTCGGCCACACAGAGCCATCTAGTCCCAAATTAAGCTACTATTAAGTACCCTGTCGTATGGGGTACTAGGCAACCGATAAACTTTCTTATATACTTTTTTTGGAAATACATACAATACTTATAATACATAGAAAACACCCAGACCAGTACAAACAGACATGTTCATGCACACAAATATTTATACTGTGCGGGTATCGAACCCGCGACCAATGGCTCAGAAACAGCGTTTACTACCGCTGATCCAAATGGTCGTCAAATCAATGATGACGATGAATAGCATAAACAAGAGACAACTCAGACAACCCTACGTTATGAAGTATCCATTGTGTGGCGTCATAGAATAAATTAACTAGAACTGGCATTTTTAATTTTATTGGTAGATTGGTAGGTTATAGCTATGTAAGTTTAACTTGTGGTTACTTAATTAAAAACGAAAAATATTGTAAACATGGTATAGTAAATTAGTATAGAAAGTATTAGTCAAGCCGTTGGTTTTGGCGTCTCTTGCAAGATGGATGTCGTTAAAAAGTCGAGCCTTGCCTTATAACTTGGAAAGCTCTGACACCATAATTATACTCGGAGAAAATTCAAATTCAATTTATTTATTACGAATTAAGTTTATACGTCATAGTCCTTAATACTATACAATGGAGCTTAACTACTAAATTATCTTTTTCAGGTGCTATCAGGTGTATCTTATAAGAGTAAAAAGTAAGGACAGCATATAATTCTTAATATATTTTATTAACTAATTTATACATATAGTATTTAATAAGCTAAGTCCATTTTAATTATTTATTTATTTCAAAAGGTACACCAACAGTACATGTAAACAACATTAAAAAGATAAATATGTTAAACAAATTCTTATACATATACCTCTTATAGGCGTACACAACATTCATAGGTACCCTATGGTACGTAAAAATTAATAACAACAGTTAACTATGTAAATAATAGCAATCACAATGAAACAAAACAAACCACTCTAGACCATATCGGCTATGTTCTAATTCGTCTCAATACGCATCGGATCAGCTAGTTTTCGCTTGAATTTAGTCAACGAGTCGTGGAAGATGTCCAAACCTCTGATCTTATTATACTGGGCGCAACACCTGGGGAGCGAAGCATGACGTCCCAAGTTAGTCCTCGCTGGAGGCAACGCAAAGGTCTGTTTGATGGGGTATCGGGGTAAGCGGGCTGGCACTGAAAGCATAACGCGTTCCAAAAGTTTACTACACTTTATCCTGCCATTCAAAAGCCCGTGCAAAAACACCAAATCCTGGCCAATACGACGGCGACGCAACATTTTAAAAAAGCAAGCTCATTTTAAAAAAGGCAAGTCGATGGTCGTATGGTGACCTGTGTGACACGCCTTGCGAAACAAATGCCAGATGCCTAGTAAACGTACGCTATATACTCTCCAGGCGCTGAGAATGAACTGCATATACAGGACTCCATGTCACACTTGCGTACTCCAAGCTACTTCGGACCAAGGCGTTGTATAAAATTTTTCGAGTGCGATTTAGACGGAAACCTGTGGTGCTTTGCCTAAGAAAACCTAACATTTTCGAGGATTTTTTTACTACGTCATTTATATGTGAGGTAAATTTGAGCCCTTTGTCTATTATAACGCCTAGGTCCTTTATTTCTTGTACTTCTGTTAATCTTGTGCCACTGATATCATAGGTGGATGCGAAATAATTTTTCTTTTTTGTGAACTTGATATGGTAACACTTATTGACGTTTAAGGTCATTATATTCATTTTACACCACATATTTATTCTGTTTAAGTCTTCCTGAATAAGTTTCATATCGTTAAGTGAATTGACTGTTCTATAAATTTTTAAATCATCCGCAAACAAGCTAAATTTACAATTTTTTATATGGAAAGATATATCGATAACATCGATAAATAAAAGAAAGAGTATTGGACCCAAATGAGAACCCTGTGGGACTCCTGACGAAGCATAATATACCGCCGACTCAAAGCCGCCAACAGCAACAGATTGGGGTCTCATACTGAGATAAGATCTAAACCAGCAAAGCAAACCACCATGAATGCCCCTCATTTGCAACTTCGCTAATAGGAGTGGGTGGTTGACCTTATCAAAAGCACTTGCAAAGTCGGTATAAACTGCATCGATTTGACCACCACTATCAACTACCTGTGCAATTTCAGAAACATAAGAAACCAAGTTAGTCTGCGTTGAGCGACCCCTGCGGAACCCATGCTGGCATTCCGATAATGAAGAATCTATGTGGCTTATGATTATTGGATTTATCAGAGACTCAAACAACTTAGAAAATGTGGACAACACTGAAATCGGTCGGTAGTTTTCAACGTTACTCGTTTCCCCTTTTTTGAATACAGGCACAATCCTCGCCCTCTTCCATTCCTCCGGAAACACACCATCCCCTAGTGAACGATTGAAGATCATAGTTAATGGGATAGATAAAAGAGATCCACAGGCCCTTATAAATTGAGGAGGTATACCATCAGGACCGGCTCCTTTATGTATGTCCAACTTTTTAATAGCCTTTAAGGTGTCATATTTAGAAAATTGTATATACGATAAAGTACGTTGCATTAAGTCCGTTAAATTGAGATTCGTATTTTCAGAATGCCTAGTGAATGAAGAAGCAAAATGTTTAGCAAAGAGTGAGGCAGCCTCGGAAGCAGATTCAGCAATTGAATCATTTAGGTGAATTTTTGACGGAAGAGTCAACTGGTTACTACGTCTGTCTTTTATGTATTGCCAAAAGGATTTTATATTACGCGATATGCCATTTTCGATGTTTGTCCTATAAACACTGTTACACTTATCAATAAGTTTGTAACACCGATTTCGCAAAAGATCATATTCTAATTTGTCTCGTGGATTACCATATCTTCGATATCTATCGAAGTCATACGAATATAAGAAGTTCTGCTAGTTTGCTCTCTATAAACCAATAGATAATAGAATTTTTAATGCAAGTATTTCTTTGGAAAAAAGTCTGTTTTATAAATGACCTTTAGTACCTACTTCAGATAAACTATGTTAAGATTTAAGACATTATATTGTTATATATAAAATTGTCGCGCTCAAGGTTTGTTACCGAACTGCTCTGAAACGGCTTTACCGATTCTTGTAATTTTTTTCGTGTATATCCCCAGTAACTAATTTTATTCAATTTCGAAACTATCAAGCAAACCCCGTTAATCCAAATATATTTTGTCAGGGTGAGTTGATTCAAGAAGTCCACGAAACAAAATTTCTAGGCATCATGGTTGATGAGAATTGCAACTGGAAATCTCACGTCCAGTATATTTGCTCAAAATTAAGCAGATTTGTATTTGCATTAAGACGACTGAGATCTATATCAGGAGAAAAAATTGCATTACAAGCATATCATGGCTATGTATCGTCGGTATTGTGTTATGGGATAATCCTGTGGGGGAACTCGACAAACATAGAAAAGGCAATAATTGTGCAAAAAAAATGCGTAAGGGCGCTTTATGGAATAGGCCCATTTGAAACATGTAGACCAGTATTCAAAAAATTAAAAATTCTAACACTGACTAGCCTCTACATTCTAGAAATATGTGTATTTGTTCGTAATAATCCTCATTTCTTTACAAAACCAATAGCTAATAGTAAACTGCGGCCGAGAGATACTGAAAAACTAGTAATGCCATTACATAAAAGTAAGTTATTTAGTAAAAATTGTTATATAATGTCGATTAAAATTTACAACCATGTACCACGAGAAATGAGAGCTTTGCCAACTAAAATACTGATATCAAAACTGCGTAAATGGCTAATTGAAAAGTGTTTTTATAACTTATCCGAATTTTTTGACTGCACTAATGTTTGAAGAATTAATTAAATTTTATAACTGACCACTATTATTAATTTATTGACAAATATGTTTGTAATCTGTTTACGTGCCGATCTAATTTAATTTAAATTGTAACTGACATTTGGCAAATTTATTGAATAATTGTTTAAGATGAGAATGTTTGGGTCTGACAATTAGACAAATATTATAAAAATTTTGCATGCCAAGATTTGGTAAAATATGTGGATCAAATTGTTCTTAACACCTGTCTGTACCATATTTTATGCAAATAAATATTTCATTTCATTTCATTTCATTTCATTTAAGCCTGAGAATAGGTCGTAAACTATTTTCAACCTGGAAAAATACATACGGTTCTCGCAGAATTATATCTAGTGTAGAATTAAATCCATTCGCTAGACACTTATGCATTTTAGATTCCATTATACAAACATTTTCGCCAAAGTAAAGAAACTGTATAACGAAAAAGCCTTCCGAATCTTCAGACCCTTGTCAAAATCAAGCTGTCAGTTTTAATGGCATCTAAAGATCGATTGAATCAATTGGCAGCTAACTCGAGATTCCGAATAATAAATGATTTCAAATAATAGAAGATTTGATCTGAGATATTGAGATGAGGGAAATTCTTAAAATGATCTGCAATTAGTAAAGATCTTGACAGATCTTGAAGAAACAGTTATGAGACTGTTTCATAGCAAATAAATTGATGGTGTAACTTTAAAATGCATATAGTATATTAATATAGTATAATTATTCAAGATATTTTAAAGGTTCAAGCTTTCTATCAAAGTAAAGTAACAACTTACAATCATTCCACTGCAGGACAAAGGCCTCCATCAGGCCAGGGATCGAGCCAGGACTCTGATAGTTAAACCATTAGACCTCTAGAGGCATGGAGGTCTTTGCCCTGCAGTGGGATAACTCTATAGGACGTTACTTACTTACTTATATGTTATATGAAAGCACATACGACAATTACTATTCTTTGAATCGGCTGAAACGATTGAATAATCAGAAAAAAGTATCTGTAAAAGAAAATGTTTGAAATTTTTAACGCTATGCTTTTAAAAGAAGAAAAACGTTATAATGTTTCGCTTCATTTTTTACTATTACATTCGTACAAAGCCGGACCAAGAAGCCAACAGAATAGTGAAAAATTCATAATACTCGTACCTCAACGGTCTTATCGGTGGGAAGTCCCGCCACCCACGATTTACAAGTAATACCTATAAATGAGAGTTTTAAATGGATGGAGTATCGTAAATCCTGAACGTTTTACGACATCGCATTTCAACTTTATACATCAAATTGTGAGAAATATAGTATTCTGGAAAGTATAGTAAAATAAACCAAATTTTATATGTACTCATATCTTAAAAATAGTCTGAACTAAATTATTAAGTAGAACAATTTGTGTTTTTAGATGTTTCGAGGTAATAAACTCAAATACTAGTGGACTGGCTAAAATAAAGTTTGTTAGAGAAATAGTTTGAGACTTCGGAAATAATATCATCATCATCATCACTTGGACCAGTCCACAGCTGGACACAAGGCTCCTTTTTGTTAATCTTAATATTTAAAAAATTTATATTAATTTGTTTCTCCGCGATTTTTAAATATTGCACAATGAGTCCAGATTGATCCAACTTGAAAAATAGGATAATGTATAACTCAATTTATAGTTGCGTTATTTGTATTTAACAACCTGTGAGTTCCATACGATTCTAGCAGATGGCGCTGTAATAATTTGGTGAGGTAAACGCCATATTTGATGACACTGACATATGACATTTAAGACGCCAAATTAGATTATAGTTTTCTGAGGCGTTTCAAAATTTTGAGGGGTCAGCTAGTATTTTTAACCAACTTAAAAGAAAGGAGGAGGTTCTATGTTCGTCTGTTTATTTTTTATATTTAATTTTCACTATCTATTAAAAGGACACCAGAACTTGTTATAGACTCAAATGGGTTTGAATATGGGTCAGATTTGCAAGCTTAATGGATGCGTGCGATGCGTCAACGCTGACTGGCGGGTCAATCTGCGCCCTATCATGTATAATAGAGTTAAAATAAACTCCACGCTCTGAACGGTATGTTTGTATACGATACGATTTGTACCGATGGTTTTCCAACAAAATCTGTTTTAAATAGGACATTGACTCATGAAATAACTTGAACTAGGTAAAATGTCACTTCGCACTGTCCTAGTTTGAATTTAAACAGTTAATGTCGTATGCCATACCGTTTTGTATCTTAAAAAACAGAACCTTTGTAGGATCCGTTTATTATCCATTTATCACTTATTGTATTCATCAAATAGATGTGTCGTAACTCCGCTATAGTGTTACATAGACGAAGTTAATATAATCTCACGTCTGAAGTTCGTGGAGGAATAAGCTTAATTACAAGGAACCGATTTAAGCTTATCAGGCTAAGCCTTAATATAAGATGACAGACTCGCAGATCTGACAACAATCTAACTAACTATCCATATACCTAACATCTTACCGTAACCGTTCTGAACGTGATGACAGACACATTGGACTCAACGAAATATATATGTATAAATTTACCAATACATTTTGAACATTTTTAGATACTTTTCTTCTCTATTCTAATTTTCTCTAATAAATAACTCAAGCTCAACACAAATTTCTTCGAAACCGGTTCAGTAGGTTTGTTTTTTAATAAACAATGAGCTTGCTCTTGACTTCAAACTTAACTGTACAGTTAAGAAGAAGCCTAAGATGGTGCGAGCTTACCCAGAGGCACTGGTTCTCCCACACACCAGCGGAACAAGAAAAAATGTTTGGCGCTGGACTCCGGCAGGAGGGTGGTAGCATCCAGGCAGCCTCTTACGAAGCCTACCACCGCAGAGGGTCATCATTGGTTATAAAACCAAGGATGTCGTTGCCCAGGGTGGACCACTAGGAGGTAGATTCCACCATCCCAGTAGTTTAGAAATTAAAGAGTAACAAACAGCTGTCTGTTTATAGACAGAGTTACTGTCGCATTTATAATATCATGTAAGGATTTTAATAAAACGGTAATATTCTCGACGGTCAAGAACATAAATAAGTAAATGTGGACAACATCACAAACGAAAATAGCTTGCAGTGCTACACAAAAACGGACGTCATTTCAAACAATAGACGACGCGATCTGCAAGCGATATTGCTCTTAAAGGTGGTGAAAGCCTCGATAGTACATTGGTCTGATCTCAAAGTGAATAACTATTTTAAGCACTCAATTTGTGAAAATCAGAAACAACGAAGGTACCAGTAACACCCAGACCCGAGAAAACGCAGAAAAATACCTTGTGTCGGAGCAGGCGAGAACTTGAAAACCGGTGTGTAAGCCACTCCGCCATAAAGGTCGTCAAATATCACATACATCACATAAACATTCACTTTCATGAAATTGTCAACACAAATAACATCTCTATAGTTCATATGGAGAGTAGTCGCCCGAATAGTGAAAGATCGTAGCTTCAAAGTCCATCTAAATCAATCGACATTCATTTCTAAATATAATATTTTTGAATAACAAATCTATCATGTTGAATTAGTTCCGATTCATGCCACTATACCCCCAAGCGCGATTTCCGCAGATATGGAATGCTATGTTTACACGCTTGGCAAGTCGCAAGTCGCAAACACAAGAGTGTAAACTTCACTTGCGTAATATGAGTATTTAAACTTGAAAAAATATGTCTCAGGCGGGACTCGAACCCGCATCTCCTCGTATGCCAGGCGCGGCGCTTTACCATTTAGCCACCAAGACACTACGTCACAGGCGTCAATTTATCAAGCATATTTTTATCACTGTAAGCCAGCGTTGTTTCATCAAATGGTAGGAGTTGAAATGAAATGAAATGAAATGAAAATGAAATGAAAAGATTTATTTCTAAGAAAGTGGTGGTATAAGATCTTATTATAAATAGTTCAGCACATTCTGCTACTAATAGCGTAGAAATATTAATTTATAATACGTTCTATATCATTAGTAGAACCATGCATTAGACTCGCAGACATAGAAATAAAATATACAGTATCTATTCAATTAATAAAAATTAAATAATACAATTAAAACACAATAATAGTCGTATATCCTCGTTAGTCGTCAATTAATTTATACGAAGTCATCCTTAATACTCATGTTCATAAAGTCACTTATAGAATAGAAACACTCTTTTACTAGCCAATTTTTTAGACTGTATTCAAATTTATGTAATGTCATATCTCTTATACTAGGAGGAAGCTTATTGTATATTTTTATCGCATTGCAGTACACATTATTGGAATACAATTTCAGTCTACTAGGTGGTACATAAAGCTTACTTTTGTCTCTTCTTCCTCTTTTGTTTTCATGCATCTCGCTCTTTAAAGGAAAGATGAGGGGGTGTCTTTTCACAAATAAACAAATGTCAAGTATATATTGGCATGGCAAAGGTAAGATTTTAAGCTCTTTGAACAGGGGCGTACAGTGGTCTAGGTAGTTAGCACCACACAAAGCCCGAATACATTTTTTCTGAACCCTGAAGACTTTTAATACATCCACCGAGTGTCCCCATATAATAAGTCCATACCGTAGAATTGAGGACACGTAGCCATGGTAAGCTGATAATGCAGTCTTTTGGGATGATGTTAGTCTTAACCGACGTAGGGCAAATACAAATTTTTCTATTTTTACACAAAGTTGATTAACATGCTCTTTCCAATTTAAATGCTCATCCACCGTTATGCCCAAAAACGTGGCATAGTTTACCTGTTGAATTTTAGTGTCATTGTAATTAATATTTATCGAAATATCCGTGTTGTTATATGGTCTAAAATGAATTGTATTGGTTTTAGAAAGATTAATTTTTAGGTCATTTTGTTCCAGCCATTCCATTACATTAGTCAGTTCATTATTGGCTAATGTTTCTAAAGATGTTTTATCTTTACATTTAATGACTATTGTCGTATCATCGGCAAATAGAATGCATTCCTGACTTAATGATAAGGGAAGGTCATTAATATATAATAAGAATAGTAGAGGTCCCAGAATGCTTCCCTGTGGTACGCCAGATTCACAGATTTTACGAGTAGATTGGGAGAACTGCTTCTTGTTACCAATTATCTTGCTTATTTCAGTATACTGAAAACGCTCAAATAAGTAGCTTTGAACCCAAGCCAAGGCTTTACCTCTGATACCATATTTTTGTAGCTTTAAAAGTAGACGGGGGTGAGAGACATAATCGAACGCTTTACTCATGTCAAGGAACAACCCTACAACCGCTTCTCTGTTATTAAGGGCCTCTGTGACTTTGCGAATAAAAGAAAAGCAGGCGTGAGTTGTAGAAACACCTTTTCTGAAGCCAAACTGGTTTGACACAAGTATATTATTTTTAGTTAAAAAACTTTCTATTCTTATCAACATGGCCCTTTCAAATATTTTGGAGATGATTGGTATTAATGTAATTGGTCTATAATTACCCATTTGTGTGGAATCTCCTTTTTTAAAAATGGGTTTAATTACTGATAATTTAAGCCGATCAGGGAAGACACCCTGCTCGAACGAAAGATTTATTAAATAAGCTAGTGGTTGAGCTATAAGCTCAGCACATGATTTTATAATTTTTGTATTTATTTCATCATATCCCACGGAATTTGTATTATTAAGCGATGTGATAATTTTAGTTACTTCATGATGTGTGATTGGTGACACAAACATGCTGTTTGACGTAATACAAATTTTCATATTTTCATTTATTTTGATAATGTCATGTTTATTTTTCTTACTCAAGTTAATATAAAAATCGTTAAATACTTCAGAGATGTCATTAGGTTGCTTATATGTTGTGTCATTATTAATAATTGTTTTTATGTCATTTTTATTTTTAGTTGTATTAATGTTGTTTTTAATTACATCCCAAGAAGCCTTACATTTGTTTTTAGATTTAGTTATATAATTATTATTGTTGATTTGGTGAGATTTTAGAATGCATCTTTTCAGTATTCGGGTATAGTCAACATAAAGTTTTTTATTGTATTGTTTATTGCTAGCTTCTTTTTGATATCTATAATAAATTAACCTTTTTTTAGCACAGCACTTTTTTAATCCTTTTGTAATCCACTTATTGTTAGTCGTCCTATTTCCTACTTTTATACGTACAGATGGAAAGCAGAGATTGTAAAAAAGTTTAAGCAGGTCATGAAACTTATCGAATGACTTGTTGCAATCACTTTCTTTATAAACATCATTAAAAGATAGCGATGAGATGCATTCTCGAAATTTTTTTATATTATCTTTACCTAGATCCCGACGGTTTTCAAACCATTGTTGTTTTGTGTTTCTGTTGTTATCTATCTTTGGGATAGAAAATGTTATACTTTGCCCTGTGTCATGGTCTGACAATGCTAAAGGGTGCACATTACTTTTTATGTTTTGATTATCTATGTTACTAGCTATCTGGTCTATACTGGAGGTTTTTCTAGTAGGCATGTTAATATGACAATACATATTGTGATTGACAAGAACTGCTTCCAGTTCTTTACATTGGGGACTGTTTTTTAGAATATCAATGTTCCAGTCACCACATATTATAACATGCTTCTTATTATTCCTAGTAATTTTAGTTAAGAGTTGCCTCAGTTTGTCAAAGAAGATTGTTATATTTGAGTTAGGAATTCTGTAAATACAAACTATAATAATATTATTCTTAGTCAGTTCAATTCCGCAGCATTCAAATTCGTAGGAACTAGCTAATTTGTTTGGTATTTGTAAGGGTATACATTCGAGGTTATTTTTTATTAGTATACATGATCCACCTCGTTTTTGGTTTTCTCTACAATACCAAGCCGATAACTTATATCCTGGTAAGCGCAAATTACATTCAGATCCCTTTTTTATGAAAGTTTCTGTTAGACATATGAAGTCTATTGGGCCAATAGTTTGTGCTAATTCAGTTAGTGTCAATTCAAATATCTCGTTTTTATTAAGGATCCCTGCAATATTTTGATGAAAAAGGGTAAATTTCTGTTCTGTTTTTTTATTAATTATGTCTTCTGATAGTGTTGGGTTGTTTTCGATAAAAAAATATTAGTCTTTTGTTTGTTATGGGATTTAGTAGGGCTTCCGCTATTCATATTAATAACAGGGAAGTAGTAAGGAATAGTCCCTTTTCTAGGTAGATTATCATTTTTCTTACTCTTAGATCGGTTCATTTTAATAATATTTCTCAATCCATTTACCGATAGGTACTTAGAACTATAGTCATTAAAGTTTATTACAAAATTAATTTTTTTACACGTCAGGTTTAAAAAATTACTATTGTTTAGGTATAGCGAATTATCACTGCTTATGTCAACAAAGGTACAATTTTCGGTATTCCTGCACATGTTCGCTAAATAATAATTTAATTTATAGGTATTCAAATATTGGTTATTGATGACACTAAGTACAATTATATTTATAAATTTAAAGCGTTTCAAGATTGAAGCATACTCTATAAACACTTTAGTTGGATTACAATCATTTTGACCTGCACCTAAAATCAAATAGTTCCCATACAAATCCTCAACAGACTCCCACTCATTCAGGATCATCTCAGCCGTGGCGTTAGGTTTTATAAAAGCGCAGACAGAGTATTGTTCGTAGTTGTCACTATGTCTAGAATGGAGAAGTCTTGATCCCAGGCCAACACATTGCTGACTACCAAAAATGTAGATTTTCTTTTTACTGGATTTCCTTGTGGTTTCCGATGCTTGAGAATCATTAAGGAGATTTATCGGAGATTCAATAACTTTCTTATCCTTGTCTATAGCTATTACAGGCACTGGTTGCACCACCTCATCGCCCTGGCCAAGTCCACCAAGATAAATTTTATGTTGAGATGAGGTACCAGATCCGTGACAGGGTGTGCGTAAGGATACCAGGCGATTGGTTTTTGCAGGTGTAGACTTACGTGCCATTGGTTCCGTAAGCAGCTGTTTGAGAACTTGACTTTTTCTCTGGTGGTCATCAATATTTTTCTGTAAGTCAGTTACTTGCGTATTCAGCCGTTCGATCTCTAAATGAGCGCTGGCTAATTGGGTTTTAAGTAAGCTTATTTCTTCTTGGAGCTCCCTATTTTCCACTAAATTAGTATTAAGATCTGGAAGGCTCATACGAGTATCTTCTAGTAACGTCGAGATGTTCTCATTCATGGATTCTTCAAATGAATTGTCGAGCAACTCAACCGAAGAAGCACGATGTTTATTTCGCTGCCGCGTTGTTACGTTTTCATATTTTACATCAGATTTGGTACAGTTACTGGTGGTTGGGGTGAGAGAATATTTATTTTTAATTAGGCATTGGTCACACCTCCATATCTTTTTTCTATCTGCATCCATAATATTGAATCGCACGAAGGATACATTTGCGCATCCTAAATCTAATGTGTGTTTGCAATGAGAACATTTCAAGTATTCTCGACGCGGTATCAGGTTTTTGCATTTATCACATTTCATTTTAGCTATCAACCTTAAATATATTTTTATAAAATAAAATCTAATTTGTGTGAATACGATCGCCTTTCACACAAACTCGGAATTTGCAGTCCGGTACAGTGGCCCCTCAGCTACACGTACAAGTAATTTAGTTACGAAATTTGTAGATTACTTAGAATGCAAATGTTGTAGTTCATATAAAATACACAGTGCGTCGCCTTGGTTGTATAAGCAGCTATTAGGTTTTCTATCAAGGAGGACAAGTTTTAAACATATGTCAGTAGATGGCGTTGCTATACAATTATTTTCTCAAAAAGAAGTATCCTTCCGAATTTGAAGTCTGAGCCGCTCGGAAGCCTCAACATCAGCGTTAACACACTTATAACTCAGCCATCGGAGACTATGTTCAATGTTACGAAATTATGATACTGTTTGCTCGTCTCAAAAGTTTAAATTCGCCAATGGCGGTTATTATGATTCACGTCAATGGAATTATTGGAATTCTGCATGTATGCGAAGTCACTTTTGGGACACTTTTTGCAATTTATCACTTTTATATTTATTATATTCACTCGTTTATATGGTCTTATATAATTTTGTTATGAGATTTTTCACTTTTTAGGGTTTTGTTTTCACCATTGCGTGATTTATTCCTTATGATTTTGTAGTTGATTAATTTATATGATGTTATGAATTATTTTTGCTGATAACACTTGCACATGAAGACCACTTTATTTACGACTGATTTGTTTACTTTTGGTGTCCGGAATTAATATATTTTTATTTTTATTTTAACTTTATTCACTGAGTCGAGGTAAACATGACGGCAGCGCCATCTGGAGTTTGCACTATTAAAACCCGAAAGAAACATATTTGCAGATGTTTGACAGTCAGTTAAGATGAAACAGCTATTAAGCTATTGCATAGCTACTATCGCGGGCCTTGAGCGTGGAGACCGAATCCAGAAATTCCGTAACGAAAATAACCTAACACTCGGGGCGAGGCACGATCGAACAATTTTGAATTTCTGAAATTTAAAAGATTTTAGAAGAAAATAAGGATTTTGACAATATGGTTGCCTATGGTAACCATATCTACCAAAATAACAGAAAAAATTAATTACAAAAGTCAAAATTAGAAAATACATAAAATTATAAAAATAAGCTATTGCATAGCTTCTATCGCGGGCCTTGAGCGTGGAGACCGAATCCAGAAATTCCGTAACGAGAATAACCTAACACCCGCCACTCCGACCGGCACAGCGGTGATACTTTTTAGTTTTATAATTGCATATATGATCTCCGCGCCCGGTATGCGAGGTGTTGCAGTTTCGAGTCTCGCCTGAGACATAATTTTTCAAGTTTAAATACTGAATTAAATTGCTTAAAATATCATATAAAGTACTCACTTGCGTAAAATAAAATAAAAACTACTAAAAAGTTATTTTGAAATTCAAACATTTGCAATATATAAAATTTGCACCAAAATAATCGCTGTAGTTATAAACTAGACAAAGCATAATTGTAACTATTGCTTTTTATTAACTACTAGCTGTTCCCCGCAACTTCGTCCGCGTCAATTTCCGTTTTTATGATCGCGATTATTTTTGCAATATTTTACTTATGCTTCGCTTCTATTGATCGCAGCGTAATGTTATATAGCCTAAAGCCTTCCTCGATAAATGGACTATCGAACACAAAAAGAATTTTTCAAATCGGTCCAGTACTTCCTGAGATCAGCGCGTTCAAACAAACAAACAAACAAACAAACTCTTCAGCTTTATAATATTAGTAAGTATAGATAATATATACCGCCGCTATGCCGACCGCCCTGTTGGTCTAGTGATTTAAATACCAGGCCAAGATCTCGGAGTCCCGGGTTCGTTCCACGGGTCGGGCAACAAAAAGTTTTGAATTTTCGAACATTGTTCGGGGGTATGATTACCAACCCGCATTTGGCAAGCATAGAGATTATGCCAGTACCAACCCATCATTGCTGTGGTAACTTGAATGCAATGATGGAGGTCTTTTCTCTGCAGTGGGATGCTTATAGTCTGTTACTTTACTCATGAATTGTGTTGCAGTTATTAACGGTCAGCTGGTAACATAATATAAAAATTACTTGCCCTGCATTCCGGATAGTGAGCGCAGTTTTTGACGTTTGCAAGTTTAGATGCATCAACACAGGACCGATCGTTGTGGAGATCCTTGGGGGAGGCCTATGCCCAGCAGTGGGCGTCGTTCGGCTGATATGATGATGATTATGATGAAGTTTAGATGGCGTCTACGCGTTTCTAAAGGCTTGGAAGTTTGTGGACGTTTGCCAAACCTCGGCAAGTGTGTAAACGAAGCATCAGACGGTCGTGGCGCCTGTCATAAACAGACTTGCATACCTACTCGCACAACTCTGTAAGAGCCGTATTTCATAGCAACCATCTCACTGTCTGATTATGTAATCCTTTTATTTATTTATTTATTTATTGAGAAAATCAACAGCACATACATAACAATTACTTACGCCTAGTATAAAACTATAGACTATGGCCAATAACAGATTTTCCTCTGAATAATCAGTAAGTACTATGGTAGTAAACATTTTGAGTGACATTAAAACGAACAACATAATTACACATTTTTACTTTTAAGTAACGGCTTATAATTATCCCACTACAAGGCAAAGACGTCCATAATGGGGACTACCGTTTCTTTGCTCACCAGTTGGCGCCACTGTAGACTTAGGTCCGGAGGTATAGCTGTCAAAGGCGATTGGCGCCGAAACAAAGTGTTTTATCTTGAATCTAATTAAGGTTATATTGTTTATAAATAACTATCTTGATATCAACAAACTAACTTCTGAAATAGTTGCTCTTGAGGCCGCCTATTTTTGCGCTTTTTCTTAATTCCGCTTTTAAAGCGTTCACATTAATCGCCAAATAATCCATATTTGCGATATTTTACGAAGGAGATCACTTTCCAGGAGGTAAATTAAAGAAATTATAATTTATGCAACAAATTCCGCTAAAACCAGTACAAAGTGAATGATATTGGACCTCACGCGACACTAGCGCCTCTAGCGGCAAATTCACTAGCGATAGCCCCCATTGAATTCAAGTCACTACAGCAATGGATGGTCCAGGCATATTCGCCATATGTGCCAAATGCGGGTTGGTGATAAACTCAAGCATGTTTGAAAATTGAGACCAATCGAAAAGACCGAATCCGAAAAGAGAGAAATGGATTTAATGTTCAATGTACATGTATCAACTTCGTGGTGGAGCGATGTAGCGGTGTTCAAGGTGTTCCCTGCTACGATTTAAGGTTCGAGTACCGGATGGGTCAATCTTATTTATTTTAAACGTGAAAGTTTGTAAGAATGTATGGATGTTTGTTACTCTTTCACGCTAAAAGTACTCAATGGATCTTAATGAAATTTAGCACGGTGTTAGTTTATTGGCTGAAATAACATATAGGCTACTTTTTATCCTGGGAAAGGAACCGCTCCCGTGGGATAATTTTAATACACAGTTTTTAATTTAAAAATCCATGCAAATGAAGTTGTGGGCAACAACTAGTGGAGAAAAAATGTAATGTTCTGTATTATCTCGGGTCTGGATGTTTGTGGTACCTTCATGGTTCGTAATTTACTCATTAATGTTTTTATTTTTTTATAGGTAATTTTTCACCAAGAACTATCTTCAAAGAGTTTTGAACTAAACGGTAAGTTGATAATTATACTAATTAAATTAGCAAAATAATTATTCAAGTAGGTGTATGAAAAAAAAACTGAGAGACAAAAGACATTAGACTAGAAAGAACCGTCTTTTTGTTCTATGTGTTTTTACGAACGTGAATAATATTTTCGTAAATGAACTGAGAAGCAAGTGTATGCATATTTATTTCTTTGAAAAGCTCTCTAATCTCGGGGTCTAAAGCCGTAATTGGTCCTTAGATACATCTTGTTTTTGCAGTACAAAAATACACTCGATATGTGCCGCTGCAATGAACCCTGTATCAGAATGCTATACCACATACTACTGTACTGTAACAACCCATCTTCGACCACTGCTGGGCACGGGTCTCTCTCCTTCTTTTGTTAAAAGGAGAGTGTTAAAAAGAGTTTTACCATGCGGGCCTAGTGCGGGTCTGTGGACCCTTATACTGTAAAAGTAGCTTAAGGACCAGCATTACTAAAAACATTTTAGTAACATAAATTGTATGCTACTCTGTATATACATTGTATAGCCATTTTAACTTAACTGTTTGTCAAACATCTGCAAAGATGTTTCTTTCGGTTGTTAAGAGTGTAAAACTCCTAACGTTTGATGAAACAACGCCGGCTTACAGCGATAAAACGTACTTGAAAAATTGTGTATGTCTTCAACCAAATATTACTAGGGAGTACCGTTCATATTCGCCCAACTAATTTCAATTTCCCAACTAAGTGTAAGTGCTAATATAAAGTTGGGGCCATCAAACTAGTACAATATCTCAGAGCTGGACGCCCTATTACTTCGTAAATCGTAGTCACAGCCAAAGAAAACCAGACAGTTCAAGGAGTGTTGTGATTGATGTTATTAGTTTCTTAGTTATATATTTTGTGCTAAATTCTTCTTATAGCCGAGTTCACCAATACTTAAACAGCCGGTAAACATAGATTGCCGATTAATTTGACACAATTCCCATACAAAATATGTCAAATAATAATTTTAAACGCTGTTTAAAACTTAAACGTCTGTTGGTGAACTCGGGCCTTAGGGTAGAGTTGTGTCAAATTAATCGTCAATCTATGTTTACCGGCTGTTTAAGAATTGGTGAACTCGGGTCTTACAAATAAAATTTGTGGTGCAATTTTTGCTAGTTTATTTTCAGCGAGAAACTGTTTACTTTAAAGTAACCTAACTTTACGGCCTATAAATCATCCCACTGCAGGGCAAAGGCCTCCATTATTGAATACAAATTAACGCAGCAATGATGGGTACTGGCATGATCACCGCGCTTGCAAAATGCGGATTGGTGATCAGGTGATCACAAACCTGAGCAATGTTCGAAAATTCGATACTACTGTTGCCCGACCTGGCCATCGAACTCGAGATATTGGCTTGGTACTTAACCACTAGAGCAAACGAGGCGTTTTATTTAATTCTTACTGATATTATTAATGCGAAATTAGCTCTGTCTGTTACACTTATATGGCTAAACTACTGACCCGAATTATGTGAAAAGATTGATATGATAAGACTGAGAAAGAATATAAAATAAAGTTTACGCGGTAGAACCGCGGGCAGAAAAACCAAATAGTGTACTCGATTAGAATAATAATACCTACACTGTTGGTACTGAATATTATTCATGTGTTAGTAGTCCGCCATTGAAAGGGAGGACTGTTCTTACCGGCCCATGTCATGGTTCCGACCGTGATTCATGTGCTAATATTTACACGATGGTTCAAGCTCCTAAACTAGCTCTGTAACTAATCGTAATATTATATTAAATTGTGTGGCTTATGGAGTTATAACGGAACTACGCCCATGAGAAATTTACGCTCGCGGCTACGCTTTCGACTGTTGACATACCATGATTAAAATGTAGAACAATGATCAGAATTCGAAAATAGGACGCGGAAGAATGAATTTTCATTTCAATTTAAAAATTCATTCTTCCGCGAGAAACACAACCTGAAGAGGTTCTCTTCATGTTGTGTTTCTCAAAAACAAAACATACATTTGAAGTAGGAGAATGAAAGGCTGATTTCCATGTGTTTTTCTTTATAGGATAGTTATGCCTTATCCCATTTAAAAAAGAAAAAATACCCCTAAAGAGTAGAAAAATAGGTTTACAGCAGTAAAAAAAAAAGAAAATAAATATTTTCACTTAAAAAATAGTTAAAATTGGTGGCTTATTTCACATTTACTGTTGGTTCTATTTATTGTAAAAAACTTGAGAGGCGGGAAAACGAGGGACACCCGGATGGAACGAAGTTCATTTTTAGTGAAGGAATTGTAACAAAATTTTATTTTATTTTAAATTTATTTTATATTCTCTCTCTCTCTCTCTCTCTCTCCCTCTCTCCCTCTCTCCCTCTCTCTCCCTCTCCCTCCCCCTCTCCCTCTCCCTCTCTTTCTCCGTCTAGCCCCCTTTCGCAACGTGCGATAAGGAATATCGTTGCAAAAAAAATTGGCGTTTAATTTTATCGGTAGTATCCTCGTAGTATTTTACTGTAGCATTTTGTTGTAGGTTTAATTTTAGGTCCTGTCAACTAAAAATAAATCATCGAAATCCATCAACTCGTTAATAATGGTAACACTTGAACCCATCAAATTAAGCTTGAAAGTACTACATAGGTACTTAGAAGTAAAATTATTGATGAACTACTTTTTTTTCGTCGGTTGAAAGCTAAGCGCGGAAGAACCTTAATTTCTGTTCAAACCTCTTTAAACAGTGGTTCTCAAAATGCAACCCACCAACCCACCAAGAGCAACTTTGAATTTTTTTTTCTGCTGTGTGCACAAGATCCCGAAAAACCTTTTTATTTAGATAACTCTACACACATCTAAATTAGCAAAAAAAGGTCCTTGAAATGTGAAAGTAATAACCAAAATAATCAACAGTGAGACTCTGCTGGCTTACAGCTGGAACCTTAAATAAATTTGGTATCACAGAAAATGGATTAGTAGCACAATAGTCAGAATATCCGATTGAAAGTTTGTAGGTCCGAGTCCTACTTATTTGCAATTTACAGGCAGCTTACATTTTTTACTGAAGGACTTTGTTTCTTAAAATTGCTATTAAGACGCTGACTGCAGCCGATGACCTTGAGCAATGAACACGCCCACAAATTTATTCGTCTTTGAATTTCTTTGGAACGCGCCACAGCTATCACTGTCGATTCTCGTAGGAGTGACAGAGAAAAAGCGCATGGAATAGAAGGGCCTAAGTGCCAAACAACAAAATTCGTTGTGCAATTTAAAATTGCCATTTTATTAAAAATCTAAATCAGCCATTTGCTTAAGCAACATGTAATATACAATATAGCAAAATTTTATTATCATTGTTATACGGACTGCTGAGAAAAATGGTAATTTATGTATTTTCAGAGGCTACTTTGAGATTTTTTTCTATCGAGAAAAGTTTTTAGTATCGTGTTTTGGAAACAGCCACCTGGTCAAAAATATGATCAATTACAACTACATAGAATTTGGCAACAATACGAGCCATAGGCTTAAAGCAAAACAATCTTCATTGAGCTCAATTTGGCTCATGTCAGCGTCTTAAATTTTTCAAAACACTGTTTTAAAAACAAAATAACAACTAAATGCAGCTCATTAGAAAATTCAACTCGTTTAAAGCATTTCACACCAAAAAGTTTGAGAACCAAAGCCGAGGAACATTCTAATCTGCGTTGAATTATACACTTAGCGCGGGAAATTGCTGGCGGCATTCGTTTTGGCGCCAAAACGAGTCATCATGGCGGCGAAATGAGAAGCGGATTAAAGTTAACAACTTCACTGCATCGGTGTTTAACGCAGCTGTGCAACAGAATAGTTGAACATAAGTAATAGATTAGATAATAAAACCTTTAAAAATGTAATATATTGTTTAGTTCTATTTTAAAGTTAGGAGGTATTAATAAATATGTTGTAAATAATATTTCATATTTGTTATAAAGTTGTATGTGTTTTTTATACAGACAGGATGAATTTTTAATCACCTTCCAAATTTTCATAAAACAATCTACGATACAACACAAATGACGTATTTTTTCTTTTGATCTTAGATAAACCTAGAAAATGTCCGCCAAAAATCGAAAATTTTTGATACGGCCTCCTAGCAACACTTTTTTACGCGATGCGCATCTCATTCATTGATTAAACTAAGTACTATTCATACATTGTTGATTCTCCCTTTATACCTTATTTATTTATTTAAACACTTTATTGCATATACAAAGATAGCACAAATGGCGGACTTAATGCTAGAAGCATTCTCTACCGGTCAACCACTAGGCCAAGCAGAGATTATACAGGCGGTGCCAAGAAATGAGGAGTAAACTAATAACAAAAGTAGAGAAAAAAATATTCAAAACAGAAATCAATTAGAAGACAAAAAATTATAATTTATAATATATACGTACAAACTAGCTACATGCATAAATAACATAATAATAAATACATAAAATACAAAAATACATACACATAATACCTTCACAGGCTCAGGATCATAAAAATTGAAAACTATGTTGCGAAAAGTATTTTCGGGTGAAAACTTGACCTACATTTTACTGAATAAATGGGCTATAAATATAATACATACATACATACATATTATCACGCCTCCTTTCCAACGGGGTAGGCAGAGACCAAGGCCTTCCACTTACTACAATCCTGGCATATATCTTTCGCTTCTTCCACATTCATCAATCTTTTCATGCATGCTCGTCGGTTTAGAGTACTCTTGACCTGACCTTTCTTCAGAACATCCCCGATTTGATCGTGATAGGTTCGTCTAGGCCTTCCTCTTCCAACGTTCCCTTTCACACTCGTCTTGTAGATCTGTCTAGTCATTCTTCTCTCATTCATCCTCTCTACATGCCCAAACCATCTAAGCATCCCTTTCTCAATCCTTGTGACAATATCTTCTTTCACACCACAACGTTCTCTTATCACACTATTTCTTATCCTGTCACTCAATTTCACTCCTAACATACTTCTTAGCGCTCTCATTTCTACTGCATTTATTATACTTTCATGCTTTTTCTGCCATACCCAACTTTCACTTCCGTACATGAGTGTTGGAACCAACACCTCTCTATGCACAGCCAGACAAGCTTTCATAGAAATCTTCTGGCTATTCACAAAGGCATGCAGCGCACCATTCACATAAATATAATACTTAACACCTATAAAAATTTTTGAAGGTTATGAAAAAGTCAATGCCGGTACCACTTCTGAATCTCTCTTAATTAAAGCCAATATTGTGGAATGAACAATTTATAAGCATCGCTAATCAATGTGAGATTGTTAATCTCTGACGCGAGTTGATAATGAAAATTCAACGACCAAAATGGAACATTATTGCTGACTATTGTATTTTACAAAAATTAACAATTATTCGTCGTGGGATTAGTATTTGTCTGTTATTAATTTCGTATGCACTTTGATGTCAAATGCCTTACTATGCAACACGAAGCTCGTATTTACGGATATATCTGGCTCTTTCAGATACTGTAAGACATCGGTATGAGTGATAGGGAGAGATGGATTCGAATATACCTACATTGTGTTCCGGAGTAAGGCCTCTGATACAAAGTACATGACGTACTAACCGTTTGTCTCTATAAATCAAATCAAATCACATATTTTCATAGAACTTAACGTACACACGGCGGCACATCAGACTATACATGTTGACCTTGAGACCGCTTTTATGCACTACGTAATAAAAGCTGTTATCGCAGTTCAACTGTTTAACTTGATGTGCTGTCGAGTGTACATTTGCTTTTACAAAGGTAAAAAAGCTTAATAAAAACCAAAATAATAACTGCTTGCAAAATGGTGTTTTAAAATACATTCACAGTATGTTTTGAAACTGTTTTAAGCCAAATAAATTGCTGGTGTAAATTTTTAATACAATTCCTAGTTTTTTAAGCTATTGCATAGCTTCTATCGCGGGCCTTGAGCGTGGAGACCGAATCCAGAAATTCCGTAACGAAAATAACCTAACACTCGGGGCGAGGCACGATCGAACAATTTTGGCTTTGAATTTTGGATTTCCGAAATTTAAAAGAATTTAGAAGAAAATAAGGATTTTGACAGTATGGTTGCCTATGGTAACCACATCTGCCAAAATAACAGAAAAATTTAATTACTAAAGTCAAAATTAGAAAATACATAAAATTATAAAATTAAGCTATTGCATAGTTTCTATCGCGGGCCTTGAACGTGGAGACCGAATCCAGAAATTCCGTAACGAAAATAACCTAACACCTCCCACTCCGACCGGCACAGCGGTGATACTTTTTAGTTTTATAATTGCATAAGTTGATAAAAAATGCTATGCAATAGCTTTACCGCGGCAGTCTCCGAGTGCCACACTTTTTTTTTTTAATTATTCGATACTCTTAGGTCATTTACACTCCTGTGTGTACGATGTATAATAAAGCAATCTAGTCACTCTTATTTATTGAAAATGCTTTAATAGACTACTGAAATGTTTTAAATTTCATAACAATGCATACTGGCGCTCTGTATGCCGGACCTTTTTTTTATAAATAATGGGCTTGCTCATGACTACAGACTTAACTGTACGGTTAAGAAGAAGCCTAAGATGGAGCGTGCTTACCCAGAGGTACTGGTTCTCCCACACCAGCGGAACTGTTTGGCGCTGGACTCCGGTAGGAGGGTGGTAGCATTTAGGTGGCCTCTTACGAGGCCTACCACCGCAGGGGGATCTGTTAGCCGTCATCATTGGTTAGAAAACCAAAGATGCCGTTGCCCAGGGTGGACCACTAGGAGGTCGATCCCAACACCCCTAAAGCCACCTTCGCCTAGTTCAGACTCCAGTCCTCATAAATCTTATTGGTTTTTAAACCAACATTGTTATTCTAGATTGTGAAAGGAAAAATAAAGATATTTATTATTATTACTCATAAATTCAGCAACATACCACAAAATGTTGAATTTCTAAATCGAATTGATCCAATTGTTTTATTTGAACTTAAAAATCGATGTGTTCCCAACAAATGGTTGAAAGAAAAGTATGATCTTCTTTAATACTTTTTCTTTTTTTTTAAACAATATTTTTATTTCTCTCTGAACCTAATGCTTAAGTACACGTGGACAAAGTCAAGGGCAAATGCTATTTACTAAACTGTGTAATGTATTCCTTATGTTCATACTACAATTCATATTTTAAGTAGCAATTTGCAAATTAATCTCAATTACGTAATCTTCGTCTGAAAAATTGCCGTTTTAAATCGTACATTCAAGTAAAAAGAGCGAAAAAGCGGCCGAGGCTGGAATCATTAAAATGATTAATAGATTGGGTTCATTGTAAGGGAACTAATTTGGTCCCTAAACTAGAGACCAGTTTTCACATAGACGCCACATCAATAAAGAAAAGTTCTTCAGAAAAATCCACCTTTAGAAAAATAATAGCGATTTTCCGTGACTTTGTTCGCTTAGAACGTGGCGTCTATTACTCCGCTTCTGAAAAATTCAAACAAATTTATCCCACGAAAATCGCACTACTTCATATAATTCCACTCAGCCGCTCTAGCGTTTAGTATCCATATCTAAACTTTCGTATCCAATATAATAACATCTTCAGGATGTTGTTGGGACTGGCACGCCACTGCAGCGCATCTGGGATGTTTGCGCAAAACCACACCGACGGCTTCCACGCTGTCATTCGCAAAAAGATAGCATCCTTAATAATCAGATTGCGTGCCAGTCATAACAGCATTCTAAAGACGGTGGCTGACAGGTACACATCGCCTATATGAAAAAGTATGGTAAGGAGGGTTATCAAATGAGAGTTCATTTTTGTGACTTCTATTTTGATCACCCTTGTTAACAATTTATTTTTCTATTTCCTTTAATCTAACATTAGTTTTTTTCATATGTGATTATTTTAATCAACTATGAACTGTACCATCAAGAATTGTTCGAAATAAATGCCTTTATTTATTTAATTATTATATGGTTTTATTTTTAATTTAAAAACAAATTCAATCATTAACAGAACAAAATAGTACAAATGTTTTTTTTTATTGCAAGACTGAACAATTGAACGTCAATCCGTACGTGTAGGTTATCTACAGTTTACTGAATCACTTACTTTTACTTTGCCACATTTTTTTAACACATTTCGCATCAGTTCTACAATAAGCGCCTCTACACACAGTTGCCAATAAACATGACACTTTTAATCAACAACCTTTTGAGAAAATCATCGCTGGACACAAACCTCTCAAAAATGAGAATTTCAAAACAAACTGGTTGGCAATCGGTACAGAGAAGAATCAACTTCCTGTCATATTCTGACAGCACTCTTTCGGTCATCTCTTACGACACCTATAGAATAACATTGATTAAATTCTGTTTTCGTGCATCACATGGTACTTTAACAAAATATGAAAAAGGAAAATATTTTGAAAATCTAATAATAATTAAAAATCATGTTTTGACTATGAGTTGTCTATCGTTCTAAGTTATCTCCTGAATGTCTGAACCAAACCTAACCGCTATTTATTTAGGACTTCAACAAAGGATTCACAATACATCAAATGTGGGAATGCTCCCACTCCATTATTTCGCCACTGTACAAGTCCTATTATATTCTGTGGTTTTACTTTAACAAGATTCACCGCAGGAGATAATAAAAGATATCTTTATGGTGAGTCTGGCTGCATAGTATTCGTGAATTCTAAATTCAAAATAGCCCAGTCATCTAAAGGGTGTCTTGACCTCGGAATTTGACATACCTGGGTTTCCTGGGTTGGGCCCAGGTTCGAACTTGTATATTCTTTTCTTTGGACATCTTTAAACATGTCTCTCTAGATGATGATAGCGTCTGTCAATCACTAGCTGTTGCCCGCGACTTCATCCGCGCCAATTTCTGTTATTATGATCCTGATAAATATGAATAATTTTCTCCGTTTTTGCAACATTTTTCAATGATGCTTCGGTACTAATGGTCCCAGCGTGATGTTAGCCTAATAGCCTAAAGCCTTCCTCGATAAATGGACTATCCAACACAAAAATATTTTTTCAATTCGGACCAGTACTTCCTGAGATTAGCGCGTTCAAACAAACAAACAAAAAAAACTCTTCAGCTTTATAATATTAAGTATAGATAAGTTTGTAAATTCTTTGCAAATATCTCGTTTCCTAAAAGGTTTATGCTTTTTATATTTTGATCAATACCTATTGTAAAATTAAAATTAAATTTCAAAAGTTACTGCTTATTTTGTGTTTTATGTTAAAAGTTACTGCTTATTTTGTGTTTTATGTAACTAAGAAAATTCTGAAGCAATACGTAGTTTGAAAATGATATTATATGATTTAGTTACCAAAATATTTGGTAATTAGGTTGATTGGAAAAAAATATGAAGAAAAAAACTTTACTTTATTTAATTTTGACAATAATTTTCCAATGTTTTTAATAGTTATTCTGCTATTCGGGACGGAGACAAATAGGTACAACGTTTGGCAAGCGGGCTTGCGATCACTGTATAGCCAATGGTGGCGAGAAACTATGATTGTGCTGCTCGTTTTCTTCTGGCAGTAGTCCTTTAACACCCATAAGAAGAAAAGAGCGAGTGCTTTCTACTCGTATTTTATGTACCGGCAATATACGACACTACTTTTATATTCTGAACTCCTTGCTAAGTACAGTTTAGTCATAAAAAGCACTTTAAAAGAACCTTCTAAACTGCTTAAACTTAAATCCTTATGAAATCTAGTTGGATCTCGTGTAATCCGGTCACAAGCGGACTTAACCGGTCAGATCCAGATTTATGCGGGCGGTGTACAGTCACCGTCAATATAATGTTGTTTTTTTAAATACAAAAATTTTACTTGATAGTAATACCTAGCTGTTGCAAGCGACTTCGTAGGCGTGATATTTTGAACTGGCTTTTGTCCGCGACTTTGTCTACGTCAATTTCTGTTATTATGATTGCAATTGGGTATTTTATTTTTATTTATATATTTATTGGGTAACTTGAACCGTTTACGCAGCGCACGCAACGGACGCCTTTAAATATAAATAATTATCCCTGTTTTTGCAACATTTTCCACTGATGCTTCGCTCCTATTAGTCGTAGCTTGATGTTATATAGCCTAAAGCCTTCCTCTATAAATGGACTATCCAAAACAAAAATATTTTTTCAATTCGAATCAGTACTTCCTGAGATTAGCGCGTTTTGAACAAACAAACAAACTCTTCAGCTTTATAATATTAGTATTTTGAATAATAACACCTTGATAGAGAACCGTAGAAGTAGCATCGACTCCTATTTGTATAAAAACCAGTGTAACCAAACTAACAGATTTGTGATTATATCACATTATCAGGCACACCAAGAACGTCTTGTAGCGATTGGTTACCTTTCACTGTCAGATAGTTCTGCTACCCGACACTAGATGCCTCTTATTCACTATCAAATAGTTCCGCTACGCGACGATAGATGCTACTTGAAAACCATTGATAACTAGGGGTGGGATTTACTTTACGATAATCGCAACAAGAATTCTATGGTACCTACCTACATTTTGTCGTATGAAAGAGTAGCCAATGCGCTATTATTTAGATCGCTTTAGCAATAAGGCCACCTAGTTATACTGATTTTTTATTTCTTCAATTTTGTCATAATCCCTTGCCGCTGAGGCGTCATCACAGACAGACATCCATCAAAACGATTATATTTATAATACTAGCAGCTGCCCGTGACTTCGTACGCGTAAAATTTGGAATTTGTAACTATCCCACAGGAGCATTTTTGTAGTATTAAGTAGACGACCATTTGGATCAGCGGTAGTTAACGCTGCTTCTGAGCCATGGGTCGCGGGTTCGATCCCCGCACAGTACAAATATTTGTGTGCATGAACATGTCTGTTTGTACTGGTCTGGGTGTTTTCTATGTATTATAAGTATGTATTTACAAAAAAAAAAAAAAAGTATATAAGTAAGATTATCGGTTGTCTAGTACCCCATACGACAGGGTACTTAATACTACCTTAATTTGGGACTAGATGGCTCTGTGTGGCCCAGTGAGGCATGTCTTAAAATATTATTATTATTATTATTATTTATTAAGTAGCCTTAGTCCCTAAAAAGTGTGCTGTATTTATAGGATTGGTTTGACTTGCGGAAAAAACCTTAAGAATAGCTTTCCTATTAATTAGTAAACAAAACTTATAAAATCTAGTAATTCCCAATTTTTTTTCTGTTTAATCTGATGATATTTAATGTTTTCCGCGACTGTACCTATTATTTAAATGTTAAGTAATTATATCTTCTCCATTCAAATGTAGTAGCGAACAGCTTAGGACCAAATGGACCGCGGTCCTTTCAATGTAGTCCTTTTATTTTTAATGGCCTGTTAAACCTTTACCCTTAAAGTTTGGATGATAACAAAGTAGGCTCCGCGTAAAATGACATTCATTTTATCTGTTACTAGCTCTTCGCCCGCGACTCTGCCCGCGTGAACTCCACATCATAACGCGCGGTCGAAAACCTTTGCCTAGCGGTGCCATATAGAAAGATAGATTAGGTAGGCTTAATACATTCGTGTCTGTGAAACCATGGAAATAAACATACAAAAATTTAAGCCAATCGGTCAAACCGTTTATTAGTTGACATACCGACAGCAGCGCCACCTACGGGATCCCGCGGTATAAGTTATGCCTATGTTCATTAATAGACATCGGATTATATGCATAAGCATGTTTGCATATACAAATGCATAAAACTCCCTAATTATGGCGTTAGTGCATATTTTAGCCTTTTTTCCCAATCGTGCATATTTCGTTAAGTAGCGGGAGCGGGGAGGTATGTGTGACAATGATGTTGGCGCGAGCAGCGCAGTGATTGATTGACTGAGAGTGCGTGTGTTGTCCAATGACGTCAGTTTATGTGGAGAGGTCATTCACGGCGCACAAATTGATACTGGGTGACAAACGTCACAAATTTTAATTTGCGCTCGAAAATTTGGAAAAATAAGTAACTGTAAAAAAAAAATATTTAACAAAAACTATACATAATTTTAAGAGAATGTCGCTGTTTTTGTACACTCTTTTATCAAAATATAAAAATAATAAAGGTTTTTTGATTTTGTATTGTGCATATTTTAGTCATATCAATCGATTTTAGTGCATATTACGGCCTTTTTTAGTGCATATTTGCATGCATATTTTGGCATTTTGTTAGTGCATATAATCCGATGTCTATTCATTAAGGATAATGTCGGTTGTATTTCAAATCGGTCTTGTAGTTTCTGAGGCTATTCAATACAAACAAGCAATCAAATCTTATATTACTTAGTATAGAAGTGTAGTAGATATAATATTCTAGCTGTTCCGCGACTTCGTACGCGTCAATTTCTGTTATTATGATCGCGTTTATTTTTGCAACATTATTCACTGATGCTTCGCTCCTATTGGTCGCAGCGTGATGTTATATAGCCCAAAGCCTTTCTCGATAAATGAACTATCTAATACAAAAAGAATTTTTCAATTCGAACCAGTACTTCCTGAGATTGGCGCGTTCAAACAAACAAACAAATTCTTCAGCTTTATAATATTAGAATAGATTATGGCGTACAAAAGAGTAGCAAACAAAATTTAATACTTTGTAATCAGCTATAATATGTATAAGTATGATATATTGATTTTGGATTCATGTTTTAACTGCACAGTTATCACGAAATCACCATGTAGCTGTAAAATATTATAAAGGTGTCATAATTAAATCAAATTAACTACTTCTAGTGAAATATTATTTCGAGAAATGGATATAAAGCTGAAATTTACCTGAATTATTCGTTCTAAGATTATTATGAGCAGTTAATTAAGTTAGGAACATGATTTTAAGCCTTTTGTCAGAGTTTGTTTGATGTCCGTTGGGAGGTTGCGCTTATGAATTAACAAGTTAATATTCGGGGGGTTTGATCATTACCTCTTTATCATAATATTGTTCAACAATTATTCTTTTATCCAAGTTTAAGCAATGAAATAATATGTACTAGATCTCGTGGTTTAAGAGGAAACACTACGGGCGAGAGAATTGAAAAATAGGTATTTGTAAAATCTATTGCTGTCGCGCAGTGCCAAACGCCTTCACCGCAGAGTGTGATAGAGACAACTGCTTCTTGGACCGAAAATACCTACTAAAAACACACCAAATCAGCGTTTTGTAGTCCCCCGGTTACTTTTCCAAAACTAGACCGATTTAAATACTTTTTTCATTAAAAGTTAAAGAAAGGCTTTGGCCGTGTTCGTATGTTTTCCTTTTTTTTCTAAAATTTAGCCAAATTTGCTTCCTGGATATTTAAACATAGCGGATAATCTGGCGAATTTTTTCGATTTTCTGGGGCTCATATCTTACCTATTTATTAATTAATTTATGAAAACATAGAAACATGCTAATAGTGGCCATAGATTTTTGTAATAAAAATTATTGCTCTACTGGCTTTATCCAGGGAGGAAACAGGGGACTACGTTTGTATGGAAAAACGGCCCTTGTGTTTCCTCTTAAGTACCCGGCCAATATCGGGGTCCTGGGTTCGATCCCCGGGTCGGGCAACAACAGTTTCAAATTTTAGAACATTTCTCAGGTTTGTGATCAACAACACGCATTTGGCAAGCGTGGTAATTATTCCTGTACCCATCACTGCTGTGAAGTGCTGTGGTTACTTGAATCCAATAATGGAGGCCTTTGCCTTGCAGTGGGTTAATATAGGCCTTTACTTTTTTACTTTTCCTTTTCAAAATTCGTGTAATACAAACTCGATATACGGGCATATTACAATTGCTACTATAAGCAAGTCTCGGTGGCTAAATGGTAAAGCACCGCGCCCGACATGCGAGGAGATGCGGGTTCGAGTCCCGCCTGAGACATAATTTTTCAAGTTTAAATACTGATATTATAATTGCAATTAAATTGCTCAAATACTTATCATATAAAGTATTTTTGGAGAACCACGCTATAACCCTTTATAAGGTAGTGGCAAGTATATTGCCACCAGAATTTAAACCTTATGCCGTTACGATACAGTCCAAAACCAATGAATTTTAAAATTGACTATATCAGTCAAAGGGATAAAGAGAAAAAGCAATACAACAAGGGTGTTAGCGACTCGTTATGATGGTAGTTTAAGATTATATTTTATTGTTTTTTAGAGGGTGATCCGGTTTCACGCCACATCCTGCTCATAGTTATGCCAAGGCAGTCTGCACCCAATCGTACTCGAGTCGACACCGTATTGCACCTCCCTTTATAAGTAGCGCGTGCCCTTGTAAAAGTGTACTATTTCGTCTTAATAAACGTTATTAAACTTTATTCGGCGTTATTTAGATCACCACAAACCCTGACCACCACAAAAGGGTTCTTTTGGCCAACACAACCCCAAAAACGTTGATCTTAAAATAAACGACGGACCATTCCCACTACAGTTCTTATAAAAGTTCCCAACTACTAATCTAGTACGAAGTTCCGCCATCTTTGAGTTGTTAACTTGCCTAATGCCTGTTGTTGTTACGGCAACAAGTTGGGCTATTGTTATAGCAAATAATAACTTCGTTAATTGTTTCACGCTAGTTTGTTTTCAAATATCAACTCCGGGTCTGTGGTAGAAAGGCTGAGTTTGTTTTCAGAGAAGTCACGCAGTTTTGCCAGTATTGTTTTACAATAAAAATACGTTATGAATATCAAATCTGATTTCAAAATTATGGATTTAGAAAATGATTTTGCTAATGATTTCCGCTTGTTACCACCGGCCTAGGTACCTTCACCACACTACCCGTACTCCGTCGTCGGAGCGCAGCGAAGGCGACAACATCTCCTGAGGATGCTACGTGAAGTGGCGAAACGCGTCGAGATTTTTTATTGTATCGGTGTTGGGTACTAATAATTGCATTAACTGTACTACATGCATTTTTGAGGGAGGGCGGGCGGTTTTCCTGCATGAAATAGTGCTTGCTAAATCAGTGTTAGTGCGGGTAGTGTGGTGAAGGTATCTAGGCCGGTGTTCATCATCATCATCATATCAGCCGAACAACGCCCACTGCTGGGCATAGGCCTCCCCCAAGGATCTCCACAACGATCGGTCCTGTGCTGTCCGCATCCAGCGGCTTCCCGCGACCTTGATCAGATCGTCGGTCCACCTTGTGGGGGGCCTGCCCACGGAACGTCGTCCGGTACGTGGTCGCCATTCGAGAACCTTTCCGCCCCAACGGCCATCGGTTCTCCGCGCTATGTGTCCCGCCCACTGCCACTTCAACGATGCAATCCTTCGAGCGATGTCGGTTGTTTTAGTTCTCCTGCGGATCTCATCATTTCTGATTCGATCGAGTAGGGAAATACCAAGCATCGCTCTCTCCATTGCTCGCTGGGTGATCTTGAGCCTTCTTATGAGACCCATAGTAAACGACCACGTCTCACTCCCATAGGTCATTACTGGCAACACACACTGGTCAAAGACTTTCGTCTTGAGACACTGAGGTATTTCGGACGCGAAAATATGCCGGAGCTTCCCGAACGCTGCCCATCCGAGCTGGATTCGACGAGAGATCTCTTTCTCGAAGTTGGACTTACCTAACTGGACTAGGCCGGTGTTAACAAGCGAAAATTATTAGCAAAATCATTTTCTAAATCCTTTCCGCAAAGTAACGCCTAAGTCTATTAATGATTTTAAAATGTTTTGCATAACGATGGCAACATAAATTGCGTACACTAACTGTTCACTTCGTACGTAAACACTCTAATAACTGTACAATTCGTACGTGGTGTATTTAAAATTTTAAAATATCCCACGGGAGCAGTGCATTTATTCCAGGGTAAAAAGTATCCTTTGTGGATTGGAAATACAATTGTTGGAATAAAAATTTCGACTGTTCGAGGTGGGACTCGATCCTTCGGCTTACCGTGCAAGTCCTGTACCCATTTAGCTACCTAGACATTTTTAGGAAAGTAGGTATCCGATTCGCTATTTTTGCACAATATCTGTGTTAAACCTTGTGTGCTACTATCTGTATGTAATGTCCAAATTTTAATAAGGACAAGTGCTCTAATCATTTAGATTTATAGATAAAAAGAAAAAAAACAAGATTAACATCTTACGGCTTAATACATCCAGCCCAGAGGCCGTAACTTTTTTAATAAAGAATGCAGTGAAAGACCTTATTATGAATTTTGGAGTGGCATCATGCAAAAGGAGTTTCATAAAGAATTTTCTGATGTTTGAATTCATTGACTAAAACTTTTAGGCTTTAGTCCTTTTTTTGACTTAGTAAAAAGTCCCACTTTAAAATATTTAAAAGCAAGAGCAAGAGTTTCTTGTAAACTATATTAATTTATCCATAATCGTTTACTATTTGCTCTACACATCTAATTTTTAGAACTAAATACTTGTTGATTATCAATCTGTATCTTTAAGATACTTTTATACAAATTTTTGTGTGATGCTATCCAGCAAAACCAAGTTAAATGCAATGATTATGACTTGCAGAATAAAATGTATGCAATGAGTATAAATTTGTAGCGAAGTATCAAAAAATTTATACTTACCGTTCGCTTACAATTTTGCATTTTATGGGGCCCTGCCAGGAAGGATGCTTTCCAGCAGAAAGATTTCACTTTGGCATTACAGCCCGTACTTTATTAGCATATTAGGGTATTAAACAAATGTATGATAAGTATTAATTATAATAGCATGTCATTAACATCACTTTCTAAATTGGAGAAAAGTATAATCTTAGTATATTGAAAGAAAAAAAGGAACATTATAATATGACACACATTTAAAAAACAATTACACAGAAACATTACAAAAAAAGGTGTCAAAAAGAACTCCGCTCAGCATACGAGTATATCGTGGCAGCTTAAGGCGTGCCACTACGCTGATATTGAAAGTGGAACTTAAAATTTTTCAAGGTATTTACATAATTTAGTGCAGGCCTATGTCCAGCGATGTGTGTCGTTTTGCTAAGACGATGGTGATGACGAGGATATCATTTTCTGGGGTATAATGCTTAAAAATGGTGGACATTTCACCAAATAAACACTTTAGCACGTACCAATATTGTAACCTACCACTGCTGGCACGAGAAGAAGCAGCGCAAGATATCAAATTAATAGTACCCTGAAAATTTTGAGACCCTTGCTTCAAATATCCTGTATATTAAGACCTTTGACCTGAATGCTAGATCACTCCATCGTTTGCAAATATTCTTGCTTACTCAAAGGTACCATCCATCATTAGTTAAAAAGCAGATACTTTACCGAGCTTTGGATAAAAGCATCGACATTATTCCAGACGTTTTGCAACTTACTAAAGGATGGGCCATGAAATATGCATCGCCACCTTTGTAAGGCTTGGTCTTCTGCAAGCGATAATATAACAAGCTAAGCTAGTGCTAAAATGTAATAACTGTAATGTTATTAAACACTGTAATTTTAATGCCAAATAAATATTTATCTTTGTTTAGTTCTTTACATGTACACAAGGTGAACTTAATATCAACCTATAAATGTATAAAGGGTACTCTATTCTATCATCAAGTTTTACAAAAACTTTACTTTCCTATTATTTTAAGAAGAACAACCGTTTGAAGATCGTTTGGCGTCTTTGGACGTCTATGTATATTGATATTGACTTATTATTATATGTCTAAACCTTCTTCTAGAAGTACTTTATAAAATATAAATTTATAGACAAATCAGCACAGGACCGATCGTTGTGGAGATCCTTGGGGGAGGCCTATGCCCAGCAGTGGGCGTCGTTCGGCTGATATGATGATGATGATGATGATGATGAGACAAATATGTATAGAGAATTACATATAGTAAATGTAACCCAAAAAAGCTAATTTGGGAAACAAAATCCACGAATGTGACTTGGCGAATAAAAGCTATTGACTAATTAATTAATTTTTTTTTTTCAATATTTACAAAATATCAAGAAAACACCACTCTTTCAATACCTGTACATTTTTCTTTCTATTTTGTTATTTTACAGAAAAAATGATGCTTAATAGTATAAATAGTCAATACCTACCAAATACAGAGTAAAGTAACGGACTTTATTCATCATCCTACTGCAGGGCAAACGCCCCCACCATTGAATTCAATGGCTTTATAGTACCTAAAATACAGCTTCGACGACCATTTGGATCAGCGGTAGTTAACGCTGCTTCTGAGCCATGGGTCGCGGGTTCGATCCCCGCACAGTACAAATATTTGTGTGCATGAACATGTCTGTTTGTACTGGTCTGGGTGTTTTCTATGTATTATAAGTATGTATTTACAAAAAAAAAATGTATATAAGTAAGTTTATCGGTTGTCTAGTACCCCATACGACAGGGTACTTAATAGTAGCTTAATTTGGGACTAGATGACTCTGTGTGGCCCAGTGAGGCATGTCTTAAATATTATTATTATTATTATTATCCTCGCTCTCAATGGACAACTACCTCTACCGCCAACTCTAGCTAAGTGGTATGTGTCAACATTGTTGGAAATTTTCATGAGTTTCCACGTAATGGAGTAACGCGCTTCGAGTTGCAGGGTCATAAATAAAATTATGTACACACGGTGTTACCTTACGTTCAGGGAAAACTGTTTTTGGTTCTTTACTTTGATATATTTGATAGAACTTTTAAGTTAATTAAGTAGTAACTATTCAGTAATCTGTGATTATGGGTGTATCAACTAGAAAAGGTATTTGCTGATTTTGAATTCTTACGGAGCACATTTCGAACATGATGCTTGATGTAAAAACCCAATTTAAAAAATTAACAAGTGCAATTTTTCATATCCTACATCCATACACACAAACACTAAGAACGGTAAGACTTAGCTTTTATTTTTTACATATCAAAACAGATTTGCTGAAACGTTTTATTACCTACATGGAAATCCTTTCGGAAACTTGACTTTTGGAAGCAAAAAATACATTCACAGGCAACGTAAATATTAACACGGTAAAACCTTAATATTTCAGCATCTCAGCACATACGTGTATAGCTTTAGGGTCTACTAAACACTGTTAGTACATTTATAAAAAAAAACTTTGAACGATAACGGGAAATTAAACGCGATCATACCTTATTACTTTGCCTGACGCTTGTGGCTGACTGGAGACAGCGATGCACTCACTATGCTGTATGATCGCGTTTGATTTCCCGCTATCGTTCAAATAATTATGCAACGCAAAAGTTTAAAAGTAGTTAAAAAAACAGTATGAAAGTATTATTTTTCTCAGTCCACATCATAAACACGTTTTGCAAACTTGATTTGAAATTTAACGAAAAACACGCTCGACTCAAGAACTCCTTTTTTGCCATGGTATTAATCTAATAAAACAGCAATATGTTCAGAACATCTGTCCTTGGAAAGTCGGTTTTTATTCATAGAGATACAAAAAGTTGTGAAAACGAAAATTTGAATTCGTCATGTTTAGTTAATTAATTATTCATTTTATTCGGAAAGAAAATACATTCGTGCATGAGTCCTTTCATACATATGTAATGTAAATGCGATTTGAATCGCAAATCTTGGTTTTGGGAAAACATATACCGTCCTTTTAAGCAAGGTTCAGGCTAATTTGGTTAGGTAGGTATGTAGCCTTGTGTGTGTATGAGGAATATTTTCGATTGGTTGTTTGTTTGTGTGCCGTGTGATGCCAGTACATATAAAATACTAGTGGATCCCGCAAACTTCGTATCGCCTCCTTGACAGCCTCAGAATAGTTTTTAATTTTAACGTCTTTAATGACATTGTCATCAACTAAGTCGTGGTTGGCAATATTTATAAAGAATAAAGCTTTTATCTTTTATTTTTTAACGATTTTAATACGAGTACTTATCATCCTATTCCTGACGAAGACAAATCCAAAAACAGCAAAATCATAAAAATCGCAGCAGCCGTTCTCGAGTCATAAGTCACTACTACAATAGAAGAAAGTCGTGTGAGTTACACTTAACTAACACGACTTTCTTTTATTTATAAGAAAATAGATAAACACCACTTTGAGTCTTAAATGTCATTGTCATCAAATATGGCGTAGTTAGAAAAAAAAAACATTTCATTTACGTAATTTTTTACCACGCTTTTATTAGCTTGGGTTGTGTCTATCTATATATGTAATGGAATCTTTGAGCATATTTTTTACCAATTTCTAGAAGTTTGATTAATTTGAAACTTTGCACACGTATCAAGGACCGATGACAATGCAATAATTTAATAACAGTTTCCCAGTTTTCCTCTGTAAGAGGGAGTAAGAGAGATAGAGCTAGCGCACGATTTGTATCAATTACGATTCCTGCATAGCTTTGGACTTATAGTCGATAAAGAAGGAATCAAATCTTATAAACTAAACTAAAAAGTAAAAAATAAATTATAGTTTAAAAAATCAAAAATAAAACTGTAGTAATCAATTCAAAAATTCATATTATTGTACAAAAAGCGTGGGGAGCTTGATTTAGATTGTTGTAAATATTTTATCAATAATTTACTATATCTGTGGATATCATAACAAGGTGTCGCGTGAGGTCCAATAACATTCACTTTTCACTGGTTTTAGCGGGCTTCGTTACATAAATTATAATTTCTTTAATTTACCTGCTGGAAAGTGATCTCCTTCGTAAAATTATTGCAAATATGGATTATTTGACGATTAATGTGAACGCTTTGAAAAGAATTAAGAAAAAGCGATAAAATAGGCGGCCTCAAAGAGCAGCAATTTCAGAAGTTAGTTTGTTGATATGAAGATAGTTATTTGTAAATAATAAACTTTAATTAGATTCAAGATATAACACTTTGTTTCGGCGCCAATCGCCTTTGACAGCTATACCTCCGAACCTCAGTCTACAGTGGCGCCAACTGGTGAGCAAAGAAACGGTAGTCCCCATTGAATGACTGGCGTTGATTTTATGTCAGTGTCAACTGTATAACCCGGCCAAATTATGACGGTATGCAATAGTATGGATATTTATGTTATGTTTTAACTCTTCGATTTATATAGGTTGTACCCTTTTGTCAACTTTTAGCTGAGACTTTTTGACGCGGTTTGTGAATCTTATTTTTGATACTGTTTCAATACTTTACCCATGATAATATGTAAGTTCAACCACAGTACATGTATCTTTCATAGCTATCAAATCTATCGTCTAGACAAGTTTATAGCCTAAGAAGGAGACTCCACAGCATGCAAATTGTGGGATTTGACTAAAGCCGACGTCGATATAAATATTTGAAGTCGTTGCCAAATCTTTGATGTCTTCTTTTATGGTTGGTAATTCTGCAATTTTTTTGATGATCATAACATATTACGCCGTTTAAACTAGACTTACCTACTTATGCGTAATTTTACTTTCATAGCCTCTATCATGATTTTCATGATTTTCCGAATCTCCGCACCGTTACAAGCGCTATGTTCACAGAAGACCTGATATTTATGGATTCATTTGATTTATGTAATTTTATTTGAAATAATAAACCCTACATCAATTAAATATATTTAAGAATTCGTTTAAAGTTTGTAATCTTATTCGTTTACTTTTTTTTCATAGCATTTGATAAGATATTTCCAGCAGTTTGAATCCCCCATTTTAAGACACTATAAACAGAATATGTTCCCTTAATCGTAAACTCAAAAGGCAAATATTTTTGTACCTTCAAAACAAAGATAAGATAACGCTTTGAAAGTTCTAAGTCGGAAATGTAACAACAATCTCAGAACAACAATAACATTGCGGCGTTAGCAGCACCTGTTTCCTAAAATACCTTTTGTATTCCTAGGAATGCGTGGTGTTGCCTAACTATAGTCACAATTATTGACTGTCGATAAAATTCTCAATAAAATTAAGGTCCCTTAATTACCTCTTTTTTGAGTAGTTCAAAACCTTAAAATGTTATTTGAAAAAAATATGTTCAAAACTGTAACCCGACTACGAAAAAATTAACAAACGAGTTGAGTATCGTATCGATTGCTATCATCGTAGTGAATGCCTTGGTCGTGCATACTGTGGGCGTTCTAAAGACTGAGCTCCGCTGAGAGATAGGAAGAGGGAGAGGGAGAGAGAGAGGAAAGAGAGGGAGAGAGAGAGATAGAGAATTAAAAATAAATTTAAAATAAAATAAAACTTTATGACAATTCCTTCACTAAAAATTAACTTCGTTCCATCCGGGTGTCCCTTGACACCTGTCAAGGTTTTTAGAGAAATTTGCTGTCATCATCTTCAGCGCATGCCAGTTCACTGATGGACACAGGATTCTCCAAAAAAGGATATTGCAATAATCATCCCACTTGACAAATTCATTTGCGATTACATTTTGGCCAATGAAGTCATCAAGACGCTACTGCCGTCTTCTTCTAGCGATAATTATCTGTAGCATCCATAAACTATCGACATTAATGCATCGCGCGCTATACTACACTAAAAACCCCTTCTCACTTTGCGGGCATTAAATTTCAACTTAGGAATCAAGGTACAAGTGGCATAATTCAACTTTTGAGGTCATTTGAATTGAAATATGAAATGTTTTGAGATATTGAATTACTTGGTTCCGTGAATTTAATTGGCGTGGATAAATTTTGTTAGCTACGATTAGTAATAATGATAGAAATATAAGTCTTATTTAGTCTTAGCTCGCGCTGGCATATATCTTTTTATATTCATACTTATTTAAAGAGGCTGACAGTAGTGACGTAGTCCCTTGCGCTGCTTCTTCTCGGCACTGACCCGAAGCAGTGGTGATTCCAAATGCGATTTGTAAAAATCGGTAAAATCAGTTTTATTTCTGCAAATATTCCCAATTTTTTTTGGAGGTTTTACTGATTTCAGCTTATTTAAATTATAATCTACCAAACACACTGTATAGAACGTAAAACCTGTTCGATTGTATATTTCGAGTGTCTGTAGCCACATTAACCTGATTTACATTTAACTACAATATCAAAGTACCTAGTAAACTAGTAATAATTTTGTTAAACCTCACTCAAAGAACCACAAAACTAACTCTGTTGCAAACCCGTTGGTACACATTAAAACTATTTCGGTCTACTTCACATAATAAACAGTTCCATTACTAGTATCAATAACTTTTGCGGTTTGATCATAAAACTGAATGGAGGTTAAATATTATTTGCTCGGAATACGATTTAAAACACGGGTTAATACAGGGTTGTTATGAATCCATTCGTCCAAATATAGACTCATCGTAATCAAGCCCACACACATAAGTTCGCTGGTTACAAATACTTAAACCAGTGTTTAAACGTGAAAAATTATGTCACAGGCGCGGGATCCGAACCCGCATCTCCATGCATACCGGGCGCGGCGCTTTACCAAATTAGCCACCGAGACACTTGCATAGAGGGTTCGAGTCCTACCTGTGAAATATTTTTTAAAGTTTAATAAAGATATTGCAATTAAGTTGTTAAAATATCATTTTATAACGTAATGACTGATAACGATTAAAGGAGATGTCCCATAATAGGCCCAGACATAGTACACCATTTTCAAAAATCAAGAAAAAAATACTGTTTCTGGGAAAAATACATATAAATTTATATAACGTATAATTTAGTGGTTTAAAAATAAATAAGATCGAATAATTTATCAAACTCCATTAGGCATTCCAAGATGGCGTCAATTTAAAAAAACTTTAAATGTCAGTAGCTGTCAGATACCCCTTGTCACTTTAGCATAATCATTCACTTCAAGTTTTTGTTCTGCTTGTCGCCTTTTAATTGTAGTTCATTATAACGACCTCTTTTTCGTTTTCTGGATTTGGTATTGATCGACACATTACTTTCATAATGTTTGTTGTTACTACAGTAAGCGATGGCACTCGACTCCTAGATGCGCGATTTTGAAACTGACAGACGTCATCAAAATGTCATCTTCCGCCACGATGGTTTTGTTGTTTTGTATTGCTATTTTCTTACTTATCTCTTTATTTGAACCACGTAGCGAAGCCATTTTAAAAGAATTGGATGATAACAAAATCTTGTAGGTGTATTGGTCTATCTTTTGGTGGGGTGTACAGGTTCTGGGCCTGGCCTCCATACAATTTGGGATATCTCATTTCACTAACTAAAAACGATGTAGGAACAACAGAATACCAGCGCTTCAGGGGCCCTTGGTTCGTTGCAGCACATGCTGAGGTGGGACCTAATTGGCCATATTACTTGTCAATTTGTTTTTTTTCTGTTTTGTGTCTTTTGTTTAACTGTCTACCTGTAATTTTGTCTATGTCCATTGTAATGTGCTTGTGGCCAATTAAATGTTTCTTTCTTTCCTTCGAATAAACCTGAATGAAAGCTCTCAAAACCATTTCATCTTAATCTATTTAAATTAAAGAGCTTTACATATTTTATTTTATGAGAAATGTCTTAAACTTTACCAGGTAAATTCTTACAAAGACATACAAGAGTAAGAACTCCTTTGATATGGGAGTCCGGAAAATAAGATTGCGAGCTCAAGTGAATGCAACTTAACAATTTAGAACAGCTACATACTCGTGCGTACAGCCTTTGAAAGGCAGCATTTTGAAAGGATTTTCCTTTGAATGTCTTAAGCTTTAATTACTGCCTAATCTATTTAAATAAATAAAATACTCACTCTTTCAAATCACTGAAATGTAAATAGGACTACTAAGAAAAATGTTTTTATTATCATCACTCTTGACTGTTTTCGTAAACTTAATAATTTAAAAAGAGCCTGACTATCATGTCCGATTTGTTTCGGCTTCGTTTCGGCAATAATCTTGTCTTAAAGCAGTAGTAGGATAAACTGTTGGAACGTGTAAAAGCATTTCCTGGGGAACAACTGAAAACTGATTTTGCAGATTTTTCAAGTTATTTACTAAGAAGATCCTTAAAAAATAATGAATTGCACCGCTAAACTGTTTTCACCATTGCATGTTGAAGGGTGTCTTTTGTCATCGTGGAATGTTCTTTCGGTAAATTGTAGAACCTTGCCACATATTTACTCATGTGACCTTGCTGTTACCCTTAATGTTTTGCTGTGTATCATTTATGTATGCATGGTTTTGACATCCATCATATTATTATGTCTGTATGTGTTTTGAGTCGACGCATTTACTTTCCGTTTCACGGCCTCAAATTGGATAACTAGTTGATTTGCTTTTCAACATTTATTGTTATAAAACGATTTTTATGTACCTAATTTTTGCTTTTACGGTTAAAATTATCTTTTCTAATTTAAACAAGATTTTATGTGATCACTTAAAACTATGAGTTGGCATTCCGTATAAATAAAAACCATTAATACTGAACGATTTCCTTTTGCTAGAAACTGAAAAAAGTCATTTTAAATCCGTCCTTTTTACCTACATTCATGTCTTGTTTGTATTATTTTATGGCCTTGTGTTTTGTACAATCAACTGTCTATCTATCTAGACAAATCTGTGTCACTACTTTACTATGGTCAAAGCTCGATAATTGTTCTATCGACATTCGGCATCACTGCTTAACAAAACTTACCGTGTCAGTTTTCACAAGCCATTGTGTTCAGTGCGATATCTTATTCTGTTCGCATTGTGGAGTGATCTCCAACTTACAGAGTGTAGTGCTGAGCATAATACTCGTAGTTTTCCAACTTCTTAACAATGAATCGTGTTTGAGTGCTTTCACGTAGATATTATGCTAATATTTTGTACTGTGTGATATCCTTGAAATATACATGAACTTTCGCCGTGTTGACGATATGATTTTCTTTTCATGTAACTTTCTTTAAGGATGTTCTGGTGATAAAGTTTTCTAAAAAACGATACAGCGCCAAATTCGCAACTTTAACGTATCACGAAACTAACATTACCAATAAAGCTAACGAAAAAGGTGTACCTAACTGACTGAATGACTGACATCTTATTAAAAAGTAATATGATTATAGGAAATTGCCTCCATCACTGAATGAGGGCCCCAATTCCGCTAATTTACAAATAGCTCAATAGAATCGCAATTGCATCTCAATCGTATATTCTGACATTACTACCAAATAAATGTGTCAAAATATAATCAGATATACCCAAAGGTCTTGCAATGCTCTGCGGGTCCAATACAACAACGCATTCAGGGCGTTGTTGCGGCTGCCGCGTTTTTGTAGCGCGTCGACAATGTTCGCCGAGGCTCACACGGACGGTTTTGACGCCACCTGGCGTAAAAAATCTGGCTCACTTCTGCGTAGGCTGCGCGGCAGCCCCAACATCATGCTGCGTGCGATAGCCGACCGGCTAGACAGCCCGCTTGTCTGGGCGCTAGCCAACCGTACCAAATCTTTGTTTAAAATTAAGTACTAACATAGGTTTTAAGTTTATTGTCTACTAACAAAATGGACCTTGTAGTCTTAAATAAATAAATTGAATTGAATTGAATTGAATAATAAATATAAATAATACATATACTTATTTCAATGAAGTCATTTCCTCGCCCCGCTCAAAACTTGGCATACTTTTTCCAAACATCAATAAGCACGTGCGTAGTCCTTCGGTTAATAAGTTCATTGAGAAATAAGATCTGCTTCCATATCAATATATGTGTATATACGTGGTGAATAATAAGATTTCCTCTGATTGATGTTTGTAAATACACCTTGAGGGCATATTATTAGGCAGTTGAACCGAGTTACGCGGAAGAGTTCAAGGAAAGTACGAAAACAAAATTAAATACTTACTCTATAATTGTACGGCGTTCCACAGTTCACAAATTAATGGTTTTACACTGTTAGAGTATTAGGACCCCAGATGAAATATGGACAACATCACATACATTGTTCTGATCCCAATTTGAATAAGTATTTAAAGCACTCGTATTTTGGAAACCAGTAACAACGAAGGTACCACAAACACCCAGACCCGAGAAAAAGTAGAACCGGGACCTTGGAGCAGGCGGCACCTTGAAAACCGGTGTGTCCGCCACTCCGCCACGGAAGTCGTGGAGTTAGAAGAAGCATTTCTGTTTAGTTACTCCACAATACTCCTATGTCCGTTGGTAGTGGTATAAATACTGGGCCAAGTTTTCGAGGTCCTACGTTCAATCCAGCAAAAAGTTTCGAATGTTCGAACATTGCTCGGGTTTGTGATCACCAACTCGCATTTGGCAAGTGTGGTGATTATGCCTGGACCCATCATTGCTATTGTAACTTGAACTTAATAATGGCGACCTTGGCCCTGCAGTGGGATGATTATAGGCACTTTACTATGTCTATACAAACGACTTTGTCTGTCTCTATTACTCATGATGTTAATGTCTTACGGCCGGTCCTAATAACCTATCTATCTTCAGTTTTGGCATATCGGAGATAGAAAACAACTTCTGTCTTTGTTTCTCTGGACGGAAAAATCTGAGATAGAAACAGTTTCCTATCTCCGAAATGTCAAAACTGGCGATAGATTGATTATTGGGACCGGCCGATAGTAGTTTAAGGATCTATGTTATGTCTCTGTCACATACTTTGACGGCCGGTCCTAATAATCTATCTATCGCCAGATAGATAGGTTAATAGGACCGGCCGTATATGCTTCGGAGTGTGAGTACAAATTATCAAACCAATTTATAAATGTCACAACGTATTATTTGTTAAGCCGCATAATTAAAATTATTACATTATCCACGTGCATTATTATTAAGTGCAATCAACAAGTAATTGTAAAAACAATACAGACTGCAGCCCATAGTCTATTAAATAACGTTAAACCTTCTCAATTGATATGAAACTCTATGCGCTTCGTTTTAAGTTGAAAATCGAATGGGAAAATTGAAAATTTGTTCTGGAAGCGATACCAATTTATTAACAAGGGACTTAACCGGTGTTGAAAGCGAGTTCCAGTGACATACAAGAGGACTTTTATTAACGTGTTGTGGGGGCCAAATGCAAAATAGACTAAATTTTAGCTTTTGTAATTTAATATTTTATTTATTCATGTAATGTGCTTTCTACATTGTAATTATTGTTGTGCATGTCGTGGCAGCCTTTAAGTAAGGCAGCACCATAGAATGTTTCACCATATATTGTTAAAACCTGTCATATTTAAGGTGTATGCTTTGTTGGTTGTCCTTAAAATAAAATAAAAAAAAATAAAAAAAAAAATATTACCCACAGGATATAGGCAGTTTTTGAGCAGTACAAAGGTGCAGGTGTAAAAAGGTAATAGTGAAAGAAAGAACGAAATATAGCAGGGGAAAAATATAAGGAATGTGAAAGTATATTATACCACTTCCTATCTCCAACACAATTCAAACATTCAATAGCATAAGAAGTCAGATGAAACACTTACTTGCAGCGGCTTCGGTATCAATATTATATGTTTTAGATATCTTTGAATCGTCTCCGACGGGTGGCCACCTTTCCTTTATTTAGTATTGGTCTATGGGTTCTTGTTTATCAGATATAATCTTGAAATGCAGCTCTTAAATATTCCTGGACTTATTATACAATGTGTTTCAAATAAAAATACAACGGTAACAGCGGACAGTGATAGCGGGGCGACAATTTGCAATGTGCGTAACTTGCGTTCATTTGTTTTTTCATCAGTTTCGAATTCGGAATTGCGCGCGTTCGGTGCTTTCTTATTCGAATGTTTGCGTCAATTTAAAAAGTGAAAAGAGGTTGGAAGTGGCCTGAACACGTGTATTATATTTAAATCTTATTACAAAATGAATAAATACCGTTGATAAACTATTCGATAAGTTGCTGTTCATTATAAATCAAAACAGCACCACTTCTTCTCTGCCTATGGGGGTCGTAGAAGCGACTAATTACTGCCAACAGAAGCGTCTTTCACTCTGCAATCGCTAACCCACCTTCCAATTGTGGCGATCACGGCAAAATTCTCCTTATGATAAGGTTTGCCCAGCAGTGGACTGATGTTCCTGATCATGATGATAATCGTTTTAGATTTTAAAAACGCGTCGTTTTTGCTACTAAGAAACAAACAGTCAGTGTCATCAGTATTTACTGAATTTATGAAAAGCAATGGATCACCACTGCGACTTTCCGCCAACTTCAACAGATCGTAAGTCCACCTGTCCACCTGAAGGGGACCACCCGTCGTCCACAAACACCATAATAATGATACTCGTATCTATGTGAAACCATGCAGATTCTTCGCTCTCCCCTTAAATTTTACTTACGTTCTTGCAACTAAGGAACCGACTCAGACTTTTGAGAACACATATTTTTTGCAGAATCCAATTTAAAAATACATAATCCTAGTCATTCCTAACAATTACATTATCGTAGACGTATGCACGAAAATTGATCGCATAAATAAAACCAATTTATCGAAACAAAACCCGAATAATTCTCAATAAGAATCACTAAAGTGCTTTTATATCCACAAATACACGCCTACACAAGCAATATCCCTGAAAAACTGTTCTTAAGTAGTGTTGGCTTCTAATAGTCTTTATATCGATAATCCAATCAAACGCGTAAATAGAACTTGAATCTTAGTAAAATACTTTAAATGATACTTTAGCAACTTAATTGCAATTATAATACCAGTACTTAAACTTGAACGATTTTCTCAGGTGGGACTCGAACCCGCATCCCCATGCATACCGGTCGCGATGCTATGATCCAATTAAGCTACCGAGACATTACGTCACAACACCAGTTTTCCAGATATGTTTTTATCACTGTAAGCCAGCGTAGATTCTTCAAATGTTAGGAGTTTTTGCACTCTTAACACCCGAAGTCCCGAAAGTATTCAGTTATAATAACAAGTAAAATATTATCTTTCATCATCATCATCATCATCTTAGCCAAACGAAGCCCACTGCTGGACAAAGGCCTTCCCTAAGGATCTCTAAAACCATCGGTCCAGAGCCACCCGTATCCAGAAGATTCTCGCGACCTTCACCAAATCGTCAGTCCACCTTGTCCCACCAACAGATTGTATCACCGATCGGTCGCCATTTGAAAACCTTTCCCCAACGGTTCTTCTAAGTGTCCCACTACCATTCCGCAATTCTTTTAGCGGTATCGGTTATATATATTTTTTTTAATAATGGGTTTACTCTTGACTACATACTTAACTATAGGGTTAAGAAGAAGCCTAAGATAGAGCGAGCTTACCCAGAGGTACTGGCTCTCCCACACACCAGCGGAACACAGAGGCACTGTTTGGCGCTGGACTCCGGCAGGAGGGTGGTGGCATCCAGGCGGCCTCTTACGAAGCCTACCACCGCAGAGGGATCTGTTAGCCGTCATCATTGGTTAGAAAACCAAAGAAGCCGTTGCCCAGGGTGGACCACTAGGAGGTAGATCCCACCACCCCAATTGACCAACGGATTTCCTCATTTTTTATTCCAGTACTCAGGGAAAATCCAAGCCCTGCCAAAATCTCTTTACCCGTTGTGCGATTTAAACCTCCTTATGAGACCCACATATCAAAACTGTTATAACGAAAATGGTCGAAAAATAAAACTTCGATATTATTTTATAGACAGCCCCGCAGCACTATTCTTAAGTGGTTCAACGGTGTTTAAATAGCGATTAATCATCCGATATCCTCTTTTTCATTGTTTACACATTACTTTCGTCACTTTGAGCAATCTTATTCCAATATTAGAATTGCACATAAATAAAGATAGATTAGAACGAAAGAAATATGGCGGCGTGAGATCTTTGTCTAATATCTTTAAAAAATATAAAATAAATGCTAAGTGCTGGTGTAAACATCACAAAAAAAAATTATTGATTTAGCCATAATTTGCAATATAAACAAACAAGTTTTATAGTTGAATCAAAGGATTAAGATTTTTTTTAGATGATGTTTAAGATTGATTTTCAACTTTAAGTCCAACAGGTAGATGTCACTATCATTTGAGAAAATTTGACGTTATGTGGTGTGTAGAGGGAGTATTTTGTATTCAAAGAATTGTATTTCAGTTTACACTAGCCTTTGCTCAATAAACATCAAAAATCTGTTGCAACAGAAATAATTATAAATATTAAACTATCGGTTATTAATAAATATTTAAGTATACAAATAATTTAATTGCTACAAAACAGTTTTTACTAAAAACATGTAGCTACTATCTACTAGCTGAGTCGGGGCCATCAACTCCCATCTCCTTAGAGCAAAAGTATAGTATACGAGTAAAATTAATAGTCTCAGATACAACAGTTTTTTTTTTTAAAGGACCTATGTTGAGGCAGAAGGCCGTGACAGCTTCACCACAACAGGTACCTCAACCATACTACTTATACCGTGAAACACTGTACTAAGTGAAGTGAGCATATAAGCGTACTCATGCTTGCTCACTACACATTATTTTTAATTTATATAAATAATAGGGGTTAAAGTATGAAATTGCCGATTATTTTCCCACTTTTTATTTTGTTTATAGCTCTTAAGTATAGTCATATTATTGCGTAATTCTTTTTGTATTGTATCAAAAACTAAATAAAGTAAAATTTGACTAAAAAAAAAATGCAATACTAGTGCCTATTACATCAAAGGAATTCGTTGAAAAGACCCCTTACAATGTGTCAGCTGACCTTCTTGCTTCAATTAAGTATATTAGTATTATATACTTTGATTTTCAGAAATTTAAATACTATAATGCGTAGCTTCATAACCACCTAACTTTCACCTTTAATTGCATCGAAAATGGTTGAGGCGTTTTTAAAAAAACTATAAAATTGTTAGTATGGAAAAAATGTCTTTTCTCGATTTCGTCCATACAAAACGGCAATTTCATACTTTAACCCCTAATAATAATAAATGTGGAAAACATCACATACATTGATCTGATCCTAAAATGAGTAACTATTTCAAGCCCTCGTATCGTAGAAGTCAGAAACAACGAAGGTACCACAAACACCCAGACACGAGAAAAAGAAGAAACACTTTTTTCTTCTTTGACCCGTTTGGGAATCGAACTCGGGGCTACGGATCGGACATCCTGAAAACCGGAGTGTGCGCCACTCCTGCACGGAGATCGTCAAAATATAAGAATTTAATTACAATATTTTTTGTAAAACATTATTAAATATGAACTAATAACTAATAATACCAAAAATTAAATATTATCAACTTACACAATGCAAATAAGAAAACTTTTAGCATTTAGGGAAGCGATCTTTTTTCAGTCAGAATCAAATTTATATCTCAAAAACTTCACTTACACATACGCAAAACTCATTATAATGATAATGATAATGATAAATCTTTATTTGCAAAAAACACGGAATTAATAGATGTTATAAATAATAAAGTGGGCACATACACGTCTTGCAAAATTTTTAGCATGCAAATATTATTAGAAGTGTAAAATTAGATACGAGTAGATAACATGTCAAAACATATGTCATGATAGAATAATTAATAATAATGATCTTACAAATGGCCTATTCAATATATAATTACCTACTAAAGTAACAATTATATTTTACATCTAAAAGTTTTTAATAGTACAACCCTTTTTTACTTTAAGGTAAATTAATAGTTAAAGAATAAAAAGTAGATTTGCTCCTTAAAAAAAAAGTTAAGGCTTATAATCATCCCACTGCAGGGCAAAGGCCTCCATCATTGAATTCAAGTTACCACAGCAATGATAGGTAAGTATAGGCATAATCATTATCCTTTAAATAATAAATATCTATCTAAACTTGGACGAAGTGTCATTTTTGCATGGGACTCTGTATCTAGCCCTTATATTATGTCGATGCTGAATACACATAAATGATTCGAACATATTTCCATAAAACAAGGAAACTGGCAACACTGCAATATTCATAAAATCTAACGTTTCGCAGATACATCCCGATACGGTTGTTGGTAACACTAAATTTTTATGATCGTAGAGTCTGGCCGCATTTTACGAGCGGGATACAGTGTATTTTTTTGCTCAATTAGATATTGTAGAATGATAGGAATTGTTACATCATTTGAGGAAACGGAAACAAAAAGAAAACTACAGCACTACAACAGGATTGTCATGTTAGGTTTTAATTGTGGATACCAAATGTAAGTCATAACAATAACAATTGTCCTTGGAAAGATTTGATTGTTTCTTTGTATTGAATAGGCTCCAAAACTACTAGACCGATTTGAAAAATTATTTTAAGATTAGAAGCCGACATTATCCCTGATGAACATAGCCTACTTTTTACCGCGGGACCCGGTAGGTGGCGCTGCTGTCGGTATGTCAACTACTAAACGGTTTGACCGATCGGGTTGAAATTTTTGTATGTGTGTTTCCATGGTTTCACAATCACAATCTATCTTTACCCGCGCGATATGACGTGGAGTTCACGTGGGCAGTGATGGCGAAGATCTAGTAGCTTTCGATCGACTGCACTAAATTCGACAATTCTTTATTTTATATTTTTTCATGGTCCTCAAAAAACTTTTTGAGGTAAATGTATGATAATTTTATTAAAAAAACTCTCTTTGAGACATCCACATGTCAAAAGTGTATAATTATTAAAAATAGTCGTAAACCGACCATAGCTTGCATAAACCGTACAAAGCCGGGACGCATAGCTAGTTATAATACGATCTGTGGGAAAGCCCCCACCAGGTTGACCGACGATCTGGTGAAGGCCTATGTCCAGGCGTCGTGTAGCTAGGACGATGATGACGATAATTTTGTTTTGTTTTAATTGTATTCTGCTTTTTTACATCTATCTTCTTTGCACCGCCTGGGACATTTATTTTTGGCCCCATGGTTGACTAGTAGAGAATGCTTTTGGCATTAAGTCCGCCATTATGTTCTTTGAATTTTTTTGTGCAAAGAAAGTGTGAATAAAAAATTGATGAGTAATAAATAATATAAGCAATGGGCATAGTGGATTATGGCCATTGAGATAAGGTCTGTATGTTGATGGGTTGTAGACTTGTAGTGGCATAGGTATACATACAACCTCACTAAACTTTGATGAAACAAACTCTACCTATTTACTGACATGCTGGAAGCTGTTTTGGCAGCATCCCAACTTCATGAGCGGTGTTTCGTTCCAAGCTTTTTGACCGCCGCGTTATTTATTTCAAAGTAATCTGCAACACTTTTTAGAGTTCCGTCATATAAATGTAACCTTTGATATATCATACTCTCCTTTTTTATCGTTTCTCTATCCTGCAAGGATAGTCTGGCGTTAGAGTTTTTCAAGTCGCCTATACACCGTGTATTTTGACCACCTGACAAACGAAGCCTACATAAGGCTTGATGACAGGGAGAGGGGCTTGTGTACCTACCTTGGATCAAAATATCTAAATGTAGGAATGGATACAAGTTGTTCTTTTTTTTTATCAAGTGGAAATGTGACTGTGCTTCAAAATTCATGGCTATGTACTTGCTTTGAATCTCAATTAATTCAATTAAAAAATAATGTAACAGCAATTTCATGTACTTATGAGTCAATAAGATAAAATAAGTCAGATTGGGATCCAACTAAGTGTAACATGTACAGTATTCTAGTATTATATCTGCACTGTGTTATGTACACGTATTGCAAGTATATCATGTTAAACCACAGACATTGATAGGTCTAGATGCCCCAAGTGTACGTACTGCGCGTGTCAAAAAAAGGTTGAACATGTTCAACTTTTGACCGCGCTTGTTATTGAAATGTGCGTATTTTATTTAAAAACACGGAGAAAAAGGTCTAGTTTTACTGACCAGAATTTTGAGGAAGTTAACTGGAACGCATAGTGCTATACGTGACAAATATACATTTTGTAAATGATATTTTAAAATTCTAGTTTTTAGTAACGTGAATTTTCTGGTACATTGAACACGTTTTTCGGTACACTTTACCATCAATATTGTACTGCCAGCAATACTTAAACATAGTTGTGCCCATTACTAACTCGTTATTTTGATCTTTACAAAGAAAGAAGTAACTGATACTATTTGACATGTTTCGTACACTTAACTTATTTACCAGATTTTTTTAATATTTGCAACTAAGCGACTATTTATCCTTAAAACTAATTCTGATAGCACTCGCAGTTTTTGTTAACTTTTAATAGATTTGTTTTTACTAGTCGTTCTGGTAGTATTGTAAAATATTTTTTTCTCCGTGAAACAATTATTTTATCTTATTTGTGTTTACTATGTAATACATGTTTAAATTACATTGCTGCATTTAGTTTTAAAGGTGTTGTACCTGTTCAGAAGCAAGCAGTGAACAAATTTCGGCACGCGCGGGTTTCATAGAAATGAGTTTTGTGGCATCTAAGGCCTATCAATGTCTGTGTGTTAAACTAAGAAAAATCTGTAATTGGCATTACATTGAAATGAAAGATAGTTAACAATCTCCGGACACAGTTAGCTCATTTTGTGTGAAAAGGAACATAACTGACGATAAAAATTAGAGGCGGTAGTTAAACATTTTTTCAAATTACTATCGTAAAGACGAATAACACCTTAGTCTACCCGTGACCATGAACGCTGTAAAGGGTTCGAAACGTCGGGTTAAATAAAAAATAAACGCGTTCTAAATCCGTAAACTATCTTTCATTTCAATGTATAGTCTTCGCGTAAACTCAAGAAAACAGTATGGCATTACATTGTTTTACTCAATACACCTATGTAATTAGTCTGTAAGAACAAGCTGTAGATTTTCTCTAAAAATAAAATAAAATAAAAATAAAATTATGTTACCATTATGTATAACATCTTGGCAGTGTTGTTGTGTTTACTTTTAGTCCAACAAGTAGAGATCAATACCAATTGAGAAAATTTGACGTTTTGTGGCAGGTTGACGTGCTGTTATCTGTACCTTCCGAAGCACAACTAAGCCCGCATCATTTTCAGACCCATGCCAATTTAGAAAATATTGGATATAAATCTGACACCAGATTGTAGTAGTTGAATTCAAGTTACCATTGCAATGATGGGTACAGCCAAGTACAGGCATAATCACCACGCTTGCCAAATGATCACAAACCTGAGCAATGTTCGAGAATTCAAAACTTTTTTGTTGCCTGACCCGGATCTAGTAACGGAAGTCAATTTTTGGTAGTAAACCCTCCTAAAATCTATACTAATCTATACTAATATTATAAAGATGAAGAGTTTGTTTGTTTGTTTGTTTGTTTGAACGCGCTAATCTCAGGAAGCACTGGTCCGAGTTAAACTTCGAGGTGTCATCCTGCAATTGTAATATGTCAGAGTCATGTTTCAACCTACTTTCTTGTAATTTTTGACTATATATTTCCAGGCTATCAACTAAATCAATACGTTGCTTTCTCAACTGAACATTTTTATAAAAGCATTTCTGCTTTTTAACCAGTTTATTTGTTTTTATAATGTATTTATTTAATTTGATATATTTTTTAATGTTATTTCTACTGTTTAATCTAATTTTACTATTAACTTTGACATCAGTTTTTTTTGAATAATTTAATTTTGGAGAGAAAGCTAATTCACCGGGGGTGCCTACTAATTCCTCATAGAGGTTTAATGTCAAATACTACTAATTCCTCATAGAGGTTTAATGGCAAACGTAGTCGCGGGCATCAGCTACTAATACATAACTGTGTTTTACAAACCAGTTTTTCTGGAAACAGAGGATACGGAACACATGCTAACGTTAGGGAACGTACTTGTCCAGTTTGTTATTAACCTCCAGCAGACTGTAGTCAAAGAGAATACGAGTATAATCACAGTGTCAGAAATGAAATATTTTACATTCAGTACACACTTTAAAATGAGAATTTCATAATTATGTTTCCGTTGATTTTATTTCACTGAGAAACAGTACAAACAACATTTCTAGAACCTCAGTTAGAGATTTAATATGTCTTCTCCGGCAAATAATATTTAAATATACATATATATATTATATTTTCTTGGGTCTGGGTGTTTGTGAAACCTTCGTTGTTTTGATTTCCACAAAACAAGTGTTTTAAATAATTTGGGATCAGTAAAATGTACTCGTATGTAATGTTATCCTCATTGATATTAATATTGATATTGTCAAGTAACAGCCCATAACCATCCAACTGCAGGGCAAAGGCCTCCATCATTAAATTCAAGTCACCCAATGATGGGTGTACTGGCATAATCACCACTCTTGATAAATACAGGCTGACGATCACAAGTTGAGCAATGTTAGTAAATTCGAAACTCTTATCGCACGACCCGGGAATTGAACCTTAGACCCCGAGATCTTGGTCTCATACTAAAGCTACTAGACCAAAATGGGGTGTAGGTGATGAAGTGCTATTTAGGTTAGGGAAGGAAACTCATATGAACATCACATTTTGTAAATATTTTCTGTTATAACATTGCCATTCCAATTCTAGTGTTATAAACTATTTATTGCGACCACAATACGGTTTATGTCTACAGTAATAATGGTTTTCCAACTGGAGCAATACAGAAAATGAGCAAATAGTTAATTTCCAACGAGACAAATTGATATCAATAAAATATACGCGCACACAGTGGGGAGCGTTAGCAGAAAATGGCGTTTAAATTGTGCTTACTAGTTTTTTTACGAATGCCTTTGAAAAAAAGGTTTGCAGTCATAACAAATGAAAGAAGACAAAATTCTGAGTACAAAAATGTTTTAACAATACAGCAAATGTACAGGGTTATTCTGAAATCATCATTTTCGTAGTCGGGTTACAGTTTTTGAAACTAATTTACTAATTTTTACTCGTGTGACGTATTTGAATGGGGGCTATCGCTAGTGAATTTGCCACTAGAGGCGCTAGTGTCGCGTGAGGTCCAATATCATTCACTTTGTACTGGTTTTAGCGGAATTTGTTGCATAAATTATAATTTCTTTAATTTACCTCCTGAAAAGTGATCTCCTTCGTAAATTATCGCAAATATGGATTATTTGGTGTTTAATGTGAACGCTTTATAAGCGGAATTAAGAAAAAGCAAAAAATAGGCGGCCTCGAGAGCAACTATTTCAGAAGTTAGTTTGTTGATAACAAGATAGTTATTTATAAACAATATAACCTTAATTAGATTCAAGATATAACACTTTGTTTCGGCGCCAATCGCCTTTGACAGCTATACCTCCGGACCTCAGTCTACAGTGGCGCCAACTGGTGAGCAAAGAAACGGTAGTCCCCATTAAGCAAAATCACGTACCTTTTTGTTTTTCTTTTGTTGAATAAAAAGGAAAACAACTGGAGACTGTAACGAATCGGTAGGTTAAGTATTTAATTTTAGAACACTATTTTGTATCACTTTTACGAAACAATCTATACTTAATATTATAAAGCTGAAGAGTTTATTTGTTTGTTTGTTCGATTAGAAAAATTATTTTTGTGGTAGATAGTCCATTTATAGAGGAAGGCTTTAGGCTATATAACATCACGCTGCGACCAATAGGAACGAAGCACCAGAGAAAAACGTTGCAAAAATAATCGCGATCATAATAACAGAAATTGACGCGGACGATGTCGCGGGCAACAGCTAGTATATTATTATAAATGTATGTTGTACTTAAATAAAAACACAAGTTTCAGTTAAAATTAACTTAGGCTTAAAATAACTGCGCTTGTTAGGTTTTGGTTTCCTACCTTAAAACCTCCAACTTAAGTATTTCTTCACGGCTTTTAGGGTTCCGTACCCAAAGGGTAAAGACGGGACCCTATTACTAAGACTTCGCTGTCTGTCCGTCTGTCCGTCGCTTTGTCACCAGGCTGTATCTCAAGAGCCCCAATAGCTAGATAGTTGAAATTTTTACAAATTGTATATTTTAGTTGCCGCAATAACAACAAATACTAAAAACAAAATAAAAAAAATATTTAAGGGGTGCTCCCATACAACAAACCCGTTTTTTTGGCCTTTTTGGTACGGAACCCTTCGTGCGCGAGTCCGACTCGCACTTGGCCGGTTATTCTGTATTCATATGATGATAGACAAAAGCTTGGGCGCTCATTAGACGTTAAAACCACAAAACAGAGTATAACGAAGTAAAATGTGGTAACACGAAATATATGCGGGGTCATCTAATGAAAATATACTACGTGTTAAGAAAATAACAGAAAACCTCTCAGGTGGTAGCTCAGCCCATGAAACTGAACAACTTTTGTTCTACAACATTCACGAAACCCAAAAAAATACATTTGAATTTTCATACAAACTGATCAGCTGACCGAGTCAATTTGTATGAACACAAGCGGCACGCAACATCAACGACGTTTACGGAGCTAACACTACAAACCAACGCACCACCTGTTATTGGTTTGCTCGCTTCCGTTCTGGAAATTTCGACCTGAAAAATTTACCTCGCGGTCATCCGAAGACTTTGATGGACAATGACGAATTACAGGCGATTGTGTAAGCTGATGATACACAACCTACGGCTGAATCAGCAGTAGCTTTCGACGTTAGCGTCAAAACAATATTGGTCCATTTGCGTCAAATTGGCAAGGTAAAAAAGCTTGACAAATGGGTGCCCCACGAACTCAATGATCGCCAGCGCGAAGTACGCGTCGAGACGTGCCTTGCACTGCTCAACAGACACACAAATGAAGGAGGAATTTTGAACCGCATTGTTACCTGCAATGAAAAATGGATTCTGTTTGTTAACCGTAAGCGCTTAGCAAGTTGGTTGGAGCCTGGTTTAGCACCTAAACTATGCCCTAAACGAAAACTTATCCTTAGAAAAGTGATGGTCACTGTTTGGTGGTCTAGCGCCAGTGTGATTCATCACAGCTTCTTACCAAACGGGGTGAGCATTACTGCAGATGTGTACTGTGAAGAACTGAACACAGTGATGGAGAAGCTGGCACATCTCGAACCAGCATTGGTCAATCGCTCGTCTCCGCTGCTCCTGCACGACAGCGCGCGACATCATACTGCACAGCAGACGGTCTCCAAGTTCCAAGAACTGGGGTTGGAAGCTCTCCGCCAGCCTATTCATCAGACCTTGCGCCTACAGACTACTACTTTTTGCAGAATTTGGATAAATTCTTGGCGGGAAAAAAAAATAATACCCGAGAGGCAGCACAAAATGCCTTTGAAGAATTTGTTGCCTCCCGTCCAGCTGATTTCTTTAAGAAGGGCATCAATAAACTGCCACTGCGTTGGCAAAGATACATTGATTGCATAGGTGATCAATTAATACAAATAAAAAATACATTCATACAAAACGGAAATTTCATAGGCAAAGATCTAATATTAACTTAGACTGCCACGCTTTCACGCCCTAACTACTATAGTGATTTTGCCGAAATTTATTTATTTATTGAAAATTGGTATTTGTTGCACAGGTTTCTATGCTTTCCGTGCGTTGTAACGTATTCAAGCGGGTAATAAAGCTTTTTTATTAATATTTATTAAGTAAAATTTTAGAAACAATCCTCATCCCAGGTTTTTAGACATTCATTATTGTATCAAAATATACCTATACAAAACTATTTTTTTTTCTGTTATAAATAAAGGTCACTTGTACATATCATTTATAATCTCGTCTTTTACATAGACCTAATTGTCGCGAATAGGAAGTCGTAAAAAAAAGTACCTTTAAATGCTTGTTATAGAGTAAGAAGAAGTTTGAAGTGTTTTTGTCTATTTATCAGCATCAACTAGATTCCTGCGCCTTCTTCCATGAAGCGCTCATAGCCCAATGCTTCTTAATATTCAGTCTCTGTCACTAATGTTAAGCAACGCTGGGGGCGGTCACTAGTTGGATTGGTCACCGTTCGTAGCTTCATATTTTGAGCGTTTCCGTGCTTCGGAGGCACTTTAAGCCGTCGGTCCCGGCTGTTGTCTCGAGGTAACAGTCGCTAAGCCTTGTTGGAGCTACGGGCGGCTTAAAAACGTCTACGGTGGGGTGATGTTGCCTCAACGTTGCCCTCGCCGTCCACCAACCCGCACTAGGCCAGCGTGGTGGAACTAAGGCCTTAACCCCTCTCCTTATAAAGGAGAGAGACCCATGCTCAACAGTGAGCGTAAATGGGTGGTACTTTACTTTTTATTATATTCCTGAACTATCTGGTGTCAGAGTTTTCCAAGCATTGTATTAATAATGATCATATTTACATGATAATCCACACTGGGCCCCACAGAGTCATTTAGAACCCGGAGCAGGCGATACCTTGAAAACCGGTGTGTAGTGTGTACTCCACTCTGCCACGGAGGTACTGAAAAGATTGGAAACAACTCCTGTTTCTGTCGACCATACGCGCCATAACCTACTTTCTCTGCGTACACTCCACGGGTCCGAGGCGTGAACGCGGCGTGACGTCAACGACAAATTGTATTGAAACCTAACTACTGCTATCAATGTTCAGTAAACTAACACAAACAGTTTATTAGTTTTCCCGTGCGTAACTAGATTATGTCAACTTGTAATAGTTATTGTTTGATTAACACGCGCCGTGAATCATTTGAAAAGTTTTTCTAGCAAATAACAACTCACTTGTCTTATTTCTGTGTGTTTCTATTTGAAATCATCGCCATCACAATCACCTATACCTTATCTGTGCCTATACTAAAATTATAAAGCTGAAGTGTTTGTTTGTTTGAACGCGCTAATGTCTGTAACTACTGGTACGAATTGAAAAAATATTTTTGTGTTGGATAGTCCATTTATCGAGGAAGGCTTTAGGCTTTATTATTTCAAAAACTTCTTAATCGCGATCATAATAACATAAAGTGCCGCGGACGAAGTCGCGGGCAGCAGCTATCTTAGATAAGCGTAATAATTACAGCCTATAACCTACAGGTGATCATCCCACTGCAGACCAAACAGACAGAGTTACTTTTGCATTTATAATTAACACTAACTGTTGCCCGCGACTTCGTCCGCGTCATTTTCTGTTATAATGATCGCGACTATTTTTGCAACATATTTCACTGATGCTTTGATCCGGCTTTAAGCTATATAACATCACGATTTTATATAGCCTAAAGCCTTCCTCGATAAATGGACTATCCAACATAAAAAGAATTTTTCAATTCGAACCAGTACTTCCTGAGATTAGCGCGTTCAAACAAACAAACAAACTTTACAGCTTTATAATATTAGTATATATTAACATTATTAATTAATAATTAACTCTAAGTAACGTAAGGGTTTTCTCCTTACCTGAAATTGTCCCATTATTTCCTTTCCGTATTTCGTCCTTCTAAAATATATCTCGAAGCCTTTGTTAGGAGGCATTTAGGTATTTTCGTTACAAATCATTTGTATTATGTCTCGGGTGATTTCGGTTTATGTTTCGTTGGCTTTAATATTATTATCGGATAAGGGTTGATTTTACTTTTATAACGAAATAGGGATGCGATCAACCAAAAACTTCGTAGGTACTCGTAAAATTCTGAGTAATAACCACAATAGTGGTTAGTCAATGATATCAGTATATAAACTTGAAAAATTTTGTCTCAGGCGGGACTCGAACCCGCATCTCCTCGCATGCCGGGCGGGCGCCATACCATTAGGCCACCGAGACACTGCGACACGGCGCGAATTTTTCAAGCATATTCTTACGCTGTGAGCCAGCGTTGCTTCATCAAATGTTAGGAGTTTGCACCCTTAACACCCGAATGAAACATCTTTGCAGATGTTTGACAGTCAGTTAAGATGAAACAGCTATTTATATACTTACAGCGTAAGAATATGCTTGAAAAATTCGCGCCGTGTCGCAGTGTCTCGGTGGCCTAATGGTATGGCGCCCGCCCGGCATGCGAGGAGATGCGGGTTCGAGTCCCGCCTGAGACAAAATTTTTCAAGTTTATATACTGATATTATAAGTGCAATTAAGTTGCTAAAATATCAAATAAAGTATTTAGTCAATGATTTTATAATTCCAAATCGGTGTTCGACTATAATAAAAACGGATAAAGATTAGTTTTTATTTTTTTAATGTGTCATTTTGAAGTAAGTTGGTCATGATGTATTTAAGAGCAGTATTATATTGTTCTGCTTCTTTTTTGCAGTTGTTTCTTTTATAAGCTGCGTTTAACTGTTTTGTTTTTTGTTGTGCGTTTTTGCAGCTGGGTTACAATATAATCGAACCAAGTAATTACAGCTAGATTAAATTAACATTTTGGTTTTTAAAAAAAAAATTTTTTTTTGATAACCATTATCATTCAGGAAGCTACGCTGGGTCACAGCGTAAAAGCCTATATAATACTTCACAAAAGTAAATCTCTAATAATGTCTTGGTAGCTGAATGGTTAGACCAACCCCGGTAAACGGAAAGAGTGGGTCGAGTAGAGACAGTCGACATAATCATTCAAGGAATGAATATTTTAAGCTCTCCATTCACGAGAAGAGTTTAAAACAAGAAAAGGAAATAAAAATCTTATTTGTGCTAAGTAACTCATTATTTCCCTTAGTCAAAATCTGTATCATTATCTGTATTTTTAGACAGGGCAGAAATAATTTCGTTTTTCCGATTAAGTAGTTAGTTAATAGAAAAACAGCATAAATTAGCAAACATCAGCACTTTGTATTTTATAGGCTATATTTTGGTTATTTTGGAACATTTTAAATGAAGCGCACAACATCAGAATGACTTTACTCAACTTAACATATTCTAGACTTACACCCGTTTTGATCTGATTGGGCGATAATATGGTGAACTATTTCGAATAAATACCTCGTTTCCCATATTAAACGGCCATCTTTCCTTGTAATATGTTCCACCTTTTTCTCGTAAAGGCTCTCGTTTTCAGCGGAAAGTCGTAACGACTTTAAAATTGATGACAGAAAAGAAATTTGTTCTACCACCTGTATGTAAAACGAAAATTTATTGCATGTAAATTTAGGTGGGAGTACGGCTTACTTCGTCTTGTAATGTTCGTATATTTTGACTTGAATAATCTGTACATCCATTACCTTGTAGGGTAAAGTAAAGTAATAGCCCATAATCATCCCACTGCAGGGCTAAGGCATAATAATATCCATAGACCTTTTTTTTATCATAAATAATGGGCTTGCTCTTGACTACACACTTAACTATATGGTTAAGAAGAAGCCTAAGATGGAGCGAGCTTACCCAGAGGTACTGGTTCTCCCACACACCAGCGGAACACAGAAAAACTGCTTGGCGCTGGACTCCGGCAGGAGGTAGTATCCAGACAGCCTCTTACAAAGCCTACCACCGCAGAGGGATCTGTTAGCCGTCATCTTTGGTTAGAAAACCAAAGATGCCCTTGGCCAGGGTGGACCACTAGAAGTTAGGTAGTAGTAGATAGATAGTAGATAGGTAGTACCCGGAATTATTATAATTAAATATTTTATTTAGATTTATTATTCCAATGCTTTTCCTAATTTAATTTTAGAAAGAAAGAAAGAAAGAAAAAAAGATTTATTTATTTGTTGAGACCCAGAGAGATCGACTGGCCGATCACAAAAAATGTACATCTAAAATATACCCATAACAAAAAAATTATAATAATAACAATGTAGAAAGTACACACTAATTCAGGAGCATAATATAAGTAGGATAAGCCTACGAGTCTCAAGGTCCCGGCAAAAAGGCAGCCATCTCAGCATATGTTGCGTGCACGGGCACACAACGCTGGTCTTCCGTTGGCGCCACAGAGTGCAGCACGGACAAAAGCAACCAAAATCTGCGTGATAGTCAACACTTGCGAAAACTTAGGCCATACAAATACACAGAAAAAAAAATACATAGTACTTACACAAGCTGAAACAGTTTCCAAGTCCTAACGAAAGGAATTCGTTAGGACTTGGAAACTGTTTATTCGTTAGGACTTGGAAACTGTTTGTGCCACACTAAGTTTAATGAAGGATCATTAAACTTAGTGTGGCAGAAGTGAGAGATGTTATATCTAATTAAATCGCGAATAAAAAATAAATAAATAAAGAAACAAACTTTAAAACTTTTTAGAATAGTGATACATCAAAAATCTGTAAAATAACTTGAATCATGTTTTATATTTCTACGCCAATATGAATCTATAGTAATATTATAAAGCTGAAGAGTTTGTTTGTTTGTTTGAACGCACTAATCTCAGGAAACACTGGTACGAATTGAAAAAAATATTTATGTCTTGGATAGTCCTTTTATCGAGGAAGGCTAAATCGCCATCATAATAACAGAAATTGACGCGGACGAAGTCGCGGGCAACAGCTGTGGCAGAATATTATGAACTGTTCGCTTTAGGATCCCAATGTTATAAACCATATTCTATGCAATAAATAATTTATCACTATCATTTACTTATTATCTGTGGTCTAATATGGGCTAAGGATGATAGCAGCTTATATGTTACTAGCTGTTGCCCGCGACTTCGTCCGCGTCAATTTCTGTTATTATGATCGCGACTATTTTTGCAACATTTTTCACTGATGCTTCGCTCCTATTGGTCGCACCGAGATGCTATATAGCCTAAAGCCTTCCTCGATAAATTGAATATCCAACACAAAAAGATTTTTTCAATTCGAACCAGTACTTCCTGAGATAAGTGCGTTCAAACACAAACAACAATATTATTATGGCAAGCAAAGATATTATACTTAGCCTCGGGATAGAAACGGTAACAGCCTAACATAATGGTTTGGTTTTCTGTAATTAATATACGGATTATTTATCTTGTTTTTACGAGGACAGAACTATTGGCTTTTCCCTGTTTATTGTGGGTTTCCTTACTTATTATATTTCTTACAAGAAGAGACTAGGCACTCTAACCTACGTTTTATTTTAATTATCCATTATATCGAAGTTTCTTAATTGCCGTATCAATTTATTCAGTAAAGTAAGTAAGTAAGTAGCAGCCTATAATCATCCCACTGCAGGGAAAAGGCCTCCATCACTGAATTCAAGTTACCACAGCAATGATGTGTATACTGGCATAATCACCACGCTTGCCAAATGCGGGTTGGTGATCACAAACCCGAGCAACATTCGAAAATTCGAAACTTTTTTGTTGCCCGACCCGGGATTCGAACCTGGGACTCCGAGATCTTGGCCCGGTATTTAAACCACTATACCAACGGGGCGTTTTCCTTTATTCAGTCGTACAATTTAATTAACAGAACGCCCCGTTGGTCTGCTAGCTTGAAAACCGGGCCAAGATCTCGGATTCGATTCCTGGGTTGGGCAATTATTATTTTATTTATTAGGTCTACCAACAACTGTTACATTAAGTGATAACTATTAAACATGGGTTAATTTTAACTAAATGCACAGTTACTTAAGGGTAAACACCACATACATAATTAAAAAAGACGTGTGCACGGGACGTGATACTCGGAGACTGCCGCGGTAAAGCTATTGCATAGCATTTTTTATCAACTTATGCAATTATAAAACTAAAAAGTATCACCGCTGTGCCGGTCGGAGTGGGGGGTGTGAGGTTACTGTCATTACGGAATTTCTGGATTCGGTCTCCACGCTCAAGGCCCGCGATAGAAGCTATGCAATAGCTTTATTTTATAATTTTATGTATTTTCTAATTTTGACTTTTGTAATTAATTTTTTCTGTTATTTTGGCAGATATGGTTACCATAGGCAACCATACTGTCAAAATCCTTATTTTCTTCTAAATTCTTTTAAATTTCGGAAATTCAAAATTGTTCGATCGGCCTCGCCCCGAGTGTTAGGTTAGGTTATTTTCGTTACGGAATTTCTGGATTCGGTCTCCACGCTCAAGGCCCGCGATAGAAGCTATGCAATAGATTAAAAGATAACAATAATAACCTAGTAATTTTTGTACATTGCTCGGCTTACCAACCCGCATTTCGCAAGTGTGGTATGCCTGTACCCATCATTGCTATGTTAACTTAAATTTAATGATGGAGGCCTTTGTTTGCCTTACAGTAGGATGATTATAGGCCCTTGCTACTTATTTAAATTATTGACGTTGATTATACGTCACTGTCAACTTTATAACCAGACCAAGCTATGTTGACATGCAGAAGTATGGATATTTATATGGGTTATTCCCTGAGTACTCCGATCCCGGAGGGCCCCGTGCCGGAGGACTCCGAATGCGATAAATGAGATTATATTTATTTTTCTATTGTTTTCAACTTGTACAGTTGACAAAAAAAAGTATTAAATGCATTGTAAATAAATGTCAAATCATAGTTCTAAAAACAAAATGTATCAAAAATTAAAGAAAAATGTTAGGATTCAAAATATGAAAAATATTATTTTCACGTTTAGTTATTGGTTTCGCCGGCCTAACGCCCGAATCTATTAATGTTACAATATTACCAAATCATTCTTTGACTACATTTTATCATTTATGACTACAATATTTATTTCAAATTTTGGGAAACCAACCGTACAAAAGATTGCTATAACAGACTTTTTATTTTATTTTACAATATATTCAAAGTCGATAAACCACTTAATCTGCCTGATTCTGATCTGATTATCATCGAATGAGTCTATTTCAAAAAAACAATGTCACCTAAAGGCGGGTTGCTGAACTAAAGAGACAAGCGTGATATTTCAAAAAGTCATTAAAATTTCTGCTATTCATCGATAGATGGAAAACTAAAAAGTATCACCGCTGTGCCGGTCGGAGTGGGGGGTGTTAGGTTATTTTCGTTACGGAATTTCTGGATTCGGTCTCCACGCTCAAGGCCCGCGATAGAAGCTATGCAATAGCTTAAAAATAAATCGGGTTGTCTAGTACCCCATACGACAGGGTACTTAATAGTAGCTTAATTTGGGACTAGATGGCTCTGTGTGGCCCAGTGAGGCATGTCCTAAATATTTATTTATTTATTTAAACTATGAAGCGAAAGTAGTCTGTAAGGATCGTAGCAAGTGGAAAGATGTGGTCTCTGCCTACCCCTCCGGGAAAAAGGCGTGAGTGTATGTATGTATGTATGTGTATTTAAACTTAAGGAGAAGCAAGGTGTAAGGGTCAGCTATCATACAAAAAATATATAACTGTAAATTGTATACCCTGTAGAAAAGTCGCTGCTGCTTCAGTCACCTTTTACGACACCAAAGGAAGAGTGGTGTTATTCTTTGAATATGCCACACAACTCTAGTAAGTATACCATTTTTGACAGCCTTCGTGGTGGAGTGGCGTACTCACCGGTTTTCAAGGTGTCGTCTGCTCCGAGGTCCCGGGATCGATTCTCGGGCGGGTTAATGTAGAAAAAAGTGCTTTTCTATATTTTTTCGGGTCTGAGTGTTTGTGGTACCTTCGTTGTTTCTGATTTTCAAAACACGAGTGCTTGAGATAGTTACTCAAACTGGGACCGGAACAATGTATGTGATGTTGTCCACGTTTATTTATATTTTTATACCATAGAACAAATGCATTCATAATCATGAAATCTATCTCAAAATATCATTAAAACATACCTACATCAGAATAACGTCCAAATTTCCAATGATTGATGACGTAACGCTATCAGCAAGCGTTACCTTGGCGTTAATTATATACGCTTCAGGGAGTTGTAGGTCGGGTTGAAAAGGGTCGAAACTAATAGCGAAATTAAATGCGCTAAACGAAGGGAGTCTTCAAACTGTATTGTTGACAGGTTGTAATTAATAGTATTTGGAATTTGGAACAAACCTACACCCAACACAAGCGTATATGTGTCTTTGAGAATTTTCGATAAATTAATTTAATATGGACTTGACACAGGTCGTCAGGTCAAAGTAAAGCGCAGGCCACACCGCCACCTGGCGGGCGAAGCGGGCGAAGCGGACGACATTGTTTCACCTCTTTTCATACTTGGGTTCACACCGCCAACTAACGAGCTAAGCTACGTCAGTATGAAAAGAGGCGAAACTATGTCGTCCGCTTCGCCCGCCAGCTGGCGGTGTGGCCTGCGCTTTACCTACGTTGTTTCTTCGAACAACCATAAATATTAACATTTACCAACTACATGATTTTTGTGATACTGGACATTCTTTCAATGATTGAAATATAACATTTTCGAACTCGTACCTACTTCTCTTCTGTAACTTTCTATACACACTATACTCTACAAAAACTTGTATGTGAACTCACTAAAAGTGATTTCACGGGTATTTCCACCATAAACTTATAGAGATGCGTGCTTCAAAGACCGTGGCGTAACAAGGTTAACTACTAAGGCCCTCCAAGCGGATAACGCGGTTTGGTTTATAAATATAAAGTTAGCAAGTGGCTAGTTTCCTGCTTCATAACCATCGTAAACAGACCCACATTCATATACGAGGTATGAAGCACAGTAATGGCTACCAAAAGAAGCACAAAAGACTTCTCGTAATCTTAAAACTGCGAAAGTTTGAGAGGATGTTTATGGATGTTTTTTGCTCTTTCAAGCTAACGACTCAACGGATCTTAATTAAAATTGGCACGGTGTTAGCTTATTGGCTGGAATTACAGGCTACTTGTTATCCTGCAGGGAAAAGCAATGCAGGGGTCACGTGCAAACGCAGCACTAATGTGCGAACGGAAGGCACGAGTGACGGGGCACGATCGCTAGTCGATCGCTGGGCAAGACGAGCCCAATTATTGTAAACGTGGTGTTGAAATATTAAATCAGATTCCAGTATAAACTATTTTATTGAATACACCCGTAGTCAGGTTCCCCTAAACTGGTGACCACGACGTTCCAGTGTGATCATTTAATAACATAGTCTTAACATCAAGTTGAGGGCAACAGCTAATAAGGTCTTATTATTATCATACTAGATACTTTGCAGGTTTGCAATGCTTCAGTATTTCGCTTGATGTGCTACCATCTATATAAACACATATACTTATTTCGAATGAATGAATAGATTAATGAAAGATTATAAAATGGAAGAAAGAATATTTGAATATGATTATTTGTTATTAAAATAACAGACCGGTTACAAACAATTAGAAATCTCTAACAAAAAAACTTGAGTGTACCGAATTAGTCGCACAGCATTCTTATTAGAGCGGTAGCTTAAAAAATAGTGTCATTGGCATTGCAATTTGTGAAAACATCCATCTCTCAGCCTATTTCTCTTATCTGTAAACGTCGCCCTCATCGCTATTCTGTAAACGTCTGAAAATAACTCAATTACTTGGTAATGAAGTAACAAAAGATACTCTTCGATTGGGTCGTGCGCCGTCGAATTTTAACTAGAGAAGTATCGCACGAGTCCATCGGCGATTTTTTGGATCGGTGACAAATAATAGGTATTTGTTTCTGTTTGGAGTTCTTGCTTTGAGTAAAACTGTGGGTTTAGTTATGTTTACTCGAGTAGGGTGAAGTTATATGGAATCTTGTAAGTCATGACGTGCTTTATGAAGTAAACAATTTATACATTGATATACCAACAAAAAAGGGGCTCTTAATTTGAAATAATGTAATTAATATTTATGTACTAGCGTTACCCGATTTGTACTCATGGAGATAGTAACACCCCACAACCGTAACTACTTTAATAAAAAAATCCTATGTATTAGTTATATAGGCGTCTATTTCAGTACCTCCATCACTGAATTCAAGCTACGACAGCGAAGAAGGGTACAGGCATTATCACCACGCATCAAACCCTGAATATGCTCAAAAATTAAAAACACTTATTTCACGACCCGGGGACCAAACCCAGGACCCCAAGATAAAGGTGTACCACTTTTAATAAAGAAAGTTATTTAATGTAGTCTCAAGTAATACTCACTTATTTACTTAACAATTACCCGGGCAGTTAGGCCTTATTCCTTCGTAGGTAATAAAAAACAAGGCTCCTGATTGGCTAACGTCTGAACAAACACTTTTGGCATTTGAGTTAATTGAACGCGCTTGTTACAGAGGCGGCTCGCGTCGTGCGATAAAACGAATATTTAGGGACCTCTGATTACGAAAGGAAATACATAAACTGTGGAAAGCGTGTATCTTTCTTTATTTTTATTAGATATTGGCAGCGATTTTAAATAAGAGGAGCGACTGAATAGTTTTAAACATAAACAAAAAAAAGTACGCATGTATATAATATGCTGTACGTTATATTCTTATTTTTGCTTTTTAGAAACAATTTGTATCATTTTTATATACATGGTTTTACCTGCGCCTTCGTACGCATGGAATTTTATTTTGAATGTATCCCACGTATACGATACTGCGGGATAACAAGCCTAGCTTGTGCTATTCCAGCTAATATGCTATCTGGTTACCAAATTTTATTCCGATTCGTTAAACCGTTCTGGCGTGATTGTGTAACTGACATCCAACCGAACTGTCGCATTTATATTATAAGTTAGTGTTACTTTTCCTTGTAATCCCTTGCAAATATAAGATTGGTTAGTTAGTGTTATCATAACATTAAAAAAGGAAACAGTCACAGAGTATTTTTTCTAGGCTGTAAATACTTCCGTGTCATATTTTTTTTACTTGAATTATTTCTTGTTAGAAACTATTGAAAGGAAACAGATAAATATAAAACATTGCTTTCAGTTTCCAAAAGAAATTTAAGGTTTTATAAAACAAAAACACTGCTATATCACCTTTGCTTGCTTCGTTCAGAAGGTATTGTGTTGATAATTAACAAATTGAAATTGCTTTTTATATTTCCTTCTGCTATACAAAAATAAAAATGGTGACACTGACTCATTATCATCTAATAGGGTAGTTTTAGTTACCTAAAAGTTTGTTGAAGTATTTTAAATACTTAACGCATCTATACTAATATTATAAAGCTGAAGAGTTTGTTTGTTTGTTTGTTTGAACGCGCTAATCTCTGGAAGTACTGGTTCGAATTGAAAAATTCTTTTTGTGTTGGATAGTCCATGCCTCGAGGAAGGCTTTAGGCTATATAACATCACGCTGGGACCAGTAGGAGCGAAGCATCAGTGAAAAATGTTGAAAAAATAATCGCGATCTTAAAAACTGAAATTGACGCGTACGAAGTCGCGGGGAACAGCTAGTTCATTATAATTTAAAATCTACGGAACCTCAATCACTAGTGCCACTCGCTCTTGCGACTTTTTTCTGTAGTCCCATGCACTTCGCTCTTATTTTGCTCTTTTGTAATCTGGCCGTGGATTCGCTCTGTAAGGACATTTCTTGAAATACTGTTAAAAAGCTGACGGTCGGAGAGAAAAAGGTTTTTTATAGAATAGAAACAATGAAAGTCCACTTCAACAATGTTCAAGTCTTGAGAGATTACTTTTTACAATTCACGGCTGCGTAAAAAAAAGGCCGTGTCTATACTAGTCCTTATCTATAGCATCCAGCAGGCCAGTTGAAGTAAAAACATATCACGATAAAGCACTTAGAAAATGTCCGCCAAAAATCAAAAACTTTTGATACCGCTTCCTAGCAATACTTTTATTACGCGACGCACATCTCATTCATTCATTACGATACTATTCATATTTTTTTTTATTTTCCCTTCACATACCTTAATCCCTCGATCGTGAGTTATTCCAGACACAATTAAAATCAATTGTTATCGCGACAACCGGTTGTCGCTTGGGGTTCAGGCTTAAGACCGTTAAAAATTGAAAACTATGTTGCGAAAAATATTTTCGGGTGAAAACTTGCCCCACATTTTTTACTTTATAAATGGGCTCTACATACGATACCGAACACCTATTAAAAATTTTGAAGGCTATGAAAAAGTCATTCTGTATACTAGTGTTTTAAATGCGATGGTTATGTAGCTTTCTGTCTGTGAGCCTGACTGTTACCTCGTCACAATTCTTCTCCTTTTTTTTCAAACGACTTTCCTTCAAGGATGGTCAGTTATTCAGGACTGGTTTAGCGTCTTGTGTCGGAAGTCTGGACCACTAAATGTGTATTCTGCAGCACAGCTGTGAAATCGTAACCTACTGCCTTAATATTTCAATGAAAAAGATCTAATAGAGATCTCTCTTAAAAAACATCCTTGCAAAAGCTTACAAATCGCTTAAAACATCTTAATGATCTATAAAAGATCTGAATTGCCCGATATCCCATTAAACTGTTCATGTTCCTAATTAGTATCGCCGTTTTCCTCACTGCCTAGGAATTAGGATATTCCCTAAAGCAATTAGCTGTTAAATTATTACGTTGTTAACTGCTAAATGGCCATCTCTGGCATTTTTTAAGGTTACTGAATTGATATTGCTACATGAAAGGTTAGTGTTAATCTACACTATTATTATGAAGAATAATCATTTGTAAATTAGTATGTTTATAGTGTTCTGTGACGTTTAAAATAATAACACCACCCCTTCTCTTCGTATGGGTGTCGTAAGAGGAGACTAAAGTAGTACTGCCAGAAGAAGACGCGCAGCAGCGTCTTCCCTTTGCCATTGGCTAAACCACGATCATCAACCCACCTGCCAAGCTGATAGATAGATAGATAGATACAATCTTTATTTTCCTGGCAATAAGGCCCGAATCAGCAAAATAAAAGCACGCAAGTAGTTAATTAAAAATAATAACAACATTAATAAAATTATGTAGGATGGTTGACCGTTTTGTGGCATCATACCTTGAGCGCATCCGTGCTTCGGAGGGTAAGTTAAGCTGTCGGTCCAGGCTGTTGTCACGAGATAACAGTCGTTAAGCCCTGGGGCCTAATTCGCGTAACCGAATCGCAGTTCGATCATGATTGAATTGGACGATTTTGATATTTAGCCCATACTAGAACTGTCACAAACCTGTCGTTCAATTACGATTGTGATACGATTCGGTTACGCGAATTAGGGGCCTATTGGAGGCCTTCGGGCGGCTTGAGAAACGTCCAACAGTTGCCGCAGCATCGCCCTCGCCGTCCACCAAATCGCGCTAGGCCAGCGTGGTGGTACTAAGGCCTTAATCCCTCTCCTTAAAAAAGGAGAGAGACCCGTGCTCTACAGTGAGCGATGATGAGTTGTAACTAATACAATTACGCTCAGCGATTATAGCAAAATATTCCTCTTAGAAAAGCCTGTGTCTAGCTGTGGACTGAAATAGGGTGGTCACGATGTTTGGTGCGAATAAACTGAAAAGCTAGGAGACTGAGTCGACGTAGCTTTAGTAATGTTACACACCCGCCTTAATAGAAAATCTACTTTTCATCTATACTCATATTATAAAGTTAAATGTTTGTTTGTTTAAACGCGCTAATCTCTGGAACTAATGGTTTGAAATAAAAAAATATTTTTGAGTTGGATAGTCCATTTATCAAGGAAGGCTATAGACTGTATTCTTTAAAAAACTTCTTTATCGTGATCATTATAACAGAAATTCGAAAGACATCCCATTAGTCTAGTGGTTTAAATAAGTAACGGCCTATAATCATCCCACTGCAGGCCAAAGGCCTCCATCATTGAATTCAAGTTGCCATAGCAATGATAGGTAAGTGGTAAAAGTCGGAGTGAATACTTGTTCAGTTGTTTAAGTACCGGGGCAAAGTCTTGGGGACCTGGATCCCCGAGGCGGGCAACAAGGGTTAAGCGACAGCCAGAGGTAGAATTGTAGACCATTTCCAGGCTCTCTGAATGGCACTGGAAGACATGGGGGTAGCTTAATGGCTAGACCATAGAGCAAACACCGGAAAAGCTCACATAATTTTGCATCAGCCTCGGTGATTGCATAGTCTGGGCAAAAGCATCTCCCCGCTGAAAAATAGGCCTTAACCCCTTAATAGTCTGACTGAGAAAGATAGGACTCATATATTAGTTTTTATCAGTAACCAAATTACAGCTTTTTATTTTCATTCATCAGTTCTAATAGTATTAAAACTTACTTAGCGGTTAAAATAAAAATCCTAATCCTTAAAAAAGCTCAGATATCTAAAATAACAAAGCAATTTCTTTAAAATTACAAGTTAACTAAACAGCGAGGTTGTAATAAATCCATTAACACTTTTATGAAGTCTTTTCTCGTCCAAGATAATAGATTAAGAGTTCTCTTTGAAATTCTAATGAAGGTCCATCGATTTCAGGGCTGCCACCTCGTGACATATAATTATCAAGACTTCATCTTTTATACTTTATTTGATATTTTAGCAATTAAATTGCAATTATAATATCAGTATATATAAACTTGAAAAATTATGTCTAATTATGTTATGGACTCGAACCCGCCTGAGACATAGTTTTTCAAGTTTATATATACTGATACTTCATCTTTTCTTTAATCCCTGTTTGAATCTTAAAGGATATTTCTTTGAGATATGTTATAAAGTATAAGTAAAGTAACAACCCATTACGCTCACTGTTGAGCACGGGAATTTCTCCTTTTTATGAAGAGGGGTTAAGGCCTTAGTTCCACCACACTGGCCTAGTGCGGGTTGGTGGACGGCTAGGACGACGCTGTGGCAACATCACCCCGCGTTGGACGTTTCCCAAGCCGCCCGGAGGCCTCCAACAGGGAGGGCTTAACGACTCTTACCTCGTGACAACAGCCGAGACCGCGACGGCTTATACTGCCCTTTAAACCACAGAAGCGCTCATGGTATGATGCCACAAATGGTCACCCATCCAACTAGTGACCGCTCCCAGCGTTGCTAAACATTAGTGACAGAGACTGATCACTAAGAAGCATTAGATAAGAGATATGTTATACCCTTGTCAAAATGATGTCGTAAGAAGTGAATAAAGGAGTACTGTCAGAAGAAGGAGGCACCATTAGCCAACTTGAGGAGCCTGCCTATGCAAACTCCTTTTGGATGGACCGACGTACAGTAGTGGACTAATGGGAACTGATGTTTGTCATATTTGACGACCTCCGTGGCGGAGTGGCGTACACACCGGATTTTAAGGTGTCGCCTGCTCCGAGTTCCCGGGTTCGATTCCAAGACAAAACAGTTTGGTAACGCAGTCAGAATCCATTCTAGCGGGCTCTGGTCTGAGGTTGGACGTCTTCCCATATTTTTAGGACCTTTTGTTTAGTGAACATGGCTACAAAAAAGATAGAAGAACGTAGACCCTTTTTACCCGGCTAACAAATGATCGGAAATGCAAAGGACAAGCCTTATTGTGAATGTATCTCTTCGCTGATAAGCAACAAGCCAATAGCGCCGAAAGACTAAGAAAGCTGACCCCACAAGAAAAGGTGGTGGCAGAGAAAAATAAAACACCTCTTGCTGGCGGTATTTATGAAGTCTTCGCTCCGTCTGGTAAGCGTTAGTGAGACCTTAACAGGCCCAGGAACTGAGTCTCCGCCCTAATATAAAAACAAATTGTGAAGCCGCTAATAGTACCTATATCTGACGGTACTGACTGAGACTGCCTAGAAATCCCAGATAACATTCTGGCTTTAAACTCTAAGTAGAAACTGGTCAATATCGTTTGGCAATGACGGAGAGAAGACGTTTAATCATCTTTTATCAGTACCGGTACAGTGGCCTCTTACGACACCCTTAGGAGGACAGTTACTTACTGAACCTATGGAATGAAATCAAATTCTTGAGTAAACACGGCAGTCAATCATAATATAACAAATCAATAACTAATAAAAACAAATTAGAAACTCACTAATGGCAACGGGGAAATCACAAAAGCAACCCTAACACAAAGTTATTATAGGAAACTTTACTAATGGATCTCTATCGGCGGTATGATTTAGGATTTTTAATTAGCATCTAGAGTGAAATGAAAGTGTTGAAAGTTGAAAGTTGTTTTATTTTAGTTTTGAACTGCATATTATTAAGTAATATGATCAAGTATGGACTAGAGTCTAGATACTGAAGCTTACTGAAGAGACTCTTTTGGATTGATGGTATCTACCTCCTAGTGGTCCACCCTGGGCAACGGCATCTTTGGTTTTTTAACCAATGATGACGGCTAACAGATCCCTCTGCGGTGGTAGGCTTTATCAGAGGCTGCCTGGATGCTACCACCCTCCTGCCAGAGTCCAGCGCTAACCAGTTTTTCTGTGTTCCGCTGGTGTGTGGGAGAACCAGTGCTTCTGGGAAAGCTCGCTCCATCTTTGTCTTCTTAACCGTAGAGTTAAGTATGTAGTAAAGAGCAATTGTTTATAAAAAAACCCATTGTTTATAAAAAAAGGCCTAGAAAAAACAAGGTTTTAGGGTAATTACATTTAAAAGATGAATAAAATCAGTACAGTAAGTAGTTTAGGCATGAAAGCAAAACAGATGAGAAACAAGAAGTCACTCACATTTATAGACTAGCTGTACCCGTGGCTTCACTCGCGTGGACTTTAGAAATACAAGATGACCTACCCTTTTTTATTTTTTATTAGATTAAACATAATTTTCAACGCATATACTTACATACGCATTTAGTGACTTATCACTTCAGCAACAGCTTACTGTTGAAGTGAAATTGCAAACAGACTCTTCAATTATATTTATTTGTTATATATTTTGCAGGAGTTCATTTAAACAGTGGTGACAAGTAGTTTATTATACCAGAATATAAACCTGATTAAAAATCGTGTTCATCTCTGGAGGAATCTTTAAAACACCCTTAGGCCACTCCTTCATACCTGCAAAATCCACTTTTAAAAGGGTATTTGAAAATTTCAACAGAAACTCCATGCAACCCAATTTAGTTAATAAATTGTTCCATTATCAAATTTTGCTAGAATAATGTTATAATGAAGTTAACGCTCAAGTAAATTCTGAAAAGGTATGATTAGTTAAGACTCTAATGAAATGTAAGGTACCTATTTACGTAATTTACTGAGAATTCAAATAATAGGAGTTAAAGTATGAAATTGCCGATTATTTTCCCACTTTTTATTTTGTTTTTAGCTCTTTAGTATAGTCATATTATTGCGTAATTCTTTTTGTATTGTATCAAACACTAAATAAAGTAACTTTTGACTAAAAAAAAAATGCAATACTAGTGCCTATTACTTCAAAGGAAGTCGTTGAAAAGACCCCTTACAATGTGTCAGCTGTCCTTCTTGCTTCAATTAAGTATATTTGTATTATATACTTTGATTTTCAGAAATTTAAATACTATAATGCGTAGCTTTATAACCATCTAACTTTCACCTTTAATTGCATCGAAAACAATTCAGGCGTTTTTAAAAAAACTAAAAAAATGTTAGTATGGAAAAATGACTTTTCTCGATGTCGTCCATACAAAACGGCAATATCATACTTTAACCCCTAATATTTTAGTAACTAAATTGAATTACCTACACCGGGAGTCTTACTAATTTTAGTGTTTTTTATTTAAATTTATTTAACATTATTCACTGCAATACAAAGACAAAGATCCAACCGTGATGATCTCAGTTTAGATACAGTTTTAGTATTAAGGTGGAGTTCATCTTATGAAAATATAATACAATGTAGTCACTAGTTTGTAGGTGCACTCATTAAAAACATTTTAATGACAAAAAAGTAGGTTTTATAAAGCAACATTTAAATATTAAGAAATTGAAAGCGATACTTTTTCTTTGTGAATTTATGCTCGTAAATGTGAACAGAGAATTCATATTACGTTTTTTTTTTGTTTCCCTATTATGCACTTGGATAGTAAGTAGGTTTTTAACTACTTGAATATACTGACTTGTCTTTTAACTTAGCTATCAAGTGTATAACTGCCTACTATGTATCCTTTCTCTTTATCCTTTATCCTCTATGATCCCATCTATACTAATATTATAAAGCTGAAGAGTTTGTTTGTTTGTTTGTTTGTTTGTTTGAACGCGCTAATCTCCGGAAGTACTGATTCGATTTAAAAAAATATTTTTGTGTTGAATAGTCTATTTCTCGAGGAAGGCTTTAGGCTATATAACATCACGCCGCGACCAATAGGAGCGAAGCATCAGTAAAAATGTTGCAAAAATTATCGCGTTAATAATAACAGAAATTGACGCGGACGAAGCCACGGGGAACAGCTAGTTTATAGATAAATTAAATTTCACTGAGACAGATCTTGTGCCAACGAATTCAACTAAACTGATAACTGATTTATGATCAATATAATGTGAATGATATGTATACTTCCGATTTGGAAAATTGCTTCAAAATTATTAACATTTTATTTTTAACTTACTTTTTATCATGATGACCGTCATCAACCTAAAAATACGATTTTAAAACTATCGTTACGCTTGGCAGGTGATTTAGGTTCGCATCGCAGTTTTCCCAATCGTGAGGTAAAGAAGCTGCTCTTCATCTTTTTATGGGTGTCGTTAGAGTCGACTGAAAGATTTCCCCAAGAAGAGGAAGGGCTGTGGCGTTTCCCTCTACCATTGGTAAACTGCGATCGCCAACGCTTGGCAAGCGTGACAATATGACAACATCCTCCGTTTCACTGTCCCTGTATCCACCTATCTGTATTAATGATAATGATGTGACGAAAAGAGGAGCTGCTTTTAGATTTAATGACATCATTCCACGTTTATGAAAATAAGTTATAACGATACCCGAAAGTACAAGTGAAAAGTCAGAAGATTTGTCCCGAAACCAGCGACTTTTAAGTCCCTTTTACAACGCCATAATTTACATAAACATGACCTCCCCTGTCGCTAGCAGTTAACACTCAACTTAGTTTTAGATTTCGAAGAAAACATTTTGCTGAAAAAAACTTTTCCGTTGACTTTTAAACAACGCCATAAATGACCCTTGAATTTAACAACTTTACAGTCTCCACAAGTATGTACACACTTGTTACTAATGTTGACTCTTAAAACAACAACATAAGGTTGGTAAAACGATAAAGTGTTTACATGCTTTTGCAGCTAACTGTACTTAGCCTACATAATTTAAATCTGTTTTTTAACTATGCTATGATACCTTGAAAAAAATGTCTGTCTTATACGGAACTGGAACCTTTAAAATTTGAAGGTCTTTATTCTCATAATTAATTACATTTCATTTACAATGAGATTGAGAAATAGTAAAATACTTAACTTTTATAACAACATACTCTCATTTAGGTCAGAGTTTTGACTACCTAAAAATTAGCACTACGAGTAAAACGGAATTTATAATGCACGGTTTTAAATTTTAAATAAAATAAATAAAGGTAAATCCCGGTTTAGTGTTAATTTTTATGTGTGACAATGGCATCAAGAAAATTTAAAAACCTATTAATAGGTCTATCTGTTCCGAAGTCACCGGAACAAATATAGTTCTGGTTCTGTCCAATTCAGTAAACATTTTATTTATGTATTTATTAATTTATTTATTTCAGGCAACAGATTATGAAATACAGGCCCATAAAATAAATACCTTACAGACTAACATACATACAAAATAACACATAAATTACACTAATTATAAATTACTAAACACTATTTTGACGGCGTTGTGTTTCGAAACTTGGTTTCAGGTAACCGTCCACGAATCCGACAATATACAACACTCTTCGGCCGAAATTCTGCCTGCATGAAGGTCGACAGCTGTTCAGTCGGAACCCTCACCACAAACGAATTAAAGTTCGTGTTGTGTCGAGACTCCAACCGTTCGACCCTCAGTGTATATCTGGTCTTCACTCGGATGTACTCTACAATCTCTTCTACCTTTGTAGAGTAATGGAGCCGGGACACGTATAGCAGCGTCACTGGAACTGCGGGCCGAAGCAAGTGGTTCGGTCCAGTCGGTGCGTTGCCGCACTGGTTGCTAGTCGAGGGCTTCTTCCTTTTCTTCTTCTCGATCTTCTTCTTTATCTATATGTGTGTGGATATCGGTCTAGGCTAAATTTTGTCTGAAAAATAGGTTATTTCTTGAACTTTATAAATCACGGTAAACTAGAAGGCATCTTAAATACATAGACATATATAGAGGAGTTTGTCGATGTCTTTTTTTTTATATGTCCTCGAAAAACTTGTTACTACCTATTTGACATTTTTATAGTTCGAACGGTATAAGTAAAAGTTTGTTTATTTATATAGTTTTTTTTCCCTTTTTATCTATAGGTATTTTTTTCTTAAAGTTGGTTGAATTAAAATATCAGTGGCCGTCTTCATCTGGTTGTGTTTTATTCGTATGACACCCATAGGATGAGAAGACGTGGCGCTTTTCTATTTAAGGCCCCTGCCTTAAATAGAAAAGCGCCACGTCTTCTCGCGGTCATTCATGTCGTTCATGGTGGTCCCTACCACATTAATAATGATCGATCGATTGCCAAATTTGTTTGTCATTATGTCAAACTATGTGACTAATTTCGCGGCTTAGTTGCTAAAGTTATAAGTATGTAGAAAAATCATGGATTTAAGTTCTGTCAAACCGTGAACAGTCAAAAGTATCATTCAAGTAGGTATTAATATTTCTAATTTGCTAATGAATTGGTCTAAATACTGGATCTTATATTATTAGGGTCATTTAAACCCAAATATGGACTTCCACGCCTTTTAGAAGTCTGGTTCAACTCGTGGTGTTAACTTAAACATTTCCACGAGACTTTTGCCGTTTTTCAGTAACAACCTGTTTCCGCTGAAACTTTTTAGGGATGTCGAGCGGTGATAGCCGGAATGCTTTGGACTCTGGCCTGAATTGCACTGAAAGCCTTTATTCTCTATGGCAAAGGGTAGCGTGGGTTTGTTAGTAACTAAATGAAAGATTCTTATTGTTTTATTTGCTGCGGGCCTAAAAGAGTGATCGAATATCGGTGAAAAGAGATTTTAATTCATCTCGTGTGTATTGTATCGTGAAAAAAGTAGCCTGTATGCTTTGTATTTTTGTTTACGAATTTGAAACTATGTTGCGGAAACCGTACGATTTCCCTGGAGGAAAGTAGTCGTATGTGCTTTATATTTCCCTGCGTGATAGAATCAGAAATGTGGGAATCCGTAGAAGAACTAAGATAACTGTCATAGCTCGAAAAATTGCGGAGTTAAAGTGGGCAGGACACATGATAAGAAGAACCGATGGAGCAGAAAGTTTCTGGAATGGCGACCGCGCACCGGGCAACGATCTATGGGCAGGCCTATTACCAACTGGACCAACGATCTGGAAACCACGCGGAAAGCCACTGGATACAAGTTAATGGATCACTGTCATTAGATTGATAATAAAAAGGTTGAATTGAATTCTATATCCACTTAGGAAACTATCGAATGGTTCTTCCACTTTTGAATTCAATGACAATGACTGGAATTCACAGACGAACGTTTATACTATACAAATCATTTACTTAAAGTGTAGTTAGTACCCATCATTGCTGTGGTAACTTGAATTCAATGATGGAGGCCTTTTCCCTGCAGTGGGATGATCATAGGCTGTTACTTACTTATAAGTATACACCGTGAATTTTTGACCACCTGACAAATATGCCCCCTAACCTAACCTAACCTAACCATATGCTTAACTTAGTTTTTAGTCTTAGAAAAATGTTAAAAAATAAGACTATTCATTTTGAATCATGTTCACGGACGTATTACTTTGCTTCGGTCGGGTCCTCAACGAATAAACCTTACACGTATAATATCAGTATATAAACTTGAAAAATTTTGTCTCAGGCGGGACTCGAACCCGCATCTCCTGCGGGTTCGAGTCCCGCCTGAGACAAAATTTTTCAAGTTTATATACTGATATTATAAGTGCAATTAAGTTGCTGAAATATCAAATTAAAAAAAAAAAAAAAAAAAAAAACCTTACACGCTTATGTTTTTAAATTGATAAAACGTTACATAACTTGGGCTTCGTTTGTCAGGAGTTTCAAAATGCACGGTGTATAAATCATGCTATAAACATCGTAAGCGTTAAACTATACTGTATATCTACTACGAGTAGATATTGCGGTACCTACCAATATTTGTAATGAATTAAACGAATAACAGGCGGTGGAAGTTGCTTTACATTTCAAAAGAACCAACGAATAAATAGTTGACCGGAAGCGGAAGTTGTTGCAAGGCGGAATAATACGGGTGATCCGTCCTGTTCCGTTATCAGTTTGTTGTTCCAAGTAAGAATTATACAGGTGACTATTTTATCATCTTCAAATTTTTATAGGCGTTCAGTATCGTATTTAGAGCCCATTTCTAAAGTAAAAATATAAATCAAGTTTTCACCCGAAAATATTTTTCGCAACATATTTTCCAATTTTACGGTCATAAGCCTGTAAGGAACAATTAAAAAGTTATGAATATTATCGCGATGAATAATTGAGATGCGTATAGCGTAAAAAAAGTGTTGCTAGGAGGCCGTATATCAAAAGTTTCAGATTTTTGGCGGACATTTGTTTTTTGTCTCGTAGATTGTTATATTAAAATTTGGAAGGTGGTTAAAATTTCATCCCGTATAATAAAAACAATAACTCAATAGATATTATACACTACAACTGGAGATACCTTAATAATTGAACTATTAGCAATAGAGACCTAGCGCCCCGTTAAGTGGTTTAAGTACCGGGCAATGATCTCAGGATCCTGGTCTCGATTCCCGGGTCGGGCAAAAAAAGTTTGTATTTGTATTTTGTTTGTAACCCGCATTTGGCAAGCGTGGTGATTATGCCTGTACCCATCACTGCTGTGGTAACTTGAATTCAATCATGCAGGCCATTGCCGTGCCGTGGTATAATTATAGGCTGTAAATCTATAATATTTAAAGTAATAACCGGCCAAGTGCGAGTGGGACTCGCGCACGATGGGTTCCGTACCAAAAAGGCCAAAAAAAAAGGGGTTTGTTGTATGGAAGCCTCCCTTAAATATTTATTTTATTTTGTTTTTAGTATTTGTTGTTATTGCGGCAACAGAAATACATAATTTGTGAAAATTTCAACTGTCTAGCTATCGCGGCTCTTGAGATACAGCCTGGTGACAGAGCGACGGACTGACGGACAGACAGCGAAGTCTTAGTAATAGGGTCCCGTTTTTACCCTTTGGGTACGGAACCCTAGAAAAGGCTCATGGTTTGCGAGATAATGCCACTTAATAACTCTTTGATCTTGATCAATCTAAAAGACAAAAGGTACAGTACACCAACACACATATTCAACTTTAAAAACTGCGTACAACGATTAGTTTCCATTAAGAAAATTTGTCATTTTGTTGAAGTTATTAACTGTCGTGTGCTCATTTCAAATTGACGAATGTAACACAGTACTTACTCTGCAACACAATGTCTAGATGTCACTTCGTCTGTCTCTCTCACTCATACCAATGTATTTTATTATCTGAAAGAGACGAATATATCCGTATATACTCGTACAGACATCTTGCGTATTAGGGCCTCAATTCTGCATACTCTCGTTTCAATATCCCGTTTCGTTTCAAACATAATAAAGTTTAATTTGCAAAAACAACATGTTACGAAACGAATAATATTTAAATGACGAATTATTCCGGTGTCCCGAGCATTTATAATTAGTGAGTGTAGCAATTAATAGGATATGAAGTCAATAAGAAACTCCAATTAAGACTGATTTTCTCGGATAAATCGTCATTTTTTTCGTATTATGATTAATTTAATAAGTAACTTTTAACGAAAAATATGAAACATGCAAACAAATTTGTATATACTCCGCTATTATTTTTGTCTGTACTTTTTTGTGCAATGGTCACTGTCATATTAAAGAACTCTTCATATGAACCATCATTAGCTTACAAGCCCAACGCTGGACACAGAGAGGCCCCTCCAAAGAGTCCTACTAACCACGCTAGTGAGTAACAGCCTTTAATCATCCCACTGCAGAAAAAGGCCTCCATCATTGATTTTATGTTTCCACGGCAATGATGGGTACTGGTATAATCACCGGCATAAACTCGAAAAGTCAAAACTTTTAGTTGCCCGACCCGGGGATCGAAGCTGAGATCTTGGACGCTTGTAAGCAGGTGATAATGCAGAGAAAAAGTTATTACGACACCCATAGGAAAAGAAGAGATGGTGCTATAATATAGGTATATTCCCAGCACCAAGCAGAACAAGCATAGCGGAATAATTATCTTAACAAACTTTATTATACTGCCTATGAGATGCCCCGTTGGTCTAGTGGTATAAATACTGGGCCAAGATCTCGGGGTCCCAGGTTCGAATCCCGGGTCGGGCAACAAAAATTTTCGAATTTTCGAACGTTGCTCGGGTTTGTGATCACCAACCCGCATTTGGCAAGCGTGATGATTATGCCAGTACACCCATCATTGCTGTGATAACTTGAATTCAATGATGGAGGCCTTTTCTCTGCAGTGGGATGTTTATAGGCTGTTACTTTACTTTACTATGAGATTCACCAAAAGGAAAAAATCCTCATCTTTCACGATTTATGAAGTGACGAATCATTTTATTTTATTATTCAAAAAACGATATTGTATACTAAAACTTTCGCGATGTGTGGCGACCTCTCGCGGAGGTTTACACAGCCATTAGTTTAACGACGGCCATCACGGTTCCTACCCTTAAACCCGGCTCTATGGTGTAGAGTTACGTGATAGTGCTACTTGTAGTTAACTATATTATGGGTTTTACCTGTGACAGAGATTTACATTAATGGGATTCATTGCAACCCTAATTAATTTACTACAGATTTTTTAAATGTTAATAACATTACATAGATTGCCCTGTCATGTATATAACTATTTAATACACTGGTTTTGTGGTAATCAGAAACAACGGTGGTATCATTAACACCTAGACCCGACTTATTTTTTTACATTGTTTAGCAAGCGACACCTTGATATTATTATTGCAATTAAATTGCTAAAATAACATTTAAACTATTTAAAAAGCTGTTTTATCTTAACTAACTGTCAAACATACACACACACACACATACACACACACACACACACACACACACACACACACACACACTTTGCTTTTGTTTTTTTATTATTTATGTTACCTTTCCTTTTTTAATTTAATCAAGTACCTACCTTTGTTGTGTTTATGTAATCCGTGGAAATCTGTAATTAGATGTACGTATTTCATTAAGTTGTTCAAATGTAAATTAGTTTCTGTATCGCCGTTGATTTCCTGAATAAAAGAAAATAAAAAATAAAATAAAACATCTGTGAAAATGTTTCTTTCAGAGTTCAGAGTGCAAACTCCTTACATTGATGAAACTACGCTGGCTTACAGCCATAAAAAGTAACTTGGTAAATTGTAATGTCTTCATAGCTTAAATGGACAGATAAACGCACCCGATATGCATTGGGATGGATTCGATTCTATTGATTGAGACTGATATTAGTAAAGACTAGTTAATTCAGGTGTGAAAGTATCGATATCAATATAAGTATTAGGGGTTAAAGTATGAAATTGCCGTTTTGTATGGACGAAATCGAGAAAAGTCATTTTTCCATACTAACAATTTTTTAGTTTTTTTAAAAACGCCTGAACCGTTTTCGATGCAATTAAAGGTGAAAGTTAGATGGTTATAAAGCTACGCATTATAGTATTTAAATTTCTGAAAATCAAAGTATATAATACAAATATACTTAATTGAAGCGAGAAGGTCAGCTGACACATTGTAAGGGGTCTTTTCAACGACTTCCTTTAAAGTAATAGGCACTAGTATTGCATTTTTTTTTTAGTCAAAAGTTACTTTATTTAGTTTTTGATACAATACAAAAAGAATTACGCAATAATATGACTATACTTAAGAGCTATAAACAAAATAAAAAGTGGGAAAATAATCGGCAATTTCATACTTTAACCCCTACTATTATACAACCCTAATGTACAAATTTGTGTTAAGTGTTCGTGTTCCCGGATAAATGACAATTGATTGTGTCAGGGATTAGTTAGCTTAATTCGAGCTTTTAACTTCTCTTTAAAGTTAGATCAGATTAACAGAGTTAATTAAACATTCGTTTTGTCACGTTCCAATGATATTAATGACTCAATTAGTGTTTCACGGCTCTTAATTGGTAGTAAATTAAGAGGTTCATTAATTAATTAACAGGTCATTGCGGTGTCGATACAAATTAACATTATTCAATATAGGGTGGTTTTTGTGTCGAAAATAACAGGGAGCTTTTATAAAAGGATATGTGTATAGCCGGATAAGTGAGACAAAACCACAAGCCTGTGCATCTTTATTGTACTTGAGTCAATTACAAATAAATTATTCTTTCTTTCTTTCTCTGGACACAAAGGACGCAAATTATTTGTTTTGACACTGATTTTAAGCATTTCAATTGCTGGTATAGTTTGAAAATACAATTCCTTGAATAAAAATATGATCAGTTGCTCGTTAAGCGAAAGGTTATGGGTTCAAGTTCCACCTAAGTCAATAAAAATATTTATTTAATAAAACATATTTCTTAATTTATAGCGAATTTTTTTTACCATAAAACACACGTAAAACGTAAAATTTTGTTTGGTTTTTAAATTCGAAATGGTTTTTAAATTTAAATTAAATTCGTTTGAATAGTGCCACCATGTGTCTATATCCACTTTAAAAGCCCTTAGTTTGATCCAACCTTTAACCATCAGGTGACTTTCCTTTTTTAATTATAAGCAACAAAGGGTTCAGGCATCAGAACCACTCTTGCTAAATGTGGATTGGTGATCACAAACCCGAGCAATGTTATAAAATACGAAACTATTTTGGTGAAACTTGAAGAACAAACCTAGGACTCCTAGATCTTGATCCGGTATAAGTTAATCGTTTAAGATCCACTGTCTTGAATATAAACATATGTTGTGAAATACTTAGTATTTTGGGTCAAACGTTAATTTAACATTCGATATTGATTTGTAAAAACCGTTGATAAAAAAGTCGCGGCTTTTATTTTCATTTCATTTATTGGGTCCCTAACTCTGGCGTGTATGCCTTTTATCGCGGCAGCAATACAAATTGGCCCTCTGTTGTTTGATTAGCTTTTGGAAGCTCTCCATTTTGAGATTTTTGTTATTGCTAACCAAACTTTTATTAAGCTTGTTATCCTTTTTCATTGAACCTGCCTGGCTTGCTATAAACTTTTTATTTGTTAATTTTTAAGCTATTGCATAGCTTCTATCGCGGGCCTTGAGCGTGGAGACCGAATCCAGAAATTCCGTAACGAAAATAACCTAACATCCCCCACTCCGACCGGCACAGCGGTGATACTTTTTAGTTTTATAATTGCATAAGTTAATAAAAAATGCTATGCAATAGCTTTATCGCGGCAGTCTTCGAGTGCCACACGTCTTTTTTATATCAGATATACAGAACAGGACATGAACATTAATAATAAAGCGGATCAGTCAAGCCTTCACGCCATTTTTTGGGACATTTTTGATGTTGAAAGTAGGTAAATCTACTTTTTATACTAAATGAATAGCTGTGTGACTTAATTCTACAATTCGCCTAATTGTTGATGTCTGACGCCACATCACCATCTTTGTTTTGCCAATTTCTCCGCAGTGGTTGCTACTGAATAAATAATACTTACCACCAACATTACTGCTACAAAAACATGTTTTTTAAGAAGAATGTAACAATTGAATTACGTATTACATGTTGTTATGATAAGTCTACTGAAATGAAACGACCTTTGAGAGTTTGTGTCGTGGCATAAACACCATTTTAAGGTAATGCTAGCTTATCAGTCCCTAGTTCGATTACCTTCTTTGGCTGATATAACTGACAAGCAAAATCTTACACTATCTGCTACGCCGTAGCACCGTAGCATGTTACCAGACTACGACGTAGCAATAGCTACAACTACACGGCTACGAGTTCTGGTCGTAACTTATTTCAGTAGCTTTTACCCACTTCGTCCGCGTGAACTTCAGTATTAGGTTTATAAAGAAAAGAATAATGTTTGCTTAAATAATTATACTATGGGAAATTACCGGCAGCGCCACCAAGAGCTCTGGTTATAACATCATCCTCGTTTTGGAGAGGCCAGTGTCCAGCATACTACTAATAATCCTATTGATGACGATGATGAGCATCAAGTGTGAATTGGTCATTTGGTTGATTTGAGGATATCTGGGACCAATGATAGAGAAAAAGCGGTGCTTCTTTAGTGGCCTCTTACGACACCCACACGGAGAAAAAGGTCTAGTTTCACTAACCAGAATTTTGAGGAAGTTAACTAGAACGCGTAGTGCTATACGTGACAACTATACATTTTGTAAATGATATTTTAAAAATCTAGATTTTAGTAACGTGAATTTTCTGGTACATTGAACACATTTTTCGGTAAACTTTACCATCAAATTTGTACTGCTAGCAATACTTGAACATCGTTGTGCCCATTACTAACTCATTATTTTGATCTTTACAAAGAAAGTAGTAACTGATACTATTTGACATGTGTTGTACACTTAACTTATTTATCAGTTTTTTTTAGTATTTGCTATTAAGCGATTATTTATCCTTAAAACTAATTCTGATAGCACTCGCAGTTTTTTGTTAACTTTTAATAGATTTGTTTTTACAAGTCTTTCTGGTAGTATTGTAAAATATTTTTTTCTACGTGCATAGGAATCACACCACACGACATATCATAAGGTATAGCAGTGTTTTACAATAGTAAACTTGAGACTTGCAATAGCAGTAATAATAAAAGTTATCTAAAATATGAATAGAAAATCAAAAAAATTATTGTATAATTATAACTCTTATAACTATCAGTATTCATTCCTGATTGGTTGATTTCCGTATTTGATAAAATACTGTAAGCTAAGTACGCAAATGCAGTTTTGTCATGATCTATCACGTCCTCAATGTACAGACAACGGCAAGTCAACCTACCCAAAAAGTTAAAGGTATTTGAATTGATTTTCAACTTTAAGTCCAACAAGCAGAGATCAATATCAATTGAGGAAATTTGACGTTTTGTGGTAGGTTGACGTGCTGTTGTCAGTACCAAACTTAACAGCAAATAAAAGAATTATATTTGTAATTTTAAAAAAAATGGTATCCTAAAACCCGCTTACACACGCTAAACGACTCCCATTACAGGTACTAGAAAAAAATTTAGATAAGTTATCCTATTGTAACAACCCAACCTGTTCAGATATGAAAAATGGTGATTTAAAAAAAAAAGAAAAACCTTTAGATGTTTTCTTTTATAACCAACGTAATAAATAATTTCATCTACATCTAGTACATTTGCCAAAGTTCACTAATAGATACTATTTTAGAAAATAATAATGCAGTAGAATAACTAAACAATGTACTAATAATACATAAAATCAAAATACAGTAAATTCAGAAATAGTTTTTCGAATGTGTGTATATTTTGGTTTTTGGCTCAATGGACGAATCCAAGGACCGCCGCGCCGGTTTGACAGCTTTGACTTACATACTCTTTGGTTTTGACGTCTTCAAAGGGACGCGCTGGGAATTGCGCCAAAAGTGGAAGTTTGTGAGAAAACTATGTGATTGTTGAGTCAGGATAAATTGTTTGAGATATTGTAATAATAAGTGCGATATGATTTTTATCAATTACACGGCTAGTTAAAAGGTTTCAGCAACCTTGAATTATAATTTTATAGTTGTTATATGCAAGCTAGCATAGAAATTGAAGAGCCTCGCGTACTTTCCTAGTTTAGGAAGTGTAAAAGAAGTCCTGGTAAGAAAGTACATAAGAGTCAGCGATGCTTAGGGAAAAGGTATGCCAGGATGTTAATGGTGAGTGTTTGGCCAGTGATTTTAGTACAATTGTAAGATTACCAATTCAATGACAACTATATTAACAATCTATAACAACTTCTATGAAACTTTTGCAAAGTTGTTCTCAATCAAGACCTGTGGGGTTTATCTTATTTCTATTAAAATCCATAGAACCCAACAAATGTCAATAACCTTAACCTTTTTTAGAAAATTAATAACAATTAAATCTTCTTGATCCGAGCTGATGTGATAATGCCGAGGGCTTTTAAGGTCGACCACTGATTTCATTATGGACCTTTAAAGGAGTGTTCGGTATTTTTGGATTGGTTTGAATTACTGTAGGATCTAATTTTAAAATAGTTATATTTATGTGAATTCCTTCTGATTGGTTCAGTCTGGACTTGTTCAAGTTGTTAATATCCTCTTAATCTGGGCTAATGTGGTAATGCCGAGGGCTTTTAAGGTCGTACCACTGCTTTCATTATGGACCTTTAAAGGAGTGTTCGGTATTTTCAGATTAGTTCAAATTACTGTAGGATCCTGAATTTTCCCGTTTAATTAAATCCTCGTAATCCAGACTGATGTGATAATGCCGAGGGCTTTTAAGGTCGACCACTGATTTCATTATGGACCTTTAAAGGAGTGTTCGGTATTTTCGGATTTGTTTGTATTACCATAGGGAAAGAAATATATTACTGTAGGATTTTGAGTTTGTTTCAATTAATTAAGTCTTCTTGATCCGAGCTGATGTGATAATGCCGAGGGCTTTTAAGGTCGACCACTGATTTCATTATGGACCTTTAAAGGAGTGTTCGGTATTTTTGGATTAGTTTGAATCAAAACAGGATTTGAATTTGAAACAATGTTTAATTAATTCTTTCCGGTTCGTTCAGACTGAATTTATTTAAATTAATTGAAACCCATCTGATTAGGTTGATTTAAAGGAGCGATCGGTATTTTCGGATTAGGTTTGTTTTACTGTTGGAGTATGGTTTAAAATACTTTCAAAGGAGCCCAACGCAAGGATTTTAGCTTAATCTAGTAGTTTTCTACTTTGGTGGATTATTCATTAAGTTGTAAAATTAAATAACATCAAATAATTATATTAGGTAAATGTCTGTAGGTTCAGTCGATGCCGGGTTGTATAACAATTCAGATTAAACTCTTGAAGAATATCTAATTGAACATCTACGTACCTCTAAAAGAATCAGGCTTACTACTCTCACACAACGTACGGTCCTACTATTATATCTAGACGATCACACTGCCAAATTATTTAATTGTTTATTCAATGGGGTTTATTTTAAAGTTTTAAACTCTATTCAAAGAGGGGTTTGTTACACTATTTAATTATGCTTAGTAAAAACTTTATGAGGTCAGAGTAACAATGAAAAACATTTTTTCATCTTGTATTGTTTGTTTAGACGAACCCTTTTTTGTTATAATCGAGTGAATCCTGCGGCTTTCGTTAATTGATTTGTTTCCATGAAATCTAAAGCCTACCACATTCGTTGTTGTAGGAAAGAAGTAGGTGATCCTAATTAAAATAAAGTAAAACATACATTATACCTTGGATAAAAAATCATTGTATAGGTACTTACGATTCAATTGGGGTTGATGTGGGTTGATGAAAGGTGGGCGGAAGAATCTGGAACGGCGATCGCAAACTGGGCAACGTCGACTGACTCTTTATATGTATATGTACTAGTTATACATTGTCTGGTGGATTCGATTCAAAACATGTGATATTAAATCGGATCTGAATCAATTTCAGATCCTCGTATAGTTTTAAGTAATTTTGGTTGGGTTGTGAGTAGAATGTAGATCATAATTAAAATCATAGATGGCGTTGGCTGTCTATTGATTTAGAGTAAACTTTTTTTGCAAATATAAGGCCTGGGTTCATAAGGCCTATAGTATCGATGATTCTGGCAATATTTTTTTACAAAAAGTTAACATACTTTTTCTTTGTCCACAGATAAACCAATAATGTGACGTCAAATCATGCGCAGCGCGCACTAAACATCCAAGATGGCGGAGAGAGACTGGGAGGAGTATTTCGGCGATTTCAACAACAAAACCAAACCGAAATACGAAGAATATGTGACGACGGAGAAGAATTTCAGTTACTTCGATAACCAAACAGACGACTATTCGAACTTTACCTCAGATGACTACTGCTCTTCGAACCATTCGCACGTGTATTTGAACGTTACCTGTGAATTTCCTATCAACTATGCCGAACCTATGTATGGGTAAGTTGGCAATTTAGTACCTTTTATTTAAAACTAGCTGAAGGAGTTCTATTGCTCTTTAGGTATCAAAAAGGAAAGGGCATAGTCATCCCACTGCAGGGAAAAAGCCTTCATTGTTAAATTCAAGTTACTACAGCTATTATGGGTACAGGCGTAACCATCACGCTTCCCAAATGCGGGTTGGTGATCACAAATCCGAGCAATGTTCGCAAATTCGAATCTCTTATTGCCCGACCCGGGGATCGAACCTAATTACCCGGGATTTTTTTCATCATATTACTCGGACCCGGTATTTACACCACTAGACCAACGGGGCCTCAGATATCGCTAGGTACGGTCGGCGAAGGAAGTGGTGTACCAGTTTTGAACAAAATTTCATGTGTCAGTAAATAACCGGCCACGTGCGAGTTGGACTCGCGCACGAAGGGTTCCGTACCAAAAAGGCCAAAAAATCGGGTTTGTTGTATATTTATTTTATTTTGTTTTTAGTATTTGTTGAAGCGGCGACAGAAATACATAATTTGTGAAAATTTCAACAGTCTAGCTATCGCGGCTCTTGAGATACAGCCTGGTGACAGAGCGACGGACAGACGGACAGACGGACAGACGGACAGACAGCGAAGTCTTAGTAAAAGGGGCCCGTTTTTACCCTTTGGGTACGGAACCCTAAAAAACGATAGGGAGTATGAATTTTTAGTATTCGTTGCTGTCAGAATATATTTGCATGGGAAAATCAACCGTGTTGTCCTCTGACGCGCAAATGACTTTCGACCTTAGGGTGATAAACCACTTTCTTGGCTGAACGCACCTAACTTAGAATTTTCGCAATCGCTACCTCGATACCAATCTCTTCCCCCACCCCTCATTCCGACTTTTAATCTTTTTAATTACGGTAAGTGGGATAAAAACTATGGTTTGTCACATTACTATTCCCATAGTCCGGAAGCTACTTAACTAATTGACTGAGCGAGGTAATACTGCCAGAAAAGGGTTCTATGGGCTTGATCTTCATATAAATTGGTATGTCTGTGTATGTTGTATTTACTATATAAATAAACTAGCTGTTTCCCGCGACGTCGTCCGCGTTAAGTTCTGTTAATAAGAATTCGATTATTTTTGCATAATTTTTCACTGATGCTTCGCTCCTATTGGTCGCAGCGTGATGTTATATAGCTTAAAGCCTTCCTCAATAAATAGACTATCCAACACAAAAAGAATTTTTCAATTCCGAGCAGTACTTGCTGAGATTAGCGCGTTCAAACAAACAAACAAACAAACTCTTCAGCTTTATTATATTAGTAAGTATAGATAAATGTGGACAACACCACATACATTATTCTGATCCCAATTTGAATAACTATTTAAAGCACTCATATTTTGGAAATCAGAAACAACGAAGGTACAGTGGCCAGCACATCGACCTACCCATAACGGTCAAATTTCCCCAAACGATTTTCAACTGTAACCAAAACTCTTAGAGATCAGTTGCGACAAAGAGACATTTTGTGGTAGCCTCATATGCCGTCGTGTGTCTACAAAAGATAAAATATAGAAAAACACTTTTTTTCTACATTCCGTCCGGGAATCGAACCCGGAACCTCTGAGCAGGGTACACCTTGAACACCGGTGTGTTCGCCACTCTGCCGTTGAGGTCGTCATATAAAAAACTCATATAATATTAAATAATATTTATGATTAAAAATACAATCTCTTGAATAAAAAATTCGATTGCTTTAAGTGGGACTCGAATCCACATCATATCGCTTACCTGGTGACTGCTCTAACCACAGAACATGGAAAAAGGTTAGAAAGGCCATGTAGGCGGGCAGGCACGCCGCAGAGTTTATGAGCAAATACTTATACTTCTGCCCAAACATGTATGTAAGTGAGCGCTGTGATTGGTTCCTTTTGACGTCGCGCTACCCTATTCGTCAAGCGACGTCAAAAGAAATCGCTTGATTGGCGTTCTTTGAACTCGTTCATGTGTAGTTGGGCGCAACCGGCGACATCGATACTCATACAAATGGCGCATGACAGCCTTTCTAACCTTTTTCCGTGTTCTGTGGCTCTAACCATTGAGCTACCAAGATTTTCTTTTTATAATCAATAGGCTTGCTCTTGATTACATACTTAACTCTACGGTTAAGAAGAAGCCTAAGATGGAGCGAGTTTACCCAGAAGCAGCCTATTTACTCTTGCTTTAAAAATTTTAAGATTATAATTTTTCGGGAAAACAGACGCAGGCAGAGCATTACACTGCAGACTTTGTTACTGTCAACGAATTTCTCCAAGGCTTTACGCGTAAGCCAGCATGGTTCTTATGGTTTTATTAATATTTATGGCCACGTGTATCTAACGTTAGTAGAAGGTCGTGGGTTCGCAACTCGTCTGAGACAGTTCAAATTTTTATTGCTTGATAATAATAGTTTGAAAACAAACATAATGGATATTGACAGTAGCCTTTAGCAGTAGCAACCACAGCTTAGTATTAGATTAGTATCATATTATCTTAGTATTGCCGACCATTTGGATCAGTGGTAATAAACGCTGCTTCTGAACCATGAGCAGCGGGTTCGATCCCCGCGCAGTACAAATATTTGTGCATGAACATGTCTGTTTGTACTGGTTTGGGTGTTTTTTTATGTATAATAAGTATATATATACAAAAAAAGTATATGAGTAATTTTATCGGTTGTCTAGGAATCAATACGCCAAGCTATTTAATAGTAGCTTAATGTGGGACTAGATGGCTCTGTGTGGCCCAGCGCGGCATGTCTTAAAAAAAAATATTTTGATTTTAATATGATGTCTGTACAAGACCCTTAGTCTAAAAGACATTTAGAAATTAATGTCATTTCAAAAATATTAACCATGCATCACTTTAAGAAAAAAAAACAAAAAGTAATAGTGATGTGCCCAAAAAAAACCTAAATAAAATATTCAGTTTTCGGATTGACGCCTCTGGGATCTCTCACATTATAGCCTAAAAACGAAAATAAACAAATTCCATATTTTTCGGCTTATTTTGAAGATCCTGTGATACCTGTCTGTCATTTAGCGAAGATGAACGACCTGAAAGCATTGTTGTGTTGCCAAGTTTTGCACCTAACTCATCCTCGACTCAAATTTATCTGGCTTTTATTTTTTCATTTTATATATCATATCTACCATTACATACAATAGTTGAACGATTAGGGGATTCTTTATGAAAGTGTATAGAAACCAGTTAAATCAGTTTTATTTCTGCAAATGGGCTCAAGAGGTGCTTTTACAAATTATTTCAAACAAGCTGATAGATAACTATGCCAAAAAGATTTAATTGCACCAACGCCTCCCTTTCTATGGGTGTCCTAAAAGCGACGCAATGGATACCGCTAGAAGTTGGACAGTCCCATAGTTCGGGTATCTTTAAAATTCCGAATTTTATAATTCCAATAGACTTAAAATTCCTATGTTTTAATTCCAAATGATTCAAGATCGTTCCGAAAATCAGATATCATAAATCCGTTAAATAATTAATTACCCTAAATTTCTAAAAATCTAACCTTTTAAATAATAAATAATAAAAATATAAAAAAGCATCTCTACCCAGCGAGGTAATGCTGCCTGAATCACGAGGACCATTTTAATAGTTTTTTGTAGGCATTTGTTTTTTTTAATTATGTTTATTTATGAGTTGTAAGAAGTATATTATTGTTTATAAGCTATTGCATAGCTTCTATCGCGGGCCTTGAGCGTGGAGACCGAATCCAGACATTCCGTAACGAAAATAACCTAACACCCCCCCACTCCGACCGGCTCAGCGGTGATACTTTTTAGTTTTATAATTGCATAAGTTGATAAAAAACGCTATGCAATAGCTTTACCGCGGTAGAGTGCCACACGTCTTTTTTAATGTTTGGTATGGGTTAGTAAATTACTTATCTACAATAATTTATAAAGAGATAAAACATACGAATTCCGGATATCAAAAATCCGAATAAGCAGAAATCCGAATAAACAACCGTCCTACCAAACTTTACAATTATATATTTATTGGTGAAGCCTGAACTTTGTTAAGAAAAACGGAGGAGTATGAAATTTCGCAAAATAAAGATTATACGATAACGAAGGAGTGCAAAATGGTAATATTTTGATAAAATTATATATGTATGCAATTAGGTATGCATAAAAAAAATTTTCAAATTTCGACCACTGGGCGACCACTGGTAATATTAAAATCCTTCTTTTGAATAACCTAGGTCCACCAGTAGACTGATGCGGGCTGATGATGATGATGATGACCATAAACGCTAAATCTATGATGATGACACAACTCAAAGAATTTTATCCAAGTAATCATATTTTAATTAACTGTAGCATGTTAAAATACAATTTGGAAACATAATATCATCTGATATTTGTTCGACAGATCCAAACGAGAATATCAAACCAAAGATCAAAATCTTTATCCACAATCGTTACGAGTTCTCAAACTCATTATAGAAATGACAACTGACATTCGAGAACTTTAATGATGTACCTTGATTTGAGAATCTGGCTTCGACATCCCTAATGAGTTTTTGTACCTTTTTTCTACTTTTTTATGGTTTCGTACTGGCAGTAACAGAAGCTTTAAGCTTTATAATATTTTATAAACGAAATTTTTATACGGCCATGGATTTATCGGCTTGCCTTGCGATGAAAACGTGACGGTTGGCAAAATCCTCCTTTTGCAGAGACTTATGTCTATGTGGATTGGTTAGGGTATTACGTTTAATTATCGGATAGGGCCCCCTTAAACCTACACCCGTGTCACAAGTCCCGGGAGCTACTCGGCACGGTGAATAAATCGAACGCTATGAATTTTGTATCTGGTTCTATACAGAAGGAAGGGGTTAGACTGGCAAAGGAAGTGGTTAATATATAATAATAGAACAAAAGATTATTTTTACCTTCAGACCTTTTTTTATAATGCTTAGCCAATAACAATACAAAACAGACGAAAAAAATGTTTATTTCACTACTTAAAAAAAGCAGTATCTCGATAACTATGACACTTTTACAAAGGTCATTTTTTGTATGAGAGCTGACCCTTACACCTTGCTTCTCCTTAAGTTTGTCGTGGTACTTACTGGACATCCTGTATATGGAATAGCTACCCGGCGCATTTTGTGGTATGCTTCAACCATCTACTCCAAAGCATTTTATACCCCTACTCAATACTACTCCTACTACCTACTACCTGCCTACTCTGTGTTAGTTTCCGATAACACCACCACCTACCGGATCCAATAATAATTTTGATTAAGAACCTTCCTTGTACCTACTTAAATATCTATAAAAAATGCATGAATGATTCTCAATTTCTATTGACCAATGGAACTAGAGAATCATTTGTGTACGAGTAATATAGATAATATTCATTTTGCGTCTTACGTATTTCTATTGTCCTAGCGAGCACAAGCATATATCTTATTGCAAACGTAATAATGTAATGGCTGACAATAGTGAGCGAGTTTCTTGCGCTGCTTTTTCTCGGTACTGGCCCACATTTGTCTCGAAGCAATCGGGGCATGTAAAAGCCCTTTTGGGGCCTATTTTTACAATAAAACAAAATTTACTGATTTACTGACGATTTTACTAATTTTATTTATAACCTTTGTCTTGCTCACTCACTTATTACGTGAAGCTGTCGTTGTTTTCCGTACCTTTGTTATGAATAAATCGTCTTATTCGATAGTCACATTAAATACTCTACGTACGTTTTTGTAAACCTAATAAACAAACAGTACATCGCATTTCCGGGGTAAATTCAAAATGGCGGCGCATCAAAGTGTTATTTTGGCAGTACTATAACAAAACGTAATGCTTATTTGTTCAGGCCTCTTACCACACCCGGTAACCAATGAGGGGTTTAAGAGTTACGACTTATTTATTATGTTTTTAGTGCTGATTTATTCTTCTTCTTTTAATTTTTAACGCCTTGTAGGTCTAGTGGTTTACAAACCGGGCCAAGATCTCGGGCTCCTGGGATTGATCCCCGGGTTGGGTAAAATCTACTATATCCTAGTTGAAGACGCTTCCTCTCTTCTAGCCTTAAATGCGTGCCCGACAACCATAACACTGGTCTCTCATTACTTATAACAACTTTCAGTTTCAATAATATACTAAACCATAATGTAAGTATACAGATACGACCATTTGGACGACCATTTTTGACGACCATTTGGATCAGCGGTAGTTAACGCTGCTTCTGAGCCATGGGTCGCGGGTTCGATCCCCGCACAGTACAAATATTTGTGTGCATGAACATGTCTGTTTGTACTGGTCTGGGTGTTTTCTATGTACTATAAGTAATTATTTACAAAAAAAAAAGTATATAAGTAAGTTTACCGGTTGTCTAGTACCCCATACGACAGGGTACTTAATAGTACCTTAATTTGGGACTAGATGGCTCTGTGTGGCCCAGTGTGGCATGTCTTAAATATTAAGATACCTACCATTATGCAATAAATAATTGAGTATAGAGTAAAATTTCGAATTTTCGAACATTGCTCGGGTTTGTGATCACCAACCCGCGTTTAGAGACGTGGTTATTATTCCTGTACTTATTATTGCTGTTGTAACTTGAATTCAATGAGGGCCTTTGCCCTGCAGTGGGATGATTATAGGCCATTACTTTACTATAGACAGTCCACAAATGCACACCTACTACTGCAAGCTGGCTGAAAGGCTGGACATTGATGTATGATCCACGAATGTATTAATGAAATGACGATAATGCTATTATTACTTTTTCTTCCAGATACATCGCCCCCTTCCTACTGGCTACCACCATCGTTGCCAACACTCTAATTGTGGTGGTTCTGTCGCGACGTCATATGCGCACACCTACCAACATAGTGCTGATGGCCATGGCGTTGTGTGACATGTTCACGATGCTGTTCCCGGCGCCCTGGCTGTTCTACATGTACACCTTCGGCAACCATTACAAGCCTTTGAGCCCGGTCAGGGCTTGCCAGGCATGGAACTATATGAATGAGGTAAGGTTAGGTTATGTTATACATGAAAATAACTGTTGAGAAAGATGGAATAAGTAGAAATGCTGCTTCTCATTGTATTTTTTAAGTATAATCTCTGTGTTTTCCAAGTCTCCGATTACAGGTCACTAAGAAAAACACTTTTTTCTACATTAACCCGTTCGGGAATAGAACCCGCGACCTCTGAGCAAGCGACACGTTTAAAACCAGTGCGCACGCCAGTCCGCCACAGAGGTCGTCGAAAATCGTTTTTTCATATCTACTAATCTCAAAGTCGCCCTAAAATTAAGGAGCAGCAGCGTCGTCAAACGGTCACCAACCCGACTGCCAGCCATGGTCATTACCATGAGCCATTGCTCATGTCAATCAATTTGCTAATAGCAAAATCTTCAGGTCTATCAGTCAATGATATACATATACCTAGGTGATAATGAAAGGGTATTAAAAACATCCTAAGCCGTACATAAGACTATCAGACTATGTATTATGTAAACTTTTAAACTTTCGCGTTGCATTATAACTAAAACTTATAATTGCGGGTCTGAACGCGACGTAGGTGTGGTATGTAGTATTGATACTACTTACATTCCTCGACGTTTCGGCCGTGATGCTACGGCCGTGGTCACGAGGGGACTGGTGCGCGGTGTCTCCGTCTGCATCGGGCGGCCAGTTCTTCTGCTACCCTCGAACTCTCCGATATTTGTTGTACACTTGAACTGGAGTCAGTAGGTTCAGTGCGACACACAACACTCACAGTATCCAGGTTAATGTTTATTAATAACGGCGACTCACGCGGTTTGCACTTATTAATCACTGGATTCCAGGCCGCTGACAACTTGAATCCGTCTTCCCGATTGAAATTTTTGTACTTTTTAATTTCAATCGCTTCACGTATTACCCTAGTATGGTAATGGCGATCCGTGGAGAGGATTTTTGGGTCATGTAACTCCATCCAGTGATTAGTCCCCGTATTAAGCAGATGTTCTGCTACCGCGGATTTATTAGTCTGCCGATTCTTCACTGCAGCGATGTGTTCCTTGACTCTTTCGGCTATAGTCCGTTTTGTCTGGCCAATGTACATTCCAATCCAGTGATTAATAAGTGCAAACCGCGTGAGTCGCCGTTATTAATAAACATTAACCTGGATACTGTGAGTGTTGTGTGTCGCACTGAACCTACTGACTCCAGTTCAAGTGTACAACAAATATCGGAGAGTTCGAGGGTAGCAGAAGAACTGGCCGCCCGATGCAGACGGAGACACCGCGCACCAGTCCCCTCGTGACCACGGCCGTAGCATCACGGCCGAAACGTCGAGGAATGTAAGTAGTATCAATACTACTACATACCACACCTACGTCGCGTTCAGACCCGCAATTATAAGTTTTAGTTATGTATTATGTATACATAACTTTGCAAACGACATGTTTACGATATTACACCCACAGTGCGATGTTTGGCACCCACTACATGTACTCTGCGGATCTTGTGCCAAGAGTGGGGCTCAACATAATTACCTACATAGAATTTGAGACATTACCACTTTCGGTTAAAAATTAGGCATGACGACAGTATCAAGAAAACGACCATTTAATGTTTATCAGGGAAAATAAATATTTAAAACATTTTAAACACTGGTTTGGTTTCATTGAACTAATTGAGATTATTAAGATTTTAAATCTTTATATATATAATTCTTCTGTGAGTGTGTATGTCACTGAACTTCTCTCAAACGACTGGACCGATTTTGATGAAATTTTTTGTGTGTGTTCAAGGGGATCTGGGAATGGTTTAGATTCACAATTTTGTCGGGGATAATGTTAGGGTAGGGGTAGGGTAGGGGTAGGGTAGGGGTAGGGTAGGGGTAGGGTAGGGTAGGGGTAGGGTAGGGGTAGTGTAGGGGTAGGGTAGGGGTAGGGTAGGGGTAGGGTAGGTGTAGGGTAGGGGTAAGGTAGGGGTAGGGGTAGGGTAGGGGTAGGGTAGGGGTAGGGTAGGGGTAGGGTAGGGGTAGGGTAGGGGTGGGGTAGGGGTAGGGTAGGGGTAAGGTAGGGGTAGGGTAGGGTAGGAGTAGGGTAGGGGTAGGGTAGTAAAATATTAAAATTTTATAAAATATATACAACCCTAAATGTTTACCCTTTTACCACCAACCCCTATTTTTTGTAAGCCATTTTAGTAATTTAATCATTTTTATGGCAAAACAACGTTTGCCGGGTCAGCTAGTAAAAATATATATTTAAATACCGCAATCAGCCATTTTGACTAAAACACCAATCACAGCGCATGACTTTACGATCACATAGACTCCGCTGACAATACTGTCATTCGCTGTGTTTTCTTGTAGTGAATACTTATTACTGATTACGTGTTTTATACTGAGGTACTGCACAACACTTATAAACCTTGGAATTCATTTTAATCACACAAATTACTGTAATGTTTGTTTAATTTCTTTGCTACGCATAGACACAATGACATGTGACCTCATCGTGACGTCACAGCCCACGCCATGACACCTGGTGTTATTTTCGCGCACAATTGAAAAAATATTAGAAAAACTGCTTTGAGCTTCGGTAAACTTGATTTTATTACCGTAATAAAGGTTTTTTTTGTAAATGATAAATGTGTACAGGAACGAAAAAGGATTTCAAAATCTTTCGTCACGCCTACTGTCTAAAATTATGTAATTACGTTTTTTTTTCGTTCAAATATTAATGTGTAGCCATGACGCGAGCTTGTTTGCATGATGTCACTCATCACGGTTTTTTTTTCAGAAATTACATAACTGATAAGTAAACTTCATCTCTATGCTAACGGAATTTTTCTAGTTTAGACATATACTGCTAAAATCATTACCCTTACTGTTGGCTTTGCCGCAGTCGGGTGAAAAACATACGTTTTTTAAGAGCAGATAACAAATTAATTCACATTCAAATCGCCACTGAGGCGTAGAAGGGTAACCAAACATTAATTATGCATCCTTAAGATGATATAGAAGACAATGTCCGCCTGTCTGAATTAGGTCATGTTATTGAATCTATCGAATCACAAATTAGAATACAGGGTTAGCTTTCGAACTCAGTCGTCGTGTGTCGGCTCATGAAAAGAATAGCTCCAACCGACGAGCTTGGTTTCTATGGTGTCGTAAGAGGCGACTAAGGGAGTACTCACGAACAATAAGCCACGAGAAGGGCAGCTGCGTCTTCTTTCGACTGTTTGCCAAATTGTATTCGCCAACCTGCCTGAATCTACGCCAAACGTGGTGATTATGGCAAAATCCTATATTTGGAGATGCTTCTCTAACCGTCACGGACGAGTAAAAAAGTATTAACTGCCTTGTTCAGACTCCAATCTCAATTTTCATATAATATTGTAGGCATCATTTGATAAAATGAATCTATATGTGTAATCAATCGCGTTGGGAAAGGGGGTTAGACGGAAAAAATTAAGACTAAAAGTTGTAATGATACTTTTTGCTATATCAGGTCTCTGTCTGGAAGACTTAGTTCCACTACTTATGCTGTAAGAAAGATAAGACAATTGACTGATGTTGAAACGGCAAGATTAGTATATTTTAGCTACTTTCACAGTATAATGTCATACGGAATTCTGTTATGGGGCTCAGCGGCAGATATTGAGTCTATTTTTATATTGCAAAAAGTTCTGTGCGGGCTATTTACGGCCTTAGACCCCGTGACTCTCTAATAGAGCTATTCAAAGAGATCAAAATACTAACAGTTGCATCTCAATACATTTTCGAAAACATTATGTACGTCCGTAAAAACCTAGAATTTTTTGTCAAAAATAGTGACGTACACAATTTCAATACCCGAAATAAAGATAAACTTGCCGTTCCAGGATTCAGACTGCGAAAAGTGGGTAATTCGTTCATGGGAAATTGTATTCGTATTTTCAACAAATTACCACTGTCAATTGCTGACCTCCCTGTACATAAATTCAAATCATATATCAGAGTTGTTTTAATGAAAAAGGGCTATTATACTATTAATGATTATATAAATGATAGGAACGTTTGGCTTTAAATTGTATCAGCTCGCACTGGCATATATCTTATGTAAACATGTTTATTTAAAAAGAGGCTGACAATAGTGACCAAATTTCTTGCGCTGCTTCTTCTCGGCACTAGCCCACATTTGTCCCGAAGCAGTGGTAGGTTAAATATTGGGACGTGTAAAAGCGCCTCCAGGGGCCTATTTGCAGAAATAAAACTGATACTGATACTGATACTGATAGTTTTAAGCCGTGTGACGTGCGCGTGTTGTAGAGAGAAAGAGAGAGAGATAGAGAGAGCGAGAGCAAGCCTGGTGATTATTTCTGTACCCATCATTGCTCTGGTAACTTGAATTCAATGATGGAGGCCTTTGCCCTGCAGTGGGATGATAATAGGTCATTACTTTACCTCACAACAAAACAAAGCCACCCTGTATTTTCACACTATACGCGATATTCGAATATTTACTATACAGTACCCGAATCGGGATTTTCACTTTAATATAAACAACGCGTGCGACTATTAAATTCTGTGAACTAGAAACACTTTGATAAAACTCGTGGCATCAGAAGAGCTGAATAAATATGCACCCAACAGGCCTTTTCCAGCTATTTTTGTTCACAAATTCAAATACAGGTATGTCCACCATTTGAAAATCAGACGTCAAAAAGGGGAAACATAATTTCGACACTATTTTTGTATGGCCACGCATAACTTCTTACCTAGTATTGTATGTAGATGTTTTTTTAGGGTTCCGTACCCAAAGGGTAAAAACGGGACCCTATTACTAAGACTTCGCTGTCTGTCCGTCTGTCCGTCACCTTGTCATCAGGCTGTATCTCAAGAGCCGCGATAGCTAGACAGTTGAAATTTTTACAAATCATGTATTTCTGTTACCGCAATAACAACAAATACTAAAAACAAAATAAAATTAATATTTAAGGGGGGCTCCCATACAACAAACCCGTTTTTTTGGCCGTTTTGGTACGGAACCCTTCGTGCGCGAGTCCGACTAGCACTTGGCCGGTTTTATTTGTTTGATGGGGTAGGTATAGCTCAAATAGTCTCATTTAAATTAAAAAGAAACATTGAAAGTAAGAAAAATAAGGTTAACAAATCAGTTTTTTTTAAAACACATTGATTCAACCGACGAAAAGCGTGAAATAACCCTTAAATTACAAATCGGCGCCAAATGAGTAATCAAGCATATGCTTATTATGGTATAATATGGGGGATATTATTCCCATAACCCATATTATACAGAATGACTTTTTCTTCACCAAAAACTTTTAGGCGTTAATTATCGTGTTCAGAGCCCATTTATGACGAAAAAAATGTAGATCAAGTTTTTACCCGAAAATATTTTTCGCAACATAGTCTTCAATTTTTACGGTCCTAATCCGTAAAGGTATGAAGGGAAAATCAATAACTTATGGATAGTATCGTAATGAATGAATGAGATGCACATCGCGTAAAAAAAGGGTCTCTAGGAGGCCGTATCAAAGATTTTAGTTTGGCGGACATTTTCTAAGTGCTTTGTCTTGACTTTGAATTTGTCTTAGGTTTTTTGTCTCGTAGATTGTTGTATTCAAATTTGGGAGGTGATTAATATTTCTGTATTCTCTGGGCTTAAATGGGGTAAGGACAAAGTACGACTTTGGAGAAGAAACAAGAAACGGATTTTTATTTTTCAATCGACCATAACTTTTATTAGAAAACAATTGGCAATATCCTTTTGGAGATGCGAGGGTGATAAAATGGCTGGTAATCTTTAAGCATCGACTCATAATTGATGGCTATCGGCTTTCGTCGTTTCATTTTTTGTGCGGTGGAAACAGTTTTTGTGCGGTGTGTTAATATATCGATACACAGTGTTAACACACTGTGTATCGATGATCGTAATTGGTATAACATGCCGAAATCAGTCTATGTTAACATAGAATATAAATGCTATGGTGAAGTCGGAAATTTGATATCATATTTTTTGTATACAAACTAAAAAAGGAAGGCTTAAAAGGTGGAAATGTGATGGTGGCTTAAATAGAAAAAAATTGGGAGGAGGATTGTGAAACCAACAATGTCATTTTCTCATATAAAATGTTCTACATCATAATTTTCACTCATTCATGTCGTTGGGACAGGTGATAAGAAGTTCAACGGGTCATCTAGTAGCTAATATTAGTCCACGGCTGGACGGGCCTCTTCAAAAGCCGCCATGTTTGGTAGATGGGTTCTTTCAGTGGTTTACCCAATGAAAAGGCGCTGCTGGGTCTTCTTCTGGTAGTACTCGTTAAGTCGCCTCTTACGACACCCATAGGAAGAGAAAATGCGGTGCTATCCTTGTAATGTTCCGTATGAATAAGTAACATAATAGTCCCATACCCGAATATTAAGCAACCTGATTTATTTATATATCTCATAAATTTTAAACTGTTGGCAATAAAGAATACATTATACATATTGTTAGGTAAATGTTAACATATACATACTATGGTGAAGTCAGAAATTTGATATCATAATTTTAATTTTGTTTATTTTCATACAAACTAAAATTTTGAGATTTCGATTTATATAAAAATATTTTTTATCAAAAATGATGTTATGAAATTAATATATGACATAACCATGGTATTTATACATAGGCTGATTTCAGCTTGTTGTACAATGTATAATCCATCAAAAATAACTGTTCTCTTAAAGCATGTAATCTGCCACCGATCCTATATTCAGGTCATTATTCCATGAATAATGAAGTAAAAAAAAAGAAATATATGGCAGGAACATATCATTGCGGAAGCCTGAAATACATCCCGTACAGCCGTAAATCAAATTCGTGAAAAATGAGAGGACTTATTTACACGTGTATTTTTGTGACTCGTTTCGTTATAATTTGTACAGATAATATGGGTTTCATTCATTCATAAGAGATTGGTTTTCATTCAACGGAGTAATTGTGACAATAGTTCTAAATGTCGGCCATCGTACTTTATTCGTTTGTTTTGGTTGACACAAATTAATTATTTCCAAACTGTTTTTTTAAACTTTAGACGAATTTTAATCCTTAGTAATATTGTAAAGGAATAAGTTGTATCTGTCTCAGTTAAACTCTGGTTTTCTATCTACCTGTCTGTCTGTCACGTGTTTGCGCTTAAACTGAAGTACTTGGTTTGTGACTCTCGAAAAGATATCGTAGGATAGTTTGTATCTTGAAAATCATTCCTGAAGGTTTGAATGAAAAATTAATTATTTTTAAATTTATAGAAAATTCTTCGAAAATTCTGTTAAGGAAATAAGGGTGAACATAAAAACTGTGATACAGCCACTTCAAAGTCTAGTATAGACAGTGTTGTTGTGAGGACATTAGACTATCGATTATCGATATGAAGGTGTTGGGTAGGTATTAATGTAAGCGAATGCCATTAGCCCCTTATTGCTGCTATGTAAATGTATTATCGCAATACATTAACTGGGACAGTCTAAAACTCAATTTAACATATTGACATTGACGACCTCCGTGGCGGAGTGGCGTACACACCGGTTTTCAAGGTGTCACCTGTTCTGAGGTCCCGGGTTCGATTCCCGGACAGGTCAATAAAGAAAAAAGTGTTTTTCTACATTTTCTCGGGTCTGGGTGTTTGTAGAACCACCGTTATTACTTGTGTCTGTTACTTTCCACAGAACAAGTGCGTTAAATAGTTACTCACTTTGAGATCTGAACAATGTAGGTATGTGATGTTGTCCAAACTTGTTTTTTCTGAGGATAATCTAGTGTCAGAGTTCTTAAAGACACATATGACCTCTGACATGGTGACTTGTTCTGTTGTCTTTTATCTTGCGATAGAACAACGTCACAACATGCCTTCTGAAGCAATACTATGAATATCATCTACACATTCCTTCCAGACTCAATCAAGCCAATGAAGGAAATATCGTTTTATAAATTGACCCAATTTAGAATCTAATCTGAGATCCTTGTAACTACACCGGCCACGTTGCTATTAATTGCGTAACGGAAAACCAGTTTACAGCAGAAAAGTATATTATTTACAAACTAAGATTTACTTTGAAGACTACATAGAAGCAGAAAAAACATCTTGTATAACAAAACATCGATGTCGACAGATCAAAATGTCTCGACACTAATCGACCATTTAACAAAATCTAGTACAAAAACCGTGTACAGACCACACTGTTCCTGACTAAGCACTCTCTAGAGGTCCCAAAATAAAGAGTCGGTTTGATGGAGTGATCTGAAAGCAACGTGAAGAGGCCTCTACTACTTAACGATAAATGAGCCGCATCTGAGAGGTGGAGCATAGCCTAGCGACAAACAGACAGACCAAATTCACAACATTCCACTAAGCAATGATGGGTACAAGCATAATCACGATACTTGCCAAATGCGGGTTGGTGATCACAAACCCGAGCAATGTTCGAAAATTCGAACCTCTTGTTGCCAACCCGGCCATTATTATCTTACTAGCGGCCCGTCCCGCCTTCGCACGGGTGGACATAAGAGTTTTTTATAAGGATCCCTAATCTTTTCTAGCAATAAATATAGCCTATGTCACTCAAGGTGAATGTAGCTTTCTTATGGTGAAAGATTTTTTTTAATCGGCACAGTAGTTTTTGAGTTTATTCATTACAAACACACACACACACACAAAAATACAAATCTTTCCTTTTTATAATATTAGTATACTCGTAGATGGGGTGTGGTGCCGGCTACCTGCCAAGCGTGGTGATCCCGTGTCTTGCACTGGACCGCAATGGGCTGGCAATGATTATAATGATGATGAAACCACAAAAGGTTGTACTTTAGTCAATAACTTTCCTACTAATGCGTTACATAAATAAGTTGTTTGGAAAAATTACATATGATATTGAAATGAGAGATGATAACTGGTAGACTTCTTGTCTACCCGTAATTGGTTAAACTAAAATATATATGTATATATAATGCTCTTATAAACGCGCCCTTATATTTTTTTTCATATCAAATATTCAACAAACCAATTTATGCTTTCGTACTGTACTAGCTCACCTCCTTTAGCTTCACCACCCTCTGAGGTCTGAGTGTTGATATGGATTAGATTGAGGTGTTCACTAAGTGTAGGACGAATCCACGTGAGATCAGAGCACCTTTGTTATTTTCGAGAAAATGGCAAACGATGTATTTTGTATGTTTATCATGTTAAGTTTAAGACTTTTTAGGCTGGATAATGTAGCATTATTTTATTTTCTTGTTGTAATAAACTTTGAATTATTTTGTTTTCGAATTTCTTACTTAAGTAAGATATTCAACATTTGGGATATTTTCGTACTTCTATTAATATCGACTTTTTATTTGGCAGTGACATTTTGACCATGAGAAATTACTCTCACTTAATTTGTCATAATATGAATAATAGTGGGATATTTTTTATATTTAACTAATTGATCGTATTTTTTCTAACGACATTTGCATGCGAATTTGTGTTGCTAAACATGTGTGTATATATGTTACCGGCCAAACCCGATTTCAGGATAAACTAGTTTTGCCTAGGCTAAACTAATTCATCCTACATGCAATAGGACAAACTGGTATAGCCTAGGCCATACTAGTTCGTCCTAAGCCCGATGGGATAAACCAGTTTAACCTAGGCCAAACTAGTTTATCCTGATAAAAATACTCACTCTGTCAGGATAAACTGGTATAGCCTAGACTAAACTGGTTTAGCCCAATCAAAAGTAAAAAAAGTAAAAAAAAAAATCGAAAGTAATTGAGTAAAAACCTCTAAGAGGTTTTTATTATATTGGTGTTGGGTACTAATAATTGCATTAACTGTACTGCATGCATTTTTGAGGGAGGGCGGGCGGTTTTCCTGCATGAAATAGTGCTTGCTCAATCAGTGTTAGTGTGGTGCAGGTGCTTCCTCAAATCAGTGTTAGTGCGGGGGGTATATATCGGGATGCCTAATTATTTGTACTCCTAATTGTCATTGGCGCACAAACTATTAGCCTAAAATTTTTTCGAACATTTTTACTATTCCTAAACGTGTTTAGCCTATTTTACTACGCTTAACTTTATATCGCCGAATATATCATAACACCTACCCTTTTGCAGTTCCAAATTTTTATTCGCAGAAAGTTAAAAACTTAAAAGAAGTAAGCATGCATGCAAGCAAGCAAGCAAGCATGAGTGCATGCAAAGAAATAAGCATGCATGCAAGCAAGCAAGCAAGCATGTATGCAAACAAGCAATCATGCATGCAAACAAGCAATCATGCATGCAATCAAGCAGACATGCATGCAAACAAGCAATCATGCATGCATCCAAACAATCAGACTTCCGTGACGGCTTCGGCGCTGCGGGGCTCCGGCGGTCCCACGCGTGCTTATCGTCGCAGATAGCTTACGCTCACCACCGCAGCTTCGGCTTTCTGGCCGGCTGCGCCGCCTCTGCTCTCGCTCCGCGCCTACGCGCTTTTGAATTACACTCTAGGGGTAGGGCAGACAAGACTGCTTGGGGTCGGTTTGTGAGCGATTCGTTTCTTAAACTTTTCTGTTTAAAAAAAATAGAGCGTAATGTCAAAAAAAGATGCTAATACATTTTAGTGCTTTCGATATTAGACATACTGAAATTAGGGTTTTCAATTTTTAGACCAATCTATAATAGTGCGAAAACAACTGTTAGACTAGACAATAATTATACGTTATAAGTTTAGGCCAATACGGTTCGGCGAAATGAAATTAGGACTTTAAATTTTAGGCGAACCGAAGGGCACCCTAGTGCGGGTAGTGTGGTGAAGGTATCTAGGCCGGTATATTACCAACCGGAAATCGTTAGCAAAATAATTTTCTAAATCCATAATTAGTTATGGATTTCCGCAAAGTAACGCCTGAGTCTATTAATTTTTTAATAGAATCATTATCGTTTGAATAAAAAAGATTGTTTTCAATTAAATGGTATTTTATTCAATTTACCTATTTATTTTGTCTTTCTATGTATATGTGTATACTAGGCCATACCAGTTTATCCTAAGAGTATGTATTTCTATGAGGATAAACTAGTTTGGCCTAGGCTAAACTGGTTTATCCTATCGGGCTTAGGACGAACTAGTTTAGCCTAGGCTATACCAGTTTGTCCTATTGCACGTAGGATGAATTAGTTTAGCCTGGGCATTACTAGTTTATCCTGAAATCGGGTTTGGCCGGTAACATATACATACATAGTTTAAAAAATTTACATTAATCTAAAGCGCTGTATTAATTATGTAAAGATTGTACCTTTACATATTAATACCTTCCTGACGTTTCGACTCCATTGCGCTCATTCAATCATGGTCGCAGGCGGATAATAGTGCAATCGACCAATGTGTGTGTGCAATTAATATAGCTAATTAAATCCAGTATACAGATGTACCAGAGCATGAAGCAGCTAAGGCTATGGTAGAAAGCACAGGCGATAGAAACCATATAATAATACCATGTAAACAAATAAATATTTTACGGAAAATACCATTCCCTTACAAAGTTATTAATGGTCAAAGATTTATTAATAACAGTTCCACATAACGTCACTTTAAATTAATCAGAAATCAAAATAGGTTTAGGTTATACAGACGATGCAAATCAATTTTACATGACCTATAATGGAACAAAAAGTTAAAAAAATACAAATTACTTCAATTTGAATAATGATTAGGTAGTTAAGTGTTAAAACAATAATAATAATAAGTCTTTATTTGTCATATAGAATCAATTTGTTTCATTTTCGAGGTACTAACACTATAAATAGGTATGTTCCGTGCTCTTCTACACCTTGTGTTGTTTTAATTGGTGTGTTTGTAAGATGAATTCGCTTAAATTAACTTCATTCAGACAAAATACAAGGGTTTAGTAACTTTGTTTATATCATGTCGTAACTCCGACTTATTAGGATCGCCAGTTCGTATCGGAGGTTTGTTGACTATTGTTACTCAAAGGCTTTGTTCCCACCGCTGACGATAGCCCCAATCTTTTATGCGGGCTATTTAAGGCCGGCTGCGGGCTAAAGACTATTTTAATCAGAGAACTAAAATCTCTTTGGTTTTCGGTAGCCGCGTAGTTTGAAAATGGAACCCATTTGGGTTGGCTTGGCAAAGGAAAACAAAGCATTTTAAAAATTGTGGAGTTTTTTTATAATGTAAGTATACACTAGAAACACACACAGTACCTACACTTACATCTAGTAACAGAAACAACACAGCGTCTATGGCTTGATTTAGTGCTGAAATTTTCGTATGAGAAACCTTTAAAAACGTTATAGTAAGAAAAAGTAAAGTAACGAACTATATTCAACCGACTGCAGTACAAAGGCCATACCATAGCAATGATGGGTACAGGCATTATCATCACGCTTGCCTAATACCGTGATCGCAAACCCGACCAAAGGTTCGAAGTTTTGAAACTCTGTTTGTCCGATCCCCGGGTCAGGCAACCCGTTTCCGGGGATCGATCCCAGTACCTCAAAATCTTGGCTCGGTATTTAAACCACTACCAAACGGGGCGTTAGTGCACTGTATCTTTGCCAGATATATTTTGATTTGAAATGTATTATAATATTAGTTCATAAATTTACTCAAATTGCTATTTTTTATATAAATAATAATTCCTCTTTATTTCCTATTCTTAGGTCTTCTTTTAATTTTAATGTGTACAGAAATAACTAAATATATTTAATTGTAAATATATTGTTTAATAGCTTAAGTAGGTATTTAATGTTCCTACCATATGTTTAATATTTGTACGCTACAAAATAGCATATTTTGGTCACTGATATATTGTTATATTAACAAGACCTGTAACACATAACCAAAATATTACAAATAAATATTTTGATTTGATTTGATTTGATTTGATTCTGCAACCATCACTAACTTTAATCGATATCGCTCGGTAGGCCTAATATAATCTCGTGCCTTTAGTACAATGCGGCTCGGATTGATTACGCTGTAAAGTCCGCCCTAGGGCAGCCTTTCATGGTTAGTACTGAATATCTTTTGTCCCTAACCACGTACTTCGGCATCCATAATTTTGCTGTTCCACTACACCCGTTTACTGCGTAGATGTCTAAAACTCGGCGTGTTTATGAAACGGGTTTAACAACCTTTAATGAGCGTAAGACTTAAATGGTCAGGGACGAGTCGGACTTTTCGTATAAAATAACAAAGAAAATTTGTTGTTTTCTTCGGGAACATCTTTATAAAGGAGATGTATAATAGGGGTTAAAGTATGAAATTGCCGATTATTTTCCCACTTTCTATTTTGTTTATAGCTCTTAAGTATAGTCGTATTATTGCGTAATTCTTTTTGTATTGTATCAAAAACTAAATAATATAACTTTTGACAAAAAAAAATGCAATACTAGTGCCTATTACTTTAAAGGAAGTCGTTGAAAAGACCCCTTACAATGTGTCAGCTGACCTTCTTGCTTCAATTAAGTATATTTGTATTATATACTTTGATTTTCAGAAATTTAAATACTATAATGCGTAGCTTTATAACCATCTAACTTTCACCGTTAATTGCATCGAAAACGGTTCAGGTGTTTTTAAAAAAACTAAAAAATTGTTAGTATGGAAAAATGACTTTTCTCGATTTCGTCCATACAAAACGGCAATTTCATACTTTAACCCCTAATATTTATTTTCTATTATATGTAGGCCCCATTTTAAGCACCAGGCTAAGACCTCAGGGTCCTAGGTTCAAGTGTGACGACCTCCGTGGCGGAGTGGCGTGCGCACCGGTTTTCAAGGTGTCGCCTGCTCCGAGGTCCCGGGTTCGATTCTATTATTCTACATTTTCTCGGGTCTGGGTGTTTGTGGTACCTTCGTTGTTTCTGATTTCCAAAATACGAGTGCTTTAAATAGTAATTCAAATTGGTATCAGGACAAATGTATGTGATGTTGTCCACATTTATTATTTATTACTTTTATGGTGATTGTCTCAGTACCCACCATAGCTGTGGTAACTTGAATTCAATTATGGAGGCCTGCCCCTGCAGTGGAATGATTATAGGACGTTACCATATTGTGTATACCTACAAGATGGCTATGTTATCTCCTGTAAGTACTAATCTAGCGTGCCATTTTTGGGATAGTCTGTATTAAAAAAATGTATATTAAATTCCGTATTCTCTTAATTAAAAATATATAAAGTAACAGCCTATAATCATCCCACTGCAGGGAAAAGGCCTCCATCATTGAATTCAAGTTACCACAGCAATGATGGGTACTGGCAATCACCACGCTTGCCAAATGTAGGTTGGTGATCACAGACCCGAGCAATGTACGAAAATTCAAGAGTTTTTGTTGCCCGACGACCCGGGGATCGAACCGGGGACCCCGAGATCTTGGCCCGGTATTTAAACCACTAGACGAAGGGCGTTTCTCTTAATTAACTAACCTTATTATACATCTCGATGTTCTAAGGAAAGCGTCCCACAAATTGTCCGTCCCCTTAGAGATAATGTTAAAATATAATGGAAGTAAATCTTTCAAGTTTATTTTATCTTAATCACAGCAAAGTTTTAATTGCTATCGACAATGGAACTTCGTGACTCCATACATATTAAAATCTATCGAAATGGAGATACAGTCAGTTGGCAAAGTTAATTAATGTATTGTTCTCGAAGTTTGTTGGAATAGATATACGAAATTGTTTATGTTGCTATCTAAAACAAAGTCATCAATAAACATTTTGTTTACGAACATTATTTACTTTCTGACAAAAAGAGTTAACATTCAATTAAAATAAGGTATGTATTTTAAATTATTTTTAATATATAGCTTTTTATCGCCGCTTTCCACGGGTTAACCCTTGAAGATATTGGTCCGTTAAGGAACGATTCTAAACGTTTTTTTTTTCATACAATTATCAAACACTAGCTGTTGCCCGCGACTTCGTCCGCGTCTATTTCTGTTATTATGATCGCGATTAAGAAGTTTTTAAAAGAATATAGCCTAAAGCCTATCGAGATAAATGAACTATTCAACACAAAAATATTTTTTTAATTCGAACCAGTAGTTCCAAAGATTAGTGCGTTCAAACAAACAAAGAAACAAACTCTTCAGCTTTATAATATTAGTATAGATTTTAATCCATAGAAACCTTTTCTTGATCATTACAAACTTAAAATAGAATTACCCAATTTAGCGCGTCCATACATTTTGGTGATTCATATTTATTTACATATACCTATATATAGATAGAGAGTTACAGGTTTAATATATGGTCAGTTATGTTTACCTATTCTAATTGAATTGTTAAAAGAAACAAAATTAAATTTGCTTACTGCAAAACGATAAAATTTTCTTTTAAGCATAAATAAATTTCATTTAATAAAAAATACCATCACAAGAGGCAGTAAAAGTCTGACGTGATTTTAAAAAATAAGTAAACAACAAGCAATCCATTTTGCGTCGGCGCTAAACAATAAATTTCCGTCAATCATCATTTACCGACTCAAACATTTAACGGTTAACGTTATAACGTAATAATCGTTAATGATACTGACTCTCCGATATTTTGACTCTGCTGTATGTATTAACTGAAAATAAACTTTGTTACATTTCTTACATTTGTACAGCAAAAGTGAATCAAGCTATGGATGGATCTATCTAAAGTTGTTGACGTCAGTTTGATCCAGCGGTCCCTTAGGCCTTTTACAAGACGAAAATATCTTACCCTCTTCATAAATAATAATGTAAAAGTTTGAGAAATTTCTAGAAACTTAAATGTTACAACTTGAGGGCTACAAAGAAAAGCTACAGCCGACAAGGCATCAAACCAAAAGATAACACAGTAAAGTATAGCGCCGCGCCCGGTATGCAAAGAATGCGGGTTCGAGTCCCGCCTGAGTCATAATTTTTCAAGTTTAAATACTGATATTATAATTGAACAATTGTAGGTACAGACAACGGCTGGCCAACCAACCCAAAAAGTTAAAGGTCATTGAATTCATTTTCAACTTTATGTCCAACAAGTAGAGATCAATATCAACTGAGAAATCTTTACGTTTTGGGTAGGTTGACGTGCTGCTGTCTGTACATATATTGCAGTGTCACAGTAAAGCAATGAAAAAGGATGATAATGAATTAGATAGTGTCACCTTTTAAGAGGGTGGACAAATAAGAAAGGGTAAATAAATAAGAGAGAAATTGAATAACAGTATTTTTATTATTTTATAGAAAAGAGGGTAGTTGGGTCGGCCCAGGTCACAATTGCACTCGGTCTTGGTCTAAGTAGCCTCACTCTCCTATGGCATTCCGGTCCGGTTTCAGGGTAGTCTCTTCCGTCCTTAGGTTCGTTAATCAAATATCCTCCGCAGTCCTCCAGTTCGGTATCCAATTCAGTTAGCCCCGACTGGGTTTTAAAATCCAAGATGTGTTCCTAGAACCATAAGGCACAGTAAGGACGCTGTATTTAGGACTAGCGAAGGGGAAGCGCTAGGATTGTGATGCAAGCTAGACTACTCACAAATTAACGTTTGCTAGGCGAAAAGAGATCTAGGCGGTATTTTTAAAAAATAAGCAGAATCGGTTACAGTTGCTAGGCTAAGGAAATACTAACTATGAAATGCAAACACAATTACAGTGATACTACTGTACGTTGCCCATTTATGACAGCAACATTCCTATAGGTATCTGTTTAAACCTACTGACCTGAAGTCAGGGCATCATCGTAACGATGTGTCATATGCAATACTTCAATATATAAACTTAATACAATGATATTACAAAGAGGGAAGATTTAATAAGAATGTTCGACAAGTACCAAGCAACTATCCAACCCAACAATCAACGATAACTATTTATTTACACGATTTAATATGCAAGAAAAAAACTGAGAATAACTTACACAAAATAGTAGGTAGGTTCAACAGTTGCATTCAAATTACGAAAAATGACGGTTACATTTATAATAACAAGCACTACTAAGCGTTTTAACAAATCAATTCACAACTCACCCAGTTTGGGAACACAAACACTAGTTTTTTTTTTAACAATTGAAATGGTTTAAAATAATACTGTAGGAAGCTATTGTCTTCGAGGATTTAGTCTGGCTAGTAGTACGTCCGCGCTTCAGATGCTCTGTCAGTGACCGGACCCAGACCGACCGACCGAGCGCCGTGAGAGTGAACGGCCGACCGGTTTCGCCGCCCAGCTAACTCATCGGTCGTGCGAACAATAGGCTTAATGAAGAGGTAGGTACTCGCTATATTTAAAAAGCATTGTCGTGTTTGTTTGTTTGTTTAAATAATTATTATTTTTAAAAGTTTAGTTTTAATCAAGAAATGCGTATTTTTAGTAGATAGTATATAACAAGTACAATGTTTTTTTTTTACAAATTTGTAACTCAATGTTACAATAGATAGATAGATAGATAACTCATTTATTTGCATCTCATACAACTACAACACACACAAACTGTTAACGCTGCATATAAATAAAAAGTACATCAATTTAAAACACGTACAAAAACAAAAGGGAATCAGAAAGAAAAAAAAAAGATGTGTACAAATGGGCAGCAGCTCAGCGATTCGTTTGCTTCGGGCAAACCACTGATTTTCAGCTACCACCCGATGACAAGCCTCAGGACGCGTTAGAGGCGACAGACGCGATGTGATCATGTGAATTCCATATATAAATTTATAAATAAATCAATAAGGAAACTAGTAATGCATGAAATAGTACCTATATAGTCAGATATACCTGCACAGTCCAATTATAGTATGTAACAAACTTCTTAATAAAAAAGTAATTTAAATGAAATGAAAAATGAAAAGGATTTTATTTTTAAAACTTAATAGTTATCGCGTTTTCAAATAAGAAATACCAGAACGAATCATTAACTGTTTTAATTTATATTTATAAATTTCGAATTCATATGTAAACTGAAACTTAATATTCGGATGAAATTCTACTGAGCTTGTTATTATTACTGATACTTGTATGTACACGTGCCGTCACTAAAAATGTAGCGCCACACCTTCTCTTCCTGTGGGTGTAAATAAATAAATAATAAATAAATAAATTAATATTTAAGACATGCCACACTGGGCCACACAGAGCCATCTAGTCCCAAATTAAGGTACTATTAAGTACCCTGTCGTATGGGGTACTAGACAACCGATAAACTTACTTATATATATTTTTTTGTAAATACATGCTTACGAGTATAATACATAGAAAACATCCAGACCAGTACAAACAGACATGTTCATGCACACAAATATTTGTACTGTGCGGGGATCGAACCCGCGACCCATGGCTCAGAAGCAGCGTTAACTACCGCTGATCCAAATGGTCGTCAAATAGGTAGGGTGTTATAAAAAGGCGAGTGAAGGAGCACTGCCAGAAGAGAAAGGACTGCAGCGTCTAGTACACTAAATTGATATTTAGTTCATCATCATCATATCCGCCGAACGACGCCCACTGCTGGGCATAGGCCTCCCCCAAGGATCTCCACAACGATCGGTCCTGTGCTGTCCGCATCCAGCAGCTTCCCGCGACCTTGATCAGATCGTCGGTCCACCTTGTAGGGCCTGCCTTGTGTAAATAGATATTTAGTTATCTTTGCCAAAAGTTTCACTTCGCTAATCTATTCATAAATTAATACTCATACGATTTAACCAACATTTACGCGTATATTCCTTTACGATAGTAGGTGAAGATGAGTGTTGATGTACGTCGGAAAGGGGCCTCTTAAACCTACACCCGTGTCACAAGTCCCGGGAGCTACTCGGAGTTTCTCTTTCTGCCACACGACGGACCCGGCACCCGCACGGTGAATCCATGGAATGCTTAAGAAGTTTGTCTCTCTCATCATCATCATGTCAGCCAAACGACGATACCAACTGAACATAATTCTCCATTAAAGATCTCCACGCCAATCCCGCATCCCGCAAAGCCCACATTTGTCCAGCAGTGGTAGGTTTAAATATTGGGACGTGTAAAAGCCCCTCCAGGGGCTTATTTGCAGTAATAAGACTGATTTTACTGATTTAAAATCCATTGGTCTAGCTAGGGGTTAATATACCAAGATCTCGGGGTCCCGGGTTCGATCCCCGGGTCGGCCAACAAAAATTTTCGAATTTTGGAACATTGCTCTAATTTGTGATCGTCGACCCGCATTTGGCAAGCGTGGTGATTATGCCAGTACCATCATTGCTAAAGTAACTTGAATTCAATGATGGAGGCCTTTTCCCTGCAGCGGGATGATTATAGGCTGTTAATTTTTGCTTTACTGATTTAATCACCTGCTTGTCGTGCTTGACGTTCCACCTGGTAGGGGTCTACAGATCAAGTCAAACTTACCGTTAAATACCGTAAAAGTTGTGAACATTAAAAATATAATTTGAGGACCTACCTTTTTATCGTCGGTTAAAAACCTGCAGGTATATTAATCTCTAGAAGTTCCTAGGAAAACTTTTCCTGAGCGCTATTTCCCAACGTCAAAGGTAAGGAAATTGAGAGCCAACCGCCGCGCAAGTAAAGTTAACTTGATAAGGCAAGCGAAACTAAGAATGTGTCACTTTTAGTAGGGGGTTTTATTTTGTGTTATCAGTAAACTCCTTTAAAACAGAATGACTTTTTCCGCGCCGTCTAAATTGTTTATGGTCGTATTTTAGAGCCCAAGGTATGAAATATAAAATGTAGATCAAGTTTTTACACGAAAATATTTTTCGCAACATAGTTTTCAATGTTTAGGAATATGAATCGAAAATGTATAACTATTATAATGTAATTGTTTGACGACAGTCGCTAATAAAGCAGCATCGTAAGGGTACGTGCCATTTCTTCTCCTTACACGCATTATCTGAACGCACACACATCAACCACACCTGTGAAGATATGAAGGGAAAATCAAAAACTTATGAATAGTATCGTAATGAATGAATGAGATGCGCATCGCGTAAAGAGTGTGTTGCGATGTGGCCAAATCCAATGCTTTTTCCTGACATTTTTGTACTGGGCTATACCAAAAGAAAATATCAATTATTTTTTGTCTGGTAGATTGCTGTATTAAAATTTGTATGGTGATTTAAATTCCGTCCTGTATTATTCCTGTATATCACTGTATAACTGTCGCTCGCGTCTTCGGCGCGTAGAATCTGATGTTATCTAAGTAGCCCGAGTACAGTGATCAAGCTCCAAATTTTAATCTATTCCCACGCCAAAGGAGATGTCCCAAATTGTATGGAGGCTAGGCCCACAACCTGTACACATCGCCAAAAGTTAGAGCAATATACCTAGAACACTTCGTTATTATCCAAATTATTTAAATTGGCTTCGTTTAATGGCTTAAACAAAAATAAACTTAATAAAAATAGCAATACTAAACAACAAAAACTATCATGGCGGAAGATTACACTTTGATGACATCTGTCAGTTTTGACAATTTCAAAATCGCTTATCTCGATTCGAACAAGTGATTTTGTTTGCTTACTTGTGCTTGTGCTAAGGAAATCTGACAGCTACTGACATTTAGAGTTTATGGTTTAGGTTTTTTTTCGTCAAACGCTATCTTGTATGTCTAATTGAGAGGGATATTTATTAGATTGTATTTTATTTTTGAGCCGCTAAATTATACGTTATATTCAGTTTTTTGTATTTTTTCAAAACTCAGTAGATTTTTCTTGATTTTTTAGAATACTGTACAATGTCTGGGCCTGTTATGGGACATCTCTTTTCAGATTCCAGATTTGTTCAGTGGTTTTGGCTTGGTTAAGTAACAAAAATTCATCCAAACATTCTCATTTACAAAACTAGCTTTTCATCCGCGGCTCTGCCCGCGTGAATTACACTTTAAATCGCGCGTGTGGAAACTTTTGCCCAACAGTGAGATAACAAATAGCCTATTTTCTTATATTACCTTCAAGAATATGTGTACAAAGTTTTGCGTGAAAGCGTAACAAACAGACTTACAATATCATTATATAAACTTGAAAAGTTTTGTCTCAGGCGGGACTCGAACCCGCATCTCCTCGCATGCCGGGCGTGTGCCATACCATTAGGCCACCGAGACACTGCGACACGGCGCGAATTTTGAGGAGATGCGGGTTCGAGTCCCGCCTGAGACAAAATTTTTCAAGTTTATATACTGATATTATAAGTGCAATTAAGTTGCTAAAATATCAAATAAAGTAAACAGACTTACATTCCCATTTATAATAGTAATAAGATACACTTTGGAAATCCTTAACAACGTGAATCCTTTATAAGCAATAAATAGCATTTTACATAATCTTGCTGTGAAAATACTCGTTTTTAGTTAAGAATCAAGAACGACCTTACGTTATAATAACTTTTAAATTGTGTCGTTTTATTTCTCGATATTAATAAAAGCTACAGGTGACGCTTGATCGTCAAACATACGTTACCTTACCACATACCTAGTTGTAGTCTCATTTCAAAAATAAATAATTAATTTCAAAAAAGGTACGTCTTTTGTGTCGTAACCGTCTCGCATTTGACACGTTTTTTATTACTCACTACTATTTCTTTTACGAACGTGACGTTATCATAAAATTTTCTCAGAATTGAGATGCAGTCTTCTCTGACAATACCCAGGTTTATTGCTTGGCTTGTTGAAAGAATTCTATCGGTGGCATTCTTCGAAAGTGCCTTTGCCTTGTCTTCGAACCGTTTTACGGCATTGACATTTTGAATGCTACAGTTTTACGTTTCTCAGAAAGATACGTTGTGACGGTAAAGTTGGATGACCTAACCTACTTTTTCCAACTCTATCTAGAGTGTAGACTAGTTTCTTTTATTTGAAAAAAACGATAAAAATAAGTAAAGTAATGGTCAAGGCCTCCATCATTGAATTATAGTTACCATCAATGGTACGGGCCCAATCACCACGCTGGCCAAAATGCGGTTTGGTGTCAAACCCAAGCAATGGACAATGTTGCCTGGCCCGGGAATACATCCCAGGACCCCGACATCTTGGCCCGGTACTTGAACCAGTTGACCAATAGGGCGTTGAAAAACAACAGTGGCCTCTAAATCTACACTTCTACACTAATCTACATTTCTTTGAGTTTGTGTATGTTTGTAATAAATAAACTCAAAATCCACTGAACTGATTTTGATGAAATTTTTTACGATGGTCGATTAAACCTTGGGCAAGGATATAGGCTAGCTAGGATTATTAACCAACTTTAAAAAAGGGGGATGATGTTATTTTATTTAATAAAAAAAAACAAAAATAACGGATACCGCAGACAAAGTCGCGATCAACAGCTAATAAATAAAATTAAAAACTTATTACAAACATTTTACTGACACTAAACGTAAAAATTGGCATATTTGAGTTGGTGCAAAACAAGAAATCACCGATTACCATCATCACAGATAAGATAATACTATCATGCACCGAAAATTACTGGCTGATGTTATCCGTAATTTTTTTTGGTAGGAGGTTATTTTTATATATTTTCTCAGTTCTGTAGAAAAAATATGTAAAATGTATTACCATGTTGTTAAACTAATTAAAACAATGTTACCTATTCTTTCGTTAACGGGAATTCAACGCCCTAAAAACATTTAAACTAAAACGCCATCAAAACATTATGTCTAAACATTTAAAAAAATGTACGAGTATTACTTATTAACCTTTTTTGTCGGCATTTGTTTTTTTTTTTCTTAGTAATACCCAAAAGTAAAAAGTAAGTTACAGCCTATAATCATCCCACTTCAGCCTCCATCATTGAATTCAAGTTACTATAGCAATGATGTGTAGGTACTGGCATAATTACCACGCTTGCCAAATGCGGGTTGGTGATCACAAACCCGAGCAATGTTCGAAAATTCGAAACTTTTTGTTGCTCGACCCGGGGATCTAACCCGGGACCCCGAGATCTTGGCCTGGTATTTAAACCACTAGACCAACGGGGCGTTTATCTATACTAATATTATAAAGCTAAAGAATTTATTTGTTTGTTTGAACGCGCATATCTCAGGAAGTCCTGGTTCGAATTTAAAAAATATTTTTGTGTTGGATAGTCCATTTATTGAGGAGCATTAGTGAAAAATGTTGCAAAATAATCGCGATCATAATAACAGAAATTGACGCGAACGAAGTCGCGGGCAACAGCTAGTATGTTTATAATACCCATATAAATTAATATGTTTGTACATTGATACAGGTAATATGTTTTATACGTTTTCTATCAGAAGTGAACTTGGCTCTTATATAACAGCTACCATAGCGAATTCGAATTCGCCGCAGCAAACTCTGACGAAGCTGTCGTTACTCGATTGTGTCAGTTAGAAGTTAGCCCACAAGTAGCTTAATCTTTTTAACGTTCAACGCTTTGAAGAGGATATAGTGTCGTACTGGATTCTAGTCGATGTATTTTTATCGATATATATTTTTTTAAGCTATTGCATAGCTTCTATCGCTGGCCTTGAGCGTGGAGACCGAATCCAGAAATTCCGTAACGAAAACAACCTAACGGCCTCCGACCGGCACAGCGGTGATACTTTTTAGTTTTATAATTGCATAAGTTGATAAAAAATGCTATGCAATAGCTTTACCGCGGCAGTCTCCGAGTGCCACACGTCTTTTTTTATTTACACTTTATTGCACAATAATAAAATATAGTACAATAGGCGGACTTAATGCTAAAAGCATTCTCTCCCAGTCAACCATTGGGCCAAACAGAAATAATACAGGCGGTGCAAAAAGAGAGAAAGAAAAAAAAAAGATAACAATCATGAAAGTAAATTATAACTACTATTAATAAACTTACACATGTATACTTTATTTGATATTTTAGCAATTAAATTGCAATATTTATGTTACACATATATAATAAATATATAAACATACATAAATACATATACGTAAATGATTGCACACAGAATTTGCACTTATCGTATCAGTGAGAAACGTATGAGAAAAAAAAAAGAAATTAGTCCTTATAGTGACTTTGCAAAGCCTTCTTATACGAAAGTTTTGAAGAAGATTTTCTAATTTTAGAAGGCAGTTCATTCCCAAGTCGTACAGCTGTCAGAACGTCAGATATAAAACCAGAAGTATGACGAGGAGTAAACAACTGAAGCGTATCAGCAGAACGGAGATTTTTATCATGCGTAGTATGAAGGAAAGCAAATTTTTCTTTAAGATAAGATGGAGATTTGGGATCAAAGAAAATCGAGTAAAGGACGCAGAGAGCTCGAACATTCCTGCGGAGCCTGATAGGGAGCTAGTGAAGCTGGGAGCGAAACTTGGAGACATGGTCAAATTTGCGAAGGCCGAAAATGAAGCGAATACAGCTATTAAGGAGGCGATCTAACTTGTTAAGAAGATCTTGTGAGATGTTGGAGCAGCATACGTCCCCATAGTCGATAATAGGCAGGATCAGAGACTGCACAAACAAGGTCTATATTATGTAACAGAAGAAGTTTTTTGACGAATTTTTTTTTTGTTTTTAAACTAGCCATTCGTCTATTATCTGGGAAACATTGTATCTTTGAAGAAATACATTTTGAAAAAATATGTATGTTAGAATGTTTTGTCGATTATGTACCTAATATAAACTTTCAGATCGCTGTTCATAAAGATATAAAATATGTGGAAAGTACATATTGTTTTTACTACTAGACTGTTATTAATTCAGCTAAATAAATGTAAGGATTTCGTTCAATATAGAATCGCGTATCTATAAATATGAGTTATGGCGTCATGGACCTTTTTAAGACAACGGTAAAGAACCACTGCATTGTATTTAGGCACAGACAAAGCGGTCCTGGTAATGTGGTTAAGGTGCCTAGGTACTGGTGTTAACGAGCGGAAATTATTAGCAAAATATTTTTTTTTATTTAGTTATGCATTTTGGCAAAGTGAATTTTACAAAAAAAGCATTGCTGACAAAGCCGAAATCACCAATATTTATACTTCAAGCAATTTGTAGCATAAAAAATATTGCGCTACCTTTTATCGATAATCGATTTTAATAAATGTTGCGCATCCCTAACCTCAAACGAAGGTATATGTGGGTAGTTTGCTCTATTTCTTTTGAAGCCATTTGACCGCCGCCGGCTCAAAAACTTCGAAGCTCAATTTCCGCGAGGGAATGACCGTTATAAGTTTTTCTCGGTAACTACAACTCATTTAGGTTCGCTTGTAGCAAAGGTTTTCTGATTAGGATTCTGTTATATTTCACAACATATACAGGGTGTTAGGTAAATGGTGTAATAAGCCAAAACCAGCCTATGTCAACATATGAATAAAAATACGTAAAGTCAGAAATTTGATATCATCATTTAAAAAAGAAAAATGTTTTTTCTTAAATGATAACATTTGTCAAATTTTTGAATTCACCATAGTATTATATTTATATGCATATGTTAACATACCTAAGCTGGCTCGGCTTGTTACACCAATTACCTAACACGTTTTAATGTGTTTTATAAAGGATTATATTCCATGAAGAAAATTACCATAACTTGGCGACTAGTAGAGCTAAACGCGAGTTTTATAATGTACATAAATCTATGTCAGACTCCAAAAAACCAAGCCAAAAAAATATATGTTAGTCTTCAGGATATACTTTAGTATAATACTGTTCTCAAAACACGATACAACTAATTTGACTCGATAGAAAAAAATCAAGAACATGCCTCTAAAAAAATTTTATAACTTACTTAAGTCCTAGTAAAATACACGTAATCATTATAATCTTTTGATATATTGTATAATAAACGATAATCTCTTATAATACAGTTCCAGTTTTTTAATTTAATGTATGCATTTTCCGAAAATCGCTAATTCTCATTTTCTAGGATGGAAGTTGATGGAACGCATGCATGTGTGCGTGAGCGGCCGTGTACCGATTAGTACAGGCTGATGCCTGATGCTAGGTGGACGTGTCGCGCTTTTCGGCTTACATTTTTCTAAAGAAGCATAGAACCTGTTTATTCGACTGGCTCGATAACAATCACCTTGGTGTTATGGCGAACAAGTCTAGTATACATCCTACAATTCACAAGTTCGAATCTCTCCTGAGAAAACTATTTTTTTTATTTTAAACAAAAAACAGTTTTTTTTCTTTTCACAAGCTGAGACGAAAATGTTGAAAGTTTTTTTTATGCGTTAGTTCAAAATTTGAATGAATTTTATTGTATTTAAAACTGTACCTTATAAATTTGCCTAATTTCGTTTAATTTTCCAGAAAAAGACTTCGTCTTATTGATAGCGAATAAAAGTTTTATATAATGATGATTTTGTATATAAAAGTGAATTCAGATTTTTTTTTGCTTTTACATAAATATACCTACCTAAAACTATACTAATATACAACTTGTAATAGCAAAAAAGATAAAAATATATGTTTTTAAAACAAAAATAAACATTTGAATAATAGAAAGTGGAATAGGTGTAACTGCTGTGATGCTGTAAGCGAATCATTGAGCTATATTCTGCCGTGCTAGCGATATCGGCAGTAAGTATGATTTGCACAGTTTGGAGTAAATGACGTCTAAAAATTTTGTGCATTTTTATGTAGTTACAAAAGGTATTTACTTATTAATATTTCTTCATTTATTAAACAAGCTTTACATAATTGATTTGCTTGGGTGGACCAAGCAAGTCGATGATATCATATCTATGTTATTAATTTCATTAAAATTAAAAATATATACGAGCATTAGTTGGTTACTAAAAATTCTTCGTCCTTCCATTAAAAATGCAGGCGTCTTAAAAAAGTACTTAAAATGTTATTGGCTTTTACTAACAATGATATTAAAATTGGCATTAGCTGTACTTAATACTAAATGTTGAAAGTTTTTTTAATGCTTTAGTTCAAATCATAAAATTAATTTTATTGTAGGTATTTAAAACTATAACTTATAAATTTGCCTAATTTCGTTTAATTTTCCAGAAAAAGACTTCATCTTATTATTATTGATAGCGAGTAAAAGTTTCATGTCATGATGATTTGTCTATAATAGTGAATTCAGTCTTGTTTGATTTTTTTTACATTTTTGGATTAATTTTTATTTTATACTTTTTTAAATATCGTTTGGTAAAATTATAAAAAAAATACGGTAAGCTACAAATATGCGTCTTCTTGACTCTTGACCTTAGAGCATTATCTAAGTATTGACTCTAGAAAGACCGCGAAAAATATTAGGTCCTTACCTACTTATGAAATTTTAGTTTGGTATGGTAGGAACTTACGTAAAACTTGTAATAAAAAAAATGGGTGGAACTTAGTCAATCATCAATCAATAATAAAATATACCTATTTATTTAATCAAAGTATGTACCATTGTTATCTATGCACTTTTGCCATCTCATGGGTAGTTCATTAATCACTTTACTAAAAAAAATCATTCGGACGACAATCAATAAAAAAAATCTTTGAAGACTGTTTGTACTGCCTCATAGGAGTTGTAATTTTTTCCTTGCAAGAAATTATCTGAATTTCGAAAAAAATGGTACTCAGTTATTGAAGTAAGGTGTGGGGAGTCTGGTGGATGTCTTAAAACTATAGTAATATAAAACTTATACATAACAAAAAAGTTAAAAATATATTTTTGAAACAAAAATAAACATTTCAGTAATAGAAAGTGGAATAGGTGCAACTGACCTGTGATGCTGTAAATCATTGAGCTATATTCCGCCGTGCTAGCGATATCGGCAGTAAGTATGATTTGCACAGTTTGGAGTCAATGGCGCCTTTAAGCTTTCTTAATTGTGATTGTTGAAACGTATTTATAACACAAATAAAGAATTTGTATGTTCTTTAATTAATTAGCTTTTTATTCATTAGAACGATTTAAGATGAGAAAATACTTTTTATACCTAGCCTGAAACGAACAACCTTACTATAGATTGCTTAGTTTATCAGGAATCAGTACTGAGTTACTGTTGTGGTGATAAGCAACGCATTCTAATATTAGGTTTAAGCTTAGGAATAGAAACTAAAACTGTAGTAACAAAAGGTGTTTACTTATTAATATTTACTCATTTATTAAACAAGTTTTACATAATTGATTTGCGTGGGTGGACCAAGCAAGTCGATGATATCATATCTATGTTGTTAGTTTCATTAAAATTTAAAATACAGGGTGTTTCAAAAAAATGGGTAATGACTGAAGGGTGTTGCATAATCTCCTTTGATGAGTCCTTAGTAAATTTCTTATATTGATAGCACTAAATTTTAAAATCGAGTAAAAATAATGTTTAATAATAATATCGATAACGTGCAGCACACCACTAATTCAGGTTCATAACCCTACTAGGAGTAATAATAACCAACCACCTCCTCCCTCCTGGTTATCTTTTCCGTATTCACAAACATGGAATAGCCGACAATAAGTCATGTTCGCCTAGTACATTTTTATCCCTATACACAGTACACACACGCACATACTCAAAGTTCGATTTTTTACGTACGAGACAAAATCAAACAAATAAACGGAAAATAACTAGCACAGAACACAACCATTTTATTATGACGGTTCCGTCAATTCAATTAATAAAGTTTATTTCGAAAGTATTATGACAGTTTAGGTACTTTACCTACAATAATGGCTCAAAATGCTGTCCGCCTTGATAAGGCCTGTGTTGCATTTCGCACCATTGTAGGCGTTATGATAGCGAACACAGACCGCACACGGTTTTCCATTTCAGACACTATATGGCAGTCCATAAAATAAACTTTATCCTTCACATAACCCCACAAAAAAAAAGGCCAGTGGCATAAAGCCGGACCTGGTGAACGCAGCCTCATCCGTCCAAATTACCCGGTTTACGTAGTTGGAGTCGGCCTCCGGCTGCGCGAAATACCACTCGCAAAACGTGATCCGAGGCGCGAAGTCATTCGGAATTAGTTCATGGGTACGACGGTCACGGTAGTGTTTACCATCATCTTTGAGTATTCGCCACACTGAAATATGGCTCATGTTGAGTCTCGCTCCGGCACACCTTGTACTGGTCGTCGGTTCACTTTCGAAAAGCTGCAGAACCTCTTCTACACGTTCTTCATTAGTATTCGGACGCCCACTGCCACCCGAACGATGAAAGGAACCCGTAGAGTGGAGACGAGTTACCATGTTGTGAAAGCACCGATACGACGGCAGGCGTCGCCTTTCAACCGCCGGCCTACCATCGATGAATCTTTCCCGATAAAGACCCCGTGCTCGAGCTAAATTTCCATCAGCTCGACCTACACACAGCATCATTTCATAGTATTCTGCATTAGTAAACACAGACATTTTCATAACACACACGTAAACACAGATTTCGCAACGAAAACGCTAGTAAATCACACCGAACACGCACAAAGCAAATGAACGACTGAAGTACCTACTTTGTTGCCAACTGCTACTTAAAAATTTGCCTAAAATAAAAAGAAAATTCAAAATTTAGCCCAAAAAGTAGCTTGAAGTATGTACCTACGCAACTAGTTTTTAGTTAGATTGGGATAATTTTAATCATCCCGTCTTATTGATTACAATAAAACAATCGATTTCTTAATTTTATTTGTAAAAACACTAATTTCAGATAATAATTTATCTAATCTACCTACTACGAAAACCAAATGTATTCATGCGTAAAAAGGTGTTAGAAAAAGTAGCTAAAAGTTTTCGAAAAATGTAGCTAACCAACACCATAATGGCTACATCTAGCCACTAAGTAGCAAAATTGGCAACACCGCAAAGAAGACCGCCTCGCCGCCTCGCGTCGCCGCAAAGCGGGCGGCTCGCCGGCAAACTATCATGGCGGAGATTTGTCGGCGCTTGTGTCGGCGCGCGGGCGCAATCCATTGTTCTCGTTGTCTTGGCAACGAGTGCGCCCTGGTACTCGGCATAAAAACTAGTAGAAAAGAGAATCATCTTTTATCAAAAAGTGTCCGTCAAAAGTCCAGGAACAAATTACAAGATGGCGCTAAAGTAGAAATGTAAAGATTTTAAAAATTGAGTCACTAATTTTTAGAGTAACATTTTGATGCATGGTTTTCATAGTTGTAATCTAAAAAACCTATTAAAAGGCGTATTACAGGCAAACAAAATAATTTATTATCAACAGTACAATATTAAATTAGAAACAACTAGAAAAAACATATTTTCAACAAAATAAAACGTAGATTTTAACTTCAGTATCAAAGTAATAGGTGAAAAACGTATTATTACTGTTGTGGGTCGAAAACAATAATCGCAATATTCATATCGTTCCAATTCCAATCTAAACTAGCGCCACCTGTAATTTGGTATTTACAACAGGTGGACACTTTTTCTCATGCATGATGGTTCTCTTTTCTACTAGTCTTCATGTACTTAGCTATTAGTGGTCGACAACAGTTGGTAACGTGTTTTTTAGTTTTTAAAAGATTCAATTTAGAATTTCTTTTAAAACTTATTAACATTATTTCTAAACTTAATTGCAAAAATAAGGTGTGCAAAACATAGACGTATGCAAAAATAATTTTCTTATACCTAGTTGAGTTTAGTTTACGTAAGGTTCTGCTTCTCGTGCTGGTGGCATATCACGTTAACAGATTTACTTAAGTTAGTTAAATGGATTACAGAACGTAAAAGCTGTTGCTATTTTATGTAAGTCTCGATAGCCAGTATTTTTTTTAAGTAAGGTAATTTTTGATTTTCATACAACAATTGATTCGATTCGATTGATCAAGCGATCAACCAAGTATTCAAGTAAGTTAATCTAACTAAATTTTTTATGATGAATGAGACAATTTGTTGTCTTATGATGACCTGCTTTTATCACTTGCATCCTAGGTGTAGTTAATCAAATTGTCATCTGCAAAGTTTAATTTAATTAAAATACAACAAAATTTCAAAATGTTGTTGATCCCTTTCGTCTGTTTGGTTCCGCAAGAAATTGTAAAAACTAAAATTCGTGGGCGGGAACAGTGATGTTGTCCTAGTACTCCATTCCCGTAAACGCCTTAATCTAGTGATTCGAGTATGGAACTCGGTGACCGAAGGTTCTAGGTTTGATTTCTAGGTCGAAAATAAAACATCAAATGTTAAAATAGCGGCTCATAAAGTCTGACACCTGGGTGTATCATTGCATACAAGCCAAGAAAAATGGAGTTCTCTTACTTCATTCTGCCGGTTATTTTAACGATATTAAGTGTATGGTGTATGCTCAAGGTCAATTTACAATGTATTTTACCCGATTTCCAAAAGTGACGATGAAGTTTTTTTCTTAGCTTCGATCTTGTTTTTTCAACAAACAAATTAACTAATTAAATAATTATTGAGGATTGGCAGCTTAAGGTCGGAAATAAAAAAGTTTTTATTTTATACGGAACACCCTAAAGAATCGTTACCAGGAGTAGCAGACAGGAGTAAATTTATCTATGATTTATGAGGTTATTGACTCGCGCAGCTGATGGAACATTGTAGAAATTTCGATAAATTCATAACGATATTTTTTTAAAACTTCGATATAAGTTTTTTCCGAAACCATGACAGCTAGAACAAAAGGGACAGCGCCAGTTATTTCAGTTTAATTCTCTTTCTATGGCGTTTCAGGCATTACCCGTTTTTTTGAAACACCTTGTATATACGAGTATAAGTTGGTTACTAAAAAGTTTTTACCTACAAATGATATTAAAATTGGCATTAGCTGTACTTTGTACTATCGAATAAAAATAATAGCCTTTTAATCGTACAAACAATACAAATCAAAATTTGAGATCAAAATAAAACGTAACATAACTACTTATAAAAAAAAATCTTCCTTTTGTATTATGATATACTCTTTAACTCCGTAGTATTGCATTATCTCTTTAACTCCGTAGTATTGCAAAGCTCAGGTGCGTTTATTATAGCAATAACCTTTTCTGAACTTGTTTTTAAACCGTCTTTACTGATTAAGTAGCCGAGGTAGGTAATACTATCATTTAAGAATTCACATTTTTCTTCTTATACACGTAAATGCAATTAGCACAGGTAATCTGAATTCCAGATGCATGTATCAAATTCGGTTCAGCGATATAGACTTAAAGAATATTGTTAACATAAGCAACGACACCGTCATTCTGATTGAGTTGACGTAAAGTATAATATGATATATAACTTTATAGATTAGGAAGTAGTTTACTAGGACTACGTCTGCACTATGTTAGTACCAGAATATCACTTTCAAAGTTCATTTGAGATATGTCAAGTAACAAGTCATCATAATTACTTCATATACATACTTCTAATGTTCTGAGTAATGACGTTAAAGTTAGTATGAGAATTCGGTAAGACGTCGTTTACGTAAAGATTTCAGTAGAACATTATTTTCCCATACTATCTACCGAGTTACTGCTCATATTCTAAATAAGTAATATCTAATAAAAAATACGTTTTGTTTAATATATGTATCCACAGCATATTTATTTACTGCTGATATTTTAAGTAGTTAGTACAGAATACAAAACAAGCTTTACATAGAATATTCACAGTATATGCAGATACTGCATTTATCTAAAGTAATAATAATATCCTAGCCATATATCTTTGCTTGTAAGGCCAGCGTAATAGCGTATACTAACTATTGTTAGGTTATAGAAAATATTTCGCATTTTTGACTTACTGCCCTTATCTTTAACAACATTTGTCAGTTCCCATTAAGATATCAAAATGGCTGTCAGCTTATCTGATAGAGCTTTTTATGCTTATTCTCGATCACTATAAAACTCATTTTTACCAAAATTGGAGTTACTGCCGTTATTGCTAGCACGGCAGTATTAATAATAGAGGTGCCATTGCGTAATTTTATTTGTACTTTTTTAAACACTTGTTTTCATACATGAACCATAAAAGTAACATAATAAATAATGCACGTCTACGTTATTTACCCATATTGTCCAAATCATATCTAGGCTTGACCGATTTTGATGAAAGTTTGATCCCAGCACTGTATTAGATAAATATTAACAAATATCAACACTAAAAAAAAAATATTTTAAAAAGATTACTTCGGTTATAATATTAACTTTTCTTTTAGTTTATGTATTAATTATGATGAATTATCTAATTTGTTGTGTCAATTATCAAGAAAACATCGTGTCATTAATTTCGAAATGGTTAAATATTTTTAAATCATGTCGAAGCCGTTTTTTTTTCTTTTTAGTAACATTGTTAATGTTCAAAACAATAACATTAAAACAAACAAGTATTCTGCTTTTAAATAAGTTAAGATAGGTACTTTGTCAATTTTTTATTGCTCCTTCCCTCCTTTTATTATTCCTTGTTGGTTGTCGTAATAAAATAAAATAAATATTGCTTCTAGAGACATTGAAAAAAAGATAGTTATGCCATCTATTAGAAAATCATGGCGTCATTTCGGGATGTGCTTTAAAATATAGCAGCCAAGAATATTGCCGTAGGCGGCGTTGACGACGTTTGTTTAAATGTGTGCTTACGATTCTCAAGGCCACTTAGGTCTACTAGTCCTCTTGACGACCTCCGTGGCGGAGTGGCGTACACGCCGGTTTTCAAGGTGTCGCCTGCTCCGAGGTCCCGGGTTCGATCCCGGACGGGTCAATGAAGAAAAAAAAGTGTTATTCTACATTTTCGCGGGTCTGGGTGTTTGTGGTACCTTCGTTGTTTCTGGTTTCCAAAATACGAATGCTTTAAATAGTTATTCAAATTGGGGTCAGAACAATGTACTCGTATGTGATGTTGTCCACATTTATTTATTTATTATTTATTTATTTATTTAACAAGTGACTGTGTGGTTTCAGCAGAAATGACATCACTGCTTCTCACCCCATAGCGCATAGGTTTCGTAAGAAGCGAGTTCAGAAACTTTTCGACTGTCCGATTTTTAATCAAAAAATTGTATTATTAATTTACACTAGAAATTGAATAACTTGAAAAACAGTTTTAAAAAAATTAAAAAGCTGTTTCATCTTAGCCGTTTGTGAAATATGTATTTAAAAAAAATATATCTCTCAGATTGAAATGAAAGCTAGACTTACGGCTTTTAGTTCGCGTTTGTTTTGGTTTAACCCGACGTTACAAACACTTTACAGCGTTTATGGTAACGGACAGATATCTGCTCAGGGTTACGCCAAAATAAACGTGATTTTTAATCCATAAACATATCTTTCATTTCAATGTATTATAGTGTTCGCGTAAACTCAAGAAAACATTATATCACTCAGATGTTGGAGGTACTATCCGAAAACATTGATTAGACACCGTAAGCTTACAGCGTAGTCATAAATAAATTTGTCACCACACCAAATGTCTTGGTAGCTCAATAATAGATCAGTCGCCTGGTAATCTGAAGGTTGTGGGTTCGATTACCACCTCCGGTAGTCGAAAAATGTTTATTCGAGAAATTGTTTTTACATAAAATATGGCTTGTTAGTGGCGAATTAATTATTTCTTGTCTTTGTCCACAGGTGATCCCAGCCATGTTCCACACGGCCAGCATATGGCTGACCCTCGCCCTGGCCGTCCAGAGGTACATCTACGTATGCCATGCACCCGTTGCCAGGACGTGGTAAGTCTAAATGACCTTATTTAATAACTAGCTGTTGCTCGCGACTTGTATAAATAAATAAATAAATATTTAAGACATGCCTCACTGGGCCACACAGAGCCATCTAGTCCCAAATTAAGCTACTATTAAGTACCCTTTCGTATGGGGTACTAGACAACCGATAAACTTATATAAATACTTTTTTTTTTGTAAATACATACTTATAATACATAGAAAACACCCAGACCAGTACAAACAGACATGTTCATGCACACAAATATTTGTACTGTGCGGGGATCGAACCCGAACAGTACATAATTGTATTTCTTGGAATTTTGAATTTACAGTACATAGTAGATTTTACGACTTATCGGTTAAGGAAATCTCATCAATAAATCAATTATTACAATAAGTCGTTCATTTAATATGCCTATCTAGCAAATGCTAAACGTTTATCCGGTTGATAGTCATACAAAGTAACGACGCAGGTGTATGCAAGTTATTTCTGTCTTTAATCAATATAATTGACTGAGTACGTAATTGTTATTTCAACAAAGTATAACAAGTTTAACAGCACTCAAAATAGATAAATAAATGCACCTATCAACAAAGCTCCCTCAAATTCGTTTTCGTTGTTACGTAGTACATTGATCCCACGGGAACCGTCGCTTTTCCCGGGATGAAAAGTAGCCTGAAAAGAAATATATGTTATTCCAGCCAATAAACTAACACAGCGCCAAATTTCATTCAGATCCGTTGGATCGTTTCAGCGTGAAAGAGTAACAACATTACCTTAGTACACAGTACCTTAAACTGAAACGATGAGTGGGAATCCTTTTTGATACATTTGGTTTATTATGATCGTGTTAATGTGGATAGCATCTCATGCATTGTACTGATCCCAAAGCAAGTGATTTGTAAGGCATTTATTTTTGTGGAAATTATAAACAAAAGTACTTACCACAAACACCCCGACCCAAGAAAATGTAGAAAACCATTTTTTTAAACGTCCAGGAATCTGCATGAGTTGCCATAGAAGTAAAATAAATAGATACTATGTGCTATCTACCCATTATAATTCCATGGTCAAATCAAATGTCTTCCAAACACCCCTGAAATGTTGACTTTGATTCCAACAAATCCAATTCGTCGTTTCCAAGTTTCTGTTTTTCTGTTCGCCAGTGTAAGTAGTAATTACTTTATTAAGGTCAAGTCCTGAAGTTCCTTAGGGATCATTTGTCTCCTTTAGGGAAATTCGTTCGTATTCGATAACACGATTAATGAAAACGATCACTCGTTTGCTTCAGATTCAGTTAGTTTAGGCCGACCATTTGTTTTAGACGGAGGGACCGGGTGCAAAACAATGGTTTTGTTTGTTAACAATAACAACCTAACTCTCTCTATTACTTGACATAATGTCCTAGGTGCCCAATATGGGGCAGAGGACATTCACATTAGCCCTCCATCACGTTCGGTAATGAGCTTCGCGTTTGATTTCACTCCAAGTCTTGCCGACATCTGTATATATACATACACCAGCTGTTTCCCTGTGTTTGTGCTCAATTTCAATCCAAACGCGCGATCGAGTAACAATCATCCATCCAAATGCATACCGGGTGCGGTGCTTTGTCCAATTAAGCTACCGAGACATTACGACGCAGTGCCAATCATTAAGAATGTTTTTATGGCTATATGCACGGGTTGAATACTGATATTGAGTTTATTTTCATACTGCAAAAACGTGCTGTGCGGGCTATTTACGGCCTTCGACCCCGTGGCTCTCTAAGAGAGCTATTCAAAGAGATCATGCAACATACTTACAGTTGCATCTCAATACATTTTCGAAAACATTATGTACGTCCGTAAAAACCTAGACTTATTTGTTAAAAATAGTGACGTACACAATTTCAATGCCCGAAATAAAGATAAACTTGCCGTTCCAGGATTCAGACTGCGTAAAGTGGGTAATTCGTTCATGAGAAATTGTCTTCGTATTTACAACAAATTACCACTGTCAATTGCTGAACTCCCTGTACAATAACTCAAATCATATATCAAATTTGTTTTAATGAAAAAGGGCTATTATACTATTAATGATTATATAAATGATAGGAACGTTTGACTTTAAATTGTCCCAGCTCGCACTGGCATATATCTTATGTAAACATGTTTATTTAAAAAGAGGCTGACAATAGTGACCGAGTTTCTTGCGCTGCTTCTTCTCGGCACTAGCCCACATTTGTCCCGAAGCAGTGGTAGGTTTAAATATTGGGACGTGTAAAAGCGCCTCCTGAGGCCTATTTGCAGAAATAAAACTGATTTCAACTGATTTTCTGATATTAAATTTGCAATTAATTTGTTAAAACATCGTTTTGTTCGTTAAAAATAGTAGTAGTAGTAGATTAGAGTATAGTCCGTACTCTATCCAACTTTCGTTTTTATAATACTTGTTATTTTAGTTTTTAAAATAAGTTTAGGAAGACTGCACTAATTTATATTACCTAGACCACTTGTTAGTAAAAAATGGCTGGATTGATTTTTATATTCTAAGATTTGTTAGATATGTGTCCGTACCGAATATGTAGCAGAATCTATAAAAACATCGCAAAAACGTATAGTAAAAGATAAGTAAATAAAAAAAGTGATACATTTAAATTTTTTACACCACGCCATATTAGGACCCGTTTTAACGGGTACGACAAAAAATTCCAAAAAAAATGACAGGTCTTCAGAAACATTTATTTAAAATGTTTCTAAAGACCTATGAAACATTTTTTCACCGGGTCGGCTAGTAAATAAATACATGTCATCATCATCATCATCATCATCAGCCTATTGCAGTCCACTGCTGGACATAGGCCTCTCCAAATGCACGCCACTTAGGTCGATCCTCGGCTTCTCGCATCCAGCTCCTGCCAGCCACCTTGCGCAAATCATCACTCCACCTGGCCTGAGGGATGTAAATACATGTACAATTCCCTAAATAAATAAGCATAAATAAATGTGAACAACATCAAATACATTGTTCTAATCCTAAATTAATTTAGTCTCCTGTACTAAAACGGTCTTTTAGGTTATTCGCGGCAGTAACTAATGAAAGTAAATTAATCTCAGCTACGTTCGTGTTACAAAAACAATCAGATTGCTCAACAGTTTAATTGTGCAAGATTTATAGTCGGTGTCAAATAATTTGTTTTTCAGAATTCCGTATTTATACAAAGATTTCTCTAATTGACTTTGTTAGCCGAAGTTCAGTTATCCTATTGATGTAAAAAACCGGCCAAGTGCGAGTCGGACTCGCGTACGAAGGGTTACCAAAAATGCCAAAAAAAAAAGGGTTTGTTGTATGGGAGCCCCCTTAAATATTTATTATATTTAGATTTTAGTATTTGTTGTTATGACGGGACGAAAATACATAATTTGTGAAAATTTCAACTGTCTTGCTATTGCGGCTCTTGAGATGCTGGTGACAGGCTGACGGACAGACGGACAGACAGCGAAGTCTTAGTAATAGGGTCCCGTTTTTACCCTTTGGGTACGGAACCCTAAAAAAGTAGATACACAATCAGCGACCAAAAAGTATGCCACCCACTTGGCATAAAGGTGTAAGTACTTTTAGTACAACCTTTATCAAAGTATTTCTATCTTTGTAACTTTCATTAAGACGTTAAAGTGTAACAGACAGACAAATAAACAGAGTTACTATCGCATTATAACATTAGTAGGGAAGCAAGGATATGAAAATTTAAATACTTTCTTTCAGCATCCTAACTTAAACCTAAGCAAGTAACAGCCTATAATCATCCCACTGCAGGGAAAAGGCTTCCAATATTGAATTCAAGTTACTACATCAATGATGGGTGTACTGGCATAATCACCACGCTTGTTAAATGCGGACCGGGACCCGGGATTCGAACCTGGGACCCCGCGATCTTGGCCTGGTATTTAAACCACTATAGACCAACGGGGCGTTACGGGACGGGACTTAAACCTAGAACATTATATAAATTTCATTTTGTTTTAGTCTGCATATTTATGTTATGAGTTAGTTGCATATAGAGATTTTTCTTAGTATGTACGTACTTTACCAAGAAATCTCGAAGCAACTCGCACAAAACCGCATGCAACAGCTAATTATATAAAAATATATCTTTTTTATAGAAAATCTGTGGTCTAGTCCATTTACTAGCTACCTACATATTAATAAAGACCTATTGTGACACATCATAAAAGGGAATGAAAAATAGTGAGGGCCTTTTTTTATATAACCTGTCCTGGACATCAATCATTTTACCCGTCACTTTAACAAAGGCATCTGTGGCACCACAAACCCAGATAGTATGGTAAAACTACCAGAGACTGACCTATCTGCGAATAGAGTGCGCAACGCAGTTTAACAAAAGGTGTTTCGTTGAACACTAGTAGGTATTTTTACTTGAGTCTACATGCCTGACTGTTTGTTATTGAAGTGTGTTTGTCAGTTATATCCTCATGAGAGTTTGAAATCAGTCTTTTAAATTTAAAAGGTTGTTTTATTCATATCACAATTGAACAAAATGTGACAAGAAGTTCTATTTATCACAAAGATTAACCAGTACATAAATTTTACATTAATTGAAAAAGGAATTAAAAATAAAAATAATGTTGATATTCTTAACAATTTCAAGCCTATAATAATTATAATTAGGCTTAGTTTTAGTTAGGCTACAATCTCTCACATATCATATCAGCCGAACGACGCCCACTGCTGGGCATAGGCCTCCCCCAAGGATCTCCACAACGATCGGTCCTGTGCTGTCCGCATTCAGCGGCTTCCAGCGACCTTGACCAGATCGTCTCTCACATAACTTGTATTTATTGTGTGCTTTTCTTTTCTTTTGTAATTTTTATGTTATGAACAAGTTTGTGTGATTGAAAAAGAAACAATTTTGATTTAAATTTCTAATTTAATTCTGGTAGATCAACAGATTCACGTTAGTGCTAAGCAACGCACAAGCCACCAAGTAGTGCGATTCTCTTACGGCCGGTTCCAATAACCTATCCATCTTCAGTTTTTGCATATCGGAGATAGGAAACAGTTTCTATCTCTGTTTTTGCCGTCCAGAGAAACAAAGACAGAAGTTGTTTTCTATCTCCGATATGCCAGAACTGGAGATAGATAGGTTATTGGAAATGGCCGTTAGTGCAAATGTGATAACAGCTTTGGTCACTGCTGCTGTATCAACAATGAACGAACGATTGGTGTTCTCTTTTAACGTTGATCGACACTAGCACTGCATGGCTACCATACAAAAAGCGATCAAAAAGCCGTTACAACGCGGTCGATGTGACGGCTGAGACATACGTCATCACTAGAACGTAGTTGATTACTTGTTCAGTTTTTTTGTTTTATATAAATAATGGGCTTGCTCTTGTCTACATACTTAAACATATGGTTAAGAAGAAGCCTAAGATGAAGCGAGCTTACCCAGAGGTACTGGTTCAGCACCAGTGGAACACAGAGGCACTGTTTGGCGCTGGACTCCGGCAGGAGGGTGGTCCCTCATCCCGCATCCAGGCGGCCTCTTACAAAGCCTACCACCGCAGAGGGATCTGTTAGCCGTCATCATCGGTTAGAAAACTAAAGGTGCCGTTGCCCAGGGTGGACCACTAGGAGGTAGATCCCACTACCCCGATCACAGCCACAAGCGCAGCGACCAGTCGTATTTAAGAGAATGCAAAGGCTGCGCGGCTCGTGTGGCGTGAAAAGTAAGCTTTGTTTCATTTATTTTAAAGTGACAATGTGTTTATTAATTAATTCTAAGTTTGATCAAAAGAAATGACATTTGTAAATATCGACTCTTCTACCGATTTTCATATAACATTACCACATGTTTATTTATCAGTTCGAAAAAACTAACCAAAAAGTTTGTCCATTGTCCGGAACCATTGGTCTACTGTCCAAATCGGTCAAATTAAACAAACGGTCTGTTTTCTCAAATAGTCTCCATTTTGTTTTCAAAATGTCGCGTATGATCCGAAAATCACATTTAGTGTGATTTTTATAGAAATGCATTTTTTATCTTTTTCAATTCAATTCTTCCATAATTGCATTCCACAAAAAAGGTAAATAATGTTAATAATACAACAAGTTTCATTTGATTTTAAAGTAGTTCAGCTATAAAACAATAAGTTTAATTTGATTTTGAAGCGTTTTATGAATTAAATTCCTCTTGAATACAAAACACTTAAATCAAATTCAGGATTCAGAATACTTTAGTTAAGATAGTTGCACCCTCACGCCATAAAAACCGAAGCCAATACCTTAAAAACCAGCTATAAAATACTTAAATAGCTTCTTTACAGACTAAATTAAGCCTATTATTTTTTTTATAGTCAGACAGACCGGGCTGGTGTCAATAAAAGTAGTTTTACAGCTTTTCCCGACCAAGAGCTGAATTTTATGTTTCCGAATAATAACGGTTGAGTGAGTTCGGGAAAATGGCGCCACAGTATAGACAAAGTACAGTAAGTAACGTGCAAAGAACTTGATTTCTCAATACTAGCAATTTTGGCAACATTATTGTTGACTGTGAATTTCGAACTTTTTCAAAAATTACACTCTACTACTGAGCTCCATCTTTGGCTTTGTTTTACTGATGTTGCTTTGTATATTACCTTTCTGCTTTAACGAAGGTCAATTTGCGGTTTCTAAGTTTCAATCTCCATCGGGTATTACTGTAAATGGCACTTTCAACCTTCTGAACATTAAAGCTTCTTGCCCCAAAACCTTTGAATTATAACGAAGCTGCTGAAATCACAAATTAACCGAAACTGCGATTGTAGGCTTTCACACTGTGTTGATTATAAAGTCAATCTTTATTTCCCCGGAAAAGGTTCAATTTAATGCATTGGCAGGTATAAGTTAGTAAGTTTTTATTTTATAATTTAATTTTAAAGCTATCATCACATTTGACTTCATAGCTATGTAATTATTAAATAACTACATATTCAACTTTTTTTATTGATGTTGTATTTTTGTCATTTTATTAAAATACAAACAAAAATATAAATCTATTGGACTATTATTGTTGGTAGCCAAAAGCAGGCGTTTTGAATACTTAGAGAGTCACATAGTTGATTTACACACTAGTTTGGAGCTGCTTGATACTAATGACGTTGCCACTTGAGAATGACACTAACCTGAGACAGAAATCAAATTTGGTCAACAATATAACATATTCAAATGTTTACTTGGCCACTGCCAAACAAGTCCATCGACTTACCACTGTCGTTTATAATCTCCATTCGAGAGCTCCTATCTCAGTGGTCATATGATAAATATAGAAAAACTTAGTACTTTTAAAACTTCAGTGTCTAATAAATAAATAATAAACCTAACTTTTTCTGATTCTTGTACTGTGGTAAACAATACCTAAAAATCAAATCTTGATTCTGAGACTAAGTGTGCAAGTATTTTTCTGCTTTTGTAAAAGTAATTCACTTAGCTACCCACACATAAGATAGTTGTCTTAAAAGTTAGCTAGAGACAGACGTCTACACAGAAAAGAATTGAAAAAACTTTATTAAATAAAAAACTTGATTTTTTTGTACTATAAAACCAGTGGCTTGACCTTTGTTGATACAAAAGTAACTGTTATGTTGTGCTGTTGGAATTGAGAAAAATGCAATTCAAAGACATCTTTCTCTCTTTCTGTAGCTCTTTCGTTACTACTACCATGAATACTTTTTTTTTGTTAGGCATTCCATTACAAATCCGGTGATTTCTAAACAAACTTAAAAAGTTCGCGAGTATACCCTCTAAGAGCACTGCGGTGACCATGAAAACATAAAGTACTTCAATGTTCAGCAAGCTTCTGGATATACAACTTTTACTATGAAGCAAATGCATTAATATTCAATGATATTGTATCGAATAAAAAACCAACCAAGTGCGAGCGCGACTGGCACACGAAGTGTTCCGTACCATTACTTACACAACATTGGAAACAAATTATAAGGGGCCATAAGGGTCCCTTTTTATCCTTTGGCTACGGAACCTTAAACATCATAATATTATGCTTTTGCACCGCACACTTTCTTAAATATTTTTTAAATGTCTGATCATACATTTTCAGAACATTACAAGATTTCATAAAATAAAGATAATCAGTCCGTTTTCAAAATAATTGGGCTCTAGAGGGAATGACAAATTTTAAACCAAGAAAAATCTATTTCCCCAGAGAAGTACGTTAATACATTCAAAGGCAAATTGACTTATAAGGGTTTTATATGTGTCATGACATTAATCCCATTTACGGGACAGGATATTTCTTCTGTTTCCTTTTACATTCGAGATGGATTTCCGAAACAAATAAATAATGTGCAAAATTTTAGATGCTAAAGTTTAGCTAGTAAATAATTGGTGTGAACCAATTAAACTGTATTTACATAAGTGTCAACGCCCCGTTAGTCGAGTGGTTTAAACACCGGGCCAAGATCTCGGGGTCACGGGTTAGATCCCTGGGTCGGGCAAGAACAAGTTTCGAATTTTCGAACATTGCTCGGGTTTGTGATCACCAACCCGCATTTGGCAAGCGTGATGATTATGCCTGTACCCATCATTACCATGGTAACTTGAATTAAATTATGGAGGCCTATTCCCTGTAGTGGGATGATTGATTAATTATAAACCGTTACTTTTACTTTACTTCTTAGAGTTGTTGAGTAAATTATTGTTATGAATAAGTTAAAAACTATTTTTGTTTTAAATCCTTTTATCTGCAAACCGAGATGTCAGTGTTACTACTTTAAATGATACTGTACATGAAGATTTTTGTGTATTTTTTTTTACACCTAATTATGGCTATCGTCAATAATTAAGCTGTTCGTTAAAACGTTAAGATTTTTTAACTGACTCCAAAGAAAAAGGAGAAGATTCTGTGTTCGTCTGTATATTTTTTTAAAATGTGGATATTTTAGTTTGCTGCGACCGGGTGAATGAGCCTTAAACAGGCCTATTATATTTCAAAATGAATAGTTGGATCAATTTTATATCTTTAACCGTTCTTCGTCCGTTGAAAATAGTCCACATTTTCAAAATTATTCTTTATTCGAAAGAGTACTTACGAACAGGCACGTTTCGTTTTTTATATCCTTCTTACTCAAGTTATTTAAGTATTTGCATCTTGTAGTCATCAGTAGGTTTATAAGCTGATGATGAAAGGTAAAACTCCTTAACGGTTAGGTGCGTAAAGACAGATAGTTACCTATCTTCTTTTAGGTTATTCAGGTGAGCTGATGATGGAATGTCAAACTCCTAAGAAGTAAGGAGTTGGAGGATGATTCTTAAAATTCTATCTATAGCGTCGTAGAGGGGGAGTTTCTTAAATAAGTCATGCATTTTCGTTATAACAATTTTTTATGTACCCGTTACGTGCAACTGAGGATTAATGGGTTAGTGCCTACCTACCTACCACGGTTTAAATATTGGGACGTGTAAAAGCGCCTCCTGGGGCCTATTTGCAGAAATAAAACTGATTTTAACCGATTTTATGATTTTAATGAATAGTTTATTAAACACTGAAAAGAAAAAAATAAAGTATTACAAAAAAAGGTTATACATAATATTTATAGTCTATAGCGTCCGAAATACCTCAGTGTCTCAAGACGAAAGTCTTTGACCAGTGTGTGTTGCCAGTAATGACCTATGGGAGTGAGACGTGGTCGTTTACTATGGGTCTCATAAGAAGGCTCAAGATCACCCAGCGAGCAATGGAGAGAGCGATGGTTGGTATTTCCCCACTCAATCGAATCAGAAATGATGAGATCTGCAGTAGAACTAAAACAACCGACATCGCTCGAAGGATTGCATCGTTGAAGTGGCAGTGGGCGGGACACATAGCGCGGAGAACCGATGGCCGTTGGGGCGGAATGGTTCTCGAATGGCGACCGCGTACCGGACGACGTTCCGTGGGCAGGCCCCCTACAAGGTGGACCGACGATCTGGTCAAGGTCGCGGGAAGCCGCTGGATGTGGACAGCAAAGGACCGATCGATGTGGAGATCCTTGGGGGAGGCCTATGCCCAGCAGTGGGCGTCGTTCGGCTGATATGATGATGATGACATAATAGTTACATAACGTGGGCTTTGTTTGTCAGGCGGGTCAAAATGTACGGTGTATAGGTACTTGGACTAAAATGTCAAAACGTCATCATTTAAATCATCATCACATAAAGGAACTGAAAGCCAGGCCACAACTACGTAAGCATGTGCATCTGGATTGAGTGATCTTTTTTTATTTTTCAACAAAACCAAAACGTACATTTAGTCACATATTGGCAAAACCCATAACCGAAATCAAAAAATTTGTCACTCTTAAGCGATCGAAGATATTGCCCAATATGTGGATCACTTAATTCAGACATTAGACAAAATGGCTACGAGCTGAATCTCAGGAAATACTTACTCTGCGAATGAAATTTTCATATCAAAAAATTGTACTGAATTTGGCATATTATTTCACAAAAAATCAAGATACTTCAACATAAATCCAGGAATCTATGATGGTTTCATTGGATCACTCAATCCTGACGCTAAGATAAACATGATCATTTCGGTAATAAAACACTTATTTCGCACAATTTTCAGTGAATAATGTATTTTCACAGCCCATCAAGTGCCTTGAGGTATTACCATGAGTAAAATAATTAAGTACCCATCTCTTGAGCAAATCGTTCCCGAACTTTCCAAGCTTATGTTTATCCATCGCTGTTTTAACGAAGGCAATTAATGATACGCTCAATTTAGACACAGTTAAGATACCAGTAGATCTGCTTCTAATTAAATACAATTCCTAGGTCAGCTAAATACAATAAGAGCTGTCTAGGGATGTGTTTAAAGATTTACAATAAAATCCCAGATGACATAAAAAACCTAAATATTCATTTGTTCAAATCAAAATTATATAAGTGGCTTATTGACCTAGGAATCTATGACATTAAGAATTATATTGATTGTAAATTTTAATTATTTTTGTATTTGTTTTGCTATTTACTTTGATTTTCTTTTGACATGATATAATTGTTTATTTTAATTGTTTTAATTTTCTATTGACATTATTTAATGATAAAATGTTATATATATATAATGTTAAACTTTGCATGCTATTTTGATAGCGAAACATGTGCGTACTGTAAATGTAACATCCATAAATACCATGTTTTTTCGCAAATAAAAAATCTGAATCTGAATCTAATAAATATGCCAATTTCGTACTAAACACTTTTAAACTTCACAACAACAAGATAAAGAAGTAGACCACTAACCGGTATTATCCATTCTATTGTCTTTTAAGTCTGCCTGAGGCCGCGAACGCTGTTTAGTGTTTGAAAGACTTTAAACATAATATTTTATTTTATATGATAAAAGATAAATGTAATTTCTTAAGAAAGAATTTCCTATTTTTCGCATTCTGAAACTTGGATTGGCAAGTTGTTTGTCTGTATATTGGAACTGTACACGTCAGTAAAATCAGTTTTATTTCTGCAAATAGGCCCCAGGAGGCGCTTAACACGTCCCAATACCACTGCTTCGGGTCAAGTGTGGGCTATACACTAGTGTGTGGATGTAGTTTTTGGTAGGGCATTTTTGCTACGCCCACTGTCAAGCTGAGCATAATTCCGCCTAAGGTTTTCAATTACAATCAGTTTTGCACATCCGCATAAGGCGATCATCACCAGATTGTCGGTCCCCCTGGTAAAGACTTACTAACAGATCATCGCTATTCTCTTCTATTCCCTACCATGTTCTTGGCTACATGCTCCCTACTGTACTGGCTCCCAATTCCGCTATTTTACAAATGGCTCAATAGAATCATAATTGCATCTCAATTGTATATTTTGACACATTTAATAAGGTAGTAATGTCAATGGATCCCTGGATCCATGTTTAACCCTTTAGGCATCTCTTTTTACGCTTTTACCTTTATCTCAATGACAAATGATTACCCTCTTAAGATCATCGTATAATAACTTTTGAATTGAATTGAATTGAATGCATTTATTTTCAAAGTAACAAAGACTCATATTGTTAGTAGTGCTTAATATATGTTAGCAAAAATATTTAAAAATAAAACCGGCCAAGAGCGAGTCGGACTCGCGCACGAAGGGTTCCGTACCAAAAAGACCCCAAAAACGGGTTTGTTGTATGGGAGCCCCCCTTAAATATTTATTTTATTTTGTTTTTAGTATTTGTTGTTATTGCGGTAACAGAATTACATAATTTGTGAAAATTTCAACTGTCTAGCTATCGCCGCTCTGGAGATACAGCCTGGTGACAGAACGACGGACAGACGGACAGACAGCGAAGTCTTAGTAATAGGGTCCCGTTTTTACCCTTTGGGTACGGAACCCTAATTAAACAAGATTCATATAATGGTCATTCCTGCACCACTCCCTCCGAAATGGCACTTGAGGTATTACCTACCATTGTAACCACTCTAAGGTTTTCGTCAAGTTCATTTTTTTACGACAGTTGCTTAAACATTGTTAGTAAATCTAATCAACTGATTGCCAGCAGACAAACAAGGCAAGGGACGTTCATTTGTCATATTGAGTAATGAAATATAAGGTTACGGACCCATCTTGCAGTGTGGACCAGACAGGCTTTGGTTACGAAATTTAATTAGAAGTGATAATAAATTATAGGAACGAAGAAAATGATCTAATAAAATTTCCTACGAAAATTTTCAAAGCATTTCAGTTTTGGTTATGATCGAATTATGATTTATGCATCTATAAAATATTAGAACTAGACACCTAGTCCCATATAAAATATCTAAGATAATAACAGTTAATTTCATGTGCTATTACGCTTATGTGAATTTCTCTTAACCGCAAATGACTAAAGAGGACCATAAATTTTTCCGAAATAAAAATAGCATATGTGCCATTCCAACTTAATAATCAATATCCGTGCCAAGATTCATCCAAATCCGTTTAGCCGTTCTGGCGTGACTGAGTTACAAACGTCTATCCAAAATTGCGCATTTTTAGAAATGCTATGTACCTCAGTATTGAAACTTGAAAAATTATGTCTCAGGTGGGACTTCAACCCGCATCTCCTAACTTGCGGGGCGCGGCGCTTTAACCATTGGATTACCATGGTATAAAACCCAAATATATTAACTCTAGTGATAGTGACCATTAAAGTTTAAATTAGTATATTAATAAATGTACTCGTATATTATTTTATGTAATGGAAACAGTTTGGGTTTGAAAGTATTAAGTAGGACACAAAGGGGTAGTGTAAAAATTACTGATCCGTAGCAGAACAATGTTTGGGAAACACTGGTCTAGAGGTTATCCATGTCTGCGTTTCAGGTTTGCACATTTTCGGGACATCCTGTTTACTACGAACTTTTGAAGCCAATATCTAGTTTGAAGTCTTGCTTGACTATCGAAACTTTGTCACTACAAACAACTTTTATTAAACGAACTTTGAAATCAGCAAAAAAAGTCTGCTCCGTCGTACAATATCGATCCCTAGACCTTTCTTGGGCTTTGTTAACATTTACCACCATATTTTGAACCTTCTAATGTAAAAGTCATCCTGTATAGGCTATAATTCATCCCAAAACTTTGTGTTTATTCATTTATTCAGTTGAACATGGCTTACAGTTTAACCCAAACGACGCAAAGTCAGTGTTGTTTACGCGAATATGGCATAGCAGTTGTATTTAGAATAAAATCACGTGACACAGACGCTATTATGTCGCTGCCCGGTTTGTTACCATATCCATTTTTAAAGCATGCATTGTTCGTTTCTATCTGAACCCATACTCGAAGTCTACACGGACGAAAAAGCTATTATAAAGTAATTAAAATAAAAAAGTATGTTTTTCACCGAATCGTATATAATCTTCTTGCCCTATATATGGGTGTCGTAAGAAGCTTATATGTACTAAAGGAGTACTGCCTGAAGAAGACGAGCAACAGCGTCTTCTCCCTACTATCTACCAAACATCATCATCATCAGCCTATTGCAGTGGACTGCTAGACATAGGCCTCTCCAGTTGCACGCCACTTGGGTTGATCCTCGGCTTCTCACATCCAGCTCCTGACAGCCATCTACCAAACGATTATCGCAAAATCTTCCTTCTGAATAAGTCTATATTCAGCAGTGAACTGGTGCGGGAAACTGATGAAATTTTATTAGACCAGTGCTTTTCTTTAAAAACTACACTTTTTTGCCTAATAGTGGGATACAAATAAGCTTATGTCATTCCTTTTACCTTTGACAATATGTGTTCAAAGTTTCATGATGATCTAGAGTAGTTTCTGCGCGAAAGTTTAACAAACAAACACATTCACAAGAGTTAGTAATTTCGAGATTTCTACCATGTACCTTGTTTTTTATGAGTTTTCGATATTTCGGCACTGTTGCAAGCGCCATGATCGCGGAAGAACTGATGTCACTGCGGGTAGATAACCAGATCCAAAAACTAATGTTTCGCGATCGGATACTGTGAGTGTTGTGTGAACTTGTGTGTCGAGAACAGGTTCGAGTGAATAGTGAGTTTGCAAACAATAGTACCGGTATCGAGTGCAATACAAGACTGAGACGGAGGGTAGATCGATATATCTCTCGTAACAACCACCCACCCGCAATGACATCAGTTCTCCCGTGATCATGGCGCTTGCAACAGTGCCGAAATATCGGATACTCATAAAAAACAAGGTACATGGTAGAAATCTCGAAGTAACTAACTCTTACGATAGTGACCATGAAAGTTAAAAACATTATAAACACAGTCACATTTATATTAGTAATATACCTACAATCAAGAGTTGAACACCCTACCGCAGCATAATGACAACCAAAAGAGAATTAGCCCTGAACGTGTTTTATTGCCACCATAAAAAGTATTCACTTCAAAAAACGTTTAGCGCCACATCAGCGATAGGAATCGTTTACGAGACTAATAAAAAAATCGCCAAATAAAATATCGTTGCGTCCTGTTTACTGGGCTGGGTTAACGACGTCCCAGTCATATGAAGGTGACTCAAGGAACTGGTGTCAGAATTTTACTAATAATCTTACTAATCTATACTTAATATTATAAAACTGAAGAGTTTGTTTGTTTGTTTGTTTGAACTCGCTAATATCAGGAAGTACTGGTTCGGGTTGAAAAATTATTTTTGTGTTGGATAGTCTATTTATCGAGGAAGGCTTTAGGCTATATAACATCACGCTGCGACCAATCGGAGCGAAGCATCAGTGAAAAATGTTGCAGAAATTGACGCAGTCGAAGTCGCGGGCAACAGCTATTAAGTATTATAAATGTGAAGGTTTAGATGGTTTGTTTGTTGCTTAATTACGCCAAAACGACTGAACAGATCTATTTTTTTTTATAAACAATGGGCTTGCTCTTGACTACATACTACTCTACGGTTAAGAAGAAGCCTAAGATGGAGCGAGCTTACCCAGAAAGTGGCACTGGATCTCCCACACACCAGCGGAACACAGAAAACAGTTTGGCGCTGGAGTCCGGCAGGAGCGTGGTAGGATTCAGGCAGCCTCTTACGAAACCTACCACCGCAGAGGGATCTGTTAGCAGTCATAATTAGTTAGAAATGAAATTTGGCAGAGAAATATTATTTGACTAGGAGAAGAATAAAAAAGCTTTATATGATATTTTAGCAACTTAATTGCACTTATAATATCAGTATATAAACTTGAAAATTTTTTTGTCTCAGGCGGGACTCGAACCCGCATTTTTCGAAGTTATATCTCCTATCCCTCCTATCATACATTAACACGTACAAGCTTTTCACAATTTGAGTTTTTAACTTATTGCATAGCCAATTATAGGTAAACACTAAGGGTAAACAATTTCATGGCAAAACACAACTTAAATTTTATGCAATTATAAGGCTTATTTAAAATAAAATTTGAAGTTATATAAACTAAAGTGAAACCAAGCAATTTAATCATACCAACTAATTCGTTTTATCGCTATTCTCCTTAATTTTGTTCAAATAGAGGTTTAGACTGTCTATAAGTTAGTGTATCAACAAAATCGCATAATCTATTAAAGAGGTTACAAATTCTACAAATGGGTAAATTCGCACCGAATTTAGTTTTCCGTAAAGGTGGGCAAAGTGGAAACTGGATACGGTGCCTTGGGTATTTGTAAGGCACTCAAAATCTTACTTGGCTAAGTAAACTCGAGCAATCAATTTGGGACCATAGTAACTTGTAAAGAAAAACAAGGTCCAAGTTATCTCTACGGTTTCTATACAGGACGTATACTGATACTCTGACTTTTTCATTACTTTCAAATTTTTTTATACGCGTTCAGTATCGTATTTAGAGCCCATTTATGAAGTAAAAAATGTAGGTCAAGTTTTCACCCGAAAATGTTTTTCGCAACATAGTTTTCAATTTTTACGGTCCTAAGCCTAAGGAACCTAAGGAAAATCCAAACCTTATGAATAGTATCGTAATAATTGAATAAGATGCTCATCGCGTAAAAAGTGTTGCGATTAGGCCGTATTTTACACGTGCTTTATCATGACATTTTTGTACTGGGCTATACAAAAAGAAAAAATACGTCATTTGTTTTTTGTCTCGTAGATCGTTGTATTAAAATTTGGAAGGTCATTACAATTTCATCCTGTATAGACTAACGGCCATTTCCAATAACCTATCTATCTTCAGTTTTGGCATATCGGAGATAGAAAACAACTTCTGTCTTTGTTTCTCTGGACGGCAAAAACAGAGATAGAAACTGTTTCCTATCTCCGATATGCCAAAACTGAAGATAGATAGGTTATTGGAAATGGCCGTAGATAAATAGTATTTAGCATCGATCGAAAATTAGAAAGAGAAAGAATAGATACAGTCATATACAAAAATTACCTTAAACTATCCTCATTTAAATGATTGACGTTGATTTTGTCAGTGTCAACTTTTTTACTAGGGAAAATAATGACGACATGCAATAGTGTGGATATTTATGTCATGGTATAACTATTCGGTTGATCAGCTGTATTTTTATTGAAGTGAAAACTTCTTTAGCGGCGCTGAGCACTTTTTGTTGGATGGGTAAAAACTTCCAAACTCGCGTCAGGGTCACGTGATGCTGATCGAAAAAGCGTAAGATCGAGGGGAAGGGAGAGAAACTAGTATCTCCCACTCTTTCTACCGTGCCTGAGTGTGCTGTTTTCTATTATTTTTGAAGTGAAACTTCTTTAACGGCGTTGGAAAAAATTTACCGTCACGTTTTGCGTCAAATTTTCGTCACATTTTTCGGTTACGCGCCATCTTTTTCTTGCCCCTACCACGGTTGGTTCAGACGATAGCAAAAAGGTAGTGAAATAATATTTAACCAATTTAACCAATTTAACCAATTTAACCAATTTAACCAATTTAACCAATTTAACTAACTTAACCAACTTAACCAACTTAACCAACTAAACCAACTTAACCAACATAACCAACTTAACCAACTTAACCAATTTAACCAATCTAACCAATCTAACCAATCTAACCAATTTAACCAATTTAACCAATTTAACCAATTTAACCAATTTAACCAACTTAACCAACTTAACCAACTTAACCAACTTAACCAACTTAACCAACTTAACCAATTTATCCAATTTAACCAATTTAACCAACTTAACCAACTTAACCAACTTTACCAACTTAACCAACTTTACCAACTTAACCAACTTAACCAACTTAACCAATTAAACCAATTTAACCAATTTAACCAATTTAACCAATTTAACCAATGTAACCAATTTAACCAAACCAATTTAACCAATTTAACCAATTTAACCAATTTAACCAATTTAACCAATTCAACCAATTTAACTAATTTAACCAATTTCTGGAAAGTTGCATGTAGATCATTTTTCGAAAAATAAGGCCATAAAGAAGTTTCACTTCTTACGTGTGTACACTAGTACACGCACAACTTTATTTTTTATTTTTTATTTTATTTATTTGGTTTATCAACTATTCAAATTCAATTCAAATTAGTTTATTGGTATCAAAAACAAGTGGTGCCATAAAAATGTGATCGTTAATACCTACTTGCATTCGTGAAAAACTTTGTCGCACGCAAGTATTAGCGCCCACCTCCAAGACTCCAACATAAAACTTTACAAAGTGATCCTTAAATTATTTTAATAATATATACCTACGCAAAACTTAAATATGTAATGTTAGTGTGTTTGTGTGTGTGTGCTTGGTGTGTTAAGAATTACAATGATTCTTAATCTAGTAATAACATGAATTTGTGATGTTTGCGGTTATTGCACTACAGATTCACAGATAAACTCTCATACACCCTACATTATTAGCACTTAATACAGACACATGTAACATTCAGTGCGGAAAAAGAAACAAAGCAAAAACAAAAAAGCTAAAACTATGTGTGTAAATACTTTATTTGATATTTTAGGAATTAAATTGCAATTATAATATCAGTATATAAACTTGAAAAATTATGTCTCAGGCGGGACTCGAACCCGCATCTCCTCGCATGCCGGGCGGGCGCTATACCATTAAGCCACCGAGACCCTGCGACTCAGCGCGAATTTTTCAAGCATAATTCTTAACGCTGTAAGCCAGCGTTGCTTCATCAAATGTTAGGAGTTTCGCCCGGCATGCGAGGAGATGCGGGTTCGAGTCCCGCCTGAGACATAATTTTTCAAGTTTATATACTGATATTATAATTGCAATTTAATTGCTAAAATATCAAATAAAGTATATAAATAGCTGTTTCATCTTAACCGACTGTAAAACATCTGCAAAGATGTTTCTTTCGGGTGTTAAGTAAGGGTGCAAACTCCTAACATTTGATGAAGCAACGCTGGCTTACAGCGTTAAGAATTATGCTTGAAAAATTCGCGCTGAGTCGCAGGGTCTCGGTGGCATAATGGTATAGCACCCGCCCGCCCGGCATGCGAGGAGATGCGGGTTCGAGTCCCGCCTGAGACATAATTTTTCAAGTTTATATACTGATATGTGTGCAACTTAAATACTTTAAAAGTATTGAAAGTGCACCCTTTGTCAAATGGGTGCACTTTTAGGTGCCTTTGGACTCCTTTTTACGCTAATTGTGTATCTATATTTCCTTCTTCTCCTAAATGAATTCTAGTCTATATGCTGTAGAAGTAGGAGCGAGAGGTATACCAGCAAAATCTCTCTATAACCTGTTGAAAGATACTTTATTTGATATTTTAGCAATTAAATTGCAATTATAATATCAGTATATAAACTTGAAAAATTATGTCTCAGGTGGGACTCGAACCCGCATCTCCTCGCATGCCGGGCGGGCGCTATACCATTAAGCCACCGAGACCGCCTGAGACATAATTTTTCAAGTTTATATACTGTTGAAAGATCTTGGCTTAACCAGAACTGCAGTAAGTTCTATACTAGAGCGAGTGTCTAAAGCTGCATTAGCAGGTTCGTACCAATTTGGCTGGGCAGGGAGAGAAACACCAGTAGTGAAGGTGAGTGTTTATGTACGTCGGAAAGGGAGCCCCTTAAACCTACACCCGTGTCACAAGTCCCGGGAGCTACTCGGAGTTTCTCTTTCTGCCACGCGACGGACCCGGCACCCGCACGGAGAATCCATGTAACGCTAAGGAGTTTGTCTCTTTGTATTATATCAATGGTATTTAGCTAAATAATTGCATCTCGTTTTGATAGCTTATAATATTGCGTCCTTAAATTAATAACATCAATTGAGTGGTGGTGCCATCCACCTACTGACTCGTTTGAATGATGAATAATAAAAGCGTGGTAAAAATAAACGGTAACAACATTTCGCTAACCAGACGTCTGTTCCAATTAAGTTACTGAAATGTTATTCGTGTCGACAAATTTTAATTGCTTTGTTCTGTAAACAAGCGTAGTTTCATCAATAATTTTGGTTTTAAGTCCAACTTTTCAAAGATATATTTTGACAAATATTTAACTATCTGTTACTGTGATACAGCTTGTTATACACGGGACATTTTGAACCACCTGTAAAACGAAGCCCACGTTATATAATCATTATGTATCACATCTTGGCAGTGTTATTTTCATTTTTTAACCAAAAAAGCTATTTATTTTTAAACACGCGGTGACGCGCGCACAGATGTAGCTGTGTAATGTCCATTCAACCTAGACCCCGCCGCAGCAAAATAATACGACTGTGCGCGTCATAGCGTAATAATCCCTCAACCCCCAGGAGGCACTCGGGTGCCACGATAACAATTGATTTCAATTGTGTCTGGAATAACTCACGATTGAGGGAATAATACGTATGTCATATAAAATTCTCTAATACGTTCATATGTTTGCTTGCAGGTGCACCATGCCTCGGGTGATAAAGTGCCTGATCTACATCGGAGTAGCGGCATTCCTGCACCAACTACCTCGGTTCGTGGACCGGCGGTACGTGCCCCACGTCACCGTCTGGCGTGGACACTTCGAGGAAGTCTGTCGGGTATGTTATCCTTCAAATTATAATATATATCTACGAACTGTGCCGCTTCGTAAGGAGGCAGAGCAAGTATTTTCAACGCATCGGCGACACGTCAAGGCGTTATGGTTCGCATCACGAAAATTAACTTGTGCTACTCGCGCCGCGGCTTGCTCTGTATAGGAATGTTCCGTATTTTATGGCTGCTAAAGTATATAATCATGTGCCAAAATATTTAATTTTTATTTATTTTTATTTTTTATTTATTTATTTAATTCAGGCAACAGATTATGAAATACAGGCCCATAAAATAAATACCTTACAGACTAACATACATACAAAATAACACATAAATTATATCACTACACACTATTTTGACGGCGTTGTGTTACGCAACTTGGTGTCAGGTAACCGTCCACGAAACCGACGATATACAACACCCTTCTTTTAAAGCCCTCCAAGACGGAAAGTATGAAGGTGCAAATCAAATTTTCATTTGCAAGGATACACTTTTACAATTAGACCTTCAAGTATTTGAATGGCATTAGTATTTTGCCTGTAAGCAGACGCGCAAATGTCATAATTTTAGGAATGTGGCTATTACTGATATAATAATCAAATATACATTTAGAAAAAAGGCAGTAGACTATATAGCATTAAAAATACAATTCTTACATTTTTTACATGACATGTAAAAAATGTAAGAATTGAATTTTTACACAATTAGATAATACAGATTAGATAATTTAGATAATACACAAACTCTATTTGTGTATTATCTTATCTGTGATATTATAAAACCAGTTATCTAAGAGCCAGTCCCGTAATTTTTATTTGAACTTATTGCCTTCAAGTAACTTTGGTTCGTTGAGAAGTAAGTTGTAAATATAAATGCACATATTAAAGACACTCTTCTTATTTATTATATGTGGCTGGGAGATTGATATAATAAGCTGTTCTCTTTGGCCACCGAAAAACATGGTGCTTTCAGAAGTCTTTATTTTCTTTACATAATATGTCTATCCTGGAAGTAGTGAGGTGAGAGGTCTGCTGGGTACGTAATCATTCCTCTTTTGTCACTGTAGAAGTTGGTGGCTTCGGTTGTCTTTCTTCTAATCATAAGACTATCCAAGAAATAATCTGGTCCCTGAGTTTCCTGGTGACGATTACACGAGCTATAACGGTTAACATCATACTTTTCTGGATCTCAGTGGTACTGATTCGATTTCGGAGAGAGACTCCCAATCTTTTATTCTTATTGTGTGATTATACTTCGAGGATGATCTGAAGTCAGAGTTTACCAAGATGCCATTAGAGAACTCTGACATCACTTGTTTTTACGACTTCCATCTTGAGACCGAAGCCGAAAAATGACAATAATCCCAACCCCCTCTCCCCCCGCCCCTTCCGGACCCAACTAATTCAACCGAAGCAATTGGCGCCTTTGTCTCTTCTTAATTTATGACCTCTAGACTTCTTCTTATTTCATGACTATCCTTGAAATAATCTGGTGTCAGAGTTGGCGCTGGACTCCGGCAGGAGGGTGGTGGCATCCAGGCGGCCTCTTACGAAGCCTACCACCGCAGAGGGATATGTTAGCCGTCATCATTGGTTAGAAAACCAAAGATACCGTTGCCCGGTATGGACCACTAGGAGGTAGATCCCACCACCACAAATGTTGTCTTAAATGTTATTGGCATCAAAAATGGCGTTTACCTTACCAAGTTACACAGAAAATTTGTAATAAAATAATATTGCGACTATAAATTGAGATGTAAGCTATGTTGCAAATTTGATTAAAATCGGTTAAGTAGTTTAGGAGTCCATCGCGGACAAACAACGCGATCCGTAATTTATATATAAAGATATTTATATAGGTACTTATATTAAAGTTTTTAAAAATAAATTGTTGCTAACTATAAAAGAAATCTAGGAATGTACTGGAGCGGCGTTCTACGAGTACCTATATAGGTAACTCTACATTATATGAATGGTGTTTCTCGGGCTTCGTAGATCGGTGTTCAGGGAATACGAAGTGCTAAACTTCTCTTCCTGTCTGACTTTAGTTTGTACAATATAACTTCGACTACCGACCGAGTTATAAACCACTATTTGCACTCTTAAGATTCTGCTGTGAAATCGCTAAAGAGTTTGCAACAAAGTTTGTCTTAATACTCGTTGTGTTTTCTATTTTATTAATTAAAAGGTTTTGTAAACTAGAAGGATGTGGTGATGAAGTATTAACTTTAAATCAATGTAGATTAATGTTAAGTAACGGAAACTGATATAGGTTTATAGGTACTCAATATGGAATCAAGAAAAAACCCGAAAGAGTAAATTCCAAATTAAAACATTCGAATTTTAAAAATCTGAATATTGTGATTCCAAATTCGTATACAAAAGAACCAAATTACGTATGTACTACAATACTTTAAAAAAATATTATAAATACTTAAGAATCTATACAAATGGTCCTCGTGGTAAGGTACCCAGGAAACTGCCATTACCTCGCTAGGATTGCGATGCTCAGTCGCTTTGCGAAGATAAATATGAGCTCCAGCGTGTTCTCTTTACGACTTATGTGATAGTTAACCACTTGAATTCTATTGGCATTAACAAAATGATGAAATTAAAGATATCAGAGTACGTGCAGTCATCATCATCATCATCTTAGCCAAACGACGCCCACTGCTGAACATAAAATCAGTTAAAATCAGTTTTATCAGAGAGTCACGGGGTAGAAGGCCGTAAATATGGGCGCACAGCACGTTTTTGCAGTTTAAAAATAGACTCAATATCTGCCGCTGAGCCTCATAACAGAATTCCGTATGACATTATACTGTGAAAGTTGCTAAAATATAGGTACTAATCTTGCCGTTTCAACATCAGTCAATTGTCTTATCTTTCGCACAGCATAAGCAGTGGAACTAAGTCTTCCAGACAGAGACCTGATATGAGCACCCCATTGCAGTCGAGAGTCTACAGTTATACCTAAAAAGGAAGAGGAGTCTACAGTAACTAACTAATGGCTCATCTTTTACAATAACATTCGTAGCGGCAAACCTTACATTAGGCAAAGTAAAGTTAACACATTTTATTTTTCTTGCATTAAGCAATAGGCTTCCCCTAAGGATCTCCATAACAATCGGTCCCGCGCCACACGCATCCACCGGCTTCATCAGATCGTCGGTCCACCCGGTGGGGGGCCTACCCACAGGTCTGGTGCGCGGTCGCCATTCCAGAACCTTTGTGGTCTAACAGCCATCGGTTCTTATTACTATGTGTCCCGCCCACTGCCACTTCATCAGCTCCGCATTTCTACGAGCGATGTCGGTTATCTTAGCTCTCCTACAGATTTCCTCATTTCTTATTCTATGATGTAGGGAAATACCAAGCATTGCTCTCTCCATTGCCCGCTGTGCGACCTTGAGACTTCTTATGAGTTCCATATTAGTACGTACGTACAGTAACCTGAATCAAACCGACATATTTCGATGACAATAAGGATATCTAGTTAACCCTAATAGGAACGAAGAAAGTCAAGCCATATCGCACGTCAGATGTTGATGGCAGTTTCAGACTAAGACTAATTACATGCGTTATGTATATTGTATAAGTAGTATAAGTGTAATTTAGATGATTCCCTTACAGTGTACAGTTCCTAGTAAGCAATTGTGTCTTTCAAATATAATAACGTAGATGACGCTATTGCTTTATTTGTTTAAAAACTTTATTACACAATCATAAATGACAGGTAAATCTCACGTTACTAAAACCTGTGTTTTCGGCTTATAATATTAGGGGTTAAAGTATGAAATTGCCGTTTTGTATGGACGAAATCGAGAAAAGTCATTTTTCCATACTAGCAATTTTTTAGTTTTTTTTAAAAACGCCTGAAACGTTTTCGATGCAATTAAAGGTGAAAGTTAGATGGTTATAAAGCTACGCATTATAGTATTTAAATTTCTGAAAATCAAAGTACGAGTATATAATACAAATATACTTAATTGAAGCAAGATGGTCAGCTGACACATTGTAAGGGGTCTTTTCAACGACTTCCTTTGAAGTAATAAGCACTAGTATTGCATTTTTTTTTTAGTCAAAAGTTACTTTATTTAGTGTTTGATACAATACAAAAAGAATTACGCAATAATATGACTATACTTAAGAGCTATAAACAAAATAAAAAGTGGGAAAATAATCGGCAATTTCATACTTTAACCCCTATTATTAAATTTAGTTTTGTTTTTGCAAATACGAACCTAAGGTTTTACTACGCGTCACAATGTCGTCTCTCTTGCTGATGCCAATGTCATAACTTATCTGAAAGAGACGATAGACTCGTATATCTACGGGTTTCGCGTTGCTAAAGCCTTACTACCCTGTCCGCGTATTCAACACCAGTACACCACCTGTCTCTCTTACTCACGCCCATGTCTAAGAGTATCTGAGAGGGACAGATAGGTTTGAATGACTTACTCACGACAATATCTTAAGACGAAGGTACAGCAAACACCCAAGACAGTAAAGAAGTTCACGTACTTTTTTTTTTAACTGACCCGGCCCGGGAATCGAACCCGGGACCTGAGCAGGCGACACTTTGAAAACTAGTGTGTACGCCACTCCACCACGTGTTCAAAACGTCGAGTTAAATTAAAATGTCATATAAAATCCTACTAAACGCGAGTTAAATCCTTTCTATCGTCCATTGAAAAGTATAATAAGCTTAATTATTCAAGATATTAGGTAGGTATTAGGTATACGAGTATCAATACCATTAGATCTATTATTATGTGTGGTATATGGTATTTGCACAAATCATTTCGGATTATACTCGGTTCGTCAGCATGTTGCATATTGGTTCTAATCAGATGCCTTACTCTGCAACACGAAGCTCGTATTTACGGATATATCTGTCTCTTTCAGATACTTTAAAACATCGGTATGAGTGATAGGGACAACGGATTCGAATTTACGGACATTGTGTTGCGGAGTAAGGCCTCAGATTCAATTAGCTTGCTACACAGATACACGGATCTGTTACTGAAATGACAGTACAGATATTACTCTAGTACTGCTGTTAGATGGCAATTCTAATTAGTTAAGATAGAATATCAATCATCTATGTCATGTAGCAGTAGCAGTATACTACTCGATTGAGCTTTCCGAAAGGACATCATCATTAAATGTATAACAAACAAAAGCACGTCAACCTACCACAAAACGTCAAATTTTCTCAATTGATATTTATCTGTACTTATTGGACTTAAAGGTCAAAATCAATTCAATGACCTTTAACTGTTTGTATAGGTTGACCTGCCGTTGTCTGTACCTTCTGTATCATCAGCCTGTCTAATATTAGACATTTATCTTTCCAAAAGATATCTATGACATCATCATCAGTCTGCTCCTGGACCTCATATCGTCTTATATGATAATTATCGTCAGTCTTACTGATAATTATCATCATCATTACATAATCATCCTACTGGTCAATAATCTTCATAAAACGAAATTGCCGTAATCTCTTGACAAGTATATCGGTTTGGCGATCAGAGTTTGGCAATGATTGACAGAAAACCGTTCCTGCTTGTCTCTTTTTCTGACAGTTACTTTGTCGCATATTACAAGTCCCATAAAAAGAGTGTGGTGCTTTTCAAATTAAAGTCACCACACAGCACAGAACTTGTGGGTAATTTACCTAAGTTTAAAACATGATGTTGGCACTAACGCTAATGAAACCACGAACTTGTCGCGTGCACTATATGCATCAATCTCTCAGCGGGTACCTACACTCGATTAATTAGCGAGGTACAGTAAACATCATAAGTAGCTGAACGCTTCAATACCATGACAATTTAATTCAAGGTCGCACAGAGGACAATGGATAGAGCAATGCTTGGTATTTCCCTGCGTGATAGAATCAGAAATGTAGAGATTCGTAGGAGAGCTAAGATAACCGACATCGCTCGAAGAATTGCGGAGCTGAAGTGGCAGTGGGCGGGACACATAGAAAGAAAAACCGATGGCTGTTGGGGCGAAAGATTCTGGAATTGCGACCACGCACCTGACTAACATCTGTGGGTAGGTTCTACCAGGTGAAAGTTCGCAGTAAGTCGTTGGATGCTGGTGATGCGGGAACGTAAAGGGTTCGAAACGTCGATATATAATGTATAAAATCCTAATACCCGTGAATGCATTCCGCTAATGTACCTATCTGACATTAAAATATCAAAGTATTCATGAAGAATTTCCAGAGAGCCCAAGCCCTAAACATTTTGCTAAGCACTTGCTAATCGAAGTATGTAATTCTAAATTAATCACTTGCAAAAGCCACATGAGGTAACTAGCTTGTGTGTAAGTGTGAGTGCTAAGTGACGTTAGTAATGAGAAATTAGTCCTCGTATGTATAAGCTAATGTTCAAGTAGTTCAAGTGTAATTTGCGACTTTCGAGAAAATTAGATTGAAAACCTTTTAATGTTATGTTATTTTATGCTAGCTTATATTTCCCGCAACTTCATATGTATGGAAGTTTAAATTGGATACTATTTCACGGGAACCGTAAAGTTTTCCGGAATAAAAGTAGCCTATGACAATATCTCCTCTTGGTTTGGTTTGGGAAAAAAAGATTCGAAAAAAAATCTATGACAAAACTTTTCATTCTACTTGTGACCACGAACGCTATAAACACGTTTAAAATGTATATTGTTCAAAAAGCCGAGATAGATAAAAAAAAATATTGAATCCTTATAAACTTGCATTAAATCCGAAAATACATGTTTCAACTAACAAAAAGGGTTGGAATAAGCCACAGAACAGACAAAGTAGAATAAGCTACCAATATCAGGTCGGTGCATAATGATTGGAAAAAATCTATTGTTTAGCACCGACTCGCAATCGGCTCCTACCTTGCATTTTGTAGGCACATACAATGCTGTTGCAGTGTACCATCACGTATTTCTTCTTCTATTAGACATCTTCTGCACAGAAGACTATTATGTATATTATGCCTAATGTTGAAGCCATGTTTGTCCACCCAAGTTGGGTTTGTCCGGAATAAAATCACCATCACAATGGGAGAGGCGCTAGTTGCTTTAGGACATCATGAGTACTGTTATCTCGAGTTTGCGCGAACACTATACATTGAAATGAAAGATATGTTTACGGATTTAGAACGCGTTTATTTTTGATTTAACCCGACGTTTCGAACCCTTTACAATGTTCATGGTCACGGGCAGACTGGCTGTAAAGCGTTCGAAAAGACGGGTTTAATAAAAAAATAAACACGTTCTAAATCCGTAAACATATCTTTCGTTTCAACATCATTTATTTTCGAAACCGAAACACATTTTTTTATAATGTTGCTTAATCAGGCAACATTATAAAAATAACAATTAAGTAGATCTTATAACACTAAACCTTAAATTTTTTAAATATCCGTTATACTAAGTAAAAAGAAACACGCGATCTGAAGTGGGAGAGAGTCATTGGACTTCGCCTCATCACGTATTGCATGGTATAATGATACAAAGTGGTCTAAAAATTGGCTAAAAACATAACTTAATCCATTTTATATGGGCGGGCGGAGCACTAATGAATATTTAATCCAGATATCAAATGCCGTCACACACTTAACACCACTCCCTAAGACAGGGGGGGTGCAATTGAACCCCTTAATCCACTCTCGGCGCCCATCAGCTCGTCTAAATTTCACAAACACTTTTGACAAGTGCAATATTATGAAGCTTGACAAAGCATAAAATATGCTTAATACAAATACCTGCATCAGGAACAAAATTTTATTATTACTACCCACTGCACATTACATAGGGTTGCCCATATATATAGATGTAATATTATATTTCAATGAGGTTGCTTTACAAAATTAAGGCTGAGTGAATAGTCTTAAAGATATAAAACTGAAACAACAGCCTATTACCCATTCCATTGCCTGCAGTAAAATTTACAAGCCTCCAACATTGAATTTATATTACTACAGCTACGATGGGTACAGGCATAATCAACACGCTTGCCAAATGCGGGTTGATGATCACAAACCCGAGCAATGTTCGGTCGAACCGAGGACCTCGAGATCTTGGTACAGGCACGTCAACCTAAACAAAAAGTTAAAGGTCATTGAATTGATTTTGAACTTTAAGTCTAACATGTAGAGATCAATATCAATTGAGAAAATTTGACGTTTTGTGGTAGGTTGTCGTGCTGTTGTCTGTACAATACTCGACCTAAATGGGGCGTTAGAGAAATATTAAGATGTTTGAAACTGACAAAACTAATTATCATGATCATGAGCCCAATGATATTATATTAAAATGAAGCAGATATGTTTTATGCGCGCGCGTTGTGAAGACTCAAATACGGCCTAATTATGGCGTTTTGTACATAGTCTGCGTTGAGCACAATCACGAGTGGTAATCGTTGAATATTATAGCCATCTCTTTCATTTGCGTGGTATTACGCATCTTTTGTTCTGCTTATCAGTGAAACTTGTCAATATGTGCAGTTTTGGATTGCTCGGCACAGATTTAATACGCGAATTACTATAAACGTAACATATCTATACTTTAAAATATCATTGCACGACTTAACAAAGCCTTCTCCGGGTTATGCCATAATCGTCTTGGCAGGCGGGTTTTCGATCGTAGTTTCGCCAATCGTAGAGACACATCTCTGCTGCCGGTTTGCTTCTGAAGATTCAATTTTTTCAGTAACAAAATAACAAAATTTGCTTTAAAAAAGTGATATGATAACCAACCAGCCGGCAGCGCCATCTATTGTCTGTGTCATGACGTGTTTTCAAACAAAATACAACTGAATATTAGAAAAAAATATAGCCTATAATATGTTACTTCGATGTCTAAGCACCGTTACTGAAAAGTTTCATGAAAATCTGTTTAGTAGTTTTTGCGTTAAAGACTAAAAAACATCCACACATGCCTACATCCACTTTCGCATTTAGAATATTAGTAGGATTAACATCCCTTCCGAGCCAATCCTACACCATCCATTTTGCAGTCGTGTGAATTTATAAATATCAAACTGGAGATAACTTTCATCAATTTAGCTCACATCAAAACACGTTCCTTAGTGCAGCCTTGTGTTTATATTTGAATTTCATTCTTAATTAAAAAAAGGTATTCTAGAAATATGTAAAGTTTTTAAAGCAGAAAATAATATATTCAAAATAAAATTACTTAACAGGATAAAAGTAAATGCCTATAATCACAGGGGAAAGGCCTGCATCATTGAATTCAAGTTACCATATCAAATATACCCAATTAAAGGACTAAATAGGATACTCTTCATTAAATAAATAAAATTTCACTCAAATTATTCTGACCCCAAAGAAAGTCACTATTGAACCAATTGTTTTGTGGAAATAAAAAAAAAGGAATGTACCACAAGCACCCAAATCCGAGACAATATAGAAAAAAAAATTTTTTATACCCTAACCGTCCGGGAGTCGATCCGGGAGCTAGCAACACCTTGAATATCGATGTGCATGCCACTCCACCACGTCGTTTTCTACCTTTTTGCTATGATGTCTCATGTCTGGGTGTTGGTGGTACCTTCGTTGTTTCCGATTCCATAAGCACTTTGTAGCTACCAATATTGTTTTATTTGCTCCACATATTCTACAAGAATTTTTTAATGTTTTAAGAATACCAGTGTTTTACTTATCTAAGCAACTAAACTTAACACTATTTCCTTTCTGTTACAGGCTGAACTAGCTCCGTGGGTGCAGACTCTCTCCCTCGACGCTTACTTCATATCTTACTACACCTTCCGAGTGCTCTTCGTGCACCTCATCCCCTGCACCTCTCTAGTAGTCCTCAACGTCCTCTTGTTCAAAGCCATGAGGACCGCCCAGATCAACCGTCAGAAACTGTTCAAGGAGAACCGCAAATCCGAATGCAAGAAACTCAGGGACTCCAACTGTACCACTCTGATGCTTATTGTCGTTGTAACAGTTTTCCTAATGGTCGAAATACCAGTCGCTGTTGTCACTATCTTGCATATTATATCGAGCAGCATAGTTGAGATATTAGACTATCATATTGCAAACATACTTGTACTTGTTACGAATTTCTTCATTATTGTTTCTTATCCCATCAATTTCGCTATCTACTGCGGCATGTCCAGGCAGTTTAGAGAGACGTTCAAAGAACTTTTCATAAGAGGCGCTGTCACCAGCAGAAAAAATGGCGGATCGAGTCGATATTCTTTGGTCAATGGCCCCAGGACCTGCACAAATGAAACAGTCCTTTAAATATTTTAGAAATGTTATTTTGTAAATAATTTTCTTATGAAACTAATGTAAGTTTTTGGATATTTACTGTCTATTTTATAAATTTAGACATATCAAATCTTAATCGTTTCTTTCGATGTTTTTAGAACTGTTTTAGATAACAGTCGGGTTATACTTTCGCTATTACAATAGATATTAGTTGTATATGTACTTTTCTCTGGCTGTGCGGTTACCTGATCGACTTAGTAGATTATATTAGATAGTATGTTATTTATTTAGTAACCTATATACAGGGTGAAAATGTTCAGGTCTCTCGAGGAAATTATTTCTGAATATAAATATTTATTAGGAATCTAAAGTTATTTAATCTTTCGTCTAAGTTGATGTGTCGGTATTAAAAATGCTTCATTCTTCACTGTTTTAGGAAGATTTGCTTGACCATAACTGACGTTTTCATCCTGTATAATTTGATGAGCTGATCACACGGCCTATAAATGGCGAGCCCCCATTTGGAAAAGTATCTTAAAACATCTAATATAATTTGTAAATATTATTAATGTTATATAAATCATATATTTATCTTGTTTAAATGCTTCAATACGAATATAATTTACGTACAATGAATGTTATTGTAAATAATTAGTACTGAATTTGTGTAGTACTGTAATGTATAATATTTATATGGATGTATAAAAGAAGTAGACATTTATATGTTAAACGATAAATCGAAGGTACTAACCCTGTATATTTTATGTTGTATTAAAGAAATGTGTTTTTGATAGTTCGTATTTATTTTCGTTGAGACGAGTAGGTTCCAAGTTTGTTCTAGTGTTAAATAGATGTCGACTACGGACCATGGCGAAGAGAATCAAATTGTCATATTAGATATTTAATAAATAAAAAATGTGAACATATACCTTTTTTATTTATGTATCCCGATGCTATGAAAGCTAGACAACGTAGGACGCCCTACAGATAGCCGGAGTAACGATTAGAGTAGGAAGTTCAAAACTAAATGAACTAAATGGCTATAATTATACTCGAGCAATATTCAAAAATTCGAAACTCTTGTTGCCCGAGCCGGGAATCGAAGCCAGGACCCCGAGATCTTGATTGGATCTTTACATTCTTAACTATCCATACTAATATTATAAATGGGAAAGTGTGTGTGTCTCTTTGTTTGTCCTTCTTTCACGGCAAAACTGAGCGACGAATTGACGTGATTTTTTCAGTGCAGATAGTTGAAGGGATGGAGAGTGACATAGGCTTTTGTCTTTTTCTAAACCCCCACTTCCCCATAATGGGCCTCGGGGCACTTTGTATGGACCATTCTGCAATTTTCAAGGTAGAAAGCTAAAAAAATTTATGCGGACTATTTGTGATACTAAAAAAATCGTGCTTTTTTTTTTAAATTGACCCCAACCCCTTAAAAGAGGGGGTCAAATTTTATTGTTACACCGAATCTAACGCGAGCGTGTCGCGGGCAAAAGCTAGTATGTAATAACTTAAGCTTACCCTTAACTAACATAGTCATCAGTCCACTACCTAACATATAGCGAGTCCAACTCGCACTTGGCCGGTTTTTATATTAAACCATTGGATCCCATATAAAAAAACTGTTTCATCACCAGAATTGGCTCTTAAAAGGTTATGTGTTAATAACGTCTTATACAACTCATCTAATAGTCAGATCAAGTATCCAAACTGTGGTATAGACGCGAGTATGTAATAAATTACAAGGGCAGCGTAGTTCGGCATCAAAATACGAGCCTAATGAACCAATTAGGGCCCTTATTGTGTGTCAATGTAATTAACTTCATGTGGGAGAGACGCCCTTCTATTAATAACACACCATTATTAACAATTGGGTGTATTCCCCGAGATGATTTTGGGAGAAATAGAATAATAATATTAGTAATGTGATATTTATTCATTCATACCAATTTGTAAATACGAAAGTAGGTAATATACTACTAATTGAAATGAAGAGATAAACTACAACTATGAATGTAAATCAGTGTGTCTCTTAAACTCTCTAATAAAATGTTATTACAACTGACAAAGAAATAGAGGTTCTTCATTCGAATTATATTTTTGGATCACGCCTAACTTTTTGTTTTTTTGTCTCAGTGTAGTGAAGCTTAAAGTTGGAACCATTAAAATTAAAAAAATATATCTCGAAGCATAGGGCGGAAAACTTGAGCTGGCGGAACGATTTAATTAAGCCACTAATTTTGAGTTGGTTCCCTGGAAAGAACAAAGAAAAAAAGAATGAAAATAAATATAATAACTAATGTCTTCTGTATCTAACTAAATAATAAAACAATGATGTTATTAGTTAGTTAGATACAGAAGACATTAGTTCCTGAGAGACCAAGAGAGATCGACTAGGCTGATTAAAAGTTTACAATAAAAAAGGTAAGAAAACATAAAATAATATTATAATAAATAATAGAAAGCCCTGTTGGTCTAGGGGTTTAAATTAGGGCTGTAATTCAAGTTTGCCGGCTGAACTAATTAGAACATTTGAGTACTGACACAACAACCAAACAAACATTGTACACACGGCAGCACATCAGACTACACATTTTGACCTTGAGACCGCCTTTATGCCCTACGTAATAAAAGCTGTTATCGCAGTTCAACTGTTTAACTTGATATGCTGTCGAGTGTACGATGGGCCCGAGTGTACTCAAATATGTATAAAATGAAATGTGGTGTGCGACAAGGAGGACTAACTTAATATATTGAACAATGTGGGTGAAGTTAGTCAATCCAATCTCATCTCAATCAACCCATTCACATATATTATATGTGAATGGGTTGATTGAGGAACTCAGCGGCGCCAGGGTAGGGTGTTCAGTGGATGGCTACTTTGTCAATAATATCAGCTATGCTGATGACATGGTGCCGCTGAGTCCCTCTATCAATGCATTAAGGATATTGCTTGCAATATGTAAAAGGTATGCGGTGGCTCATGGACTTAATTATTATGTGAAAAAGAGTGAGATACTAGTTTTTAAGTCCGAAACCAAAACTTATTCAGTTCCGCCAATAACTCTAGATGGATCTCCTCTTCAGATTGTTCAACAATTTAAATATCTGGGTTACGGAGAACCTTAAGGATGATGTTGACTTGGAAAGGGAACGCAGAGCGCTGGCGGTGAGGGGTAATATCACACGGGTTACCCAATACCACGTAGGTTTGCACGTTGTTCGCATGAGGTGAAAATCACTCTCTTTAAAACATATTGTCAAACTTTATACACGTGCAACTTGTGGAGTAATTACTCCAAAAAAGCCTTCGGCGCTCTGCGAGTTCAATACAATAACGCCTTTAGGGGACTGCTGGGGCTGCCTTGGCGCTGCAGCGCCTCAGGAATATTTGCCGCGTTAAATACTGATAGCTTTACAGCCGTGTTGCGCAAGCGAGTGGCCTCTCTCTGAGAGCGGGTGCGGGGCAGCCTCGGCACTCTCCTGAAGGTCATAGCAGAAAGGATGGATAGTCCCATTCTCTCGTACTGGATGTCCATGCATGTTCGATCCAATAAGCACTATAAATTCTACTAACCCAACTACTATTATTAACTAATACTAACAAAATTGTGTTTGTTTTTTAAGGTAACGCGTTGTATGGACTTTTTATGTCTGAAATAAATATTTTAATTTCCTTTCATTTCATTAAATACCGGGCCTAGATCTCGCCTGGGATCCTCGGGTCCGGCATCAATAAATTTCGAACTTTGCTCGGGTTTGTGATCATCAACCTGCGGCAAGGAGATTATGCCTGTATCCATCATTGCTATGGTCGAACTCAATGATGGAGGCTTTACTCTACAGTAAAATTTTTGGTAAGAAAATAAAAATAACACTGCCAAGATGATAAACCTGCCAAAATTACATAACGTGGGCTTCGTTTTACAGGTGGTTAAAAATGCAAAGTGTATAAAATCATAGTTTATTTGGAACCAAACAAAAGAAAAAGCGTTAATATTTGTTTTAGTCTTTGCTTTAGTCTAGGACTGCGTTACAGAACTTTCATTCCAATGCCGTAAAATTTGTACCTATTAAAAAAAAACTTACAGCAGATGTCAAAGTGATGTCAACGACCTCCTCGGGTTTTTTGGCGGGAGTTCGTGAGATACGTTTGGAGTCCGTTTATTTTATCGAATTTTTATTGTTTATAGTGCTTTTTGGGTCGTAAAAGTGGTGTTATTTTGCGAAACAAAGTGTCGTGCGAGTGAAGTCGTGTCGTGAACAATTCGGTGTAATAACATGATGTATGGGTCGTAACCAAGAAAAGTGGACCGTGAATTTTGCGCGGGAACGCGAACAATTCACCTCTTTCTTGGGGACTTCTCTACATTCCTTCAATCTTTCGACTGTCTCCAAAAACTCCATGTATAAACCACTCATACATTTCAATGAGTTAGGTTAGTTTAGGTTAGGCTATTATGTTTATGTAAGTATTTATGATATTGTATAATATGTATTTTAAAATGACATTATAACTAAAGACTAGGCTGTATGGATCCGAAGCCGTTAAATTTATATGAAAAAAAAAGCCCACCTCCAAACAGACGGGCGTTTCAGAAGTAATATAGGTAACTTAAAAACTAGTTTATTTTATTATGAAGGTAAGTTAATTTATCTATGTATGACCGTCGCGCGTCGGTCTGTGCATAGATTTCTACGTTTATGGGTCTGTGTGTAAGTAGAAGTTATTTTGTTTTATGGTACCCGCAGAATCCCATCGTCATGGTACCCTGAGCTGAGCTTAGCATAGTTGTTTTTTATAATTTTAACGTCATAATTTTATGGTACGACGTAAAAGTTTTTTTATCTTATCTTAACTTCTAGGGGATTAAAATCGAAGCTTTGATTATGAGAGAGTTACTTTTATAGTAATTTATCATTCGTTGAGGCCAGTCCCTTTAATCTTCATAAAGAGTTAAGTGATCAAAGTTGCTCTTACAAACTAATAATAAAGTTGCGATATTAAGTTACCGGCTAAACCAAAGGTAGGTATTATTGTTAAAAGTTTGACCTGAAGGTGTTTTGTACGCACTTTTGGTATTACTTTTTAATTCCAATTACTTACTTTATATTAATGAAATGCTTTAATCTCTCTCACACACATACACACGCACACACACATACCTACACACTCACGCACACATAATAGACCATTAACTAATACACTGTAATTGATTGTAATTTAATCCCTCGATCGTGAGTTATTCCAGACTCAATTAAAATCAATTGTTATCGTGGCACCCGAGTGCCTCCTGGGGGTTTAGGGATTAAAAAAAGTAAAGCAATGCACATTATATTATTATTTTGTCCTCTTTTTTATGATGATCTGCGCTATTTCCCAGAATAACCAAAACAGAGGAGCAAATCAGCTATGCGGTCAATCGAAATACTCAACCACCCGTTAAAATTATGATAGGAATAGTTTATGTTCAATGGTTCGAAATATTGCAATTACAAATATGCTGATCGTAATTTACAATATGTATTTCTATCGTAGGTAGGTAGGTACTACATGACGTCTATCAGTAGCAATATTGTAGTATGAATAACCGGCCAAGTGCGAGTCGGCCTCGCGCACGAAGGGTTCCGTCCCAAAAAAACGGGTTTGTTGTATGGGAGCCCCCCTTAAATATTTATTTTATTTTGTTTTTAGTATTTGTTGTTATTGTGGCAACAGAAATACATAATTTGTGAAAATTTCAACTGTCTAGCTATCGCGGCTCTTGAGATACAGCCTGGTGACAGAGCGACGGACAAACGGAAAGACAGCGAAGTCTTAGTAATAGAGTCCCGTTTTTACCTTTTGGGTACGGAACCCTAAAAACTAGATCCCATTTGACATAAGGATGCACTTTTAGTACAACCTACATCTTGAGTAGGTACAACCTTTATCAATCGAATAAATACAAAATAAAATAAATATCCATACTATTGCATGTCAACATAATTTTGGCCGGTTTATAAAGTTCACTCTGACATAAAATCAACGTCAATAATTCAATCAAGTTTGTAGGTGTCATTATTGTATCGAACTGTGTGTAGTTCTTAATATCTATAGGTACTTTAATATTATAAATGGGAAAGTGTGTGTGTCTGTTTGTTTGTCCGCCTTTCACGGCAAAACGGAGCAACGAATTGACGTGATTTTTTAAGTGGAGATATTTGAAGGGATGTAGAGTGTCATAGGCTACCCTTTGTCTCTTTCTAACCCCATACTGCCCGAAATGGGGGATGGGACTTTGTATGGAGCATTCCGCAATTTTCAAGGTAGAAAGCTAAAATTTAATATGCGGACTATTTAATTTGGAAATCATAAATTTTATTGTTATCCCGAATTTAACGAGGAGCGAAGCCGCGGGCAAAAGCTAGTAATAATATATCGATGACTAAAGTAACATAATACATAAACTCTTTTGGTAATTAACTAGTTTATGACTTTAATATTAATCAGTTCTCATAATGTTCTCATAAATTTGCATGCCTACGACATAGGGCAGAACCTTGTAGGCACTTGAATTAATTGTCTTCCATCTCAATGTACTACACAATATTGTGCAAATAAATGTTTGACTTTGACTTTGACTTAAGTCCGGAGAGAAACGATAATGTGTGCTTAATCCCTCGATCGTGAGTTATTCCAGACACAATTGAAATCAATCGTTATCGCGGCACGCGCGTGCCTCCTGGGGGTTGAGGGATTAAAATAGATGCGATATGGTGACGAAACGTCCAATTAGGCAAACGTTTAAATTAATTACCGGGCTGATATCTCGGGGTCCTGGTTTTGTTACCCGGATAACAAGAATTTCGAATCTTGGAACATTACTCGGGTGTGCCATCACCAACCCGGATTTGGCAAGCGTGGTGTTTATGCCTGTACCCATAATTGCTGAGGTAGCTTAAATTTAATGATAGAGGCCTTTGCCCTGCAGTGGGATGATTACAAGCTATTACATTATTTTAACTTTTATTTATTTACTTTTTTTTTTATTTATAATACAGAATACTGTCAGGGCATGATCCCATATACATGGTTTAAAAAATATATATAAGCTGGACAGTAACCTATGGATAGTGTACACAACATGACTAATTAAACATCCTTAAATAAACAACAACCGAACTTGAACAATTATAAATTTAGAAAAAATATTTAAATTTAGCAGTAGGCTTAGTGCCAAAATTATTTGGTGAAGTCATCGTTGAGGATTTGCGATATGGCTTTCTTGAATATTGCGAAATTGTCGTTAAAAATGTCAACGACTCTGCCAGTGCAAACCAACTCTTATATTTATTTATTTATTTACTTAGTTCTTTTCGTGTAGTATTCTCTGTATTTTTTCTTTGTACCTCATTGTGGAAATGTGGAATTCAAGAAATCGTAATTTCAAACAACACATAGGTACATACTTACCTAACGTGGGCAAACGTTGTGTTGGAGCGACGATCTGCGCAACATGGCTGGCACTCTGGCAGTAACTGTGTGAACAGCTGGCAGGATGCTCAAAGCTCAAGATCTAGAAAAGTGGCGTGCCTTGGGAATGGCCTATGTCCAGCAGTGGACTGCAGGCTGAGGATGATGATAATGACATACTTAACAATTGCTATGCCAGTGAAATATAAGAAATACAATGACGACACCGTGAACTGGTTCCGAAGCCGGAATTGATTGTCCAATAAACCCCAAGCCCTCTAGTTAACGTTATTATGGCGATAAACGACAAGTTACTCGCCACACCCTTGGTCTAATTGAATTAATACTGCACTCTACTTCGTATAGCATAGCAGCATAAATGGGTGCCGCCGTGCGGGTTCGATTCCCGCCTGAGACATAATTTTAAATACTGATATTATAACTGCAATTAAGTTGATAAAATATCACAAAAAGTATTTAAATAGCTGTTTCATCTTAAGTAACTGTTAGAAAATCTGTAAAGATGTTTCTTTCGGGTGTTAGGGTGCAAAACTCTTAACATTTGATAAAACTACGCTGGCTTACAGCGATAAGAATATGCTTGTAAAATTGACGCCGGTGACGTAGTATCTCGGTGGCTGAATTGGTAAAGCGCCGCGCCCGGTATGCAAGAAGATGCGGGTTCGAGTCCCGCCTGAGACATAATTTTTCAAGTTTAAATACTGATACTATCTATGAAATGAAATGAAAATAGAAAATGAAAATGAAAATGAAAATGAAATGAAAACCTATTTACTAGCTTTTCGCCTGAGCTCTGCCCGCTACACGTTATATCGCGCTGGCAAAAACCTGTACCCATCCGTGGGACGCAAAATAGCCTATATCCAAAAAATAAAATTCCTTAATAACAAGATTTTTCGTCTCGTTCATTTATTTAAGGAATAATTGTATTTTCCAGCTACCCCAACAATCTATTTGCTTAAAAAGCAGTCTCAAAACATAGCCTACGTCCTTTCTAAATGACTAATCTATCTTCCTACCAAAAATCATTAAAATCGGTTCATTAGCTTAAGCGTGAAAGCATAACAGACAGACAGACAAAGTTACTTTCACATTTATATGATTTACTAGCTGGTGCCCGCGACCTCGTACGCGTCAATTTCTGTTATTATGATCGCGATTAAGAAGTCTTTAAAAAAGAATATAGCCTAAAGCCTTCCTCGATAAATGGACTATTCAACACAAAAATATTTTTTCAATTCGAACTAGTAGTTCCAGAGATTAGCGCGTTCAAACAAACAAACAAACAAACAAACTCTTCAGCTTTATAATATAAAGTATAGATTAGTAACTGTTGGCGACAAGCACCACCAACCTCTTTCGGTTTTATACTTGTAAATTTACAGTGTTTTTGATTTTAGAAGAGTAAAGTTATGTTTTGAAAAATGACCACATACTTTACTACATTTTTAGGGTCCGTTCCCAAAGGGTAAAAACGGGACCCTATTACTAAGACTTCGCTGTCTGTCCGTCTGTCTGTCTGCCTGTCACCAGGCTGTATCTCAAGAGCCACGAGAGCAAGGCAGTTAATTTTCACAAATTATGTATTTCTGTTGCCGAAATAACAACAAATACTAAAAACAAAATAAAATAAATATTTTAGGGGGGCTCCCATACAACAATCGCGATTTTTTTAACCTTTTTTGCTCGATATCAATAATGGCAACAGGTAGGCACTTGAAATAATCACGAACACTGAGTTGTATTTTCCCATACAAAAAACGCCATTTTTTGACTATTATTGTTCGATATCAATAAATAGTAGCAGGTAGGGACTACATTACCTAAATTTATATAGTACCGAGTGTACTGTAATGCGTTTACCTAGTCAATGGTACAGAATCCTTCCTGCGCGAGTCCGACTCACACTTGGCCGATTTTTGGTAGGTACTAGATGATTCTGTATGGCCAAGTGTGGCATATCTTGAAAATAATATATTCGTTCCTTTCGGACCTATAAAGCTAACTTAGAAAATAACGTTTCCTAAGACCCGACTGGAAATCGAACACGGGATCCGTTATTGGCGGTAAATACGACCTGTATGAGTATTTTGTATCAGTTTTTTAGGAGCTGTGGATTTTGTTGGAATAATACAATAAAAAATTAATAAAAAAATCGGTCCACCTGGAGGAGGCCCAAAGATTGTCGTACGGTGCACGCTTACCATTCACCTTTTAACCTTAATCAACAACATAGTTCTAGCTTATCATTACTAATACAATCACAAAGCACACCTTTCATCGGATCATAAAGTCGTAAAGACGTCGCGATTTTATGTGCGCAATGAAATTAATGGCGACGTACCAGCACTCGCTTAAGTAACGCCACCACACCCAGATTCGCTCGTCAGATAACACGCTAATTTAGGTCTCAGACGGTGTTAACGGCGTTTGTTGATTGGTTTTACGTTGTTGGATTTGTTTGTGCGTCAACCAAGTTGATAAAAATAAAAGCTTAAATCACCACTCATCACCCCTACTTCACTAAAACATAATTTCCTCTACCAAAATGGTTGTCTGGTGGAATCGATTTTAGCGATAAGACAGCCTTATGGTAAGTTTTTCTCTGGTTTGTAATATTGTAGTGGTATCGCGCGCGTCATAGTCGGTGCCGAACCGTGTGGTTTCCCTCTTTGTCTGTTCTTTCTGTCTTTTTGTATTTTATTATTATTTTGTTATGTTTTGTAGGTAGGTAAATATAGAAGCGACAGCAGGAGGTTCGAAAAAAACCGAAATTAATTTTTTAAACTAATTTATTAATAATTAAATTACAACTAGTTACAAATTGACCCGATCGAGGTTGGATACGAAGTGGCGGCGATGATGATGATCTCGGGGTTGGTGGCGCGATGGCGTGGTCACGTTGAATTTGCACGAGAGTTGCATCAGCGATTTCGTCATCTTGCAATATTCGGTTGTGTCCTCCTTAGAGGTTTAGGAGTCAGCGATATTCGTATAAGTAGGTAGATTTACGTAATTCCTCCGCCCACAGATCAGCAACTATTTGAGAACTTTGAGAGGAAATGTTGCTGGTATGGTAATATGACTGCTTCCCGGTTTTCTTTCTCTTTCTATTACAGATTTATCCGGGCTCTCGTATTCGTGAGTTTCGGACTTCATATTTTCTTGATTACTGGTACGTTTGCAGGTAAGTATCTCGTAGCGTCGTAGCAAGACTACGAAGATGAGTACAGTTGCACTTAATAGTACGCAATAGAATGGTATGGTAGTGTGGTATAATATCTCGGCAGGCGGTGTGTCGATTTGTACAGGCGTTTGGAGCGCTATTTTATCTTGGATGCTGTGAAGGCTCTGCAGGTTGATTGAGTGCAAATCAATGCGGGATGAATCTGTGGCTTGCATTTCAATATTCGGTATCTTCATTATCTTAAGAGGTTGACCTTTTATCTCGTCACTATCGTTGATTATAGTGAATTCGGGTGTGCGTAGTTGGCAGGTGAGTGGGATAGTGACAAAGTAACTTCCTTGAAGCTGAGTGTAGTCTTCTCGGCCGCAGATAAGATGAATCTTCGTGGGATGTGGCAGCGAGATAACATAGTGTTGGTCGTCTAGCTTTTCCATTGCTTCTTTACTCAGAGTGATGTTTGTAAATTTGCAGGTCTTCTCCAGAGATTGTTGTGAGATGAGATGCTGGATACAGTCAGGTACGGTACGGATCTGATGGTTGATGTTTTCTTCACAGAGATAGCCGTGAGATAACTTCGGACATTCTGCCTCTATGTACACGAATGCATTCTCGTTGGTAGCAATGAAAGGATAAGTAGGTATGAGGGCTTGATGATATTTATTAGGTGCTATTGATAGTTTATATAGGTCATAGGATATTTTAGTCACAATCGGGAATTTGAATATTAAAACTATTTCTTTATCTATAAAGTAATAAGCGGGCTTTATAAGATCATAAAATTCCCGTAATTCTAAATCTAAGATGCTATCTCTACCGTATATATTTTTTAATCTAATTAACATGTTACTTAAGATGTTAATCTTTAGCATTGAATGGTGTGTGCTCGATGCACGAATAAATGCTAAAGTATTTTCTACTGTAATTAACTCACTTAATAAGTCATCTATATTTTCAGTAATTATAACTAGTAGCTGAGCAAACTTTGCAAATTTAGTTAAAGTCTCAGAATGCTGACTTTCTTTATTCATTATAAAAATTAAAGTTCCGTTAATAATACGCTGATTCTTGACTAATTTAGAGAGAATACCAAAGTTTTTCGTCATCCAATCTTTACTGTAGCTTATCTGATTATTTAACTCAAATGAAATCTTATTCTCATTATTGTGAAGTGTTTTAATGGCATTATCATATTTAATCGCATCTGAATGATCTAAGTTACCCGATATACTTTTTATAACAGATCCTAATCCGTCTATAAGGCCTCGTTTAGTTCGGCTGGGCTCTAAGCTATGTAACTGTTCTAATACTATATTCAATTTAGAATTTAAATAATTAATCTGGAGTTCATATAAAGCATAAGTTTCGTTAGGAAGTCTAGTCTCGTAAGCTTGAATTTGATTCTGAAGTTGTAAGATTTTATCTTCGACATCATTTAACTGAATGCGTTGTAAAAAGGTGTGGTAGTGTGTTATGAGTCTAGTTGGTCCCAGTTTGAACGGTAAAAGTCCTGGTCCATCATCCAATGTTTCAAGTCTTATCTCCTGGGCTGTTGTCGTCAGGATCAGTATCGGCAGAATTCTGCAGCAATTTAGCATGTTTAGGAATTCGTTTCAGTCTAGACTTAGCTACTGGTCCCCGTTTTTTGGAGGTATAAATGTGGATAGGTAAGTCGGCTAAAACTTTGTCCTGGGTAAATCTTGGGGCTACTTTCTGTCTACTGGCCTTAGGGTTTTTTATAAAAATTTGTTGCTCCGGAATATATTCTATTTCTGGTTCGCGGGATTTATTCCTACTCTCTATAAGGGCTGTTCTATCTGCTAAGGATGTGTCATTGATTAAATCATACACGGTTTTCATCTGTTCTTTATGATTGACAAGGTACTGCTGTAATAAGTGAGGAACTGGGTCTATATCAATAGGATCTCTAGGGTCAAAGTGTCCTGTGATTAAATCGAAGGGCTTACACTTATTAAAACTATGTATTGAACTATTGTAAGCTATGAGAGCATATGGCATAAGGTTTATTATGGGTTCGTCTTTTTTCTGTAGTTTTAATATGCGGAGATGTTCGAGCAAAGTCGAATGAAAACGCTCTATGTTTCCGTTATCATTTGGTGAGTGGGCTAGAACTCGGTGATGATTTATCTTATGTAATCGAACAAATTCGGCGAACAATTGATTAGTGAATTCAGTTCCGTTATCGGTAACTATTGTAAACGGAAGGCCATGATGAGAACTAAACTGTAATAAGGATTGGAGGATACTGACTGCTGTACCATCTTTCAGGTGATATGCTTGTCCGTATTTAGAGAAGACGTCTATAAATGTTAAGTATTTCTCATTCTGAACTGTGAATAAATCGAGGTGAACGGTTTCAAACGGTTTTGTTGCTGGCGGTACTACGTTAAATCTCTGTCGAATTGGATGTCTATCGTATTTCGCTTGTCCACATATGGAACATTCACCTATAAATTTAGATATCTGTTCCTTCATTTTAGGCCAAAAGTATCGTTTAGATAGTGCCAGATAACACTCATTAATACCTCTGTGGTTGGTTTTACCATCGTGGTAATCACGAATGATCTCTTGTTGCCTGAGATACTCTTTAACATTTTCTATTTCAGATTTAGAGAGTATGAGATTTATAGATGAGCTCTTAAATTTATCTTGAATGATTGGGATCACAGAGTACATGGCGAGAGGTGGGTTTATTAAAAGTGCAGTTTTAACTTTGGGATTCACATATTCTTTAATTGCGTTTATAATGTCGGATTCTAAATTCGATTCACTAATTTGCAACGAAATACGAGTATGGGTGTCAAATGGCTTTGTTATTACGGGCCGTCGTTTGACGTCACCTACAATAGTGATGTGCAATTGTCGATGGAATCTATTTATAGGTTCATCGGTAATGGGGACTTCGAGGATTGGGTGTTCATGGCTAGTGTGAGCGGTTAGAGTGTCGGAGTTAGATAGAGATGCTGGCTTCTCTGAGGGATTCGCGGTTATACTACTTATCTTTTCATTATTGATCTCGATTCTAGACAGGGTGTCGGCATTTGTGTTACTTTTGCCTTTCTTGTAAATAACAGTAAAGTCATATTCACTTAACTTTAACCTCCATCTAGTTAATCTCGAGTTAGGTTCTTTGAGATTCATTATCCACTGAAGTGGGCGGTGATCGGTAAGTATTTTAAACTTACGTCCAAACAGATACGGTCGGAAATACTTTGTGGCCCAAACTATGGCTAACAACTCTTTCTCAATGGTACTATAATTTATCTCACTATCGTTGAGAGTACGGGATGCGAATGAGATGGGTTTATCTGAACCTACTGGGCCTTGGGATAGGATGGCCCCAATAGCTAAATTTGATGCGTCTGTGGTCAAGATAAATTCACGAGTAAAGTCGGGGTATTGTAGTATAGGGTCGTTTGTCAAGAGTTTTTTACACTTTTCAAATGCTTGTACGTAGTTTGAGTCTAACGTTATCTTTTTACCTTTTTTTAAACATTGAGTGAGAGGTTTTGTGATATGAGCAAAATCGGGAATGAATTTACGATAGTATCCAATAAGACCTAAAAATTGTTTGATCTGTTTGGGAGTTTCTGGAATGGGATATTGCTCTATTGCAGAAATCTTATCTGGGTTCGGTTTGATGCCGTCTCTGGTGATGATATGACCAAGGTAACTTGTTTCTAACTTTAAGAATTCGGACTTATCCATCTGAATCTTAAAGTTGGATTCGCGTAACCGCTGGAGAACCTTTTCAAGGTTAATTATGGACTCCTGGAGCGAAGAACCAAACACGACTATATCGTCTAAATATACCAGGCAAATTTCGTTCTGTAGGCCTTTGAGGACGTTATCCATCACTCTTTGGAACGTAGAAGGTGAGTTCTTAAGACCCATAGGCATACGCAAGAATTCGTAATGCCCATGCTCCACATTGAAGGCTGTTTTGGGTATATCGCTCTCATTCATTTCCACTTGGTAAAATCCAGATGCTAAATCGAGTGTGGTGAAGTACATGCATTTGCCAAGCTTGTCAAGGACGTCAGTTATATTGGGGATTGGATATTTATCGTCTATTGTCTTGTCATTCAGTTTACGAAAGTCCACAACTATACGCCACTTCTTTTTACCAGAAGCATCAACCTTCTTGGGCACAACCCATATGGGTGAGCTCCAGGCTGACGTGGAAGGTCTAATTATTCCCTGGTCTAACATTTTATTTATCTGATCACGGACTTCCTGTCGATGTACATAAGGATAGCGATAACTTTTAGTATAAATCGGAACATCATCTGTCGTTTTAATACAGTGTTTAATTTGGTTTGTAAATGTTAGTGGTTCGCCTTCCAAATAAAATACGTCGGCATAACGCGAGCATAAAGTCTCTATATTAGCTCTTTCCTCGGCGTTCATATGATCTGTCCTAAGGCGCGAAATGACGGCGCGTGCGCGTGACGTAGGCACGGACTCAGTTCGCATGCACTCGATATTAAAAACTTGTGCCTGCGCTGGGTGGTCTAATGAGAATATTATATCGTTATTTGTAGGAATATAGACTTCTAAGATTCCGCGGCTATTTTTAACGGATGTAATGCAATCGGAAATGTGGCAATTACAGATAATTTGCTCTTCGACGAGGACGTCACCATCCGGGGCGTTAATTGGGATTCGAACTATTTTTGAAGAGTTTGCCGGGATAATGTCTTCATAGAGGTTGACGTTCAGCGAGTTGTACATCTTAATAGGATTGACAGCAAACTGGGTTGAGAGGGTCTGATCTTTAAGATCAATCTTCGCTTCCCATTTAGTGAGTAGATCTAGGCCTATAAGACCGTCGAAATAATTATGGAAACGGTACACAAATAATTTTATCTTATCTTGGGATTTTAGTTCGGGAAAGCACGGTAGTGTTATAGAGTAGTCATTACGGCTGGTTGCGTGAACGTTAGTCACTTCGAAAGGGTCGTAATCTAAAGGAAAGTTACAGAAATATTTCTCAACAGATTCGGGACTAATAAACGACTGATTTGCGCCGGTGTCTATTAATAACTTAAGCGGCGGGTTTAAAATTTGAATGTAAGGAAGTTGCCGTTGCGTTTGTATATTCAACTCTATTTTAACTTGTCTGACGGGCGGGCTATCTGAAAATCCTGTTCTGTGGAACTAGATGCTTGTGGCTCGTTACTTGACTCTACGTTATTGTGACCAGTGGGCTCGTAATACTGAACTCTATTGGCATAGTCATAGTCATAAGATGCGTCGTAATTATTGCAATCAGTTAAGTCATTATACGTACCGGACGACGTTCCGTGGGCAGGCCCCCCACAAGGTGGACCGACGATCTGATCAAGGTCGCGGGAAGCCGCTGGATGCGGGCAGCACAGGACCGATCGTTGTGGAGATCCTTGGGGGAGGCCTATGCCCAGCAGTGGGCGTCGTTCGGCTGATATGATGAAGTCATTATAATATTCTGTGTCGTAGTAGTAATCTGAGTAGTATGGATCATCGTATGCGCATTCATTTAAATTGACTTCGCGTGATTTGAAGTAATTATTTGGTGGGGGATTGCCGAATCTTTGCCAATCGTGTCCAAATGAAGTTGGTGGCAAAGGTCTGGGTGTGAATTGCTGTACTCCGCTCATAGGTTTAGGAGGCGGCTGGTACTGAGGCTGACGCCTAGGTGGTAACCTGAACATGTTACTTTGGGCATTATATTGCGGTGGTGGTGCACTAAACATTTGCTGTGTGCGGGTCATACGCGGCTGTTGAGACTGTGCGATACTAGGCGAGTTAAATTTAAAAGGTTGCGGTTGCACTGATAAGCGGAGCGGAGGCGGCGGCGGATTATATCTCGGCGCTGCCTGATTATTAAAATTAGATATACTATTAAAGTTATTAAATTTAGGCATTGAGGAGGCTATAGGTAAGGCAACTGGTGTGCGATGGGCTAGTTGGTGTCTAGGCATACTTTCGTTACGTTGCTGAAGATATTGAATATTTAATTCTTCTTGCACATACTCTAAAGCTTTTTCTATACTGTCTGGCCTCATAGACCTTATACGAGATCCAAGCGGTTCCTTTAAACCTCGTACAAAGGCTTGCATGGTCAACTTTTTATACAGAACCCTCTTAGCGTCTATAGTGGTTCCTAGTGTCTCATGTAATGTAACATAGGTCATTATCGTGCTAAAAAGAGTTTGACAATGGTCATAAAATTCTTGTGGGCTACTATTGCCTTGCATAGCTAGGGAGAGGTCGTTATAGAGTGCTGTCTCGTCCCGTTGATCAGCGAAGTTATGTACTAAGACATTTCTAATCCCTAACCAGTTATCTGGGATGCCATTTGAGTTAATAATGGTAGCGGCGGGTCCCGTGATTTTGTTCAGGATGCCGTTTAGGAGACACAAATTATTAAGTTGACTATTGGGATCATCTCGCAAATAGTCTGAACATAACCTATCACAAATATTAATAAATCTAGTTAAGACGTTGGGGTTCCCGTCAAAATCGGGAACAAGGCGTAAGGCCTTGTAAATACTATCGGGATCAATTTCCATTTCTTCTGATAAACTAAATAACCTATTTAAGTCTAGCAAATGTTCCCTGCGTTGCCTGCTAGATGCAGACCCACGGGATCCAGAATTTCTTGGATGAAAAATTGTGACTAAAATTAGGGACTAAAGATAGGATAGGATAGGAAACACGAGAATGATTCAAGTGCACTTACATGAACATATTTCGGCTTTTCTTGTGTATCGATGTCTGGATACCCTCTAGCTGGCTGGCTTCTGGTTCTGGATTCTCGAACGCGACTTGATAGCCACACGGGCGGCTCGTTATGACGGAAATCTTCGTGATGAAGCGCGAAACCGACCGCGAGAATCCTACCGACTGCGCCAAATATAGAAGCGACAGCAGGAGGTTCGAAAAAAACCGAAATTAATTTTTTAAACTAATTTATTAATAATTAAATTACAACTAGTTACAAATTGACCCGATCGAGGTTGGATACGAAGTGGCGGCGATGATGATGATCTCGGGGTTGGTGGCGCGATGGCGTGGTCACGTTGAATTTGCACGAGAGTTGCATCAGCGATTTCGTCATCTTGCAATATTCGGTTGTGTCCTCCTTAGAGGTTTAGGAGTCAGCGATATTCGTATAAGTAGGTAGATTTACGTAATTAGGTATTATTATCTTGTTATTACTTTTTAAACTGTTTTTTAATATCTATTTCTTTGTTTAGTATCATTTTCATTCTTATGTTGTTGTTTTCTTTTCTTTTTTCTCTTGTTTAATTGTTATTTTTCATTTATTTATGCATGGGCTCCCGCAGAATATCAGCGTCGTGGCATGCATGCATGTAACATGCCGCGACAAATGCTGAGCGGGAGACCTATTTGGCGTCTTTGGTTTTTAATTGTGATTTTGTTTGTTCTTTTTATTTTATTTTAATTTTTATTAATGCTATGTGTGCTAAATTTTGTTCATTGATGCCAAATAAATTAATTTTCTTTCTTTATTTCTATCAATAACTGTAAAAATTACTGTAGGCAAAGGCCTCCATCATTGAATTCAAGTTACCACAGCAATGATGGGTACAGGCATAATCACCACGCTTGCCCAATACCGGCTGGTAATCACAAACCCGAGCAGTGTTCGAAAATTCTCTTGAATCCCGACTCGGGAATCGAACCCAGGAAGAGATTTTAGCTCGGTACTTAAACAATCAGAGCGATGGGGCGTTCAATGAATATTTAAATAGAAAAAGCAAACCAGGATCAAAGTGGTACAAACTTGAATAATATTTACGTAACAGTTTAACATTAATGAACCCTCTAACTCGAAAGGTTCGTTGCGATAGCGTAATTCCATCAGATCAGTATAATTCCCGGTCCATCCATAATCCTAGTACGTTTTTACTTTGAGGGGCCGCCTTGTTATACTTTGTAATAAACTTTTTGCTTCAGATATTTCCGAGGGGCTTGTCAAAGAAAAAGTTAAGTAAACAAGGTGTTTTTAGAGCGGAATCAAACTACGCGTCTTGTCTAGATACTACGTGATTTTTCGAGAAGTACGGTTTTCTGATTATCCTTAAATCATGCCTGCGACATCGTCCGCGTGGGAACCGACCATATCGCTTTAACATTGTATAGAAATCACTTAAAATGTTTGCAATCGCTATCTGTTATTCTCCATACTAAATTAAAAGAATATTGATTCCCCAAATACATTTCCATCTCCCTTTAAATCCATCGTATTAGACATGATGTATTAAAAAACGAAAACATAATATTATGGGGTAAGAGGTGGAATAATTCTTAAAAGTTTAAATTAAACCCATTTCGAACTAAACATTCTAAACATACATAGCCATGAGCACCTACCCAATTTAAAAATATAAATAATGTATTATTTTATTCCCTCGATCGTGAGTTATTCCAGACACAATTGAAAGCAATTGTTATCGTGGCACCCGAGTGCCTCCTGGGGGTTGAGGGATTAAGACTATAAAAAAGTTTTTACTGTAGTCCAGCGTTTCCCATTTGCCGGGTCGCGGCCCGGTACCGGACCATCAAAATAAAATACCGGTCGCAACATTCCTGCCTTATTTATAAAATAATACTTACTATCGATTGATGCATTGTAAATATTATTCCTTAACTTTCGTAATTTTCGGGGAACTTAACTCTTTATCTTTACTCTGATCTTTAGTAAAACATAGGGAGAGTGCGAAGTATTTTCACTATAGTAACTAAATAGTAGTTTTATTAAACATTTTTGCTATTAATAAATGTTAATTAATGGAACCAGTTTGGTTATAAAAATATTTAGTGGGTCACAAAGTGGCAGTGGAAAAATTACCGGGTCATGGCAGAACAATGTTTTGGAAACACTGCTGTAAAAATCCACGTTACAAATATCCGTCAACTGCAATATTCACTGGCGTACAAAACTATTTAGCTATGGAAATTGAAACTGAATACAAAATGAGTAGTTACCTAAAATTCACATGCACGAAATTGTTTCTAAACTATGAATGCGGATGCATTTATTCATACATAAATAAGTTAATGTTTTACTGTCAGCGTCATATGCCTGTATTAAGAAAGATACCTACACAGTTTGACACAAAAAATGGCTCTTAAATCGATTCTCGATTGAATGATTGACGATGATTTATGTCAGTGTCAACTTTATAACCCGGCCGAATTATGTCGACATGCAATAGTACGGATATTTATGTCATGTTGTATTCTATTTGATTTGAGGGTGAAATTTTAACCACTTTCCAAAATTTTTATAGGCGTTCGATATCGTATTTAGAGCCCATTTATGAATTAAAAAAAAGGAAATCAAGCTTTCGCCCGAAAATATTTTTCGCAATATAGTTTTCCATTTTTTACGGTCCTAGGCCTGATAAGGTATAAAGGGAAAATCAAAAACGTATGAAAAGTATCGTAATGAATAAATGAGATTCGAATCGCGTAAAAAAAGTGTTGCTAGGCGGCCGTACCAAAAATTTTTTTGATTTTTGCGGACTTTTTCTACGTGCTTTATATTGACATTTTTGTACTGGGCTATACCAAAATCAAAAATAGGTCATTTGTTTTTTGTCTCGTAGATATATTAAAATATGGGTGACATTTGGGACACTTTTTTGTATAGATACAATCAATTTCGATATGGAACCAACAAAAATGCTACTTACCTAGCTGTTATGAATGCATCATTGACTATAGGTACCTAAGTGCAGCCAGATTTAAGAAAAACAGAAAGAGGAAATCCTTCCAAAAATAAATGTAGGCAACATAACATACATTGTTTTGATCCCAAAGTAAGTAACTACTTAAATCACTCGTCTTGAGGTAATCAGAAACAAACAACGAAGGTACCACAAACGCCCAGACCCGTGGAAAAGCGGATACCTACATTTTTGTCACAATCAAACCCGGAACATCGGAGCAGGCGACATACAACTTGAAAACCGGTGTATACGCCACTCCGCCGCTGAGGTCGTCGAAAATGAAAGGGAACTATGTACTAAATTAACTCAAGAACTGAAACATAGTGTGATGATGACTGATACTTTTGTTCCGCTCACTGCCTAATCACGAACCTAAGTTACCTTAAAGTAGGTAACAAAAAGAAACGAATCAAATAAATACTCATTAGGAACTGTTAGCAACAAGTAACAACGTTCGAGACACCTGCTAAGTAACGCCGACACGAAAAGGCTTTCTCGCTACTACCCTTCGTTGACAAGCCCCTTCTAATTAGTGACAATTTTGGATCCTTAATTGTCTTAATGTTTCGATTGAGGGCTTCTCTTCTCAAATCGTACTTTGTAATTTATTTACAAAACTTTTACAATAAAACGCTAAAATAAGCTACAAATCGATAATTACCAACACTTATGTACATTATTTGTAGATTTCATTTATTGTTAGTTTTGTTGTGGTTTTTTAACTGTGTTAAGTTTTCAAATTACACTGGAAATGTATTTGCTTAAAGACGACTTAAAAACATAGAAGCTGTTTCAGCTTAAACGATTCATGTACGATTCGTCACCACCTCCATAAATGGGGATTTTTGAGGTGCGACTGCGGAGCACCTGATCGAACTCTTTCCCTGTGGCACAGCCTGTGGTAAACGAATGCCCACTTCGCAGTTTTCTTGGTAGAATGTCGGAAGTCCACAAATGCACACCTACTGCCGCAAGCTGGCTGAAAGACTTGGACATTGATATTAGTATTTAAACTTGAATTGTCTCTGGCGAAGTTTAATCCCTCGATCGTGAGTTATTCCAGACACAATGTTATCGTGGCACCTGAGTGCCTCCTGGGGGTTGAGGGATTAAATACTGATATTACAACAAAAATTTTTTTTAAAAAGGCTTTGAGGAGCCACTTCTCTGAATAAGTTTTTCTTCCTTCTCTATCGATCTTCTCTGACATGTGTGATGTGTACAATTCAATTGAGCCTGTTTTTGCCTTTCTCGCAAAATTTTAAAAGTTTTGTAATCACCAAGTCTTCCGTACAATTTCCATTTTTTATGAAACTTTAATTTTTCTGAAATAATTTTGATTAGAGATTTAGAATACCAGCAAGGGTATCTATTTACATTTCTGATGTTTTTTGTAGGTACGTGACGTAGAATTACATGTTCCAAAATTCGATAAAAATGAGACACAGCATCGTCTACACTCTGATTATCGAGAAGGTCGAACCAATTGATATTTGCAAGGTCATTATTTATTGCGGTATAGTCAGCAAGGCGAAACATCCGGACTCGTTGAGGTGAAGGTTGTAAGCTAGATAAGCCTGCACGAAGTATTTTAACCAGAAGGGCAGGGTGGTGAGAGTCCTCTGCAACAAGAGGAGAGCATAAATGGCTCACGAGACAGTCGCAAGAACTAATTACTAAGTCCAAGTATCTGCCGTTAGAATTAGATATAGTATTATATTGCTTAAAACCAGTAAAGTTCAAAAAACTTACTAGGCCATACGTTAATAAAGATACATTATCACTGTCAGAGGCAGCCAAACTCATGCAAGAATCAGTAAATTCCCAATTAGCCGATGAGATATTAAAATCACCTATAATTAAGTATTGGTCATTGGAATGATTAAGAAAATCACTAGATATTGACTTAAAGGCAGCGATCATCGCATCATATTGAAGGCGACTATGGGGAAAATAACCACAGTATATATGCAAAATACAAGAAATTGAATTGCGATGAGCACTCATTTTTATTGAAACCTTTATTATCTCACCCGCAGCACTTTCGACGGGAATAGTTAATGAAGAATCAATCGAAAATTCACGTTTAATGGCAATCAAAACACCACCACCCATGCCAATTCCAAGCGTTTTATAGTCTCGATCACATCTGTAAACATTATAACGGCAGTCAAAAAGCTCACCATCATGAAAACCCTCTAACAACCACGTCTCCGTCAAGCAAACAATATCGTAGTCGGATTGCAGCAGGTTACGGAAAAAAATATTTGTTTTAGTGCGGAGACCACGGACATTCTGGTAGTAAACTGTAGGCCCCATTTTATCAAGCTCTGATGCGACAAACTTGACTCATATCTCGTTGTACGTGAAATAGTAAACAGACTAGATGGCAGGTAGACCCACGCAGCGCGATAAGGTGAAAGTAAATTACGCCGATAGAAGATTGACCATTAAAAATATTCCAACCAAAACAGAAACAAATGCCCAATATACCCCTGACAAGCACACAATTACACAAAATACAAATTATCATTTTCAAACTCACAAACACCCAATCAACAAACAAAAACAATATAACATAAATGTAGTTAAAAAACTTTATAGGCAAGATGCCAGCACTTAAACAATTTTTTTTAAATCACTCTGTTGAAGAATATGTACGACAGGACTTGTGTCAGATCGGCGCGCCATGATAGTGCAGTTCTTGACCCATACATACGAGTACCCCTTATCCTTGGCTAATTTCTTAGTAGACTGCAATAAAGCTTTATTTGCGCTGGTAAGATGATCATTTAGGTATATAATGTTGCTGTTATTCGAAAAACCTAAGTCGCTACATTTCAGCTTCAGTTTTTTTACATGGGACAAAAATTCATCTTTTTTCCACCTAGCTAAGAAACGCACAACTATCGGTTTTATTTTCTTGTCATCATTATTCCTTGGGGCAACTCTGGTTACGAAGTCGACATCAACCGAAGGATCTAGTTTAAAATCAGCAACTCCAGCAATGTTCCTTAACACGGAAATAAGGTCCTCATTCTTTCTTTGAGGGACGCCAACGATTTCAATGTTAGATTTCCTCGACCATTGTTCTTTCCTGTTATTATCCTTTTGCAAGTTATCCATCGATGACCGTAATTCACCAACTTCTAGAGTTTTAGCTGATAAAGTCTTAATTTCCTTATCAACACGATCCAATCTTTTGTTGATCTCCTCATACTTGCCGTGCAAAAATTCCATTGAAGATTTAATGCTTGAAATCTCATCTCGAACCGTTTTTATTTCCACCGATATACGCTTGACTATTGATGACTCAAGATCGGCTCTAAGTTTGGAAAATTCTTGGTTAAGATATGTTTTTATATTATCTAATAAAGTGGGTTCACTTTTAGCACACAGCGATTCGACATCGCAGCCACTGGCTGACCCGCCTCTACGCATGTTAATATTTTCGTGGTAATGGGCTGCTGGTTGAGCGGAATTACTGCTGGTCGCCCGAACGGGTGTATTATCAGTTTTAGTTAATTTTGGCTGGTTAGCTGTGCACTCAGGACAGACCCACTTATTCTTATAATCTTGAGACAGTTCCTTAATTTTATCAGTAGGAAAAATGCATTTAAGGTGATTGTGTTTTTTGCATTTAGTGCATGTAATCCTTTTAGTGATGTCACCAGTGGTCAATGTGCAACAAGTAAATACCATATTGGAAATAGTTAAAAAAAAAAAAGTAAAAATTGAATAAAAAAAAAAATTTTTTTTCTCGGGATTCGAACTTGGGTTTTCTCAGGCGCGATAAGTTGTAAAAAGTCCAGTCGGGCACCTGCTGCGCCAGCGAGCCAACGGCGATGCAAACGAAAGTGTGGCTGACACTCGACTATTTATCGTAGATAAATAGACAACTAGTTTTGTTAATGTTGAGCTCTTTTGTTCACATTCACTGCACTTTAAAAATAGAGGTCACTCAATGTCACAGAATCAGTTAATTTTTATGTAGTTTTGCTTGATAATCAACTAAAACGTCACTTATTTCCGAGAAAAGTTTTACACAAATATCCAGTGCGTTGAAAAGTCCATGTATGTTGAAATTTATAGATCGAAATGCACTTTATAACACTGTAAACACAAACGAATTCACACAGAAGTAAAAACGCAGCCGCTCAGTACGATGTTCCGGGTACTATCTGATGCATTGCTTTTTTATTTCTTTTTCTTTGATGCACCGCCTGTGATATTTCTGTTTGGCCCAATGGTTGACTGGTAGAGAATGCTTTTAGCATTAAGTCCGCCATTTTGTACTTGATTTTATATGTGCAAAAAAGTGTAAATAAAGTAAAATAAATATTATAATTGCAAAAAAATTCAAAAATTTCTTAAAATTCTTAAAACACAATTTCTAAAATATCATCATAAAGTAAGTATTGGACATTGATGTATTGATTGATCCACGCAGGATGTACCTACCTATACCATACGAAATGTTGATCTACACGTTGGCTGCTGAAACGCGTTTTACGCGTGGTTTTATCAATTGACGCTGATCACATCGTCTGCATATCGTCTGTGTTTGTTGTTTTAGGATAATTATATACGAAAATTCCGCAGCCGACGTGTACAGGATCATAAGACCATACTCTTTGCATAAGACCGCCGGCGGTCGCGATAACACAATCGATTTTAATTGTGTCTGGAATAACATACAATCGAGGGGTTCACCATCACAGTCGTCCTCTTCATTGGTGAAGGTATTTGGATAGCGTATTTGAAATATAGTAGCGACCTCTAGTATTGGCATGCGGAAGAATTCTGCTTACGAAAGCACTGACAAGCATATCGGTGCGTTCGTGAAAGCACGCGTAACTTTTTTTAAAAACCTATTTTGACAGTAACCATGAAAAAAAAGGTTTTATATTTATAATTGGCACAAATTCAAGTTTTGCTTAAAAAATAATTAGTAACATTTTAAATATCAAGCCAAAAGCAATTTAAGAGTGTATAGTAAAAAAACTTAATGTACGTGAAAATATCAACATAAATGCATAATCCATTGAGCCTTACTACAAGAAATGACATTGAAGGGATTACTTTTTTAAACCCACGTATGTGTATGTTATGTTTATTTTTCTCTGGATATGGCACAAATTTGTGAGAGGTGAAGCTTCCAAAGAAAAGTTCATGTTAAATTAAACAGTTTTCAAATATTGGTAGTAATCTATGGGTAGTTCAGATCTCACTCAAAGTTCTTATGACAACCTCTATTTAGTTCATGAAATCATATCACAAATAAATTTTTTCAACTTCATAGTAGGGTTTTTACTGTTTGTTGATAGGTCTATATCAAATTTCCTATGTCTAATTCTAGTTTAAATAAAGTATTTTCCAATGATCTTTAGTCCTACACAAAGTTTAAGTAGGAAATAAATTATTTACTCCAAAGACTGAAGGCCGTGACTGAAGGTAAAAAAAGTCCACAATAAAACTAAATCAATTTATTATCGCTATGTAAGTGTGTCTTCTGATCTTATATATTCTCCAATATCTGCTTGGTGAAATGCAATTGTTGCTAGAGGGTCAGCATGTCTGCACTCTGTTGTCGATCTGGCTGCAACTCCAAAACCAATTGGAACATCTCCCATTGTAAATATTACTACTCCTTGATATTTCGGTGTGTTCTCAGTTATTCTTCCAAGACCTACAATATAAATAATAAATGAATTAGTTATTTATGATTTTCTATTTCAGTAGACATGATCACAGATTCATTCTAACATGATCATGGTGTCAGAAACAATACAAAAATATCGAAAACTCATAAAAAATTACACGGTAGAAAACTCATTCCAAACTACTCTCACAATAGTGAAGTGAAAGTTTAATCATTAATAACATTTCACAAATGATGAAAAATAACAATTACTGGCCAGATCTGTCTTATGTAGAAGAGGTCTGAAGTCTATATCAGTCTTTATTTTTACAAGGACGTGCAATTTGTTTTGCATATCTGTGTTGATCTCTTTCATTCTCTTGATTAGTGATGCCGATCGATAGTCGACTATCGATATAATATCGATAGTACCTATCGATATTCTAACTGATTTTCGAGGGTCAACTATCGATAGTTCAGCATCACTACTCTTGATTAGGAAAATATTTTTAATTAACATTTTTCAAATAAGCCCAGGAAAAAAATTTTCATATGCAAGATCAAACCCTTTTGTCTTTGGGACAGTTGAAACATTATAAAATAAGTACCTACTATGTCAATTTCCTTACCACTTTTGATCACATGATGACCATACAAAAACTGTTGCTCCGCAGATGGCTTCACCCAAATCTTGTAATGGGCGTATGGAGCTATATATGTCAAAGCGGTAATGTGCAGCCTGAACTTATTGGTTTTTGTGAACTTGCCGAAACAAGTGCCGGCAGACACTAAATGATCAGGCTTCACTGTGTGGGCAAGTTGTAATAAACGCTCAGAAATGTAATACACTCTATCCTTCTTCTCCCTAAAACAGTATGTACCGTCTGGTCTATCTATTAAAAGCTTCACATTCATCCCAATGCTGAAATTTAGAAAATAGTTCATCAGTAAAGTTAAGTTTACACGGACTATTAAATAAAACACTGAACTGACAGAAAAGATGTGCTACGAACTATTTAGTAAGTTTTTCAAATAAAATTCTTGTTCTATCTTCTGAAAGGACTTTCATTTTTAATAAAACTAAAGTTTACGTTTATATATTTATCAACACGTGCCTTCGCCACTACAACGCATGGAAATGACAGTGACAGACAATGATTGTTGTTGTTGTTTTCTTCACCCATTCTGGGTAGGCAAAGGGAACTATGCCCATACAGCCAATTCTTAAGTAATATTTTCTTTATTTTTGCATTAAAACGTTGATGTTAGACGTTTTAATGCTTCGATGGAGTTTTTGGAGACAGTCGAAAGATTGAAGGAATGTAGAGAAGTCCCCAAGAAAGAGGTGAACTGTTCGCGATCCCGCGCAAAATTCACGACCCACTTTTCTTGGTTACGACCCATACACCATGTTATTTCACCGAACTGTATATTGTTCACTCGCACGACACTTTGTTTCGCAAAATAACACCACTTTTACGACCCAAAAATCACTATAAACAATAAAAATTCGATAAAATAAACGGACTCCAAACGTATCTCATGAACTCCCGCCAAAAACTCTGACAGACAATGACAATTATTATTGACATTGGTTTGTTGTTGTTGTTTTCTTCACCCATTCTGGGTTGGCAAAGGAAACTATGCCCATACAGCCAAGTCTTCAGTAGAATTTTTTTTTGAGATGAAATGAAAATGAAATATAATGAGATGAAATGAAATGAAACCTAACCTAAGTCATTAAACTGCATGGGTGGTTTATATATTTCAATGATTACTGGAGTTTTACGCGAGAACGTGGATCAGAGTCAAATAGGAGCACCTTTCCTTGTTTCTCACTTTTATTTGATTTATCCTACTCACTAACACATTATTATAACAATGCCACCACTTTATCACAATAAATGCCGCTTAGGATAATTTCACAAAATTACGAAACAAAGTCCATATTTATCTTCTCGTTTCCCGCGCAAAAGAAAACCTGACATTTGCTTGCTTTTCTTCTTTCAATAAAGTTGAACGGCCTTGAAGGAATCCATATAGCCTAGTCTTTTGTAATATGTCATTAATAGAAAGCATACAGTATCAACAATTTAACAACATTTTACAGCAGAAATTACTGCCTTGAATTTTTTTTAAGAAAGTAAATACAAAGGTGTATTATTTTAAGGTTTTTTTTTATCCTAACATTGTAAAGGATTTTGTACTCTAAATTAAAATCTCTGGACAGTCTCGTGGTTTCATCTAGTTATCAATACAAATTAAATTAATTTGCAGATTTTCATTCCTAAACATTCTTATTGATAGGAATGAACCATGAATGAACGTTTATGTGTGAAGCATAGATCTCACATTCATCATTCACATACCTACTCACTCATTCATTACTGTTTAGAGATAGAGTGAGATAGCTAGCGGTAAGTTTATCATTGTGTTACTTTACTTCTAAAATATTGCTTGCTTTCTGCCTAAACCTCTGTGTTGATAACAATTACTCAGATTTAATTTAAGAGGGCTGTATTGTTCTGAGTTGTATTTTGCAATAATATCTCACTTATAGAAGTTTGTTTCAATATTTCTATGGTTAGTAAAATAAACATCTGTTTGTTGATAGCGGCCTTGAATTATAGTAAATTGCGTTTACCGACTGCATTTCTCACGTGACATAAACAGATATGCCATAATGCAACTAAAGTCATTTTCTAACCATTTACGCACTTTGACGTGTGAAGGTCCTGTCAGCAAGGTCGATTATGCCATAAACTTTACTTCAAACAGCTGATCGAGTAGGTACCTACCTAGCTACGTAGAGCAATTAACCTATCTAAAGGGTGATTTTTTAAAGGATTTAATATTTTTTTGCGATTTGAATGTAAGGTCGCTTAAAAGAAAGGAAATTAGTAAAATCGTAAATGTTTTACATCATGAATGGTTAAAACAAAGTTATTTGACCGTCTTTTCGAAATAAAAACAAATAAAATGTACCTACTTATTTTGGGAACAGTCCGTCAACCGTATGCTACACATATTATGTTATTCTGATATCTACGCTACATTACTGTAAAATTTGATTAAAATATGTTCTGTAAGTAGTTATTTTTTGCGTGAAAGAGTAACAAACATCCATACATACAAAATATCGGTTTTAATTAGTAAGGATCTGTTTTAAATGTCCAGGAATCACAAAATAACCCTAATATACCTACTCACTCCACTGCACTTGTCTATACAAGAATAATAATTGTTGATAGTAAGAATAATAATGAGCGATTAGCATTTGCATTCGAAATTCACCGTATCTGTAGTCAATCAACAATGGAATACTTAGTCCTTCTTTGCATAACAAAATACACATATTACTGGCGGTGACTAGTTAAAGTAAATAGTTGATTGATGATTAGCTATGTTAAAAAAAAGGAATCATATACCTACTTCTACTAATTCGACCTCCCTGGTGGATTGGCGTTTTTTTAAGGTGTCGCCTACTCCGAGGTCCCAGGTTCGATACCTGGTACGATTGGCTGGTCAATTTAGAAAATATATCTTAATATATATATTTCTTGTGTGCGTGTGTATGTGACTGAACTCCTCCTAAACGACTGGACCAATTTTGATGAAATTTTTTGTGTGTGTTCAAGGGGATCTGGGAATGGTTTAGATTCACAAGTAGGGTAGGGTAAGGTAGGTTTTTTTTTTTTTTTTTTTTTTTTTTTTAAATTATCAACATGAGTGATACTTGTTTACTTTCTGCTATAGGATACAGATAGTATACAAGTGTTGTTTTATTTTATTGATTTATTGAGAGTTTTGAGACTTTATTATTTAGGTTTGGTTGATGGTTTTTAGGCGTCGAACTATGTTATTGATGAGGTCTTTGAAAGTTTGGATTGGTTGACTTTTGGTTATTATTTCATTGATTTTATAGGGGTGTATTTTGAGGTTATGGCAGACGGTTTCATGGTTGTGGCGGAGGTTGGCAAAGATGGGGCAGTGTTGGGTTAGGTGGTTCGTATTCTGCGTAGTGGAGCCATCGCATGGGCAGTACGGGTCGTTTGTGATCTTGAATCGGTGCAGATAAGATTTATTATAGCCGTGTCCGCTAAAAATCTGGGTGCTTTCAAACGTGGCTGCAAGATGTTTCCTTAGATCTTTGATTTCTTCAATTGTACTGAACCAGTTTGCGATTTCGGAGTTGGCTGTGTCTGCTGCGAATTCTGTCTGCCATTTGGCCAGGGTGCGTTGTCGTATGGTGTGTTTCGCGTAGGATATGGGGAATTCGTTATTAGTTGTTGCCGATTTTTGGGCAGCTGCAACCTTTGCAGCCCTGTCCGCCTCTTCAGGGCTGCAAAGGTTAGGGGTAGGGTAGGGGTAGGGGTAGGGTAGGGGTAGGGTAGGGGTAGGGTAGGGGTAGGGGTAGGGTAGGGGTAGGGTAGGAGTAGGGTAGTAAAATATTAAAATTTTATAGGGGTAGGGTAGGGTTAGGGTAGGGTAGGGGTAGGGTAGGGTAGGGTAGGGTAGGGTAGGGGTAGGGTAGGGTAGGGTAGGGGTAGGGTAGGGGTAGGGTAGGAGTAGGGTAGTAAAATATTAAAATTTTATAAAATATATACAACCCTAAATTTTTACCCTTTTACCACCAACCCCTATTTTTTGTTAGCCATTTTAGTAATTTAATCATTTTTATGGCAAAACAACGTTTGCCGGGTCTGCTAGTTTTTCTATATTTTCTCGGATCTGGGTGTTTGTGGTACTTCGTTGTGTCTCATTTCTACAATACTATAGTGCTTTTAATAGTTATTTATGTATTTTGAAATCGGAAAATTATATGTGAATGTTTTCCATATTTATTTATATAATTCTTCAACCCCCAGGAGGCAGGCGCGTGCCGCGATAACAATTGATTTCAATTGTGTCTGGAATAACTCACGATCGAGGGATTAATCTGCTCTAGTTAGACCCTAACATTAAAGCAAAAGTAAAAGGCCTCAGTCTGGGTCTGGGTCCGTTAAGAAGACATAACAGAAGTAATAAACTTCACGTCTACAGGCGTGCTATGCCCTAGGAAGTGTTAAGCAAAAGCTTTATAGTGATACGTTCTCAACCGATGCATGATTTTACACACACTAAAACACCACAACTCTCGCCAAAACTCTAGTAACTGTCCCATGTGGGATTCAAACCCACAACCGATAATGCAGTCCGTGTAACTCCACTAGACCATGGTGTGTTTATTAACCTTATTACTTACACGGCCATAAAATTACGACCATTACTTACGTCCTAATTAAAACCGCATAGTCCTTGCCGGGAGGTCAGCTGACGTCAGCTAACCTTAGGGAGGGGCTGGGTACTCCAAACCCAACCCTGTTTGACACTCCCAAACTTGTCATTATAAGATTGTAGTATGTGTATTCGCCACCCACACATTTACATAGTTGTTACCTAAATATAATATATAGTTATAGTTAGTACATAGTTATACTAATAGTAAGTATGTCATAGTCTGGGTGGGGGTTCCTGGAGTCCTGAAATTCAGGTTATCCCTAGCTTAGGCTCCAGTTCTCCCCAATGTTATATGTTTGTATTATTATTTTATATCTGTTAATATTCCTCTAGTACAGCTTATTCTCTAGAATACTAAGCGAACGTGTAATATTGTGGTGAAAAATAAAGATATTTTTATTTTATTATTTTATTATAACCATTGTCATTTTATCAAGAGCCTCTTGATAATTTATGTTTTCACCCGCGTCTTTATCCGTATCAGAGGCCTTACTCCGCAACACAATGTCCGTATATTCGAATCCATCTGTCCCTATTACTCATACCGATGTGTTAAAGTATCTGATAGAGACAGATATATCTGTAAATACGAGCTTCGTGTTGTAGAGTAAGGCATCTGACTTTGTGTCTGACCACTACACGTTAGGTATATTCACTTTATGTTCTGTGAGTTAATGCTACTTCTATCGTTTTTTATGTTCTGTGGGTATATCGCGTAAGCGGAACCTGTGCTGTGTTCAGCGGTGGGATACAAATATGCTGTGTCCACTCTCAATTACAAATCTAATACTCTCCAAATTTCATCAAAATCGATTCAGTTGGTAGTTTAGGCGTGATAGCGTAACAGACAGAGCTAGTTATTTCCGCATTTCATAATGACTAACTTCTCGCCTGCGGCTCTGCCCGCGTGAACTACCTACATGTTACATCGCACAGGCGGAAACCTGTGCCCAGCGGTGGGATACAATATAAGTTAGTCCTTTCCCAATGTCTAATCTATCTTTATACCAAATTTCATTAAAATTTGTTCAGTATTTTAGGCGCAAAAGCGTAAAAGACAGACAGACTGAGTTCCCAATTTTCTCCATAAGTTTCTAACAAATTTATTATTTCAGCCATCACTCATCTTCATCATCATTAGGTAAACATCACTAGTTATAGTAATTACTGCTGTAATTATACGAGTATAATATCGGAACAGTACTTATTCGATATTACTTTTAGTACCAATAGCTTTTAGTATGGGATTGGTATGGCAATGTCCATTTTGTTGACGAGTCACAAAGAAAATTCATACTTACCAAGCTTGCCTTCATATTAGTTGCATTATTGTGTCTGTCTATCACCATTCACGTCATCTGTAAATAGGAAAACGCCGCCTCTACATCGCTCTTATCACGAAGAACCAAGGCTTAGAATAGGTAGGTACACGTCTGAACTAGTGAACTGATAAAACACAAGGTCAAACAACACATTGACCGAAATGACTCATAAAAAAGGCTGAACAAGTTAATTGGTTTCGCCAAAAACGCATTCAATGAGCTAAAACAGGGTAAAATCTGACAAAGGTAAATTAAGTTTAATAAAATCGTAAAAACTTTAATCATACAAAGTTTCACAATGGCGCCAACTTTTGAAATTCGAATTTAGTTGGAGAGTGCGCAAAGGAATCAATTTTACGGACTGAATCAGCATTTCACTTTATAAAACCAAATCTTTGTTTCAGATAAATAAACAGACCGTGTTCGGCGTCTGGAGCGTACAGTCGTTTATTTCGGGACGAGAACCAGTGTATTAGTGGTGTGTTAAAATATTAGAGTGCGAAAATGATGTTAAGTTATTATCCGAAGAATTTTCGCGCCAATGGCTGGGGCTGGCACCGATCAGGAAACGCTACAGCTGTGAGCGGGTTTTTGAATCGTGAGCGAGGTGGTGATGGTAATTCCGGAAGTTCGGAGCCGTTGATCGGGAATGGATTGTACCCTACGTTGCCAAGTGAAGATGATACTCCGTTTAATACTGGAGGAGCCAAACTGTATCCTGCATTACCGGCAGAGGAGTATGAAAGCGGAGCGGTTGAGGAAGTGGTCGAGGAGGCGTGTGCATCAGTGAACGTCAATTTGGTCGTGAGTTCTTGTTATTTATATATTTTTAATGTTAGGGCTGAAACTATTTGCACAGAGCCGAATTTTGCGATTCTTAAGTTAAAACTAAAAATAATTTTTCGTCTAGCTGTCTGGATGCGAAGGTCATTGACTGTCTGTAAGGGTCTCTGTCCTTTAGGGTCTTATCCACAGATGGAATGGTCTTAACTAAACATTATACAACTTCAACACTAATCAACTTTTGATGTGATTAGTCGATTACGCTTTTATGAATTAGTATACTAATCCTTATTGAATTTTTTTTATAGTAAAGACTAAATTATCCAACGGTAATCGCATGTCCAGGCAAAACATTGATCGTCATCATTAATGTAGATACTAGATACCTACTTATTCAATATTTCGTAATACTATGTACCTATGTTACCTATAACAACTCCTATGATTCTCAAATATAAAAATAAATTGTTTATATTTTTTTAGAACAAGTAAGTAGGTACGTAATAATCAATCACTAACAAATTTATATTTGGTATTTTTTTATTAAAGTCTCAATGAATAAAAGTTCAGCTCAACATTATTTAGATCACTTCCGCACTTCCGATTAATTTATTTACTAAACAAAATATCATATTATACCGATTTAAATTAAGAAATACCCATGTAATATTTTCATACAATTTAATTTGAGACACAGTCATGTATTTCGTAATTTAAATCTTATTCATAAATAAAAAACCTATTAATGTTCTGTAAGAGATCGCCTTATAAACTTAAATGATTAAATATTCTGTCAATTCGTGTCTTAAGCTTCAGGAACGTGGTATTTGGACCCAGGTAAATAAATTATCCTAACTTTATATTATTGTCTTTCAATGTTTTGTTTTTTGTCTTTGTACTTCTGCCTTTATTATAGTAAAAAAACGCCGCATTTCAAAAATATAACATCGTCGTATCCTGGGACCTAATCAATCAATAAGGTCAAACAATAAATGGACGATGTTTTTAAATATAAAACTAGTAAAGTTACTAATGTAGCCATGTCAGCCAAAGAGCCGGTACCCCATCTAATATTTTAATTAACTATAATGATACCGCCATTGATCAATTGGATGTTATCAGATTTCTTGGACTGCAAATTGACAAAAAACTAAATTGGAAAAATCATATACATGAACTAAGCAAAAAAACAAGCAGCTTAGCATTTGCTCTGTTTAAACTTTCCACTATTGTAAGTAATGATGCATTATTAGCCGCCTATTACGGGCTAGTCGAGTCTGTGCTGAGATACGGGATAATTTTCTGGGGTAGCTCAACAGACAAGGAAGTTGCGTTTAAATGTCAAAAAAGATGTATTCGGGCCATAGATTTAATATAGATGATTTCAGCAGTATATTAAATCTATGATTCGGGCCATGTTTTGCCTACATTCAACTGACAGCTGTAAGTATGCGATATTTCATTAAGCACAAGATTCTGACACTTCCGTCTTTATACATAATGGAGATTGCACTCTTTGTAAGAACTAACCCTCATCTATTTCCACGCTTATCTGATAAAGTGGCCCGTAACCGTCGTGATGAGAGCAAACTGTGCTCGCAACCGGCAAAGACGGCTTTGTTAAGTAAAAGTTTATTAAGCATGGCTCCAAGAATCTATACTAATATTATAAAGCTGAAGAGTTTGTTTGTTTGATTGTTTGTTTGTTTGTTTGTTTGAACGCGCTAATCTCCGGAAGTACTGGTTCGATTAGAAAAATTCGTTTTGTGTTGGATAGTCCATTTATCAAGGAAGGCTTTAGGCTATATAACATCACGCTGCGACCAATAGGATCAAAGCATCAGTGAAGAATGTTGTAAAAACGGGAAAAATTATTGATATTAATCGCGATTATAATAACAGAAATTGACGCGGATGAAGTCGCGGGCAACAGCTAGTATATAATAAAATTCCTCTATCTATTAAAATACTAAATAACAATATTTTTAAAACTAAATTTAAGAAATTATTAATGGACAAATGCTTATATAATATAAATGACTTTTTAAATGATAAATTTTGATATTGTATAATTTTATTCTGTTTAATCGCTTCATAAGTTTGTGTTTTTAAATAAGATATAATTAACACTTAACATATTACACGCTGAATATCAGTAAGACATGTTGTTACTTACTAATGATATGGACACCAAGAATATGTTTCTACAATGAAATTTATCTCACACATGTTTCTGTAAATAAATTTATCTTTATCTTTATCTTTATCTTTAATGTAATTTAAATAACACCTAAAAAAAGAGGGCAATCTACGTGCTTATTTGGCCTACCTACAATAAGTTCGCTGTTCTCAAATGCTCTTAGTATGTTTATATTAGCTCGATCACCAATAAGTCGAATTTTCAATAGCACTGTTTCCCAATGACTTTCTTATATCGGCTTAGCTTTATATGTACTTTGTAATGCAAGATCTTTTATTTTTATTTTTTCTGTTTATTCTTAAAGCACACTGGAGTCTTGTTTTACTGGTTTAACTGGGCACTGGGGTCTTTATTAAAAAGATTTTTGGGATATAAAAAAATCATCAAAAAATTTACATATCTAATATATAAAATTCTCCTGTCACAGTTTTCGTTGCCATACTCCTCCGAAACGGCTTGACCGATTTTGATGAAATTTTTTTTGCTTATCCGGTATCTATGAGAATCGGCCAACATCTATTTTTCATCCCCCTAAATGTTAGGGGTAGTCCACCCCAAAATTTTTATTTTTTATTTTTTAGACAACATTTTTAATTTCTATTTTTTTATGATACAACATACAAAAATAGATACAATCCTAAATTTTTACCCTTTTATCACCAACCCCTATTTTTTAATAGCCATTTTAGTAATTTAATCATTTTTCATCCCGCTCGATAACTGATCAATTATCGTCTTTTTTGTAAGGGTAGGGTAGGGGTAGGGAAGGGTTTAGGGTAGGGGTGGGGGTAGGGTAGTAAAATATTAAAATTTTATAAAATATATACAACCCTAAATTTTTACCCTTTTACCACCAACCCCTATTTTTTGTTAGCCATTTTAGTAATTTAATCATTTTTATGGCAAAACAACGTTTGCCGGGTCAGCTAGTTAATTTATGTAAGTGTACTGTACATACCTACCTACTTACCTTGCGACAAGCCAGTTGGGTTTGCGCGGTGATTTCGGTTCGAACGAAATTTTAAAACCACATCAGCAAAAAAAAAACGTACCTACATGCATACTTAATTACCTAATACCATATTAAACGATAATGTTATTTTAGTCCAAAACAACCAAAAAAAGTTCATATCTCTTAAGTTTGCTTTTGCTAAAGGATGTAGGATTAGGATATTATAATGTGCTTTATTATGATTTATGACAAAACTTCATTTTTTTTTTATTCAGGGTTCACTGAACAATGGACGTAAGAATACGGCCATCATGCTTCAATAATTAATTAGTCATATCAACAATAATATCTGATATCAAGATTCGTTACCGTTAGTGAAGCCTTACTCACGTTTCCCTGAGATGACTAAGTGAGGTAGTAATCTAAGCATTTTAACCCCACAGTGATGTGAATCAGGCGTGACGTCAAATACATATTTGGTATGAGTTAATCGGGTATTTAAAACAAGTTCCTCAACTTACTAAGTTGTCTCGATATGGAGTTTTAATTGTGATGGCGCGTTCGTCAGATAAGCTGATATTTGCCAAATATAAACCGATCTTGATGATTCATATTTTTAAACTGCTTTGTTTCATATTTTTATTTTTAAACTCGAGTAGTTACAAAGTTAAAAATTATTAAAAATGCAAACAGTAACCTTTTAAAAATACCTAGTGGGGCTAAAGAACGCAATATGTTTATAATAACCATTTAAACATAAGCCTACCTAACATGAAGTCTGTCGTCAGATTGTCTTATTTAATCACAATCACAACTGTACTAATAAAACCACAATACAGGCGGTATTGTGGTTTTATTAGTACAGTTGTATAAAACCATAAGAAAAGTAAAAAATATTTAGGTTTACTCTTTGAATCAATAAGTGCTTTAAAAACATAAACTTTTTAAATACCATTAGCCTACACATAGGACATACGTAGATAAATCTCGTCATACATGTGTCACCTAATAATTAAAAACTGAAACTGAAATTTTTACAACTGAAAAATACAATCACAAAAAAGGCAACTTCGCTAAACTGTAAATAAAAATAAATAAAAAGACACAATATATTCAGCTACTACTTAGTCAGGCACAAAATAAAGCTCACGTCACAACCATGATTCGTACACAACCAGGGAATGTAAAGAGGTCAATATTATAGCACCTGGTAATCTTGGCGAACAAAGAATAACTTTCCAGCAATTCCAGCATTTACGGCTAAAACGAGACATTTTGTTAGGGGACACGAGAAGATCACTTAATCCTTAAATGATGCTCTGAAATGCCCCATTAGTCATTTCAACGTCATAATTATATTAGTCAAGAGCTCATTAACCTACCGCAATGTTACTAAATTGATATTGAACTCTGTTCATTCTATTCTATAAAGTTGAAAGTCAGTTGAGACGACTGGCATTTTTGGCAGGTTAAACGCCTCTCAGACACACAAAGAATCTTGCCAACTATCGATCTAAGAGGAAGATAGTCCCAGATCACGGTAACCCAGATTCAGATACATCACTTAGCTCACGAATACACAAAACACAGTTATACAACACTATTTTAAAAATGCTAGAGTGTGATACGGAGGTTGAGTTATAGGTTGAAATAACCACATAGGTTAATTTCAATCCCAGAAAAATAATCCCACGGGAACCGTAGTATTTCGAAATACTACGGTTCCCGTGGGATATTTTCACATTGCGTTCTAAGTCGCAAGAAACATAAGAATATATATAAAAAGAATTCAGTTATGAAAGGAACCCTTTTATTTTACTGCACTTAAAACTGGCTGTACTTAATGGCTATTAAAATCTTCAACGCTTTACCAGAAAATTTAGGAAAACTATCAGGCCCAACTTTTAAAAAAAGCTGCACGCGTAGCTTATCGAGAACTCATTCTATTTATTTATTAGGTATTTAACGTGTATTAGTATTAAGGTTTTTATGTGTTAAAACTAAGTACCTAGGAAGGGACTCATTAGTTTTGCAAGATAACTTTAAAATGTAATAATAAAATATTAGTTCCTAAATTTACTCAAATTGCTGTTTTTTTTAATAAAAAAAAGTCTTCTTTAAATTTTAATGTGTACAGAAATAAGTACCTATTGTAAATATATTGTTTAATAGCATATGTAGGTACTTAATGTTCCTACCATAAAATATGTTTGATATTTGTTTGTACGCTACATAATAGAATATTTTGGTCACTGCTATACTTACACAAATTATAATTATATATATATAGAGATAGAATAGAGAATAGAGAATATAGATAGAATATTCTTTATTGCACACCAAACAAGATAAATTAAAAACAATGTTTACAAAAAGATGTACAATTTAGGCGGCCTTATCGCTATGAGCGATTTCTTCCAGACAACCTTTGGGTCAGGACACAATATAAAAGTAAGGGGAAGGTGGAGCAGATAACATTGTAAAGACAAATTTGCTTACAAACACCAAAAACAAATAAATACACAAAATTTAGCATAAATATATACAAATACATTTGATTATACATACCTTCAAAACACATATGATAAAATCAATAAATACGTATAAACAATATAAATAAATATATATGTAAATACATCTATATAAAATACTTGATATGTGAAAGAATAAAATGTGACAATGATGAGTAATTAACTAACCCAAAATATTACAAATAAATATTTTGATTTGATTTTATTTGATAAAATATTAAATTATATTTGTTTCTTTACAGTAGGTATTGTAGCCTGCACATCAGGCAATACATGATTGTTTCAAAATCGCACATATGTCAATGACGTTAAGATTGCCCAGTGTTTAGCATAATGTGCTGTCTGTACTTAAAGCTTGCGAATATCTGGCGCCTCTCGCTCTCCTCGGAAATGACATTATGACACACCGTTTGTGTCCCTATAAATAGTTATACGGGACTACAGATGTTTGCCGTCTGTCGTATGAATTTCAAATTCAGCAGAATTTAAATACCCATGAATTTAAATACCCATGTCGAATTGAAATGAAAAAAAAAAACAAAAATTTAACTAACCAGGTATTCTTTTTCGTTTACTTGCAGTAGGTATTAATTACTTCTTTATAAATACGGGGGTTGGTACTCTAGAAAAGGATAGCTTTAACCATAATGATACCTACACCTGCCTACTGCTGACTATGTCCACATAGACGTTTTGATGACCTCCGTGGCGGAGTGGCGTAAGTACACACCGGCTTTCAAGGTGTCGCCTACTTCGAGGTACCGGATTCGATTCCCGGACGGGTCAATGTAGGAAAAAAGTGTATTTCTAAATTTTCTCGGGTTTGGGTGTTTTGGTACCTACCTTCGTTGTTTCTGATTTCTAAAATATGAGTGCTTTAAATAGTTACTCTAAATCAGAACAATGTATGTGATATCAGTATATAAACTTGAAAAATTTTTTTTTTTTGTCGCAGTGTCTCGGTGGCCTAATGGTATGGCGCCCGCCCGGCATGCGAGGAGATGCGGGTTCGAGTCCCGCCTGAGACAAAATTTTTCAAGTTTATATACTGATATTATAAGTGCAATTAAGTTGCTAAAATATCAAATAAAGTATATAAATAGCTGTTTCATCTTAACTGACTGTCAAACATCTGCAGATGTTTCTTTCGGGTGTTAAGGGTGCAAACTCCTAACATTTGATGAAGCAACGCTGGCTCACAGCGTAAGAATATGCTTGAAAAATTCGCGCCGTGTCGCAGTGTCTCGGTGGCCTAATGGTATGGCGCCCGCCCGGCATGCGAGGAGATGCGGGTTCGAGTCCCGCCTGAGACAAAATTTTTCAAGTTTATATACTGATATTATAAGTGCAATTAAGTTGCTAAAATATCAAATAAAGAATGTATGTGATGTTGTCCACATTTATTATTATTATAAAAGGCCTCTCCAAAGAGAAGACTAATTTTTTCGGTACGTTTGACAGGCGTGATGACCATCGTTTGTTAGTTTTGGATGGTTTATAGAGACACTGATGCTCGTCTGTCTGGCAGATTCTCCTTCATTGATAAATTAAAATGGGTGCAAATCGAAATATTTATTTGTATCATTTTAGTTTAATCATTGTTTGTCAACTACAAAACCTAACGAAAATCGTAAACCTGGAGTTAAGGAAAAGCTTTCCGCTTTTCATGGTTTCCTTATTATTTCCTAGAATTGAACCTAATGCAATCTAAATCAGATACGGGCATGAAGCCAACTTAGCTCAAACGCTTCAATGATGACGGATTGCATTTACGTTACGATCTTGAACTACATACGTGAACGTGAATTCTAAAGGGTTTTTGAAATTCGATAATGCTGATCGTTAAGCATGTAACTTCGAGGTATTGGAAAAGGAAATTATGCCCCATGGCGCTTAATGTGTTAATGACGAAATAGGATGCAATTAGTAACTAATATTGAGTAGCTGCTTAAACTAACTGTTGCCCTCGACTACGCATACGCGTGGAATCTGATATTATCCTACGGGCTTTAGGGATGAAAATAGTTTACAAATACTGGATAACCACAATCGCAAACACGTGCACAGCAATGAGATACGAAATAGTCTATATCCTTCCTCATAGTCCAATCTATCTTTTTACCTTTCAAAATCGGTTCATTAGACAGAATTACTTCTGCATGAATAATATTGATATAAATAATAAATAAATAAAAATGAATTTATTTCGGTAAATCTTTTACAAATATATTGTTGGGGCTTCCCAGAATGGAATCGAATGATACCTACTTGTTTTGGGAAAGCCTCGCTCTTCCTAGTATACTTCAAGTTAGATTTAAATCACTGTAGATGAACTTAATGAAATGAAATTGTAAAGTACTGAACACAGAAACAGAATACAAGTGTGTGCGCGCGCGTGTGTGTGTGTGTATATTATGTAACCAATATGTATAACATCTTGGCAGTGTTATTTTCATGTGTGTTGATATTTGTGTGTGTGTGTGTTTGAGTGTGTATACCTATCAATACAAATTATACTATTTTTAACAAAAGCTCTTCTTCTACTTGATAACTAGTAAGGAAGAGAAACATTTTATTTTCTTTGAGGTTTTATTAAAACATTGCATTTCATATCTGTTGCCTGATTTAAATGAATAAATAAAAAATAAATTGCATGAAAGCTTAACTACCATAAAGTCAAGATTAATGACCCAAAAAATAAATCTCTATGGCTTTATTTTTAAACAAGGAAAAAGTTGAACGCATTCACCCTGACATCGTTTATAAATACCGCGGCAGTCCCTTCACTGTTGCTGGCTCTGGCACTTTGTTTGCTCACCAACATTGGGTGATGATCCCATGGCTTATAATAACATGACGTCATCGTATTTTTTAAATTAAATTAAATTCGCTCCAGACACTTTTGTATGGGGTTAGTAGTTGATGTGCCGATCTAATGACATTATTTTTATGATCTGACCACCTACCTGACAAAAGCATTCAGCATGCTTAATTAACACCAGTTATTTACAAAAAAAGAGTTCTAAAACAGCTGCTATAGATTTTAAATGTCAGTAGTGAAATGTGACGCCATACATTTTATGATCTGTCAAAACGCAAATCTGCAATTGATTTTGTATGCCAATAATGAACTATGACGTCACAAGCTCGTGTACTCAAATGACTAAATAGTTTTCAAAGGTATCGAAAATCTTATATTAACTAAGTTATACTGAAGTGCCGGCAACTCATTCGCGATTTCGGCATTAATAAGGATTAAAACAACGCCTCATCAGCCTAGTAAGTAACGCTCATCGGTCTAGTAAGTAACGCCCCATTGGCCTAATGGCGTAAGTACCCGTCAGAGATCTCGGGGACCTGGATTCGATTCCCGGGTCGGGCAACAAAAGTCAAATTTTTGGATAATACTCATGTTTGTAATCATCAAACCCCATTTGCCGCAAACGTGGTGAAAATTATGCCTGTTGTACCCATCAATGCTCTGGTAACTTATTCACTGATAGAGCCCTGCAGTGGGATATTATGGGATAAAAAAACTATGCTTTAACAAATCTACTACAAATTGCAACGAATGACTTCCAGGTGCTACCATTTCGAAGTACCTATGTAGTTTAAAAACCCTTAATCAAAATTTACTGTGGCTGTTAAATGGCTGGAAGGGAAGAGGCCTCAGATCATATTCCTTTATAATATGATCTGAGGAAGAGGCCGACCGAGAAAGAGATGGATGGACTGTGTGAAACAAGATACGAGTGTGAAAGGGAATGATTTAGTGACGGACGAGTGATAGAATAGGAGTGGAAGAGAAAAACATACTGCGCTGACCCCAGATAAACTGGGAAAATGGGCAAGAGAATGATGATCATTTTGGCTTAGAATATTGCAGCTAGGTTACGACCTTTATTATGATGATGTCCATAACAAACCGAGCATATGTACATATAAGACACCAGGGATCTTTCTTACCAAATTAACAAAGCCTCTACCCTCTTATATGGAACGTATTAAAGAATTGCCTATTTCTTACAAAAAAGCCTTCAAGAGCAAACATTGCTTTTGGATTAATTGATCTTTTAGAAGAATAACAAAGGCTTCGTAGATTAAAAGTCCTCTACGTAAGTGACTCGGTTCACCACGCTACCATTATTTGATTACAATTACGACAGTACAATAAAATATCTAAAACACACAACACAACTAATGTAATGGCTAATAATCATCCAACTGTGCAAAAGTATTCATCATTGAATTTGAGTTAGCACAGCAATAATGGGCGCATGCCTACAGACAATCACAAACCCGAAGAATATTCGAAAATTCGAAACATTTGTTGACCTGACCCGGGATCGAACCTAGGACCCCTAATTCAAGGCCCGGTACTTAAACCAACGTAGTATTCAACTATGTTTACCGTTTTTTTCTAATGTTTTTTATTCATTATTAGTGATAACTATGTACTTAATTATTATTATCGCATATTTAGTTTCATAGGTTCAATTAGTTACTTTCAACCGAAACGATCGTAAATAATCGTAATACATGAATTAATTAAAAATAATATACTACGAGTATTAACAATGATTTTCCCTATAGGTAATATGTCAATGATAAAAAGTCAATGTTATACACCAGTTTACCTACATACCTGTTTATTTTCGGCATTTCCATTTAGGGCGAGTTGTGCCTCTAAATTAGCGGCTCGACGCGTTATGATGAAAAAGAGCACAGTGCGATATTATAATAGAGTCCATAATTGCGCGCTGAGTAACTTAGCTGGTCTCCAACTAGCTGGACGTTATTACATTGAAAACCCTTCCTTACTTATTTTACCATGATTTCCACGCTGATGGGCGTGCGATAGTAGTTACACCCAACGGCAGGTCAACCTACCCAAAAAGTTAAAGGTCTTTTTTTTTTCTTATTTCTCAATTCAAGGAGCTTTGTCATATTTGACAACGTCGCTCCGTAATAACCATACTTTGCAGTTTTATTCTTACTTTACAATTGAGTTTAAATACTTTTATTTGATATTTTAGCAACTTAATTGCTTGCTTAATGCCTTGTCTGACATGGGTTCGGCTAGTATGCTGTTGCAAACACCTACTTCTCCTTCCATACCATGCAATATTTGCCTCCTGCGACGCTCACCCCGTACACACTCCATCAGAACGTGGTAGACGTCTTCTAATATACCACATTCCTCACAGAGAGGTGATGGTGAAATACCCATTAAAAAGGTAAACTTTCTGGATGGAATGTGGCCAGAGCGAAGCCTCACAGCAGTTACAATGGTTCTCCTATTCAATGAGCAGTTATCAATCCATGGAACTCTTAGTGGCTCGGACTGTATCGTCTTATACCAGATACCCTTCTCTCTCGATCTAAGGTCAAAGTGTTCCTTCCACAATTGGAAACAGTGCATTTTAGCATAGTGGAGGCAATCTGAAGGTCTTGCCATATTTTTCAGATCAAAGAGATACCTTCTAAAGAAGGAGACCACAATTACGAGCTTCTCTAGCTAAAATTTGGTGAATAGACATGGATATTTACGAAAATCATCAAATAATTTTCAATTAATTTTCAATTAAAAAGTAGCTAAGTTACCAAGCACCAAATTCTAAATATAACAAAATACAGATGAATTATTGAAAAATAAAATTATATACAGGGTGTAAAAAAACTAAACGCAGACCCTGAAGCTACGCAATCCGAAAGGCAAACCAAGTCATATTACACAATATTATAGCCGGAAAATGATTTTTATTTTTGGGAGTCAAAAAAATATTATAATTCATAGCACGCAATGTATAGCAGCCGAAGCATGGGCCGCTGCGCTGGAGATGGCTGCTAAGTTCAAAATTCGTCCGCGCTGAGCCGTACATTGCGTATTGTAATTAAAAAAGCCTTCTTATAAACGAAAAAATAAAAAAAAACACTATGTTTCTAAGAAGAAAAGTTTTTAAGTACCCTTTGGCAACAGTTTTTGTAATAAAATGGAACACATAATTGTGACTTTGACCCTCAATATCTTCGGAACCAGCTGTTTCCCAGGTATGGTTCTAAAGAAAACATTGATCCTAGTAATGGCGACAGTACGTGGTTTTCGGATCTGCGTTTGGTTTTTTTACACCCTTTATTACTATAATAATAACTTTATAAACATAATAAAATGTAAAAAAGTGTGCTTTTTACCGTTTTTGATATATAGAAACTACGCAAACGTTACTCCAGCGGTCCAGCGGCATTTTGAATAACTTCAAAACCTTGAGGCGCACACATAATTTAATATAAACACGCACATTTACAGCAAGTTATGCTTTAATTCCCTGGCTAATTTGTTTTCAGAAAAGTCTTCAGGAAATAAAAAGGTGCCGCTGGGGTAACGTTACTCCAGCGGAAAGTGTTTTTTGCGAATATCTCCATAAGGGTTGCATGCACAAATTCAAAATTTCGTGCACAATTACACGAGCTGACACTCTATGTAGATCAGGGTCGATAATTTTTGATACCAAAAAAAATATAGTAGGATAAAACCCATGGGAAGAGGTAGAGAATATAACAAAAACGAAGGAAAAATTAATTACGGGCGATCTGAGGTCGGGAAGGGGTGAGTTTTTAACGGTAAAAAACGGTTAATCTCGATTTCCGGTAAAACAGCAAGTCTTATGAAAAAAATTTAAATGGCAAAGTTGTAGGTAATAAAAAGATCTACAACTTTTGTATCGACACTTTTTTCACATAACCTCAAAATTTATGTGAAAAATTCAAATAACCGAGTTTTTGGTTTTTTATTTTTATCTTTTACAAAAAAACTTACTTTTTCACGAAATTTGGTGAAAACTTACCTTTGTATGTCCCAAACATACCTAAAGTAATTTTTTTGATTTAAAGTATTCATTTTTTCACCTTTTTTTGACTTAATATCGAAAAAGCTTCTTAATTTTCAATCGACGAAAATTCTCACGTCAAAATATCTGCTTTTTTAAAAAGTTGGTGTGTTTTTTGTTCGTTGGAATCTCTACTTTCTGATGGTATAAAAAAATATACATTACTATGGTAAATGTCAAATCATAATAAATAATAATAAAGCCTTTACAGTTTTATCATGAGTATAAGTAACTAAAGGAGATGTCCCATGATAGGCCCAGACATAGTACACCATTTTCAAAAATCAAGAAAAGAATACTGATTCTGGGAATAATACATATAAATTTATTTAACGTATAATTTAGTGGTTCAAAAATAAATAATTTATCAAACTCCATTAGGCATTCCAAAATGGCGTCAATCTAAAAAAACTTTAAATGTCAGTAGCTGTCAGATACCCCTTGTCACTTTGGCATTATCATTTACTTCAAGTTTTTGTTCTGATTGTCGCGTTTTAATTGTAGTTCATTATAACGACCTCTTTTTCGTTTTCTGGATTTGGTAGTGATTGACACTTACTTTCATGTTTGTTGTTAATACAGTAAGCGATGGCACTCGACTCCTAGATGCGCGATTTGAAACTGACAGACGACATCAAAATGTCTTCTTCCGCCATGATGGTTTTGTTGTTTTGTATTGCTATTTTCTTACTTATCTCTTTATTTGAACCACTTAACAAAGCCATTTTAAAAGAATTGGATAATAACAAAATCTTGTAGGTGTATTGGTCTATCTTTTGGTGGGGTGTACAGTTTCTGGGCCTGGCCTCCATACAATTTGGGACATCTCCTTTGTTTGTGCAAACATCATTCGATTTTATTTTTTTAGGTTATGTTAGGTTAAACATACTATTTATGAAAGAAAATATTACTATTTTTATATTAGAGCTGATTGGTACAGATTAAAATATAAGTACCTAGTATTTACCTTGCTACGAAGATTCCTCAAGTTTATTTTAAAGTTAATTTGTCAGAACTCTCTTCAAGTAATTTAGCCAGCACGTGTTTTTTTTTTACGAACGATGTTATTCACTGCTCTGTATCTCGAATACTGGCTAACGGTTTTTACAGCTGCTACTAAATAAAAGGTAGTAAGCCACATACTATGGAGACTGTACATTGTATGTAGTAGCATGTAGTAGTATGTGTATAGTCTCCATACCCCATACCTTCCTAGCTCCTTCCCCTCTTCTCTATGAAATAACTTTTGACGGGCTAACATTTTCCGAAGGTATATAAGTAATCTTAAAATAGAAATAAATAGGTCTCTACGCATATAATTTAATCCCTCGATCGTGCGTGAGTTATTCCAGACACAATTGAAATCAATTGTTATCGCGACAACCGGTTGTCTCATGGGGTTTGAGGCGTTAACCCTTTAACCACACACATTAGACCAGGGTCGATAATTTTAAAAATGGTAAAAAGTGAAAAAAAATTATAGTAGGATGATACCCATTGGAAAAGGTAGAGAATATAACAAAAACGAAAGGAAAAATAAATTACGGGCGATCTGAGGTTGGGAAGGGGGAGGGGGTGAGTTTTTAATTTAAGGTTAAAAAACGTTTAATCTCGATTTCCGGTAAAACAGCAAGTCTTATGAAAAAATTTAAATGGCAAAGTTGTAGGTAATAATAAGATCTACAACTTTTGTATCGACACTTTTCACATAACCTCAAAATTTATGTGAAAAATTCAAATAACCGAGTCTTTGGTTTTTTATTTTTATCTTTTACAAAAAAAAATACTATTTCACGAAATTTGGTGAAAACTTATCTTTGTATGTCCCAAACATACCTACAGTATTTTTTTGATTTAAAATATCAATTTTTTCACCTTATTTTGACTTATATCGAAACAGCACCCTAATTTTCAATCGGAAATTCTCATGTCAAAATAGGATCTGCTTTTTTTTAAAAGTTGGTTTGTTTTTTGTTCGTTGAAATCTCTACTTTCTGATAGTATAAAAAAATATAAGTACATTACTATGGTAAATGTTCTCAGAAAATGCAAATAATAAATAAAACGCGAATCCGAAAATTTTTTTTTTAAACATTATGTATAATTTTGAGCTATTTATTAAATTTTACACTTTAATTACTAGAAAAACGTAAGATTTCATGTTATATTGATAAACAAAAAAATTGCTAATCGAAATATCTATACTAATATTATAAAGCTGAAGAGTTTGTTTGTTTGTTTGTTTGTTTGAACGCGCTAATCTCCAGAAGTACTGGTTCGATTTTAAAAATTCTTTTTGTGTTGAATAGTCCATGAAACCAGGAAGGCTTTAGGCTATATAAGATCACGCTGCGACAAAAAGGAGCGAAGCATCAGTGGAAAATGTTGAAAAAACGGAAAAGAAATTGACGCGGACGAAGTCGCGGGCAACAGCTAGTACTACTATAATGAACAACCAAATAAGTTAATAAAGTTAATATTTAATAAGACATCTACAATATTTAGAGAAAGTTTTCGAATCTTCTTTAAAGTCAAGAAATTCGATACTTTTCCGCTACCATAACGCACACTGCCACCATTCGCTAGCCGAAAGCAGTGATTACTTGCTCAGTGGCCGAAAGGCTGCTCTTTCATTGACGTATTTGCGCTCCAAGGCAGTGTAGTTTAATCAATCTTCATCATATCTCTCCAAATTCCAAATGAAAAATATTCTTAGCATAAACTGTTTTGTAAGCAGTTTTGTGGGCTTAATTATTTAAAACTGTGATTCTTAAAATTACAAAGCTGTATAATGTTACCTGATCGTTAAATATTTGTAATAATATTTCTGCTATTATGTATTTAAGCAGATTTATCCTAAATACAGTTACACGGGCCACAACGTCTATTAACCGGAATTACATTCATTAGATTCATAGCAATTTTCTAGTGGCTTACGTCATTCTATGATCTGGCTGGTGTCTTGCAATAATCTGTGCACGCCACAACGCGACCAAGAAATATTGTACCACAGTAACTGACTAATCTGTGCATAAATAACAGCGTTCTAATTTGGCCGTGTTGTCAGCTGTCAGACAGAAGTTGTTGAGAGTTTTCTGGGTAAAGGCAGACTGGTGTCGCTTAGAAAATTCAATTTTCTTCAAATTTAATACGAAAAACATTACTAAACCGTGAATACATATTCGTCTTTTCGTTGTGGTGCTGTACATTCTAAGTTTAAATTAGTCGTATGTGTATAAGTGTGAAAATTCTCTTTCGGAATGTTCGGGTGTCTCTTTCAAACTTCTAAACTATGATCTCACGTATTTTGGCAAAATTACGTTCCTACTGCGACATTATCTTTTGAAGCAGCTAACAAATAAGTTCTAAGGTAGTATCATTGTGATCAATTTCACTTGTTTACACATTCCGTTCTACTGACCTACTTCAGTATATTTTCTAATTATACATGGTTTGTTAGCACTAAAAAAAGTTGACGAACACCATGTATGCAAACGATTCGTATTAATATCATTGTTATGATAAGGTTGCCTTGACTGCAAGATAAGATTCTACATTCCTTTCATAATAAAATTCCAATACTGATATAGCAACTGACCTAAAATGTAGTACCTACGTAGATAATTTTTAATCTTCTAATTCTTGTTTCCAGTTTCGTATAGTTAATACAACCTCCCGATTAATTGGTATAAACACCAGTTTTAAAAGAGTGAATGCTCAAAGAATGATAGCATAATACTTTTCTTATTTGTTGACCCACACCAAGGAGATTCCAAAAAAAATGGGTTTAAACGAGCTATTTTTCTATTTGCTTTCTAATCAGAGTTTTGTTTTTTCTAACTAAGTACTTTAATTTTACTTTGTGATTTGTTTAGTATTCCTTTCGACTCTTTAACGCTTCGAACCCCAAGCGACAACCGGTTGTCGCGATAACAATTGATTTTAATTGTGTCTGGAATATCCGATCGTCAAAGGGCTAATTAGGTAGGTACCTAGTTAAAATCAATTTCTGTCATGTATACCTATTTTTTTATTTTATTTTGTATTTACAAACATCATGTCAGTGTGAAGATTATTGAAACCCTTGATTAATAACATTAACAAAAAATAATATTAACAATAAAACAAAACAACAATATTGTGCTAACCATTACAAATACCATTCAGGAAAAAAATGCTGCAAAAAGGTTTAATTAGCACCATTGCTATGGTCTTGCTATGATGTCACTTTATAATAGTGTTACCTACCTGATTATGACCTCAACTCTGCTTCTGAATGCATTATTACTGACGGTACACTGTAGAATGAATGGATGTGTTTCCTTTGCTATGAATAAAAAAAGAAAAAGTATTTAAAAATTTAATCAAACTTTAAAAAAATTAAAATGAGCTGCTTACATTTTATAGATTAAAACAAACAGCACCACATTATGAAAACATTACTATGTACTTACTATGAATAAATTTACAATTTAAAAAACTTTCTAACAGCAAACATTGAAAGATGTCCTAGCAAAGTGTGAGTATAAAAACAGTGTGTGGTGTGAGTGAGACAGTGTCATCATGACGCAAAATGGCGGCGGCAATTTTGGCGCGCTTTTGCAAGGGGCTGGCAAACAGCTTCTAAACCAAGGAGGTCAAGTGCTACTCCAGTATGGCGCCCAGGCAATTGGGAATATCATCAATGAGGTGTTCCAGAAGAAAGAAGTAGAGCAGAAGAGATTTTTGCCAAGCATTAAGAATTACAAAGTGGTAGGTAATTTTAAGTAATACGTAATACCTTGATTTATATTTTATATAATATTTCTACTATTATTACAGCATACCTAATTTTCATCAATGATTCAAAAACCTCCTACACCATTTTCTTCCTTTTTAGTTAATATCTAGAATTAAACCAATAATACTAAAAAGTTTTATACAATCTCAATCACATTTCATGCCTTTAATCTAGATAGATAGGTTGTGTATTTAATTGGTATTAAACTATTTATCAATAATTCAAAAAATTCTTTAGAGACAAACTTATTTACAGCCAGAAAAACTGGATAATAACTATTTTTGCTTTAAAATAAAGTTAATCATTTGAGTACACAACTCACGACGTCTAAATTACTATTGGCAAACAATATCTATGGCTGACTTGCATTTTTACAGATCATAAAAAGTATTGTAGTAAGTAATTGATTAAAGTGTGAACTACCTGAATCAAACACCACATGGGATATCTTGATAAGTTTTTAACATTTTTACTATCATCAAAGATATGTAATACCTACTTATAACGTAATTCTTAGAACAGAGAATTTGGGTTATAAAGTGGGTATAAGTGTGTCTAACTGATGCTTCTAGTTTTAAGTAACACGTAATTAGTGTGGGTGGATGTACATACGTCACCCACACAGGTTAATGGCTTTTGATCTGCCTTATTATTAGAGGTAATATTGTGCCTCCATACAATTTGATCTCAGACAAACTTCAAACAAAACACAGTTATACTATAAAAATGTGGATATGGTACTTTTTTTGTTAATGTTTTTTATACATTAGGACTAAAAGATATAGATTATAAAATCTACTTTAAGTACAGACAACAGCACGTCAACCTACCACAAAACGTCAAATTTTCTCAATTGATATTGTTCTCTACTTTTTTGACATAAAGTTGAAAATCAATTCAATAACCTTTAACTTTTTTGGTAGGTTGACCTGCCGTTGTCTGTACAACCAAGTTCTGGCGACTTCATATATGTGAAATTTTGAGTTAAATTTGTACTATTCTACAGAAACCTCACATTTTCCCTGGGTAAAAAGTAGATATTCCAGATTGCAATCTGTCTCTGTGCCAAATTTTACCCAGATTCGTTAAGCAGTTTTGGCGAAATTGGATCTTAATATATATCCCAACTTTAGCGTATTTTATAATTTTGGACCTTCTATTATTCAAGACCTAGACAAACCAAATGAAGCAATAAATAAATGATTATGATTATGATTATGATAAGATTATTTAGATTGACTTTATTTGCAATACTAGCTGTTGCCCGCGACTTCGTCCGCGTCAATTTCTGTTTATACGATCGCGATTATTTTTGCAACATTTTTCACTAATGCTTCGCTCCTATTGGTCGCAGCGTGATTTCATATAGCCTTAAGCCTTCCTCAATAAATGGACATCTAACACAAAAAGAATTTTTCAAATCGAACCAGTAGGTACTTCCTGAGATTAGCGCGTTCAAACAAACAAACAAACTCTTCAGCTTTATAATATTAGTATAGATTATAAGAAGACGTAAGTGAGACAAACATACTAAATGCCATACTATCTACCAGTCAACTAGTTCCTCATTTAATAAGCAACATGGTATTAATTAAATTTATTTCATTTAAATTTTATGTTAAATGCAAAATTGAAATTTAGTTCGACATTTCCAACTGATAAATCTAAGGCCATGCAAATGAAATATGTGTCATACAGTAATAATACGATTGCATTGCATTACCAACCTTTGTTAGCTATGTATAATAGATCAAATATTAACATTCCTTTGAGAATATGTATCCAGTCAATAGTTTTATATTTAAATTAATAATTTACTTATTTTTACCTGCACGATTTGTATGCGTAGAAGTGTATTTTCAATCATCTCTCAGTTCCAGAAACTGTTAACTTTTCCGGGATACGAAGGAGCCCTATAGGTATGCTATTGCAGTCTATAATTTATTTTCCGGAAAAAAATAATCCAAAACCGGTAAGCCATTTTCTTGTGACTGAGTTACGAACATCCATGAATCCATCCAAACTTTCGCATTTATAATATTGGTAAGATTAGTGAAATTGGAAAGAACTAAGAATACTTGTTAACTGCAAATACTTGGCCATAATACATTTCATGATTAAACTAAACTAAGAAAAAAAATTTAAGTAGCTAAAGCAAAATAAGTCTTTGAAGAAAATAAAATAAAAACACTTCAAAAATCACGCTCCGTAACCTTGTACTGTGCATAAGTAACAGCCTATAATCATCCCACTGCAGGGAAAAGGCCTCCATCATTGAATTCAAGTTACCACAGCAATGATGGGTACTAGCGTAATCACCACGCTTGCCAAATGTGGGTTGGTGAGCACAAACCCGAGCAACGTTCGAAAATTCGAAACTTTTTGTTGCCCGACCCGGGGATCGAACCTAGGACCCTGAGATCTTGACCCAGTATTTAAACCACTAGACCAAACGGAGCGTTAAATACAACAAATTACCTTTGTTAAAGTTGCTGTTTCATGGCTTTTGTATTTGCTTAATCTATCATGTGTTTTCTAACCATTTGTTTCGTCAACCATTCATCAAATTGGCTTGATTTTCAATTGATTGTAGACAAGGTAGGTAACATTAATCCGAAAAACGTAAAGTTTTGTTACCGTCTCAAAAGACTGGTATGCAAATGCCGGAACAATGGCCACTAACAGTTAATTAATTACGTAGTACGAGTATACAAGGTCATCTCATCTACTGCTAACCAAAAAAAAACTTAAACGAATCACGTTAAAAAGTGCACAGAACACAGAACAGAAGAAGTAGGTACTGTCCAATTTTTAAAATGTTGAATTAAATAAATAATATTATTAGTAAGTAAACGCGTGTTGACGTTCGCCAGATTATAAAAGCTGCAGAATAGTGTTTTTTTCTCAAGGAAACATCTCTCTTTTATCGAGTTACACTTAGTTAGCAAACTATAAATTAATCCCCTCAGCACTTATAGGATTATTAACCCTAGAACTGCAGAAATAATTATTGTATTGTAAAATACGTAGGATTAAAATAATTAAGGTCATTTAAGGATCTTAGCAGCACTATCGTGTAAAAGCATGACACTGTAAAGTCACATACGGTGTTTTGTCTCTATAGCTCTTATTCGTTTTCTACTAGCCTAATGCATACCTCTGTGCCTTAAAATGAAGGGCATAAAGTGTATTTCGCTATTTTTTTAAACTGTGAATATCACCTGTATCTTCTAAATAGTACGAATTGTAATTCTATGACACTGTATCCATTCTTGCAGTGTCTTGACTTTACAAACATTTTGGCGCGTAAATAATACAGTGTTTTGCCACCTACGGCGCGTCCCCAGTCTTGTTAGAACTATAATCGTAGCTCTCGTCGTATTGCTGTCTCGCTTGCACTTACCGTATAAGCAATTGTTTCTCTCATCGTGCGGATGGTGTGGGGATATCGTGACAGTTCAAACATTTGAATGTCGCCCGGTCAGTCAGTGCATTGTTTACGTTAGTCGTGACGGTTTGTTTTGAATACGTGAAAATGAGTAATCAACGGAATAAATTATTAATCAAGTTATCACAAACTAATAAACAGTATTACAATGATTCTAGCCATATGACGAATGCCTCTGAGTTAAATCAGTTAAATTCTGAAAAAGACTTTGAAGATATCAATGATTTTGATTTACGTGACTTGAGTCCCATACCGATGGTACCTTTGAGTGAATCTTTACTTCAGGATTGTTTCTTAGAAGCAACAGCTGAACAAAAAAAAGAATACACACAATTGTTTCCCTGGCAAGAAAGTCGGCAGTATTCGAGATTTGAAAGCGACACCTCGGATTCGGAAGATGAAAGTGCAATCGCCAAGATTACAACTGTTGCACTCGTTCATTCACCAAAACCGGGTCCAAGTTACCAGAATTTCCCTATCAATTTAAGCATCCAACCGTTGAAGTTGATTGAAAATAGGATCCATGTTATTAGTGATGAAGTGATCAGGCCCGCATATGTGCCAGAAAATAAGACAGTTCTAGCCAAAGCGATTACTCCTACCGAGATCATAGAAGTAGATAATTCTAACATCGCTCCTACCAGTCCATCGCCAACAGAAATAGTTTGTTCACCACCCACAATAAGAAACAAGACTATTGGCTTTAATGTTTCTGCCATGCCGAACACATCACAATCGTCCGAGGCTGACACTTCAAAACAGGAGCCACCAAAGAAAAAGAAGAGAGCAAGAGACCCAACTACCATGACTTAAATTCAACGTGATAAACACCCTCTCTTAGGACCATGTCAGTGTGCTAAAAAGTGCTCCGAAAAAATGACGCAATCTGAAAGAGGAGAAATATGGAGACAGTTTTGGAATATGTATAGACAAAGACGACGTGATTTCATATCTCGACAAGTAGAAAGAGTGCCTACGTTACGTGCAAAAAGGAATTCTCGAAGGAATAATACTTTGAAATGGTCACTTAACAAGGTCTCAGTCTGTAAAGTTTTCTTTTTACATACTTTAGGCTTTAACAATGATGAAGCCGTACAATCTGTATTGAAAAGTAATTATGCCATTGGCAATAAAAACCCTCATGTCAGCGCGGCTCCTGATTCAAGAGGTCGCCGTAAACCTTCCACTGCGTTCTCCGAAGCATACCAAGAAGACTTGAAAAATTTCATACTGAGGTATAAACCCGTTTCATCTCATTACAACATAAGCCATGCACCTAACAGAAAGTATCTACCGGTAGGCATAACATTTTCAGAAATCTTTAAACACTTTAAACAACACTGTGTAGAAAACAATTTGAAGATTTGCAGTTGGCCACATTTTCATGAAATGATTAAAAAACTCAATTTATCGACTACTGTACAGCCGCAAGATATTTGCACAAAATGTAGAAAGCATGAAGAAGAACACAAAAATGTTCCTAGACCATGCAACTGTGACAATTGTCAAAATTTGGGCCGACATCTCGAAAATAAAAGAAATTCGAGAAGAGATCTTCAGGCGGCTGAAGAGATTTGTGAATCATCGGAAGGAAAAGATATTTTGTTTACGGTGGATATGCAAAAGGCAATATGTATGCCAATAATTAACATCAAAGATAGCTATTTTTCCAGAAAACTTGTTTTGTTCAACGAGTCGTTCGTACCTCCGGGTAAGAATAAGAAAGCCATATGCGTAGTTTGGCATGAAGGTGAAAGTGGCCGAAAAGCTTATAACATAGCTTCCACATTCATTCACGTTTTAAGAAAATATTGCCGAGATAAAAAATGCATCTATTTTTTTCTAGACAATTGTAATGCTCAAAATAAAAATAAAGTATTGCTTTCAACGCTAATAAGACTGATTAATGATCAAAGCACGTTGATCGATAAAATCGTGTTGGAATACTTTGAGCCTGGACACACATATATGGCTGCAGATGCAGTACATGCCACTATCGTAAAAAAACTAGCTTCTTCCGGAAATATTTTTGATTTTGACGATTTCGTAAACAAAATAAAAATCTCCCGAAAAAATTTGGATGTAGGCGTTGTCGACCACAACGATATGTTTTTGGTTGGCAATGATGCAAAAGTTTAATTTCCTAAAGGCTGGAATCTGCAAAGTTTAAAGGTAATTGAATTTAGAAGAGGTCAGATATCAATATTTGCGAAAAATTACTACAATGAAGAGTTCAAAGAGATAAAATTTTTAAAGAAGAAAATCGAGACAGAGCTAAGTACAAGGATGAAAGTAGGAGATACTGGTGATTTATTTAATAACATTCAGAGAGAATCTCAGCCAAGAGGAGTCAACGAAATAAAAAAAAAAGGAATTAATTGAACTTTGCAAAAGTATGCCACAATCACGTCGATTGTTTTATGAGAATCTTCTTGTATCAGACGTTCAAGACCTCTCTACAAATGTTGATTCGGATGTATAACAAAATAATTATGACCTGATATTTAATTCTCATTAACAATCCTATTAATATTAATATTCTTAAGAACGACTGATACCTAGTCCTTTGATTTCATGTTCCTAATACAAAATAATATAAAAATTAATAAAGTTATTATTTTATAACAATGTCACTTTTAATTTATCAAAACCCTTATAAATAATGTAAAGATGAATAATGAATCCAATGATATAGTTACATTAAATTTGTGAACACATATAATCTTGTAAAGCCATTACAATGTTTCCCGCAATACAGTGTCTTGGTTATACACTAGAACCTAAATTAAATTAGTGTTAACACAGTAAAACAAGTTTGATTGTATTATTAAATAACTACCTTAATAATTGTACTAAAACTTATTTAGCTAGATAGGTGTTGATAATAACTAATGTTTGAGATAGCTATTAATAAATAAAAGACATTAGGAAAGCCAAAAATTAGGAAATACCTAATAAAACTTTTAGTGCCATTATCTCAAAACGGCCATTTTGAAAGTACAGTGTTTTGTTTTTTTACGATAGAGCAGCAGAAAACGATTTTTCTGCTAAAAATAGGCTGGCTTCCAAGCAACGCCACAGCTCTTATGTAAAAAAAATATTAGCAATTAACTGTATTATCAGATGAAAGGCATTGCAAACGCATGCCCAGTTTGGTACTCTTAAATTAATAATTACCTGAGTTAACTATTGACAATTTCTCATATCCCTTTGTGCATCAATCAAACGTATTGTTTGTTTCAAACGTTTCGCTGAGTTACAGAATATAACTAGGGTTAGGAGAAGCAAGGTCGTATTAGTTAAACAATTTCATCAATTGAGATGTGGGAAATTGCTAGTGGCCTATCTCTAGTTGCAATTGTTAGTGACTTATCTCGGTATTCGTTCCTCTGTTGCATATCAGCTTCACCCAATGACCTCTACCCAACTCTAATCTTGGCTACTCTGTTCCACCCTCTACCGGCTCTGCCTATCATCCTCCCAGGGATTACAGTCACAAACACAGATATCTTATTTTCGTTCCTCTTTCGTCTCAGTACTGTCAGTCATGCTTCGGAAGGCACTGTTAAGAGGAAACACAAGGGCCGTTTTTCCATACAAACGTAGTCCCCTGTTTCCTCCCTGGATAATGCCAGTAGAGCAATAATTTTTTATACAAAAATCCATGGCCACTATTGGCATGTTTCTATCTTTTCCTTTTTATCATAAATTAATTAAGTAATAAAAGTGATTTGAGCCCTCAAAAATCTTAAAAAATTCGCCAGATTTTCCGCTGTGTTCAAACATCCAGAAAACAAATTTGGCAAAATTTTAGAAAAAAAGCAAAATATACGAAAACTATTGAAATCGGTCTAGTTTTGGAAAAGGGATCGGGGGACTGCGAAACGTTGATTTTGTGTGTTTTTAGTAGGTATTTTACATATACCTATTTTTCAATTCTCTCGCCCTTACGTGTTTCCTCTTAATTGTTGGTCCCGGCTTCTGTCGATAGATTGAAGTCAAAACATGTCTGTAATTAGGCGGCTTGGAAATCTTTGGCACCAGATTATCCTTGAAGGACAAATACGACAAGAATAAGATCGCTGGTTTACCAAGTTGTGGTCTCCATTCAAGAACACGTCTTCTCCATCGGTTATCGTTTAGCGGCAAATGTGACCGGCACACTGTGACTGCCATTGCTGATCCTTTGAGCTATGTCGATTACTTCAGTTATTTGTCGGGAGACTTCATTTCCGATTTAATTATATTCGAAATATTCTCAAGGGTGTGACATGTGATAGTATGAGCTTTTTTTATCATGATAACAATACTTTATTTTATCATATCGAAGTTTTTCTCAAGAATAGCTCAAAAATAATCCGATATGACGGCAGGATCTTTGGTAGTGATTAGGAAACTTAAAGTTTTTTCCGAGCGTTCTTTAAACAAAAATATTTTTAGCACCTCAAAAATAAACAAACTGCAAAACAGTATCGAAAGTCATAAAGGTGATTGAACTGACAATGCTAAAGCATTTCACGCACATACCACATGTCATGATTATCATTCAGTAAAAATAGTAGTGTATCAATAATTGACAAACTGCCAACGTTTCAAGATGTTAGGTACCTATTGTACTCTTTGATGAAACACAAACGCCTTGACAGGGGGAGGACGGAGACTGAGAAGTAATTTACATACATTATTCATTAATTACGAAGTATTACCTGATGTAAATGTTAGTAAATAACCATGAATGAAGGAAGCTAAATAGTACCGAATCAATATCGACATTAGTATGTTGAATTTTTTGCTATGTTCTGATAATGAAACTAGGCTAGCAGTTGACCTTGAATACCACAGGCATCATAAAAAGATTACATCGTCCGACTACAATATCAAATAAACTGGTTAGTCAAATGGGTTTTTTAGGTTTCCTTAAACAAGAAGATTATTATAGGACATAATTAAAATAATGTCTCAGGTGATATAAAATAGGCAAGATCTGAGATCTATTCGGTATCCAGATCGTTGTCAGAATTTATGTTAAAGTAGCAGCTTTATAATTTATTTTATTATTAAGTAATACTGTTGTTTAAACAATTAAAAGCTTTCAAGTGTTCTTCAAGCAATTACATTGCTATATATATAGTATAAATTGGAACTAGAATTTCGAACGATCGACCTTTAGTTTGCCGTCTAACTCCTGGCCAAGACAAAGAAGCCAAGGCTGGAAGGCGCGGTACCGATCGTCTTGATCCTTAGGTAAAGCCCTGTGTCTAGCCAGCAATAAGCGTCGCTTGGCTAAAATAATGATAATAATTATTTCGAATATAAGCCACTATTTGCTGCAAAAATAATTGGTACCTGACATGGGTAATAATTTGTATGGGGCCCTTTTAATAGGAAAAGAATAGCATGTAACAAGAGTACTTCAAGTATTACTAGTCTTCGACTGAATCTTTAGTAAGCCAAGGAGCACCTAATTTTAAATATGAATCATATAAGCTTCCACACTTTGATCTTGTTCATAAAACTCCGTTGTGAACATTTCGAAACTTGAACTCCCAACTATCGTTGCGTAGTACGCGAGATATTTATATACATCCGACCGCATGTTCGGGATGCGTCTTCGCAATTTAATCACCCCAGCTAGAATACAGATGGTAATGATGTAGAATATACAATTATCTTTTGTAAAATCACTCTTATTTCTACTCTTATAGAGATCCTATGGTAAGCCAGATGTGTTGTGGTCTGTACTAGACGTGGGCGGTCCTAGACGTTGATTCTCCTAATTTAAATGTTTTGAACTGATTGATTACTTCTTGTTTTTTTTTTACTGGGCTGGACTTTTTTATAGTTCTAGTTGCTAAGTTATTCTTCTGTCAGCACTATCACTTTTAGTGTTCACATATATGTTTAAGCTAATCAATACAAGTCCTGACAGCTATATAAAAGGAACCCTACTGTTTGGAACTAATAAAGCACTCCATCCGCAGTCCCTCCGTCTAGACACCAGACGACCTCAGAGAGTGTGACCCCCGATCGATGAACAGAGTCATCGAAATCAAAACTGCTTTTAGCCAAATAACCTTAACCTAATTAAAGAACAAAAGAATATGATATTCAGTTATTCGATTTGCAAATGCTTTGTTTTCATTTAATATTTAGTTTAAACTCGATTCAAGCTACTTGCCAGTAATCCCAGACAAAAAATCTTACAAGAAATCGCTTTTTGACAAGTCCATGAATGTGCCTTCGTAAATTTAGACGTGGTTTCATCGACCGTAATTACTTAACTTTAAGCCTGAAATATACTAGATTAGATAATTTTTATGGTAATGGAATAATTTTTTATGCAACAAAAGTCAATGCTACAATAACGAAAATTAGCAAGTCACTGCTAATAAGCGTTGAAAATTATTCTTAATCACAGCTTTATAGCCGTATCTCCCAGTTTTTGTTACCAATTTTAGGTCTATTTTTTTCTGTAGGTAACTTAATACATTACGTCTAGCCTTTTAATGAAAGTAACGTAAAAATAACGAAAATAATCTGGTATCGTTGCTCAAGAGGTTGGTTTTATGCAAAGCAACAAAAGACCTTGGTGTTTGCTTTGCACAAAACTATTATTTTACATAAAACCATGTTTAATTAACTTGTCAGATAAAATTGCTTTGATGCAACGGGTTACGGAAAAAGCAATGCGGGGCGATTCAAAGGACTAATCGAGTAAAACACGAATATATCCGACTTCAAATCGTAATAATTGCGGATAGTAGGGTAAGTGTAAAACTGATGTGAGGCTAGGCAGCTCATGTTAGGGGGAAACACAAGGGCCGTTTTTCCATACAAACGTAGTGCCCTGTTTCCTCCCTGGATAATGCCAGTACAGCAATAATTTTTATTACAAAAATCTGTGGCCACTATTAGCATGTTTCTATGTTTTCCTTTTTTTTCATAAATATTAAAAGAGATATATATGAGCCTCCAAAAATCTAAAAAATTCGCCAGATTTTCCGGTGTGCTCAAACATCCAGAAAACAAATTTGGCTAAATTTTAGAAAAAAAGGAAAATATACGAACACGGCCAAAGAAAGGCTTCTTTAATTTTTAATGAAATTTAAATCGGTCTAGTTTTGGAAAAGATATCGGGGGACTAAGAAACGTTGATTTTGTGTGCTTTTAGTAGGTATTTTCGGTCCAAAATGCAGTTGTCTCTATCACGCCTTCTGCGGTGAAGGCGTTCGGGACTGCGCGACAGCAATAGATTTTACAAATACCTATTTTTCAATTCTCTCGACCGTAGTGTTTCCTCTTGATGGTCGCGGCAACTAGCTGCCGTTAGATGCCATCATAGAATTCGCCAGCGGTTCCAAGAGGACGACAATCTAGTTGTTTTTTTTAGAGACCGGCAAAGGGTTCTTTCAGGCAAAGGGGCCTTGGAGATTTAGGGGAGGTCTTTTCCCAGCATTCTACGTACAGAACAATAGACAAAATATAACTTTAAGTCTGTTGTCCATACGAAAAATGCTGAAAAGGTTAACACACTGGGTTGGGTTATATTGATTTGAGCCTTTAATGTCAGTTTCTTAATTAAAATTCGGCGTCTGCTCATCTTAAAAAAAATGAAAAACGGTTAGGGACATTTGTCACAGTATTGGATGCCGCTTGCATCCAATACTGTGACAAATGTCCCTAACCGTTTTACTTGTTTTGTAGGCGTCTCAGTGTTGTGGGACGTTATGTTTTATTGTTTCTCTGTTTTTTATATTGTTTCCCTGAAGCGGAAAACGTTTTCTAATATCAGTTATCAGTATCACTTACCACAAGTTAACAATAAAGGAAATTCCTGTGTAGTGTTGGTATTTACTAATAACAACAACAACAACATTTAATTGCCTAGTGTATTCATGCTTAATATTATAATTGCGAAAATAATTATGTTTGTCTGCTACCTTCCCTGTGCTTAGACATCTAAACCTATGCCATCCTTTAATCGATTCACATTCAAGAACCTTAATGCTGTCTGTCTGTCGGTACTTAATAGCTAATTCGGTTTAAATAACATTTTGTATGGGGTACATAAATTTATAACACGTACCTTGGGATAGTTTTTATCCTGGAAAAGATCCTAAAACGCGGATGGCAGATATTAGGAAACACTAATAATAATTAATGATATTGTAATAAAGACATCCTATATATCTTTGCGGACGAAGACGCGTGCGTTGGGCTTGTCAGTTTATAAACAACAGAACTAACTCAAAGTTTGTATTGGACTTGACATTGTTACGATCGAGATACTGTAGGTTCAAACAACATAGCTATGAACAACCAATTAGGTAAAAGGGCTCTTTGAAAATTACAATGCGTGGTAATTATTTTTACGACACTGTCGACTCATAAGTTGATTAGTGAGTATTTGTCACAAATACAGTACTCGTGGCGTACCGCAGGGCGGTCTCATCGGACCCATACTTTATAAGCGTTATTAATTAACTCATTTGGGTCTAAAGTATTGCTTGTAGTGGAAATTGTTAAGAGTGAAAGAAGCGTAAAAGCTATTATAGGATAATGTATATATTTACCAGACCGGAGCAGTTATCTTGATTTGGCACAGTTTTATTGCAAGCTTACCATTCATTGTGACCAGCTCATGTAGTCATAAGCCTTAGCTAGAATTAAAATTATAATATAACTTCAGTGATTACAGTAACGAAACGACGCATGTTACAAATTACTTCATCTAATCTAGTTAGGTATTTGAATTTCCTCATTCGTGTGTAGGCTATCAAGCTGAAAACAAAAACTTGAACTGGGCTTACGGACACCATGATGATGATGACTCTTGGGAACCACCAAACCACATCGACCTAACCGGAGATCCAACCAGCATCAGGGACAATTTATTCTGTGTTAACCACAGACTACTTGCGGCGGAAAGGTTTTAGAATGGCGAGATGGCGACCGCGCACCGGATGACGATCTGATGAAGGGAGACTGACGATCGTTAGGGGAGGCATATGTCTAGTAGTGGGCGTCGTTTGGCTGACATGGTGATGACCCACAGACTAATAGCTCACTAAGCACAACTTGATCTTCGCCTTAATTTGACAAATTGATTGAAGTCCTTGACATAAGCATCATGGTAAATAGGCGCTTTTGTAATTATAAAAACTATAAAAATCAGTAATCTCCACGTTTCATGTCAATAAGTTTCACCTAACAACGGTGTTACAGAGCTTAGATTTACCACCGATAGACCCCTCAGACCATACCACAGTTTATCACAATTAATTGTTGTCAGTTAAATGACAATTTGAATTATTAAATAAAGTGTTATAGCTAGAACATCACCACCAGCCTTATCGCTTTATTCTCTATGGACGTCCTCCACGATATATACATGTACGAATCGAGTAAGTATATCGTTGACCACTACATTTAATGGGAATTATAGCAGGAGGTTCAGTCTATAACTTTAATTTAGGCAGCATGGACAGTTGACATGGTGGTTAATATCAGTGTGTAATTTCTTTTGTTAAATAGTGACATGTGCTCGTGACCTTATGATTATGGAAGAAAAATAAAAAACAAATAAAACAATCGAAATGTTTTTTTAACTGATGAAGCTAGACACGATGCTAAGAGGATTTCTTAAATGTGTAAAACAATATAGTAAAATTACTTGAAAAATTTGAATTAAGGTGCCAAAACAAATTCATAATTATATCCGATTATAACAATAGGAATACGTAATCGCGTATTCTAAAAGCAGTGGATAAAAATCGATAAAATAACTCACTTTCCAAGGTCTCGCAACTCACATGGAAGTGATTTCTTTTAGTGATTATTTTACAACACCTAGTTTCTATGCACCACTGATTTCTAAAATATTAATATAAAAATGCGTATCAAACCTATTTAAGTAAAATCGTGATACCGCGCTGTTATTGCCTAAAATACACCTGTTTATTGTTATTTTTCCTTAAAATCGGATGTAAAAGATGCACTTAATTCTCCATTTACTACGCACGTGTCCTTGGACTGAATTTTAAACAAAGCTCATTATACAAATGATTTAATTACACCTTAAAACAACTGCACTTGAAAAATCTATCAGTACAAAGTAGTGAGTTAACGAGACGGTTAAAATGCCTAAAGAAGTGAAGGAAGAAACGTTCGTAAAATTAAAACGAGAAGATGTCGGTCATCTCAAGACCTTTTATGCCACTGCTAACGTGTCAAATGCCGTTGAGAAATGGAAAAGGAAATCTGTTTCTATAATTTCACCAAAATCTGGGCGAGTACTGAGACAGAAAGCAAAACCGTCGGCAGAGAAAAGAGCGGAAAATAAAGATACTAATTTCTTTTCGAGACTTTTCGATGACTTTAAAAAAGCGAAGGTGTCAGATTTCGAATACCAACAGTCAAAAGTGCGTGAGAACAGTTCTTACAAGCCTTTCTGGGCTACGAAAGTAGTCGGTGCTAAAAAAAAAACGGATAAGGTTATAGATGAACCTGAAGTTAAGACTATAAGTTTAAGTGGAAGTAGTAATGCTGTTGTTAATAAGGCTTTTGTCTTCGAAAAGGAAACTCTAGCTCGGTCGCCTAAAGTGGTTTTGACCAAAAAGTTTGAAGCCAAAGAATCTCCTCGAACGTTAGTGCCGAAGTTATCTACGGTGCATCTGCATAACGAATATAAGTTGAAAAAACCTCCTTTTTATAATGGAAGCAAAATGTATATGCCGACAGGCGAACAGCTGTTTTGGGTTTGTCACTTACACTATTCATTTCATTCTCTGAGTCTGATTAGGGCCCCTTCTTTAAACTTTTTCAAACGCTTAGTTAACCGTTTTTCGTATCAACATCAATCATATTTGCAAAAATGTAACAACAGTCTTGGGACTTGATATTTTTATTTACGCTTAGGTTGGACTTAAAATTCGTCGTGTGGTGCCGTCCCAAAATACCCCTATGGATCTCGGAGTCGACTAACGAAATACGCCGCTAAACGATGTGCAGCTGCATGTTCTCTCCTCCATTGGCTAAATTGCGAATGTCAACCCGCCTGCCAAGAGTGGGTGGCGATTATAGAGAAAAAACATCCTTTTGCAGAGGCCTGTGTCCAGCTACTGACTGATTTAAGTTAATGATGTTAAAAAAATCATCATTATAATGTTTTTGAACAATTTCTTATCAATTGGTTGGCAATTGGCATAAGGATGAGACATTTCAAAATTATTATTTTCCGTTACCAAGTTCAATGTAAAATAAGTGCACATTTAATATAACAGTTAATATTATTTTGTTTCTATTCATTTATTTCTGTACGAATATTTAAAAACCGGCCAAGTGCGAGTCGGACTCACGCACTGAGGGTACCGTACTACCGTACCAACTTTAACCGAATTAGGGGTCCACTTTCTTCCACTTAGCCAAAATACCACAATATTTAATTGACGATACTACATAATTTTGTTTTTCATAGTGTTTGTATGAAGGACAAAGTTATATTTGCGGTTGTTAAAAATGTGCTATTTCTCAAAAACTACCGGTTTGATCTCATTCAAACCAATTTTTGTTGAAAGTAGTTCTGTCTTCCAAATGTTAAACTTTTGGAAAAAATGGTTCTAGGAACCTCTATGTCATTTTAAAAGACCTATCCGTAGATACCCCATACGCATAGGATTGAGTAAAAAAAAATTCTTTTTGTTTTAGATCTATGTATGGGAAGCCCCCCTTAAATATCATTATTTAATATTTTTTGTATGAGAATCGTAAAGCGGTCAACAGGATACACCTACCTACCAAGTTTCAACTGTGTAATGCTAATACTTTCAAAATAAAGTGGCTGTGACATACGGACGGACAGACAGACAGACTTGACGAAACTATAAGGGTTACGTTTTTTGCCATTCGGCTATGGAACCCTAAAAATGGACGGTGATTTATTGTATCATCTAACTAAAAATACTAATCGCTCCCTTAGAACAAGACAGGATTAACTCAAATTTTGTTATTGTTATATTCATGTTTATGATTCCTGAACAATCAATTTGATTGAAACGATACTTCTTAGCATCCAGCGATCCGCCGTGCGGGTGCCTGGTCCTACGTTGCAAAGAAAGATACTGGGAGTGCCGGTTGTGACAGTGCCTAGGACATAAGATCTAGCTATAGGTTTAAGACGGAATTCCTATTAACTTAACTTATTGCTAACTTATTTTTCCTTGGTTGGTAGATATATATATTTTTTAATTCTTATTAATCAGCTATTTTAATTATAGGTATGTTTGCTCTAGCTATGCGAAAAGTATTAATATTGCCTTCGATGTTTGATGTCACGTTCCCCATTGGTTCCAATACGCCTGCTAATGATTATCTTTGTTTTCCAGCTAGGCGAGACCCGTCCTTCATCATTTGGTCCAGCCACCTACCAGGACTTCAAGGACATCCGCTCTCGATGCTTAGCTGAAGGCAGGCTGTTCGAAGACCCCGAGTTCCCAGCGATAGACCGCAGTCTCTACTACAAGGAGAGGCTCGATAGACCCATCACTTGGCTGAGACCTGGGGTGAGTCCGTTAAAAACTAAGTATAGTTCTAGATACTTGTTCAAAAACGTGCATAAAGTACGTTTTTTTACCCGACTGCGTCGGAAGGAGGGTTATGTTTTTCGAGGGTATGTACATACATACCCTCGAAAAACATAACCCTCCTACACTATACAGTGTAGGAGGGTTATGTTTTTCGAGTGTACATACATATGTATGTACACTCTATATCCTATAATGTAGGGCATGCTAAACAATTATGTTTGGCACGCCCTATAGTCCAAATGGCATGGCGGATTTTAACATATGAGGTGTCGTTAGATTTGTTTTGACTGTGGGAGTGACAAAAAAATCAAAATGGGGAAACGGGAAAAAATTTGAGGGTGGTTCTCCGAGTCTATACCACATATTACGCGTGCGGCGCTGACTGTTTTGTATGTTTTACGTTGTGGAGATCCTCAGGAGAGGCATATGTCAAGCAATGGCCGTTCGGCTGAGAAGATGATGATGCTTGTACAAATCTATACTAATATTATAAAGCTGAAGAGTTTGTTTGTTTGTTTGAACGCGCTAATCTCAGGAAGTACTGGTTCAAATTGAATTTTTTTTTTTGTGTTGGATATTCCATTTATCGAGGAAGGCTTAAGTTAGGCTATATAACATCACGCTGCGACCAATAGGCATGAGTGAAAAATGTTGCGAAAATAGTCGCGATTATAATAACAGAAATTGACGCAGACGAAGTCGCGGGCAACAGCTAGTCTTAAATAATTGATTGAAGAAACTTATACATAGTGTGGACCGCGCATTAGTTTAGAAATTCCATCTCAAAGCTTCTCTCATTCTTCAACTTCTTCTCAATGACTGTATAGTGTCAGAGTTTTCCAATACGCTCATTACAGACCTCTGACGTGACATGTCTATACGATTTCCATCTGCGACAAAAGCCGAGCCTTCCGAATCCAATGCCAATATAGAAAAGATCGTATCCCAAATTTACCCAAATAGGAACCCGGGCTAGCTTAGTGGGACAGGTTTATAAAGATAAATAAAAATACCCAAGACATTTACAGGAAATAAGTGACAATCCCTAACTATTCGCGGAGCCAATGCCAAGCCAATATAGAAGAGATTGTATCCCAAATTTACCCAAATAGGAACCCGGGCTTGCTTAGTGGGACAGGTTTATATAGATAAATAAAAATACCCAAAACATTTACAGGAAATAAGTGACAATTTTCAACTATTTGCGGAGCCAATGCCAAGCCAATATAGACGAGATTGTATCCCAAATTTACCCAAATAGGAACCCGGGCTTGCTTAGTGGGACAGGTTTATAAAGACAAATGAAAATACCCAAAACATTTACAGGAAAAAGGTGGCAATTCCCAACTGATCGTGGAGCCAATGTCAAGCTAATATGGAAAAGATCGTATCCCAACCAAATTTACCCAAATAGACACCCGGGTCTTTGCTTAGTGGTAGAGTTATAAAGGTGCTTAAAAATACCCAAAATATGACCCAATGGAACCCAGACCCTTGCTTTGTGGGACAGGTTTATAAAGACAATTAAAAATATCCAAAATATTTACAGGAAATAAGTGACAATCCCCAACTGTTCGTGGAGGGCTACAGCCGGTTCGATGTCCAGCAGGGCGAGCTCGGCGACTGCTGGCTGTTGGCAGCCGTCGCGAACCTCACGCTGCACAGAAAGTTAGTGTAAAATTGATTGATTTATTTTATACTTTACACAGAAATAAATCTTAAAACAAACTAATTTTAAAAATTCTTGCTACTTTAATCAATGTTATCTTTTCTTTATATGAAGTCCATCAATAAAATAATAAATAACTACATGCTGACAACATCACTTACATTTGATAGAAACTTCTATGGTCAGTATCACTAGAGTTAATTGGTACAGGGTTTATACCATGTACCTTAGTTTGTGTTCAATGTTTGATTCGTGGCTTTTGAAAAAGTTCTTTAAGTACGAGGGCGGGTCAATAAGTCCGTGACTTTTGGAATAAAACACAGATTTTTTTATAAACAAATCATTTTATTTTTCAACGTAGTCTCCCTTGAGCTCTATACACTTTGTCCAACGCTTCTCCAATTTTTTTATCCCTTCCAAAAAATATGATTTGTCGAGGTCCTCAAAATAGGCCTTTGTTTGCGAGATGACTTCATCATTGGAGTCAAATCTTTTTCCACCAAGCCATTTCTTCAGGTTTGGGAACAAAAAGTAGTCACTCGGAGCCAAATCTGGAGAATAGGGTGGATGAGGGAGCAATTCATAGCCCAATTCATGGATTTTTGCCATGGCAACTGCACATGTGTGCACCCTTGCATTGTCTTGGTGGAAAAGAACTTTTTTCTTGGCCAAATGAGGTCGGTTTTTTTTCAAATCGTCATTGAAGCGGTCCAATAAGTTGGCATAATATTCCCCATTGATTGTTCTTCCCTTTTGAAGGTAGTCAATGTGGATTATCCGACGTGCATCCCAAAAAACAGTCGCCATAACTTTATTAGCTGACAAACCCACCTTGGCCTTCTTTGGCGCCGATTCACCCTTAGAAACCTACTGTTTTGACTGTTGTTTGGTCTCTGGTGTGTTGTGATGGATCCATGTTTCGTCCACGGTTACAAAACGGCGCAAAAACTCCTCCATATTGCGATTAAACAACGCCAAACCTTCCTGTGAAGTTGTTACACGATTGCGTTTGTGGTCGACTGTGAGCAAACGCGGCACCCATCTTGCGGAAAGCATTCTCATGCCCAATTGATCTTTTAAAATTGAAACCACTGAGCCATGCGAGATCCCTACGGCTTCCACAATCTCTTGCACTTTCAATCTTCGGTCGGCCAACACCATATCGTGAATTTTTTCGATTGTTTCGGGTGTAGAGACCTCAACTGGGCGTCCAGGACGTTCGGCATCTTCAGTGCTTTTACGGCCACAACGAAATTCAGTAAACCACTTTTTTACCATTGAAATCGATGGTGCAGAGCCCATAGTATTTATCAAGCTTAGCCTTGGTCTCGGTAATGGTTTTTTTTCGCAAAAAATAATGCTTAATAAGCACACGAAATTCACCTTTTTCCATTTTTTCCTCAAATTACTGGGTAGTCTGATAAAAATAGCTGTCAAACACAAACTAACTGACGCAGCAAGTTCAAATTTTGATAGGAATCAACTGACAGATACCTGTTGACAGGAGTAGTGTTGCTTTTTCAGTAAAGAGGTCAGAAATTCAAAAAGTCACGGACTTATTGACCCGCCCTCGTAACATACTTAATTATCTATAATATTTATTCCAGATTGTTCTTCCAAGTTGTGCCGGACGATCAAAGCTTCGAAGAGGATTATGCCGGTGTCTTTCATTTTCGGTAAGATATTTACAAGCTTTTATTTAACTTGCAATGTATGTAGTGACTATGTTTGTTAGTGATGTCAATGTGGTATACACTTAAAAAAACGTTTTCAAAAAAGAACTACATAAAAACATTAAAAAGCATTGATGTTTTTGTAGTCAGTGCCAAGTGATAATTCACACACCTTCGAGTGAATATGTTTAAGTTATTCTAATGAAAAAGAGCTATTATACTAATAATGATTATAAAAATGATAGAAATGGCATTTAATTGTCCTAGCTCGCAATAGTGACCGAGTTTCTTGCACTGCTTCTTGTCGACACTAGCCCACACTTGTCCCGGAGCAGTGGTAGGTTTATATTAGGACGTGTAAAAGCGTCTCCAGGGGCCTATTTGCAGAAATAAAACTGATTTAACGAAGGAATTTTCGAAAGGCAAACAACCAAATCGGTACCGCGTTGTACATTCGAATATATGATATGCGAAAATGGGATTTGTATCTAGCGGAATAATTATAAAAACAGGATTTAAAGATATAATAAAAAAATAATTAATTAAGATTCAATCTTTTTTTTTTCAGCTTTTGGCAGTACGGCCGTTGGGTGGACGTAGTGATAGACGACCGGCTGCCCACGTACAGGGGCAAGCTTGTGTTCCTCCATTCGTCAGAGAATAACGAGTTCTGGAGCGCTCTGCTTGAGAAGGCGTATGCTAAGTGAGTATTATTGTTTAGCTTATGTGTTTTTTTAATTAATCTATTCATATCAGTATTTAAACTTGAAAAATTTTGTCTCAGGCGGGACTCAAACCCGCATCTCCTCGCATGCATTAAGCCACCGAGACACTGCGTCATAGCGCGAATTTTTTCAAATATTTTCTTATCGCTGTAAGCCAGCGTTGTTTTTAATTTTTCAAGTTTAAATACTAATAAATAGTATTATAGTTGCAATTAAATTACTTAAATATCATATAAAGTAATCTATTTATCCCTTTTCTGAACAAAGGTATGTCACGAACTTTCCATCGCTTCCTGTCTATCGCTAAGGCATGTATTGCTAAAACTGGCAAAGTGCTAGTCTGACTCACGCACGAAAGGTTCCGTACCATTTAGTGCCTAATAGTGTTACCATTTATTGATATCGAGCAAAAATTGGCTTTTTTGGTATCCCATACCAAAAAAGCCAATTTTTGCTCCCTTTGTTTATTCATTTTATTTTGTTTTTAGTTTTTGTTGTTATTGCGGCAACAGAAATACATAATTTGTGAAAATTTGAACTGTCTAGTTATCGCGGCTCTTGAGATACAGCCTGGTGACGGACAGACATCGAAGTCTTAGTAATAGGGTCCCGTTTTTACCCTTAGGGTACGGAAACCAAAAAATTTAACCAAAGAACAACGAGAAGATACTTATTTTAATTCTGTATGTAGTGATTGCCATTACCTTCAATAATTAGGTAATAAACTGAATGAACTTGTGTTACACTGCCTCAAAATTCATAGCTTTTCAGCAGTATTTTTTTGTGAATTTTTTGTTTTCCTCTCAGCCTTATTTTTATACTCTTAAAGGTTTTTTTTCTTTACAAATTAAAGAGAGACCAACTTTGAGCTATAGCTGAAAACTGGTTTAATTATACAAAAGAAATCTTAGAAATCAGTATCTGGTAAAAAAAATGATGTGTACCTATAAAAAATACTCATCAAATTAAAAAGCTCCATTGTTTTCTTTGTTCAAACACTAATATACTATCTCCTTCCAGACTCCACGGGTCCTACGAAGCCCTAAAGGGTGGATCGACATGCGAGGCGATGGAGGACTTCACTGGGGGTGTGACAGAGATGTACGATATGCAGGAACTACCGCCTAACTTCTTCTCGATACTTCTGAAGGCTTACGAGAGAAACTCGCTTATGGGATGCAGTATCGAGGTTGGTATGAATTAAATTAATAAATGTGGATAACGTCACACATAGGTATTGTTCTGCTACCTAATTAAGTAATACCTAGACTCGAGATAATATGGAAAAAACGTTTTTTCTTTTTCTTTCCCGTCCGGGAATAGAGCCTGGGACCTCGAGAGAAGGCGACTCCTTAGAAACCAGTGTGTATGCCACAAAGGTCGTCAAATGTGAATGTCCTGAAATAGAATAGCAAACCTCCAAAAGTCTTAAAATGGGTCGGAATTACAATTCCTTGAACAAACTTTTTTCGACTGTATTAAGTTTGAGTTGGGACTCAAATCCACAACCCTCTCTTACCGGGCGCGACTACTCTAACCAATTGATCCACCAAGACATTATTCGTGTCGACGAATTTATTTAAGGCTTTTTACGCTGTGAGCAAAAGTGTTTGTTCAATCAATGTACCTCCAACATCCGAGAATTTATTTTGCTAATAATAGGGGTAAAGTATGAAATTGCCGATTATTTTCCCACTTTTTATTTTGTTTATAGCTCTTAAGTATAGTTATATTATTGCGTAATTCTTTTTGTATTGTATCAAAAACTAAATAAAGTAACTTTTGACTAAAAAAAAATGCAATACTAGTGCCTATTACTTCAAAGGAGGTCGTTGAAAAGACCCCTTACAATGTGTCAGCTGACCTTCTTGCTTCAATTAAGTATATTTGTATTATATACTTTGATTTTCAGAAATTTAAATACTATAATGCGTAGCTTTATAACCATCTAACTTTCACCTTTAATTGCATCGAAAACGGTTCAGGCGTTTTTAAAAAAACTGAAAAATTGTTAGTATGGAAAAATTACTTTTCTCGATTTCGTCCATACAAAACGGCAATTTCATACTTTAACCCCTAATATCTTACAAAGGTTAGGATAAAACAGTTTTATAAATGTTTTAATACTGGTTGTTAAGCAAATTAATTGCTGGTGTGACTTGAAAATTCATAATGGTATGCATGGAGATGCGGGTTCGAGACCCGCCTGAGACGTAATTATTCAAGTTTATTTTTATAATATCATATAAAGTATTGAAAACTAATGAAAACACAATTCATCCAGCACATTCTAAATAAATCATTATTGTTCCCAGCCCGACCCTAACGTCCTAGAAGCGGAGACCCCAGTCGGCTTGATCAGAGGCCACGCCTACTCCATCACGAGGGTCAAGTATGTGGACATAGAAACCCCCGGTCGAGCCGGAAAGATACCACTGTTGCGTCTACGGAACCCGTGGGGCAACGAAGCCGAGTGGAACGGGGCTTGGAGTGATAAGTGAGATATTTATCTATACTAATATTATAAAGCTGAAAGGTTTGTTTGTTTGTTTGTTTGTTTGTTTGAACGCGCTAATCTCTGGAAGTACTGGTTCGAATTGAAAAATTCTTTTTGTGTTGGATAGTCCATGCCTCGAGGAAGGCTTTAGGCTATATAACATCACGCTGCGACCAGTAGGAGCGAAGCATCAGTGAAAAATGTTGAAAAAATAATCGCGATCTTAAAAACTGAAATTGACGCGTACGAAGTCGCGGGGAACAGCTAGTAATTAACTAAAATAATTGTAAAATAATCCTTATTTTGAACTTAACAAAGGTATGTTATTAAATATTAAAACGATTTTATCTAAAGGAGAAGACACGGTTTTATTTTCCAATATATGTTTTACTAATACTCTTCGACACATAGACAAGCCAGACAGAATCTATCGTCATAATAGCCATACCGTTTCAATTACAGCCTTCTTAAATATTTATTTTAGTCTGTTTACATAGCGTAACAGAAATAAATCATCATCTGTGAAAATTCCAACTGTCTAGAAATCACTGTGTATGAGATGCAGCCTAATGAAGAACAGACAGACAAACGGACTACTAAGACTCGATCCCTTTTATATTCTTTGGGTAAGGAACCCTAACGTCCCGTTGGTTAAGTAGTTTAAATACCGGGCCAAGATCTCGGGGTCCCTCCCGGGTTCGATCCCCGGGTCGAGCACCAAAAATTTTCGACTTTCCTAATATTGCTCGGGTTGTGACCACCAATCCGCATTTAGCAAGCGTGGTGTTTATGCCAGTACACAAATCATTGCTGTGGTAACTTGAATTCAACGATGGAGGTCTTTGCCCAGCAGTGGGATGATTATAGGCTGTTACTTTAAGGAACCCTTTAATTAAACTGGCCCCTAATTCTGCTAATTTACAAATGGCTCAATAGAATCGTAATTACATCTCAATTGTATATTTTGACACATTTATTAAGGTAGTAATGTCAAAATATACGTTTGAGATGCAATTACGATTCTATTGAGCCATTTGTAAATTAGCTGAATTGGGGCCAGTGCCTGATCTAAAAAATATAATCATTATAGTATGTGGATCTCGTCCCTAGGTCTCCCGAATGGCGTTTCATCCCAGAGTCGGAAAAGGAAGAGTTGGGGCTAAACTTTGACGACGACGGCGAGTTCTGGATGGCCTTCAAGGATTTTGCACAGCACTTTGATAGGTACGAACTAATTGATTCACTTCTCTTTCAGTATCTCAAACAATTGCAACAACAACTCAAATCTACTTTTAATTTATTATCCATAACAATAAAGACTAAATTCAGTTGAAAAAATAAATTTTATGTTCACCATTTATTAAAATACTGATTTAAACTTTCATGGTCACTATCAATAGAGTCATTTGATACGGGGTTTATACGTCTATACGTTTATACGTATCACATCAAAATCCAATTATATTATTCTGAGGCGACACGAAGTTCGTGGGGTCAGCTAGTTGTAATATACAATTTATTAATCACACACTTTGTCTTCTTACTAACTTCAATATACAAAAAACTATTTGTGTTGTCCTAATATTTACGTTAGACTAATTTGGATTCAACTTTGAAATTTGGTTTTGTGTCGTCAGTACATATAAAGAATCGCAGCACTTCTCTTCTTATGGTTGTCGTGATAGGCTTCTGAACAAGATTGGCAGTAAAGATTTCTACCCACCATTGTCCAAACTGCGAGATTAAAAATGCTTCAAAATAAACGCCCTGTTGGTCTAGTGGTGGTCCGGACCAAGATCTCGGGGTCCTGGGAATCGAAACCTGGGTTCGATTCCGGGGCCGGGCAGCAAAAGTTTCGAATTTTCGAACATTGCTTGGGTCTGTGATCACCAACTCGCATTTGGCAAGTGTGGTGATTATGCCAGTACCCATCATTGCTGTGGTAACTTAAATTCAATGATGGAGGCCTTTTCCCTGCAGTGGGAGGATTGTAGGCTGTTACTTTACTTTTTTACTTTTATTGCAAGATCTCGGCTGGTAATGATAATTTCAACGTTAAATCATTCTATAGTCAATTTATTCTAATATAATTCTTATTCCCAGGGTGGAGATCTGTAACTTGAACCCCGACTCTTTGGACCCTGAAGAATGTCCCGAGGGCTGCACCAAGAAGTGGGAGATGTCTGTGTTTGAAGGAGAATGGGTCAGAGGTAAATATTTATTTGTTTATTTCTCGTCACTCGCAGTCAGTCGCTCACTTAGTAATGCTAACCTAAATTAATGTGGGATTGATAACTGAAAGACAAGATTAGAAAGGTGATTGGACGAATTAATGATAGCTGTACGGTTTTTGAACGCAAAACGAGTGATTGAGATCGAGAGGTTAATGAGTGGGAGGGTTGACTGGAATATAATTTGGATTGCAATGGCGGTGTGCAATTTGGGAGTACGGTACTTAGTAAGAATCAAAAAATAAACGTGAATGTGTTAACGAGGAAGATTTCAATTTGTCGTTCCAACCCTTTTGACGACCATTTGGATCAGCGGTAGTTAACGCTGCTTCTGAGCCATGGGTCGCGGGTTCGATCCCCGCACAGTACAAATATTTGTGTGCATGAACATGTCTGTTTGTACTGGTCTGGGTGTTTTCTATGTATTTTAAGTATGTATTTACAAAAAAAAAAAAAGTATATAAGTAAGTTTATCGGTTGTCTAGTACCCCATACGACAGGGTACTTAATAGTACCTTAATTTGGGACTAGATGGCTCTGTGTGGCCCAGTGAGGCATGTCTTAAATATTTATATTTATATTTATACTTGTTCTCCACATAAATTATTTTTGACACTTAAAATTTTATTTTACAGTCACTCGTTTTAATACTACCCTTTATAAAAACAACTTGCTGTTGCCCGCTACTTTATTCGTACGCGTGGAATTCCGAATTTAAAATTACGTATTAAAATTATCCCACGGGTACCGGACCTCTTCCCGAGATAAAATAGCCCATATGTAACACCAGCCAATAATCTAACACCGTGGCAAATATCATTCAGGGGCCTTATTCGGCTATTTCAATCGCAGTTCGATCGTGATTGAATGGGGGCTATCGCTAGTGAATTTGCCACTAGAGGCGCTAAGGTCGCGTGAGGTCCAATATCATTCACTTTGTACTGGTTTTAGCGGAATTTGTTGCATAAATTGTAATTTCTTTAATTTACCTGCTGGAAAGTGATCTCCTTCGTAATATATCGCAAATATGGATTATTTGGCGATTAATGTGAACGCTTTAAAAGCGGAATTAAGAAAAAGCGCAAAAATAGGCGGCCTCAAGAGCAACTATTTCAGAAGTTAGTTTGTTGATATCAAGATAGTTGTTTATAAACAATATAACCTTAATTAGATCAAGATATAACACTTTGTTTCGGCGCCAATCGCCTTTGATAGCTATACCTCCGGACCTCAGTCTACAGTGGCGCCAACTGGTGAGCAAAGAAACGGTAGTCCCCATTGGACGATTGTGATACGATTTGGTTACGCGAATTAGGGGCCAGATATTTTGAGTCGTTTTTGCGTGAAAGAGTAACAAAAACATACATCCGTTCATACATTCTTACAAACTTTCGCATGTGTAATATTATAAGAACAATTCATTTTGAATTCTAACTGTAACTATAAAAGCTCAATTGACTTTGTTTGACTGAGTACTACGCAAGCATGCAGACGAAAGGTTACTTTAGTTAGTAGGTATCAGATTGACTGAGAACATTACATTTTGTTTTATAATTTTGCAAGAATTTTTTGTGTATTGAGTAGTTTAGTATGTTTTAATTACTAAACCAATGAAACCATAGGGAAAGAAATTTCTTTCCCTATGACGAAAGGAAAGATATCTTTACGGATTTTAGTATATACGCGTTTATTTTTGATTTAACCCGCGTTTCGAACACTTTACAGCATTCATGGTCACTGGCAGTTGAACGCTGTAAAGGGTTCGAAACGTCGGGTTAAATCAAAATAAACGCGTACTCAATCCGTAAACATACGGAGTATCTTTCATTTCAATGTATAGCGTTTTCGTAAACTCAAGAAAACAGTATACAAAACCACCGTTATATTTATGTTCGAAAATGGAAGAGCTAATTCTTTCAGTATTTCTCTCGTGTTTTACCATGTTTTTTTTATTAGTTCAATTGACCACGGCGCATGCAACAGTGCCAAAATGTCACAATTTTTTAATACATTTTCTGTGTCTCATATCAGTACAATCAGATATGTCCATGCACACAAATATTCGTACTATGCGGGGATTGAACCCGCGACCTATGGCTCAGAAGCAGCGTTTACAACCATTGAACCAGACCGGTCGTCAAGAAAAATAGAAAGGGACGACGTTTTTGCATAGTGGTAGATTAGGGATTTCAAATAAGCTAAATTTTATTCGCGATCCGCGAAATCGTTTGCAACAGCTGGTAAACATGTTTTGTTTATATATTTTTAAGGAGTCACGGCGGGCGGGTGTAGAAATTATCTGGAGAGCTTCTGGAGAAATCCTCAATACACGATCACTCTCAGAGACGTCGATGAAGGTGATGAGGAGAACAAGTGTACGGTGAGTAGTTCATTGTTTTTTATAATCAAATTAATAATTTATTTGTTTACTAACTGTTACCTGCGACTTCGTCCGCTTTTAATTTCACTGAAGGAAATACAATTATTCTATCCCACGTAAACTTTCTCTAGGCATGAAAAATAAACCGCGTTATTTCTTTAGCCTAGCAGACGACCACTGAACAAAAAAATCATGACGGTCTCCTTACGAGAACCGTATATTTTGCCAGGATTTCAAGTAGTAAATATATCGCAGGAAATTAACCGTTCAAATCATTATCTAATATGTATATAGAAGTGTTGTGCTATTCCCTATACCACGCGACATTACTGGGAAGTGTTTTTATTTCTGCGTCGTCGTAGGTACGTATTTATTCCGTTTTTTTTGTAAAAAGATTTGTTCGTAAACCAATTTTGTTGTAAAAAATAATACATAACCCTTTATGGGGCTCTGGCGATATATTGGACACGATACTTTGAACTTTATACACTTAAGATAAAGTCGAAAACCAATCAAAAATGTAATTGTGCCCATATAAAGAATATAACAGTACACTTATCTTTCAGATAATCGTAGCCCTCATGCAGAAGAACCGTCGGTCACAACGTCACCAGGGCCTGGAGTGTCTCACGATCGGGTTCGCGATCTACCGTCTGCCGGACTACGGGCACGTTCCGAAGCCGCTGGACGAGAACTACTTTAAGTACAACGCGTCTACCGGACGATCGCAAGCGTTTATTAACCTTAGAGAAGTCTCCGCTAGGTGAGTTGACATGATTGTTCTGCAGTCAGTTATCTTAGTTCAGTATAAATATTTTCGCGGTGTACCGTCTGCCGGACTACGGGCACGTTCCGAAGCCTTTGGACGAGAACTACTTTAAGTACAACGCGTCTACCGGACGATCGCAAGCGTTTATTAACCTAGGGAAGTCTCCGCTAGGTGAGTTGACTTAATTGTTCTGCAGTCAGTTATCTTAGTTCAGTATAAATATTTTCGCGGTGTACCGTCTGCCGGACTACGGGCACGTTCCGAAGCCTTTGGACGAGAACTACTTTAAGTACAACGCGTCTACCGGACGATCGCAAGCGTTTATTAACCTTAGAGAAGTCTCCGCTAGGTGAGTTGACTTGATTGTTCTGCAGTCAGTTATCTTAGTTCAGTATAAATATTTTCGCGGTGTACCGTCTGCCGGACTACGGGCACGTTCCGAAGCCTTTGGACGAGAACTACTTTAAGTACAACGCGTCTACCGGACGCAAGCGTTTATTAACCTTAGAGAAGTATCATCCACTTGATTATGTTAAAACATGTATTGTATATTTATACCCCCTTATTCATTATAACAGTCTAATAAACCTATTTTAGCTATTACACTGTTTTTTCACTTTCTTTCGAATGATGACAGCGCTAAGAAAGAACGAGACGAAACAGTGTAATAGCTAAAATAGATTTATTAGACTGTTTGCGTTATTATCATTTATTACGTAGAAAGGAGACTTCTGTAATGGATACACATCTATAGTTCCATTCACTAGTATTAATGGTACATGAATTAGTTTTGGCAAAATTTTCGTCAGATTTTAATTAAACAAAACCTTGTATCATTGTCCCTAAGATTCAAATTCGAACCGGGCTCATACGTCATCGTGCCTTCCACGTTCGAGCCGAACGAAGAAGGGGAGTTCTTGCTGCGTGTGTTCTCTGAAAAAGTTAATAACATGGCGTAAGTAACATCATACTTTTTTAACTTTTATGACGTCATTATGTAAAGTCTAATTTTCAAACACTGCGTGTGACTGAGAGAGGAATACGGAAGCATAGATATTATTACTAATGAATTAATTTATAGGATTTATACACAGGGTATATAAATCAATAAATACGTAATGTATGCCTTCCTTTTCTGTATTGATTTAAACACCACGGATAGAGCTGCATAGGTACACACCAGTTTTCAAGGTGTCACCTGCTCCGAGGGGTTTGATTCCCGTACGTGTCAATGTAGAAAAAAAAAATTTTTTCTGTATTTTGTAGGGTCTGGGTGTTTGTGGTGCCTACTTTGTTTCCGATTTCCACAAAACAAGTCCTTCAAATATTTACATACTTTGGGATGAACAACGTATGTAATGTCCGCATTTACTCACTTTATGTAAACGTAAATTTTAGTGGTATTCATAATACGCAAATGACACCATAATGGGGACTACCGTTTCTTTGCTCACCAGTTGGCTCCACTGTAGACTGAGGTCCGGAGGTATAGCTGTCAAAGGCGATTGGCGCCGAAACAAAGTGTTATATCTTGAATCTAATTAGGGTTATTATTTATAAATAACTATCTTGATATCAATAAACTAACTTCTGAAATAGTTGCTCTTGAGGCTGCCTATTTTTGCGGTTTTTCTTAATTCCGCTTTTAAAGCGTTCACATTAATCGCCAAATAATCCATATTTGCGATATTTTACGAAGGAGATCACTTTCCAGCAGGTAAATTAAAGAAATTATAATTTATGCAACAAAGCCCGCTAAAACCAGTGAAAAGTGAATGTTATTGGACCTCACGCGACACAAGCGCCTCTAGTGGCAAATTCACTAGCGATAGCCCCCATTATGGCAACCACCAATACATTTTCTTTTTTTTTTTTTCAGTGAAAATGACGAAGATATTGGCATGGGTGACGTAGATGACAGGGTAAGTGTTATTTTTTTAATCAATATCAGTGAATAATAATCTTTTATCGTCGATGTAATAAACTAGATTCATCATCGCTTTTTTTTCCACCCATTATAATAAGAACTGCCCTCGATTGAGTAATTGACGTTGATTTTATGTCAGTGTCAATTTTATAACCCGGTCAAATTATATCAACATGCAATATGTATGGATATTTAAGTCATTTGTATCTATTCGACTGATACAGGTTGTACTTAAAGTGCACCCTTATGTCAGATGGGTGCAAATTTAGTTGCGACGCTTTAATTACATTGATTGGGTGTCTAGTGTTTTATATACATCAATGCCTCCTGATTATCGGGTAGGTATACAACAGCTAATAACGTTCCATATAGGGCCTGTTACTCAATCTCTTTCTCTTCATATGACATGACTTTCTTTATTTGAACTACTCGTTAGGTTCTGCTTACTCGGACACTGTTTATCTCAATATATATAAATTACGTGTCACGTTGTTTGTCCGCGATGGACTCCTAAATTACTTAACGGATTTTAATCAAATTTGCGCACCGTGTGCAGTTTGATCCAACTTGAAAGATAGGATAGCTTACATCTCAATTTATAGTTGCAATATTATTTTATTGAAAATTTTCTGTGTAACATGGTAAGGCAAACGCCATATTTGATGCGAATGACATTGTGTGACGTCTTACGTCATTATCCAATTATATTATTCTGAGGCGATACGAAGTTCGCGGGGTCAGCTAGTTAATCAAATAAAGTCATATCAGTATATAAACTTGAAAAAATATGTCTCAGGCGGGACTGGAACCCGCATCTCCTCGCATGCCGCCCGGTATGCGAGGAGATGCGGGTAGAGACGGGTAGAGACATAAATTTTCAAGTTTATATACTGATATTATAATTGCAATTTAATTGCTAAAATATCAAATAAAGTAAATAATGTAATTTTTGATGTCCAATGTTTACTTTCACAATTCGCTCTGTCTTTGTTACCTTAATGTTACCTTAGAAAAAAATAAACTGCGGCCAGTGCGACCATGAATGAAGTGAGGGAAGAGAAGAGGGGCAAAGGACGCACATTAAAATAATTATTTTTTGTTAGATAAGGGGTCATCCATTAATTACGTCGCTTATAAACGTCCCTATAAAATCCCTTGTCACGCATTTTTACGATAATTCCCATACTATTTTTCCCAATGTCACCAAAAGTAAGACCCGCTCCCCCCTCACGTAATTTGTGGACGGCCCCTAAAAAATAAAAAGTAACCAGATAAAAAAAAAGGATAGGCTCCTATTTATCTGATATAACTAAAGATTCGCGTCACTTTACTTTATACATATCATCAGGTGAAGGAAATAGCGCCAAACCCTGAACCAGCGGACCCGGTGAGAGACTTCTTCAACCGCTTGGCCGGCTCCGACGGGGAGGTGGACTGGCAGGAGCTGAAGGAGATCCTGGATTACGCGATGAGAGAAGGTTTGTGAACTGTTTTTATATAGTTTTTGTTACAGGATTTTAAACGTTCGCGTGGAATTATGTTTAATTATGTATACACGGTGCATTTTCAACCAGGCTGGAAAACGGATCCTACGTTATGTGACCATTATGTATGACATCGTAGCAGGGCTATTTAATTTATCTTTTTTTTTTTATATTATATATTGTAACACGCTGTGATGCGCACAAACGTATTATTTTGCCACGGCGGGGTTCCAAGTGAATGAACCTTACACAGCTACACCTGTCCGCGTCATAGCGTGTTTCAAAACAAATAGCTGAACCATTTTTTTTATATCATAAAAAAATTAAAATAACACTGCCAAGATGTTACACATAATGGTAACATAACGTGGGCTTCGTTTTATAGGTACTGTAGGTAACGGGACTGACCGCGATATACATTGCCGAACTGGTTCACTATCATTTACTTTTTGACAAGTGACGATATTTGAGGGTGGCGATAGTAGTTATAACAGTGGTTTACCAGTTTTGACAAAATTCTGTTTACTATTAGTCGCTGTCAGAATATATTTGCATGGGAAAATCAACCCTGTTGTTCTCAGACGCGCGAATGACTTTCAACCTTAGGGTGATAAACCACTTTGTTGGCCGACCGCAACAGTTACGCAATGTAGATATATCGTTTTCAGTGCAGTCAGGCTACGAAAAGTTAAAAGATAAGTATTTCTATGAACTACATTTCCATAGACGTAACATAAAAAACTTTTTTCTTGCCTCATTTGCTTTTTTTTTCTTTTTGTGAGATTTTTTTTGTGGCCTGTCTCAGCTCTCTGGTACACGAAAATAGTCTATGATTATTTACCTTGAAGTATGATACTATTCTTAGTAAAGGAATTTCCTTGCAAAGCCATATTTGTCCAACTTTAAAATACGAATATACATACTATAAATAAGCTTAATAAAACTAGGTTTTGTTCTTCGAACCCACATACATACTCGTAGACTCAGCTTAACCAACGGAACTATGTCCTAAAATATGGCTAATCATATAGCACCCTCTACACAGAATGTAAGTCCTATTTTTGTGTTTTAATATTGAACACCTCACAGCAAAACAGTTTTTTGTCTTGTTCTTACACAAACTGTTGTATTAATAATAATTTGTTGTTTTTCTTTTTTCATTTTAACCTATCTCATTACCGTGAATTAAATTTCAAATTGACAAAAAGGTATAAATCATTTTAATACTAAACATGGACTGGATGCCATATATTTTTCAAATAAGCTTGCTTCGATATTGTCATAACGACTCCAAAAAATTAAATATACTATTTATCTATAAACTTTACTTAAATATAAATAGTAGTGTCGAATTTTTTATTTGATTTTCAGGCGAATCTCGTAATTGCAAGTTGAAATGTTGAGAAACAATTAATTGTTTTATATTATTCATTATTCTATTATAGAATCGTTCAATGCTTTTTAGTAGACATAGTTCACAAATTTTATTTTATTTTAAAATATTTTTAGTAATTTATGTATTGGGATTTAGAATATAAAATTACATGAAAACGTATCTATAAGTCATATACGTAACAATAATCCGACTAAAAGTTTTAATTTAATGCCCATTTTTGAGCTTTCGTTGTGAAACGCTTATGTGCCATGTTAAAGCTGCTTTTATGATTTTCGTTTGCTATCCGTGTGAAGATATACTACTATATGTAAGTATTACCTATTATATGTTTTTTGCCTAGATGAGTTTCTGAAATTAACCAGACAGTAAACTTATTTGACAGTAGATTTTAGCACTTAGCCAAGTTATAAGATTTCATAGAATTAATAATTCCCTTGAAAAGTAACTGTCCTAAAATTAACGTTATGAATTTGGTTCCAACAAATTATATAGACTAACAACAATAATTATAACAGAACAATCAAACTCTCATAAAGTCCAATCTTGCACACTATTGGTCGCGGAAAACGGACACGTGGCCAATTTCCTCTATTAAACTATTTTCATCTTTAAGTCAACCCCATATAGTTCAATATGTCAAGTGAGAAGAAAATGCTTGAGTTATTTTTATAAGCTTTACCGAGTTATATTTTGCTAAATTTTATTTAGTTTATAGTTGATATTTGACGTATTAATCGTTTTTTTAATTTTTGTTTGATTTTATTGGTTTATTTATTGTTGTTTTTAGCAGGTATTGTGTAATACAGTATTTATATGTACATCAATATTGTATGGTGTGTTAGTTTTAGTAAACTAAAAATATGAAATGGTCATTTAACTTTTCAAATATATTAATAAACATCTGAAACTTATCTGGATTTCAAAAGCATAGCGCCTAAAGTGAAGTGACGACGTATTAAGGGTGTCAAACTACCTAATACTTTAAGTTTTCGGCTAGTTTATATCAAATCCAACTATGTTTTGAGTTAATAGAATCGGGGTTTATACCATGTACCTTATTTTTATGAGTTTCCGATATTCGACACTGTTGCAACTGTTGCAAGCGCCATGCAACCGCCGAATCTATTAACTCTAGTGCTAGTGACCATGAAAGTTTAAATCAGTATATGTATGTATAATTTATCTCGCAACAATAGGCTACTTTACTATTTTTTGAAGTAGATCTTAAAGGTCACTTATTTCAAAAATTTCAGTGTTAAAGTATAGGCAACATAATGAAATTTTCTCGTAAGATCCGCCATAAAGTTTGCTTAGAGTCCTATGACGACATAAAATGACCGATAACGTTTTCAGAACTCAAAAAAGTCAATTTAAAAAAAATTCAGTTCAATATTCAATATTGATTTATTGCGTCATATTTGACATAAGTCAAGTAGCCTATGTAAACCTATAGCCAGTCTTAGGTTAACTAAGATAACACATAGTAACATAGCAATACCGTCGTCTAGAGCTGGCCATGAGCCGCGGCGGCGCGTACGACGGGGGGGGAGCCGGCGGGGGGCACGTGGGGGGCGGGGGGCCCCAGGAACAGAGCTGCCTGGAACAGCTGCTGTGCGCTCTGTGCGCGCCCATCTGCAAGGAGATCGGCGTGGACCTGCAGCAGGCTCAACAGGGAGAACAGGTGCACCTGAACCAACCTCAGCAAGGTATACGGATCCTGTGTGCCATCGTGATCAATACCCGGTCGTTTTCTTCTGTTTTTATATACAGGATGAAATTTTAACCACTTTCCGAAAATTTTATAGGCGTTCAGTATCCTATTTAGAGCCCAGTTATGAAGTTAAAAATGTAAATCAAGTTTTCACCATAAATTATTTTTTGCACCTTAGTTTTCAATTTTTACGTTCCTAGGTCTGATAAGGTATAAAATGAAAATCAAAAACTTATGAATAGTATCGTATAAAAAAAGTGTCACTAGGCGGCCATATCAAAAATTTGACATTTTTGTACTGGGCTATACCAAAAGAAAAAATACGTCATTTGGTTTTTGTCTCACAGATTGATATATTAAAATTTGGAAGGTGGTTAAAATTTCATCCTGTATACAATGGGCTTGCTCTTGACTACATACTTAACTATACGGTTAAGAAGAAGCCTAAGTTGGAGCGAGCTTACCCAGAGGCACTGGTTCTCCCACACACCAGCGGAACACAGTAAAATTGTTAGGCGATGGACTCCGGCAGGAGGGTGGTAGCATCCAGGCGGCCTCTTACGAAGCCTACCACCGCAGAGGGATCTGTTAGCCGTCATCATTGGTTAGAAAACCAAAGATGCCGTTGCCCAGGGTGGACCACTTGGAGGTAGATCCCACCACCCCAAAGTCAGTTTCCCAAGTCTGTTACAGACCTCTGACTTTCATTATTATCATAATTTTACGTCAGTCCATTGCTGGACACGAGGCTCTTAAAAGACTAATACCACGCTATAATCGCCATGCTTGATAGACGGTTTGGTGATCGCAGTTTGTTTAATAAATAAATGTATAAATAAATGTGGTGCTACAAACACCCAGACCCGTGATAATATGGAAAATTCTTTCCGTCCCGTGCAGGAATCGAACCAGGGAACTCTAAGCAGGCGACACCGTGCAAACTGGTGTATACAGCTCTCCGCCACAGAGGTGGATAAAGGCCTCTTGAAAAGTAGAATTTTTCCATTATCGCCACGATTGACAGGCGGGTTGGCGATCGTAGTTTGGTCAATGATAAAGAGATAACGCTGCTGCCGTCTCCCACAGGAATTACTGCTTTAGTCGCCTCTTATGACGCCATTTTGAAGAAAAAAGTTGATACTATTCATTTACAGAAATTGCTTTGTAACTATAATCTATTACTTAAAAAACAAAGTTTTTTTTTTAATTGTTGCTTTTGGTCCTACTGAACCCTAAAGTTGAGAGGAAACCCACGATGGAGTGAACTTACCCAGAAGATATAATATATTATTATTATGCATTCCTATTTTTTAAATATTTAACGGTAATTGAATGGGATTATATTTTGTATATTAACTTCTTCATACTATGGAAATTAAATTGATGTCTGTTTGTGATATTTTTCTTATTTCGTATTTAAATATTTAATACTTTCAGAGTTTTTCAGGTCTACCAAGTTTTGGCCCGTTTTTTCTTCATTTGTCAACTGTTTTATTGAAATGGAGGCGAATTAGATTTAAAATGTCTATTTTTGATATTTATATCAATATACATTATTTTACTATTGTTTTAAGTTTTATTTTGTGTCTTGTCTTTGTATTTCAGGTTGTCGACGAGTATGTTTTTATTTAAAAATAATATGCAATTATGTAAAATTGTGCTTTTATTTATATTTTTGTTTATTTCTTTTACAGTACAATATATACATGAAAGCATTGTTTTACACCGAATCAGCTTAGCGTTGCAACTAACACCGAATGTTGGTATTTTCAATTTCATTGAAAATATTAGCATCGATGCTTTTCTGTCGGCATGTGTAAATATGGCACGGTTATATGAGCACTCAAAAATGGGCATTTTAAATGAAAATCTTGATGTAAACAATCCTAGTGTAGATTTAGTTAAGTCACCTCCATTTCCATAAATATTTTTAAGGGTAATTGAATAACTTAGTCTTTTTTGGTGGTTATGTTATTCAATTATACAATTTAAGATGCGACACAGAACTTAATTTTTGTATGTACAGATTTAAAAAGTCTAGATAATGTTGAAATTTATGTATAATTACTAGCTCCGAAACTTTGTACGCGTGTAATTTATGGTTTAAAACTATCCTACTATATTTATTCGCAATACTAAACAATTATATTAAGACACACAAAAATCTCGTATAGAAGTTTGATAAAAACGCTGTGACACTAGATTATTATTAATTAGATTCACTAACACTGTATCGAGTATGAACTACTTTGATATGATATGATGATATTTGATCAATAGTATCGTCTTGGATTTAAATTATATTCACGGGTCTTCGTTAACCCTTCGTATGTTTTTCCATTGTTTCACCAAAGAAATTCGAATTAATTTTTTTTTTAAAGTATCCCTGTAACAGCCACTTTTGAGTTTAAATCGCAATTGTCTTTTTAAATAAAAATTCAAATTAATTTCCGTGTCGCATCACCCATGTTTTATCCACCATCTCCATTCGAATCTCACAAACGTCCCAAACTATTCCAGAACTGAAAGGCCAAGGGTTCTCTAAGGACGTGTGCCGCAGCATGATCGCGATGCTAGACAAGGACGGCTCCGGCGGTCTAGGGTTCGAGGAGTTTAAAACACTGTGGATCGATCTGCGCAACTGGAGGGTGAGTAATGAATTGAGATTTGTATTTTCGCCATATTTGATGACAATGGCATTTAAGACGTCAAAATCAAATAGGTTTTTTTTTTATTTTTGGCTTATGGCACCGTGTGACATTATATTTTTACCGGACTTCGGCAAAGCCAACAAGGAAAGGTTATGATTTTTGCATTTTTTTGTCTAAATACTTATATGTAGGGTAAACTAGTCGTTTTTTGCGAATGAGGTATCAATCGATGCCTTAATATTGTCCGGGAAAAATAGGTTATCTTTTGATAAAAAAAAGATGCATGGCGAATGCTACCACAATATGTTGGGGTACTTAAAAAAAGTTTTAAGTAAAAACTAGTAGGTAGGGTATCAAATAAAAGCAGACAACTTTCTGAGTACAAGAATGTTTAAACAATACAGCAAATATACAGGGTGACTAAATCATTGGTATTTTCGTAGTCGCGTCACAGTTTTTAAACTATTTTATACAGTTTTCTTTTCCTTCTCTCATTTATACAGTTTTCTTTTCCTTCTCTCATTAGTCGAGACCCTATTACTAAGACTTCGCTGTCTGTCCGTCTGCCTGTCACCTGGCTGTATCTCAAGAGCCGCGATAGCTAGACAGTAGACAGTTGCCGCAATAACAACAAATACTAAAAACAAAATAAAATCAATATTTGGGGGGGGGGGTTTCCCATACAACAAACGCGATTTTTTTGCCCTTTTTTGCTCGCTATCAATAATGGCAACAGGTAGGCACAATATTAACTAAATTTATGTATATTTATACCTACTTTTGTTTACCTAGTCAATGGTACGGAACCCTTAGTGCGCGAGTCCGACTCGCACTTGGCCGGTTTTTTATGTTAATATTTCTGTGTGACTGTGCCAAATAAATGTTTTATTTCTTCCGTGCCCCAGGCCGTGTTCCGCCTCTACGACACTGAGGGCCGGGGCGCTATACCCGCCCACCATCTCCGCGACGCGCTACACTCGGCCGGATACACCGTCAACGCGCACATACTCAACGTTCTAGCTCATAGGTATGTACGCGTATAATATCACTCGTAACAACTGTTTCACAGTTTGCCAGAATGTCAACTTGTTGTATACTTTATTGTTATTGTAAATAAATTAAAAAAAAAAAATCAATTTTGTTAAGAAGACTACTAGAGCTAATTGCTGCCCCTGATTGATTTAATTTTATTACTTCTAAACAAAATCATATTTCAAAAAACTAGAACAGTATCATTTTAGCAAATTACCTCTAGTATTTATTGACACAGTTAACTTATCAATTAGTTGTTTATATAGTCGAATTTGTCGCTAACGTCAAAAGCGGCCGCTTTTAGCAATAATGTACAATACGAAGGAATGCCAGAATGAAAAGCAGTTAACAGTGATTCAATAAATACTAGAGGTAATTTGCTAAAATGATAGTGTTCTAGTTTTTTTAAGAATTTATTTTGTTTAGAATAAATAAAATTACATCAATTGGGGGCAGCACTTAGGTCTAGTAGGAAGATAATTGACTTGTTAGTCCGTAGGTACACACTGAGCCACACACACACTAACAAATCACTGAAAATTTGTTAAGAAATAAACCAAAACACACGAACACATAAAAACGCGTACACGCACGAACACAAACATTAAATTGCACGCACATGTACGCTCACACACACACACACACACACAACATAATATTAGAACATGTTAACGTTACTGTAAGTACGCGATTACACAAACATAACATCATATGAATAAGATTAACTTGCTCCTCTGAAGTCCTCTGTACGCATACACACACATACACACACACACACACACACACACACACACACACACACACACACACACACACACACATACACACACACACAATAACACATGTTTCTAAAAATATACTACAAAATAAACTAAAATTATTACATTATACTTAATATGCTTGTCCACGCGTATGAATACAATATTATTCGACGACCTCCGTGGCGGAGTGGCGTACACACCGGTTTTCAAGGTGTCGCCTGCTCAGAAATCCCGGATTCGATTCCCGGACAGGTCAATGTAGTGTTTTTCTACATTGGTCTGGGTGTTTGTGGTACCTTCGTTGTTTCTGATTTTCATAACACGAGTGCTTTAAATTTACTCAAATTGGTTATACTATACATTTGTATATAATTTACACTATATATCACGGTATTATCGAAACTAAATTAAAATAGGATGACAATAACTGTCTAAATACTTTAAATATAGCTTTTCTGATCTAACACTTCAAAACTCTGAAAACTGTTGCGGAACTTAATATTTTACACGATCATTCTGCATTTTCATAATAATTAACAAACATTTCGGATATTTTGCTCTCCCATTTACATAATAAACTAACAGAGATCTTAGTGATCACGTTATGTCTCTTCTCTGTTTATTAATTACTTATCTGACTATTGAGATTCAGGCAGGCTTAGTTCAGCAGTCACCGTAAATTTTCGAGACCTTTGTAAATGTTGATAGTGTAATAAAAGATTATTGTTATGCTTACATACGATATTTTGCAAAACATCTACACATAAATTTTTCGAACAGATACGGCTCTTCTGATGGATACATCCAGTTTGACGATTTCATAATGTGCGCCGTGCGACTCAAGACCATGATCGGTAAGTTTATATTTATTTCAATTACACCATACTGTACAAATAAAACATTTGATTTGATTTCACTGAGCTAGATAGGTACACAAAGTTTTCCTAATTTTTCATATCTCATCATATCATTCTAATATGAATAAGAAAAAAATGTTACACCAAAGGTTTTGTGAGAAGACACCACAAAACCTGCAGATTGATTTCCCTTTTTTTTTTGAGTAGAGTTGGACAGCCGCCCGGTTAATAAAAGGTGGTGGGTTCAAACCCCACATGAGGCAGCCGAAATTATTATGAACTTTTTATCTTGTGATAAGAGTTTTATAAACTCAGGAGTTAAAAATATCAAATCAGTGTCTAAACTGCATCTATTAACTATTAAACGTCTCGTCTATAACATATTCTCAATTGATATTGATCTCTGATTGTTAGACTTAAAGTTGAAAATCAATTCAATGACCTTTAACTTTTTGGGTAGGTTGACCTATCATTGTCTGTACCAATAAAAAGAATTAAATGACTTCATATATTTAATTATTTAGCCCTAAGATGTAACAGTACGACAAAATCAGCAGAGTTTTAGTTATATGAGTGAGAAAACGTATCCTGTGTATAATTTAATAGAGTTCATAATCAATTGGAAATAAGGAACGGAAAGGAAGAAAAGAAATAAGGAAGATAATTAAATAAATATGGACAACATCACATACATTGTTCTGATCTCAAAGTAAGTAACTAATTCTAGCTCTTATTCAGAATCGATGAAGGTACATACATCCAGATGTAGCAGAAGATCCTTTTTCTACATCAACCCTTTCTGAATCGAGCCTGGGACCCCGGAGCAGGCGATACCTTAAAAACCGGTGTGTACGCCATTCAACCATGGAGGTCGTCAAAAGATTATTTGAAAACCACAGATTTACTGATTTTTATACTTTTATCGGTTAAGAGCTGTTGTTAAATTTGAAGAAAAAATCACCTCATAAACCAAAATTTATTATTTAAGACCATATGCAATTCAGGTAATATGTATATCTAACTTACTTGTCTATATAATTATGTACAATATAATAATATAACAATACAAAACAGCAAACAACGAACCGCTGGAGAATCTCGAACGCGATATGCAGTGGAACGCGTGAGCTGCGCCGGCGCACGTTTAATGCGAAGCGCAAAGTACGGACCTACATTTACCGGCACGCATAGACACACGGGGGAATCGGGAGATCGTACAACACTAGTCTATTTTGTCTATGTTTTGATGGATCTAAAATGTTTCGTTCGTAGATTGTTCGATTGTGATAATAACTTTTCGTATGTAGCATATCAGAGACGGTAGAATTCGATTGTGTCTGGGAAGGAACTTAAACATACACCGAAGGCTAGGCTTTTGTAAACATTACTATAAGTATTTTTTTGTGTACGTTATAATGAATGAATGAATGAATGTCTTAGATTTATTCATTCATTTTTGTCTCTACCTGATACAAAGTGGAGACCATTTTGGTACTTACCTTTTTTGTTGTTTTTATTGTGATTTCTATGTAAAGGTACTAATACTGTTTGTCTTTTCTTTCATGGTTTAAATTATTTTTCAATAAAGATAATTTTCCATTGTTAGTTAGGTATTTAATTTCAAACAATTGTATTTATTCTGTTACTAGGTATTGAAGGCAATGCGTAACAGCTTACTCTTTCGATTTAAAAAATTATGTATGGAAACCAGTTTTGTTTTATTTCAAAATACAATTTGAAATTTTATTAATGTTACTTTCGGAATATCTACTCAAAATATCAAAAGATTTAAAGTTTATTTATTCATTTAAACTATGAACAATAAAACGAGATCCATCTTATTACATTTAAACCGTAATTTAACATTACAGAAAGAAAACGTCTCCCCTTTTGCCTTTGAACAATATTACTTGCGACAGTCAAATTAAGTATATTTTTTTAACTATAAAATTATTATAAAATATTGCAAACAATTGAATTTAATTTATATAAACTGTTCGCAAATAATAAATCACCACATTCGGGCTTGTTACAGGTTCACTAATTTACTTTCAGTAACATCTTCTGTTTTCCTTTCTATACGGCAACGTGATAGATTGCTCTAATATTGAACCGAGGCTATTTTGGTTTGGGCATTTCTACAATTAGTCGCTATATACGTGCTTCCAATACTACTATTACATTTAAATATCTAGCGGCGAACACATCAAGCTTATTTGTACCAAACCAAAGCCTGTAAATTACTTAAAAAATGAATAATTGAATAAAATATCATGATTTATAATTAGTTTTGCAATCTCTAAAATTAGCGCAATCTTCCACCGAAACAACGCTTACTAAATGTGTTCGCGCCAAACGAAACGTTTCCCTAAACAATCTCCTTAAATTACAGATACCTTCAAGGGAAGATCTTCAGGAGGCGACCACGCCACGTTCTCTCTCGAAGAATGGCTGAATCGCACAGTATACTCGTAAAGAATTTGCCTACAACGCCTTAAGTAATCTAACGGCCACTATTATAATAAATATATTCAATGTTAACCCTTAATTGAGCATACCTTAAGAGTAGCAAAGTCACGGGGATGTACGTGTGCCCCTCAATTAAAATAAAATACTGTGCAATTAAAATTAAATTCAAAGTAAATTGAAAATTCAAGAAAGTATTTGAACTTACATATTAGTCTGCTTTTAACCTCTCACATGTGCCATATCCAGAGACAATAGAAATTTTATTGTGTCTGGGACGGATCCTAAACGTACACATACGGGAGCTTAATGTTCTTTTTATTATTTTAAGAGGAATTTCTACTTGAGAGCTGTTTAAAAACACAGTCAAAAACAGCCAAACTGATCTAGACCGAACACCGTTTGCTACTGAATAATAATTATAAAAATTACATGCTTTTATTAAGCTACTACTACCTAGACGACCAGTGCAAAAACTTGAAGTTTTAAAAAGTTACGAGTACAGAAACTTATGTTAAGGTTTATGCTATGCTATGCCCACATTCAATTAAGGGTTAAACTACCGTCTAAATTATGCGGTTGTTTGAAACTTATGAATTTAAAAATCTTATAATGGACTTAGAAATAGAAAAACTCAAATTGTAACTTTAAATATGAGACTTAAATTATAAACGGCGTATATTGAGACAGTCCAGTAAAATGTACAACTGTTCTAAGTACTTTGTAAGTGATTCTTTATTCATTCTAAGTCACAAATTAAATTATCTGATGTCGTATTATTTAAATAATCGTTACTTCAAATACGGGTATAATATTTATATTGATCATTTTTGCATTTATAGCATGGGCTATGGATATTTTTATATTGCTGCTTCCACCGTCTTATTTTTATTGTTCTGGTAAATAAGTTCCTTAGTTCATGTTAGAAATGCCACTAAAGTTACTAAAGCGAAATCAAATGCCTTTTACATACAAAATAAGGTGTTCAAACGATATATTTAAATGTAAGAGAGTATAGAAACAGTATTTTTTTATCCACCGATGTCTCATTCCATAGAATGGTTATTGATCAATTTATTCATTGTGTTGTTGGTCAAATTGTTAATCCACCAGCTTTTACACAAACTGTGCGATTTGCTACCAATGCTATATGCTTCCGTGTGTTATTTTTATATAAATATAATTTTCATATAATATTTTGTTAAATATGTATCTAAACTCACCGTTGCATTGTCTAAGCATTTTTTTAAATTATGTTATTATTATTGTATGACAATTTTTACTATTTATTAATCTGATTGAGATCTGAATAAAATTTTCATGTATTTATAAATTTGTGTCTTATTTAATTTCGTTTTAGTGACACTATTCGTATATTGAAAAGTTAAGCATCTTGCTAGTATCAAATCTTTAATAATTCGGACTTTTGCCTCATGTCGGTTTATACGCAGTTCGTCCCGTATATAGTTATTGACTAATATATAGATCAAAAATAAATCATTCATTAATTAGGCTAAGTTTAGATGGTCGCGGGAGTCAATCAATCAACCTGTTCAAGGTTGATACTTGAATAAAGGAAATCAACACGCGTATGTGTGTAGACTCGTGTTCATGTAAAAACGGTCTAATGTATTTATTATGAAGTTCTTTAAGCGCGTAAGGATGAAGGCGCGCGCGCGACCTTAGCCTTAACCTTCCATGTGCGACAGAGGGCGTTAAATTTAAAGTCACGAAATACATGCTAATCATATCGTGTCATAAATTCTTGATAAACATTTGACGGAAAATAATTTAAAAACAACATGAATTAAATGATGATATGAATATACATATTAATATTATAAAACTTTCTGTAATTTACACAGTTGTAAATATATAGTAGGTTAATGTCGTGTCGGAGGAGTCGTGTAGATCGTTTTATCCAATCGTAACAACCAGCCTCTAACAACAGTCCGTGATAATTGCTTGCAAGAGTGCTGAAATATCGGCACTCATGAAAAGGTGTGCGTTCGCCCAGCAAAAAGTATCGCCTATTCGAAAATTGGATGATGCGGATAATTAGTGCCTTATATCGTGTAAATGTGCCCGTAATTTTATATTTGTGCGTCCAACAGCTTCAGAATTATTTAAGAAAAATGGATTATGCTGCACGAACGTTCGCCCGGCAAAACTTTTTTTAATTTATGCGTTTAGCTGTATATTAAATATGTAAAAAGGTAGCTTATGTACGAGTGTTAATGTGCCGTAAAATCCAAATTTGTGCCTCTTAAGATGTCAGACTTATTAAGTTTTTTGCTGGGCGAACGTTTCGGTAATTGATGTATATCGGAAACGGTTGGACGCACACTCATGATTTTTTGTATACAAATACAGCTAATTTGTGCATATTTGTGCTTTTCATTAACATGACTAGCATGGTTGAGGATCTATTCTTTTATTTCCTAAAAAATGGAAAAATGCTCTGGCTCTCGAACGAACAAGACCAAGGACTTCGCGTTAGTGCTGAGTGATACCTATTATATATTTACATGATCATGGAAAATTTCGCCGGCCTACTACATATCATTGCCGAGTTCTTAACGATTTTGCTGTATCTGTATACAAAAAATCATGAGTGTGCGTCCAACCGTTTCCGATATACAGCAATTACCGAAACGTTCGCCCGGCAAAAAACTTAATAAGTCTGACATCTTAAGAGGCACAAATTTGGATTTTACGGCACATTTACACTCGTACATAAGCTACCTTTTTGCATATTTAATATACAGTTAAACGCATAAATTAAAAAAAGTTTTGCTGGGCGAACGTTCGTGCAGCAGAATCCATTTTTCTTAAATAATTCTGAAGCTGTTGGACGCACAAATTAAAATTTCGGGCACATTTACACGATATAAGGCACTAATTATCTCCATCATCCAATTTTCGAATAGGCGATACTTTTTGCTGGGCGAACGCACACCATGAAAAGCTAACTACATGGTAGAAACCCCGTGACAACTAAAAAGTTTAAATCAGTATTCAATAAAACAGTATCCATTATCAATTCATTTATTATAATTAAACCTTAATTACTAATACAAAAAGCTTCTAATTGTCCCAACTTTCTCCTCCTTCAAAGTCCATTTCCTGTTCCATATCGTCCAGGGCCATGGGGTCCATCTGGTTGTCAGGGTTCAGCACCGTCATCATCGCCTGACGCAGCTCTGGTCTGATCTTGTACTTTGTCGGCAGAGACATCCTGACCACCATCTTGGCACCACCTGCAGATGACAATCGTTTTATTAGCATGAAGGAAAATATTCAGAGAACGTTATATTCTCTTCTAATAAACTCTAGATAAACGCTCCGTGGTCTAGTGCAGCGTATCCCTTTTGTCGGGTCGCGACCGGGCACCGGGCCATCAAAATAAAATACCGGGTTGCAAAATTCCCACCATTCGCAATGTGAAAATTACCGGGCCATGGCAGAACAATGTTTGGGAAACACTGGTCTAGTGGTTTAAATACCGGGCCTGTTGCCCCTGATATAAACCACTAGACCAGTGTTTCCCAAACATTGTTCTGCCATAGTCCGGTAATTTTCACATTGCCCGTTTGTGACCCACTTAATACTTTTAAACCCAAGCTGGTTCTATTAGGTAAAATAATATACCTACATTTATTTATTTGTTTGACGACCTCCGTGGCGGAGTGGCGTACACACCGGTTTTCAAGGTGTCGCCTGCTCCGAGGTCCCGGGTTCGATTCCCGGACGGGTCAATGTAGGAAAAATGCGTTTTTCTACATTTTCTCGGGTCTGGGTGTTTGTGGTACCTTCGTTGTTTCTGGTTTCCAAAATACGAATGCTTTAAATAGTTATTCAAATTGGGATCAGAACAATGTATGTGATGTTGTCCACATTTATTTATATTATATTATTTATCTATAGTAAAAATATTATTATACACTATTTTAGTCACTTTTAGTGCGAAGCATGAAGCTGCTGCTTATATTTTACTTATTAAAGAATCCAAGATTGCGGAACATGACGAAAGAAGATTTTTTATGATGCGTCGATCGATAGGTACTATTTTTAAAACAAGGCGGGAATGTTGCGCCCCGGTATTTTATTTTGATGGCCCGGTACCTGGTCGCTACCCGGCAAATGGGAAACGCTGCACTAGACCATCTCCAGATCCTGGGTTCGATCCCCGAGTTGGGCAAGTAAAAGTTTCTGATTTGCGAAAATTGAGCAGGTTTGTGATGTTGATTGTTGTGTTAATTATGCCCATCATTGATTTTATAACTTGAATTCAATGATGAAGGCCATTGCTCTGCATAGGGATGACTATGGGCTGTTACTTTTTACTGTTTTTTTTTTAATAAAATTAAAGATCGACCCCCCTGACTGCTGTAAACTTCGGGTTAATCAAAATACAATGTAAAATTCATATAAACACGAGTTAAATACGTATTTTTTGTGATTTTCTTGAATTTTGTTGATTCAAGAAAATAACATTTTTGTAAAAACCTACTCTACCTACGAGTATTTTCGTTTTCCTTCACAATTAATTTGTTTTCAATTACACAAATTCCCCTTAATGTTTGTACATTGTTTTCAATTCAGTAGAGATAATCTGGAAAGGAAAGTTTTGATTGTTTGTTTGTATTGAATAGGCTCCAAAACTATTAGACCGATTTGAAAAATTCTTTAACCAATAGAAGCTGACATTATCCCTGATGAACATAGGCTATTTTTTATCGCGGGACCCGGTAGGTGGCGCTGTTGTCGGTATGTCAACTACTAAACGGCTTGACCGATTGGGTTAAAATGTTGAATGTGTCATTTCCATGGTTTCACAGACACGAATGTATTAAGCCTACCTAATCTATCTTTCTATATGCCACCGCTAGGTACAGATGCCTTACTCTGTAACACGGAACTCTTATTTAGATATATCATATTATTTTTACATCGATAAATAAAGATGGTTTTATTGATGGAGATGTAGATTAGATGAATTGTATAAATGTATATCATTCGAAAAATGTTTTTTTTTTGTTAGTTGATAAACAAAATAAATTTGTATGATATTTAGTTTGTAAGTACGCAATAATTTGTAAATGCAGTGCTTTTCTATAACTGATGAGGCAGTTAGACATATCAGAAATAATGTATTTTTAGTAAGTAATAGTGTACTCATTGTTGAAGAGCCAAATAAATAAATAAAATAGAAAAAAAAATCTGTCTCTCTCAGATACTTTAAGACATCGGTATGAGTGATAGGGACAGATGGATTCGAATAAGACATGGTGTTGCGGAGTAAGGTTCTTTGGTTTCCGACCGCGCGATATGACGTGAAGTTCTGCTAGCTGACGGGCGTGGAGCTAGTATAAGATAATTCTCACCGATATCGGTGCCATTAAGGGCCATGACAGCGGCTAAGCAAGCCTTGTCCACGTTAAACCGGACCATGTTGAAGATGCGCGTCGAGCGGGCCGTATACGCAGCGCGTAGTTTGCGCAGGATCGGGTCCAGGACTTGAAGCTTCGGTAGGAACGGCTCGCCGTATATCTGAAGGCATATACAGGTGACCTTTTATCACCTTCAAAATATGTTATAGGCATTCATTATCGTATTCACCCAACCTAATGAAAATCAGCGTCGCAGTATGCCTTAGGCTGTTGCGACTAATGCTGAGTGGGGGCCTTTTTGGCACATTCATTGTACCAAATTTTTTTTTTCTTTAAACTCTTTTTCGAAGTGCCAAATAAACATTTATTCATTATTTATTCATATTCAGAGCACATTTATGAAGTAAAAAATGTAAATCAAGTTTCCACCCGAAAATATGTTTTGCAACATAGTTTTAAATTTTTACGGTCCTAATCCTGCTAAGGTATGAAAGGAAAATTAAAAACTTATGAATAGTATCGTAATGAATAGTTGAGATGCGCATCGCGTTAAAAAAAAGCAAGGAGGCCGTATCAAAAATTGTAGATTTTTGGCGGACATTTTCTAAGTGCTTTAATCTTAACATTTTTGTATTATACCTACCAAAAGCCTACCAAAAGAAAAAGTACGTCATTGGTTTTTTGCCTTGTAGATCGCTATTTAAAAATTTGGAAGGTGGTTAAAATTTCACCTGTATTACAATCTATAATCAAGATTTTAATTTTAAAAATCACGCTGTATTTTTCATAAACTGAGTAGTAGTCTTGCCATTTTGATATCAAAATTTTTTAGTGGAATATTTTGTAATGTGGACAACATCTCATACATTGTTCTGATACCAAAGGGAGGTAACTATTTGAAGCACTCATATTGTAGATTTTTACTTAGACAGTATCAAATAGTATAAATGTTGCATTAATCTCTATTCACAGGATATTCGAAAACCCTGACATACATAACTCATTGTAATAAAATATTTGTGTGCTGAATTGCTGACGCTTTACCATTTCATGTCGATACGTAAAAAAGTGGAGAAAAAATGCAAGAAATAAAAAAAATTAAATACTCACTCGCATCTTGTACGCAGGGGTCCGGTCTGGCGTTACGTGTTGCGAAGCCACGTCATTCACGATCTGTTATTAATACAAACATTAATACAATACTATACTAAATACTATGTCAGCACCATACCAAATAGTGAAAGTATATAATATATTCACATATTTAAAAAAATAGATCATTATGAAAACAATGCGATGTCGATGCAACATGTATATAATGCTAATTAAAACCGTAAATTTGTAGTTTATAAAATTTTAAATCAATCCGTTCTAAAGTTAGAATCATGGTTTTGAATATTTAAAGGCGGAGTGAAGCACTTACCGCTAACATGTAGGGCGGACTTAGTACTCACTTCCACCATGCTCAATACTTACCGCGGATATGTATGGCGCCAGTTTCTTGAGGGCAGCACGAACACGATTTTTCGTTTTCTCTTCAGAAGACGCTTCGGCTTTGACTTCTAGTGACTCGATATGCTCTTTGATCTGTCATGCAAAACAATACCAAATCAGAAGTAAAGTAACGACCTATATTATCATCATCCCAAAGGCAAAGGCAAAGGTCTCCATCATTAATTTATCCATTATTGAACTCAATTGGTAACCAGCAATGATGGGTACAGGCATAATTGTTTAAACCACTAGACTAACGAGGCGTTTATTTATTTATATAAATTAAGAATCACCAACATGACATATCGTCAAGTTTTAACACCGCGGATGTAAAAATACGGAACTTTTCAGGAGAGCAAAAAAATAATTTATTTTGGATATAATAAACTTATAGAGTTAAGTTTATTTAATATACGAATAAAAGTACTGTGTCATTCCCGCAAACACATTACATTTCAAAATAGGAACTAATCCTATTTTGAAATTTGATGTATTTGATATGCGTAACGTTATTTGGTCAAAATATGACTTCCGCGGTGTTAGAACTTAAGCGACGATATACCACTAAAATTAACTTAAATCTAGTGTACAATTTAGAGCTAAGTATTGTCACAATGGGGACTACCGTTTCTTTGCTCACCAGTTGGCGCCACTGTAGACTGAGGTCCGGAGGTATAACTGTCAAAGGCGATTGGCGCCGAAACAAAGTGTTATATCTTGAATCTAATTAAGGTTATATTGTTTATAAATAACTATCTTGATATCAACAAACTAACTTCTAAAATAGTTGCTCTTGAGTCCGCCTATTTTTGCGCTTTTTCTTAATTCAGCTTTTAAAGCTTTCACATTAATCGCCAAATAATCCATATTTGCGATATTTTACGAAGAAGATCACTTTCCAGCAGGTAAATTAGAGAAATTATAATTTATGCAACAAATTCCGCTAAAACCAGTACAAAGTGAATGATATTGGACCTCACGCGACACTAGCGCCTCTAGTGGCAAATTCACTAGCGATAGCCCCCATTACAGGAGATCACACAACATTTGATGAAATTTTAACAAAATAAAATCTAAAGTAGTTAATTGTTAAATATGACAAGAACTTGACATATAATACAATATTTCGAGCTTACAACACAATGTAACAATGAATTGCGTTCTAAGGTAAGTCACACTCTCTAATTATAGACAAAAATCTATGCAGACTCTGAGAATGAACATCTAGATTAGGTATCTTGTTTGAAAGGTCATCATTATACAGGCGTTCAAACTAAAGATGCGGGAAAAACATTACATTTATCCACAAGATTTGAATTTTTATCAACTGCACCCTGTAATTAAAGTGTTGCCAGCACCAGTTTTAATTTTTTAATTTCAATATGGATCCTGTTTTTTTAACTATTGTAAAATCCAATCGATCTCGTAGTAAAAAAATTATCATATGCACGAAAAGATTTTTCAAATCGGTTTAATCCATAGATTTAATATAGATGATAGATTGGCAATTGAATCCTGAAAACGAGACCAAAACTAGGTTACGCTAGTGTGCGTAAAGTGAGCATGTGCGTGAGATAAATAGTGCAGGTACTGCATTGTCTGCTTGCTTTCGATATCGATTCCATCGACACAGTTTACGTTGACGCAGGTGACTTATTATTAAAAGAAAAACTGCAAGTAAATACCTAGATATGTTTTTTATTTTATAATTACTTATCCCCGAACAAAATCAATTTATTGTAAAAAATATCGTAGGCTTTACTTGCCAGTATTTAACAATTTTGCCTCATTTTGCGATCGCGATCGCCAATATTGAAATAAAACTGATTTTTATTTTTCAATTACACATTACAAACGTACACTAAATAAACATATATTTAATGTTTAACTAATGGGGATTGATGGGGGCTTGAACAATATGGACATTGATCCAGAGCGTAATTTTACAGGCTGATCGCCTCTGTGTTAAAAACACTTAGGGTCCAAAGAAGGCAAATGATCGAATATTTATTGGGCGAACATTCTTTTCTATTAGGCAATTTCTACCTTTTCTAACGTATTTTAACAATTTAGGCTGTATGCTGTTTACAATGTGAAATATGTCAGCTAATGAAATGTCGATAAGATATCATCGACAACGTCAATCACTAAAATACAAAAGTGACGTTAGTAATTGCTGAAATTCACGTATTTGATATTATTTTTAATTGAATTCATATGAATTTAAATCCTTGTCCTGGTGAAATGCCCTATCAATTAGTATACAAAATTTTAGTCAAAGCTCTGAAACATTGCATTTTGCTGCTGGTAATCGCGATTGTGTGTTGACGTGTGAAATGTACAATTATGTTGGTTCCCTTTTTTAGATGAATTACTTCCAGGTACTGAACATGTAACCATAATGAAACACATCAACTCGACACTTTTTTACAATAATAAAAATGAAACTAGTAAAACTAAAGGGAATATTGTGTTGCGCGTGACAGACGTCAGAACTCAGAAAAACGCTACGGGTTCTTAGCGTGTACGTGAACGGCCTTGTGATCTATCTCGTTCTATCGTATAGCTGCATTGTATTCTGTCTCTTTTCATTGCCAATCTATCAGCAGTATATTAAATCTATGGGTTTAATCACCTTTTTGGCGATTCTGTCAGCATATTTGACGTTCCACGCCTGAAGTTTCTGCCACGAAACGCTGTCTATGACTGTAAAAAAAAATATCATCTATTTAGTATAAAATTGGTAAACAGCAGCATTTTACATACTACCTATTAATTTTACATGTCATAGAATAACGAGACATGTCGAGCTATTCCCAAATATGTATCCATTTTAAAAAGTCTGACTGACCACAACCGCTGCACCGCGCTTTGAGTACCGGACAGTTGGAGTGAGTGTAGGAAAAATCATGACTCACAAGAGATTCATACTGGCGAACAGATGTATGTGTATTTTAACGAATAAGAAGTCGTGGGTAATAGAAATAAAAATTCAAAAATACACACATACACATACTCACTGTCAGGTTTCGCGCTGAAAGCAGTTAGCTCTTGTTCGGAAATCTGAGTACGAGGCTCCCCGGACTCGTCCTGGATACGATGCAAGGTCGTCAGGATCTGCTGGAAGTCTCCAAAGTGGGGGTGAGCTTTCCTGTGGCCACATTGATAACGTGAATAGTAAGGGACCTATAATCATCCATATACACGGTGCATTTTCAACCACCTGTAAACCGAAGCCCACTTTATGTACCATTATGTATAACATATTAGCAGTGTTATTTAAATTTTATTTTCACCAAATTTTTTTTTATAAAAATATTATATTGGTTCAGCTATTTATTTTAAAACACGCTGTGACGCGCACAGATATAGCTGTGTAAGGAAAATAATACGTCTGCGCGCGTCACAGCGTGTTACAAAATTAAAAATCAAAATCAAAATTTAATATTTCACAAAAAAAATTCATTAAAAAAAATGCCATTATGTTGTACATAATGGTCCATTTACGTGGGCTTTGTTTTCCAGGTGGTTCAAAAAGCACGGTGTATAGGATGAGGTAAATGGTATAATAAGTCGAAACCAGCCTACGTTAACATAACGGGTGTAAAAAAAACAAACGCAGATCCGAAAACCACGTATTGTCCCCATCATTAGGATCATTTTTCTTCTTAGGACCATTCCTGGGAAACAGCTGGTTCCGAAGATATTGAGGGTCAAAGTTACAATTTTGTTTTTTATTTTATTACAAAAACTGTTGCCAAGGGATATTTAAAAACTTTTCTTCATACAAACATAGTGGTTGTTTTTATTATTTCGTTCACAATAAGGCTTTATTAATTACAATACGCAATGTACGGCTCAGCGCGGTCGACTTTTGAACTCAGTAGCCATCTCCAGCGCAGCGGCCTACGCTACGGCTGCTATACATTGCGCGCTACGAATTATAATATTTTTTTGAGTCCCATAAATAAAAATCATTTCCCAGCTATAATATTTTGTAATATGGCTTGGTTTGCTTTTCAGATTGCGTAACTTCAGGGTCTGCGTTTAGTTTTTTTACACCCTGTATACAGGATGAAATTTTAACCACCTTCCAAATTTTAATATATCAACCTACGAGACAAAAAACAAATGACGTATTTTTTCTTTTGGTATAGCCCAGTACAAAAATGTCAAGATAAAGCACTTAGAAAATGTCCGCCAAAAATCTAAGATTTTTGATACGGCCGCCTAGCAACACTTTTTATACGCGGTGCGCATCTCATTCATTCATTACGATACTATTCATAAGTTTTTTATTTTCCCTTTATACCTTAACAGGTCTAGGACCGTAAAAATTGAAAACTATATCGCGAAAAATATTTTCGGGTGACAACTTGATTTACTTGATAAACTTCATAAATAGACTCTAAATACGATACTGAACGCCTATAAAAATTTTGGAAAGTGGTTAAAATTGCATCCTGTATATAAATACTATGATGCAGTCAGAAAATTGAAATCATAATTTATATTTTTTATTTTCATACAAACTAAAATTTTAAGATTCCCATTTGATTGAAAATATGTAAAAAAAAATGATAATTACGAATTTCTGACTTCACCATAGTATATACATATATGCCTATACACCCTGTATAAAAATTAAATATTAGACACACAGTCCGATATATAAATGACAAAAATTGGACTCGATTGAATAATTGACGTTGATTTATGTCAGTGTCAACTGTATAACCCGGCCAAATTATGTTGACATGCAATAGTATGGATATAATATCATGCTGTATCTAATGGATCAAAATAGGTTGTACTAAAACTGCACTTTTAATTTGGACACTTTTTTAATGCTGATTGTAAATTCAGTTTTAAGGGGTCTTTAGCCGAATGCCAAAAAAACGGAACCCTTATATTTTCGTCAAGTCTGTCTGTCCGTCCGGACATGTCACAGCCACTTTATTCTGAAAGTATTAGCATTTCATAGTTGAAACTTGGTAGGTAGGAGTTCTCCCGTGATCATGGCGCTTGCAACAGTGCGCAAAATATCGGAAACTCATAATAAATAAGTTACATGGTATAAATCCCGAATTAAATAACTCTAGGTGTATCCTGTTAACCGCTTTACGATACTCATACAAAAAATTAAAAATAATGATATTTAAGGGGGGCTTTCCATACATACAACTAAAACAATATTTTTTTTTACTTCTTCCTATGCGTTTGGGGTATCTATGGATAGGTCTTTTAAAATGACATGGAGGTTCCTAAAACCATTTTTTTCAAAAGTCTAACATTTAGAAGATAGACGCTTCCAAAGTGGTAAAATCAGTGTTCACCCCCCCTAACTTTTAAACTGAGCAATTGAAAATTTTGAAAAAAATATATAATGTATATCTTAACAAATACTTTCAACGAAAATTGGTTTGAACGAGATCAAACCGGTAGTTTTGGAGATCTAGCACATTTTTAACAACTTTGTCCTTCATACAAACACTATGAAAAACAAAGTTATTTTGCAGTCAAGAACATATTGTGGTATTTTAGTTAAAGTTGGTACGGAACCCTCAAGAGACTCGCACTTGGCCGGTTTTTTACTTTGCATCAATGCCTCTATCATTGAATTCAAGTTACCACAGCAATTATGGATACGGGCATAATCACATTGCTATATGCGTTTTGGTGATCAACCCTAGCGATATTCGAAAACTCAAAATGTATGTTGCCTAACCATGGGAAAGAACCCAGGAGCCAGAGTTTTGTAACATAAACCACTAGACCTAACGGGGCGTTTAGAAGAATCAAAAATATATAACATGACTATTGTACATGGTATTTAGGACGTTACACCTATTGTGGCATTGGTTTAACTGCAATAAACTGATCCAAACTTACCTATAAAGGCTGCTGAATTTAAAGCAGCTATCTGTACTTGATATATTTGTTACCATGATGTGCTTCAACCTTTTAAAAATGGTCTGAAACAAATAACAATAATAATTTGGACAACATTACATACATTGTTCTGACCCCAATTTTATTAACTATCTTAATGTATAAAAAGTTCGTGTCACGTTGTTTGCCCGCGATGGAATCCTAAACCACTTAACCGATTTTAGTCATATTTGCACACCGTGTGCAGTTTGATCCAACTTGAAAGATAGGATAGCTTACATCTCAATTTATAGTCGCTATATTATTTTATTGCAAATTTTCTGTGTAATATGATAAGGTAAACGCCATATTTGATGTCAATGACATTGTGTGACGTCTTACGTCAAAATCCAATTATATTATTCTGAGGCGATACGAATTTCGCGGGGTAAGCTAGTTATTGATAAATAAAATAACACTGCCAAGATGTTATACATAATAATAACATAACGTGGGCTTCGCTTGTCAGGCCTTTAAAAATGTATGATGTATATTTAAAAGGAAATAGTAAGGGCAGAAGAATTGAAAAATAGGTATTTGTAAAATCTATTGCTGTCGCGCAGTACCCGAACGCCTCCCCGCAGAGCACGATAGAGACAATGGGGGCTATCGCTAGTGAATTTGCCACTAGAGGCGCTAGTGTCGCGTGAGGTCCAATATCATTCACTTTGTACTGGTTTTAGCGGAATTTGTTGCATAAATTATAATTTCTTTAATTTACCTGCTGGAAAGTAATATCCTTCGTAAAATATCGCAAATATGGATTATTTGGCGATTAATGTGAACGCTTTAAAAGCGGAATTAAGAAAAAGCGCAAAAATAGGCGGCCTCAAGAGTAACTATTTCAGAAGTTAGTTTGTTGATATCAAGATAGTTATTTATAAACAATATAACCCTAATAGATTCAAGATATAACACTTTGTTTCGGCGCTAATCGCCTTTGACAGCTATACCTCGGGACCTCAGTCTACAGTGGCGCCAACTGGTGAGCAAAGAAACGGTAGTCCCCATTGCATCTTGGACCGAAAATACCTACTAAAAGCACACAAAATCAACGTTTTGTAGTCCCCCGATTCTTTTTCCGAAACAAGACCGATTTTAATATTTTGTTCATAAAAAATTAAAGAAAGGCGGTCAGTGTTTATATATTTTGCTTTTTTTCTAAAATTTAGCCAAAGTCAATGCCTGATTTTGGCGCTTTTTTTTGCTGTTACATCGACAAATACTTTTCATTTTAGTTAAGTATAATGTAACAAACAAAATTTTGTATGACAACAATACCTCTAAACACAGTCCAAGTAGAGTTACGAATGAAAGAAAAATAATATTTTATGAACTGTTTCTTTCAGTATTATTGAACTGCGGAAAGTCTTGGAATAATTGGTTTTCCCTTTCTTGCCATGGGTGAATTATTAATAATAAATAATAATGAATAATGGTTTTTAAGGTGTAAGTCGCCTACTCTGAGGTCCCGGGTTCGATTCCCGGACGGGTCAATGTAGAAAAAAAAGTGATTTTCTAGTAATTTACTACATTGGGATCAGAACAATGTATGATATATGTGATGTGGTCCACATTATTATTATTATATTAAATAAAAATAAATAAAGAAAGGTAATAATAAATGTAGACACAATCACATACATTGCTCTGATCCCAAAGTGAGTGACTATTTAAAGCACTCGTATTCCTTTCGTCCACTAGGATCCTTTAACTCGATCCCCCAGGGGATCCCCGTGAACTTATCTGTTCATCACAATCCCCTTCAAATAGAAGTACATAAAGTCAATGTCACACTGAGTATTATTATTGAAATAAAAAAAAGAACAAGATAATTTATCTAATTATTATTTTTTTAATTTATCTTTTCTTTTTTCTCTTTTCTATTAATCTTTTTTTCGCTCTCTATTTTTTCTATAATTTATCTATCTATCTTTTTTATATTTTTATTTATCTTTTTTTTCTTATTATCTTTATTTATGTATTTATCTATTTTTCTTTTTAGTTTTCAAAATTATTATGGAGAAAGAAACAACGCTATGAAAAAAAACCGGATATGCATGTCATTGGATTGACATTATTATTGATAACGTCATTTGATAAACAAAAAGATTGCATTTAGTTGCACTAGTCAGTTAAAATAAAGGTATAGATCAAAATACGTATTTTCAATATAAATCGGACTCAGTGATAGCATCTTTTTATATTTATTTTTGTTTAAGGGGATTCTGATGAACAGATGAGTTCGCGGGGATCCCCTGGGGATCGGGTTCAGGGGATCCTGGTGGACGAAATGCTCGTATTGTGGAAATCAGAAACAACGAAGGTACCACAAACACCCAGACCCGAGAAAATGTAGAAAAAACTTTTTCTGCATTGACCCGATCGGGAATCAAACCTGGGACCTCGGAGCAAGCGACACCTTGAAAATAGGTGCGTCCGCCACGGCACCAAATAAAATAGGCCCTGAGCGAGCATATAAAAAACGAAACCTATATAAGAAGGAAGGAATCTAAGTGATTTTGGAGAGCCATACTACGTAATACGAAGTATATGATAAAAAAAGTATAGGAGAGTATAGGACAGTCTGCCCGCGACCATGATTCGTGCAACCGGACCGAAACGTCGGGAAGGTAAATTACTATTTACCTTTAAATAAAGGTTCGTTGCATTAAACCCCGTAAGTGTTGTGTTTAGTGTAAAAAAATGCAACAAGAAAATTTAAAATCCTAGGTATAGGAGAGTTCTTATTACTATTTTTTTTATTAATATTAGCCTTTATTCAGATATTAGGTTTATCAGTTACAATATATCCTATTATGATCCTTTATGTAGACTTTAAGTAAACTTTTTATAACAATGCACTTATACACTATTGATTTCTCTATGCATCGACTCCTTATCTGTATGTCACTTGTTGACAAAGGCCTCCTCCAACTGTCGCCACTTCTCCCTATCATTAGCTTCTCTTGTCCATGTGCCACCTGTTATGGCCTTAATGTCATCAACCCACCGTTCTTCAGGAGAGTTCTTATAGAAACAATTAATATATGGCTAACAACTTCTGGCACGTATAACTTGTCTCGTACTGAGTTTAGATGTATAGTTGTCATAATAAAACTTAATTATTACATAACTATGAACTTAAAAAAAAACTTGGTTGGTGTAACAGCAAAAAAAAAAGGCGCCACAGCCCTATACAAATCCGGCGTTGTCCTTTGTTTTCTAATGATTGAACACAACGGAAAATATGGCGATTTTTTTAGATTTTTGAAGGCTCAATCTTTTTTAATAATAAAGGACATAATTTTTTTGGTACTTAAAATGAACTGACACAGTTTAAAAATGCAAAATAAGACAAAGCTGTAGTTTAACTTACAGTTTTTAGGGTTCCGTGCCCAAAGGGTAAAAACGGGACCCTATTACTAAGACTTCGCTGTCTGTCCGTCTGTCCGTCGCTCTGGCACCAGGCTGAATCTCATGAGCCGCGATAGCTAGACAGTTGAAATTGTCACAAACAACAAAAACTAAAAACAAAATAAAATAAATATTTAAGGGGGGCTCCCATACAACAAACCCATTTTTTTGGCCGTTTTGGTACGGAGCCCTTCGTGCGCGAGTCCGACTCGCACTTGGCCGGTTTTATTGTTTATTAACCACGGTTTTCTACAGCTTTTTGTATATTAGTTTAGAAACAGTTATAGGTAGATACGCCTTGAATATATTTCTTGCAGTTTTTAAAGGTTTAAAATGCATTTTTGATAAATCGCCTAACGTAGTAACGGTCCGTCGGGTCCAGATACAGCGTAGTGAAGACATCTACTCAAGGGACACGCGCGCCGTAGCGTTTATTGATTGTTTTCAGCCTCGATCGATATGGAAACATCAACAAAATATAGGTTTGGTACACAATTAATACAATAAAATAATAATAACAAAATAAGTACGAACTACGAATCGTATGACTGATAGATTTGACCACAGACAGAGTACTTGACGACAGACAACTGTCAGGTTTTTTTTTTTAAATGATGCTATCTCTAATAATGTTGCTATAAATGAGCCTAAAACGGGTATATATCGGGATGCCTAATTATTTGTACTCCTAATTGTCATTGGCGCACAAACTATTAGCCTAAAATTTTTTCGCACATTTTTACTAATTCTAAACGTGTTTAGCCTATTTTTACTACGCTTAACTTTACATCGCCGTATTATAATTTCCCGATTGCGACATTTAGCCGAATATTTATTTTATTTATTTATTTATGTCACAATAAAAAGTCTTACAATAAATATTATTTGCGATGATTCCTACTATAAGCTAGGCCTGTCCCGTAGAAATCATCTTTCAACAAAATACATAAACTTATAAAAATAATGTAGGTAGTAACTTGATAAGATTTAACGACAAAAAGGAAAAATAAAAATAAAATACCTATAATATTTAAATAAAAGTAATTGTGTGTGGACGTGTGTGTGTATGTGTGAGTGTCTCTCTCTCTCTCTCTCTCTCTTTCCGTTTAAAAAAAATAGAGCGTAATGCCAAAAAAAGATGCTAATACATTTTAGTGCTTTCGATATTAGACATACTGAAATTAGTGTTTTCAATTTTTAGACCAATCTATAATAGTGCGAAAACAACTGTTAGACTAGACAATAATTATACGTTATAAGTTTAGGCCAATACGGTTCGGCCAAATGAAATTAGGACTTTAAATTTTAGGCGAACCGAAGGGCACCCTCTCAGTCTTTAGTAATCTACAATATATTTTGATATTCCATATAGTTTAATTTATTAATCTGTATTAAAGTACCTCTGAGATCTCATCCAGCAAACGGTGCGATGTCTTCGCGCTCAGGTCATACAATCCATTATACTTGCTCTGAAGTTCAGTGAGTAGCTCACTGTGTACTGCTGCAAATGCCTAGAAAGGAAAAAATATATACATTAGTTTTTAATACTTGTAACGTTATTTATAAGTTATGTTATTTTTCGTCTAGAACATTATCCTAATTGACAAGCCATAATGATACTCCCCACTAAAACTAGGATTCAATGAAACAACACTTGATTGCAAGAAATGTACCCCTATACAGGTTGAAATTTTAACCACCTTCCAAATTTTAATATATCAATCTACGAGACAAAAAACAATGTCCGCAAAAAATCTAAATTTTTTGACACGGCCGCCTAGTAACACTTTTTTTACGCGTCGCGCATCTCATTTATTCATTACGATACTAGTCATAGGTTTTTGATTTTATCTTAACAGGGTTAGGACCGTAAAAATTTAAAACTATATCGCGAAAAATGTTTTCGGGTGACAACTTGATTTGCATTTTTAACTTCATAAATAGGCTCTAAACACGATACCGAACGCCTATAAAAATTTTGGAAAGTGGTTAAAATTTCATCCTGTATAGGGAATAGGAATTGAAATAGGTCTTTAAAAGAATGTACTAAACTTAAGGAGAAATTAGACATGGATCTCCATCTTGTATATCAGCAGCATATTCTGGTTCCGTAACTGCTACCAAAACAACTACACTCGCGAGCAAAAGTATGGAATCACTTACTTGGAATTGACTCCGCGCGATCTTGATTACTTAATAACTAGTTAAAAATAATAAAAATGGTACTATTTTGAAGGTTAAACTGTTAACTTTAACTAGGTACCAAACTCATTTATCACACCAGTATTTAAGGAGCCATCCGGAATCCTAGTGAAGGAGTAAGAAAAAAGATATGTCTCAATTGTTCGATACGTCGCGAGTTGCGACCTATTGACCCCGTATAAAAGCACGAGTTATCTGATTTTCTTCATCAGAATGGTCGCCAACTTAGACCAGCTTGGCGGACTGGCTTCCCACGATGCTATGACCCCCATGTGACGCCCGATGAAGCTCCCGCCCGGTGAAGCTGTAACGGCCTTCCGCCACAGCATAGGTCCTTTAAAAAAAAAAAAAAAAAAATTTCTTCATCAGTCGTCTTTCATACGTTGACCGGTACACATCTCCGCTATTTTTACCTTGGAACTTGGACGACAATAGATACTACCTACAACTACGGAAGCACAAATTGTCGCCCTATTGCAAGAAGGGCTCAGCCAGCGGGCTGTCGCACGTCAGCTCCACATAAGCCAGTCCAGCACATCGGAGAGGGATGACCGTTTTATCGTGTCAACCTCTCTCCGTAATCGGCATTTGACTGATGGGTTGACGTCCAACAGGAGCTCCGAAATGTTCGTGGGGTAAGCTGTCAGCGAGTTGATAGTTCGTCAAAGACTTAAGCAAGCTAATTTGACTCCAAACTCCTGTCACAGGCCCGAAAATGACGGCAGGTCACCGACAAGCTCGCCTTCAATTTGCTCGCTCCCATCTTGATTGAGGATGCAGGCGAGTCCAGTTCTCCGATGAGTGCCGAATGTGTTTGCACAGCAGCCACCGAAGGGGTCTGGTCTAAAGGCGGCCTGGGCAGCGATTTGCGCAGTGCTGTTTCTCTGAGACGGTGGCTTATGGGGGCAGTTCTTGTATGATGTGGGCCGGCAATTCTTTCGACGGTTAAACGGAGCTTGTTTTCGTGTCTGGCAGGGGAACGAGGAGGCGGTCTAACTTCAGACTGCTACATTTCCAATATTCTGCTGGAACATGTCGTTCCCTATACACGAACGCTCGTTGTCACACTTCCCGCGCCACAACTGAATACCTCGAAGAAATGAATTTGGTATTAATTTAAAGTTGACCTTTAAAATGGTACCATTTTTTTATTCTTAACTACTCAAGATCGCGCTGAGTGAATTCCAAGTTAGTGATTCTATACTTTTGCGCGCGAGTGTAGTATAAGAGGCCTTTTTTTAGGTACTAATTGTAATTGAATAAACAAGAAAACTGCAGTGGAACAATTTTTTTTGTTTGTCTGTTTAGATGTTGCGAAGGTATGATATGAATGAAAATTTAAAGGTTTTAAAAGTAGCGATTTAACAAGATTATTTTGGTCAAACCACCTATGCATTAATGGTACCCCAAATAAATATTTTATCATTTGTAATAAACTGGATCATTGGCAATTAAACAATATATTGAATTAACACTCTTCCTTTTTTTCATGGCGCAATATTGGTATTTTTTTTTTTTTAAATAATAGCACATACATCAAAATCAAATCGATCGGATCTGTATAAGATTTCAGACCTTTTTGTCATAATAGGAAATGAGCTGATGATTATTATATGCCTGAACAGATAGATCTTCGTTAAATATATCTGTGAACAATTTCGATTGTGTTATCTTTCAAACATAAAACTAGACCGTTACTCATTAGTTTGTTTTAGAGCTACGATGTCACAAAAGACTCACAGATACACATACATATGTTAAACTTAAAACTGAAATGGGTTCTTGTGTAGTGTCGAGTCCCAGACTGCTTAGGCGTGGAGTTCCACAAGGTTCGATACTCGGGCCTCTTCTTTTTATAATATATAGCGCGGATCTTCCGGAAGTCATTCAAAATTGCAAATATCACTGCTACGCAGATGATGTCCAGCTGTATATATCTAGTAAGCCTGCTGACATTTCAGATGCTGTAGCAGCTATGAATAAGGATCTTGACGCTATTGCTATTTGGGCTCAGAATAATTCACTAGTATTGAATCCTAACAAGTCTAAATATATGGTTCTGGGCTCAGTTAAACAAACGCAGGAAATGTTAAAAGGCATAACCCCGGTAAAGATCATGGGAACTGAATTGGAGTACGTGAAGGAAGCCAAAAATTTGGGAATCTTATTTGATAGTGGCTTACGATTTGAGGGTCACATACAGGGTCTAGTTAAAAACTGTTTTTATAGATTAAAACTTTTGTACAAGGTTCGCAATTTCCTGTCTGAAAAGACAAGAATTACTCTGTGCGAAACTTTGATACTGTCGCGACTTAACTATGGTGACATACTGTACGGGCCGCGCTTGTTGAGCAGAACTCGAACATTGATACAGCGAATACAAAACGCATGCTGTCGCTTCTGTTTTAACATTCCACCGCGGAGTCATATCACGCCAGTATTGAATAATGCCTCTCTGTTAAATATGGAGTCCCGCAGGCGGTTACACCTTGCTACCCTTATGTTCGACTTAATGAAGTCAAAGATGCCTGAGTACCTCTATTCGAAGCTGATGTTTACCGCTTCCCAACAACAATACGCCTGTAGGGATCTGAGATCTCACCGTGCGCCCTTGTTAACCTATAGACACAAAACTGCTGCCTTTACCGGAAGCTTCCGTTACCATGCGACCAAATGCTGGAATAATATACCTCCTCCAATGAGAGTATTAACCTCGAGGCATACTTTTAAGAAACGACTCAAGTCTGCCTTATTGGAAGGACAAAAGAATGGTTCATGCATTTGGTCGCATGGATGACGGTTTTCGAATAGAGGGACTTTTAGATTGATTTTGTCTTTGCCGCGGTGAGTTTCGCGCAAGTGGTAAAATTAATCAAAGTTGATGTATGGTAGATCGGTTTTTTTTTTCTTTTCTTAAATTAGGTACTTTATTATTAAGAAGTTTGTTACATACTATAGTTGGACTGTGCAGGTATATCTGACTATATAGGTACTATTGCATGCATTATTAGTTTCCTTATTGATTAATTTATAAATGTATTTATGCAATTCACATGATCACATCGCGTCTGTCGCCTCTAACGCGTCCTGAGGCTTGTCATCGGGTGGTAGCTGAAAATCAGTGGTTTGCCCCAAGCAAACGAATCGCTGAGCTGCGGCCCATTTGCATCGCTGCGACACACATCTTTTTATTTTTTTTCCCTTTTGTTTTTGTATGTATTTTAAATTGATGTACTTTTTATTTATATGCAGCGTCAACTGTTTGTGTGTGTTGTAGTTGTATGTGATGCAAATAAATGAGTTATCTATCTATCTATCTACATACTTACAGACACGTCAAAATTTAAACACTCCTTTTTTCGTTTAGGAGGTTAAAACTTCATGTAATGGGGACTACCGTTTCTTTGCTCACCAGTTGGCGCCACTGTAGACTGAGGTCCGGAGGTATAGCTGTCAAAGGCGATTAGCGCCGAAACAAAGTGTTATATCTTGAATCTAATTAAGGTTATATTGTTTATAAATAACTATCTTGATATCAACAAACTAACTTCTGAAATAGTTGCTCTTGAGGCCGCCTATTTTTGCGCTTTTTCTTAATTCTGCTTTTAAAGCGTTCACATTAATCGCCAAATAATCCATATTTGCGATATTTTACGAAGGAGATCACTTTCCAGCAGGTAAATTGAAGAAATTATAATTTATGCAACAAATTCAGCTAAAACCAGTACAAAGTGAATGATATTGGACCTCACGCGACACTAGCGCCTCTAGTGGCAAATTCACTAGCGATAGCCCCCATTATCATAACTTAGTTATCAGCCTTTGTTCAATGCTAGGTTTCAACATCAATCCTCTGCTGGACTTAAGTCCTATCCAAAAGGAAGATTTTTTCCTTGATCGCGACACTTGATGGCGATTGCAGTTCGGTTAATAGTTTAGATAAAAGACGCTGTTTCTATCGCCTTTTAGCAACTCCTTCGGGCTTATACAAGTGGCTTTATTATAAAGTTTACGCCAGACGAATAGACAAATGTATGAAAATGACATTAACAAACGATCGAACGATCGTAAGCTTATTATGTCCCCTTCATACTTTTGACATCTATTCGCCTAGCGTTTTATTTACTAAACTGTTACCTAGATAATATGAATAACTGTTGTCACTATCATTTTCTGTATGAGAGAGGAATTATAGATTTATTTATTATTTATTTATTATTAGCCTAGCGTAAACATGATACAAAGAGGCTACCCGAAACGGAACTACCTAATTGTCATCTGAGGTCATACTTTTTAAAGTTTTCTTCCATATTTACGCAATCAAAATTAAAATAAATGCAACACCATACCTGTTCTGGAGATATAACTTTCTCATTAAGTCCTGCCTTTCCTTTATTCTTTACCGAACCTTTTGGCATCTGTAATAAAAAATAACGCCCCGTTGGTCTAGTGGTTTAAATACCGGGCCAATATCTCGGGGTCCCAGGTTCGATCCCCGGGTCGGCCAACAAAAAGTTTCGAATTTTCCAACGTTGCTCGGGTTTGTGATCATCAACCCGCATTTGGCAAGCGTGGTGATTATGCCAGAACCCATCATTGCTGTGGTAACTTGTAATTCAATGATGGAGGCCTTATCCCTGCAGTGGGATGATTATAGGCTGTTAGCTACCTGTCTACTCTCAATGACCGCTGCATGTGTATCGGTCAAGGACAGGGTCACATAATAACAAACGGGATGTTTTATTTTACTCCTTAATTAAAATATATTTATGTGATTTTCCCTAAAAGTAGCGTTTTTTTTCTCATTTACAAAACATTGTTTATTTAGTATGCTTAACTAGCCCTTAAAATATTTTCACTTGAAACGTGGTGACCTTATACAATGTATTCCTTTTGATATCCCATAATAGGGTATTAATCAGACCATGGTAAAGACTTAAATTGCATATAAATTAATTTTTATTTTGTTTCTATTTACTTTTATTTTACAAGTTACTCTCTCCCGCTACTTTACTACCCTTTGTAAGTTTGCCAATGTCTCGCAAAACTAAGGATTCGCCATACTGAGTACATTTTTTTACAAATTTAACAAATTTTAGCTATACAGGGTGAAATTTTAACCACTTTCCAAATTTTAATATAGCAATCACCGAGACAAAACACAAATGACGTATTTTTTCTTTTGGTATAGCCCAGTACAAAAATGTCGAGATAAAGCACTTTGAAAATTTCCGCCAAAACTCTTAGCACCTTTTTTTTCGCGATGCACATCTCATTCATTTATTACGATACTAATCATAAGTTTTTGATTTTCCCTTTATTCATTAACAAGCCTAGGACCGTAAAAATTGAAAACAATATTGCAAAAAATATTTTCGGGTGAAAACCTGATTTACATTTTTTACTTCATAAATGGGCTCTTAATACGATACTGAACGACTACAAAAATTTTGGAAAGTGGTTAAAATTTCATCCTGTATATGTCGAAACTATTGATTTTTGAAGGACATGTTCTAGTGTGTTTTATATTATTTTTACCTATAGAATATAACCTTATAGTTATGGGATATCAAAAAACGCACCCAGTATAACTAAATCTTATTGACTTAGCTAATGGGTATCTAAATCATATAATAGCACTTACATCTGGTACATGATCCGGAATGAAGGCGGTTAGCTTGCATTTACTCAATTTTAACCGATTAATATTCTCCACTGCTCTGTAAGGGTCCATCCTCTCAAATACTTTGATGTAACCTGTCTTTATGCCTCCTTTATTAGCATTGAAGTTTAAAACGTCAAACTTTCCCTTAATCACTTTCCCCATAGTTACCATGAAGCGTTTCAGGTTCCACTAAAACAAAACATAACATTATATTTGTGCCATTATACCATCACAATAGTCCTTTGTTTATAAATATATAAAACATTAAAATAAAATAGCCTTTATTTGCTCTGAATTTTACAATTAGTGTTGATTTACATAACGTTATATTCATATAATGTCTCTTGGTTCAGAGTGCCTGTCAGCAAAGGCCTCCTCAAAATCTTTTCATTGGGCTCTGTCGTTTGCCACTCTTGTCTAGGGTCAAATGAATCTCTTCCTCCCATCGTCTTAAAGGGCTTCCTGGGTTTCGTTTGCCATCTCGTGGGTACCAAAGTGTGACCTGCTTTGACTATTTTTCCATGCCGCGCAGCAAGTGACCTGTCCATCGCCATTTCTGCTTATCGATTTGGGTAAGTTTGTCAGAGAGTTACTAAAGCTAACACAAAACTTTAGTAACGATATCAGTATGGAATTTGGTGTAGATAAGTGTGCGGTTATGCATGTAAAGCACGGTGAGATAGTGGAATCCGAGGGGATCCAACTCACGGATTCCATTCGTTTGAGAGCACTCACCCGCAACCGAGACTTATAAATATTTAGGTATGTCACAGGCGTTAGGAATCAATGGGACCGACATGAAACAGTCATTGAGGGAGCGTTTTTTGGGTCGCCTGACAAAAGTCTTAAAAAGTCTATTGTCAGGTGGAAATAAGGTGCGCGCCTACAATGGGTGGGTCATGCCGGTCTTAACTTACTCCTTTGGCATACTTAAATGGACTCAGACTGAATTGGACACTCTGGATAGGACTGTTCGTTCATTGCTAACCGCATACCGTATGCATCACCCACGTTCGTCTGTAATGAGGTTATATATCCCACGGAAATGTGGTGGTCGTGGCTTTTTGAATGCCAAGACTATGCATAACCGTGAGGTATATAACCTTAGGGAGTATTTTCTCCATGCCAGAGGTGGTATGCATGAGGATGTGGTTGCAATGGATAACGGATTGACCCCACTATCTTTAGGTAAAGAGAACTGGCGCAGGCCTGTAGTTTTGAGTAATAATGACCGCAAGGAGGTATGGCAGAGCAAAGAGCTCCACGGAAGGTTCTATCGGGCCCTTCACGGCCCTGATATAGACCTTCCTGCGTCTGTGGCCTGGCTACGCTTCGGGGACTTGTTCGGGGAAACCGAAGGGTTTGTCTGTGCAATTATGGACGAGGTAGTGATGACGAATAACTACCGGAAATATATCCTGCGAGATGGGACAGTTGACATTTGTAGAGCATGTCACTGTCCAGGTGAATCCCTCAGGCATATCATTTCCGGTTGTTCGCGTCTCGCTAATGGCGAGTACTTGCACAGGCATAACCAAGTGGCCAGAATCATACACCAGCAACTTGCTCTGAAATACAACCTTGTGTCGTCGGAGGTCCCTTACTACCAATACGTGCCTGAGCCAGTTCTCGAAAACAGTCGTGTCACATTGTACTGGGACCGATTATCACAGACAGGACCATTGTAGCCAACAAGCCTGACATTGTGGTGATAGATCGTCAAGATCGCCATGCAATGATAGTTGACATCGCCGTGCCGCATGACGGCAACCTCTTAAAGGCTGAAAAAGATAAGGAATGTAAATATCTTGACTTAGCTCATGAGGTTGTCGACATGTGGCCTGTCGATTCAGCTGTCATTGTACCGATAGTCGTCTCTGCCCACGGACTGATAGCTAAGAGCCTCGATAAACACCTCATGAGGCTCACGTTAGGCGCTTGGGTCAAGAGTAGGATACAGAAGGCAGTACTCTTGGACACGGCCCGCATTGTAAGGAGGTTCCTGTCTCTGGAGCCTTAACCACCGGTAGCTTGGACCCTGATCTCGATGCCGGTTGGGAACTATTTTTTTTTTAATATATTTATTTTTTATAAAGATATTTAAAAATGTAATTTATATGTTATAAGAATAAATAAAGGAAATAATAATAATAATAAGGTAACCCATTTAACCATGGAGCTTCGTTCAAAGAAAATATTAAGTATTGAGTCGCTGCCCGTGGGCAATCGCCGGGGCACACCTGGGGCCGGTGCTGGGTGTTCCAGCATGCGATCCGCCGGCGACGAAGCGTTGAGCAGGCGGGCCTTTGTCGACAAACATACTACAGCCGAAACTTCTCGGGATTTGGCATCCCCCATATCCTCAACTCATAGCTTATTCCCGTCAACGAGTTCATCACCAAAATCCTACCAAACCCAGTTTTCAACCTCTCCAACAACCCCTTCAGAAAGCGAAATTTCTGTGGATGTTGCGCAGGCAGCAAATGCTGTCACTTTATCTACGCCCACCACATCGAAATATAAAAAGACCCAAATGAAATGGACAGATGAATACAATGAGGCCATACTCTGGTCTTACTATGGCATAACTAGATTAGAATCTCTCAAAATCACTTACAGAAAACACTTACACAGCAGCTTTATTGAAACCTTTCCAGACTTATCACATGTCACTATCACCAGGAAAGTTCATGTACACAGCAACATACATCTCCATAATCACACTTTACATACAGTACCTACACAACATCACATAGATATTTAATTGACACTTATGTGAAGGCAACACTTGGCTTAGGCCCGTGTTGTCTTACTTGTCTTAAAATACCAGTGAATACTGAGTTAAAAAAAAAAGAATAAACAAATAATAATATTTTTTCCAAAAAGCTTTATTTTTCCAAACAAAAAAGTAATAATATTTACATGGCAGTTCCTCTATAATATTACATATATCTTAACTCAATTGCTTGGACCCCATCTGGGTAAAAGCCTCCTCCATTTTTTTCCATTTTCCGTTTTCAGTTTTCGCCGGCCACTGAGATTATATCATCCACCCATCGTTTTCTTGGTCTACCTATATTTCTTTTTCCCAGTGGACCCGACCATGTTGTGGTTCTTAGGGTCCACCTTTTGTCGGTACATCTGGCAATATGTCCTGCCCATTAGGCATGAGTTAGATATATCAAAACGTAACTAATAACCGTTTTCGGCTAGATATCGTATCGTATCGATATCGCATAACTACATAACCGATATCACAATAACTAAACGCGCGCGTAAACTCGATACGAGAAGCAGAACTAACGGGCAACTGAAAAACGAAAACCGAACAAAAACGATACCTACGCACGCAACTAACTTAGGCAACGCATCATGCTATCATGAATAATCATGATATTCGCTCCTTCTCTTTTCTATAAACGTACTTAAGGCGGTGTAAGAGAGATGAAGCGAATATTGCTACCGCCGCGACGCGGCAACGGAAATGCTCGGGTGATTTGGTTATTCAGTAGAATTTCGCTATTAGTTTATTAGCAATAAAGTTCAATTTGTATATTGCGTAATTTGTAGAAGCTGAGACGTCGGCCGATGTCACATAGCGAAGCGAGTGTCTTACAAAGGAAAATGGAACTAAACAACATATGAATACGGTTTAATTTTAATTCAGGATATTCATAATATTTGTTACGACTGATATCTATATCAAAACTAAATATCGGTTGCCTAACGGTTATCGTAAAATATCGAAAACGCCCTTGTCTACTGCCCATTGCCATTTCAATTTCAATGCATGTTTGAGAGCATCAGTCAGTTTAGTTTTTTGTCTTATGTCAATGTTCTTAGTTTTTTGTATCTTTTTAAGTCTCAGGATACTTCCCTCCATTCAAATTCAAATTCAAATTCAAATGTTTATTTCAGTAACTTAGCCTAATACAGTTAGTGTTACAAGTAGTTGGAGCTTCCTATTGAGCAAAAATACATTTGCTTGTGTTAGAAAGCACCGCTCTTTCACTTTTACAATATAAGTACCAAAATAAACTCGAAACAAAGCTACCAAAAGAAATAAAACTAATATAAAATAACTTTTTTTTTTTAACATAAAAAGAACGTTAGCTCAACTTCCTGTGATAGGAGATTGACAGTTTGTCTCTCTCTGTGTGAGTGTGTGTGTGTGTGTTTGTGTGTGTGTGTGCGTGTGGTATGTGTGTGTACGCGTGTGGTGTGTGTATTGATAAAAGTGTGTATGTTTGTGTGAGTCTGTGTGCACGCTTTAGTTGCCCTACGATTGTATCTTGGGATCGAAAACTTTAATTTCACAACCAAAACTATCACATAAGTCAAAGCAATGATTCTGTAGCTTCATAGCTCTTTGTTTTAAGCCAGTTAGTGATAACCATTTTGCACTTTCCATAAGTTAGAGGATAAATATTGAGTTCTTTATTTATTTTGTTATATAAAACAGCGGCTCTGTTAGCGAATTGTCTCTTAGCAAAAACTGACTTTGTTCGTGGTTTTGTTGCAATGTTATGTTTTCTTCTACTATTATCTGTGTAAGGTGTGTAAGGAACCGTTTTTTGAGTTCTTAATACAGTATTTAGAATATATAATTGTCTGACAGACAAAGCTCCAGTCATAGAATAAAGTAGTTCTGTTGAGAATGTGCGTGGCTTAAAATACGTCACCTTCAGAAGTGCTCTCTGAGCTCTCACTAAATCAAGAAATCTAGCTTTGCTAGCTCCGCCCCACACCGTCAAACAGTATGTTAAAACCGATTGCGCTAGAGAGATATATATTTGGTGAAGAAGATGCTCATTGGCCACATAGCGTAGTGTCCTAAATGTCCAAATTAGCTTACGGGTTCTATTCATGATCAATTCAATGTGACTATGCCATGACAAACGCTGTTCAACCATTACACCCAAATATTTTACATTGGTTACTTTTGTTAATTCCGTGCATGAGCAGCTAACACTAGCAATCCTGTCACACTGATGAATTTGTATCTTAAAGTCAGATGCAGGCTGACTGCTATCGTACTTGGTAAAGCATATATAATTAGTTTTTTGTACATTAAGTGTTAAAAGATGAGCGTTCAACCAAGTAGCAATCTGACCCAGCCCTGCCTCCGTCTCCATTTTCAGCAAATCCCAATTTTTTGCTGAAAAGACGATGGCAGTGTCATCAGCATATGAGAAAATTTGTCCACTCTTTATCTGCATATCACATAGCCTGTTAATATAAACTAAAAACAGAGTGGGGCCAAGCACGCTACCCTGTGGGACTCCATAATTCACGGTATATCTAGAGCTTATGGATGTCCCCACCTGAACTCGTGAAATACGGTCACTAAGGTAGCTTTCTAGTAGTTTGAGTGGTGTTCCTCTTATGCCTACATCCTGAAGATTACGAGCCAGTATGGGTAAGGAGACCGTGTCGAAGGCTTTTTTTAAGGCGAGGAACACTGCCAAACATTTATTACCAATGTCAACCTGTTCAGTAACATTGGAGGTCAAGGCCAGAACTGCGTCTTCAGTAGACAGATTCTTACGAAAGCCGTACTGTGATGTAGAGAAAACTTTGAATTCAGAAAAGAATTTAACCAACCGATTATTTATCAACTTTTCTAGAATCTTTGCTAGCACAGATATAACAGATATGGGTCTGTAATTCGATGGGTCTGTTTTATCGCCACTTTTGTGAACAGGTGTAATAATTGTTTGCCTTAGGACCTCTGGGAAAATTCCCATTTCAAAACATTGGTTGGTAAGGTGTACTAGGATAGGGACAACCTCTTTCAGCGCTAGTTTTTAAAAATACTGTAGGTATTTTGTCCCATCCAGGAGCACTATCGGACTTCATAGATGCAAGAATAGAGATAATTTCATCAGGGTCGGTGTTTATGAGAGCGAACGACTGTTCCAGACACATATTGTTCGCACTATTTTGTGTCAAAGGATTGTTAGAATTGATATTCTCAGCTAATAGCTTTCCAATAGTAGCATAGTGTGCGTTAACTCTATCTAGTGATTCCTGTGGGGAATCTACAATATGAAGTAGCTCCTGGCTCTGTGATTTAGGTGGTTTACGTTGAGTTATGTTATTGATGGTAGTCCATAGCCTTCTAGGATTCTTAATAGCTTTTTCAAGTTGTTGTTTATCATAATTACGTTTTAATTTTTTGATCATGCTAGAGCAAAAATTACGATATCTCTTATATGTTATTCTAAGTGTTTGGTTGTCTGGGTCTAATTTTAGTTTACTTTGCATCATATTCCTATTTCTAATGCAGCGAAGAGCACCAGCAGTCATCCACGGCTTAATAATTCTCTCTTTTCTAGGAATTGGAGTTGATGTGGTATTCATTATGAGACTATGCTGTATGGATGGTGGTGATCAACATGTCAGTAATGAGGTTAGGATCGGTCAGGGTCAATAAGTCATTCAATTTATCAGATTGTAAACATTCTAAAGCTTTGTTGTAATTTACCACAGTTTTAACTTTATTACCTTTATTAATCTCTATATTTGTTAAGTTAGATAGTTTTAAAAAGATCATGGCGTGATCTGTTATAGTGGCGTCTATTACAGCGATAGTTGCAGTTCTGTTAGGCACATCCAGTCTTATTATAAAATGATCAATGCAACTTTCACCTCTCGTCGGTATTACGTGCCCTGGAAGCATGCCGTGAGTAGCAAGCATATTTAGGTAGTTAATTCTATTAGAACGAGTTTGCGATGGTTCATCAGGTCTGTATATTAGATTTATATTTATATCACCCGTTAGTATTACGTTTTTACTTTTTTCAATTGTTTCTAAGTATAGGTTTAATGAGTTTATGAATTCATCTGCATTTTTAATAGATGGTGACCGATATACGCCTATGATAACCAAGCTACTTATGTCGATTTGTAAACCAGATGCATGAGTAAGGCTTATTTCTTTTATAGAGGCATTGTGTTGGTTTTTAATGAAGGTAACTACACCATCGGCTATATTGACGTTTAGTTGTATGAAAGGACGTATAGTTATTCATCTGCGGGATATTCTTATTAAGGTCAATCCAACACTCACTCAGAACTATAACATCGGGTTGCATTTTAAAATTATATAAGTTTAGATGCAGGTCATCGAAATTAGCGTAGATACTGCGTATATTTTGTGATAGCAATGTAAGATCGGATGGATGAACTGATATGTTAGACGTAGGGCTTGCATTCTAATATTCGAATATTCGAATTATTCGAATAGTAAGTCGTTTCGAATATTCGAATTTAGAAAACCGATTATTCGAATATTCGACGGCACTAATTTATACTTAAATTGTACAACGGTTTGTTTATATTTATTTTGATACTTTTATTTTTAATTTGTGTTGATTATAATAAGGACATTACCTAGTCAGGTCATAAGTTCTGTCACATGTGTAATATGAAATAATTTAGACATTTTTATTATTTATGTAACCATTTATATACCAAAATGAACTTAATAAAACATAGATTCATATGGTAATAAAGTTCATTCAAAATTGACCCCGCGATTTTGAATACAGGCCTTCAATCTGCGCGGCCAGTCGTCTATCGCAGCACGAACGAGGTCCATGTCAATATAGGCGGCTGCCTTAATCAAGGATGCCTTGAGTGACTCCAAATCAGGATGAGGCTTTGAGCAGGCCTTTTCCTCCAAGTGTTGCCATATCTTGTAATCTAACGGACTCAAATCTGGACTGGAGGAGAGTCTTCGTGCCTGATGAAGTCGATTTCACACGCCGCCAGCCAGTCTTGTGTGCTTTTCGCTCTATGAGCTGGCGCAGAATCTTGTTACCAGAATACTGTGTTACCAGAATGTTGTCAGAATATCCAGTGCCTGTTATTAAACATGGTATGAGAAACAGGTTCCACAAGGTTCTTGAGGACTGTATTTTGATACACAACTGCATTCGTTTTTACGCCTTTCTCACAAAAATGTACCTCAGTTAAGCCCCAATAAGAGACTCCCAACCAAACCATGAGCGATGATGGAAAATGACCTCGTTGGACACGCGGTATACGGCTCGCTTCTTCACTGCTGTGTGCCTACACCTTATCATTTTGTTTGTTGTAGCTCTCTTCTACGGTGAAATTTTTTTCATCTGAAAAAAGAATTTCCTGATGCTTTTTTCCCGCGTACCGCTTCAACAAAGCGCGGCATCTCCTGTTTTTCTTCGATATGCCCTAAGCCCTAAGTCTTCATTTAACACCCTTTTCACCGTGGTCCTGCTTAACACATCTAAAGGGCCAACAGTTGCTGCTTACGTATGGGATTTCTTTGAAATCGCGCCTTCACAGCTTTTATCCCTGCTGGAGTCCTAACAGAGCGAGGGCGACCACTTCTTGACCTGTCATCTACACTAGAGTCTTCATTGTATCGTTTTATGGTACGATAAACGAATCTTTTGGTTATATTCAAATTTTTCAGTAAGTCGAAAATCTGAATTGGCGGGTAACCGCAACGATGCAACGCAATAACCGCGACACGCTCTTCTTTAAGTGTCCACTCCATATTTAAAAATGAGGAAAATTCTAAAAAGTACACATTTTTTATTTTCATGAAAAATTCGAAATTCGAATTCAATAAACTTTTTTGTGGCCAGCATTCTAAATTCAAAAGTTTTTATTGTGTGACAGAACTTATGACCTGACTATATTATGTTGATTATAAAGAAAGCATATGATTAAAACATTGTTTCAAGTATTTAAAATTTTTTTTTACTGTTCGAATATTATTCGAATTATTCGAATAATGTCTCCAAAATATTCGAATATTAAACATTTTCGAATATTTGCAAGCCCTAGTTAGACGTTAAGTCGTTAATAAAGCATCTAAAGGATGCCGCCACTACTGTATTGTCTATATCATTTATATACGTTAGAGAACTATCCATTTATTGATGTAATAATTAAAAGTTATACCTAGTAGTACCCAAATGGTAGTATTATTTTTATTTAGATCATCAGAGAACCAAATAGTAATGCTTAGATAAGTGCTTGAATGATAAAGCAAGAGCTTGATTATGTATCCGAATTCAATTTTGAATGAGAGCTGTCTCATTCGGTGTGTGATTGCATAATGTGATGTGGGCGTATTAAGTAGAACAAATAACTGACTTGTTTGTGTGTGTGATATGTGTGTGATTTCATGTATTAGATTATTTAACAACTGACTCTTAGAAACAATAAACACAAGAGCAGGGAAATACCAACTGTCTGTTCTGGTTAGTCAACTTGATAACATTAAATTATGTAATTGGGATTCACCTTTTACTAGAATAACAGGCGAGTTCTCTTCTTTTCGTAGAAAAACACGTCCATAGGTAGTCCAGCAAAATCTGAAGTTTCTTGATCTGGCAACATCCCGAGCGAGGAAAAACAGCCGAGCTCCTCTTGCAGTTCGCTGTTCTGAGACAAAGACTGGATTTTCCTCATTTTTTTTAGCACCTAGATGTTTTGCTCTAAGTTTCTCCTTGTGTTTAATATTAAATACCTTAGTAATTTTTAAAACTTCAGTCTTTAGAATCGTAGACGAGAGCTCCACTATGATTGGAGTGTTTTCACTTTTATCATTTCTCCTAGCTGGTATTCTATAAATATCTCTTATCTCCTCTTTATTCAAGTCGCAACTTATAGTTTTCCCTAATTTCACCACCATGTTTATCAGGTTTTCCTTTGATTTGTTAGGTCACTTTGGCATACCTTTTATCTCTAAATTCGTTTTTCGAGTCGGTTTCCTCATCATCATGCCTTTTTCTCTTTATAAATCTCTGTGATACAAAATTTGGCGGTGTCTTTTCTGGCGTAGATTTACCCGCCAAATTCACATTTGAATCAGATAAAGATTTGTCCATCATTAATCTTAGTCCTTGCCTCACTAAATAAACGGAAGAGTGAATTCGTAGTAGATTGTAGCACACAGATGAGTCGGTCGGTTATATAGTTAAGCTCGTAGTCCGTAGCAGCTCGTAGCACGTGTTGGAGTCTCGTGAACGCATAGAGAACTCCGTTATGACGCGTCAGCGCGCCGTGTCCGCGGCGCTAGCGAAAAAGAGTCAAAAAATCGCAGCCGCACCGCTCGCACCTGAGGTAAGTGGGGGACGCGGTCTGCAGAGAGTGGAACGCGACACGCGACAAGTGAATGGAATACGACCAGGTGATTTCACGCAACTTTGGCTTCACTTAGTAACAAATACGGTTGATTTTGAGTTAACTATTACTAAGAATCAAGGGAACAGCGCACAACACGTCTTCTCACAAACAAGTCCCGGACGAAAGAGGATCCATTGCGTGTGTGTTGTCAGTAGTTTGTTTTTAACTTTGTTTGTGTACACCCAGGTTTGACATGCGTAGGTAAGGCATGATAGGATACATGTTTCCATCACTGTTTTCTTTAACTCCATGCTGTAATTGCCTTTTAGTATATCTTTCTGGTGGTTACTGAGATATTGAGCGTCAAAGTGAAAATTTTTTTCACAAGATCTTTGCATGAAAATCTTCTGTTTGTTGTTACTAAACTTTTTCTTTAGAAACCAGTTGAAAATTTTTAGAACTCTCATAACAAACACTTTAAAGAGAGCAACCAGCAATGAACCGCGCGCATGCACATCTAATTATTTGAAGTTAGGCCACAATCCTCATCTAGTATCGCTACGTGCGCGCTATACATTGCAGGCAATAAATATTTGATTTATATTAATGTCTAAAAAAGAAGTTGTTTGCCAGCGATTATTTTTGTTGCATAACATTTGAACAGAATGAGAGGTTTAAGGCTTCATTAAGGCTTTTGTAAAAGCCTGTATATGTAAAGGATTGAAACAAACTTAAGTTATTTTGGTTAAGCGGCCGGCTGCTTAGTCACGGATCCGAGCTATATGACAATTGTTTTCTATTGTGTCTGGCTTTACCCACATACAAGGGGTTAATGAATGAAAACAGAATATTGTATACAAGTATTCTGGGGAATAGGAGAATTCACACAGAACAGTATAAGGATTTGGAGTCAGTGGGGCGAGAGGTATTGGGATAGGGGAAGATCATACAGAGAAGAAAGTCCACACAGCATACTGGAGCTGTCCCTTGTATGTTTGTAACTTAAAAATGGGGTTAATTGTATGCCCTAGCCTTAATCTACAGATTGTTCTTGTAACGCAATAGTGAACATTTTTTAAATTGCAGAACCAAGGACGAATGGGATTCGACGGCTTTCAGCAGCTTCGTATATCTCTTAAGATATTATAGTCCTTTCATCCGTTGCAAATACGATTTTCAGGATGACAGAAGGCGTAGTCTTGCGATGGGAAGTAAATCATTGGAATAAACCCTGTAGTGGTCTTTTCGATATCGTCAGTATGTTGTGAGTGAATAAATGAATATGAATATGAATATGAATATAGGTTACGTAAAAAGAATTCTTCTGAGAACTGAAAGCAGACAAGGGCGATACCATTATTGTAAGAATAATGTAATTAAGAACTTACAAACATTGGCACTCCACTGATAGCTACAATAAACATGATGCAGGTTTATGAGAGAAAGAAACACTTTTGAATTTATACGCGTAGGTAGTAGTTTCTATAGAGACAAATCCGTGTAACCACTTAATAGCCAATAACAATTGCTACATAATCGTTAATGAATTATATTTCTAGTTCAGCGATTTCAAGCAAAGAAAGAAGAAGTCGGCATTTCGCAAAAGTCACAGCCACTGAGCTAGTAATCACGACGTTTTATGAGACGGGACTCAGTAGTAAAAAAAAAAATACTAATCTATGAAACACATGAATTGGCTCTGTGCCAACCTAACGAAACTAACCAAAACTTTAAAACTTCAACAAACCAATGTCGCCAACGTGAACCAAAAAAATAGGGATGTCTAGTGTTATCGATAAAATGGAGCTAGTGTTATCGACAAAATGGGATCGATACTATTAGTTAATATTTTTAATTTTGTCAAATAAAAAATCAAATTTAAACGAATTTTCAATTATAATTTTTAATTACAATAAATTAACTTATTATATAATTTATTATTGTATAAAGACATATTTGAGAAAAAAAAACACCGAGGAAAAGAAATCTTTTAGTGAAAGTCTGCTACTTCCAGATACCCATGGAAATGAACCTTTGGTTCCAAATAGTAATTTGTCAACCTCAAATGAAAATTTGCCAGTGTTGCATTTTGAAGATATAGACAACTATGATGAGACAGAATCTGACAAGCATTTGGAAGAACTGTATAAAATGTTTAACGAAGAAAGCGCCGCCGCTGAAAGATCTGGACTCCGGGGGTGTTGATTCTGGAGGTTCTGCAACAAATGTGGAATAAAAGTAAAAGTAAAGTAACAGCCTATAATCGTCCCACTGCAGGAAAAAGGCCTCCATCATTGAATTCAAGTTATCACTGTAATGATGGGAACTGGCATAATGTCCACGCTTGCCAAATGGGGGTTGCTGATCACAAACCCGAGCAACGTTCGAAAATTCGAAACTCTCTGTTGCCCGACCCGGGGTTCGAACCTGGGACCCCGAGATCTTGGCCCGGTATTTTAACCACTAGATGTGAAATGGGTTATGTCATATTCACTAATATTTTAGTTAGGCATTAGGACCCTGTTGAAGGAGACCGACCCTGATGATGTGCTTACGTTCGTGGCGAAGGATCTGCATAAGCTGCCTCCCGTCACATTCGACCACGTCGACGTCACCAGGCTGCTCAAGGACATAAACTTCTTGAAAACGAGTCTGGCCGAGGTTCAGTGTAAATTGGAAGCCTCCGAAAACACCATCAGTGGGTTACGAACCGAAGTCATGTTATTAAGAAACACTGCTTCGGTAAGTAGGTCACCGGAGGCCGCCAACGTGAACACTCGTCGTGGAGGGCAAAACGCATCCATCAGCAGTTTTGCGTCAGCGCATACTGATGCGTCACCCCCCGCCAACGCCGCGCGCCCCGCCGCCGCCCTCTCCGCCCCGGCGGAGACGTCACGCGTGTGTACGTCGACCCCTCAACGTCCATACGCTGCAGTCACCGCTGCTAACCAACCCGCCAAGCGACAACCCGAGCGGGTTACAAAAGCGACGGGTAACCAACAACGAACGGTCTCTAAGAGTATACCACAGAGACAAGAAGACGGCTGTGATGAAGACGGTTTCAAAAAAGTGGAAAGGAAAAAGAAGCCCGCCCGCCGAAACCTTTGCGGCACCGCCCCGACTGGACACAACCAGCTGCTGCGGCCGGCTATTCCGACAACGCAGTTGTACGTGTCCGGCCTGCATTACTCCGAGAAATCAGATGATATTGTGGAGTACATCAGAAATAAAGCCAAATTCACTCTGAGGGTCGAACGGCTGGTTTCCCGCCATAAGGTGAATTTTAATTCCTTTGTGGTGAGAGTACCGACCGAACATCTGTCGACCTTCATAAAAGAAGATTTTTGGCCGAAAGGTGTTTTGTTCCGACGATTCCGTGGTCGGATACCGGACACTGCATTGCGCAACACGTCGCCGCCTTCATTACGTGTTACTTGTAATAAATAGTTATTTTTAGTTAAGTTTATTATATGTATGTTAGTCTGTAAGGTATTTATTGTATGGGCCTTTTGTCGCCTGATATAAATGAATAAATGAAATGAAATTAAATGAAATTAGTAGATAAGCGTTAATCTGCCTACACAAAAGATATTGTGTTTTGACCCGTTTTTCTCAATGAGTTTCTTTATGTAAATAATCTAAATAATATTGTCATATTAATAATAATATAATATGTACCTCTCTTCTAGCATCTAGCATAAATAATACAATATAAAAGAAACTGCAACAAACCCTTTAAACATTGCGGTATTCAAGGATCCGTGACATCAAACTGTAAGTGTTGGTCTTCTACAGCTTTTTTAGGTAAATGGAGCGGGAAGTCACTCAATATTTCATCGCTCAGGGGCTCGGCCGTAATCCCAATACATGGAACAGCATTTCTTCTAAGTTGTGTCTTTTTATTTTTAAAATCCTTAGGTCGAAAAGGCTTTCCACAAACATGTTTTAATTGGTGTAATTTTTCTATAGGCACATAGGCCAAATCCTCTTTACTTGTTATTTTAATCCATTGTTTGCACCTACAAAGTAAAATGATTAAAGCACATCAATATCTTTAATTCAAATACTATTTTTTTCCTATTTGTCACAGCTCAGTCGCTGAACTGATTTTAATGAAATTAGATATGGAGGTTTAAACAGGGATCTTGCTTAAAGGAATGGAGGGTAAATAAACTTTTTTTATAAATAGCACTGACACAAAAATAGGGTTCATTTATAGTCGATAGAAAATTGCACTGCACTAGTGTTTTCGTAAAACATAATACATTTTTATTTGGAAATTATGTCCTAAAATTCAATAAATAATAAGATACATTGATTAAGAGTATAGTTAAGTTCGTAAAATGTACTAACCGATCTTCATCTAATGGAAATTGAGCCATAAATTTTCGTTTTTTGTCTATCACCCGACTTGTTCTCAGTCCACATATCCCGCAAGTTACAATGGGCATCTTTAACAAACATTAATCACTGCACAGATTTACAAATGAAAGCTACGCAAATTACTAATAAACAGATTAATATTTATTTTATTTTAAAACGGATAAAACTGCACAACAAACCACGAATGAAATTGACACTGACTGACTGACATCAGACATTGACCGGATTGTAAAGATGGCCGCTGAGACGTAGTATACGGCTAAAACAGGAGAGTAAGAGATGTCATAGCAACCATTTGAATATGCACTGACTTCCCTACTTTGACGGGTTCTGCCGCTATTAAAGTTTCCATGCGTTTCATACTACCTTTTTTTAAAACTGAGTTTCGCCAGACTGTCACAGCCAGTTTTTTTTTTTTTATTTAAACATTTAACGGCTTCGGATATAGTATGTGTTGAGGCGTTATAGCCGTGCTTCGAAAGGGACTATTCTCACTCTTGAAATTACTAGTTTTCTTTTTCCAACCAATCATTGTCGTTGGTAAATGTAATAACAAAATCCTAGGATTTCTTTCACTGCGTAGTAAAACAAACATATTTTCATATTAAATATAATTTGCAACAAATTATAATAAAAAATATAAAAATAACATTTTAATGTTTATGTGTTTACCTTTAGTATTCAAATTAAACAAGTCTTACATGGCAAACCTGTTACTATCGTAAATATCATTTTTTATTTCTTAGGTATTACAAAAATCTTAATCTATCTAGTATACAATCACAATATATTAATAAATTCTTCCTTATTAATAATAAAAAGTCATGATTTTGTTAAATAAATATTATTCTAAGATAAATACCTACAAAAATATTCCTTGATTGTCACAAAAATAAAGAGAAAAATAATACAATAATTATTCATGTTGGCATGCTACAGTAAATTGCTATTTAGTGTGTGTGATAGCAGTACATAGCTCTGGATTATAAAACATCTAGTCCTAGGTACCATGTTTTTATGGAAAAAAATATGAGATTAACTTAAGTTTTAAACAGCGTTCAAAATATTATTTGACATATTTTGTATGGGAATTGTGTCAAATTAATCGTCAATCTATGTTTACCGGCTGTTTAAGAATTGGTGAACTCGTAGAGGTTTCTTTTTAATTGACTGATTTACTTATTGAGACCAATTATGTTTCTTTTATCAGATGGACATTATAAAAAGAACACATTTTAAAAAGTATTTCAGTCTTAAAATTTCTTTGAAAGTGCCTAACATAATTAATTTCTGCAACTATTGACTAAATGTCCTAATATATTTTCTTCTAGTACTTATGTCCAAAAATAGCAATAAGGACATAAATACTAGGTTTCATCTTTGACAACCTTATACTTAATTCAGAAAAATAATTATTGACGTATAGGTTTGATCTCTGACAACCTTTTACATGCACTATCAGCCCACATAATGAATTCATCCTTAACCGTTAAAACACATTCTAAGAGCATATAGCAGTCGTCTTCTGCCCTGTGATGATTATGTGGATCCTTTTTCAACAGTCTTTTATAAAGAGATATCAATGAATAACTTACTTTGTCATCTTTAGCACTTTCCTTAAAAACTTTATCAATAACTTGACTTCGATTTACTTTTTTCTTACTATTCTGCTTTTTGACAGAAACCTTGAGTTGAGTTATGTCTTCACATGAAATATCAGATAAACTGTCACAAATTTGATCTATGTCATTCCACTCTTCAGTACTAAGATTTAAATCAGGCCATTCGTCTTCATCATCAGTAAGCAAATCTTCGATTTTAGCAGAATCTGCAGGCATCGGTTTAGTTACAGTAAGTTTATGGCCATTGGTATTGGTCAGTATTTTTCGGAACCCTACCAAAGAGTCAACACACAGTAAATCATTAGGTAAAAACATACTGGCATCGCCGAATTCTGCTAGGAGTATTTTGTAGTCAAATTTATTCCCATTGTGTGCCACTAAGCAGATAGGTTTCGGTAAATCCTTCAAAAATGTTAATATTGTTTCTACTTTTTCTCTAAAAACTGGAGCATTCTGAAGTAAATCGTTGGAGAGACCATTCATTTTAACAACTTCTGGATGAATTGGCCTGCCAGGATTAAATACTAATGTTAATTTACTGACCGGTGGCAATCTACCGTGTTGAGTTACAGTAACATCTTTCCTTATTGTGACTACAAAACTCAGTTCCGTTATTTTAGTACGATTCTTTTCTTGCCATGGAAGCCCTGTGGTTTCGATATCAAAGAATACAAAACTCTGTATAGTGCACATTGTTATATAAAAATGCAATATAAAATAAATAAAAATATTATGTGGTTGAACAATGAACAAAACTTTTATCTTTTTTTTTTTTTTTTTTTTTCTTTAGTATGTTTAACGGCCTCGGATACTTGTCCATACAGCCAATTCTTTAGTATTATTATTGTCTTTATTTCGCATTAAAACGTTGATGTTAGACGTTTTAATGCTTTGATGCAGTTTTTGGAGACAGTCGAAAGATTGAAGGAATGTAGAGAAGTCCCCAAAAAAGAGGTGAATTGTTGGCGTTCCCGCGCAAAATTCACGGTCCACTTTTCTTGGTTACGACCCATACACCATGTTATTTCACCGAACTGTATATTGTTCACTCGCACGACACTTTGTTTCGCAAAATAACACCACTTTTACGACCCAAAAATTACTATAAACAATAAAAATTCGATAAAATAAATGGACTCCAAACGTATCTCACGAACTCCCGCCAAAAACTCCAACTTTTATCTTGGTGACATAGTGACATTATCATTGTTTTTTTTTTCGTTTTATTTGTCCTTTTCAAAACCGGCTAAGGTCTGAGACCATACTGCCAAGTCATTAGTTCGAATTCTACGTTCAAAAATACTTACCTACCCACACGGCACCTAATAACTTAGCTTAAACTAACTTAACTCATTGAAATGTATAAAGATAAAGATAAATTTATTTACAGAAACATGTGTGAGATAAATTTCATTGTAGAAACATATTCTTGGTGTCCATATTATTAGTAAGTAACAACATGTCTTACTGATATTCAGCGTGTAATATGTTAAGTGTTAATTATATCTTATTTAAAAACACAAACTTATGAATGGTATATACATTTCAATGATCGTGAATGACGTGAATCCAAGTCAAACAGGCGCGCCGTTCCTTGTTTCTCACTTCCATTTGTTTTATCCTACTTGGTGACACATAATTTATTATAACAACGCCACGACTTACTTCATCACAAAGAAATAAGAAAAATGCCGCGTAGGATAATTTGACATTGATTGTTTTTTTTTATTTATTTGTGCATCGACGCATCCAGCCTTTTTATCTTGCAAAAAAAGCTAATTAGAATTCTCGCCAACACTAAACAGACTGAAAGTTGCAAACCATATTTTAGAAAATTTAACATACTTCCCCTTCCATGTATGTATATCTTGGAAATATGTAAATTCGTCCGAAAACATCCCGAATTTTATACAAAGCGATCGAATTTACCCTCGAACCACTCTTTGAGAAGTGTTCGTAAAAACAAATTAATGTTACCGCCTGTCCATCTAAAGCTTTATTCATCAAGCCCACTAATCATGTCTATAAAAATTTACAATAAACTACCGGAATTTATAAAAGAAGAATCAAATAAAATAAAATATGGAAAATCAATAAAATCTATTCTTTTAAAAAATTGCTACTATACAATAAATGAATACCTAAATGACGAAAATCTAATAAAATTAAAAAATATATAACCAAATTAATTAATACAATGACAACAAATATTACAATTTATTTTATTTCTCAAATTCTAATTTATATAAATGTTTAATAATATAATATAATCTAATAAAAATATGTAATTAGCTGTTATTTTATATAAAATAAATTAATAACTATCACCAAATTAGTCGATATCTATAAATTGAATATACAGTAAATTTTAGAAAGTAAGTAAATTATGTATGTAGTAATAATAGGTGTTTATTTGTTCTTTTGTATTGAAATATTATTTAATTATGGCGTCATCCTCTCTGTCCGTCTACTACAAATTGTATTGTTGTGCCCGAACAGGGTCTATAATGAACTGTCTACATCATACTTTATAACATCCTTGTAACATTATAGAACGCAATAAAATATTTGAATTGAATTGAATTGTGCCTTTTGGAACCGGCTAAGGTCTGCGAGCACAAACCCTTAGAGCACAAACCACAATCCAAAAGAAGAAGAAGAAGAAGTGTCACACAGTCACACTTACTTGTCATTAGACTCGAAAAAGAGCGGGAAACGTCGCGGGTGTCGGTTCGGCTTTTCTTTCTTAAAATTTTAATTTTGTTTTATATTACGATCAGATTAGTACAATAACTTAATAATTTAATTTATTTGTGTATATTTATTAGTTTGTGTGTAGTTAGCTTATATTAGTTTGTGTGTAGTTCGTGTGATATTTGGTAAGTTTTTTTTCATTTTCGTTTCGTCATGAATGAACCCGATGATCCAGGTGGAGGATTGTTTTCTCCAGTTTCTAGTTTTGTTACTGTGTCCTATGAAGGGGAGAATATTAATGCGGAGGGATCACATCCTGATACGAATGATTCAGTGAATATTATTAATCCTAAACGTAAAAGAAGTGCTTCTCGCAAGTGCAGACATTGCAACAAAAAGAAGCGTAAACATCACAAGTCTTCAGTTTTAGGCATTGTAAATGTAACAGACTGCCAATGTAATGTATTTCGAGTGATAGTGAACAACCACCAGCAAACAATTTTCAATGTTCAGGTGACTATGTCAGCTCTAAGTGTAAGCAACAACGATTATATTAAATCTATGGTTAGCGATATGAATTCGCAATTGCCAAACTCTCTTGATTCCCGACCGTCAATCGGTAGATTTAAATACCAGGCTTCAGATGCTGCCCCATACAGTGTTCATGTGCAAAAGGAAGCATCATCTACAGGTGAACAATGCAACATTCACCCAGTGTCTTTTGGCCAGTTCCTTAAAAGGATCCATGTCAAAAACATTATTGATGGAAGTTTAAAAAAATTGGGCGTAATAGGATTTCAATTTCTTTCTCAAAGTTTGAAGATGCAAATTTATTTATTGAAAGTGGTGCTTTAAAAGCTAAAAATTATAATGCATTCATTCCCGTGTTCAGTATCACCCGCATGGGTATAGTTAAGGGTGTACCGGTAGATTGGTCAGATGATGAAGTTATTGCCAACATTTCAGTCCCCACAGGTTGTGGTAGCATATTAAAAGTACGTAGATTGAAAAAAAAACTGTCACAAATGGTAAAACTGAATTTATTCCAATAGAAACAATTGTACTGACGTTTGACGGGCAGTTTATGCCTAAAAGAGTATTTATCTGCTATAATTCTTTGCCAGTAGATTTATATATATATGTTAGGGTTTGAAGAGTATTCAAGCCAGGTGAGAGTGATGGCCTATCCGAGGGTGATACGGATCGCCGCAAACGCCGCATGGCGCCAGTTAAACGATGACTCATTTTCTCGACAACTCGGAGAGCGATACAAGAATGGCCAACTCGTGCGACTTGCTGCCTTATAAAAGGGTCTCCCCACTACCCCCACCTTGCCGACGCAAAGTCGTATACAAGCGCAGGTGTTGTTTAGCAGCAAATCGCACGTGTTGTTTTTCAACGTGTTATTTTAAATTATAAAATAAACAAATAGATTGATTAATGCGTAAACTAACTTAAATAATATCAAATAAAGTAACTAAAATAATATAAAAATAATTAATAATTATCGCGCTATCACGGCCATGCTGAATGGCAGCTCGTGCTCGAGCGTTCTTAATCTGAAACAGAATTAATTACAGTATACTACTTCAATATTTTGGGTAGTGGTAGCCAGACTCAGAGGCTTTAAAATAAGCTTGTTCTGACTTGATATTTGTCAAACTCAGCGGCCAAATCATAGCTTGTTTCAGCAGCATTAAGGTATGAACATTTACCAAACTCGGAGGCTTTTTTAGCTTGGACTGGCAAGTTCTAGTTTCTTATTATTATTATTTTTGAACTCAGAGGCTATTCTATGGCTTGTTTTGACAAATAACTTATTTTGCTATCACGGCTCATTCAAGATTCGGATTCGGCACTAGCCGTACATGTTCATGAGATATTACAGTATTTTTTTGACCAGAACGTAGACTTCGTACTTCGTATCGATCATTAGGAAGAACTTTTATGATTTGATATGGCCCTAAGTACTTAGGGCCCAGTTTGTTACTTGACCATTGTGTGTCTTTACAAAGTACAAAGTCCCCTGTTTGAAATAACTTTACTTTAGCACACTTGGAATCGAACCGCTCTTTGGTTATGGAGGATTGTTCGGTCATTCTGATAGCTGCTTTTGCACGGATACTGTCTCTGTCAACAGTATTAGATAACAAACAAATCTGTTCGATTGCAGGGGCAGATCCTTGTTTACCAATTAAAAGTTCTAATGGAGAATATCCGGTTGCCTTACATTTTGTACTATTTATTGATAATTGTAATTCACCTAGTTTTGTAAGCCATACTCTACTTTGACATTGAGCAATCACGGTCAAATGATCCTTTAATGTTCTCATCATCCTCTCTATTTGCCCATTAGCTCGAGGAGTCCCTCGCGCAATAGCATGGTGTTCAATATTGCCCTCTTTAAAAAATGATTGGATTTCGATCCCCATTATGGCAGATTCTCGATCGGAAATAACTCTTGACGGGGTACCAAACAGGTGAATTCATTCTTGGAGAGATTTAAGTATCAAATTAGAACTTTTATCCTTTAATGAACGAATAAATACAAATTTTGTGAATGCATCAATGGCTACAAAATCGTAAGCTTTGCGCGTAGACCCTGTCAAATTACCCATTAGATCAACATGGATGGTATGGAAAGGTAAATAATTTTTATCTATAGGGTGAAGGCGCGTTTGCTTTTTACCTGAGTGTTCTTTACCAATTTTACACGGCAGACATTTCTCACAAAAAGAACGAACTCTTTTAGTCATATGCTTGAACCAAAACTGTTCTCTAATTTTTTCCAATGTGCGTTCCCAACCTGCATGTAAAAGGCTGTCATGATAACGATTGATTACTGATATCACAAGAGAGTTTGGTAGCAAAGTACGAGTGAGAGATTTACCATTTTGTGTTTGAATGGTTATCATTAAAAGATCATTTTTAAGGCGATATTTTTTATCGAAATCCTCTTTGTTTTTAATTGCGTTACGTATTTTGTGTAATTCAGGGTCTCTTTCCTGCTCAACGATAATCCAAGACGGGTCTTTTGTCAAAGTGTTAATTTGAAGATTTCTGCTAAGAAAGTCTACATGAGCCATCTGTTCTCCCTTACGGTAAACGATGTCAAAATCAAAATTTTGTAAAAACGCCCACCAGCGGTGGACACGTGGCGTTAACTCTCTTTTGGTACTAGAAGCTTTAAGTGCATTACAGTCAGTATGGATGGAAAATTTTCGTCCGTAAAGGAAATGCCGAAAGTGTTTGAGAGCTCTTACTACAGCTAATGTTTCAAGCTCATACGAATGATATTTCTCTTCTGTAGCAGTAGTACGCATACTAAAGTATTCTACTACTTTTTTTGCGATCATTTTCGCCTGTATAAGTATTGCTCCGAACCCTTTAGAACTGGCGTCAGCATGAACCTCTGTTGGTAAATCTGGGTCGAATATGCAAAGGATTGGTTCAGAAGTCAAAAGCTCGATTACATGAAGCCTGACCTTCTCTAAATCGTTAGTCCATTCAAATTTAACGTCATTCTTTGTCAACTTGTACAATGGTGCCATTAACCACGAAAAGTTGGGAATAAAGCGGCGGAAGTAACCAGCAAGTCCATTAAATTGTCTTAGTTGTTTTAAATTTTTAGGGGGTTCGCAATTTTTTAGGGCATTAATTTTTTGAGGATTAGGTCTAACCTGACCATTTTCGATAATATTACCAAGGTACTCAACTGATCGCTTTAAAAATTTACACTTAGATGGATTAATGGTAAAACCTGCATCTGAAAGCCGTTTGAGTACTAAGTCCAGTCGGTTAAGTCCTTCTTGTTTACTATACGACGGTATCAGTATGTCATCCATATAAACTAGAGCTAGTTTATCTTTATAGTTGCCTAAGGCAGCATTTATAGCACGCTGATAGACTGATGGTGCATTGCATAACCCAAACGGCATGGTGACATACTCATACTGTCCGTCAGGCGTCACGAACGCCGTCTTTTCAACAGAGTCCTCCGAAACAGGGATCTGATGGAATCCTGATTGCATGTCTAAACTTGTGAAGTAGCGGGCTTTGCCTAACTTGTCTATTTGATCCTGAATTAATGGAAGTGGGTAATGGTCACGGATTGTGTTTGAGTTCAGTTCTCGGTAGTCAACGCAGAGACGGTCGTCTCCGTTCTTTTTTTTTTACTAGCAATATAGGACTAGCGAACGGAGGGCAGCTTTCCCTAATAATTCCCTTACATTTTAGGTCGGCAATAATATTGTTAACCTTCTCTCTTTCTGCGGGAGCTAGTCTATAAGGACGTCTTTGAACAATCCGGTCAGGGTTTTTTTAGTTTTATTTCAAGATAACCGGTTGTAACTCGTTTCATCTGATTAAAGGTAAAACATTCCAAATATTTTTCGAGACTAGTTTTGAGGGGCCCAATATTTGCAAGATCAGAATCTAAAGAACTAAACAAGGAGGAAGCTGAGCATGAAAAAATATATTGTTCTCTTTGTATAGAGACTCCTTGGCTTGAAATGGATACTTTTATGCCGGGTATCCGTAATGAATCAATTCCGAGAATTATGTCATGATTTAGGTTATCTAAAACATGCAGTTTTATTTCGAATGTTACGTCATCAAGTTTTGCTGTTGTATAAATAACTTCATTCGATATTATTGAGTTACCAGAAAAACTACTCAGTTTCATGATTTCAATGCAACGTTTCCCTTTTATAGATCCAGCAATTTTACTATTGACGAGGGAACATTCGACACCTGTATCAATTAAGCAATTAAGAATGATATCACCTATTTGTAGTTGCTTGTGGCTCGGTGACGAACTCTGGATACAGTTCAAGCTGCTCTGGGATGAGGATGGTGCTACGTTGGTTGAGGCTGCGTGCTTTTTCTTGAACCAGCAGCGGTCTGAAGTGTGTCCAGCTTTTTTGCAAAAGCCGCATATTTCATTAATCGAGCGAGATGTGTTCCTGTTCCTTAAACGGCAGTCCCTTGACCTGTGCCCGACTTTTCCACAATTGTCGCATTTAAGTGGTTCAAATAATAGTAAAAATCCTGAAAACAAAGTAACTTCTTATAAAAAAAACTGTATTTAGAAAACCAAGTTCTCCTCCACCTCGCAGTAAAGGTTATTGTCTATTAAAGAATTAATTTTTACTCTTATTACCTCATTATCTCAATCCAATTTAATCTCTGTACCGTCCCACGTTGCCCAATATAATAAAGAATTTGTTACAGCTAATTATGATGAAAATGGAAAAGGTGATTCAATGGAATTGCCGCAGTGTTAACTCTAAAAAAAGTGATTTAATTTACCTTATTAATTTATATCAACCATTTGTTATTTCTCTTCAAGAGACCTGGCTTCGGCCAGACTCTATTTTTAAAGTAAAAAACTTTTATTGTACAAGAGAAGACCGGTTTGATAGATACGCCGGTGTAGCTCTTCTTATACACAACACAGTGCCCTTTATTCATATCCCAATCCCACACCACAATAAAGACTTTTCAATTGTAGCTGCTAAAATTAATGATATATGTTTTGTATCAGTATACATACCTCATCCCAACTCTTCAATTTATAATGAATTGGAACAAATTATATCTTCTCTTCCTAAACCTACCTTATTGTTGGGCGATTTTAACGCACAACATCAATCTTGGGGTAGTGTCAAATCAAATTACTATGGTAATAGAATTATAGACATTTTAGACAAAAATAATTTATGTTTTCTAAACACAGGTGCTCCTACTCGACGGACACCTCCAGATGAAGGACCAAGTGTTCCAGATCTATCATTGTGCCCTCCTAATTTAGCCTCTTCCCTTCTTTGGGATACTCTTTTCTCTACTTATGGTAGTGATCACTTTCCTATAATAATCACATTTTCTAACTGTATTATCAATTTATTCTAGCAAATGTCATAACAAACTAAGATTTATCTTTAATACATTGTAATTTGACAATCAAGGTAAATACAAACACTTGTACTAGGAATAGCTAATTAATGTTAAACAATAGTATCAATCAAAAACCTTAAAAAATATAATATAACTAATAACTAAAATATATTATTAAAAGGAGTCCCTTTAGGCAAGGATCCGAAGATACTGGCAGCGTTCCCCCTTTGTATAGCTAAACTAATTCTTTGTCCTAGGAAGCTGCCAGCCCTTCGGTCTCCTGTGATGTCGACTAACCTTTTTGCTATTTCTTTGAAAAGTCTTATAGCATTAGGACCCCAAGGACCGAGAGTCTCGACACCGAATGGGACAAAATCATATTCGGAACCTAGACCCCTGTATTTACATGCTTTAGCTTTTTCAGCCGCTTCACATGCCGCACCAGCTCTGTTGTTGGTTCCATGTAGATGGGAAGGGGCCAGCGTGTCTGAACAGGTTGCATCCCATACCAGCACCCGGCCCATCTTCCATGGAATTAAACTCATACCATCCGGTCTCTTGCCATCGTCTCTTGCAATACCAGTCGGTTCAAGTAGACTTGGCACGTTGATGGTGGCAAGGTACCGGCGTATGATATCGTTAAGTGCTGCATGTCTCGAGAAGCGGCCTGCACTTTTTTGGCATGACAGTCCGTGATGTCCTAGCTTGTCGACATCACTGCCACAGGGACATTTATGAGGAGCGCAGACCGGAACCCCAAGCCGTAGGGAGGTTGCGATTCGGAGCGTGTCAGGCTCAAGAAATGTTCCTGTATTTGACGAAGGGTACGCGTGAAGCCAGTAGCCGGCCTCATGCGTACCCACGGCCAAAAGCCTAGCACGCGCCGAACCCGTACTAAAGCTCAAAAGATTGTCATACGTCAATTTGCAGTTAAAAATCAGTTAAAATCAGTTTTATTTCTGCAAATAGGCCCCAGGAGGCGCTTTTACACGTCCCAATTTAAACCTACCACTGCTTCGGGACAAGTCTGGGCTAGTGCCGAGAAGAAGCAGCGCAAGAAACTCGGTCACTATTGTCAGCCTCTTTTTAAATACATTTTTACAAGGTAAGGTAATTTTTACAAGGTTTAAGCAAGTACGAGCTGGGACAACTTAATGCCATACATTTCTATCATTTAAATAATCATTAACAGTGTAATAGCCCTTTTTCATTAAAATAACTTTGACATACGATTTAAGTTTATGTACAGGGAGTTCAGCAATATCCTTTGGTAATTTGTTGAAAATACGGATACAATTTCCCATAAACGATTTTCCTACTTTTCGCAGTCTGAAGCCTGGAACGGCAAGTTTATCTTTATTTCTTGTATTGAAATTGTGTACGTTACTTTTCTTAAGAAATAAATGTATGTTCTTACGAACGTAAACAATATTCTCGAGAATGTATTGAGAAGACACTGTAAGTATATTAATCTCTTTGAAGAGCTCTTTCAGCGAGTCACGGGGTCGAAGGCCGTAAATAGCCCGTACAGCACGTTTTTGTAATATAAAAATTGACTCAATATCTGCCGCTGAGCCCCACAACAGAATTCCGTATGACATTATGCTATTGCAGTTTATGTCGTCCCAGCTCCGCTGTGAATTTGGAGAAAATGGAAAATTTTGACCTGGGCATGCAATTGAGAAAGCGTTTCTAGCTTCTTCCAAGCCAGCCATCTCAAAGTTTGAAGGGGATGCCCTTAAAATTTTACTTATGAGATTTGCTGAACTATGGACAGAAGATAGGAAGGCTGGTAAAGCGACAATGAAAATTTTGCGAATCCCTAAACCACCATAACGGATGGGCAGGGATGCTTGGGTCCAAGATTGCTCATCCAGCTGCATATTAAGAATTGATTCTAAGCTAATTTTAATTAAGTCGTCAACTTGTGTCAAAAGATTTGGGTGATTCCAAAAAGAACAACAACGGAGCACATACGTAAATTTTGGGACGAAAAGACAGAATTTTAAGATGCAAAGTGCATAATGTGGACTAATTTCAAGGAGACGGTCAGCATAATTTTGAAATTTAGTAATTGAAATATTAATAAATTCCGAAATATATTCATCAAAAATTGGAGAACCTAAAAGGTAAAGGGAATTACTTGTAACTATTTTAATATTTGGAGCCAAAATATTAAATTTTTGTTTTACTTCATTTAAATTTAAGTCGCAGTTATTTATAAAAAGTTCGCATTTGCTAAAATTAAGCTCCAAACCAATGGCTTCAAATTTGTTTTTGATTAAAGAAAGGTCCGAAAACATAGTGTCCACATCACCTCCTAGAGTTCCGTCGTCCAAATACCAAACGTTGAATTTAGAATTTAAATTTTTGATTATTGGATTTATAGCCAAACTAAAAATTGCAGGCCCAAGGGGATCACCCTGTTGACAACCTACTTCCGAGGACAGCTCATTAGAATGATATAACAATTTTGTTGGGTCAGCGTAACTGAGGAGAAGATAATTGTATATTTCCGGTATATGTTGTTTTATTTCCGTCAGCAGGGTATCCCTATTTACCGAATTGAATGCATTTTTAACATCAATTTTGAGCAACACGTCAGGCTGTCCGTAAGTTAGGAAAGAGCGTAGGGCATGGACGGCTGCCTCACACCCTCCTTTTACACCGAAGCCTAATTGTACGGGTTCAAAATCCGAATTTAATTTTGGTAAAATATGTCGAACAGCAATTTTGGAGGCCAGACGTCGTAGTGTTGATCCAACAGCAATTGGTCTCACCCCTCCGTCCTTTTTAGTGAGGGCAATGAGGTTCGCGCCGAAAAGAATGGGAACAATTTCTGGATTGACATTACCGGAATACATAAAGTTGATTAATTTAGTGATCGAATTTACAAGTTGCTCACCTGCATCACCTACAGAATGTGATGTTAAATCTTTCAAATGTTGGGGTGAGATTCCATCCAAACCTGCAGCCGAACCTGGTTTAAAAGATAAAATGGCAAATGTAACATCTTTGTTTTGAATTTGAAGGCATGCTTGCCCTGCTGTTGGTGGGTCGAGAAAATATGGGTTCATTGGAGCTGGAGGATGTTTTGTCCGTAAGGCCTGAAGGGTGTCAGGGGTATCTGGTGATAGTACGTCGTTGGAGAATAAAAGGCGAGCGGCACCTTTGATATCTCCGTCACAGATTTTGTTTTCGATGAGTTTGTTGCGATTACGAGGGGCATCATGTTTGATTAGGGGAGTGGGAGAAGGCAAGGAGCTTACAGCACAGTTATTCTTAATTTTTTGTGTCAAGGATAAATTCGGTTCATTAGTTTTTATTATGTGTAGTGTGCTGTATGAAAATAAAAATAGATTCTGCCAGTCTTGGGTACAATTGCTTATGTAACATTTTTGGATTAATTGTGACAAATGTGTGGCAACGGTTATTCGAGCTCCTCGAGGGATTCTTTTAACTATGGGTATACTATTTTTTAACTGGCTAAGGTATGTGTGGAAAGGAGTTGGATCATTGGCTACATAAGTAGGCGCACTCGGAATAATGGGATGGATGTCTAAATGTGAACTATTTTGGCTAATACATTTCCTGTGTGTTTTTGTAGTGTGTATGTTGAGGCCTTTCAAAGATTTGAAAGACTTGTTGCACTGTGTACATGTATGAGTCGTGTTCGACGTACCATCACAAGATTGGGTCACGGAATGCATTCACAATAGATAAAAACATTCACAAAAAAGAATAACTTAAAACAAATTTAAAAACACATTAAAATATACACTATAAACAAAAAAAGTCAAAGTCAAAATATGACGGCTGCTTGTTTTGATAATAATACGCATGCGTCGTTACTTATGAGCGTCACAGAAATGTTGCAGTGGAAAAGACCTAGCGACGTCAAGCGTTGCTAGGACAACCGATGACGGCCTTAGCAACCGCGTCTTGAAATTATCTTACGCGGATTAGAAATTTTTAAAAACTGCACAGGCACTGGGAATTTTTATTTTATTTGAATATTTTCTAACTTATTTGGTAAAGCATCGGTGAATCGAAGTCCACGTTTGAAATATAATCTGACTGATGCTAGTGGGACTACATACAAAGAAAAAGTAGACCAGAAAATAGCTTCTCTCCCTCCAGTAACTGAAAATAGTAATTCATCTATTTGTGCTGAAGCCCTTGCTTCAATTCTGATAGAAATAGCTAATGATGTATTTCCTTTAAAAAAATGTGGTTCTAACAAGGTTTTTTCACCGCCATGGTGGGACCAAGAATGCTCTGCAGCAATAAAAAAGCGGAAAGAGGCAGAAAAAAACTATAAATCACATTCAACTACCGCAAATTTAAATATTCTGTCTGAACTAATTACCAGTACTCGCAAATTATTTAAGAAGAAAAAATGGGAGGGGTGGAGAAGTTTTTGCTCCTCCATATCACCTAATACTCCACCATCTTTAGTTTGGAATAACATCCGTAGATTTAGATCAGTTTTTAAAGAGTCTAGTCCCTGTTTTCTTAAGGATATAACTGCTGAGCAGTTTTTAGATAATCTAGCTCCTCCTTATGCACCAGAGTGTATCAACAACATCTTTTTAGTTTCCCCAGGTGAAAATATTGGTTCCCAATCTGAAATGAATTCACCCTTTAGTATCCATGAACTTAAAGGCATTTTATCTCATGTCAAAGATTCGGCTCCTGGTATAGATGGTATTCCATACTCATTTTTATCACATTTAAGCGACTCATCCCTTTCATATTTTTTATCAATTATTAATTCTATAATATTTTCTTGTGATATTCCTCCATCATAGAAATCACAAGAAGTGATCCCTATACTCAAGCCTAATAAACCTCCTCTTGAAGCCTCGTCATACCGGCCAATTGCACTTTCTTCTGTTCTAGCTAAAATTGCGGAACATTTAGTGAAGAACCGCTTAGAGTGGTTTGTCGAAAGTAAAGGGTTACTAGCTAGTAGTCAATATGGTTTTCGTAAAGGGAAAAGCACTATGGACAGCATAGGAATTTTCACTGCTGATATTAGATTAGCATTCTCAAAAAATGAGTCTCTTTTAGCGGCATTCCTAGATATATCAGCTGCATACGATTCGGTTATAATATCTATATTAAAAACTAAGTTAGTCAAGTTACAAGTGCCTATGGTTTTGGTGAATTTCATTATAAATATGTTATCAGAGAGATCGATTAATATGATTCAAGCAGATAATACTAGATCACGATTAATTTGGAAAGGCCTTCCACAAGGCTCCGTGTTAAGTCCTCTTCTCTACAATATTTATACACAAGATTTGCAGTCTTCAAATGATACACCCGGATTAAACATATTACAATATGCCGATGACTTGCTCTTTTATGTAATTGGTAACTCTGTAGGTAAATTATCACACACTCTTACGTCTTCACTGCAGTCTTTAAAGTCATGGTTAGATTGTCATGGCTTAAGCCTTTCTGTATCTAAAAGTAATGTCGTTTTATTTTCTCGAATGCGTATCTGTCCCCCTGTAGTGATCACATATAATGGATCCCAACTGACTGTTAAAAATGAAGCCAAGTTTCTGGGTATGATTTTGGATTCAAAACTCACTGGTCTTTCTCATTGTTATTATATCAGTTCTAAGTGCGAGCGAGCTTTAAATATTCTTAGATGTCTATCAGGTGTGTGGTGGGGAGCTCATCCTTATTCCTCAAAGCTATTGTATAACGCTTTAATTCGCAGTTATCTAGACTATGGTACCTACTTCCTCGAACCATGCAGCGCAGCAGGTTTGGGTAAACTGGACAGTTTTCAATATAAAGCACTCAGAATTGTACTAGGAGCTATGAAGTCTAGCCCCATTAACGCCATGCAAGTTGAATGTGGAGAGCCGCCATTAGCATTGCGACGTCAAGTTTTATGTGATAAATTTATATTCCGATCTATGCAATTCCTCTATCATCCCCTTTGTTCTAAACTAAGAACCCTATCCAATTTTATAGAAAGTTCCCCTTATTGGTCTCATAAAAAGATACCATGTATGATTGTCAGCTACCGGAAGTTTGTATCATTACAAGCCCCTTCACATAGAAGTTAGAACTCAATATCTACCTACCTATAGTTTTTTCTCCCGTAATACACTTTACTCTAGGTATCTCTAAAAACGACAGTAATAACGCTAATACAACTCTAAACTACATTCTCGATCAGGATTGGCAAGATTGGCATCACATTTATAGTGATGCTTCTAAGCAAGGCAATACGGGTTTAGTTGGAATTGGTGTATATCACTACCAGTTTGGAATTATCCAAAAGATTAAACTCCCTCCTGAAACGTCAGTGCATACAGGAGAATTTTACGGAGTGTATAAAGCCATCGAGTACATATTACTTACGAAGTTACCCAAAGCTTTAATTTTAACCGATTCTAGAAGTGCTTTGCAATCCCTCGCAAGATTTCCATTTTATTGTGGTACTTACAAGTAGTAGTCCAGTGGTATTTGAATGTAGGAGATTACTGTTCAAGGCCTCTTCGAATAGCCAAACTATTCACTTTGGATGGATCCCTAGTCATCATGGTATTCTTGGTAATGAACGAGCCAACAGACTAGCGAGTGACGCTGTTGTGGATGGAGATATGTTTCCCTATAAAAACTACTGTTCTGATCTCCTCGCTCTTCCTAAACTTCATCTTCATAGCCGATGGAGTGAAGATTGGGATGTTAGCGGTCAAATGAGAGGTAAACATTTTAAAAGTATTCAGCCTGACATTCCTTTAAAGCCATGGTTTCACATCATAAAGCTTGGTAAAATCGCTACAACATGTATTATCCGTATGAGGCTGGGACACGCTTGTACACCTAGTCACCTTGCGCGGTTGCGAATTAAAGACACTGAAATGTGCGAGTGTGGTGCTGACATAGGTGACCTGAACCACATTTTCTTTTCGTGTCGTTTACGTGATCACTCCTCTTTGTTTTCCTCTTTAGTATCCCTCCGTATTCCTCTTCCTACTTCAGTTGTTTCATTATTATATATGAACTCATATGACGTTTATAATATACTATCTATATTTATTTCCAGTAATAACATAAAATTATAAGTTTATGTATCAAATATTACTCCGTTATTCCTACTAACCTGATCCTATACTGTTTTTGTTTTCCTTCCATTTCCTATCTTTTTTCCATAATCGTTTCCCTAACTTTAAACTTCGTCGTGGCAAATGCACAAATCGTGCGAGCCAAAAAAAAAAAAAAATTTCATTATTTGTGTGTTGCTGTAGCTGTACATACATAATAGCTTAGAGACCTATGGGCCATATTACTTTACTCTTTGCTATGGGCTATGGCAGAACAAATTAAAACTAATAGAAAATTTAATTTAATAAAGCTTTGTCTTTCGGAAAAGTAATTTATTAATACTCATATTAATTTTAAAAATAATGGTGGTTACAGTAGTCGTAACTGGGGTGCCGCGACTTGTAAGTTACTAGACTTAGACTTGGTCCATTACAATCAAAACAAACTCTAAAAGCTAAACACTTATTATTTTGCAGTACCAACGAGTATTAATTTTGTTAAGTCTCTCTTCATATATTTTCCAATTAAACATCACACAAGAGAACCTTTTAAAATTTGTTAAATCCTTGATAAAGTGTGTGTGTTGTGTGAACTTGTGTGGTGCCGGCATTATCGCAGCGTCTTCCCTCCAATATTTACCAAACTACGATCGCCATCCTAGCGTGCCAATAATGGCAAAATCCTCCTTTAGGAGAGGCCTGTATCCAGCAGTAAACTCATATAGGCCTGTGATGATTTTTAAATGTTGGTAAAACCGTACAGTGTTCTGTCACTAGTAGTTTCAGCACTATAGATTAGATTACCTAAGATTGTAGGTAAATCTTAGGTTACAAAAACCGGGACAAACATGTGTATTTGTTTAGAATGGGCACTTCTAAATTACATCACCAGATTTAGTGATAGAATTCTTTTCAGTATCCTTATTTATTGGTGTATCAGTGTATCTTGATTCTGGTGTAACTTATGTGTTCTGGCAAAATGAGTTTTTTTATATTGTAAGTTACTTAACGCTTTGACGATCAGATATTCCAGACACAATTAAAATCAAATGTTATCGTACCAACCGGTTGTCTCTTGGGGTTCAAAGCGTTAAAATTGAATTTGACATTTCTATAAATAATTTAAAAAAAAACTTAACCCTGTTAAACGAAATTAAAATAAATTCTCCGGAAATTTTCAATTTTTTAAACCAATGCTATTATAATCCCAGCAAACTCATGTACAAAAGCAATGAAATTGACTCTGCAGTTGGCTGCCAACAGGGTGACCCTCTTGGATCTGCCATTTTTAGTTTAGCTATCAACCCTTTTATTCAAAATTTAACGTTTGGTACTAAGACGAACGGGACCCTAGGAGGTGATGCAGATAAAGTTTTATCAGATTTTTCAAGAATCATTAGAAAATTCAGTACAGTAGGTCTTTCTTTAAATTTAGTTAAATGTGAACTATTCATTTATGACTGCCTTTCCCCCATTAGAAGTTCAGAAACAATTGCAAATTTTAATTTTCTGGCTCCAAACATAATGTAATATAAAAATCCTTACTGAATCAACTCTTAACCTCTTAGGGTCACCTGTTTTCGATAGCGTCATTCCCACCCATTTTCAAAAAGCCATTACCAAATTTTATGAATGTTCTGATCAACTTTTGGAAATAAATGCACATTCGGCTCTATTTACTCTAAGGGCCAGTCTCCTCGTACCCAAATTGAATTACCTCATATGTTGTTGCTCAGTATGGAAATTCCAAAATTAACTTTAACCATTTGGATGATTAAATCACAATTAGAAAAAATTCTTAATATTCATTTTTCAGAACGAGCATGGAACCAAGCATCTCTTCCTATACGTTATGGAAGGATTAGGATCCCCAATTTCGAGTGTTTCCTTACCAGCTTTTCTATCTTCAGCCTACAGCACGTCTACTCTCGTTGCCAATATCCTGCGGCCAATCACCGCAACCTTCGAAGTGGCGTGCTTGGATGAAGATAGAGATGCAGGGATAAAGGATTTTCCCTCTAAATTCCCTTCAGATTTAAAAAATCAGCAGAGTTGTGTTTGCAGTCCACACAAATGTCCTTGTGGTGCTGATGTCAGCTCGTTGGGACACCACGGGCTTTCTTGTGCGAAGAGCGTTGGGCGGTTATCGCGCCATGCCTGCATTAACGACATACTCCGACGTTCCCTTGCCACCATCAACGTGCCGGCTGTACTTAAACCGAATGGTATCGTGCGTGATGATGACAAGAGACCTGACGATATGTCGCTTATTCCCTAGCGGATGGGTCGGACTCTAGTGTGGGATGCTACCTGTGTCGACAGATTGGCGGCCTCCCATCTGCCCGGAACGAGCCAATGTGCAGGTGCGGCGGCGATTAAAGCCGAAAACATTAAGATAACCAAATATAGCCAAATAGGCACCCAGCACTGTTTCGTACCTTTTGGTGTCGAAACCCTAGGTCCGTGGGATCCTAATGCACTCTCTTTATTTAAAGAGATTGCTAAACGTTTATCTGACGTCAGCGGTGACCCAAGAGCTGGCAGCTACCTCGCAAAGCGACCGATCATCGCAATCCAGCGAGGTAATACTGCCAGTATCTTGGACACCTTACCATAAGGACCAATTTTAAAGTTTTTTCCCTTTTTATCTAGTCTATTTAAGTATTTGTTTCTTTTTCATGTTATTTTTATTTATAAGTTGTAAATATTGTAGTTTTTTATGTTTATGTTGATATAAATTATTATTTTAAAAAAGAATGCTTAATTTTTAAATCAATTACTTAAGTACAATTATAAGTAGGTAATGCATAATTTGGTACATGCTTTACAGCTTAAATATTTTTCAATCACTTAACGATTTCAGTATATAAATGTAGCGTGGGGCGGTGAAACAAATGCAAATTTTGCCAAACAGTCTTTTATTTCCAAAATTAAATACAGAGCAGTACACTTCTTGTTCAACGGTTATCGCCATCTTGCCATTCCATCTTCTGTCTCACTCACTCGCATTCTCTCTCATTCGCACTCACTCGTTCATTTTACAATCCTTCCTACACTCGGCTATCCTGGTATTTGTCTGTCCTCAGACAATCTCAAGACTTTTTACAAAATAACATAAAACTAAGTAGGCACCTTTAAAACTAAACAAACTTTATAAAATTGCCCTTACCTCTTAATTTATAGAAACTTAAAAATAAACCAGGAATCTTACTACTAGTTTTTACATAAATTCACTTAATCTTAATTTTGTATGATATTCTATAGACACTTTGCTAACTTTACTTAATATTTAACAATCTTATGAAAATTTACATTTACTAATCTTATTAAATTATACACTACTTACTAAAACAGTATTCAAAGACTACGTGAGAAACATTGTAAAGTCTTAATAAACAATGTAAGCATACAATAAAACAATAAAAGGGAATTTAAATAAACACTACAGTGGTTACAAAAAGGTTTTGTTTTTTTCATTTATGAATTCCTTTCATCCATCCATCTGTACCTATTTATTGCTAATAAAAAATACTTAAACCTTACCTCCTAATTTGGCCATGGCTTCATTCGGTCGGCTGAGCTTGAAGTTTTATTTGGCCCTTCAACAGAACGATCTACCTTCTCCACATCATAGCGGTCATTGCGTTTAACCTTTGACACCCGATATGGTCCTAGATACTTCGGTTTCAGCTTCAGTCCTGGACCAAACTGTGTCCTCTTTATGGCCACCAAATCTCCTTCTTTGTATTGGGAACTTGGTTTTCGCTTTGCGTCATAGGTCTTCTTATTCTCATCTTGTACTTGTAGTATTTGTTGCTTTGCTTTGATTCTAATTTCTTCTCTATTTTCTTCATATTGATCAATCTCTTCTTGCCTCAACAATTCCAATATTTTCAGGTCTTCTTTACATCTCATACCTATACCAACCATAAGGTGAAATGGAGTTGAGTCTATGCTTCGCTGGTAAGTGCTATTTATAGCCCTTTGCACTCGACTGATATGTCTGTATCACAATGATGGATTTTCTAGACATAGTTTGGTCAATACAGCTAAAATAGTCCTGTGTAGCCTTTCCACTTGGCCATTTCCCCTCGGTACTCCCGTGGTGATGGTAATATGCTGTATGTTCTCTTCTTGGCAATATTCTTGAAACTCACCCCCAGTGAATGCTGTCCCTCGGTCGCTTACAATCCTAACAGGATTTCCATAATATTGTTGGTGTATCTTTTCAACAGTCTCTTTACTTGTTGTGCTCTTAGTAGGGAAGATCCATGTAAACTTGGTGAATCCATCTACTATTGTCATTAAATGATTGTACAGCTTCTTTGTATCCGTCAGTGGTCCTAAATGGTCTATATGAAGTGTGTGTAATGGAATACCTTCTTTATCTATCGGATTCAAATATCCTTCTTGCTTCCCAGCCTTCTTCGTAGCCAATAAACATGGTATGCAAGATACAACAAACTCTTGTAGCTTTTTATCTAAATCCTGGATATAATAATCTTGTTTTATTATCTCCTTCATCTTCTTCATAGAAAAATGTCCCTTACTGTGAACTTGTTTTATAATCTCTTTTTCTAGTGACTTGGGTATAACAAGCTGCTTTTTCTCTCCCTTGTATAGAAGTTCATTGTGTAACCAATAGTCTGAAAAAGAATTATGTTTTAGAACTTCACACACTGCTTTTAATCCGTCATAACTTTGTTGTGCCAACTTTATTTGTTGTTGCAAACTGTTGACCGTAATGGTCATGCATGGATGTCTGCTTAACGCATCAGCATGCTGCATCTTTGCGCCAGCTCGGTGCTCAACCTCATAGTCGAACTGATCTAAGTATAGTACCCAGCGAGCAACTTTTGATGACAATTCTTTTTTCCTCAGTGTTAGCTCGAAAGCTTGACAATCTGTAACTATTTTAAAATGGATACCATATAAATTAATTCTATACTTCTTCACTCCTTCAATAATAGCTAACGCCTCTAACTCATAGCTTGAATACTTTGATTCTGCATCAGTGGTTCTCTTGCTCATATAGTATACAGGATGCCAACCATCTTCATGTAACTGCAGCAGTATGGCAGAATAGGCAACCGCAGAAGCATCTGTATGCAATTCAGTGGGTAAATTAGAATCATAAATCTTAAGTACTGGAGCGTCTGATGCGTCTGAAGTTCTCGAATGCCATCATTTATTTATCCCCAAATTCAAATAAAACATTCTTTTTGAGCAGGTCGGATATTGGCTTGGCTATAGAAGCATAGTCTTTTATGTATTTTCGGAAATAAGAGGTTAGACCAAGAAAACTGTGAAGTTGCCTTGCCGTTGTTGGTTTTGGATATCTCATCACAGCATCTATCTTCTCAGTAGTGGGTCTCATTCGGCTTTTTCTTTCTGCTGCTCATTAGTTCGTGTATAGCTTTAATATCGACGTGATCAGGAAATTCTTTGAGAAGTGCCGCCTTGAGCTCTTTCCAGCTCTTTTGTGGTCGCTCCGCCCGTAGCCATAGCTGCGCCGTGTTGGTCAGAGATCTCCGCGCTGTGAGAAGTTGCTGTAGCGGGGTCCACTCGAAAATTTCAGCTTTGCTTTCCACGTCCTCTATCCACCGCGTTGCCGAATATGTGTCGTCGCGTCCGCTGTACGTAGGGATAAGCTCCGCCGTCATCTGAAGCATATTCCCGCCACGTTTCTTCGCCTCGCAATCGTCATAAAAATCGGTCAAATCGTCTTGCCGACTTTTGCGTCGTTCTTTACCGTCTTTAGGCATTCCGTTGAGTCGTCTTTAACGTCTTTTTGCACTGCAAGGTCGTCGTAATCGTAACGCGCAGTCTGAGCACGTGTTCGCCAATCTTGCACGCGTCGTTTTCTCACCGCCCGTACCAGTATATTGATGTTCTTTTTTAATCAAAATTATTTTATTAAAATTAATTACAGAGCAGTACACTTCTTGTTCAACGGTTATCGCCATCTTGCCATTCCATCTTCTGTCTCACTCACTCGCATTCTCTCTCATTCGCACTTACTCGTTCATTTTACAATCCTACATAAACTTGAAAAATTATTAGAGTTGATTGATACGGGGTTTATACCATGTACCTTAGTTTTTATGAGTTCCCGATATGCAGACCTGCTCTTAACAACTACCCACCCGCATAGACATCAGTTCTCCCGTGATCATGGCGCTTGCAACAGTGCCGAAATATCGGGAACTCATAAAAACTAAGGTACATGGTATAAACCCCGTATCAATCAACTCTAGTAATAGTGACCATGGAAGTTTAAATCAGTTGAAAAATTATGTCTCAGGCGGGACTTACTTAAACCCGTATCTCCTTGCATGCCGGGCGGACGCTATACCATTAAGAGGAAACACTACGGGCGAGAGAATTGAAAAATTGGTATTTGTAAAATCTATTGCTGTCGCGCAGTGCCAAACGCCTTCACCGCAGAGTGTGATAGAGACAACTGCTTCTTGGTCCGAAAACACCTACTAAAAACACACCAAATAAACGTTTCGTAGTCCCCCGATTACTTTTCCAAAACTAGACCGATTTAAATACTTTTTTCATTAAAAATTAAAGAAAGGGTTTGGCCGTGTTCGTATGTTTTCCTTTTTTTCTAAAATTTAGCCAAATTTGTTTTCTGGATGTTTAAACACAGTGGAAAATCTGGCGATTTTTTTTTTATTATTGAGGGCTCATATCTTTTTTATTAATTAATTTATGAAAAAACAGAAAACATAGAAACATGCTAATAGTGGCCATAAATTTTTGTAATAAAAATTATTGCTCTACTGGCATTATCCAGGGAGGAAACAGAGGACTACGTTTGTATGGAAAAACGGCCGTTGTGTTTCCTCTTAAGCCTCCGAGAGAGACACTGCGACACAGCGCGAATTTTTCAAGCATATTCTTATCGCTGTAAGCCAGCATTGTTTCATCAAATGTTAGGAGTAGCTGTTATTAAAGTTTTTATTTTTTATGTGTACCTAGTACAGACAACGCCAGGTCAATTGATTTTCAACTTTAAGTCCAACAAATTTGACGTTTTGTGGTAGGTTGACATGCTGTTGTCTGTACATACTTTGTAACAATTTGGACAATAGGTCTAACCAAATTATTTTCTGAGACATAGCCTTGTTAACTTGTACCCTGTACAAGTTTTGATTTTTTTGTGGTCTACCTTCTCCCTTATGGCGGCTGTACAGTCTTGTGTCGAGGGACGAGTGCGACGCTTTACGTACACTTTCGTATATACATTAACAGATCTGAAAGATGAGGAGATGGTCGTGTTACAACTTAGGGCAGTAATTTTTTTTTTTCGCTGGAAAATTACGCATACCACATCCGGGGGAGTGACGGATTATGTGGGAGACCGGACCTACGCATGAGGTCCGTATACCCACAAATACTAGCGGTATACCTCCGGTGCGGTGCCTTAAGTACCGGAAACTACGCGTTTCACCCTATGGCCACAGGCATGCTTCGCAATTCCAGATAGGATGTGGCTCGCTTTGTAATAAGCCAGCGCTACCCGGTTCACAGAAGACGAGAGCCTCCCCCCGTCACTTTGCGTGTAGCGCGTGAGGACTCACGCAGCGCTGTCGTTGGCCCCTTTAAAAGCGGGCGGCAGACACTCCTGTGTCTGTCGCCTGGGGCCAAACGTATGGCATCCCTACAGGGTGGGTATGCACCAAATTGAACGACGCGAGAATGTACAATAATGCTCTCGATCCTCGCGAAGGTAAGCGAGTCCCTGTAACTCGCGCAAATCGATACAGAACGGAGAGCACGCGAGGCCATGCGAGATAGCAAAAGAAAGATGCAAACACATTTATTGCTTATCTCTAATAATGATACTTAGAAAAATTTGGTTTTTAAATTTTCAGACCAAATTTAATTGTGCAATAACAACTGTTAGGCGAAACAATAATATAGCCAATACGGTTCGGGCAAATAAAATTAGGACTTTCAATTGAAGAGTAGGTATTGAATCTCTACCTTCCACACAAAGTGAGTGCGGGTTCACTCTGTGTGGAAGGTAGATTCAATAAATTACCGTCACACACTACACTAACCGTGTATCATTCCATGAAATAGTATAGGAACTTAGTAGTAGTAGGAAGTAGAAATAGACGCTAGCTCGAATTCGCACTAAAAGGAGGCTTTGTATTTTTAACCACTGGATTCCACGTAGTCTAAAAGTAGAAACTACGAGGGGTGTTCAAAAAGTAGTGAGAATGAAGTAGTAATGGTGGGTACTTGAAAAAAGATTTTATTGTCACGGAAAGATTAGTTCTTTGTCATAATACCCTCAAATAATTAGCTTGCTATCTTGTCTGTGTCAGTTGAATTCATTATTTGTTTTTGACGTGTCGATAAGTCTCGCTAAAAATGGATAAAATTGAAATCCGTGCTAAAACGGATGGTGATAAAATACTTTTGCTTGAAAAATTTTACTACGGAACAAATATTTAAAGATTTACGTGAGACATTGGGGGAGTCTGCTCCTCCATATTCCACAGTGGCTCGGTGGTGTGCAGAGTTTAAATGTGGTAGAACATCGGTTAAAGATGACCCGCGCTCTGGCCGCCCTTCGACGTCAGTCACTCAGGAAATGGTCGAAAAAGTTGAAAAAATTGTTCAGGATGATCGCCGTGTAACAGTCCGTTTTATAGCTGAAGAGTTGAAGATTTCAATAGGTAGTGTGCATAGCATTTTGCAAGATCACTTAGGAATGAAAAAGGTATCCGCGCGTTGGGTCCCGAGAATGCTAACGGACGCACAAAAACAAACGCGACCCAACATTTCAAAGAGCTCATTGGAACTGTTTCAACGAGATCCTGATCTTTTTTGTCCCGATTCATAACAATGGATGAAACATGGCTTCATCATTATGATCCAGAAACGAAACAACAATCAATGTCCTGGAAAAGACCGTTATCTCCCACGCCAAAGAAATCCAAGACTCAACCATCTGCCGGCAAGATCATGGGCTCAGTTTTTTGGGACAGCCAGGGGTTGGTAATGATTCAATACCTTGCTCATGGAGCCACTATCACAGGAAATGTCTACGCAGAACAAATAAAAAAAATTCGTCAGGAAATCCTTAAAAAGCGACGAGGAAAACTCTCGAAAAAAGTTTTGTTCCATCAGGACAACGCGCCGGCGCACAAGTCTGCAGTTGCCATGGCAGCAATCCAAGATGCTGGCTTTGAGATCCTCGATCATCCGCCATATTCACCGGACTTAGCCCCTAGTGATTTCTACCTATTTCCGCGTTTGAAGGAACACTTGAGAGGCACAAAATTTGAAGATGACGAAGAAGTGAAGGCCGCCGTAAACGATTTTTTAAGTACTCAAGATGAAGATTTTTTTAAAAAGGGAATTTTGGCCCTAGAAAAAAGATTTGCTAAATGTATTGACCTAAAGGGTGACTACGTTGAAAAATAAAATTATATTAAATTAATTCATTTTCTAACATAGCTATTCTCATTACTTTTTGAACGCCCCTCGTATACATTCATCAAAGCGCAATTTTTATTATTGTCTAAAGCCGATAAATTGTATAATTATAATAATAAACTTGCAGATGCCGCTAACGGAATTGGCGGTGGAATTCAACAAAGTATTCGAAGATGTGGAATTAGGTGAATTTTTTATTCGGAATATTGTAATGAGTAATAATAATAAAAAGAGACAAGTAGCTTTAGACTTTGAAACTGGTTTTGATGCCATGTCTGTGCAAGAAAAATTGGATGGTCTTGAATTATTAACTACAGGTGGATCGCACCAAGTTATAAAAGCAAAGATTATGAATCCGTCAAACCGACCAGAACCAAGCATAAATCAACAATTGAACTATACAACTAACAGAAACACCAACTATGATCCCTTAGTAGAACATGTGAATGAACCCTATGATGTAAGTTGAACTTTTTTATTCATATACGTCCAATTAAAACAGAATTATCAACTAAAAAATATCACAAACAAAAGATTTTTCCCGCCTGAACTACACTTAATATCGCTGAAACCTGTGCCCAACAGTGGGATGGAATATGTCCTGTTCTTTCTGATAGTCAAATCTATTTAGGTATGTACCAAATTTCATCAAAATCGATTCAGTAGTTTCGGTAGTCTGAATGTTACGGTTAAAAGCGTAACATTCAGACGGCCAAATAGGAGCTATTTTATAATATTACTTATTTTTATTCAAGAGGGATCTCGACGAATATGAAACACTTGAAATTTGCAAAAGTCGCAAACGTAAGCGATCGAGATCCACAGACTCATCCAAATCACATGATAAGCATAGATCAATAATTGATAATAAAAGGCTAAAGTCCCGAACTCCTAAAGACAAGCTTGCCATTGAAAATAAGAAGAGTTCACGAAAAACTAAGTCACCAGAACCTCCGAAGTCACACGAAAAATCCATAATATCCTACAAAAAACAATCGGGATCTGGCAGTAGCAGAAAAAGCATATCTGCATACTGTAAGGAAAGACACGAAAATAAAACAAGCAGAGAATCGAATTCATCAAAACCTCGGATCAAAAGTCGCAGAGATGATCGTTCGAAGTCTCGCAAAAGGCAAAGATCACCATCAAGCATTCTAGAAACAAACCAAAGAAAATCAATCACCCGCGAAAAGTACAATGCTGTAGAAACAAAGGAAACTTACAAGGCATTAACTGAAAGAAAAATTTCGAAATCCAAAAGCAAACATGACATTGCAGAGCAAAATATACTCGGATCAAAGTCTTCTAAACAATATAGATCATCTTCACCGTACAAAACCGACACGAGGTCGAACATTAAGAATTTTGGACGCAAAGCACTTCGCAAGAGCCGATCGGGTACACCGTACAAATTAGAGAGTACAGACGAAGCTAATTCCAGTTCAAAATCAAAATCCGATAAAAGTATGAAAAAATCTGGTACAAAATCCAAATATTATGATGACGTAAGTTCTGATTCTGAATGTAATACGCCTGCAATATTGAACGACCATAAGCAAATTTCCAAGGTGACTAAAACTAGGAGACCTCCAAATCATACTAATCTGAATGGAAATGCTATGATCGAATCAAAAAAACGCCAAGCAATTGAAGATGTTATTTTTGAAATGGAGCTCTTACTAAGACAAAGAAAGAATACCATATCGAAAGCTGATAAAACGTTTTTGACTAAACTTGTAAAAGAGACTGTCAAAAGTAGGGTTCAAATGCTTGAAATTCATCATGAGATGAGTGTCGGTGACATTGTTACTCGTTATAGAAGTCGGTACAGTAAAGATAATGATATGACTTTGCTACGAAATTTGTCTGGTGAATGTATCAATGATGGTGCAGGAGAAAGCAATGGTTAGTTAATTTCAGTTCTTCTGCTTTTCATAAGACAATCAGTTCGGAATAGTCTGGCATCAGAGTTTTTTAAGCCTCCTATTACAGGCCTCTTTAACAGGAGTTGTTTTTACGACTTCCACCTTGCAAAAGAATTCTGGATGACCTGGATCCATGGTTTAAGGCGCCTTCCAAAGCATGACAATCGCATTACATTATAATTTGATCATTAGCCTTTAAGGTGTGCCATTAATGCGAACACATATATGTAGCAATAAGCTAAGACTTACCCTGAGAATTGCTGATATATATATATACAAATCAATTTAGTATAAAAAAACACAAATACTTACCTGTAATCTACTATACCTATACCACTCTCGTGTTTATAGGAATACCTTAATATCTTCTAAGCTAAAATTTAACCAGATAAAAACTTTACTCTTTATTAATTTACTCTTTATTAATTGCGAGGACCTGTTATTGGCTTTCTGATACTTATCTGTTAATGTTTTTATGTTGCATTAGCTGTTAGACTTCTGAATATTAAATAAATAAATAAATAATATCACGCAAACACTTCTTCCTTCGGTTTGAAACCAAAATGTTCTTCGGAAGGCACGCTCAGCCATTGGCCCGTAATTGCAAGATTGAAGTAGTAAAAACAAAAATCGTTAGGGATTTGTCATATCATTGGAATTTCCTCAGCTTTAATGCAGAGCAAAAGCGCTTTATCCTCCTCATCACTACCCACCAGCCCATTTTAGTTCACTGCTAGACACAAGCAGAATTATCGCAACGCGGGTTGGCGATCGCAGTTTGTCTATTAGTGGAGGGATGACGCTGCTGCCCGTCTTCTAGCAGTAAAAAAAGTAACAACCCATTTACGCTCACTGTTGAGCACGGGTCTCTCGCCTTTTAAGGAGAATATAGGTATATATTCTTAATAAACTAAATTTTCAGTACTGCCCGATCAAGATTCACAACAAGACGATATTTGGACAGCAGTCGCCGAAGTGCTAGATGGTGTTGACATAGACTTGGTAACGTTATCATATTTTTCCGCTTCAAATAATTTACTTAGTGAAGTATTATACAGGGATAATGCTTTTCAAGACCTGATGATTGACATGAGTCTACAGGATTAGCTGAAACTGCTGTTAAATAGAGTGTAGGTATTAAATTATATATAGTTTGAGTACCTACCTACCTATGAATTTGTAAGTACTTTTAATTTTTCATATACAGTGTGTAACTGAATGTGTAGAAAACTTTGTAAATAATTGCCGGTAACGAATGTTATAAATTAAATTAGGGGCAATTAAAGAAGAGAGATGTAAAAGCTTCTAATATATAATTTTTCTTTTAGCTACAAGCAGAGCCTGAATCATATGATGATGAAGTAAATGAAGACCCCAAAATGGAATCTCAATGTTGTGCTGAAATAAATACTGCGAAAACAAATAGTACAATTACATCAAATGATATTAAGTTAGACGAAAATAATTCAGAAGTTAAAACGAATGTAAATACAATATATAATTGTGTGCCAGATGGTCTTAAAACTCCCACAGTAAAGGACTATGAGACAAATGACAATACTATGAACTTAGACTTAAACAGTGATAAAAATAATGTAAACGACAGTATTATAAGTCCTTGTCTTAATTTATCTGATTCCCTAGCTTCTTTACGTAACAACGATAAAAGTTTGACTGAAAATACTGAGGTAGATGTATTAAATACAAGTCCTGAGACAGCATTCCCTATTAAAGCGCGCGATAATAATATTAACTTACATAACATTTTAATAATGGAAAAAAATGTATTAACCAAAGACAGTGGTAGTGTGATTGACAATACGAAACAAAGTAATACTTCTGGTACCATCTCAATGGAAAATGATAATGATATAACAGTAGTTTTGACAAACGATACTGTCAAAACTGAAATAAATTATAAACAGAATAAAAATTATTCTTATGGTAAACATTTAATTAAACCCATAAAGGAAGAAATCTTGACCATAGATGAAGATAATCTTAAGTCAACTACAATTTCTAGAACAAACCTCTCTAGTTGTATAGAACAAGAGAACTTTAAAATTGAGTTAAGTCTCACTGACGATGTTGATGTTGTTAATGGGATAAAAACACATAATGAATGTAACATGCTGCTATTTGACCTTGGGTCTATTAAAAGAGAACCTCAGTCTAGTGTCACTTTAACAACAGATATAAACCACAACAAATATGATATTCCTCCTGATACAACGAATGTATATGCAACGAAACAAGAACCTGAAACAGCCGCAACAGACTCATATAATTTACAGACTTTTATAAGATCAGAGGATAATGAATTTGCTGAGTCTAAAAATATGAACTTTAATAATCCTAAAATTATTCCAACGTGTATAAAACAAGAACATGTAGTTGTTAATACTGGCCTTAGACAATTAAACGATATAGAAAATTATGAAATAATGATGCCACTACCAATTAAGATTAGTTCTGTAAAAAATGAAAATGAGGCTGTTAATAATGATTCTAAAGAGCACGCTAGAAACTTTGAAATAAATGGTATTGAATTTAATAATATGTCTGAAACTGAGAAGATATCCACTGAAAATAATAATTTGAAACCTGTTGGAAGACATAATTCCGTAAATATATCTAAACCTGAGGAAATTGAGGCACAAAGCAATAAAAATGAACAAGACTCAAGAGTAAATAAGACAGTTTTGCCACGCAATCCCAAATTCATTTTACCCATTCGTTATATAATGAGGGGATTGAATAAATTGATTTTTAACGAATTTAGTGAATATAAATATATGTTTCACATCACACGGAAAGTGTTGCATGGTCGGTTCAAGGATTTAGTTAAAGACAAAGGCTATGTTAGAACAAAAGTAATTAAAAAAATGTATAAAAACAAATACGCTCATGAGAAATACATTGACTTTCTGAACGGCATTGTAGCTGAGATAAAGGTTGGAAAATATGATGACGTCATTAAAACAGTTGGTATGTATTATTTTTATTTCCACATTTAAGTAAAGTATCGGTCTTTAATTATCCCTCTGCAGGGCGAAGGCCTCTAGTATTGAATTCAAGTTACCACAGCGCAACAATGGGTATGTATAGCCTACTATTATGCAAACATGACGTTTTAATGAATATACTGGGTGACATTTTTTACCGAGATGAAAAATTGAGCCCCCCGGCCCAACGCCCACTAGCTTGCTAGAGGGGGGAAGTTGAGTTCGGCGTATGCTTTCTCGTCCTCCCCCATCTACGACTTCGGGTCGGGTCCGCAAGCAATCTCGCCGACCCGAACCGTGGCCACCCTTTGCAAAAACAGTGCATGTCGTTGCAAGGGGCCGCCAACGTCAACACCGCCGTCGCACCCTCCAGCGCGAACGGCCACAACAGGCCCCGGGCCGAAGCCCGCTACCACCGGGCAGGAAGCCACCACCCCTCCACCGCGCGCCGTCGTCACGGAGACGCATACAACAGCGGGCTGCCCAAGACCAGTGGAAGCGCCTCCCGTGTGGGTTTTGGTCCGCGCCGGCCAAATGGCTGGTACCCTCCATGTCTGGAGGGCTTTCTCCTATCCGCCACCTGGGGACGCGCCCGGTAGGAGACCCAAAACTCACTCGGGAGCCTTTCAACGCCTCTTTTAACCCTTTACAACACTTTTTTCGTATTATAAAGAAGTCTATGTCAATTTCTCAGGCTATTGAGTATCTCTTAATCAATTTAGTTGTTTTGTCGTGAAAGCGTGATAGACAGACAGAGTTCTTTCGCATTTATGATACAATTATTAAATAAAGAAGTAAGGATGTACAACAATTGAAGTTCAATATGCAGCTGTGGGCGTTGTTAAAATGATTTGTGATTTAATTTGATGTTAGAAATATAGGTATGTTTCATTTCAGCAATACGACAAGATAAGATGGAAAAGGAAAAAGCAAAGCTTCGTTCTGAAGAGACAGTGTGTGCTGATTAATAAATATTTTTTGTTGAATCGGATTACTTAATGCAATGGTTTATTTTAACTCCTTTTCTATTCGCCTAATTAGCGTAGGTATGTAATTCATATGCATACTGCATAGGGGTAAAAAAAAATTAAGCTTAACCCTTAAAAGCACAAGACGTTGGTTTTGCTTGAAAATAATATATGTCATGGGTCATGGATCGAAGATAAATGGAAAAATATTGAAAAAAATCCTATGTTGGTTTTTATGTGAAAAAAATGTGTAAAAAAAATTGTATCATTTTTGATACAATATGCGTTTAGGGTATAAAAATGAAATATATTCAGGTTTATATATAAAATGTTTATTTTAGTGAAATTATAGCCTAAGGTATAGAAAAACATATTATTGTATTTATTTATGAAAATCGTTAAAACAATCAGCATTTTTTTTGTTGCTACACAAATAAACATTGCACTTTGTACACATAATGGAACTAAATAATTTGCAATTTGCCATCTTACATCGCATACGTTTTTCTGTGCGTTTCTGCTCATGTCCTACATTGTCTAGCCTAGTGAAGGATGAAGGAACTATCTGCAGGTTCTTCCTTCGTTTGGCTGGGTGTTCTTCCTGGCTGCAGCTTGCGCTTGGTCGTCCCCTTTGACTAGGTGGTGTATAAGTACACAGACTTTCCGCTAATTCCGTTCGAAACTCTGCCAAATTCAATAATTCTTTTTTGGGAACACCTTTCTTGGTTTGCGCCACTTTATAGAGGACCCACGAATTAATTACGGTAAGATCTAGGAGATGATAAAAAATTCTAAGGTACCATTTGCGCGACTTTACTTTTATGCGGTATCGTCCAAGAAATGAGTCCATTAGATCAACGCCCCCCATGTGGGCGTTGTACTCTTTTACAATTTTAGGGCAGGGAATTGAAATTTTTGTTTTGGCAACTTTGTCATACCTTTCAATTTTATCAATTGGTTCAACTCCGACATAGGTAGACAAAAAAGTCACTTGCCTGTTGTCCTTCCAGCTAACACTGGTCATGTCAATCCCTTCATAAGTGCACATATACTCTTCGTGTGTTCCTCTAGGAATTGATTTCTTCATCACTTCTTGTTTCGTAGGCAATTTACAGTTCTTGCCTAATCGGTTTCGCTGTACCGTCCCCAGACAAAGAATTCCTTCTGTTGCAAAATAGTGCACTAAGGGCAAAGAGGTGTAGTAATTGTCGAAGTAGAGTATATGATTTACTCTTCGTGGTATGACTGTGGCCAACTTCAACACTGTTTGTCCAACAGGGCCAATGTTTGACTCCTCGTGTGTAGGTTGACTATTACTTTTACCAGAGTATATAATAAATCTGTAAGCATAACCAAGTAGCGAGCATAACATAAACAGTTTGAAGCCCCATTTATGCGGCTTATTCGGCATGTACTGCTTGAGAAAATGTCCGATCTTTGTAGCACACATTTGCTCATCGATTGATAACCGCTGATCTAATGGCACACTACTGAATTTGTCATTCAGATGAGTTATTACTGGTCTAAGTTTATGCAGTTTATCATGTCTTGGGTGTGAAACGGGGAGATGTTTATCATTATCATTGAAATGTATTACTTGCCGAATTTTGGCAAATTTGTTGAATGGTAATGCATCTTTTATCCCAGTAAACCCATGTTTTGTATGCCAATAGGCTCTTATATTTGGGTAATGATAAACCGACATAAAAATTAAAATCCCAAAATATTTCCTCATATCAGAAACAGTAATTGGTGAGTGGCGATTTGGATTTTTCTGAACTGAATATTTGTTGCTTTCATCGACGATGTTTTGCATAAACTCCTTATCAAAGTAAAACGAGAAATATTGATAAGGAGTGTCTAGTTCCATTAGCTCTTGAGGATACTCTGTACTGCCTCCAAATGTAATATTATTCTCATCGAAGGTCATGGATTGTTTTCTCCAAGTAAATCTCACCTGCGAGTTTGACGCACGAAAAGCATGCTGTGTATTGGGTGGATCGTCATGAACAAGTGGCGGATCTTCATCATTATCCTCAGCGGGAGTCAAAGTCTGCGGCTCTTCATCTTCATCTACCTGACTTTCAAGTTCAGCTTGTAATTCCTCCCTAGTAGCATAAAAATCCAGATCATCTTCATCATCGTCTTGTTCATCTGAAGAGATGTCTCCATTTTCCAATAATTGTAACCAGTGTTCAATATTCTTATTGTTAGAAGTCATCCTATAGACAAAATAAGCAAAATAAAACCCATATCCAAAGCAAAAATTCACATACGCACTCGTTCAACCAATTAAGAAATAAATTAAAAACTACTCCGAAATCATGCCCCAAAAGCATGTTGTATCATTTTTGATACAAACGAAATATAGCCATAAATACCAAATTATCAGATAAAATACAAAAAATAAATAGTGTTATGAGAAACTAAAGACTTACCTACGTCCTGTGTATTTTTCCGTGAAGAAATATCACAATAAAACAAAGATTCAACACGATCAATTCGTCCAAAATTAAGTCTTTGAAAAATCGCGGTGCTCGTCAACTTTTACCGAAATGACAGAATAAAATGGCCGACCAGTGACGTTTAGAAAGTTTTCAATCAAACCTTGAACAGGCAAAGAAACCATTGACTATAAAGCCAACCTTAAAAAATATTTTAGCACTTTTGGAACAGCCTTATAAAAAATTGTTGCGTTTTCGATACAACGTGCCTTTAAGGGTTAACGTCTCTGGCATGAGTTCAAAAATGTAGGTGTTTTTAACAATTGGAACGAATTTCCTTATCGCGCGTTGCGTAAGGGGGCTAAACGGAAAAAATTGTAACGACACTTTTTGAACGACACGTTTTGAACTTCACTTTTTGCTATAGTTGTAAGCCGTGCGGCGTGCGCGTGTTTCTCTGTCTCTCTCAGAGAGAGAGAGAAACACGCGAGGAGGGGGAGAGGTAGAAGGAGAGGGAGTGGGAGGGTGAGGTAGAGAGTGGGATAGGGAGGGAGAGAGTAAGAGAGAAGGAGAGGGGGGAGGAGGGAGAGGAAGAAAGTGATAAAATAAAATTTTATTAAAATTCCTTCACTAAAAAGTAAATTCGTTCCATCCGGATGTCCCTTGACACCTCTCAAGTTTTTATTATTGTTTGTAAATGTGTCCCAAATTAATTCATATTTTATAAATTTTTCATATTAATTTGTTTCAATATGACAAAGGTACTGGGTAAGTTTCAGGGTACCTACGGTAAATATTCCTAACCGACCCTTAGCAAAACTTCTTTGACCGACAGTAAGTAACTCGAATTCGAATTATCTGTAGACACATCAAATTAGCCACACCCTTGCACACAAATAAAAACTATCTCATAGGTTTCCTCGTGTGCTATTTTTGATGAAATTCAACCTAAATTGATTGTCAGTGAACTATATAACGGTGTGCGTTCGCCCAGCAAAAAGTATCGCCTATTCGAAAATTGGATGATGCAGATAATTAGTGCCTTATATCGTGTAAATGTGCCCGAAATTTTATATTTGTGCGTCCAACAGCTTCAGAGTTATTTAAGAAAAATGGATTCTGCTGCACGAACGTTCGCCCAGCAAATTTTTTTTAATTGATTTATTAGCCTGGATTATTTTTGTGGTTGACTCCACAGGCACTCACAGAACATGTGACCATTGTTAAATAAAATAATAATTGTATTTACTTTAGATAATCTACGATGTACTAGATAATTCCATAAAATGTTGAAGTTTATATTGCACATGCCACTGGATGTCAACGCAAAGATTAGTTTTCTTTTTCTATCTTGCTAGATTTCCATAAGAGGTTTTCTTCTATCTCGCAGGCCTTGTCCGTCTACTATATTCTACGTTTATGTGTCTAGCTGTATATTAAATAAGCAAAACGGTAGCTTATGTACGAGTGTAAATGTGCCGTATAAGCCAAATTTGTGCCTCTTAAGATTTCAGACTTATTTAGTTTTTTGCCGGGCGAACGTTTCGGTAATTGCTGTAGGTATATCGGAAACGGTTGGACGCACACTCATGATTTTTTGTATACAGATACGGTAAAGGAGATGGGTAGTCTTCCATAGTACCTTGGGCCTGACTGTTACATGGATAATATTTGAGCAGTTTATAGGTTTTTGGATGTGAGTTTCATATGTGTTAAAATTACACGGTTATTCAATGGGGTAGTAGAAATATTGATTGTTATTTAGTTGAAAGTTAGGTTATGTTCATTAATATGTTAGGTAACTCTACAGCTAGGTACATTACAATTTAGATATACGTACATCAATACTTATTGACTTTTAACCTAGTTACATAACTTTATGAATTTAAGTTTTTTTTTATTCGTCTAAAGCAATAAAGAGTTCAGAAGGTTATGACATCCCCCTGAAAAGTGTTATAATGATTTTAGGTTGCCTTACAGATCAGATCAAAATGATTCAATTCCTGACATAATTAAATCATAAATAAATAAATGTGGACAACATCGCATACATTGTTGTGATCCCAAAGTGAGTTTTATACATTAACTCGTCGGGGAATTGAACCCGATATCTCGGAGAAGGCGACACCTTCATAACTGGTGTAGCCACGGAGGTCTTCAAAACAATTCAGTATGAAAATGTTGTTTCTCAGTAAAATCTGTTGTTGATCAATAATGTTCTATCGAGATCTATCGAAGGGCAACATCATTGTACGTGGTTGAGGAACGAGGGAGGGAGGTAGGTTGTGTATACATATATTTAGGGCGGTACATTAAAAAAAAGTTTTTGTTAAAATATTTATTCATCATCGTCATCATCATATTATATTAGTCGTCCAAAAATTGTGCACGTGGTACTAAATCTGGTTGATACCTTGCCCAACTAAGGTACCATATTATGGACATTGTATGACAACAGCAACCTGCAGTTCTATTTCCGACTAAACAGTTGCAGTAATTATATTCTTTAGTCAATCCGAACCAATGCCGAAATGACACTTCAGTCATGTTAAATAAATTGGTAAAATCACTGGAGTGGGTTTCTTTAAGATTTATCATATTCTCAATATGAGCAGCAGTAAATACGTTTATACATGTAATTATCTAATATTATATTTACGAAATCCCATGTTTCTGCGTTTAAGTGATAATTACATAAGTACTAGATTATTTATTGGCACATAGTAATTATTATGTTTCTAATAAATATTGCCTAACACTAATCGGAACCCTATTTCTTTCTTGCCTCTCACATCCTTGAACAAAACAGTGTGATTCAGTTTGTACAGGCCTTATATAATTAGGCTGTGTAATTCTTTCAGTCAACCTAAATCTTGGACCTATGGTGCTGAAGATGTTGATGGTCTTGTTTGAAAGTGTGGAGCAGCTCTATCAGCTCACACCCAGCAAGAATGCCATAAGTATGCCATTTGAGCACCCATCTGTAAATAAAGATTATAGTTAATACAACTAAATCACTTAAAAAATTACAAGTACCTGTGGTGGAACTCGAACCAACAACCATTCCTTATCTAGGCTACTGCTTCTGAATTTAAATCAAGCAGTTTACATAGCAAGCCAGGTTGTTTGGTTTTTAAGTACTGACAACATTCGAAATAAATAATTAACTCTTGGTTAAGATGGAACTTAATAATATATATGATATGTTTCATAGCTATGATGAAATTCTATGATGCTATGATGAATTTCATACCTAGTTTAATAAAAGAAATAAATTAATTGTAAAAACAATATTTTCGGCAGGGTTCAAAAATATCCGATATTTATAATAAATATCAAAATATCGGATATGATATATATCAAGTTTGATATATCCATTTTATATGAAAGACATATTATTATATTATGCTGACGTTCTGGCTGGCCGGCCGGTGCCGGCTAGCTAATAGTTAGTGTAAACTACTTAAGTTAAATTCGCAGATCTAACAAATGCCTCTGTAGTTCAGTGGAAGAGCAGTTGCCCGAATAGTGAAGAGTCATCAGTGTGAGTACTATGTGAGCTAGTAAAATAAAAATATTTTTTTTTTAAATAAACTAGCATTTTCATATTTTTAGATACCTACATTCATTGACAAAAAAAGCATAGTTTCTTACTTATGCTTATACAAAAACAACATACATATAAAGTTATACTTAGATAAATACACTTGGATAATAAGCATCAATTAGAAAAAAACTTACTCTACGGGGTAGTATCCACTCAGATATTACATTATGAATTCTTTGTTCATGTTCTGAGCCAGTTCTCAGTACACAGCACAGAACGCCCACAATGGACACATACACGTTGATGGCCTACATTAGCAGGCACCCCACGATTCTCAGATCCCAGGGATTCATTTGCAATATTCCAACATGCTTCACACAGTTATTTAGAATGGTTGACCTGTAATTAAATCATTGATGTTATTATCAGCAATTTATGCATATTATATACAATAAGTAAAGTATAAGTAAATTCAAAAATGAATGAAAGTAAGTTGTAGATAGGTATATGAAATAGCTTTTATTGATATATCTTAGGCTGAATCTAATATGATAATCAAACAGTAGTCTACCAAGAGTCATCACAACCAACATCATGAAAACTAATCAATGCCAATAAAAGTCATAGTATCTAACCTAAGGGCTAATAACACCTTTTGGATATTTAAGAAATCCTACCGATAAGGTACTAACCGTAAGAGGAGCAGTCCATTGTTGAACAATTGCTAGTATGGCTTCATCTTCCAACGAATGCATGCTTATAGCGTTGCTACGAGCAAAACTGATGCCACAGTTAATACAGTTTTGTGTGCTCATCTTGTCAAATGCAATCAACAATCCAATCATATTAATCTATGATCCAATCTTAAGCAAAGTTCAGAGTCCAGGAAGAAAGCCGTAGTTTGTCGCTAAAGCAGGTAATCAGTATCCGTTGAGCAGGCGCAAGTCTTTCGTGATGGTAGCAATTGGCAGTCCGTAATCGAAGCGAGGGTCGTGAAGACAATATAAAATCATACAAAAACACTCAACCGTAGTATTTCCGTAGTATATTTTACTCTTTGCACTCAACACAAACACCTACAACACAAACAAAGAATAATTCGAGCGAACGAATGCCGGCTGCTACGTCACGGTGACATTTCATTGTTGCCAGATAATAGAACGATAAATAATCGAATCAATGCAATTAATTGATTGCAATCGATTATAACAAAAAAATAAATCCATTTTTACGACCAATAGTAGCAAAATATTTCAATATTTTTAGCAAAAATATTGAAGGATTTTAGCAAGGCTACTTGCCTTAAACTGTTTACTTAAAATAGTTTGTTGCAAGGTATTAATATAATAAACAAAAAAATCGGTAATGTGAGAATCGAACTGAATCGAATTAAAATATTGTATTATGTGGTTGGCAGCCCTGTTCAATCAATGGTTGGTTGGTACGGAATTACGGATATAAGGATATCAATTAATGCTTTATTTTTGTTACATTTCTTGTCCCATAGAACAGGTAACTGATATTTTACGACAAAATTTAAAAAAATATTTTATGAATTTTAGTTACAATTTGGTTCTTGTAACAGTCAGGCCCAAAACTTCCTATTTCCTTTGTGCCGCAATTTTCATTAACATGACTATCATGGTTGAGGATGTATTCTTTTATTTCCTAAAAAATGGAAAAATGCTCTGGCTCTCGAACGAACGAAAACTAGTATTATATTATCTGTGACAAGACCAAGGACTTTGCGTTAGTGCCGAGTTATACCTATTATATATTCACATGATCATGTAAAGTTTCGCCGGCCTACTACATATCATTGCCGAGTTCTTAACGATTTATTTTCAATAATAAATTAGTAATTATAGTGTATTAAAAAAAAACACATTTTATTTCATCTCCCTCATTAAACTATTTTCCAATTTAACAATTCTGTATGCATCTACTATTTCAATTTCGTTACGCCATCAAGTGAGGAAGGATAAGTCGCATTCCCCCAATTTAAAAAAAAGGGTAAAGTAATAAGCCTATTATGTGTAAGAAGTACACATTTATGATAATTTATATAATGAGAATTTAGAATTCCCACTAATGACATGGCAGCATGGTCTGACCTTAGGTGGTTGTATCGGTTCTCCATGGGTTCTCCATAAATTGTGCAAGCCACTGTTTATAATGCCTGCCACACACAAAGTGATCAGTTGACCACCAGGAAATAAGTTTAATGTCAACACATTTCAATAAATTTAAATATAAGTAATTGATTTAGCAATAAATAAGCAGGCCGTATAGACTGCGTCCAAAGCCGTAAAACATAAAAAAAGACCAGTTGACCACAAACAAAAATCAAAATGGCAACGGCAGTCTGCAACAAACAAGTCGTAAAGGTGGCCCTTGACGATCATTTTTTCGCGTCAGTTGAACTGACGTCGCTCCAAAATTTAATCTTGATGAAAATTTTAACTCGATTTCCCCACTGACTGGCGTCAGTCCGGCCCTTCAGTTCTCGGCCAGCCGTGAGCCGCGGCCGCGGCCGGGTTGCTAGTACGGGTGTATTTTGTATGCTTTTTACCCGACTATAATTAGAAAAAAGCATCGATCCACATAAATTAACAGACTCAGTTGAATAATAATAATAATAACAATATCGAAAAGAAAGCTGTTTAATACGCCGAGTAACATCATTCTTCCTTAAGCTAATGTATTAGAGTTTAATTTCATTGCTTCTGTTGTACTACTTGTTTGACTCGCAAATTTAAGCTCTAATGCGTTTACTTAATGCTTAAGTTAACTTACTCAATAAACGTATAAATTTATAAGAAAGATTGGATATGATATTTTTATTCATTGCGGATTAGCGATTTAAACATTCATTAGGTAATTTTATCAATCGGTTAGATTTATGTATACGAATAAAACTTTTAGTTGCATTTCATTATCAACGGCTCGAATAAATATTGTTAATCGATAAGTTTAATAATATTTATTGAATAAATGTAATATTTTTTTATTACTTACTTAAATTTAACTGATAATAGATATACTTTATTTAATATTTTAGCAACTTAATTGCAATTACGATATCAGTATATAAACTTGAAAAATTTTGTCGCGGGTTCGAATCCCGCCTTGAGACATAATTTTTCAAGTTTATATACTGATTATATTAGATATATTTACCATCTCTAGTATGTATGTATATATGTATGTATGTATGTGGGTATGTATGTTCATATGTTCCCTCATAGCTTCTAAACTAGTTATCATTGGACACATGAGATCTCGGCGGCTTAATGGTATAGCGCCGCGCCCGGCATGCGACGAGATGCGGGTTCGAGTCCCGCCTCAGACATATTTTTACACTGTATGATATTATGACATTATTCTGTAGCCATGGTCGTATGCCGCCTAAAGCAGCAAAACAGATTCATTATTATAATAATATAATAAAATCAAAGTGGCATACAATCGATTTATATAATTTTTGTCCGTTCCTTTCAACGCGCTCAACCAACACGCTCCTTCACCGCGGGTGCAGCGAGTGAACTGAAGCTTTGGATGTGGTGGGTTCACACACTGACGGTCAGTTTGGCGTGACGCGGGCGAGCTGGATTTCTGGGCGCGACGTCAGTTATAGCGATGGGTCGTTATAGGTTTTTGAGATAACTTAACGTAACCGTGATGTGATTTCCAATAACTGGTTTCATAACTAGTGATTTTTGTAACTAGTTATTTTTACAACGCTCTAAAGCTAACGTGATTATTATACTTCGGTATTCGTCCTCGATATTAGTATTATACACTGTAGTATCGCCCGGATGTGTTTACCACTTAGCACATTTTTAGATTTTAATATATTTTTTAAAAGGAAAAACTGACTGTTGTTTCCGGTAAATAAAAATTAAATATAAATTTCATAACTTCCGTTTCCGTTCACTATCCCTGCCATCATGTCGTTCAATCCATGTTCTCATTCGCTTTTTGTGCTTCGCCACTACAGCACGTACTTTCGTTCTACCATCCACTTTGTTCAAAGTACCCTCATAATAAAAAATGCCTAAACGCAAAAGTGAAAATCAGTTACATTATATTGTTCAAAAGTTAAAATATTTGGAAAAGGAAGTGAAACTAAATAGGCGGTCGCGGTCTCGGCATCGACGGCGTATTTCTAGCTCCTCAAGTCATTCGTCGAGTTAACGCTCATCGAGCTCCAGTTCTTCACAAAGTCGGGAATGTTACGGTTAGTACCTTACAGTGTGGCTATTATTTTTCGGATTAATTAATAGGATTAATCCAACGCTAATGTTCAAACACGCACTCGATTCAGTTAGTAGGACTGATTCACAGCGTGGTAACAAAGGTTTTATGCACTCGAAATAGTTACCAGGACCATTTCATTGCTAAAATCAATTCAGCTCCGCGTTCTCATTTCAGACCGAGCTTTGACTGAACATGGCGAACGGCCACAGGTGCGGACGGATACTATGGAAGTACTGTCACGCACCCAGTCACCGCAGAGGGCACCATCACCGTTGCCATCTACGTCTCGAGCTGCGGATGTGGTCCAGCTACCAGAGACATCGGCACAGCCATCGACATCCCGTAACGATACCACGGCAATTTCGGAGCAGCAGGTAACGTTAATTTTACCTGAAGATTTAACAAATACCCCGACCGATACAAATTTAAATCAAGGTATACTGGATATCTTGGGCATAGATCCTACTACTGTTGTAGATCATGGACCACCAATAAATACGGAATTGGCTAATAGGCTCATTTACATTGCAACATCAGGCCTAAAGAAAGAGGAACGCAAAGATATTTCCAATAAATATCTTGTTCCTGAAAACTGTCAGGCTATAACAGCTCCACAGTTAAACCCTGAAATTAAAGCAGCATTGTCGGAGGGTCTGATCAAACGTGATAAGGCCCTAGAGTCACGGCAGAAAGGCATGGCTACTGTTATCTCTTGCCTGAGTAGAATAATTACAACACAAATTAATTCTACGGAACCTGATCACGAAATGCTTCAACAATTATTCGACGCTACGCGGCTCCTTTGCGACATACAGTACAATGATTCGACAGCACGTAAAGGTTTTGCTCTGAGCACCCTTAAAAAGGATCTAAAGAAGCAACTATCGTGTACAAAAATTGGTAAGCAGTTGTTCGGTGAAAGCCTCGGAGAAACAATAAAAACAGCCAAAGCTGTTAGCAAATCCATAGCAGACTTAAAAGAACCGGCTAGGAAGTCAAACACTGCAACATCCAAAAATTTAAACTGGAAGTCGACGGGGGAGTACGCAGGCCGGCACCCGTCCCGTCGTCACGTCGCCAGCCGCCATTAGTACCATCGACCGCCTCGAACACCTACCAGCACCAGCGGCAACCACAACCGCCACCGCCGCTGCCACCAACCTCCTCGAACATGTCCTATCATCGGACACGACCCCAGCGCAGGCGTTAGATGCTGACCATGAGGTACGTTACGCGGGTCGATTGAGTCATTTCGTTGACCAGTGGCATATGATCACTGCAGATCGATCACTTCTCTCCTGGGTAAATGGCTACAAAATAGCTTTTTGTAAACCGGTGGTTCAGTTGAGCCCCCATATAACAGTAGTTAAGTCTGATGAAGTATATACACAATTTGACAATGCAATTAAACAGCTGTTGTCTATCGGTGCTGTTACAGAATGTGATCCTTGTCCTGAACAATTTGTTTCTCGCGTTTTTCTCATACCCAAACCAAATGGTAGTATGCGTTTCATTTTAAATTTAAAAGAATTAAACAAATTCATCAGCACACAACATTTTAAAATGGAAGATATTCGTACAGTTCTAAAACTAATTTCAAAAGAATGTTTTATGGCCACCCTTGACTTAAAGGACGCTTACATGTTGATAAAAGTAGATCCAGATTCATGCAAATATTTGAGATTTTGTCTAACTAGGGAAGATGACCCAACGTCCCAAAAATTATATGAATTTAAAGTGTTACCATTTGGTTTGTGTACTGCTCCATACATTTTCACAAAATTGCTAAAACCGGTCTTAAAATTACTAAGAAGATGTGGATATTTATCCTCATGTTATCTAGATGATATTTATTTATTGGGAAACACATATAACGATTGCGAACGTAATCTTAAAGCTACACAAAGTATATTAGAATCTCTAGGCTTCATTATCAATAAAGAAAAAAGCTGTACCACGCCTTCTCAACGTTGCAAATATTTAGGTTTCATTGTAGATTCAAAAAATTGGCATGTGAGCCTTCCACAGGAAAAAATTAAACGCATCAAGATAGAATTGAAACATTTTCTACAGATTAAAACTTGTAAAATCAGAAGGTTTGCACAACTAGTTGGCTTATTAGTATCAGCATGCCCAGCAATTGATTATGGCTGGATGTATACAAAAGAAATGGAAAGGTGTAAATTCCTAAATTTAAAAAATCATGACAATTACAATCGTTATATGATATTACCAAGTTCCATTTTACCGGATATCCACTGGTGGTTAAATGCTGTCGACAATTCGGTTCATCGAATTAGAGACAACATCTTCCGTTGTGAGATATATTCTGACGCCTCAACAACGGGTTGGGGTGCGGCTTGTGGAAGTGAATCAACCGGTGGTCAATGGTTACAAAACGAAAAACAACACCATATAAATTATTTGGAGTTGTTAGCAGCATATTTCGCGTTAAAGATATTTACAAAAAAATTTCATCATTGCCAGATACTTTTGAGAATAGACAACACAACTGCGGTTAGCTATATAAACAGGATGGGTGGGATACAGTACCCCCATCTTATTAAATTACAAAAAGTATTTGGAAATGGTGCGAAGAACGGGAAATATACATCACTGCTGCATATATAAAATCGAGCGACAATGTTGTGGCTGATAGGGAATCTAGACGTTCTCACCCAGATACTGAATGGCAATTGTTAGATACAGGGTTTCAGAAAGTGATAACTATTTTTGGTGTCCCTGAAATAGATTTGTTTGCCACCCGCCTTAATAAAAAATGCAACAATTATGCATCATGGCGCTTAGATCCAGAAGCATCAGTTATTGACGCGTTTACTATTAGTTGGTCAAATTTGTACTTCTACGCATTTCTCCCAGTTTCTTGTGTGCTCAAAGCTTTAAGGAAAATTATAAACGACCAGGCAGAGGGAATTGTTATTGTCCCGGCTTGGCCATCACAGCCCTGGTATCCTCTTTTTCAAAAACTTACGATAACAGACATGATAACGTTAAATTCATCTCTATTTATTATTCCCCATTCTAGCAAGAAGAATATCCAGTCCACAACTACCCTGGTAGCCGCGGTATTATCCGGAAGGCGTTGTTAAATAAGGGCGTACCGCTAGCTGCTATAGATATAATGATTGCCTCCCTCTCTAGCAACACATTAAAACAATATGATGTTTGCTTTAAGAGATGGTATAATTATTGTAATCGTCAGAATAGTGATTTGTACCAACCCACTATCTCTTCAGTGCTCGATTTTCTCACCAGCATATTTAATGATGGAAGTCAGTATGGTACTATAAACAGTCACAGATCTGCCTTATCATTAATTTTAGGAAAAATTATGGATTCTGAAATAATTTCAAGGTTTTGTAAAGGTGTATACAGACTACGACCAGTGTTACCAAAATATAATATAACCTGGGATGTTGGTGTAGTTTAGAATACCTCGGATCACTATTTCCTCATGAAGAAATTACGTTAGAACAAATTACTAAAAAATGTTCAACCCTTATCGCTCTTGTGTCTGCTCACAGAGTACAAACCTTATCAAAAATTTCTTTAAAAAATATATTGATTTATGGTGACCGTATTTTGATCAAAATATCTGAATTAATTAAAACTTCTAGACCAGGTACAGCACAGCCTGTGTTATGTTTACCTTTTTTTTTTACAAAAGCCACAAATCTGTCCAGCCAAGGCCTTAATTTCATATATAGAGAAAACTAAGGATCTAAGAATATCAGATAATTTATTTATTTCATTTAGAAAACCTTATGGTTCTGTAACATCTCAATCTATAAGCAGACTAGCTGATGCCCGCGGCTTCGCGCGCGTGGGTTTTTATCTGTTACAAAGTTTTCGTCACGACTCACCCCCCTCTCCTCCACTCTTTTCCTCCACTTCCTTTGCCTACGGTGCCGAGGGTGCCCATCTCGGGCGAGGTGGTGGTGGGCACTTAGTGGGAGCCGATACGTCGTTCGGGGCCCGTTGATACAATAGTTGGATTGAAAGGGGCCGATTTAAACTATCGTTTTAGGGATCCGGTGTTGGTTCTCCTAGCGTACCGTGGTTCAAGCGAGCTCACACCACATCTGTTTTTTTCATTTACATGAAATCTAAAGTACAATATCATTTGAAAATTTAAAAACTGTCAATACTGTAGTACATCAAAACATTCAAAGCAGCTTGCAAGGCTTTATTCGAATATGGTCAACACTGGCGTAGAGCCCTGGAAGAAGTGGTCCTGTGTAAAATACCACATTATTAATTTCCAAACAAGTAGGTAAATCCATTTTTCTCGATCCATAAGCGTTAAAAAGGCGATTTTACAAAGACAATTTGCTTGCATACTACGTTTGGATAAAAGACCTAGATCGGACATCTAGGTGGACGACGACTTACGGCCGGTCCCAATAATCCATCTATCGCCAGTTTTGACATTTCGGAGATAGGAAACAGTTTCTATCTCTGATTTTTCCGTCCAGAGAAATAAAGACAGAAGTTGTTTTCTATCTCCGATATACCAAAACTGAAGATAGATAGGTTATTAGGACCGGCCGCTAGACGGTGTAGTACCAGCATCGATGTAGAGCTCTGGAAAAGGCAGTCCTATGTCATTCTCCCTTCATGATCGATAGACGAAGTTTCAAGTACCTCAATATTATGTTAAACACTAATAATTAACCACACAATTTTCCACCGCTTTCACCCCCTCAAATATTAAATTATAAAAAAATCCTTATAACTTCACAAAATTTATACCAAAAAGCTGACGTAGTTTCACAAAACTTTCATGTGGGATGTGGGTTCGAGGCATGAATGGTAAAGGATGATCAGTAGGATAAATAGTGTTCAGAAACTTGACAGGATAGAGAACTGATTCGTCTGTACTGACCACTGTGTCTATACATTGTTATATTTCTTCAACTTCAAATGATGTCAGCAAAACATCATTAATTACTGCTGCTTGGTCATTTGGTGGTGGTAGCTAATCCTAAGTTAAACAACACGGAATTATGAAGTGAGGTGATTTTTTTTCTCAGCGTTTTATTTTCATGTTTTAAAAGTGTATGGAATACGTCGCGGCTAAATGATAATTGGTGTCACATTTTCTTGAAGCACTAATTGAGCTTTATAGTTTGATATGCAAACAAGAGTTCCGTCAAACACCATTGTTAAATCTTCATAATCTGTCCAATTTTGAGTTGTTGATAATTTACTAACTGAATTTTAACTAACTCCTCAAATTCTAACTCACAAGGATCCCGTGGAGTACATAAATATAATATAATACGTTTTATGATGTAATTCTGGGCTCAAAGATGTCAGAAACGTGTATTTCCTTGTATCGATAATATCATCACATCTGTTCAGTTTTAAGTAAGTATACAACCGTTTAATGATGTTTTTGAATGTTTCGTCCTTGTCTAATGGTACTGAGTTCAATTTAGATGTCCTTAGATTTGTTTGTGACCGACCTTTGCTCCTCAGTACCTTCTGCTTACATGGAATTGTTGCGTGCTATCGAATTGAAACTCTGCAGTTTTAGTTTAAGCTGTGTTGTAATATCCTGAAGGTTATTTTTTTCTTCAATCTCAGATTCCAACTGTGGGTCATCAGTAATATTATTTGTAGTCGTATGTCTTCCAAATTATTCTTGGTAATTTTGTTCATTTGTCACTGGTCACCAACTGGTCACTCACTTATTTCAATTCATAATCAGAAATTTCTCGTTGGGTTTGTATCTGGATGCAGAATTTTGTAATGCAGCCTTTTATTAAAGTTCCACACGTTTTAATTTAGTTAATTCATCCATTTCGGTGCCAATTATTAAATTCTAAAATAATACCATTCCGTTTGTAAGAAATTACCTATTTATTTTCTGATTGACACATTGAATGTCATAACAAACTAAGTAAAGTCTGAGAGTACAAATATGTAAAGAGTATGGATATGACGCGGAACCGAACAACCTTTGCCCCCATTTTTTATCCCCTTAAAGATTAAATTATCAAAAATCCCGAAAGACGTCATTCTTAATTTCTAATCATGTAGCTGGATACCAATTTTCATCGACATAGCTTCAAAACTGAGGGAGTTTCATACAAACTTATGGGGCCCTTTTAACCCCCTTAGAGGCGGAATTTCCAAAATTCCTTTCTTAGTGCTCACCTACACTATAAAAGGAAGCACGGTGAAAATTTTTAGATTTTAAATCTTAGTAGTTTGGGCTGTGCGTTGATAAGTCAGTCAGTCAGTCATTAAATCAGTTTTCATTTTTATATATATAGATGGATCAAATGTACACTGCAAGCTAGTGGAGTTGACGTGGCCATATTCTCTGCTCACAGCACTCGGCATGCTTCAACGTCCGTAGCCTACAGTCGAGGAGTTAACATTGATTTAATTAGGAATATGGCAGGTTGGTCGGGTAACTCCACTACCTTTGCACGTTTTTATAATAGGATAATTGTAAATTCTACCGATTGTGCTGATTTTGCCAGATCTATTTGTACCTTAGACAATAATGATTGAAATATGTCTAAATAAATATACAGAATATGTTAATCTAAAATATTATTTGTGATATTTCCTTTTATGCTCTAAACATCTACAGTGTATAATACTAATATCGAGGACGAATACCGAAGTATAATTAATGATTAAACGAACTTGCCTGTACGTGAAGTTCTATCATAATTATACGAGGTATTCGTCCGAAGATATTAGTAGGAAGTCCCACCCACCCGAATTGCTTTTCTGTGGGACAAAAAACCCTATTAGAGGAAATATCATATCAACTCTAAACTAAATGAGAACATGGATTGAACGACATGATGGCAGGGATAGTGAACGGAAACGGAAGTTATGAAATTTATATTTAATTTTTATTTACCGGAAACAACAGTCAGTTTTTCCTTTTAAAAAATATATTAAAATCTAAAAATGTGCTAAGTGGTAAACACATCCGGGCGATACTACAGTGTATAATACTAATATCTTCGGACGAATACCTCGTATAATTATGATAGAACTTCACGTACAGGTAAGTTCGTTTAATCATTAATTATAAGGATAAAACGTTTGGTTATATAGCAGGTATAACTTAATCACTTCACGCACACGTATCGTCAAATATCGAATCGATCCTTTAAGAATCTCTGCCCTTCAAAATAAGACTCAAATTCCATTAAGTACAAGCGAGGGAGTGGATGAGAGCTGCTGACCGAAAGCCGAACATATACCTGTTTCATTCACACTTACGCTCGCGTCCTATAGTTGTTTCATTCATACACGCAACAAAGCTATCACTCTTTTGTTGCGATTCTTTTTTTGGACCTTTTATACATTACTCGTTTTACTCCTTCATGTACTCAAAACGATGTGTGGGATGTGCAATGTAAAACGTCGTTTTCAACTTGTCGTAACGAGTAACTTAAAACCAGTGATTTTGCGTGAGGAGTGAAGCCAACCAAATATCTACGCTAGACCTTTCACATAAGAGTCAATTTAACTTCAGAGCGTTGTGATAAAAGCAGTTATTGAAGACCGATGCCTATTTTGATCGTTTGAATGGCGTTATGAATCTAACTAGTTATTGTTTTTGCGGATAACGAGTGATCACTGTTCGGGCTTGTAACTGCTTAAATAACCAGTTACGGTTAATAACGCCCATCGCTAGTCAGTTAAAACTCTGGAGCGATGATTCGCCACTGACGATCAAATTTTGGAGCGACTTCAGTTCAACTGACGCGAAAAAATGATCGTCAATGGCCACCTTAAGTCGTATGTGCCAAATTTTGCTAAACTCTTTGGTTGTTGTTGAACAGTGAACACTGAGCAAGTAATCACTACTGTTGTTGAAGACTTGGAGTGTATAAAATTACTAATATTACTATATACTTACCTAGATCACAATCAATTAAAGAGTGTGTTTTGGGGGATATTTATGTACAGTTCCATATATATTATTACATCGAGAGATATATTCTAGTGTGAATTATTTCTGTTTAAAATGCCTCTTGTACTCGTATCTGGATTCCCAAAAGAGGTTAGTCCAAACAAAGCAGCTTACTCAGCTTAGAACTTAATTGCTACCTCATAATAGGGTATGGGTATGCTCATTTGTTAAATCTTCTGATTCCTACAACAGTTTTTGTCTACCCACAGTATTCTTATAATTTTCGCTCTCATTAGAGTCTTGATCAAATAATCGATTTTATTTGGGTACTACCGCACCGCTCGCGTTGTAGAGCGCTTCTGGCTCTAACAACGCCTTAAATTTTCATTTATCGGATTATTTCAAAGTTTCTACTTACTAAACTTTTAGTACTATTAAAAACTATCTCTGCACAGTCTACACCTAAAAGAAATTTTAAAGTTAAAATGAAGTGAAAAAAATCCGCCCTAAACTATATACCCTTTCCAGGTCTGGTAAATGTGATCTTAGCTATTTCAAGCTCAAGTTACAGCCGGTAGACGCAATAACAATTGATTTTAATTGTGTCTGGAATATCCAAGATTCGAAGGGTTAAACTTTCCTATTCTATTATCAGTTTACAATAATAAAGTATTTTATATTCTTCCCAAGCCACACTATTTTCATCTAAATAAGATGAATAAATATCAATTTCCCTTTCTCATTTAATTATTGGTTTAAGAAATAAAAACTATTCCATGTGTTTTCTTAGCTCTTGAGCTATTTCTGATGAAATCAACCTAAACGACATATGCTGCAGTCGAGCGGGCGGTCACCTATTTGGTACTACCATAGTAACTTCCTTTCTTCATGTTATCCGCTTAATTCTCAAAAGGGACGTCAGTCCCTTTTGGGAAATAAGTAATCAGCTTTTGGGAATCAAGCAATTATGACAATTTTACTGTACCAAATATCTTATCGCTCACTTGGTTGATACTGTAAACAAATAATGTGGGGACCTCAGTGGCGGAGTGGCATACACATCGGTTTTCAAGGTGGCGCCTGCTCCGAGGTCCTGGGTTCGATTCCCGGACAGGTCAATGTAGAAAAAATGAGTTATTCGACATTTTCTCAGGTCTGGGTGTTTGTGGTACCTTCGTTGTTTCTGGTTTCCAAAATACAAGTGCTTTGAATAGTAATTCAAATTGGGATTAGAACAATGTATGTGATGTTGTCCACATTTATTTATTTATTAATGTATATTACTTTACCAACAGGAAAAATTACTAGTGTGCTTCAGAAAATATTTTAATGCATCGAGAATCACATCTAATTACTGGATAACAGATGTGGGTGATATCTATAACTCTGACTTGAAAGAAATAACAATTGACTTCCCAACTTTTAATGATGCACTCAAGGCAGAGGAATATATAAACACAGTGTCTTACCATACAGATAGAGGACACTCATATAAATTAAACGCAAAAATTATAGACTCGGAGTACAACAATGAGTATGGTACAAGAAGCTATAACAATGAGTATGAAGAGCAGCATTACCGAAGGAGCAGATCTTGTGAATTCAGCGATGAAATACACAGGTCAAGTGATTACTTGAATAGCCGAGACAGATCTCGCAGCCCATTGGAAAATACTTCAAGAATTGATGTGAGTTTTTAGTTCTTAAATTTAAAAATAAACTACGAAATTATTGACTATCTGACTAGACTATAATACGGCAGTTAGCATATTTATCATTAATTTTTTGATACATAATAATACTAATCTTGCAATGATCTTTATTAGTTGAGATCTAAATTAATTTGAACTAGACATATGTATTATTTAAATATCATCCTGCATACTTGCTTTAAAAAAATACTTTTTAAGTCAGTATAATAGACTAGTTGCAAAATTGGCGGTATATTTTTGTTTTTATATCACAGGACACTTCAATGCCTTAATTATGTAGTTAGTTTAACTTTGTCATCTTATTTGACAATTCTTATTTTCAGGTGGAAATCGAGATTTTGAAAAAAAAGAGACTTTTGATTGAAGAAGAAAGAAGATTACTTTTGGAAAAAAAGAAATTGGAGATGATTAAGGTATGGTCATATTTTGTGTAACCATGTCAACTGGATGCACAATTTAATATGATTGACCTGTTATTGCATAGCCAGATATTCTATGTCAGATAGCTTACTGATGTGTACTGGTCTCTCGTCTTTGGTTACTAATTCTGTGTGTTCTATCACAGCGAATGCACTAAATAATATTCTTAGATAAGTGGTGGGGGTGTTATAATTTGTGCCTTTGTGGTTGCAAATTGAACTTTGAAATTTAGGTGCAGAACGATAGAATGTCCAGTTTGGAAAATGTCAAATTCGCAGAATATCCAATTAAGTCGGAAGGCGTTTAATGATAAACCAAGTCATTAGTTACATTTCTTTAGTACTACTTTGAGTTAACATTTTGGTGAATTTCGCAGGAATTTGGTGTTGAGGCATATGCAGAGATCAATGCACCGGAAACTAGTAGGTTTGGCGGTGGGGCATCTAAGTTGTTCCGTGCTAATGCTGCAGATATACAAAAAGAGCAGCAAGACCGTGACAGGCTGCTTCGGCCCCAGTGGAAGCAGGACCGGGCCGACATGGCCCGCGCCCTCCCACCGGAGAAAAGACCCCTGGCTCACATTCCTCAGTTTGTTCTGCCATGCAAAATAATCTTGAGCCAAATGAAAAATTCAATTAAACTGAGAGCGCCTGTACTGCACGAAAGGAACGTGCTCACGAAACTGATCGGTGCCGACTTGCGGCGAAGATTCGCTATTATACTCGAGAACAAATCATACATGCCCTCTGATGCAATAACGAAATTGTATAGGCAGGTTTACCCCTCCTCTAGTGACGGGAAATTGATAGAAAATTCTTTGAAGGAAGTGAAGAAGGGTCATTGGCCTACAAGAAAAGAAAAGACGCAAAAGAACCTCGAAAAAATGGCTAGAAAGAAAGCGGCGAAACAGAAATTGAAGGCAGCCTTAGCAGGCAAGGCCGGTGGAAATAAGCCAGCAGGTATTATGACAAGGTTACTTCGACTTCAAACCAAACAAAGGTGCTGGTTGCCAAGTGTTGGTTTGCGGTAGCATGTGTTAAAAACTTTTTTGCTCACGGATTTTAATAATGTTGACATGCGATCGTTTTGGAGAACAAGACTATCTTGCATACCTTGTTATCTTATGCTGCTCCAATGGAAGTGATCGCAAAATATCAACGAAAATCTGTGACTTTAAAAACTTTTGGTCATAAGGTTATGCCTCTAAACTATGTCTATTTAAATCATGGTATGTCTAGAGGCTAAGCAATAGAGAACAGCAATAACAGATGCATTATAAGGTACATTTGTTTTTTAATAAAACCTTAACTGCTGTTGGAAATGTGTATGAACTTCAAAGGACCTATCTCATGTTTGCTAGAAAATGCAATTGTAAGATTAAAGAGGTTTAAAATTGAAGTTGGCCTTGGTTCGAATGCGCTCTTTGGCCTTGGTTCCTTGGCAATAAGAGCTTGACTAACTAATATTTTTGGACTTATTTACAGACTAGCTGTTGCCCGCGACTTCGTCCGCGTCAATTTCTGTTATTATGATCGCGACTATTTATTGCAACATTTTTCACTGATACTTCGCTCCTGTTGGTCGCAGCGTGATATTATAATATAGCCTAAAGCCTTCCTCCATAAATGGACTATCTAACACAAAAATAATTTTTCAATTCGAACCAGTACTTCCTGAGATTAGCGCGTTCAAACAAACAAACAAACTCTTCAGCTTTATTATATTAGTAATATAGATTTCTCGATTGTTTTTACATATCATATAGACTACAAGCGAAAACCCGATGTTCTTACAACTAATTTAGCTATAACCTATTACAGGTACCTCAACCGATGAAGTGGTTGTCGTGGACGTTAAACCGGAGCCGAATGTCAAGGTGGAAGATGTCAAGCCAGATTTACAAACTCTGGCGACAAGCCAAGTAATAACTGTACCAGATTCTCCTCGAGTGAAGGCTGAACTAAATACTACTGTTATCGAGGAGCCCGATGTGGGTGTGGAAGCAGATTGGGCGGAAAACGGCGTCGACTGGAACGACGATGATGATGAGTAAGGTAAGTTGTATAGTTTTTTTTGTCTTGAAAAACAGGCTGAATTGGAAAACAACTGACAATATTTAAGTGTTTTTTTTGTTATTGATGCTGACTATATTTTGTGAAGTAAAATAGAAAACTGAGAAGTCGATTGTTTCGTTATGTCCATCATTCAAGTATTTTTTTCCTGTGGGTGTCGTAAGAGGCGACTTAGCTCTGTTTTCCTCCAAAAGCAGTGCCATCATGTTGCGGCCGTAATACAGCAGTGAATGACGTAACTAGAACGTAGTCTATGTAAACAATATGGCGCGGTTTCCTAGGGAACGGTAATTGACACCGTAACGTCAAAAAGCGCCGCCATTTGCATGACGGCTTGTCGGTGTCGTAAGATCTTTGAACGTTTTTTTCGTATTTGCGTGCCATTTTCCTCCAAAAGCAGTGCCATCATGTTGCGGCCGTAATACAGCAGTGAATGACGTAACTAGAACGTAGTCTATGTAAACAATATGGCGCGGTTTCCTAGGGAACGGTAATTGACACCGTAACGTCAAAAAGCGCCGCCGATTGACGACTATTTGGATCAGCGGTAGTTAACGCTGCTTCTGAGCCATGGGTCGCGGGTTCGATCCCCGCACAGTACAAATATTTGTGTGCATGAACATGTCTGTTTGTACTGGTCTGGGTGTTTTTTATGTATTATAAGTATGTATTTACAAAAAAAAAAGTATATAAGTAAGTTCATCGGTTGTCTAGTACTCCATACGACAGGGTACTTAATAGTATCTTAATTTGGGACTAGATGGCTCAGTGTGGCCCAGTGAGGCATGTCTAAAATATTTATTTATTTATTTATCATTTGCATGACGGCTTGTCGGTGTCGTAAGATCTTTAAACGTTTTTTTCGTATTTGCGTGCCATTTTGCTCTTCAAAATGAGTTTCATCAACTGGACCATCGAGGATGATGGAAATTTTTGTAAGCAATTTGCTGGTTCATGAAATATTCTACTAGCACCTCCGGTAGTACGAGCTTTGCATACCTAATCACTTTTCTCCATACGATTAGTTTCGCCTTCCGATGATTATTCGCCTTCTAAATATACGAGTAACTCTAAAACAAGGTCGTCCATTTGCAACCGTTGACACGTAATTTGTAGTATGTTCACCTTAAAAAATATGATTTCATTCCACGTGCCTACGGCCGTCTTATTGCGTCCGTTTAAAAACGGCACCGCTTTCCGAGGAAACCAGAGCTTAAAGGATTACTGCCAGAAAAAGATGGTTTTGGCTGGTAGTTGCCTTCACTACTAGCCAAACTGCAATTTTGGCAAAATCCGCCTTTTTGAGAGGCCGGTGTCCAGCATTGGACTGGTGATGATTGATGTAATTTTACAAATTAAAGTAAAACTAACAAGGGATATAAATTGATATTTCTTTTTCAGGGTGCCCAAGGCGAGAATTGAGAAAGAGAGATGCAAGAGAAGTCATTATATTCTATTTTAAGTGATTGAACAATTCGATCTGGAGTAAGGAATAATAAAATATATTAATTACTTTCAAAATGTATTTGTCTCTACACCTACAAAGGAAAGTCGTACATAATCAATTCATAGCATAAACTTAACTAACATTTCATTAAAGATATTCTATATCCTCATACAAAATCCCGCGAAAATGTAGGGTTCCCTAAAACTAAAAAACAGTGCAAATATTTATGATATTATAAGCATTTGTACTGTTAAGTTAAAATATAAAGTTTTTATAATACCAAAACAAATATTATTACGTACTTACTATAAACATTTTCGCTTTATCTATCTATACGTTTTTACGTTTTAGCATGTACTATCGCCTTCTTCGTCGCCTGACCACCTTTAAGAGCAAAATCGCTTGCAGCTCGCGTCGTCTATTGTTTGAAGTGACGTCCGTTTTAGTGTAGTACTGCACACTATTTTCGTTTGAAAGCGGTTAGGCGTCGGATACCCCCACCGTACATAAGACTCAATGAGATGTAGTTATAACGCTATCCCAACGTTACAGGTACTAGAATAGAAACGGTCAATAGTCTTCTAAATCATCTTCGTTATATTCACAATCGTCAAGATGACCATCTGTATTCTGCCTCTCTTCGTCAAGCTGACCATGTGTATCCTGCCTCTCTTCAAGGTCACGATCACGTTGCTGACCTTCAGTTTCCTGACCCTTTTTATGACCTGCAAGATCACTGTCACCATACTGACCATCAGTGTGCTGCATCTCTTCGTGATCAGGGATATTACAATCTTCATGCTGACCGTCTTTGTTCTGCGTATCTTCACAATCGGCAAGATCATCGCCTTGCTGATCGTCTTGCATATTACTTCCTTCTTGGTAATCTTCCACTACTTCATTGCTAAGATCTGCAAAATCCTCGATGGTCGGGTCTGCTGAGAAATCATTCGCTTTGTTCTCCTCGCCCATAAAACGCTGTCTCCGCAATTCGTTGCGTTCTCTTAGAGATAGCTTAGGTCCGACCAGTTGGAAAGGCTTGAATCGCAGTATGGTTTCATCGTCTGGAAGAAAAGCCAGTCAAAATTTAGAATATATACTACTAGTTGTATGTTAAAAACGCACACATCTGTTTCTGAATGAAAAAAAAAAACGATTTATAGAAAACTGGTCCCTTGTATGATTATTTTTATGTTGGAAAAGCTGTTTGTGGAGAGTGGAATTAAAGTGAGACCAGTAAAATTAGACTGCTATTTATATTTCCAGGGGGCTTTAATAATAATTGTCGCTTCCAAGTTTTATAAATTTATCCTAAATTGTTTTGGCCCCAAAGACAGCTTAGACTTTGCTTAGCGTTTGTGGACTATGAAATCCTAGAAATGCAGCATATTTTTTTATATTGCCTGATATTAAAACTAATGCTTGTAAGCACCAACCCGTATTTGGCAAGCGTGGCGATTAGGCCAGTACCCATCATGGCTATAGTAGCTTTAATTCAATGATGGAGGCCTATGCTCTGCAGTGGGATGAATATAGGCCATTGCTATCAAACAATATTCAATGCTTTACGTTTGGTGGCAACCTTAAAATCTAGTTGTCATCAGTAACGATGAGGAAACAGTCTTCTCAATAGGTGGGTTATGTCAGGTGATTCTGTCACATGAAAAAAGTCATAAAAAAACAAGCTACGCATAAGATATGAATTAGTGCATCTGGAAATCATTGACACAAAATTATCATTGAATGTCATGTTGTACGTAATGTAGGTATATTTTGGTAGAAGAAGAAGACTAAATAGTACTCGTATAATAGAACCAAGCCCATAATATTATATGAAATAAACTCACTCAACGGCGTGCTCCCCATTTGCAACAGCCTGTCGTATGTCTCGAAGTCAATGCACGTGGCTATATAGATGAGCTTTTTCCTGTCCGACTTCTTCACGCTGACCACATTCTGCTGCTTGAGGAACAACTCCACCTCCGGCCTCTTGGGCGGTTTGCCGCTTGTAAGCACCCGGATGATCAGGTTCGAGTTGATGTTTAGAAGTCGTTTTGTGGCGTTCAGTTTGATGACCTGCAAATTTAAGACTTATTACACACCATACAAGACTTATATGGTATTTTATTGTTGCAAATGTATTTAAATTAAAAATATGATTGTTATTCAAAGAGCGGTAAAAGTGTGTTTATTTATACGTAGGTAACACTGAAAATGTTTAGAAAATGAATGGCTTAATGTAGAAAGTTGCCAATACTTTTATTGTTTTTCGAAGTAATCTCCACATCTCTCTCTACACATCGTCGCATTCGAGTTCTTCCTTAGGGGTCTCTTCTATGGCTTTTTCGTACGCATTCACCGCAATCTTCAGGGCTCGTAAAGCGAATACCTTGAATTTTATCTTTATTTCTTGGGAATAAATGAAAGGGCGCCAGGTCAGGACTGTATGGCGGATGACTCATTATCTCGACACCTGCCATAGTCAAATATTCAAAAGTCCGTTTTGCGGAGTGCGCTGAAGCATAGTTGTGGTGAAGCAGGATCCCGCTTCGAGGGCGCTGCTGTCGAATTTTTTCCAAAACAACAGGCAAACAGCGATTGACATACCAGGATGCAGTAACTTTCCTTCCATCTTCTAGCACAACTGTCGCGAAATAACCTTTCCGACCAAAGAAGGCAAATCATCTTTTTTCCTTGACTTCTTCCTTTCTTTACCTTAGTTGGCCGATTCTCGAAAGGAAATACCCACTGAGCTGATTGTCTTTTGGTTTCGGGTTCGTAGCAATATATCCAGCTTTCATCACCTGTGACTATGTCAAATACAGCATTTGAGTCTAGCAGCCTATCATAGCTTTGTTGTTGAGTAAGCCCACAACGAAAGTCATAATAAATCACTGACCGAAAATTTTCTCGCGTTAGGTTCATTTTCGCGTGTAACGCGAGTTTTAGATTTGCCGCCAATTCACAAAAACAAATGACAAATTAATGCAATATACTACATTAGGTAACCAAAGAGTTCTAAAACTGAAATTAAAAAAAGGTTTCATTAGCTATGTTTCTAACTGGCCAGTTCTAAACATTTTCAGTGTTACTCACGTAACACTCACTATGAAGTCTAAATCGTAATTTTTGTAAAGCATATTTTTAATACGAAATAAAACTTTTATTTTATTTATTAACGCCTCGAATAAAAATTTCGACTGCCTGACTGACTGAGGCACAGAAAATGGAAAAAAGTTAGAAAGGCAATGTGGGCGGGGCAGGTGCGTCACGGAGGTTATGAGCAAATGCTTGTAAGTGAGCGGTGTCATTGGTTTCTTTTGACGTCGCGCGACCCTATTGGTCTATGATGATGTGGTTTATGTGTAGTGGGGTGCAAAGGGATTGGCCATGAGTACTAATATCCATACAAATAATTCTGCCACTTTCGGTGCGGGGGGCGAGGACCGCACACTAACAGCGATTACAAACAAATGCATTTTCGATCATGTCGTTACGCACGCATACGAAGAAATTGTCAAACACAAACACAGACTACACGCACACATGTTTAAACACACGCATGAACAGCCTATCAGTATACAAGATGACGTCATTTTCGTGTAAGGGATGCTAGAGTAAGACACTATCGATGAGTTCAGCGAATAATTAATAGGCTACTTGAAGTAGAAATGTAAAAATACGGTATAGTACGAAATGGGCGGTATTTTTCAGGAATTTTACTATAGAATACGGTATTTTTCGTATTTTATATTTTGATTACCAAATGCAATTTACTTGACTTTTTTACGTATCAATTACAATTTATTTCATAGGTGATCATATAAATTTAATTCAACTTCGTTTTTTTCCTTGTTTATTTAAATTGATCGCACTCCCGCCAACGATTAACAAATCTTTTATGTAAATGTAATGCACGCACAATACACAACAAAGACGTGGGACTTGCGCTTGCGCGACATTGCCACTGAAGTAATCACCTCGCGAATGAAATCCTTCTTTCTCTCTCACTCAACTTAGATGCCGCGCGCGGGCCGCGTTTTGTAGTTAGTTTTCGTTCGTGTGAAATGTTGATTGATACGCCTAGACGGAAAGTACGACGACGTTCTTAGTATGAAACAAAATTAATTAATCAAAATTACACTTTGATCGATGTCTTTAATCGATCTTTCCCTACTAATATAATAAAAATAAAAGTGTGTACCTTACATAACAATATGTTCCGTTTTCACGCTAAAACTACTGAAACAATTTTGAGAAATTTAAACATCGAAATGTATTGGACTACTTAGACTAACATAGGCTGTTTGTTACGATTATAAAAACTGAAGAGTTTGTAATGGCAGCCGAGTTACTATGGGAAAACGATTCTTTTTTTAGGTAGGCACATCCGTATCCGAAGACCACTTAGCCGGTCTTACAAACCAATAATTTTCCTAACGTATAAGAGATTTCCACTCATTACACTTTCAAAAGATAATATACCAAAAATACCGTACTAAATGACCCCGGTTAAACGATATTATTTTTCATTACGTTTATCAGCTAGTTACCCAATAATTTCCCCAATTTAAAGTACTTATAATTATTTTACAATCTAAAAGATAAAATATCAAAAATACCATATGAAATGGTATTATACCGTTTAATACGGTAATCCCATTCCATATTGTAATTTGATAATGAACATAAGTTGTAAAAAAAAGGTTTAATGTAACAGTATTTATGGCCACACTTGTTATCTCCAACTTAACAAATTCTACCTATAAAAAGTATAAAATAAAAAACTAAATAATTATTATTAAAAAATCCCTACACAAAAAAATCCCTTTAAAAAGTTAAAAACAATAGAGAAACTCAATCTCAAAGTATCTAATTACGTATTAAAAATATATGTCGAATAAATCATCATCATTATTGAGAATCGATATCGACATTTGTTTTAGGCTGTCACAGCCCTAATTTTCCTTCAGTGTGGTCAGATCTTAAATTCAAAAATGTATCATTTCGTCATAAGTTTACTAGAACGTAATTAAAAGAATTAGAGAATAACGATTTAAAATACAAATTAGATGAAACTTGCTGATTTATTTTTATGATTTATTAATAAATAATATTGAATAAGAATTGAATAATTGATTATAGATTACTGATTGCCATGTTTTATTCAATCGAGACATAATTATACAGCTATATGTTTTCTATGATATATTATAGTAATAAACAAAACGCATATTTAATTAGACGTTTAAATCAAGTCAAATTTTATAAACTACATCTTTATAAATTATAAATTAATTAGATACGATTACTATTTAGTGGCAACACTTATTGATTGGGAATTGTTCATGTTATTTTGCTTCTTTATTGTATTATTTGTTAATATTAAGTCAAAATAATACTTAGAAATGGAAAGTAAAGTTATCCTATTGTAAACTAGAGGATTCCGACCTCTTTTTACACGCAAAACGCTGCAATTCGGCATTTTTAGCTCAGGTCTGTTGTGCGCTACTGACATTTTCTGAATGTCGTGGGACGTGCGGCAACTAGTTTTATATAACCAGTATGACCGGCGGTCTCGTACCTTTGGCAGCGGGGTACGCCTTTCAATGGCGTCTCCCGTTGAAATGCTCTAAGGTTTTCATACATACAGGGTGAAATTTTAACCCCTTTCCAAATTTTAATATATCAATCTACGAGACAAAAAACAAATGACGTATTTTTTCTTTTGGTATAGCCCAGTACAAAAATGTCAAGAAAAAGCACCTAGAAAAAGTCCGTGAAAAATCTAAAATGTTGGTTATGGCCTCCTCGCAACACACTTTTTACACCGTGCGCATCTCATTCATTCATTCATTCATGCATTCATTAATTCATTACGAAACTATTCTTGTTGTTGACTTTTGAGAGGCTTAGGATCGTAAAAAGCAAAAGGCTCCAATCAGCTAATGAATGTTCATTGAACAAACTAAAACTAACTTAACTTTATTAGAAACCACAACAAAAACAATTACAAATACAGTATGGAACAGTATGAAAAACAAAAACATTACCATAACCTACAAGTGTTCATTTTAAAACAAAGACTTGAGGTACTTATTTCTCTTACATCTTTTAATCCTCTCCTAGCTCCATAGGCAATACATTCCTATGTAGTAAACCTTTTACCGAATTCACAATACATTGAACAACACAATACATCGAAAACACGCACATTTGGGTTCACAACATGAAGAAATCACCAAAATTGAATTTAACGAGTTACCCTGTTGGCTTGGTATTTGCACATAAGCTATCTAAAACTCACATTAAATGTTTTTCACATTCACGATACCATAATAATTAAAACTATGAATAAACTAAAATAATTATGCACTTGCAATAAATTAGACTGACAGCTGCGTTTTTTGTTTTTTTATTGCTCCTTTCAGAACCAGGCAGCTAAGGTCTGAGACCGCATGCTGCCATGGCATTAGTGCGAATTCGATCATTCTTAACAAATACATAAAATATCATAAACACTTACTTACACTTAATAACTTAACCTAACCTAACCCTAAACTAACCTAACTTATCGAAATTTATGGGTGATTTATACGATACTTTGACTCAGTGAGTACTTTTTGAAAGGTATTGTATCGAATAAATTAAAAAAAACACACTTTAAATTTAGCACATTGCTCTTTTTTATGGCATTGCAAATTGACATTGAATTCCTGCGTGCTAAATGTATCAAAACATTATAAACAGTGCAAAATCGTACATTCACTTCAACCGTCTTATTCTTTCCTTCTTCACTAGTAATCAATCACTAGCTTGTTCATTATTGTGTTACTAGACTGACCGGTGGTACCTATCTGGATATGTTACCTAATGTTGTGGCGAACTTTATGGACGATGTGCCTTTATTGAACTATCGTGATTTTTATTACCAACATGATGGTGCACCCCCGCATTACGCCGCCTCCGTACGAGACTATTTAAGTTCTGAATACGGTGACCGCTGGATCGGTCGCGGGGGTCCCGTCGCGTGGCCGCCGCGATCACCTGATCTGACACCCTGCGACTTCTTTTTGTGGGGTGAGATAAAGCGACGCGTGTATGTAGAAGAAGCCCAAAGCCTCGAGGCATTAAAAGCTCAGATAGTGTTAGGTTTTAATGAAGTGAAAAATGAAAATGTAGTTCTCAACAAACTTAAAGAAAATATTCAAAAACGTGCAAGATTATGTTTGGAGAGAAACGGTCTGCATTTCGAACAGTTTTTAAAATACTAGTAATGTTTCTTTTCTTTTAATTAATTAATAGTTTCAACCAGTAACCAACCAAACCAGTTTAAGTAAGTGTTTATGATATTTTATAATTAAGAATGATTAAATTCACACTAATGACATGGCAGCATAGTCTCAGACCTTAGCCGGTTCCGAAAGGATCGAAAAACAACAAGGACTGTAAAGAATTGACAGGTTAGATGGCTGCATTTTGTGATATTAAGTTCTTGCATCATTGTTGTTCTGAATACAAAATAATTAATGTGGGTTTTAATCATAGTTTTAATAGTGAATACGTGAAAAACATTTAATGAGAGTTTGAGAAAGCTTATGGGCAAATACCAAGCCAAGAGTGTAACTCGAAAGACAAGTTTGGTGATTCCTACATGTTGTTAACCTAAAATGTGCGTATTTCAATTTTATTATGAATTCGGCAAAAGTTTTACTACATAAGTAGGAATGGATTACTTAAGGGAGCTAGGAGAGGATTAAAAGAGGTAAGATAAATAAAGTACTCAAGTGTTTAAAACGAATTCGTTTTACAATGCAATGTTTACGTTCAAGGTTGTAGGACGACCACTTTTAATTAGAAATTTTTATGCGAAAAATATTTCAAGGTCAAAAGTTGACCTACATTTTTTATTTCGGAAATGGGCTCTAAACACGATATTTAACTCCTATAAAAAATTCCGAAAGTACATAAAATTTCATCCTGTATAGCGCATGACAGCCTTTCTAACCTCTTTCCATGTTTCCGTGGCCTGAGGTGTGACACCACAAATTCGCTTACCGGGCGACTGCTTTAACAATTGAGTTTTGACTAATTGTATGTCGAAGAATTTAATTGTGTCTCAATGTTGTCGGTAAGTACCTCGGGCATCCGATCATGATGATACATATTTTACGATCGGTGAAGACGTTATTGATTTTTAATGTTATTACTAGCGACCACCTTAGCAGACCGAGGCAAACTACAGGAAATGCAGACCAATGCCCTACTAAAAATTCAATCCCCAAGTGGTCTCTGGGAGACCCCTAACAAAATTCTGATCTGATCTATGAATGATCAAAGAAGTTGGCTTTAGTCCAAAGTAAAAAAGAACACGTCTTAGGAGTTATGGCTGAATATACTAAAACGCCTGTGCCTTACCTGTTCGCTTAGAGGTGATTTCCATGAACCGGATGATGCGTTTAGGCCTTATTGGTAAAGAGGAAGGCAAATGTTGCGAAGGTAGGTCGCTCTAGAGTCAAAGAACATTATTGACGAGTTGTATGCAACGTAGATTTCGAGCTAAGACTTGCATGTTTACCAGGCTCCACTTGATTAGCCTTCTGCTATTTTTTTTTCATTTGTTTACGTTTTTTTAATGTGCATGTTGCCTTGCGCTCAGGAAGCATGAGAAGAATAAAAATATGCTGGATAGTGCATATTTAAGAGGTTATATCCACCTGGTTTTCATTGGCCTATTTAGTTAGGAGGACATAAATTTCACGCACTTAGCCTTTTAATTAGAGCTTTGCACTGATTCATCATAGCCTATTGCAGCCCACTGCTGGACATAGGCCACTTAGGCCGATCCTCGGCTTCTCGCATCCAGCTCCTGCCAGCCATCTTGCGCTAATCATCACTCCACTTGGCCTGAGGGCGTCCTACACTACGTTTGCCGAGACGCGCTCTTCACTCAAGATCTCGTTTACCCCATCGGTTGTCGGTTCAGCGGCTAATATGGCCAGCCCACTGCCACTTCTGTTTGCTAATCCGATTATATTATGCTATTGGATGGTTTGTTAGTTTTGTCCGGAAATCTATAAGGCCTCGCTTTTCCTTGAGTACTAGGATAAACCAATAGTTTCTCTGTTTTGACGATTTCAAGAATTCTTTATGTTAGCGTCAGTAGCCCGAGTAAATGAAGTCATTTCGGTGTAGCAGAGGCGGAATAGGCTGTGGCGTTTGGAAATATAATTTTTTTTTTGGTGGTTATCAAATCAACAAAGTTTTTATTGGTTTGCTGAATTAAATTCTTTAGATGTTCCTGGAATAGCGGCGTCGGGGTCTATTTTAATGGCAAGGGTTTCTGGGGTAGGCGTCGACTCAGAACAGGCATTCGATGGTAAAACTGATGCATTATTTGTAAAAGATGCCTGTTGACTAGGTAACGCAGGTATTCCTTTTGTCTGACCTTCCACAGCTAATCTTAGCTTCTTTCTTAATGTTTTCTGCTGCTTTTTGCTCATTGGAGTTTGTATGTCAGGAGCTGATGTTGCATCAGAGGACCCAGGTGAAGATAGTTCAGTATATCCCTTGTTATCAATTTTCCAGATTCTCCAAACTAAACGTTTGCAATTCCCACCACTGGTGCTTTTGTTTTTGTGACCCTTCCATTTTTTCGATTTAGCACCTTGATTTTGTAAGTCCATGGATGATGCTGATTTGATAGTACCAGGGGCATAAGAAGGTGTAGTTGCATCTGATGTAGAGGCGAGTTCTGCCGTTAATGCCTTTGGCATCACAGCTATAGATGTGTGGAGGTCTGTTGTGACGGCTGGTGTAGATACCGCACAAGTAGATTTAACAGAGCTCTCGAAATCTGTCATTGGGGCCTCAGATACAGACGTCTCAATGCTGTTATCCGACAGACAAATTATTTTGTCACCATTAGAAGATGTCTGTTGACAATCCATTCTGATTGCCTGATTTTTTAAAGCCAATTTTTTCTTCTTTCGCTTCAATGCTTTCCGCTGGTTTTTGCTCATCCACTTCTTATTGAATGGCTTTTTTAAAATTGACTGGTTGTGTGCGGCCATGGATGAAGCCATTTCAGGTGATGTAGTAGCGTTTAAGGCCACACAACTAGATGTGACACTACGTCTAGACGTAGAGAGGTTTTGAACCACAGAAACCGATAAAGAGAGATTTGTGGTCGCTGAAGCAGATTTATTAAAATCTGTAGAAGTGACTGGGACAACAGATGTCGCTGGTGTGGATTCAACAGAAGTCTTAGGAGCAAGAGATGTCGTTAATGCTGAAGCATCAGGGTTAGTAGTTGTCTCAAAGCTGGCTTCTAATTTTAAATCGACATTAACAAACGAAGAAGCCCGTGCAGGCAGGTCTTCATCAGCCAATTTCGGATTCTTTCGTCTCATTGATCTCCGCGTTTTGCCTTTTTTTTTCTTGTCAATAGATGTACCAGGTTGCACGCCACCGGACGCTGAAGTATCAAAGTATCCATCAAGTAAAGATTGATCAATCACATTATCCTTCTGGTTCTTACCAACTGGATCTTTGGCGATCTGACTACTGAGGTCTTCAGATTGTCCTTTTGGCAAGTCATTCAAATCAGCTTGGGTTAGTGAAGCTGGTGTGGGTTTCACCGGGGCTGATGTAGAGGTTTTGGGGGCTGATAACTCTGATTGAGGAGTATCAAGTTCTATAAATGTGTCTGGGGCCATAGAAGCCGATATTGATGTAGCTGTCCTTTCAGGGGTTTCTGATGTAATCACTGTTGCGTCTGAGGCCACCAGTGTTGAAATTTCTGGGGTCGCCGAATTTCTATCGCCCGCAGCCTCGGAACTCGGCACCAACGACGAATCGATATTGGACCCGAGCCCTGAGTGCGCCATTGTGTATTTCTGAAAAAGTGTATAATACCCGTCAAAAACAATCACCGATCTCTATACAGAGACTTGGTTAATTTCATTCTTCTATGACGTTTTTTCGGTGTGCATAGAAATACCAGAGATAAAATTCAGGAATATTGTCTTTTAGTGAATGACAGAAACAACCATTCAAAAAAGTCACCAAAGTCTCTTTCTAAAGTTCTGTGTCTATGATATCTTGACGGCTATTATACCTTTATTGGTATTTTTACTTGAGCTTCCCAACCGACTTAGGAGGATAAAAATAAAGTTGTACTAACCTTTCGCACTTGATCCAGTCCAACGCTAAGGAATCTTTCACAGAGACCTTTCTCCTGTTCACTGTCTGCATTGCTGACTACAGTTTTGAACTGAAAATAGAAAATCAAGTTTACATTATCAACTAAAGGCACTGAACAATATTATCGATATGTAACAGTATGGTTGTAAATATCTTTTGTTTTAATTCCATCAATTTCAAATCGCTGTGTTATAACAATCTAAGTTATATAACACCCAGCTTACCCTTCGAACTTCGTATCGCCTCAGAATAATATAATTTGATTAAGACGTCTTAAATGTCATTGGCATCAAACATGGCGTTTTTCTTTACCAAATTACCTTGCCGTAAACAAATAATGTGCAATATCAAAATAATGCGCCCGTATATTGAGTTAATAACTATCCTATCTTTCAAGTTGGATCAAACTGCACACAGTGTACAAAATTTGATTAAAATCGGTTCAGTAGTTTAGGAGTCCATCGCGGACAAACAACGTGACACGTAATTTTTATATATAAAGATAAATGTATTTAGTGTTGAAACTATAGTCCATTTTATATAAAACTAGCTGTTGCCCGCGACTTCGTCCGCGTCAATTTCTGTTATTATGAACGCGATTATTTTGGCAACATTTTTCACTGAAGCTTCGCTCCTATTGGTCGCAGCGTGATGTTATATAGCCTAAAGCCTTCCTCAATAAATGGACTATCCAACTCAAAAATATTTTTTCAATGCGAACCAGTATTTGCGCGTTCAAACAAACAAACTCTTGAGCTTTATAATATTAGTATAGATGATCCCTGTGGCAGCAGAATTTGCCCAAATCTGACCTTTATTTCCATAACAATATGATTCATCTGTTTTATATACTCGTAGTTTAAAACAATAAAGCTATTGAATCTTATGGTGACACTTTGAAACGCATAATGTTTATTGTACTAAGTTCAATTGATATACATCATATGGCATACAAATTAATAAGCATAATAGTGTTAAGTAAAATTATTATTACGCATAAACATAAAAACGCAGATTTGTAGAAAAGCATAATAATAAAAGTCAGAATCATATAAATACTATATTTTCATTTGCCATAATTTTATAAAGCATACCGTGAAACGCAGATTTTAATTATGCATAAATGACCATATTCATAATTTTGTCTGACATACTTTTATAAAGCATAACTCAGTGAAGCCATACATTTATAAAACATACGAGTATCTATAAATATCCATAAATTTAATGTTTACTTTATGTTATACCTAAGTAATTGTTTTTTATTCGACACAGCGAAGTATTTTTAATGATAAAATTGTATATAAATTTCGAAGTAAGGAAATCAATATAAATCCCTCAACCCCCAGGCGGCACGCGCGTGCCGCGATAAAAATTGATTTCAATTGTGTCTGGAATAACTCACGATCGAGGGATTAATACGAAGTACAAGTTTTACAAGTCCCAGCTCCATACAATTTTTTTTTCGTAAAAATTTGAAAATTTGTCCTTCTCTTTTTGATTGCTATGTATTTTGGAGATTTGTGAAAAAGATAATTAAGTGTTATTTTAGCGCACCTCCTTTGCGACACCCGGACCTAAAAATTCGTTTATGCATAGAAATGTATGATTTCTAAATTATGGTAAATGAGTGTTATTCCTTAGGAGCTTAGGGTTTTTGCCGGTTATTCTTTTTAAATATTTTTTTTAATATTATGGTCACCAAAAATTATGCCTTTCATTACTTATGATTATCAAAATTATGCCTATCTATGATTATGCCTTACAGGTTTCGGCCATATGGTATTATGCGTAATGAAGTTATGCTTTAATGGCTTATGGCAAGTGACTAATATGGCGAGTAGTATTATGAATTGTCAAGTTATGGCGAAAAACGTTATGCGTTTCAATAGGTAACCGAATCTTATTGCTATTGATTTTAAGGTCAGTTTCAACTTTGATTACAATTCAATTGATTAATGATACATCGATTATAAATTACTCACTATATCGCTGATTATCTTCAGTTCGTCTTCGAGTGCTTGGGCCAGGGGTGGAGGCAGCTTGTAAAGATCCTCATTCTGATGCTCCAACTTCTTCAACTTCTTTTGTTCTGAAATATTTACATAGTTAAATCGTACAGGGCGACTTCCTAACGAGTTTTCAGAGATTATATAAAATATTTATTTATGACAACTCTTATTGTTGTACTATGGGCGTACAGATTTGTAAAGTAATTTGAAGAATATTATACCTCACACAAACTTTAAATGGGATGTAGAGGGGCAAACCACCATCACGCGGTGCATCCTGCTGGACGACGAACGAGGCTCTGGCGATCGACCGACCGATGGCGGTATAACCGTATAACCACCCAAACTCAAGACGTAGTTAAATATAGCAGGCCGGTACAGGCAGCAGCGTCACCGGTGCGAGAAGCTACGCCCTACGATCGCCAACCCGTCTGCCCAGCGTGGCGATTATGGGCATAACCTCCAATACAGTCGCAAAATAAGCCACGGCGCCCAGTTCCCGGCGGTCCCACTATTCCTGTTCATGGTGGCGACTGGCGACTACGGTCATGGCGGGACGGGGGGTGCAAAGAATCTCCGGGTTACGGTAGGCCACCAAAAACAATTGACGCTGGCGACGTACAACGGGCGCACGTTACGGCTAGACTCGCATCTGGCTCAACTTGAGAGGTTGGGAAGATTAGGTGGCATATCCTAGGGCTATGTGAAGTCCGAAGAGAGGGGGAGAACACCATAACCCTCGAATCGGGTCACCTAATGTACTTCCGTGATAGAGAAAAACAATCTCAAGGTGGCGTTGGGTTTCTGGTAAATAAGTCCCTTTCTGACAACGTTGTGGAAGTGTCCAGTGTATCGAATAGGGTAGCGTATCTTATTTATTAAGCTCACCGAAAGGTATAGCCTCAAGGTGGTTCAAGCGTACGCACCGACCTCGAAACACTCGGACGAAGAGGTGGAGGATATGTTTGATGACATATCGAAGGCCCTCCACTTCACCACTAAGACTCACTACAGCGTTGTTATAGGGGACTTCAACGCTAAAGTGAGAGTACAGAATTGCAACGAATCGGTAGTAGGATCCCATGGATTTGGATGCAGAAACCATAGGGGGCAAATGCTTGACAATTTCCTCGAACGGGAGTGGCTCTTCTTGATGAACTCTTTTTTCATGAAACAGCCCCAAAGGAAGTGGACGTGGCAAAGTCCCGACACTATGACGAAAAATGAGATTGGACTTCATCATGACCAACAAAAAGCATATATTCAGAGACGTCTCCGTGATCAACAGGTTTAATACCGCAAGCGATCACCGACTCGTTCGAGGCTCTCTGAATATTGATTTTAAGGCTGAACGTGTCCGTCTGATGAAGTCAAGGCTCCGACCTACTTTGCTCCAAACCATGATAGGATCTAAAACGTTCCAGTCAAACCTGGAAAACTGACTGGCTGTCGTGGAAACCACAACAGACGTGAACCAGAATCTCGAAAATGTGGTTCGGATCCTCAGGGAAGAAGGTACGAGATTTTGTGAAATGCAGCGTAAGGGCAGGAAGTCAAAGCTTTCGGAAAGGACTTTAGGGCTAATGAAGGAACGACGTGAAAACCCACCCGTTACTTCGTCGGGAAAGCGGGCTCTAAACCAAGAGATCAGAAAGCTCGTACGACACGACCTACTTTGCTCCAAACCATGATAGGATCTAAAACGATCCAGTCAAACCTGGAAAACCGACTGGCTGTCGTGGAAACCACAACAGACGTGAACCAGAACCTCGAAAATGTGGTTCGGATCCTCAGGGAAGAAGGTACGAGATTTTGTGAAATGCAGCGTAAGGGCAGCAAGTCAAAGCTTTCGGAAAGGACTTTAGGGCTAGTGAAGGAACGACGTGAAAACCCACCCGTTACTTCGTCGGGAAAGCGGGCTCTAAACCAAGAGATCAGAAAGCTCGTACGACATGACCTACGTTGCTCCAATACTATTTCGATTGAAAGAGCGATCGAGCAAGATCTGGAGTTGAAAGTGTTCGTACAATCTCTTGGAAGAAGCCAACTGTGACCTGACGAAACTGACCACAGCAAGTGGAGAACTCATTGCTTCGAGGCCAGCAGTCCTTTACGAAGTAGAACGCTTCTATGGCCGGTTATACGCTTTGCATGCATCTCGACCTGATCCCGAAAATGAGGACCCTAGAGCCGCGTTAACACGCCACTACACTCAAGACCTGCCAGAAGTCAGCATTGACGAAATCGAGATGGCTCTTAAACAGCTGAAAAATGGAAAAGCCCCTGGAGAGGATGGCGTTACAACAGAGGTTACACAGGAGCTTCAAAAGCTTTTTAACGCTGTCCTGTTTGAAGGGAGAACTCCGGAGGCGTGGACAAAGAGTGTGGTCGTCCTGTTCTTCAAAAAGGGAGATAAGACCCTGCTGAAGAAATATCGACCCCTTCTAAGCCACGTCTATAAGCTCTTTTCAAGAGTCGTCACGAACCGCCTTGCGTGAAGACTCGACGAATTCCAACCACCGGAACAGGCTGGATTTCGGAGCGGATACGGCACCATAGACCACATCCATACAGTGCGGCAGATTATACAGAAGACCGAAAAGTATAATCAGCCCCTGTGTCTAGCATTCGTGGACTATGAGAAAGCCTTTGACTTGATCGAGATCTGGTCCGTTTTGGAGTCCCTGCAGCGTTGCCAAGTAGATTGGCGGTACGTCCAAGTGATGAAATGTCTCTACGAAGCCGCCACCATGTCCGTCCAAGTACAGAATCAGCAAACAAAACCTATACCGTTGCATCGAGGAGTGAGACAAGGGGACGTCATTTCCCCGAAATTGTTCACAAGTGCAATGGAGGATATGTTCAAGACGCTGCACTGGAAAGGACGAGGCATCAACATTAATGGCGAATACATCTCTCACTTGCGATTTGTAGACGACATCGTCATAATGGCAGAAACTACAGGACCTACAACAGATGCTGATTGACCTGGCTGACTCTTATGTACGCATCGGCTTGCGAATGCGGATGAACCTGGATAAAACCAAGGTTATGTTCAATGAACATGTACTACCGCAACCGATTGCGATGCACGGGCCGTCCTCGAAGTTTTTAAAAAATACGTGTACCTTGGGCAGACATTGCAGTTAGGTAGAAACAACTTTGAGGATGAGGTGAACAGAAGAATTCAGTTGGGTTGGGCAGCATTTGGGAAACTACGTCGAGTCTTCTCATCGTCAATCCCACAATGCCTCAAGACGAGTCTTCAGAAGAAAGAATCAGTGCGTCTTACCCGTCATGACATACGGAGCCGAAACGTGGACACTGACGGTATGGCTAGTAAGTTCAAAGTCACTCTGCTGGCTATGGAAAGAGCTTTGCTCGGAGTTTCTCTTAGGAAAGGCTCGGAGCTTATCGGAGGTTAAATCAGAAATGAGGCGATCCGGCAGAGAACTAAGTTACCGACATAGCCCGCTGGATTAGCAAGCTGAAGTGGCAGTGGGCCGGCCATATTAGCCGCAGAACCGACATCGATGGGGTAAACGAGTTCTTGAGTGGACCGCGTTGCGGCAAACGTAATGTAGGAAGCCCTCAGGCCAGGTGGAGTGATGGTTTGCGCAAGGTGGCTGGCAGGAGCACGATGTGAGAAGCCGAGGATCGACCTAAGTGGTGTGCATTTGGAGAGGCCATGCAGTGGACTGCAATAGGTTGATGATGATGAAACTTTAAATAATTGTTTGCTTACCTTTGAATATTAGCTTTTCTGAAAAGAAAGAAACAAAAAATTATAATATCACCAAGAATTTTAATAAGCCACTTTTTTTTACATTAGTGTCAAATATCTTGGGACAAGACATTATGGCAAATCTGAGAAAACGTAGAAAAAAAACTTTCTAAACATATAAAAAATCTTAAAATTAATCCGTTTCGTATATTAAAAAAGCCAAGTTTCAGTTTCTCTGGAATGTAGTACTTTAATCTTGACTTGAAACGAAACTAAATGAATAGAATAGGAATAGCAAAACAAAGGTTACCCGGATAAATTATTCCGTAAATTTGTATATACAGTGTAGTCCGTTTAGTACGACTTCGCATTTAACAACCAACCGTTTTTAGCGCCGTAAACAAAGGCACATGTTTGGTTTTTATAGGAGCCACTATGAAAGTACATCCGTTTATTACGACTCCGCTTACAGCGACCGACTGCTTTTAACAACGGAATTACACATAAAATTGTCCGGTTACAACAAAGTCTATAGTTGACGAGTTTACAAATAAATTGTAAGTAAGAAACTATCTTCACCCCGCGCACCCCCTTTGCCTGCACGTCGCTGATTCGAATGCGAAAGCTTATTTACGGCAGCAATTTGTGAGTGATGACTGATTACGCGTACAAAAGTTCTCCATTGAAGAATAAAGTGTTATAATTAACAACGTTTAGAAGCTGGCGAGTCTAATGTAACGATTGCAAAGCAATTCGGTGTAAACCATTCGACAATATCCGCAATTAAGAAAAATAACCCCAAGATAGAACTTTTGTCCAATGCAATGTCTTAAAACCTAAACGCGTGAGGTCGTCCTCTCAAGAACAAGTTGACTTGGCACTTTTGCAATGGTTTAAGCTGCAAAGTAATCAAGGAATACTCTATGCTGTAAACGGGCCTATGCTGCTTTTTTTTAATAAAAAATACATCCAAAATTGTCAGTTCGTTTAGTATAACTTTCGGTTAGTACGACGACGTAATATCACCGATCCCTTGGCCGTCGTTATAACCGGATTCTACTGTACTATTTCTTAACTACCCTAACGATATTACATGAGTGATACATAAATTACATACTTGCAGTAGGAATTCTCGCCAGTTTCGCCATAGGATCAGGCAGGCGGGGTAGCACAGGATTCTGGCTGTTGCCTGGTTTATTCTTTCCTGACGCTGATTGGTTCTTGCCAACTGGTTTATTCTTGCCGACAGCTGGTTGATTCTTGCCGACAGCTGATTTTTTCGTGCTTACAGCTGGCTGATTCTTGATATCTGCTGGTTGTACCTGGCCCGATATTGGTTGTGTATTTTTATTTACTTGCGGGCTTGGCATATCTTTCTTTACGCCTTCTATTTTCACGTCAGAATCTGTATGTGAGAATTTCAAGAGGAATATTAGAAATCATTAGGAACAATTAAACAAAAAAGCAATTTATGTTGGGATTTTTTCTTTAGTCAAAGTGCAACTTATTGAAGAAGAAAAAAACAAATAGTATTTGACATAACCATTCCTTAGATCAGCAACATCTAACATTTAGTTCCAAAAATATTGGTAGTTCCTGTGCTTCAAACTTTAAAGTATTAGGATATCCAAGCTCTCTATTCTTGCATATAATAACGTTTTCAGAAGTCATCAAACCATAAAATTTCGGTTCCGGACCGATTACTGATATACGGACCTAAACATTGTGTTATCTCGTACAGAGCGGCATATGAGGCTAAAAACATCTTATGTAATTGATATAGTTACGATTTTCCAACAAAAACATATCAGATGTGCAGGTATAGGGTAAATGAATCTGATAATATTGGAGGTCGCACAATAGCAGTGTTAGTGCTGCCAGTGGCGGATTAAGGATCTTCTTTGGCAGGGGCTTGTCTTGGTAGTGAGTAACCGGAATTAAATTAACCCCCTGGATCCGCTACTGATTGCTACAATGATGTCCATGGACATTTAATGCCAAAAGGTATTATTTCCAAGGATTCGTGATTTCTATCTCGTGTGGATTTGCATACCCTTCAGCTTTGCTAAGATCGGCGCAAACTGAAACTGGCAATGCTGTATTCATGCAATAAGATTGTCGGTTTTATCTTGCCTAGGAGCCAAGACTTTGACGAAGTCATGCCGTTCTTTAGACCGTGACGACGGATCTCTGGCCTTTAAAATGACATTCGACAGTCTTGACTTGTCAGGTCTTTGAAGCCGGTTCCAACTAGCGGAGTAGTACTGGCGAGTACAGACCCGATTGTTAGAGCAGAACTACAATACTTTTTATATAGGAAGAAAGCTTTCATCCTTCCTCAGTGTCTCATGCAGAGTTATGAGGATCTCGTCCTGTGTTAAGTAACTCTACCCACAAGGGTTAGTCAGTAGAGTTCCCCGACGATACAGATGGGCACTATCCATGTCCTTTAGTTTCGCAGTCCCACTTTGAAGTCAGCTCCAGCAAACGGGATAGTACTGGCGAGTACAGGCAATATTTTTAGCGCAGAACCGCAATACTATTTATTGCAAAGAAAGAATACTTTTATCTTTCCTTAGTGAGGTTTACTGCAGAGTAATATGGACCCGATCTAACGAAATTTATCCACTAGTCAGCAGAGTTCGCGGATGATAGAGGTCCTTCGATGCCCTTCAGTGACTCGGAACTATAGGTTAGCTCCCCAGGCGTGTTTGCCGCATCATCCGCAGCTTCAGCACTGGTTTTGTATTGCTTATGCAGCGAGCGCCACCAGGATTTAGGTGAAGATGATTTCCGACGTGCGAGAACGCAAATAACAGCCCTCATTGTGCGGACACGCCACTCAGTAAACCGAAGACCAATAGGGAGCGGCAATCGAAAATCAGTACGCTTTCACACGTCCCAATATTTAAACCTCTCTCTGCTACGGAATAAATGTGAACCAAATCAAGGGCGTTCTGCAGCGCTCATTTCATGGACTGCGACACTAGCCTCTTGCCACGTCTACCTGCTTCAACATGCGAAATATAACCATTATGACGGATAAATGCCGCTATTCTGCAATGTTGCATATATTGAAAACTGTATCTTCAGACGCCATGCACGCATTTATACCCATATAAAAATAAAGACAATCGAAGGTAATTAAAGCAGCGTTGTGGATTCACCTAGGTAAAACACCAGATCAGACATTCACTAAGGTTTTTAAGCTGCTTCGTGACGATTTTAGTAAAATCAGAAGCATTCTACTGCTTGACCGTAGCTCTGTACTTTGCTGGCTTACTGGCTGTCTGTCTCGGTCGTTCACCACGGTATAAAGAATTAATAAAATACGCTTTAACACAAACCAACTTGGATTTAGCCGTCTTCAATAAAAGCACTTATGTAGTCCTTTTTAAGCGCTGTGTAATAAATATTTTCTTTATAACAAGTCACACATATTTATATTTAAAGATAAAATGTTGACTATTAAATATTTAATAACATGGAGAAATTGAAATTACCTTTGACTCCACATTCCTAGATCCAAATTAACGTGCTTTTACGGTTATAAGAAGATTTTTTTATCGCCATTTTACGACTTCATCTTTTGACAGAAGCCAGGACCAACAACTTTACGTACCTACCGAAGTAAGGCTATAATTTACGCCTCCCTCCCCGACTCGAGCCAATTTAGAAAAGATCGCTTCCTAATATTGATCCGACCGGGAATCGAACCCGGGATTTATGCCTTGTTAGACAGACTTTCGCACCACTAAATGAAAATGTTGGTCATATTGGTTATTTAATTGTAAAATTAGGTAAAAAAAATAGTCCAGTTTTATAATCTCGAAGATTCTGGAAATTAAATAATAACCAATAACAGGTGTGCATATTGTCATTTTTAACTTTGATCATTGAAGAATGATCAAAGTATATGACAACTAAATCAAATAAAATATGAGAATAATGATTACCTTTTTCCTCCCCTTTTGTCTTGATTTCTGGTGGTATCTGTTCAACTACGAGGTTGCAAAAATGGCGATGCTCGGACTGCGGAAACTTCGCCCCATATATGGCGACCATTTGCGGCACTGATACTCCAAGTCTCTCAACCAAAAGAATCTCCAAACGCGACCGCACTGATTGTCTAAGGTACTTAAAATAATGTTTTTTCATAATATCAGGATGAGCTTTCGAAATTGCAGACGCAATTTCAACAGACGCCTTATGCCTCGCAATGGAGTCCTGTTTGATAGACGGTAGCAGAGATTTTTTAGGTTTGGTAAATGCTTTTTTGTTTGGTTTCTTGGCCCATTTATTCGGATAATTAGTCTCACCCTGATGGTGGAATGGTGGAGGTGTACTCTTTATTGGTTGATGTTTACCAAAAGAAGAGCCAGGCATTTCTTTTTCATGTATCTGATTTCTTCCAAGAACTGGCTTGTCTTTAACAGGCGCACGGCGCTGGTCACCGTAAGGTTTATTTGTTTTCTCATTCTCTCCTACATCTGGTTTCTTCCAACTATATTGCGATCGAGACCTTCCAGCACCAGAAGTCGTATCGGGGTTGTACCAACTAGTTTGAGCTGGATTTCTCCAATCACATTTTGATTCGCTTTGAGACGCTATCTTTTCCATATGTTCACGATAATTTGATTTTAAGTCCTGTGAACGAGCCACTTGGGATTTGTCCTCAAACGAATTCGAATCAGAGAATCTACGACCTGTTTCCCGCTGGAAAGTCGGATTGTATTTTGTTCCTGAATTCCACGGGTTCTGAGAAGGAGCACTCGGATTTGACTGTTTATTGGACAACTGTGCGGTGACAGGGTCATTGTTATAGTATTGTTCAAACTTTTTGTTGTTCCCGTAATTTTTTGAAGTATATGAATCGTTCCGGTTACTGCTATCGTAAGTTTGAGTAGTGTTATATTCGTCGCGATTATACGTGCTTGAACTTTTGTCATATGCATCACGGTTGTATACTTCAATTCTTAGTCGTTTGGGGCTAAATCCGCCTCTATCCTGAGATCTGTCACGTTTGTTGCGGGGAGATCTGCTGCGTCGTCTCGATGTACCGACATCACTACCACCACGTCCGGTCCATTCTGACTGTCTGGTGTCAGGTTTATAAGTATAATCATTACTGTGGCTGTGAGAGTCATCCTCATGATCCAGCTGCAACTGAACCCGACGGTCAGGACCAGACCTCGACTGATCTTGTTGACCAGAATACGGGGTATACTGGGCAGCTAATGATGGGTACTGTTGCATTTGACCAGTGTAGTCCATCATAGGGTTCTGTGGAAAATGCTGCAAAACATGATGAAATTACACTTCAGATAACGATAGATTCGTTATCTCTTAAAGGTGCAATCTGATGTACATATTTATGTTATGAGAAAGGCTCAAAACACCCCTAAAAAATACCGTATTACATGTTGTCTATTAACTCCATAGGATTATTCTATGAGAAATATAAGCCTTTAGAAGTTAAGCAACATATATATTTTACTAGTTATTGTCAAACATTATTAAGATAGGACTGTTGCTATCTGTAATGTTTAGTAAATTGACACTTTGTTTACACTTCTGCAACACATTAGTTGACTTTCCTTGAAAGAATAGTTAACTAATGATATAATACAGCAATAAGATCACACAGTTGTGGCTGATAAAATAACCAAAATCATTTAAAACATAAATAACTGTGAATAAATCACATTATTGTTCTGATCCCAAAGTGAGTAACTATTTAAAGCACTCGTATTGTGGAAATGGGATACAGCAAAGGTACCACAAACACCCAGACCCGAGAAAATGCAGGAAAACCCTTTTTTTCTACACTGACCTTGAAAACTGTTGTGTACGCCACTCCATTACGGAAGTCGATTTGATTCTTCTATCAACCACAATGAAATGTTTAGACAGAAAATTACATTTCCGTCACAAACCAAAAATTTATTTCTCAATCACGTCGGAACAGTGGACTGGTCAATATGGAATATGGCACGCTAACAAATTATTTAGCTGGCTAGAATAGCCACACAGGTTTCTTTTAATCCTGTAAAAATAGGCGGCTCCGATGGGATACTACGCAAAAAAAAAACGAAACGAACGCTCATTACAATACTTCCAATACCTTTAAACAGTTTGTCTTATGACCATGACTTTCATATTGAGCCAAAAAGCAACAAAAAGATATTTAAAAAAAGCATTCCTTTAGATCCTTTTTTTCTGCTCTCAATATGATACTTCCAGCAGCGTTTCAGTTTATTGTCCGCAAAGAGAATGTTTCCAGCGGCACTACAATAGTTATATTGCGTTCGTATGAAACCCCTCTAAGATGTCTGATCTTGCCCAAATGGAGCCCGAACGTGTACCGGCAAGCCTCAGCGTCTCCGACTCCAGCGGCGCTACCACTTGTGTTTGCCGTTTGGTAGGGTGCCATTTGCACTTCATACTGGCCCAGGGCAAGATCCCCTTGGTATGGTACCCGTCTCGAGCGAAACTGAGAGCTTCGCGAAGCGGCGGACCTAGGCTGAGCGCCTTCAGTGCGAATATCTGCTAGGTTAAAGCCTATGAGGCCCTCCTCCGCTACGTGACGCCCGCCCCAGGCGGGGTCCGTTGAGGAGATGCGGAGCCGCCACGGACACCTTGATGCCAGTTTTGTTATGACGGTGCATGAGTACAATCATGATAATTTTAGGCAATGAAGTACTTATTATTTCATTATCTAGCCAGCCTAGGTCCCGAGCGTCCGTCGCTGACTCCGCAGCATCCGCTGAGCGCGACAAAAGATCCGCGCTACCCGCTTCACGTAGCGGAGGCCCTAAGGCTTTCAGTGATAGATCCATACAAAAAAGGGTACAGTTTGTTCACCAATCGCAAAGGATAACATCATCACATAAGCTGATAGCTCAATGCTGGACATGTTCCTCACTAACAGGAGGAACTAAGCATGATCTCCACGCTTGGCGGCGGGTAAAGGACCGCAGTTCACCCTGAAACCTCAAGACTATGTGAGCTTGTAACCAATGCGATGGGCTGACAACCAAGTTTTGGGAAAGGATTAGATGATTCTTCATATAATCCTTTCCCAAAACATGGTGTTCACATGAAGCGACCTACACTCAGCATTGCATTATCAATAATTAAGGAAGAGTTTAGCCTATGGTGGCGAGAGCAGCTGCTGCAGCTGCCCATCATCCAAGAGTATACTTTGAATAAATGAATGAATGAATACTCTTTATTGCACATCACAAAGAAATTACAAAAATTGATTCTTACATTAAAATGTACAACTTAGGCGGTCTTATCGCCGTCAGCGATCTCTTCCAGACAACCTTTACAGGAAAAACTATAAAGAAAGGGGAAGGTGGTGCTAAGTACTTAAGGCAACATGTAAAATTAATAATAGAACTTATTTTAATAATCATGGATGTTAGACAACAAAAACTTATTATTACCTACATGAGCATACATAATATAAAATTAACTTAAATACAACACAACTACATAAATAAATAATAAAATATAAATACATATTTTAACAAAATACACTACATAAACTTAGATACATACTTGATATGAGCAAGAAACTGTCGTGTCTAGGTGACCAGAAACGATTAATGTGACAAAAGTTGTTTTAATCAAAGCGCTAGAAAATACGTTTTGAGCCTGCTTTTGAAAATTGCTAACAACTAAGATTGTCTGACAGTCAGTGGTAGGGAGTTCCACAAGCGAATGGACTGTACAGTGAATGAGTGAGAAATACTACAGTTGTATCTTACGATACCAATATAAAAGAAAAGAAAATAAATGTGGATATCACATACATTGTTCTAATCCCAAATTTAGTAACTATTTAAATCACTTGTATTGTGGAAATCAAAAACTGCCCAAAATCTAAAAAATGTAGACAAACCCTTTTTTTCTAAATTCAGGGAATCGAAAACAGGACCTCGAAGCGTTATCTTGCAAACCGGCGTATACGCCACTCAGCCAAGAATATGACGAGTAGTGGTGCTGTACTATTTTAACACGTATGCATAACCGAGTGTAGATCGCATCATCTTCTCACAAAGCCTCTATCAGACTACCCTTCGAGGATTGTTTGTTTGTTTGTTTGTTTAGTCTGGGCTTTGTCCGCACTTAGCCTCTTTGTTGGGCCATTGTACGTGTTCCCCGCCTTCTACTCCAACCATCCCAGGTGATTCCAGAAAGCTAGAATCTTTCCCGGGTTTCCACTGATTTCTGAAACCGATGTTGATGATTGGAGGAAGGATGCCCGTTCCGCGGCCACACTGTTACACTCAGTGAGTACATGTTGTGGCGTTTCGTCTGCCTCCATGCATCCTCTGCATAGGGGGCTGTTTGTGACACCTAGGGTAAATAGGTGCTTGTTTAGGGGACAGTGACCCTTCGAGGATATTCTGGTGTCTGAGTTTTCCAAGTCACATATGACAGACCTCAGATGTAACTTGTTTTTATGAATGCCATTTTGCGACAGAAGCCAGGACCAACGGCTTAACGTGCCTTGCGAAGCACAACTGTAACCTCTCACACACCTCCAGGAGACCAAAAACCAACCCAACTTGGAAAGATTGTTTCCTAAATTGACCCAACCAGAAACCGAATGCAGGACCCTAGTGTAGTAGGTTGCGATCCAACACCAAACAGGTCAAGTTTTTAAACCGCGAATAGGTAGTCCCTTGCATTAGCCCCAGTATCTGAGACAGTAGATATACAATAGTATGAATATTAACCACTTGTAAGCTGGTAATTCCAGACACAATAGAAATCAATTGTCATATGGGCTCAGATCTGTGACTAAGCAGCCAACCGGTTAATGTCATGTTGTATTCTATTCTATTTTTGTAAATATTTTACAACTGACTCTGTATCCCGTCTTCAAAGATTATTGGATGGCAAAATATTTTCGAAATTGTTTCTAAGGTGATTTGTCCATCCCATTGATGCAGCTTTTTTTTTTTTTGATGAATTTACCTATCTGACAGACTTGAGGTTAATCATATGATTGCAGAACTTACCGGTCCTTGGGGCATGTACATGCCTCCCATATTCATATTCCCCATGTATGGCATCATCATCGGCATAGCCAGCTGTGGGTTGGCAAACTGTTGATCGTGCATCTGATTCGGATACTGTGCCTGTTGATAATTCATTTGAGGAGGGTAGTCAGATTGTTGATTGTAACAACTTTGAACGTCGGAACTCTGAGTCTCATAATTATTATATGACTGATGAAATTGTTTAGGCATCTGTAACAGAAGTGTCTTACATATAACACTTGAATATTACATATTATAACACTTAAATATTATCTGATAACCGATCTGATCATGTACAATGACCTAATAGAGTGGCTAAGTGTGGACAAAGCCCTGATAAACAAAAAATAAAATAAATTTCAAATGTATGGTTTAATACAACACACAGGTCTAGCGCTTGTAAGCCAGGTGGATTTACTGTTAAATGACGAAAAGCATGAGATCCTTGATTACTAGATCACAAAACAGACCTTTTTCTCTCGAACGTCCTCCACAGATAGTTTCCTACCCTCCACGAACAACCCGTTGATATGACGAGCCAGAATCGCAGCGTCTTCTTCTGCAGGCAAACCAACCGTAACTTTCTGGCTATTGCGACCGTCGCTTTCCAATTTGTCCAAAATCACTTCGTCGAAGCCACATTTAGCAATTAGCGATTTTACGTCCGCATACCGCATCTACAAACAATTAGGAGTAAAATAATACCTATCCATCTAATTTTATATAAGTACTTAAATAAATCGAATTTATGGCGTCATACATGTGGCGGTAAATTATGTATTATTAACAACATAATTCCGTATTAGATCAAGTTATTGTTATTCAAATCTATGAGAAATTTGGAGATAAAATATCGTGGCGTAAGTAATTTAGAGCTGTAACCAGTGTTGCCAATATGGAAATCCAAAATTATCGCAAATCACACATAAAATTATCGTATTTTTATCGCGTACATTTATTCATGTAAGTAAATGAAAAAGTTAAGTTATTTATAGGATTACCAGGTACATACCTATTATTTTGAGTATGTTAAAAGAAAAAGAATGTAAAGAATAACTATGTATGGCATGTCTAAAATATTATTATTAAAAAAAACCTAAATTTGTATAACTAAATCTATGTTTTCATCCTCGCGTTCATTTTTTTCTGAACCATAATTATGTATTTACAAGTGTCATGCAGCGGTTCAGCATGGCCTTTTTGGGCTTAAAATCAACACAGCATGTATTGCCAGATCGAATAGCTTTGTCTGCGAGTAAAACTCCATTTACATACAAAATATATGAGAGTTATACACCAAGAATCGAGTTCCCTTTCATCCCCTTCCCTTCCCTCCTCCCATCCCTTCCCTTTTACGCTCACATCTTTGCACTTCGCATTAAGTTTTCAATAATATCGTAATCTTTCAAAAATTATCGTATAAAACAGTACAATTATGGTGCGATACCCTGTTATTATTTTATATCGTATAAAGCATAGAACTATCGTATATTTACGATAATTATCGCATAGTTGGCAACACTGGCTGTAACAAACCGTATGTATTCGGTACTGAGTAACGGGTACTCCGTGTAGTACCGAGTAACGAATCGTTACTCACGAATGCATTTCGTTACTCGCATTTTCCGTATTAGGTCGCAAAAGTATCAGTGATGCGTGTGTTGTAACGTTTGCTGATCGTATGTTATATGAATTCGTGCCTAAATTGGTTATTTGAAAAAAAACAAGACAAAATGCACCTTAATTTTGTAATTTAGATGTATTTTATCTACATATTACGATTGATGCGACTTCGTGATATCATACTTTATGTATGATATCTCGTTCTCGTACGGAATACTACTCGATTTGTTGTTCCGCACTGTGTTATTAATGAGGTATCAAAAGAAACGAGTAACGTAACGATAAGAAAGTAACGAGTACTCTTTGTCAAAGTAACGAGTTCATACGGGTACGCAATATTTCGTTACTTTTACACCTCTGAGTAATATTAACTAAATATGTAAATCAAATTTTATTTAGCATCACGAAAAACACCCAATTTTTTTTTTTTACTTCTGGCTTCTATGACCGTTCATTCGGTCATAATTTCGCCAAAGTCGGGTTTACCGGGTCACGGGGTCATATAAAATTACATGAAGCAATAGAACAGTCTCAACCTATTCACTTATATTGCAGACAACACAAATATATTAATATAATAGGAATAGACAAAAACTCTTATAGATATTAATTAAAATTTAATATTTGACAGCTTTTTTTATTTGTTTTTTTTTAATTTATTGTTTGTTCCTTTCGCAATCGGCTAAGGTCTGAGACGATCGCCATCCTGCCAAGCCATGACATTCGTAATAAATTAAAAAAAGAATTACTTAAACACAATTTGTGTTTAATTATTTCTTTAATTTATTACGCACATTACCTAAACATAAACTAACCTAACCCTAACTTATTAAAAATGTATTAGTTAATACTTTTCAAAGATCACAGGAGTTTCACGTGAGAACGTGGATCCGAGTCAAAAAGGAACGCCTTTCATTTTTTCTCACTTTTATTTGAGCTACGAGATAACATACTTACCGAAACATATTATAACAATACTATAATAAATGGCGTATGATAATTTCGCATTAATTCAGAAACAAAGTCCATCTTTCTCTTTATAAAAATAAAGTGGTGCCATTATTTTAATAATAATGATTATGATTGTGTCATTCATTGTGTAGAATAAATCAAATAAAAAAGGCATTCTCGCGTAAAACTATTGGTAGATAGAATAGAAGTGGTAGTGAATATAGAAGATATTCACTACCACTCACTAGTGCCTTAGAGCAGTATGCTCCGTCGAAGTCAGACCTTAGCCGGTTCCGGAAGGAACTATAGTAAAAAAATAAATAAAAAAAAGACGAAAGTAGACGAAATAAAATAATGCGTGGATGGAAAAAAAAAAGCGCGGGAAACTTCGGTTTGTGCGGTTGATTTTCATTTTGCTCTTGCTATTTTATTATTTTTAACAGTAATTATAGAGGATCAATTGTAGAATAGTGTGTTAATATTTGTTTGTTTTAGTATATTTATATAAGTAGTGCATAAATTACGCTGTATTGGTAAGTTTTTCATTGTTTAATTGTGCATGGAGGAGCCCGATGATCCTGGCGGGACAATCCCCCAGGTATCTAATTATGTAACGATTTCACAATCGCATGGGACTGAGACTGAAGGTTCTCAGAGAGATACGGACGCATCTGAAAGTGGTAGAAGTAGTTTTCAGCGCAAGCGGGTACATAACCGCAAATATTGTAAGCACTGCAACAAAAAAAAGAGGAAAAGTCATAGGTCTACTGGTTTATCTGATGAAACTAATGATTGTTTGTGTGAAAATGATAATGACCAAAGTAATATTTTTATCCATAAACCTGATAACTTTATAGCTTCATATCCATCCACAACCAAACCAAATACCACACATGTTGTAAGTGAAACTAATAATAAACCCCCAGCAACATTTGTTGGCAGAACTTCTTATGAGCCTTCGGATACAGCCCCCTACCCAATCCATGTCCAAAAAGAATCGACATCTTATAATGAATCTCCTAGTATACACCCAATTTCATTTGGCCACTTTTTAAAAAAGAATAGATTTCAAAATATTATTAATGGCAGTCTGAAAAAAATTGGTAGGAATCGCATCATCATTTCTTTTACAAATCATAGGGATGCAAATAATTTTGTATCCAGTGAATTACTTAAAAAATACAACTACAAAGCATTTATTCCTGTATGTAACGTGACCCGCATGGGAGTAGTTAGAGGAGTACCTGCAGATTGGTCTGATGATGAAGTGAAAGAGAATATATCAACCACCGTAGGTTGTGGTGACATTTTAAAGGTAAGACGTTTTAAAAGGAAAATTAGTCAAAATGGAAAGTCAGAGTTCGTTCCTTCAGAGACTGTTGTTCTTACTTTTGATGGCCAAGTCTTGCCCAAACGCGTGTTTTTATGTTACAACTCATTGCCAGTAGACCTGTATATATTTCCAACAATCCAGTGTTTCAACTGCTGTAGATATGGCCATGTAAAAAGCCAGTGCCGTTCTACACCGAGATGCTTTAAGTGTGGTCATGAGCATTCAGGAGATAGTTGTTCGATTGAGGAAAATTTGACATGTTGTCTTTGTTCAGGTCCCCATTGCGCTACAGATAGAAAGTGCCCTGAATTTGCCAGACAAAAGGGTATCAAAGAAACAATGGCTACAAATTGTATATCATATGGTGAGGCCTTAAAACTGCATCCTCCACTAGGTAAATCATATGCCGATATGTTAACATCCCCTCCTCCTCCTACTACTCAATCTATTGCATACAGCTCAAATTCAACTATCAACAGAAATAAGTCTTATAATAAAACAGTGTTCTTGAAACCCAGAACTCCTCCTAAACAAGGAAAGGGGTATGATCGTGTATCTCATAATGAATTAATTAAAGACTATAATATGCCTATACCTCAAAATGGATGTGCCTTCAATAATGAGGGACCTAGTAATTTTCTGTCTAACTTGCCTATCAAGGACTTGATCATAGCATTAATCAACTCATTGTCAAACTCGAACATAATATCTTTACCGTCCAACGCTGCCACACCTAATATTGAAACACAGAAAGAAAACATTCAAAATGGCAGTCAACTCGCTAGTGCTGCAGTGGAATTGTCGCAGCATTAGTAATAAAAAAAATGAAATTATATACATTATAAATAAATTTAAACCATTTGCCATGTCTGTTCAAGAGACATGGCTTAAACCTCACTTTAATTTTAGAATACCTGGTTACTCTTGTATACGAGAGGACAGGTCTGATGGCTACAATGGTGTAGCTATCCTAGTAAAACATTCTGTGCCTTTTACACACATTTCTATTCCTCAACATAGTATTAATTTTTCTATAGTAGCACTTAGTATAAATAATATTTCTTTTGTCTCTCTATATATTCCTCACCCTTCCTCTATAATTTTTGATGAAGTTGAGAGTATATTAAGTAATATTCCACAACCTGTCCTAATAATGGGAGACTTTAATGCCCAGCACCAATCCTGGGGCAGCTTTAAATCGAACCATTATGGAGTTAGAGTTTTGAATATATTGGATCGCCTAAATATTGTTTTACTAAACACTGGGAAACCAACTCGTCGAACTAGACCCCATGAAGGTCCTAGTGCGCCAGATCTATCGATCTGCTCACCCAATTTAGCATCTTCTTTAATTTGGACAACTATGAATTCCACATTTGGAAGTGACCATTTTCCTATAATAATTACTTTTCCAAATAAGATAGACTCATTTACAAGACCCCCTCCCAGATTGAAATACAAACTATCCGGTGTCAATTGGTATGCTTTTCAGAAAGAAGTTGAGCGGAGAACCTCCTTACTACCTATTGTTACTGATACTAATCATTCAGAGTGTGCTGAAGCATTCACTCAAATATTACTTGCAACCGCTGATGAAATGTTTCCTATTAAAAATAACGTTTCGAAAATTATTTCTCCGCCGTGGTGGGATAAAGAATGTTTGACAGCTGTCAAAAAAAGGAAAGACGCTGAAAAGCGCTATAAGTCCGAATCGACCATTGAAAATTACGATTATTTGATGGAAGTAATGGCAGCTACTCGTAAACTTCTCAAGAAAAAAAAGTGGGAAGGTTGGAGATCATTTTGTACTTCGATTTCTCCTGATGTCTCTCCAACAGTAATTTGGGCTAATATTAGAAGGTTCAGGTCTATTTTTAAAGAACCTATGCATTCTAAACCTGATGATTTTGTAGTTGATAATTTCTTAGATAAACTAGCTCCGCCGTCTGCTCCTCTAAGCGACGTATTTATTAACCAATCTTTTGATCAGCGTCCTGAAGATAATACCGAACTCAATGCTCCTTTTACTTTATCTGAATTAAAAGGTATCCTCTCATATGTAAAAGATTCATCTCCGGGTATTGATGGGATCCCATATTCATTTTTTGCCCATCTTAGTGACTCTAGTTTATCTTATTATTTATCATTAATAAATTCTATTATGCAGAATGGCAACATCCCTCCATCGTGGAAATCACAAGAGATAATTCCGATATTAAAACCCCATAAACCAGCATCAGATTCCGATTCATATAGACCAATTGCACTATCATTAGTTATTGTTAAGCTAGCCGAACACTTGGTGAAAAACCGCCTAGAATGGTTTGTTGAAAGCTTAGGTTTGTTGGGTAACAACCAATATGGTTTTAGAAAGGGCAAAGGGACTATGGATAGTATTGGTATACTGACAACTGACATCCGCCTAGCTTTTTCTAAAAATGATTCTCTTTTAGCGGCTTTTCTTGATATTAAGTCAGCTTACGACAATGTCTTAATCCACATTTTGATTAATAAACTTCACAAAATTAATACTCCTCTAATCTTAATAAATTTCATTTATAATATTCTCTCCGAACGTTCAATCAGCATATCAAATGACTCTCATCCTAATAAAAAAACGAGGTTAGTGTGGAAAGGAATCCCGCAAGGATCAGTATTAAGTCCTATTTTGTTTAATATTTACACGTATGATTTGGAACCAGCTCTTAGCGACCATATTAGGGTACTACAATATGCTGATGATCTACTTTTATATGTATCAGGTACACACATCCAGGACCTAAATTTATCTCTAACACATGCTTTAGAAATTCTTAGAATCTGGTTAGATAAAAACGGACTAAGCATATCAGTCCCCAAAAGTTCCATTGTTGTGTTTTCCCGTAAGCGACTTCCACCAACTATTACAGTTTGTTATAAAGATGAGGTTATACCTGTCAAACCCGAAACAAAATTTTTAGGGGTGACACTAGACTCAAAATTAACTGGTCTCTCACACTGTTATGCTATTGTGGCTAAATGTGAAAAGTTACTGAACGTACTGAGATGTGTGTCCGGAGTCTGGTGGGGTGCACATCCATCCTCATTAAGACTACTTTATAACGCTATAATAAGAAGTGTCCTTGATTATGGTAGTTATTTCTTAGAACCATGTAATGCAACTGGCTTAAGAAAGTTAGATGAGATCCAATCCAAAGCACTAAGGATAATTTCTGGTGCCATGAAATCGAGTCCAATCAATGCTTTACAAGCGGAATGCGTCGAGCCTCCCCTGAAACTGCGACGTCAATATTTATGTGACAAATTCTTGTTTCGTGCTCTACAATTTAAACACCACCCCCTGTACATAAAACTCAATACACTTTCCTATTTAGTCGATAACTCTCCGTATTGGTCATCGAAGGCACCGCCTTGCTTAGTTAATAGTTTTAAGAAATTTTTGTCTATACAAGCTCCAACTCATAGATCATCATTCCTTCCCATTTTCACTATTAATTTTGAGTCCTTGATATTAACGCCAATTATTCAGTTTGATTTAGACATAAATAAAGACGATCGTAATGCCAACGTTAAATTTAAGCATATTATAGACGAAAATTGGCGAGATTGGCACCATATTTACTGTGATGCCTCTAAACACTCGCCAACGGGTCACGTTGGTGTTGGAATATTACATCATCAATATCAAATCGTTCAAAAAATTAAACTACCTCCAGAGTCATCTGTTTTTACCGGGGAATGCTTTGGATTAAAAAAATCTTTAGATTATGCATTACTTATGAAACTAAATAAAACTGTAGTTTTTTCCGACTCGAAGAGTGCCCTTCTAGCGTTACTTAAATTCCCACTTAAAAACAATATCAGTTATCCTATCATTATGGAGTGCAGAAAATTATTATATAAATGCTTTTTGAAAGGTTACATTATACATTTCGCATGGATACCTAGTCATGCTAACATCTGTGGAAATGAAAAAGCCGATAAGTTAGCAAATGAAGCTGTTGAGTCTGGAGATTTATATCCATATAAAAATTACTGCCATGATTTAACTGCAAGCCTTCCTAAATCTTATCTCAGAACTGCCTGGGAAGTGAATTGGGAAGTCACTACTCAAACTAAAGGCAAACATTACAAGCTCATTCAAAAATGTATTCCTAGTAAACCATGGTTTTCGAAAATGAACCTTTCAAAATTAGCTACTACGGTTTTAATCAGAATGAGACTTGGCCACGTGTGTTCACCTTCACACCTGGCCAAAATTAATATAGTTGATGATGAAATGTGTGCGTGTGGTTCTGGTGTGGGAGATCTTAATCACATTTTTTTTAATTGTAGTGCCTATGATTATTCCTCTTTTATTAACTCTCTCGTATCTGCCCATGTCCCCTTTCCCACTTCTATTGTATGTCTCTTATGCTCTAATGATACCAATGTATATAATGTTTTATCTTCATTTATTATCTCTAATAATATAAAAATCTGAATCCTTTATGTACCTTAATTATATTTATTTATTTATTCTACGAGTACTATATTCTAAATAACATACCTATTTTGCACCTGATCCTATTTTTTCCTTTCCTTTCCGTGTAATTACTTAATTCAATGTTAAATATAATTTGTTTCCTTACCTTTTTACCCTGTCGTGGCTAAACGCAAACCGCGAGAGCCAAAAAAAAAAAAAAAAAAAAAAAAAAAAAAAAAAAAAAAAAAAAAAATGCGTGGATGGATGGATGCAGATGGATGCACAGAGTATAGGTTAATCATTTAAATGTTTAAGATATAGGAAACTGATATATCAATTGTTCAAAACGTACTAGCTACCTTCACTTTCTTAGCACGATGATGCTAACAATTCATGGCCTGCCATTAGGTGTAAGTATTAAATTTTAAGGTTATAGTGTTATGGATAAATGGCGTCATATTTCCTGATTATATATGCAACATTTTCGATTACAGTGTAAATATCATGACTTGAAATTGGTAATTAAGCAAGAATGTAACATAAGTGATTTCATACTTGATAATTTGGTTGCGGATGGCGCCGATAGTAAGAAGGTCAGGATTGGAGTGGCAGATGAGTCTGAGGGAGCTCACCTAATAAAATGTTTGGATGGATATCGCATGGCAGGCAGTGTTTTGAGGGTGCTGCCTGTTGCTAAACCGGTAAGTTTCTCAAAATGTTTAGCTATACTACACCCTAGTCAGCCTACACACCTTCACACTCCACAGCCTACTTCATAAGCTAAAATTAGTAAAATATTTGATAAGTCGTAATGTCTGTCGTGAAATTTTACCACTACCACTTAAAGACTACTGCCAAGGGCACAAAGGGCTAATATCCACTGGAAATCAGCGTCCCAGCATGCCTTTGGCTATTGCGACCAATACTGAGTTGTGCCTTTTGGCACATTAATAATTAATAAGTACTATAATTTTTTTCAAAATTGTACTAATATTTAAATTGCTAAATAAAATTATATTCTCTTCAATCTATGCATACTTGCTATATGCATACAACTAAAAAGCTTTGTGTTTGATGTATTTTTTATATTTAAATAATAAAAATAAGATAGTAATTATGCTCTCTAAGAATGAATTCGTTTAAGTGAACTTCAAATATTCACAATAAAAGTACATTGAGTGAAAAAAGCAATAAACCTGATTCCTTTAGAGATAATTAAAATAAGTCGTAAAAAATTAACATGGGTAATTAAGAATTTCCCAAAATGAGGGGCATGTAGGAGTCTCTTATCTGTTCTAAACAGTGATACCAACCAACACCTATTTGTTACCTATGTGTAGAGATGGGATTTTACCCAGAAAAAACCCAAAGGTGGAAAAAAATAGGGAACAATCCCGGGGAAAATTACCAAATGGGATAATATTCGGGCTTTTTCATATTTAGCATATGTAACATCTCGAATGTGTAGATACATGCTTATATCAAATAGTACGTACTATTTAAGTACTATTACTACTAGTTAGAGCTAATCTAACTTTGTTTATTTTCATAATTCAATAAATACATCATACACTGTGCTTTTTGAACCACCTCGAAATGAAGCCTACTTTATTCGAACATTATGTATAACAAAAAAAAACACTTTTAATCCCTCAACCCCCAGGAGGCACTCGGGTGTCACGATAACAATTGATTTCAATTGTGTCTGGAATAACTCACGATCGAGGGATTAAGAATTAACAGCATGGCAGTGTTATTTTAATTAAAAATATTTTTTTTAATATTAAATTTTTGACTTACACTTTTAATTTTGTTACAAGCTGTGATGCATACAGACGTGTTATTATTTTGCTGCAGCGGGGTCTCGGTTGAATGGACCTTATACAGCTCTATCTGTGTGCGTCACTGCAGTGGCGTACGCGTTGGTGATCTATCCATACTGTACTGTGCGCACTTGTGTTAATTTGTTGGTTTAATTGACGACTTGGATACCTACTACTACTCTTGCGGACTTCGATACCTACTTCTTTTTATAAACGTACAGACAGACAGGGCAGGAAAAATAGCTTTTATAACGTATAATTGGAACCTGTTACACAAACATAAAGATGATGACAATGACGATGATGATCTACACCCAGAAAATTGTCAAGTGCGTTGGGTAGCCCAATAAATGAAGAACGACCTTTAACATCTCGTGGAAATACACAAGAAATAGAATTTTGAAGAGTTTGTTTGTTTGTTTGAACGCGCTAACCTCAGGAAGTACTGGTTCGATTTGAAAAATTATTTTTGTTTTGGATAGTCCATTTATTGGGGAAGGCTTTAGGCTATACATATAACATCACGGTGCGACCAATAGGAGCGAAGCATCAGTGAAAAATGTTGCAAAAATAGTCGCGATCATAATAACAGAAATTGACGCGGACGAATTCGCGGGCAACAGCTAGTTTAATAATATATTTACGATCATGACAGTAGAGACAGTGACTAAAAATTCAATTTTCAATTTAAAAAAACACTTCTGTAATTTTTGTAAAGTGTAATAAATAATTGTTAGTAAGTACCTATCTCTCTTCTTTCTTAAAGATTCTTAAAAGTTTCAATAGACGTTCTTTCTGCAATTAAGTAACATTCCATCACAATGAGCAGAAAAAAATCTTATGATAAAACAAGAAGACGTTTTTTTGTTGTTATAATAAACTGCTGGTTTTATTTTAGTTCCTGAATCAGGCTACACATTTTGGCGTTTCGAACATCAGGCAACAGCTAGTGCCCTTTATACGCTGGCGCAAAGTATGTGCGCATCGCTAAGTACATATTTTTCGCTGCATAATTTTTAAAAAAAAATTTTTTTTTTTTTTAAGATCGTTATAATTACCTACGTTAAATAATGAAAATACCCGTCTATTGGGTTTTTTCCCAAATGGGAAAAAACCTGGGTATATTCCCGTTGGGATTTTTCCCACTGCCCAGCTCCACTGATGTGTATGGGATAGGAATCCAGAATGACTTACTTAAGTAAACATAACTAGGTGTAAGTAAGTCGGAAGACGTAGGCAAAAGACATCATATTATACACCTATTTATATTCATGTTGCATTGTATATACTTTATAAGTGATGTGATCTATATTAAATTTTAAATATAAGTACTAATGTCAAGTGAAGTCTACCAAGGAAAGAAAGTATTTATGAAAAAAAAATCCCTACATTATAAAATAAAAAAATATCAGCTTGTTCTTCAATCTTCCACTATTTCTACAGTTAAGTAAAATAAAAACAAATATTAAAGTAAATGGCCAGGACAATGCCGAAAGTTTGTTTAAAAGCTTATGTTTTATTGCTAATTTAAGTCTTATGTTTGCTTATTTACAGGGTTTTGTTACATTTATTTTGTAAACAACATGCAACAAATGAATAAATAAATAAGTAAATAAATAAAATAAAAATTCTGTTAAAAATAAAGACAAATAAAATATGATTTTAATGTTTAAACTAAGAATTTATAATAATAGGGGTTAAAGTATGAAATTGCCGATTATTTTCCCACTTTTTATTTTGTTTATAGCTCTTAAGTATAGTCGTATTATTTGGTAATTTTTTTTGTATTGTATCAAAAACAAAATAAAGTAACTTTTGACTAAAAAAAAATGCAATACTAGTGCCTATTACTTCAAAGGAAGTCGTTGAAAAGACCCCTTACAATGTGTCAGCTGACCTTCTTGCTTCAATTAAGTATATTTGTATTATATACTTTGATTTTCAGAAATTTAAATACTATAATGCGTAGCTTTATAACCATCTAACTTTCACCTTTAATTGCGTCGAAAACGGTTCAGGCGTTTTTAAAAAAAACTAAAAAATTGTTAGTATGGAAAAATGACTTCTCGATTTCGTCCATACAAAACGGCAATTTCATACTTTAACCCCTAATATGTACCTATTTGTAAAGTAAAGTAAAAAGTTACAGCCTATAATCATCCCTCTGCAGGGCAAAGGCCTCCATTATTGAATTCAAGTTACCACAGCAATGATGGGTATACTGGCATTATCACCACGGTTGCCAAATGCGGGTTGGTGAGAGACCTCGAGATCTTGGCCCGGTATTTAAACCACTTTACCACATTTTATGCTACTAGTATGAGTGAGCATGGATTAATATTACTAGAAAGAAAAAGTTGTTTCTAAATGCAAAAGTTCAACAAATTATATTTCTGTTTTGAGACCTTTTTTTGGCTAGATAAATTACTGGTGTAAATTAAATTTTTTTTTGTCTTTCCCACCTAAAAGAGTCTAACTATATAACTTTTATACAATGAATTGTATATTAATCATAATTCACTTACCAAATGTGACAGTAGCCTACCTTCCCATCTTTATCCTGATGCCACAGCTATAGAGCACTCTGAGGAAACCCTCGCAATCTGCGCATTCGGCACCAACGTCTGACCAAGTATGTCAGTGGTTCCCGTATCGGTGACAAACTAATCCACAAACTCAGCTGCCCACAATATATAACTCAGCATATTATTACACTCGGCGCCCCTCTTGTTTAAAATCCTTACAAGCAATTTTAAGTTGCCATTGTCAGTGGTTCTAAACCTCTCTAAATTAACTTACCAAACTTTTAAGACTTAGTGTATTTTAAAAGCCAATGTAATTGATTAAGTATAAAGTAAGTAAGTACTAAAATACCATATTTTCATTGTTATAGACTAAAGTAAAATAATCCATAGTTTAACATTATATTTACCCTTATTATATTAATTATTTATTACATTAGGTTTCCGCCCGCAACTTAGCTCGCGCTAACTATACGTTATATCACACCTGTGCCCATCAGTGGGATAAAAAATAGCCTCATGTCCGTTGTTTACGAGGAAACTCAACCTTCACGGCCGGTACGTCCGACCAAGTATGTCTGTAAACGTACGCGACAAACTAATCCACAACCTCCAATGCCCACACTATAACGCCCCGCACCCCTCTTCTTTGTTTAAAAATCCGTAAAAGCAATTTTTGTTTCCAGAGCCAGTGTTTCTAAAACTGTCTATAGACAGAAATAAACTTGAATAGAATAGAATATTAATATCTTTATCTTTATAATGAACTAGCTGTTGCCCGCGACTTCGTCCGCGTCAATTTCTGTTATTTAAATTAAATTAATTTAATTTAATTTAATTTAATTTATTCATCAAATCAGACAACGCAGGTCCATTTTATTAGTAAAATCTTATAAGCTGCATTAGTAACAACAAAAACACAAAACAATAAAACAGATAGATCTACAGATGGCGATTATTTTTGCAACATTTTTAACTGAGGCTTCGCTCCTATTGGTTGTGGCGTAATGTTATATAGCCTAAAGCCTTCGTCGATAAATGGACTATCTAACACAAAAACATTTTTTCAATTCGAACCAGAACTTCCTGAGATTAGCGCGTTCAAACAAACAAACTAACAAGCTCTTTAGCTTTATAATATTAGTATAATATTATAAAGCTCATATTATAAATATGATCGCCTATCCAGCCGTGAAATCGTGACAGATAGATAAAGCAACTTTCGATTTAAATATAATATTAGTAAGGATTTCCCTTGTTTATTAATTTACTAATATTAAAAAGTTGAAGAGTTTGTTTGTTTATTTGTTTGTTTGAACACGCTAATCTCAGAAAGTACTGGTTCAAACTGAAAAAATATTTTTGTGTTGGATAATCCATTTATCGAGGAAGGCTTTAGTTAGGCTATATAGGCGCAAAATTGCCGATATCGTCTATCTTTTGAAAATTGCTCAGTCTAAAACAGATTCACCCCATCTCCTTTCATACATTAATATTACAGCTCCTAGTAGGACCTTTAGACGTCCCACAACTCTTTCTGTTCCTCATAGTGCTACTAATTACAGAAAGAATTCGTTCTTCATAAGGGCGGCTAACGTTTTCAATGCGATAGCTAGCGACTCAGACATCGACTTCTTTAATTCAAGTGTTAACAGCATTAAGAATGACCTATCAAAGAACTGGTTTGATGTGCATTCTGAGTAAGTTGGATTAGATCTATGTTGTGTAGTTACTTTCTGGTTTATATTCCGTGATCGTCTTTTACCAAGGTCGTCTTTTCTTTATATTGTAAAATATACTTAGTTGAATTTAATTTAAAACAAGCTTTCTTAAATTTTATAAGTGAAAACATGTAATTGGTATCCAGTCGTAAAATAAGTGTTATTTGTAGTCCTAAAAATACTGTAACGTTTACCAAATAAAATAAATAAATAAATAATATAGCATCACGCTGCGACCAATAGGAGCGAAGCAGCAGCGAAAAATGTTGCAAAAATAATCGCGATCATAATATGTAACAGCTAGTTAATAATAAAGAATTATAATAAATAAAAATGATTGTTTTGACAGAACATCTATCAATCAATATAAACACTTGATTATTTTGTAATCGGCATTTAAAATTCAAGTGCTGTCCGATTTAATGCTTTAGTTTTACTTAGAGGTAGATAAATTAAAAAAAAAACTTGTGTATTTTCCCCATTCGCGACATTGGCGAACTATTTATGATTTTACAAATCGTGTCGCTCGGGCCAAAACACTGCTGTCGCCATAAACCAATGGAAGAAGAAAAGACATCAATCAATTTGGGACAAAGTTTGTCTCAAAACAATCATTAGATTATGTTGTTATATTACGTTCGTTCCATCCTAAGTTTGACAACACCTGGCTACCAACCGATGCTCTCGCACAAAAACGCTTACCACTTGAAAGCAAAAATTATCATATCACTAGCTGTTCCCTGCAACGCTTCGCTGTGGTTTATTGTGATTAAATAGTTTTTGTTTTTTTATTGTTTTTTATGGTTTTTTTCCCGGTCGCGGATAAATAAAAAAAAACAATCCTTGATGCGGTTTATACATCATGCTTAAATTTCAGCTCGATCGGTGCAGAACTTTTTGAGTTTTTGAAGCGTACACAAACCAACATAACATTTTTATAATATAGATTTACATAAGTAAAAAATGTTCAAATATTGCCACCAAACCCTTCAAATCTAATCAGTTTAATCTATAAATAAATATCAAATACCGCGTGCGGTACGCGGCGTAGTCCGCGAGACACGCACGCGCGCACGCGGGACCTACGCGTACGCTGGCTAGCTAGAATCCTTAAGGCCGTATACAGAAAGAAAGCTGGAAACTTATAAGCGCTTACCGGCGCTTGACAGCGCTGGTCCGTTCTACACAAAGGAAGCAGGTTGAAGCAGACCAAGCAAAATGTCGGACTCATCGGACGATAATTTGAAATTAATAAACAACTGCGACAAATCAAAACCAAATCATCGTCGAATGAGTCCGACATTTCGCTTGGTCTGCTTCAACCTGCTTCCTTTGTGTAGAACGGACCAGCGCTGTCAAGCGCCGGTAAGCGCTTATAAGTTTCCAGCTTTCTTTCTGTATACGGCCTTAGGCAGTGCGCCATACATAATTATACATATAGGCTTCGCACGCGGGTGTGTGCTCCCGACTCCTGGTTTGGCAACAGACAGGGGTCAAAAACTTGTTTTTCTTGATTATTTCAAATGCTATTTATGATTTTTCGCAATTCTAATTATGTTGCTTTCGTTTAAAAATTCTTCTGCAGTATAAGCATTGAAATGCTAGTAAAAAATCACATGTCCTAAGGTGTCCGTGGCGGTCCCTCCGCGTCTCTGGACGGAACCCGCGTCCGCGTCACATAGCGGAGGGCCTAAGTCTACTAGGATTTAATTATCAGTACTAGATTTTATGCTATACTAGATGACCCGGTGACACGAAATACGTGCCACCAATCCTAACTAAAAATGAGTAAAAAAAATTATATGGGAAAATGAAATTGTGGTTTTTTCTTTCTTCCTCGCAATTGTGCCATATTTTATTACAGCTTAAATTAGAGATGGACCGACTATTACTCTGGCTGACTAGCCGATTAGACGGCTACAAAATGGCCGAATAGTCGGCCAAGCCGGTTATTGCTTTCGGTTATAATAATTAGAGTAACATGCTCTAATCACACTGTGTTGCCATTTTTGATAATGAGTGCCTTCTTTTATCTGATTGTTATTTTAATTCTTAGTAGAATTTATTTATTTTTACTTCCTGTTGTCACAATAAGAAGTCTTTTGATTTCTGGGCCTAATTCTAATTCATTATTATTAAGTCAAAAGAAGTGTTCCCGTTTGTAAGTTTAATTATAGCCAATTGAGTTTTTTTTTTGTTAGATGTATTAAATTAAGTATTAATTCATTTGTAATCAGACATTAAGTCTGTATCTAAGTCCAATATTAGTTAATGTATCGAACGAATGGTTCCTAATTTATCCTGCTCTAGATTGTACTGAAAGCACACTGTAAAACTGATTCAGTAAAAAAAATTAAAAACAGTAAAGATAATAATTTCATATCAATAATCTTATTTAAATTTTTTAAGTATTTTAATTCGAGTAAAAAACGGGCCGATTAGTCTGCCGTTTCAGCCGACTATTCGCTGGCTACAATAATTAATATGGCCGACTAGTCGGTACAAGCCTAGTTTAAACCTTCCCTGGACTACGAAAAACATTTAAAAATCAGCTTCTCGAATGTCTGTCGTAATGTCTTCAACGACGGACAGACGGACTACACAGTTATCTTTTATGGGTTCCTTTTTTTTTTCTTTTTTGGTACAGAACCCTAAACATGGATGTTTCGAACTTTAAACACATTTAAAACTACTTGAAAAACGACCATAAACTTGTGAATACTATGAATTGATGGGACCAACTAATTGACATGCCAAGCTAACACATTTGTCTTAAGTTTGCCTACAAAAAATAAAGCCTCGCAACATGTGTTTTGTTTACCATTTTATGTGTCAAGCCCACCTGTGGTTCTTTAGTGTTGATAAGTATTTGCAGCTTAGGCCGATTCTAACGCTCAATGACTTTTAACAAAGCGATAAAAGAGTCAATCGTTGTGTGACCGCTAGTTCTATACCAGTAATCAAAAAAATCAAATAAAATCAATTTTATTTCATACAACTAAGTTCATATAAGAATAAAAATATTAATGCTAGGAGATAATTATAACTAAACAATATTATGTACGAGTAATAAAATGTTGTGCGAGGAATTATACTGAAAGTGATCAAATCAGAAGTGCATTTTTATTTAAGTAATCACTTCCCGTATCGTATATATTGTATATTTATTGTGTAATAAAGTTTTTTTTCAAAAAAAAATTAATTTTAATTTTCAAGGAATACAAATAGCTTTTATATAACAATAAACACAGGTCGCAAGGACATAAATAAACACAGTAAGCCTAAAGTTTCTTATTCATATTCTTATCATACTTATATAAATAGGTGAAGTGTATCTATCTGTCAGCTACCGTCTCCAGGATGCTGAATGCGATTAGCACGCAGTCTGCTTATCTAAGATTTAATTATAATTACTAAATCATCAAAGTGCCTATACCTATAACCGTGGCGCATGCGACACATGAGTCTTTGTTCCCGTTGTTTATCGAATAAGCAGTGTTGTAGATAACAGGAACTCAGTGAGGAAATACTGTAACTTAAACTTAGATTAAACCAAATAGAGTATTAACGAAGACTGATGTAAAGCAGGTCCATTGGACTCGGTTTAGTAGGACCGCGCGCGGCTAGCTAGTGCCTATGTAGTGTTCACCAAGAATAATTATTTAAAAAGCAATCATGTTCTTTATAAATAAGCTAAAAAAAACATTCGAAAAATAATCCGATAACCACTGGTTTACACCATTGAATGAATGAATGAATGAAAGAAATTGACAGCTTAACTTTTTTTAACTTGGAAATATCATTTTGCCGTTTACGGGGTGCGTTACGAATACTGCAACCACAAGACCTGAACTATTTTAATGGTCTTAGGAATAGGCATTATGATTCTGATAAATAGTAAAATAATTAACAATCAAAATGTTTGTTATAAATAACTAAAACTCTACTTTTTTGTTGCAGCAGCTTGTGATTTAATGTCATTTTATGATTTTTAACTTTATCTATCTTTGTAAATGTACTCAAATGTAATCTAATCATGTACATAATTAATTAAGATGAAAACCAAAACCCCACAAACTTTTCGTCTCTAATTAACGCATATAGTTTATAAAAATATGACAAACATTTTGAATTTTAGTTAATGCTTATACTCTGCTTAAAAAGAGTGAAACAGGATCTAGCATTGTCCTTTGTCGCATGTGCATTTAATTCACGTGATTTAGGCAAACAACAATATATTTTTAATGTTAGTTCTGTGTAACCTGTAATCGTAATTTAGTAAATTTTTTGATTACGTGGTAATAAGCCAGCTTAATATAAAAATTAAACTTGAAAAATTATGTCTAAGGCGGGACTTGAACCCGCATCTCCTCGCATGTCGGCGGGCGCTGTGCTTTACCATATAGCTACCGAGACACTACGTCATAGGCGTCAAATTTCTTATCGTTGTTTCATCAAATGTTAGGAGTTTGCACCCTTAACACCCGAAAGAAACATCTTTACAAATGTTTGATAGTTGGTTAAGATGAAACAGCTATTTAAATACTTTATATGATATTAAAACTATTTTAAACAAACTTATTGCAATTATAATATCAGTATGTAATTGTAGTAAGTAAAATTGCCTATGAAAATGCACATGCATAACTATAATACGAGAAACGGTGAAAGGTTGTGTGTCCCGAAAACGAGACTTGTTAAAGCGAGCAAACGGGACAACTCTCTAAAAATTAATATATTGATAATAAAATTACCAATACAAATTACAAGAATTCATTTTAACGCATTTCAACATGTAAATAATACATTTTTTTAAATAATTCCTTTGAGAGAGAGAGGAAGAGTAATTATAGAACTGTTCATTTTCTGATATGTTTGTTTGGTTTTGGTCAGGCCTGTAAATATTATTTAGGTGTGCCACCAGGTTCTATGACCTATTTAATTAATTAAGAGTATCGTTATTTTCAGCCCATGAACCAGCCCCACAGCAACTTTGACCAGCGTGGGGGCTACCCTCCTCGTAATGACATGCCAAACCAGCCGGGTAGTTATGGAAACCAACCCATGCCTTCTATGGGCAACCGGCCCTCTCCTTGGGCCCCAAACGATAACACCAATCAGTGGTCTTCAAACCAACCTGCCGGACCACAAAGGTCGCAAAACAGTTTTGGATATCAGCAGCAGCCGAACCAACCATTTCAACAACAGGTAAGTTAGATTTGAGATGGATATGATTTTGTTGACATTCTTTATACAAAATTCGTTGAACTGGTTTTTTTATGACTGTTTTTTAAAGCAAATAAATTTGTGGGTGACTTGAAAGTACAATTCCATGAATAAAAATCTTTTCGACTGTCTTGGTAGCTTAATTGGTTAGACCCAGTTGCCTGGTAAGCGAAAGGTTGTGGGTTCAAGTCCTATCTAAGGCAGTCGAACAAAATTTTCTATCTAACTGATAAAATAAAAAATTACAATATTTTGTAATTTTTCAATTGAGTGGTACTTACCATAGCTAAAAGCAAACAGGTTCCTTATAATTTTATTGCTTATAGCAACCACCGATGCAGAGACCTGACCCCAAGCAGTTTGACCAGAGAGACTTAAGGAATAGGATGCCACAGGAGCAAAGCGGCTATGGGTTCCCGCAGAAGGGCAGTGCCCCTGATCCAGGCGTAAGTCACAGATTTCTTTCCTGGACGTTGTATGCGTATTTTTCTAAGTTATGGTGTACTATCTGTTGCCCGCGATATAAGGCCGTTGGAAGAAAGACCCGAAATGATACTAAGTCTATCGTGGAATAGTTCATATCGCGACTTTGCCTACGAGATATTTGTATTTGAAAACATCCTATGGGAGAGGTTTTTTTTTAAAATAACTTTTCCATCGTATCTTTGTGACAAATTTTATCAAGATCCGTGAGCCGTTCGCGTGTGATTGAGTGACAAACATACATCCAAACTTTCGCATGTATAATAATAGTAAATTTAGTAAGATTCAAGGTTTTGTAGGTTGTATGTACCTATTACAATTTAATAATGTAAAACCGCCTGAGGTACCATCTGGTGCTCAAATACCTACATTTTTTTAGGCGATTTCAATATTATGTTGTTCCAAACAAAAAGTTTTTGTGTTCTGCCCCTTAAAACTGTCAAACATCTAAAACAAAAGAAAATATCCTGTTTACTTTAAAACTCTAAAGTAATAAATAACATTTTTTTCAGACATGTCACACTGGGCCACACAGAGCAATCTTGTCCCAAACTAAGCTCCTACAAGTAGCTTGTCGTATAGGGTACTGGGCAACCGATAAACTTACTTTTTTTTTTTGTAAATATATACTTATACTAGCTGACCCGGCAAACGTTGTTTTGCCATAAAAATGATTAAATTACTAAAATTGCTATTAAAAAATAGGGATTGGTCATAAAAGGGTAAAAATTAAGGGTTATATGTATTTTTTAATGCCACATTATAGAAAAATAAAAACAGAAAAATTTGTCCAAAAATTAAAAAAAAAAACCTATCCCTACCCTACCCTACCCTACCCTACCCCTACCCTACCCCTACCCTACCCCTACCCTACTCCTACCCTACTCCTACCCTACTCCTATCCAACCCCTACCCTACCCCTAGCCTAAACCCTTCCCTACTCCTACCCTACCCTTACAAAAAAGACGATAATTGATCAGTTATCGAGCGGGATGAAACATGATTAAATTACTAAAATGGCTATAAAAAAATAGGGGTTGGTGATAAAAAGGTAAAAATTTAGGGGTGTATGTATTTTTTAATGCCACAATAAAGAAAAATAAAAACAAAAAAATTTGTCTAAAAAATAAAATAAAGAATTTAGGTGTGGACTACCCCTAACATTTAGGGGGATGAAAAATAGATGTTGGCCGATTCTCAGTTCTACTCAATATGCTCACAAAATTTCATGAGAATCGGTCAAGCCGTTTCGGAGGAGTATGGCAACGAAAACTGTGACACGAGAATTTTATATATTAGATATGATTTGCGCAAGGTGGCTGGCAGGAGCTGGATGCGAGAAGCCGAGGATCGACCTAAGTGGCGTGCATTCGGAGAGTTCGGTCCAGCAGTGGACTGCAATAGGCTGATGATGATGATGATATACTTATAATAATAATATTATAATTTATACTTAATTTAGTTTGTTTGCTTCAGCGTCGCATGCTGCGTAACGTGGACATAATGCCTGAAGGTGCGCGGGACCCGCCGCGAGCGATGCCGCAGCAAGCGCATATACCATCGCAGAACCAAGCCCCTGGAAGATTCCATGGTGATAAACCCGTAAGTAAAGCCTATAATCATCCCACTGCAGGGTAAAGGCCGCCATCATTGAATTCAAGTTACCACAGCAATGACGGGTTCAGGCATAATCACCACACTTGTTAAATGAGGGTTGGTGATCACAAACAAGAGCAATGTGCAAAAATCCGAAACTTTCATTGCCCGAACCTGGAGTCGAACACAGGCCCTCGAGATCTTAGCTGTATACAGAAACAACTGGACCAACGGAGCATTGAAAGAATGTAAAAATAATTAAAGTAACTGCCTATAATCATCCTGCTGCAGGGCAAAGGCCTCCATCATTGAATTCAAGTTGTCAAAGCAAATAATAATAAATAATAAATAATAAATATTTAAGACATGCCTCACCGGGCCAAACTGAGCCATCTAGTCCCAAATTAAGGTACTATTATGTACCCTAGACAACCGATAAACTTACTTATATACTTTTTTTTTGTAAATACATACTTATAATACATAGAAAACACCCAGACCAGTACAAACAGACATGTTCATGCACACAAATATTTGTACTGTGCGGGGATCGAACCCGCGACCCATGGCTCAGAAGCAGCGTTAACTACCGCTGATCCAAATGGTCGTCAAATGAATGTGTTAGTAACAAAAAGAGTAATTATTCTCTTACTAGGTGACAATCAACAAGGACTACTTCCAAGGATCGAGCCAGTTTGGAGGCCCGCAGAACAATCAACCGAGTCACTTCCCAGCACCGAGCCAACCTCCGCAATGGGGTCAACAGGTATGCATTGAAAACATATATTTAAGAATTATGAACGTGTACGATTCTTACACGCTTTAGGCATGAATGATGATTCTTGTAAATTTTTTTTTTTGATATATAATAACTGATTAAATGTGGACAACATCACATACATTCAGTATTTAAACTTGAAAAAATATTTCTCAGGCGGGACTCGAACCACCATTTACCATTAATAGCGCCGCGCCCGGCATGCGAGAAGGTGCAAATTCAAATTCAAATTCAAAATATTTATTTGCGTATAAATAGTACATAGTCATAAAAACATAATAAATAGAGCTTTGACCTATTCAGCCATATGCGATAGCATGCAAATATTGAAATTCCTATTACTAGTCATACAATTTTATAACATTTAACTTAATTTTTATCATAATTTCATTAAAACAACAATAATAATAAAAATACTTATGTTAATAAAAAAATTATTTGTCACTAAAGAACTCCCGGACAGTATAATAAGCCTTATTTACGAACCACATAAAAAGTTTACATTAAAATTTATAAAACGGCAATGGTTTTATGTCCTTAGGCAGTTGTACTAAAATTTACAACATCGCTATTTTTAGTAAAGAAAGAACGATGGCCAAATCGTACCTGAACGTGGGCATTAATGACTTGTATTTTAAAAAAAAAGGTATTTTTTAATTATATTTTATGAATTATTTATACATCAAAAGAACTTGTGGTTTTTGAGAAATAAAATAATATTCCGAATTTATTTTTTTTGGTTTGGATAACAGTATTGTAGCTTTTGAACGTGTCTGACCGTGTTTGAAGGTTTGTTATGCGTTCTTATATAATTAGTAGCACAATATAATTTCACTTAAAAAATATTACTTACGATTTTATCATTTGAATTCGAGAATAATATTATTGTGTTTCAAATGACATTTGAAAGCGAGTAATGGAACGTCAGTTTTTAAAATGACAGATGTCTTTACCGGTGTCCGTGTTGTCTTGCAGTCGATCTTTGCGTTTGCTTTGATACGTACTGTGCAATATTTTGTTCTGTGTTTATTTCTTTTGACCCGCATTTTGTTTATTGGACTGTGATATCTGCTACTTGTTGTCTAAGAACCATAATTTCACTCAAAACCTTAGGTATTATGTTGTAAAAATTATTGAATGTCATCCTAACCTAAAAAGATAAAAATATTTATATTTCCAATTAGTGAAGTTTTTGATGAAATATTTTGCTACTTTCATATTTACAATGATGTTTTCTAACAAAATCATACAAAATTAAAAGTGCCCATCTATAATGAATGTCAGGTCCAGCTTCTTTGAAATTTGACCGATGTTCTTTGAATGCTTCTTGACAAACATACACAATTCAAGTATATAGATGCTTGGCAATGTTAAAATTTTAAGTTTTGGAAACAGTTCTCTACAAGAATACTGGGGCTACCCCGTAGATTTCCCTTACACATTTTTTTTGTGCTATAAATGCCTTGTTAACTGTAGATCCGTTTCCCCAAAGTATTATACCGTATCTTAAAACGGAAGCTACTCGTACATAGCCATGATAGGCGAGTAGAGCAGTAAATTAATTTGTTGATTTTTGAACAAACATCTTTAATATGTATATGCCAATTACAACTGCCTTCGATATACTTCGTGCGGGTTCGAGCTCCGCATAAGACATAATATTGCTATTGCGCATAAGACATAATTGTTTAAATATCATGTATGATAAAATATTTAGAACAATGTATGTGATACTTTGTAAAGTATCACATACATTGTTTTAATCCCAAATTAAGTAACTATATAAATAGCTCATACTGTGATAATAAGCAACAACGAAGGTACCAAAAACACCCAGTCCCGAGAAAGTGTATTGAACCCGGTACCTCGGAGCAGACGACGCCTTGAAAACCGGTAACGCCATTCCGCCGTCGAAGTCTTCGTTCATAACTGAATAATATATTGATTGACACCAGGATTTTATAACTATACTAGTAGACCCGGCAGACGTGTGGCCATTATGGTGAAATTCTGTTTTTGGAGAGGCCTATGTCCAGCTATGTATGTGGGATTGTGTAATCCCACATACGAGGGCGGGTCAATAAGTCCGTGACTTTTGGAATAAAACACAGATTTTTTGATAAACAAATCATTTTATTTTTCAACGTAGTCTCCCTTGAGCTCTATACACTTTGTCCAACGCTTCTCCAATTTTTTTATCCCTTCCAAAAAATATGATTTGTCGAGGTCCTCAAAATAGGCCTTTGTTTGCGAGATGACTTCATCATTGGAGTCAAATCTTTTTCCACCAAGCCATTTCTTCAGGTTTGGGAACAAAAACTAGTCACTCGGAGCCAAATCTGGAGAATAGGGTGGATGAGGGAGCAATTCATAGCCCAATTCATGGATTTTTGCCATGGCAACTGCACATGTGTGCACCCTTGCATTGTCTTGGTGGAAAAGAACTTTTTTCTTGGCCAAATGAGGTCGGTTTTTATTCAAATCTTCATTGAAGCGGTCCAATAAGTTGGCATAATATTCCCCATCGATTGTTCTTCCCTTTTGAAGGTAGTCAATGTGGATTATCCCACGTGCATCCCAAAAAACAGTCGCCATAACTTTATTGGCTGACAAACCCGCCTTGGCCTTCTTTGGCGCCGATTCACCCTTAGAAACCCACTGTTTTGACTGTTGTTTGGTCTCTGGTGTGTTGTGATGGATCCATGTTTCGTCCATGGTTACAAAACGGCGCAAAAACTCCTCCATATTGCAATTAAACAACGCCAAACCTTCCCGTGAAGTTGTTACACGATTGCGTTTGTGGTCGACTGTGAGCAAACGCGGCACCCATCTTGCGGAAAGCTTTCTCATGCCCAATTGATCTTTTAAAATTGAAATCACTGAGCCATGCGAGATCCCTACGGCTTCCACAATCTCTTGCACTTTCAATCTTCGGTCGGCCAACACCATATCGTGAATTTTTTCGATTGTTTCGGGTGTAGAGACCTCAACTGGGCGTCCAGGACGTTCGGCATCTTCAGTGCTTTTACGGCCACAACGAAATTCAGTAAACCACTTTTTTACCATTGAAATCGATGGTGCAGAGTCCCCATAGTATTTATCTCGCTTAGCCTTGGTCTCGGTAATGGTTTTTTTTCGCAAAAAATAATGCTTAATAAGCACACGAAATTCACCTTTTTCCATTTTTTCCTCAAGTTACTGGGTAGTCTGATAAAAATAGCTGTCAAACACAAACTAACTGATGCAGCAAGTTCAAATTTTGATAGGAATCAACTGACAGATACCTGTTGACAGGAGTAGTGTTGCTTTTTCAGTAAAGTGGTCAGAAATTCAAAAAGTCACGGACTTATTGACCCGCCCTCGTACATAGCTGATAAAGAGAGACTAAGAGTTTCGATTGATCGGTATGAACGATGAGATACGAAGATGGTTTTAATGATAAGAGTGAACGTACGAACAAGTAAAGATGTTAAAAACGAATTAAGGCGGATAAACTAAAACGAGTGAAGATGTCTCTTTTATTCATTTCCTCGATCATACATGTATACATATGCTGTTGATAATGATTATAGTTTAAGGCCACACGATATAATATTAAACCATTGTGTAGTCTTATGATTGTATATTATATTATTTACTTCACAACAATGCTGCTTGTAACACATAACCTAGTACATTATGTTGGATATTTGAACAAACGTTTCTTTTATTTAAATACCATATGCTATTTCAGTATTGACACATTTGTATTAAAATTAAGACCAGTTAGTTCACTGTTATCGTCCTATACTAGATGTTACATCGAAATTGTTTCTTTTTAGTGATTTAGATTGTAAGATAAATGCAAAAAGTATGCAGTTATCACACACTAAGGTATTTTTTTAACTTGTCTAATTCAATATTTGTCGATTGTTAACATTCCTTTCAAACTCTTTTGAAATAATAAAATTGCTTGCGTTTGGCAAATAAAAGTAAATGATATAGTTTCTCAGGCATAATACGTAAGCAACATTACCAAAATAGCATGAAACTTAAGGAAAGTTACTAAAAAAGTTTTTAGTTTTTAATTTATATAGGTTAACAAACAGTGAACACAATATATACAGATTAAGTAATTTTATAACTGTTCTCTTGAGTTTTCGCGAACACTATACATTAAAATGAAAGATATGTTTATATATGTATTTTTAAATCGCGTTTATTTTTCGTTTTAAAGTAGAACTAAGTACTTTAAGACGATAACACCTTAGTCTAACACCCGAGACCTGTAAAGTGTAAATATACGTAGACATGTCTGTCATTTTAAGTAATATTAAAGTTAAGTCAGTGTTATTGTGTCGCCCACACACCACGATTAACTTAACTGGTATTGAGGTTGTGATGAAATTGAAACCACATTTTAAATGAGCATACTCCTACACTCATCGACGGAGAGGGGCTGATATCCTCGATCATAATTATAGATATATTTTTTTATGTATTATAAATTGTAATTAATTTTATAACAGATTGAACAACAGAAACCGCCACCTCAATTCAGCAAGGCACACTTCGAGGACAACCGCAAGTATCCATCAGACAAACGTCCTATCCTCCAGAAACCAGAACCGGACATGAGAACCGGCGCTTACAAAGGTTACGAGAAAGACTTCCAACCCTCATCCCAGGGAAGACGGGTTTCGCCGCACGGACGTCGAGTATCGCCTCCTGGACGTCGAGTATCGCCTCCTGCACGTCGAGTATCGCCTCCCGGACGTCGGGTATCGCCTCCCGGACGACGGGTTTCGCCTCCTGGACGTCGCGGTTCACCGGGGAGGCGTGGCTCGCCTCATGTGGCGAGAGTGTTGCCAGACGGAAGGAGGGTTTCGCCCCACGCGAGGCCGGCGTCTCCACAAGTGAGGATACCTGATAGGAGAATGTCTCCTGGACGTAGGGTGTCACCGCCTGGCAGAAGACCTTCGCCAGGGAGAAGGATGTCGCCCAGTAAGTAAACTATTGTTTTTTCGACGCCTGACGCCACCAGCCCTAGTTAATAAATCATCGTGTATTAGTAAATAAAACCAGTCACGTCTGAGACTTGTAAAAGGCATCGAAAACTGACACCAAATCCTTGAATCCTAATCACACGACAAAAAGAACATCATTGCGCTAATTGGTGAATTATTTTATCTCTAGATCGGCGCGTTCCAGACCGCCCATCGCCGCACCACGATGCCTCCAGGAAGATGTCACCGAGCAAAAGGTTTTCCCCGAGCCGACGACTAGTGTCGCCCTCTAGACGTGAGCCTGATAGACGCGAGTCACCCTCAAGGCATCAAAGGTACAAACTATACAGTAATATACGAGGGCGGGTCAATAAGTCCGTGACTTTTGGAATAAAACACAGATTTTTTGATAAACAAATCATTTTATTTTTTAACGTAGTCTCCCTTGAGCTCTATACACTTTGTCCAACGCTTCTCCAATTTTTTTATCCCTTCCAAAAAATATGATTTGTCGAGGTCCTCAAAATAGGCCTTTGTTTGCGAGATGACTTCATCATTGGAGTCAAATCTTTTTCCACCAAGCCATTTCTTCAGGTTTGGGAACAAAAAGTAGTCACACGGAGCCAAATCTGGAGAATAGGGTGGATGAGGGAGCAATTCATAGCCCAATTCATGGATTTTTGCCATGGCAACTGCACATGTGTGCACCCTTGCATTGTCTTGGTGGAAAAGAACTTTTTTCTTGGCCAAATGAGGTCGGTTTTTATTCAAATCGTCATTGAAGCGGTCCAATAAGTTGCCATAATATTCCCCATTGATTGTTCTTCCCTTTTGAAGGTAGTCAATGTGGATTATCCCACGTGCATCCCAAAAAACAGTCGCCATAACTTTATTGGCTGACAAACCCGCCTTGGCCTTCTTTGGCGCCGATTCACCCTTAGAAACCCACTGTTTTGACTGTTGTTTGGTCTCTGGTGTGTTGTGATGCATCCATGTTTCGTCCATGGTTACAAAACGGCGCAAAAACTCCTCCATATTGCAATTAAACAACGCCAAACCTTCCTGTGAAGTTGTTACACGATTGCGTTTGTGGTCGACTGTGAGCAAACGCGGCACCCATCTTGTGGAAAGCTTTCTCATGCCCAATTGATCTTTTAAAATTGAAACCACTGAGCCATGCGAGATCCCTACGGCTTCCACAATCTCTTGCACTTTCAATCTTCGGTCGGCCAACACCATATCGTGAATTTTTTCGATTGTTTCGGGTGTAGAGACCTCAACTGGGCGTCCAGGACGTTCGGCATCTTCAGTGCTTTTACGGCCACAACGAAATTCAGTAAACCACTTTTTTACCATTGAAATCGATGGTGCAGAGTCCCTATAGTATTTATCAAGCTTAGCCTTGGTCTCGGTAATGGTTTTTTTTCGCAAAAAATAATGCTTAATAAGCACACGAAATTCACCTTTTTCCATTTTTTCCTCAAATTACTGGGTAGTCTGATAAAAATAGCTGTCAAACACAAACTAACTGACGCAGCAAGTTCAAATTTTGATAGGAATCAACTGACAGATACCTGTTGACAGGAGTAGTGTTGCTTTTTCAGTAAAGAGGTCAGAAATTCAAAAAGTCACGGACTTATTGACCCGCCCTCGTAGGTAGTAATGTACTATAGCAATATAGGCAGGGACAAACTTCATAGCGTTCCATGTATTCACCGTTCGGGTGCCGGGTTCGTCGTGTGGCAGAAAGAGAACAGCAGATGTCCCGACAGCCTTCCTTAAATACGCAAACAAAGCTTTAATCCCAATTATAACTCACCTCGCAAACTTGTGTTTTGATAAAGGAATATTTCCGGCTTCTCTGAAGCGGTCGATCATTACTCCGGTGTACAAGGCTGGAGATAGAGAGGATGTAGGCAATTATAGACCCATATCGGTGCTGCCCGCCATTTCCAAAATACTTGAAAAACTTATAAATGCTAGATTAATCGCCTATTTGTACAAACATGATATTCTTTCTTCTTCTCAGTTTGGATTTAGACATAGAAAGTCAACCGAAGATGCAGTCTCTGCATTGAGCTCTTTGGTAGTGGAAGAAATGGACAAACATAACAAATGTATAGCAGTATTCTTGGATTTGAAAAAAGCTTTTGACACTGTCTCTGTCCCCATTCTTGTACACAAGATGGAGAGCATTGGTATTAGAGGTGCTCCACTAAAATTACTCTCAGACTATCTTGCCAACAGGAATCAGACTGTAAAGTTGGGTAAATATATTAGTAATAGTGCATATGTGACGTTTGGGGTCCCGCAGGGTAGTATTCTTGGTCCCACGGTATTTTTAATTTACTTGAACGACCTGTGCAACATGACCCTTAAGAATACAAAAATATTCCCCTATGCGGATGATACTGCCGTTGTTTTTGCCGGAAAATCCTGGGACGATGCCAGATATACTGCAGAGAAGGGTCTAGAGCAAAAAGGAAAATGGCTAGCTAATAACCTTCTCACACTCAATACGGCTAAAAGTAGCTACATTTGCTTCAGCATTTATAACAATGGTCAACCCGGACCGGACTTTGCGGTAAGGATTCATCACTGCCATCCTGAAACAGATAAGACAAAATTGCAACTGCCCCACTATACAAAAAGTATCAGAAGCCAAATATCTAGGAGTGTGGTTGGACCAAAGACTTTCTTGGTATACTCAGCTTGAACATGTCACTAAAAGAATAAGAAATTTAACTTGGATTTTCAAGACATTGCGACATGTAGTGCCAAAGATAGATATGGTGTCAAGAAATAAAAATAAAAATAAGAGTCTTATAAAACATTTATATTTATCTCTGGTACAATCGGTTATTACCTACTGTCTACCAGTGTGGGGTGGAGCAGCCAAGACACGCTTTCTGAGTTTGGAACGCGCACAGCGTAATTTGATAAAGGTCATGTGTTTTAAAAAACGAAGGTTTGGCACTGATGAGCTTTATCAAATTACCCAAATACCATCGATAAGGAAGCTTTACATAGTACCGGCCGTTCTCAGGAAACACAGAACCTTACATTTCGATGCCATGATTGCTGCAAAAAGAAGGCAAAACATAGAAACCCCTACTTGCAACACCGATTTTGCTTCAAGGCAATATAGAGCTCGTTCTGCTTACCTTTATAAAATTATTAATAAGAAAATAAACTTATATACTCGTAGTAAAACATATCGAGACTGCAAGAGTTCTCTACAGGTATACCTGGAACATAAAACCTATGACGATCTTGAGGCATTACTAGTTAAAATTAAATAGTAACTAACTCACACACACACACAATAACACACACACACTCACACACACACACACACAAACATACACACACGCATGCACTCTCGCAATTACGTACACACCCACACACACTCACGCACGCACACACACACGCACGCACGCAAGCACACGCGCGCACCGCGCGCACTCACACACACACAAACAATCTCGGATGCATACTTGATGTATGTATAATTTTTATAATCTTTAAAATCTTGTGTAATTGTTGTATTTTATATTCATTTAGTCTTTTCGTTTAATTTTAGATTTAATATCATATTTTGTATTTTAACTTTACTATTTAATCTTCTGTACAAACTTTTGTAAACGACCGTAAGTAATGGAAGAGCTTTGCTCCCTGATACAGGCTTTTTAGCTTAAAAGGGGCGCTACGGTCACTTATATAATTTAATGTAACCAATTTTGAGCGAAAATAAATAATTAATAAAAAAAAAATATAGAGAGATTCTATAAGGTATAATTGGAAGCGTAAATAATTTGAATAAAAACAAATATGTTTAAAAATCGTATTTACAATTTACAATAGCTGTCTTGATTTCTCAAAAGCGGTTTGGTTCCTGAGATTATGTGCTAAGAAATCACATCATTGGGATTCGTAAATTTCCTAAGCTATTTTGTTCCTAATCATGATCTAGGACTGCGGAAACGGAAGGATGTTGGTACGCGTCCCACTTCGAGCAAACGACATTTTTATTCAAGGCAAATTGTATTTTTAGTTTACTTATAATTTAATTGTTAAAAACAGGTTGAAATCACTTAAAGACTGAAAATAACCGTTTATTAAACGTCTGTAGAGCGGACGTGAGTAGAATTATTGTGGATTTTTTAATGTATTTACTATGGCATGTAACAGCTGTTTTACTTTATTAATGATATGTACTTCGAAAAAATAACATTTGAGTGATATGATTTTAACTCTTGTCTAATTAATATTGAAAAGAAAAGAAAACTTTAAATGTTTATTAACAGTACGCTCGGTTAGTTATCTGTAAGTAAATGGAAGATGTACTTTAAAGTGAAATCTGTGTAGTCTCGTATTTTAAAGGAAATGAAGCAAATACAAATTATTTTTATTTTATATGATTATTCTATTATACTACAAAATTTACTTGATATAACTTTTTATATTATACAATGTATGTACGAATGTTTGACCTTAATAACTTCTTGCGGAATAATATTTTCTGATAATTATTTTCTTATTTACATGATACAGAGTTATAGTTCTCCCGTAACATAAGGTGTCCCATGCCTTAGTATAATCTCTTCTCTTTATCTTTTTCTATATAGGTTCTCCCCCTCCCGTCGTCCCACAAACAAGTTGGACAAATTCGGGGAATCCCGCGTGTCCAAGATGGTCAGACCCGCCTACGAGCCTCCAGTAAGTGCAGTGACAACACGCAGCTACAGACAAATTAAACATTTTCCATTATAAACTGAGCTGTCATCGTGCAGGCGGTCCCTTTCACGAGAGTTCAAATTATAATGGGAATTATAGTTTGATTTTTAGCCGAGCGTACACCTTGACGCCTTAATAATAAAGCTTAGTTTTTATTGCAATACTAAAATGTAATAAAAGTTTTTAAAAACGACGATTATTTGGACATTTGAAGATTTATGCAAGAAAAAACGTTAAGAAGATTATACGATGAAATGAATTCATGGATAGTTTTGACTTTTTGAGTGTTGTAACATGTTTCCAGCATTAAATTACTCCAGATACGGGAAGTTTTTATTGTATCGAGGATAAAGCCGTATTCGTACTGCGAAAAAGTTTAGGAAACCAAACCATCTAATGAGAATGTCAGTAAGACTTATATTGGTTATTTATTTAGAACGAATAACTACTAAATGGAGTTATGGATTGTGCTATTGGCGGTGTAACCATACACAGCGATTGGAGACTATTTGTGATTGAAAGAAAATGTACGATGTCACCCAGATGAAGTGAAGAGAATTTTTAAAAATATGATAATTGTTCATGTGATAATACTAAACCCTAAGGTCAAGAACGAACATTATGATTTATTCATATCGTAACAGAAGGCATATCAACGAAAACAAAAGAATTAAACAACAACAACAAGAATAGAGAAATAACCGACAAAATACAACAAACAAGTTGGTTGTGTTCACATGAAAAGTCACAGATCTTTGGATCCCAGAGGATTGCTTGGTTTTTAGCATTTTTGGGTTTCCATTGAAGATTTTATTGATTTTCGTACTATGACAGTGGGTTTACAGATCATGAAATAAAGCAACTATTGTTATGAACTATGTTATAGTTTATTTATATTATCAACTGAGAGTCAGTCACCCGATTATGTTCTTTATTATGATCGTGATTAAAACACACATTTTTCTATGGTTAACTCAAGTTTGTCAGCGATAGAAACATATTACCCCGAACAAGAAGGGGTACTACGCACAATGGTATAATATAGACCTTATACTTTCACTGTTAAGGGACACTCATCATGCAAATAGAAGATCCAACTAAGGAGAAAGTGTTTGTTTCAAAATGATTTTCCTGCATGCTTTGATTCTGTCATTGTGCAGCAAGTCTTTAAATGGAATATATTCCCTGCCTGCCTGCTTCGGAATATACAAAAAACTGAATGCATTTGGACCACGTTTAAATTGATGTCTACCAAACAGCTTTATCAGTTTATCATAGACCAGATTTTAGATGGGATACTAGGACTTCTGAATGTCTAAGACAAAAAATAAGTTTTCACTCGGACTTGTTTCGGTTCTATCGAGTCATTACCCACACTGAGAAGGATCCTACGGGATGGTAAATAAAAGTGGACTGTATACTATAAGGCTGGTTTATTAGCCGTTACAAAATAAAACAAAGCCCGGACTAACAAATGAAATTAGATCGAGTCGCGGACGGCGGTGGTAAGGTGATGTCCGTTCTTCACGATGTATAGAGCGCAAGTATTTGACCGCAGGCAACTGTCCCTCCCGGTGCCGTCGGCTGCGTCCCTCCTCCCGCGCGTCTCCCCCGTGCGATGGAAGACCGGTCGGCGACACACACCGTGTTGCCATCTACTTCAAATATTACATGGCTGTACTCCTGAACGTCTGGCAACCCTATTCAGATTATATTAAAGTTGAAGCAGTAATGTTAAGAAACATAATAAGTAGAATGTAGAAGTTACTGTGTGTTGAATATATTTTTCCACCATCTATCTTGCCAAAGACAGCTTGAACAGGCTATTCTAAACTTTCCATCGATTACTAAAAAAGGCAATGTGTTCAGAGATGATATTTTCCTAATAATAATTTTCATTCAAAAGACTTACTAACTACCACGTTTGCATACCATTTTGTAACGATCTAGGAAATACTTCTGCTGTTCTTATTACATTATTGTTTGGTTGAAACAGTAAAATGATGCAATTATTTAGTGACGCAGCTGCCCAAAAAGAAGATGAATTGATAAACATTTATCCAATAATTAATCAATAATTTGAACAACCTAATTTGGAAATCCCAGGAAGTCCTTGTGTGTGTAAAAGTGTTCTCTATCATCGATCAGCCATAAAAACAGTTATGATCTCTACGACTACTAAGCTTAAAATTTGCATGTCCACTAAACAGAAAGTCAGTCAATCTTGCAAAAGAGTTTACAAACCAGCAACTGGGACAGCTACGTATTTTTTGTTCTCTCCTTTATGAAGGAGAGAACTATGGACTAGAGGAGCCTATGGGCTTGAATATTAAAAGCTATATTGAATCACATTTATCACATGCAGTCGCTTATTTTCAACACCTACAATTATATGTAAACTGGGAATCGCCTTGAATTAGTCACATCTAAGCTGAAAGATAATGGCAACTTATGACTTGTAATTACTTATCACAAATGACGACGAAGAACGTCATTGAAAGCAAGGACTACTTATAAGGATATAACTAGAGACTTACGATGAATTGCAATAAGTATTCGATTATTTGAAGTCCAAATAGAGGCAACGTTAAGGATAAACTAAACATTCAGATGACGATAAAAATGGAAGCTTCGAACAAACACCACCAAAGATGAACGAGTTAAGTCGCAGAAACAGGTCACAAGACGTTTCCTTATGTTACATGGACATGTTACTTTTTAAAAAAAACCTGAATGCTGAAGATGCTGTCAACATTCTGATTCTTGATGAGATCAAAACGTAAAAAAACGAACAAAAACCTTTTTCTACAAACTACAAAGGAAAACATTTCGGTTTTAGGGCTACTTAAAACATACCCAAAACCGTGCACTGTGAATATATCTTAAAAGTTTGATGTTACCTTTTTACTGTTTGTTAATATTTGTCGTGTTTCCAAAATAACTTTCAATTTTCAGGCGACGAACCAAGCTATGTACTCAGGTGGCTACCGGCCCAACCTGCACGAGAACGTTCAGTATCCCGTGCCCGGGGCGCGCGGCGCGGCGTGGCAGGAGAGAGACAAGGCTATATTCGTTCCCGCGCCGAAGAAGGACGAGGTGAGACACGATGCTAGACCGGCGGGAGGGCCTCGAGGGAACGAACACCGCGGGGATTCGATAGAGGAAGCGAAGCGGGTATCGCCGATGCGGAAGTCTCGGTCCCCCGGCCGGAGGGACGGCAGAGAGCGGTCGCCGCTGAGGCCGGAGCGCTACCGCCGGCACTCGCCGTCCCCGCGCTCGCCGCGCCGCTCGTGGGCGCTGGAGAAGCGCCGCAGCCCGCCCGCGCCGCCGCCGCCCGCCTGGCCCGCGCCGCCCGCCGCCGACGACCCCGCCTGGGACCGCCGCCGCTTCGCCCCGCCCGGCGCCGAGCCGGTGCGCGGCATCCGCATCCGCACCGACCTCGGCCCCAGGGAGCCCGCGCCCGTCGCCCGCGTCGAGCCGCCCCGCTTCGAGCCGCTCGAGGAGCGGTACTCGCCCAAGCTGCCCGAACCGAGATTCGAGCCGCGCGAGGAGTACGAGCAGCACAGGGATAGCTCGGCATATCGCCGCCCCGAGCTCGTGGACCGAAAGGGCTACCCCGACAGGGAGGAGTTCCGCACCCATCCGCGGGAGGAGGACCGCGACCGCCGCCGGGACGAGTTTCCCCCGAGGGATGATTTCCGGCGCGAGGAGAGGAAGGAGACGTTCCCCCGCCGCGACGAGAGGCCGGACCAGCGGAAGGACCACGACATGTTCCAGAGGGAGTTCGAGGACATCTACAAGAGGGCGAAGGAGTTCAAGCAGAAGGTCGAGGACCTCCGCCGCCCCGACCGCGGCAGGGACTACGATAGGAACGATCTCCGGGACATGGAAAGAGGGAACGAGAGACGCAAGATGCTGGAGGACCACAGCCGCGATAGGCGTGACGAAGCGCGTCACGACTACCGCCCGGGCGACTTGGATCGTCGTCGCGACGAGCGCCCGAGATCCCGCCATTCGGACGAGTTCAGGCATCGCGACGAGTGGAAGGAAGACAAATCCAAACCGAATAAAACACCCAACCCGGAGTCCCTAGAGAAGCGAGACAAAGCGGCCGAGGAGATCGCCGCCAAAATACTGGAGAGACATGGCAACTTCGGCATGAGCACGGAAGTCCGTAGCCGAATATTGAATAAGTTGAAGAGCGTCGTGCTCGGCATAATCAACCAAATGTTCGGGTATAAGGACGTTTCTTTCATCGAGACGGTGATCAAGTTTAACGCGAAGCACTCCGATCGGGATGGGTACAAGCTATTCCAGGACGTTATGGGAAACTTTCCGAACTTGCCGAAAGCTGTCAAGAGGCACGGGGAAGGTAAGTGTTTTTGTATTCACAATATAAGGGTACGAACGTGTAATAAAGTTTAGGTTCTGTCGTTTAAATTTCAGGTGATTTTTTAATTAAAGTAAGAATAATAAACGATACTAAATGGCAAATAACTAAAAACGCTATAATTGTGACTTGTTCGGGTGCTGTGTTTAAGAGTAGTAGTGCTAAACTGTTGTAAACATATCTAATTATTTATCTAAGGAAGCTTATTGTAGAGTTGCACCTAACCATTCCATACATAAGTGGCCGGGTTTAGCTAGAATTACTAACCTAATTTTCCTGTGAAATTAACTGCCACATTCGTCAATTGATCTTCTGAAAATGTAGTAGATCTGAAATTAGAACTAACGGCAAAAAAAACCTAGATTTAGATGGATATTAATAATGATTGGCTTCAGTTTTCCAACCGAAAAATAGAAGATTATCGAACATATGGGTATATTTACTTATTCTACTTGTTAACTTAGCACTCAAAATTCTGGTGTTCCGGTTCAAAATCTCAAAAGAGTGTTCCTTTGTTGGTCTAAAGTCAACCTTGGAAGTTAGAGCGTTTTTTTTTATCACTGCAGGCAGCGTCATTGCTTTATCTGTGTGAGGTTCATTTTTCTTTTTTAACATTTACAAAATAATTACGTAGTTTGTTTCAATAAACGTATTGGTGATTAGCTTCAAAATTAACTATTCGGTTAGGTTCGAAATTAGCTACCATAAGAACTAATGAAAAACGTTATATTTAAAATTACTGCGAATGGAATACGAGGTCATATTAAAATAAGAGCTAGTTGTTTCGGTGTGTCTGCCATGTACCTTGTTTTCATGTGGATATTTCATATTTTACATTACCATAACGTTACGTCATGCTAAGCCACCGATGGATGTTGATAGTCTTAAGTTCTTTACTGCGTTTTCGGAATGTTCAGCCTCTAAAACTAGGAACTACTTGAACTATACAAGCAAAATGTGCCGCTACGGCCGATCATGTATCAAATTGACACATCAATATATAAATTAGCCATCATAAGGGGAAGAAACGTCGTCTCATAATATAGATTCCCGCTACTTTGTAGAAATTTCGTGCCATCAAATAGAGCGAGTTGATGATCGCTGGCATAGGATCGCTCTTTACGAATGTACCAGTAGTGTGTCTGGAAATGGTAAAGATAACTACATAACAACAACATGATGGAGTATGCCAAGGTTGTCTGTACTGGGTCAGTTCTACTTCAACTGATTTACTGTCCCATGGATAATATTTGATATATAACAAATTATTTTCAATTGTTTTCTCTTGAACCTGATAAAATAGATGGGATTGCTATGGGTATTTCTATAGCTGTAGTCATTGCTAGTATCTGAATAAAGCTTGTAGTAAAGAAAACCATCGCTACTATATCCACTAGGATCCCACATTGCCGATGACGTGTTCTGTATTCTAAAATATGACTAGAATGATGTTGAAATCAACTTAGAGAGCACTTATCCGAATATAATAGTTCACCTATACGATTAAAGAAGACAAGGATTTGCCATTTTTCGACGATGAAGGACGATTGCAGAAGGTCGGTTCACCCAGATTAACATCAACTCTCATACCTCAACTCTAATGTCCATCACCATTGGGTAACCGTGGAACGTGAGCAAGAAGAGCTGGATCATATACGAAGTGTTCTTTCAAAGAAATAAAAACACCGGAAACTTTATTCTAGAAATAAATCGAAACACAAATTTGCACGTATAATATATGTTTAAAAGACTAACAGATAAGATCTCTAATTATACTACTTAATGTGTACTGTTTTCACTCACTCCCTTAAGGAAGGCATCAGTGTCTACGTTCTCTGAAGAGCAATTTATCTATTGGAAAAGCCTCTATACGATTGACTGCTATACTTGAGGCTCGTCCAATGGCGGAACTTTACGTACATTGGCGTACGCATTAGACAAATTAAAAATAACGATACGAAGAAATCATCCATCGCGGAACACTTGCTGCAAGCGGGTCCCCACTGGATTGAGTTTGACAACACACCTTTCTACAGAATATTACATACAAAGAATGATCAAGGAAGCGATTGAAATTACAAAGTACAGATTTTTCTAATAGCGAAAACAGTGGTTCGTAAAACTAACGTGTCGCTATCGGATTCTGTAACTGTCTTCTGTCAAGCAAGAATCGAGTAAATTCGATCACGGACAAATTTTTGTTAGTTTGCAAACAATAGTACCAGTGCCGGTAATAATAGACTGCGACAGAGGTCGGTTTGATCTGCTCATAACAACTGCCTACCGTTATCCGTTCTGTGATCACGGCGCTTGCAACTGTGCCAAAATATCGGAACCTCATAAAAAACAAGGTACATGGTAGATATTTCAATACAACTCTTATGATAGTGAACCAGAATGTCTAAGAAATATTAAAATTTTTCTTAAATTAATTATTAATAAATACTTTTTAAAGTGTTACATTGAATTTTCAGATGATTCTGAAATTCCTGCGAAGACCTCTAGGCGTTCGCCTGAAAAGTTGAAACAAGGTATGATCATGACATTTGCTTTAACATTATGACATAAATAATATATACATACATACATATTATCACGCCTCCTTCCCAACGGGGTAGGCAGAGACCAAGGCCTTCCACTTACTACGATCCTGGCATACATCTTTAGCTTCTTCCACATTCATCAATCTTTTCATGCATGCTCGTCGGTTTAGAGTACTCTTGACCTGACCTTTCTTCAGAACATCCCCGATTTGATCGTGATAGGTTCGTCTAGGCCTTCCTCTTCCAACGTTCCCTTTCACACTCGTCTTGTAGATCTGTCTAGTCATTCTTCTCTCATTCATCCTCTCTACATGTCCAAACCATCTAAGCATCCCTTTCTCAATCCTTGTGACAATATCTTCTTTCACACCACAACGTTCTCTTATCACACTATTTCTTATCCTGTCACTCAATTTCACTCCTAACATACTTCTTAGCGCTCTCATTTCTACTGCATTTATTCTACTTTCATGCTTTTTCTGCCATACCCAACTTTCACTTCCGTACATGAGTGTTGGAACCAACACCCCTCTATACACAGCCAGACGAGCTTTCATAGAAATCTTCTGGCTATTCACAAAGGCGTGCAGCGCACCATTCACTCTGTTACCAGCATTTACTCTCCTTTCAATATCACTTTTATACTTTCCGTCCCTAGTAAACACCGACCCCAAGTATACAAACTCATTCACTTGCTCCAGTTCATTACAACCAATCCGAATACATACTTCTGACATGCTCTCTTCCTTTTCAAAAACCATAACTTTTGTCTTTTTTGTGTTCACTTTCATTCCCTTTCTTTCCAAAGCTTCATTCATAATAGTCACCATCGCTTGCAAATCCTTAGCCGTCGATGCAAGTAATACTTGATCATCGGCGTAAAGAAGACATTTGACGCGTAACTCATTCATTCTTAGGCCAAAATCACTCTCTTTCAGATCTGTCAGACAATTATCCATGAAAAGGTTGAACAGCCACGGAGACGCTACACATCCCTGTCTAACACCCTTTTGGATATTAAACCAATCAGTGTACGCTCCGTTTATCCTGACACAAGCACTAGAATCCTTATAGAGGGAATTCAATGCCCGTATCAGCTTACTGCTCACCCCATGCACAGCTAATGCCGACCACAACTCATTCCTCACCACTTTATCATAGGCCTTTTCCAAATCTACGAATGCACAAAAGACTTTTTGGTTTGTTGCCAAATATCCTTCCGTAATGCATCGTAGGGAAAAGATCCGTACATCCCATTCCCTTCCTAAATCCCGCTTGTACATCCCATATTCTGTCATCTGTTTCTAACATTACTCTTTCAATCATCACTTTAGCATACAGTTTGCCGACAACACTGAGGAGGCTTATTCCACGGTAACTTACACAGTCTTGTTGTGACCCTTTTCCCTTGTACAACGGCACGATCACAGCCTTGCACCAGTCTCCCGGTACCCGACCGTTCCTCCAGCACAAGTTGAAAAGGCAGTACAACTGACTTGCTACTACTCCCTGTCCAGCCTTCAGCATTTCGACGGAAACCCTGTCATATACCGCAGCTTTACCTGATTTCATACTTTTCAATGCTTTCATAATCTCTTCCATACTAATATCGCTTTCATGCTCACTCTCATTCACTTCAAGAGGAGGTGCTTGCATTTGTGCTAGGCCCTCTTCTCTTTCAAAAAAACTTTCAAAATATTCCTTCCATCTTCTCAGCACACATTCTTCTCCTTTTATAATATTCCCATCCTTACTTCTGATTTTAGATAGCTCCGAGTTTGATGTTTTCCCTCGAGCTAATCTAATCGATTTCCAAAACAATTTAATATTGTCTTGGAAACTATCAGAGAGTCTTCTATCAAACTCATCCTTTTGCTCTTCTTTCTTCGTACTGATCACATTTTTCACTAGCCCTTTCATATTTTTATAAACCTTTCTTGCCTTATCCACATCCTCTAATGTCGCCTTTTGTACTCTTTGGTTAGCCTTGGTTGCTAACCAATCCAGCCATGCTTTCTTCTTATTACCTACAACCTTTTGCACTTCCTTATCCACCCACTCTTTCTTCTGCATTCTTCCTTTTCTTCTCTTACAGACACCACATACGTCAATTGCAACATTCACTACACCTTCCTTAAAAGTCTTCCAAAAACTTTATAGCTCACATTCCTTATCCAAATTAACAAATTGTTCTTTCAACTTTTTAACGTATTCTTCTTTCACTCTCTCCTCTTGCAAATTTTCTACTTTCACGCGTTCTAGATTAGTTCTGGGTTCCACTGTCCTATGTCGCCATCGTTTGAAAAGACCACTTATCCTGGACATCACCAGGAAGTGGTCTGTATCAATACCGACACCGCGGTACGCCCTTGTATCCAGAACTTGCCCTTTCAGTCTTTCGTCTACGATCACAAAATCAATCATACTTGTTATGCCACATTCATCCCTTGTATACATATGGATTCTTTTATGAGCAAACATTGTGTTCGCTACTAAAAGATTCCATTCCAAACATACCTCAAGCAAACTTTTACCATTTTCATTTATTCTCTCATCACCAAACGTGCCTAAAACCCTTTCATACCCATCACGCTTCACACCTACCCATCCATTAAAGTCGCCCAACATGATAATCCTTTCATTATCCTTACACTTCTTTAAAACTTCTCTCATGCTATCCCAGAACTCCTCCCTTTCCTTTTTGGCTATCGTAGACCCGCTTACACCCAAATCCGTAGGTGTATACACACCTAGGACAAAAATTCGGGTAAGCCCTACTTTTAACCTAATCCAGAGGAGTCTAGGGGTCACACATTCATACTCAATCATACAATCATTCATTCGCGCAGACAAAATGACACCAACACCCTGGCAGCCTCTTTTGGCGCTGGGTACACCAGACCTTGTCACATTCCTTTAGCTTCGTCTCATTCACGCACAGAACATCAATTCTCCTGTCATCCATCATCTGACATACTTCATTTATTTTAACATTCAATCCTCTTCTAACATTCAAAGTAGCAAAGCGGCTTTCCTCAGCCCGCTTTCCGCCCCCGTTGGAAACGAGACGTGATGGGTTGCGAACCGCACCGCCGCCTATTTGGGTATCAAAATTCGTCGAGTCCATTGCGTTCCCACGAGAATTAAATAATATATTAAACTTTAAAATAGTATTAGTACATAGAATATACAGGATGAAATTTTATGTACTTTCGGAATTTTTAATAGGAGTTAAATATCGTGTTTAGAGCCCATTTCCGAAATAAAAAATGTAGGTCAAGTTTTGACCTTGAAATATTTTTCGCAAAAAAATTTCTAATTAAAAGTGGTCGTCCTACAACCTTGAACGTAAACATTGCATTGTAAAACGAATTCGTTTTAAACACTTGAGTACTTTATTTATCTTACCTCTTTTAATCCTCTCCTAGCTCCCTTAAGTAATCCATTCCTACTTATGTAGTAAAACTTTTGCCGAATTCATAATAAAATTGAAACACGCACATTTTAGGTTAACAACATGTAGGAATCACCAAACTTGTCTTTCGAGTTACACTCTTGGCTTGGTATTTGCCCATAAGCTTTCTTAAACTCTCATTAAATGTTTTTCACGTATTCACTATTAAAACTATGATTAAAACCCACATTAATTATTTTGTATTCAGAACAACAATGATGCAAGAATTTAATATCACAAAATGCAGCCATCTGACCTGTCAATTCTTTACAGTCCTTGTTGTTTTTCGATCTTTTCGGAACCGGCTAAGGTCTGAGACTATGCTGCCATGTCATTGCAGTGTGAATTTAATCATTCTTAATTATAAAATATCATAAACACTTACTTAAACTGGTTTGGTTGGTTACTGGTTGAAACTATTAATTAATTAAAAGAAAAGAAACATTACTAGTATTTTAAAAACTGTTCGAAATGCAGACCGTTTCTCTCCAAACATAATCTTGCACGTTTTTGAATATTTTCTTTAAGTTTGTTGAGAACTACATTTTCATTTTTCACTTCATTAAAAGCTAACACTATCTGAGCTTTTAATGCCTCGAGGCTTTGGGCTTCTTCTACATACACGCGTCGCTTTATCTCACCCCACAAAAAGAAGTCGCAGGGTGTCAGATCAGGTGATCGCGGCGGCCACGCGACGGGACCCCCGCGACCGATCCAGCGGTCACCGTATTCAGAACTTAAATAGTCTCGTACGGAGGCGGCGTAATGCGGGGGTGCACCATCATGTTGGTAATAAAAATCACGATAGTTCAATAAAGGCACATCGTCCGTAAAGTTCGCCACAACATTAGGCAACATATCCAGATAGGTACCACCGGTCAGTCTAGTAACACAATAATGAACAAGCTAGTGATTGATTACTAGTGAAGAAGGAAAGAATAAGACGGTTGAAGTGAATGTACGATTTTTCACTGTTTATAATGTTTTGATACATTTAGCACGCAGGAATTCAATGTCAATTTGCAATGCCATAAAAAAGAGCAATGTGCTAAATTTAAAGTGTGTTTTTTTTAATTTATTCGATACAATACCTTTCAAAAAGTACTCACTAAGTCAAAGTATCGTATAAATCACCCATAAATTTCGATAAGTTAGGTTAGTGTAGGGTTAGGTTAGGTTAAGTTATTAAGTGTAAGTAAGTGTTTATGATATTTTATGTATTTGTTAAGAATGATCGAATTCGCACTAATGCCATGGCAGCATGCGGTCTCAGACCTTAGCTGCCTGGTTCTGAAAGGAGCAATAAACAAACAAAAAACGTAGCTGTCAGTCTTATTTATTGCAAGTGCATAATTATTTTAGTTTATTCATAGTTTTAATTATTATGGTATCGTGAATGTGAAAAACATTTAATGTGAGTTTTAGATAGCTTATGTGCAAATACCAAGCCAACAGGGTAACTCGTTAAATTCAATTTTGGTGATTTCTTCATGTTGTGAACCCAAATGTGCGTGTTTTCGATGTATTGTGTTGTTCAATGTATTGTGAATTCGGTAAAAGGTTTACTACATAGGAATGTATTGCCTATGGAGCTAGGAGAGGATTAAAAGATGTAAGAGAAATAAGTAACTCAAGTCTTCGTTTTAAAATGAACACTTGTAGGTTATGGTAATGTTTTTGTGTTTCATACTGTTCCATACTGTATTTGTAATTGTTTTTGTTGTGGTTTCTAATAAAGTTAAGTTAGTTTTAGTTTGTTCAATGAACATTCATTAGCTGATTGGAGCCTTTTGCTTTTTACGATCCTAAGCCTCTTAAAAGTCAACAACAAGAATAGTTTCGTAATGAATTAATGAATGCATGAATGAATGAGATGCGCACGGTGTAAAAAGTGTGTTGCGAGGAGGCCATAACCAACATTTTAGATTTTTCGCGGACTTTTTCTAGGTGCTTTTTCTTGACATTTTTGTACTGGGCTATACCAAAAGAAAAAATACGTCATTTGTTTTTTGTCTCGTAGATTGATATATTAAAATTTGGAAAGGGGTTAAAATTTCACCCTGTATTTCCGTTTTTCCAGATGCGTCTTCTTCTAGAGTGCCCGATCAGCCTAGTAAGTATTCCTTTACACATAAAACTGTTTGTAACATGCAGTTCAAGGTTTAAGGAGTTTTAAATATTCCAGATTGGGAAATGAATATCGCTACCCAGCAAAGTTTATTATCGAACATGATGATGACGCAAATGTTAATGAATCAATCACCGATGATGGTTCCGAATCCATTCGGGCCTATGGACATGACCCCACAAGCTTTCGTTCAGCCCCAGCCGATGGTCGAGGAGCCATCAAACGAGGACGGCTACAACCTTTACCTCTGCAAAGACGATTTCAAACCGTTTTCAGATGTCCAAGCGGATTATCTGAAAAACTTTTTGGTCACCCAGTTGGTCGGGGTGACGGAGAACTACCAGCCGCACGGGTGGGCGCCCGACATCACGTTGAAGGGTTTACAGAGTCAGTTCAGGTATCACGTGCACACCTACGACGTGGTCTCCAGGGATTGGCTCATGGAGCTCGACTTCAGCGGGTTTAAGTTGTTCGACGTTCTAGTTTACACCAAGGAGGAGCTCTGGTACGAGCGCGCCGCGATCTGGCTGCCCGGCCATTCCAGGTGCAGGAACATCGAGCCACTGAACAAGCTCAAATTACAGAACAAAAAACTTGAAGCAGCCGACATAGGTAAGTGGAAGCTGGTGAAGAAGATAGTGAACGTAAAAGGGACGAGGATCTACGTAGACATGCCGCCGTCGTCAGCGCGAGCTTTGGAGAAGGACAAATTGCTGCTCAGTTACGAGTTGCAGAAGGTCAGCGTGTTTCTGAAGGCGGTCGCCGTAGACAAAGACGCGTTCGACGCCGGCCTTAAAGAACAGTCGATAATAGATCAGTCCCAAATCGTTGCAGCCGCCCAGAACTCTCCTATGCCCTCAATAGGGCACGCGGATCGTCACACGGTCAAAATAACTCTAAAAGGTAGCAAATCGTTAAACGTCGTTCAGGCGCGCAAGATCAAAGAGAGCATAATATACAATATATTCAAATACCACCAAAACGGAGGTACAAGTAAGACTGATTTCGTTAAGTACGGGCTTTGTTCCCCGAATTGTTTCGGCGTTGTCACTGAGAATGAAGAGTCTAAGCGTTGGTTGACGGGTTTGAACATGGGTAGGCTGAATAAGCAGCCTATTATAATATTAGGTGCGGACGAGGCGAACACGCGGTACTTTAAGATGACAATAATGGTGCCTAATGAGTACAATATAAACGCGCCGCGCATCTTTGAGCGCATCAAACAGAGTAATCAGGGCGTTAAAGGTTTAAACTTTAACCTATGGAAGCCGGCGTCCAACATTTCGCTCAATAAGCATGCCAGCCACGCGATTCTCGAGGTTGAAATCGATATGGAATCTGTCGAAACATTATCAGGAATGAAATTCCAATTAGATTATGTTGACGAGCGGCATGTGACGCTGATAGCCAAATTCAAATCGGAGTATTCGAACAGCGGGCTGAAAGAAATGCTCGATAAATACAAGTCGGAACTGACTGACAGTTACGATGTGGCCAACATGGACATATCACAGTCTGAATCTGAGGATGATATTATTTATATGGGGTGACTTGTAAATTGTAAAACGGTAGTTTTTAAATAGATTTTAAGCATATTTTGCACTAAAAACAATTGTAGAATGATGATTATTTTGTAGAAGTTCGTTTTGTTGCTTTTGTCCCAAAAGTGTGCATTTAATAAAATATTTACCTACTACAATATGAGCGTGTACGTTTGTAAAGATATGTCATAATTATTTATCAATAGTAAAATTCAGCTTAGTTTTCTACAAGGTGAGATAAACAAGATATGATGCTTCTTTTCACTTGCTATTACATTATTATACGATCGCAATGCATTCTAATCGAAATATGAAATCTGTCTATTTGAGAGTTTCAGCACAGGCATGGTTTTGATACCAGAATTCCAGAATAAGTCATAGAGAGAACTTCAAACCATACGAATAATTGGAAGACGATTTGAAAGTTTTCGGCGAACAGAATTGAAGCGCCGCGCAGCACATTCAAACTGTGAAAGGAGTAGAATAAACGTCTACTGCTGTCAGGTAAGCAACGAGATTGTTATTTCCCTTTTACAGATTTATGCTAAGCATAGTAAAGCTACTGCCATCGCCCAGGTAAAGTATTATGGACACAGTCATTTTATTTTAAAAACTATTTCATACCCACGAGAGGTGAGAAAGGTAATAAGATAATTTTGGTACAATAAGCTACTTACATACACTTGAAAGAGTCGGCAATCACTTACACCTACTGACAATTGCCACACTTACGAAGATAAAAAGCAACTTCGGTGTAGTCACATCAGCTTCATTCCAGTGCTAAAACCAGCTAATATATCGATATCTTAGAATATAAGCATAATATTAATAGCATAACATAATATTAATTAATAGTAAGCTTTGAAGACGCTCTGACAGAATGTGCGGCGCTCTACTATTCTGTGTAAGTAAGTGTGATGATCATCATAGCTATGCAATGCAATCGAGCATTCTTCACAAACAAGTAAGTCTCAAAGTTATCTTTCCCAACTGAAGTAAATATCATTTCTTTGATCTCCTGTCTGCACAATGTTGAAGATAGTTTAAGGATAAGAGGTAATATCATCGATTTAAGCTGTGTCTGATTATTTTGTACCTTATTACATTATTTTACTGTTTACAGGTGTTTTGTAATTTAAATTAATGTGTATACATTTCAGAAAGGTATTTTCCGTTCCTAACTTCAGCATAGCTCGTTCTTCTTTTTCTTTTTTTTTTCCTCCTTTTCCCATTTTAGCTGATTTGGTGTTTCCTCTTACGTCTGCGCTGGATACCGCTTGTCTCGTACGTCTGCGACATGTCTGTAACATGTCTGAGCACTTAGATTCTCGTCCTGCATTTCCTTTCTGGCTGGCGGGCAGTCTTCCTCTTTAATTGCGGAGGAATAACAAGAAATAGAAAGAAACCATAAATTAAGTATATCTCGTTACTGGGATTTTTTAAAATCTCTTGTTATACACTCGTACTCGATGTACTCGTTTGGCTGAAAGCTTATACTAAACTTATTTAAATTTATATTTATTGGGCATTCTGTTTTTGTTTCATTGTGGGTTCTTACTACAAGTTTCCTTCGATCAACAAATATCAATTTGAAGGATTTTGTTTCCGTTTAACTTTGCGGCATTAATTTATGTTTCAATTTTATTTCTCCGAATCTGACTTGTGGAAATGTTACTGTTAAATGTGTTTGTCCTATCAAGGTTTCCGTTTCAGACTACTAATATACTCTGCCGCAACAGATTATTTCTTGGCCATATCGGTTGTCTTTACGATTCCAGAGAAACATTATCTTTATTATTGTATCTTCTGGCTGCATTTATCGTACGTAACGTTAGTGTCACTTAATATCTGGTCGTTGATTCATCCCACAAGAAGGATATTAAAATTTACTTGTTGCTTCATCTCATCATATAGGTACTTAGTTTTCCAGATTTTTAATAATTTAATAATTAAGTGTCATTAACAGGGCTATTTCGCAGACCTTTTTAAATGAAGCTTGCGAGATAGAATACAGTTGCAGGTAGTTATAAACAGTACACCTAGTATCCCGGTGGAGTTATTATGGCTTTACTTAGCGTTTTGGCTGCATTTGGTCAAGGTCAAATAATAACTTATTCATGGGACTATGGTATTATAAAGTTTCAGGCAGCCATTGCATATTGGAAACCAAGGATTCATGTGGATTTTTCAACAGTTTTATTTAGCCCTTTGTCTATATTCAGCATTGCATTCATAATGCTACCATGATGAAGATATCTTTCAAAGAAACGTCACTCAGAGTATGAAGATACTCTTATTGAATTTTAACTGCTAATAAACTGATCGTACAAATCATCAGTATTTTTGCTAAAGCTACTGTCAAAAGAGCTCTTTTTTCAATAAATTGTCGGTGTTTTTCAGGTCACATAGTTTCTAAATTAAAAGTCTGAACTTCCACTACTATTTTCCTATTTTGTTAAGGAAGTGACACAGTTCATTCTGTCATAGGCTCGGGTTCTTGTTATGAGATGTTTGTTTCTCAAAATAAGTGACTTCAATGGAAGAACCACCCTTGCCAAGAATTTAAGTTTATCTTTTAAATGATGCATGTTTCCCCCTGTTCGAATTTCTTCTACAAACACATTCAAGCTTATCTATTAATTGGAAACGTTTGGCAAGAACGTCATGTTTAAATTATCTGAGTAGAACTGTGTTAATAAGACTTTGTATGGAAAGGAGTTGGCTAAACGACTGCCCTGAACCTAACCTTGTAAGAATAAATATATATTACTAGCACAAAATACTATTATATTCTGTTATTAATTATTACGTGCTTATTTTTCTAAAAGAACTTTCACGAAAATATTCTAAAATTATAAGTATTCTGCTTGACCACACTTCATTTAAACATGAATAGTGCTGCCATTAAAAGGATTATCGATTCTTTCATTTGGTCAGTATTAAATCGATCAATAGACTTTGGCAATAAGATATGTTAGAGCCTATTCAAATAATGCAATAATCATTCGTTTGAAGTAAATTATCTACTAGTATGACTGTTGATCGACAAAAACAATCACTAAGTTAGTGACAAACAAGCGGTAATTCATAAATCGACCGTTTCGATTACTAATCGATTATTTGTCATAAAGTTGAATCCATCTCAATGGAAAAAAAACAAACGTCAGACATCTTTCGAATAGTTTCTCTGCCTGTCTGACAGACAGTTTGAATTTTGTTGTGTTTCCATGTTTTTGTTAAAGTTCTCAACCTGCTCTTCGTAATTGACAAAATGAATGTGCTTGCCTACCTACGCACTGAAGTGTGCCCTGACCTTGATTTAATCTATCATTTAGAAGGATCAAGACCTACCTCACCAATTAATTAAATCAAAACGAGGCATATCAGTCAAAGAACGTAGTACCTATGTACGCTCTTGTAAGATTCACGGAATAAATATAAATAAATCAGAATGCTGTTTTTCATTTAAGTACCGTTATTAATTAATCATAGGTGCTACATAAAACAGATATTTATACCGTGTTTATGCAGACGCATGTAGGCTTTGTGCACAGTCGTGTATGATTACATTTTATAAGTAATTAGCAAAAGTCTTGTAACAAGCCCTTACGAGCTACTGTTTTGGCGGGTTTGGCGTATCAAATCATATAACGGGCTCTGTCGGAAAATCGTAACAAAAACCAAGGGCGCCCCATTATCGCAATTTCGAGCAACTATACGAGTTTTTCAGCGCATTTAATGTGGTGTTATGTATTAAAGCTATTAGTTGTTTCATTGCAGCTTATCAAACCTTTGTATTTTTTTTTGTAAAACTCCTTTTCCTAGAAAATATTTAGAACGCCTTGTTTGAAATTCATAGCAAAATCATTATCTGAAGTTTTGCATACGTGATAACGTCAGAATATTTGGTCATATTTTTGAATAATGCAATGATTTGAAAAGTTTCTAAAACTCAGAAAACGTTTAAAACTATTTCTCAGATACCCATAAATATAAATAAATAGGTACTATATTTATTCTTGCCAGGGCAATCGTCCATACTGTATTTAGCCATCTCCTTTTTAAATCTAGACTTTTTTTTGCAAAATCGAACCTAATTCAACTTCATAAGGGCTTATTCTCTTGTGCTCTCCTCTTAACTAAATATTAAAACAGAACGCTTTCTAGTACATAATCGCTCCGGAAACTGTCGGCGTCAGATTCAATAGCTCTACAGTTTTTGGTTGATCTTTTTCATATCGTGTAATTATCCTTCAAGAATAACCTGTTTCAGAGTATCCCAAGCCACTTATTACAGGCCTCGGACGGTATTTGTTTTTACGAATTCCATCTTGCGACAGAAACCCGGACCCTAGCGTGCCTTCCAAAGCACGAATGATTGATAGAATTCACGAATCGGATGGTCATTCAAATAAAGGTCAGATCTAGGACACTGAAAAATGAAAAAACCTCCATGGCGAAGTGGCGCTGGCGTACACACCAGTTTTCAAGGTGTCGCCTGCTCCGATGTACCAGGTTCGATTCCCGGACGGGTCAATGCAAAGAAGTGTTTTTCTATATTTTCTTGGGTCTGGGTGTTAATGGTACCTTCGTTGTTTCTGGTTTCCAAAATACGAGTGTAATGTATGTGATGTTGTACACACTTAAACTTCTTCAAGTATACTGACTGCTATCACCGCGAGTCATATGAATGGAATAGTCACTACTCACAATAGTTTTATTATTATGATTATACATAGTTTTGAAACATGATTTAATAGTGTGAAGTTACTTATCGTCACTGAAGTTCTAACACCACGTAAGTCATTTTTTTGGCGGTTTTGACATTTTGATGCCATTCGCTAGTGAATAGAAAGACGCGTCTTTTCGCCCAATCAGGTTCAAGATACGACCAATAAAAACCTTTGAAATTACGGAAAAGGAACAGCACGGAAGTCACTGTCCTGTGGAAACAGTACGTAAATCCAGCCCAGTTTAATACATTGAGCGTTCCTGACAGCTGCGGTTGAAAATTATTCAAAAAGGTTTTTTAGCTATCCTGAGAAGTTCTTAAAAATGACTTACGTGGTGTTAGGACTTCAGTGACGTTATGTTTTTAATTCTAGGTATTCCGACCGTAAACATGTTTTTAAACTCGATTTAAATTGTTCAGGGTCAAGGTCTGACTATGGTGCTGACAGAAACTCGAGGCCGAAGCCGCAACGAGCGCTAGCCGCCAGATCAGTCGCTAGACCCGACATGAAGCTCAAAGGTAGATAAAACGTAATATCGGAATATTATCTAATTAATTAAAGGACATTGCCAATCCTTGTATGGAAGTTGGCCCAAGTGCTGCCCAGAATGAAACCATGGTGCATTTTGTTCCTCAGGCCAACCCTAACCTGTAAACCAAAGCGCTCAAAAATCTATCCCGGGAGTCAAGATAAAAAAAGTGTTTTTAGTGAATTATTTATGTACGAAAAATTAATTAAACAATAAAAACCAACTATTGAATAATTATTACTTCAGTTTTACATCATCATCATCATTATATCAGCCACAGAACGTCCACTAATATAGTTTTACATGTATTAATTTAAAGCAATATTATTAATCAATCGATAATTACATTAATTAACATAATTAATCAGGAACAGTAATATTTTTCAATTAATAATCACTTTAATTAACATAAGTAATCAGTTGGTAACAGCAGTGGCAGTGACTATTACTTATTGAACTGTAATAGTATAGTTATAAAATTCACTAATAACATGACCTGTTCTTTTTATTTCTGACTCTGGGGCCATTTTTTTTTCTTATTATTTTTTTAAGTAATATAATACCAAGATCCCAATTTAGTCGCATTAATACCTGGGCAGCATTTGGGCCAAATCCCGGCAATGTCCTTTATTATGTTAATGCGTTATGTGTGTGTGAAGTTAAATGCAACTCGGAAGAGTCAAAACCTAACCTAACCTAACCTAACCTAACCTAACCTAACCAAATTCAAAAGTGACTGAGAATAGTGACCGAGTTTCTTGTGATACTACCTCTCGGCACAAGCCCACAATTGTCCCGAAGCAATCGTAGGTATATTGGGACGTGTATTTAAATGTTATTTCTTTTAATCAAACTTGTAATGTAATTAATTGTCACTTCAAAAGAAACCACCTGTATGCACTAGACGGCTTCGGAATGTGGCGTACGCGTTGTTTAGCAGCGTTCTGGGCAGTCTATGGTACAGTTCCATAAAAAAACTCACGTCGTCTGTTTATTCTTTTGTTGATAAAAGGCTTTACGTAAAACTTAATTTCTAGTTAATCAGTGATATGAACACAAAAATCTCTTAAATTTTATCGACTGATTTCAATTTCACCTTGCAGGCGCGAATCTTAGCATTCACTTGTATGATATGATATAATGCTTTGTATATCAAAAGGTTATTCTAGCTTCTAAATTGCTCAAGTCTTTAACGCAAATTGTTTTTGCGACAGAAGACGGGACCAACGACTTAAGGGGACTATTAGAGCTATGGGCTGCCCCCAATTTATTTAATTTTATTACTTTTAAACAAAACCAATTCTCAAAAAACTAGAACAGTATCATTTTAGCAAATTACCTCTAGTATTTATTTAAATCACTGTTAACTGCTTTTCATATTGGCACTCTATTGTACATTATTGCTAAAAGCGGCCGCTTTTGGCGATAGTGACAAATTCGACTTTTTAAACAACTAAATGAAAAATTTTGCGAAACCACCACTTCACGTGGCATGGCACACTCAAGATACGTTGAATGCTTCGCTTCGGGCCTACGTCTCGGGTTGTAACCGAGCGGAAATTATTTGCTAAATACTTTTTAGAATTCATTTTAAATAATGGATTTCCGCAAAGCTATTAATGTTATATTAATATTTATTTCTCCCCAGTGGGTGTCAACGCCGACGGGTCGTACGAATTGGGCCCGCGTACGTACCATACGCTCAAGAACGAGATCGACCTGATTATGTTCTCTGTGAGTATTACTACAGCACATGAAGCACATAACAAACGTCTTAAAGTTTCGTGCTGCATTAATTTTGTTACACTTTAAACTTAACACTTCACTGGATTTACTGCAACCGACCTAATCAAAGTAAAGTAACGGCGTATATCATCCCACTGCAGGGCAAAGGCCTCCATCATTGAATGCCAAATACCATAGCAATGATGATGGGTACAAGCGTAATCATCACGCTTGCCAAATACGGGTTGGTGATCACAAACCCGTGCAATGGCCGAAAATTCGAAACTCTTGTTATCCAACCCGGGGATAGAACCCAGGACTTCTTGGTTTCTTAACCTCTCGACCAATGGGGCGTCACCGAATTAATTATTCAAAGGTAAAATATTATTTACCTTACTGGTTTGGAAGAAATCTCTTTCTTCTACTCGCACATCATTAACAATTTCGTCACTTGTATACTCGTAGTCAAATCGGCTTAAACGATCGTTTTTATATAATTTTTATAGGCGTTCAGTATTGGATCTACAGCCTATTTCGCAACATAGTTTTAAATTTTTACGGTCCTAAGCCTGTAAGCGTTTAAAGAGAAAAACAAAAACTTAATGAGTTAGTTAGTTAGTTAGTTAGTTGGACTTGAATTTTCCGCACTTAGCCTCTTGAGTTGGGCCTTTGTACGTGACTAAAATTTATTAGTTTTATTCATACCATTTCAGGTCTGTCCAGAAATTCACTAGGCCTCGTATATTTTTGAGTGCCTCTTGTATGGACCGAGATTCCTTAAGGAATTCTGTCCGTTGTGTACTTACGCTGTTACACTGTGCTATCACATGCTCTGGTGTTTCCTCCTCAATCAGACATCCTCTACAGAGAGGACTATCTGTTACGCCTATATTGAAGAGGTGCTTATTGAGAGCACAGTGACCGGTTATAATACCTGTAATAATACTCAGGCTCTTTCTATCCTGGTGCAGAATTTTGCGAGATAGGTTTTTATTTGTGGTTTTTAGAACTAGTTTGCTTTGCCTGCAATCCTTAAGCTCCTCCCACTGCTTATTGTGAAGTTGTTCTGTCCTATCTCGTATCCAAGTCTTGACCTGATTGAACGGTATTGGAACAATAGGTTCCGGTCCTATCAATTTCGTTGCGGATCCCCTGTTTGCTAGTATGTCTGCCGCGTCGTTTCCTAATGATCCACTGTGGCTGCGTATCCATTGTACGGTTACTTTATTGTGTTTTGCCAATTTTTCAAGCTCCTTGTGGCATTCTAAAAGAAGTCCACTATTGAAGTGGTTCCTGTTTAGAGCTTGTATAACTGAGGCGCTGTCTGATACTATACGTATCGATAAATCTCGCACGTTTCTCGCTGTTGCCGCAGATGCTGCTCTGGATATCCCCACACATTCTGCTTGGAAGATGTTGTTGAGGTTACCTAGGGTGGTTACTATATTTATATTCAGATCCTGAGAGAACACTCCGGCACCAGTCCCTGATTTGGTCTTAGATCCATCTGTATATATTCTTATCTCGTGAATACCAGAGCTATCTGTTTTTTCCTCCTGGAGTTGTATTGAGTAGTTTTTAGTAAATACATATGTTTTTGGAATTGTGTCACATATTGCCTCTATCATGGGAAGGTCTTTTTTGACCTCCTCCATGATGCGCGTGTGAGCGACTCTGTTGTCTTGTTTCCAGTGTCCTGCTTTTTTAAGTCTTATGGCTGCTAGAGTTGCTTCTTGTTGCACAAAGAGATCTAGTGGTCTGATGTTTAACATTACCTCCATTGCAGCTGTTGGAGTAGTTTTCATGCATCCTGTTGTTGCTGTGCATGCAATCCTTTGGAGGCTTTGCAGTTCTTTTCTAGTGGTGCTTAGTTTAGTCCTGGGCCACCATACCAAGGCACCATATGTGATCATTGGGCGAATTATGGCAGTGTAAATCCATAGTGTGTATGATGGTTTTAACCCCCACCTTTTACCCACCATTCTTTTACACTGCCAAAACGCTACTCTTGCTTTGTTTATTTTTCCTTCTACGTGTTTATTCCAGTTCAGCTTATTGTCTAGTGTTAGCCCTAGGTATTTGACTTCAGCCGAAAGGGAAAGTTCTATGCCAAATAGTTTTGGGAGGTTAAACTCAATTAGTTTCTTTTTCCTTGTAAAGAGTACTAACTCGGTTTTTTTCGGATTAACTTTCAGTTCGTGCTCAATGCACCATTTTTGCAGTATCATGAGCGCTGATTTCATCCTGTTACTTACTATATTCTCAGAGTTGCCTTTGATTAATATAGTTATGTCATCTGCGTATCCTACAGTAAAATGACAGCTCTTATTCAGTTGCGTGATAAGGACCTTATCAACTTAATGAGTTAATAAAAACTTTAGATTTTTGTCGGACATTTTCTAAGTGCTTTATCTTGACATTTTTGAACTTGGCTGTTACATATTGGTAGACCATGGATACTGACAATCAGCATTGACGCAATCGTGACCCGGTTACCCGGTTACCCGGTTACCTCCGCACGGAAACGGCTAAGCACGAAGCGCCCACGCAGCATATTCTAATGAGATCGATGCCATCCTAAATGTCCTCACTTTATGATCATTCTTCGATCAGTCGTCACCCCCTAGCTAGTAGTTAGTATTGTAATTTTTTATTTAAAATAAATTAGTTTAATTAAATTTTTGTATTCTTTGCAACCTCCGGCTGTGGCTTTCGTAATTGGCGCAGTCGGTAGGATAGTCGTAAATTAGAGTCAGTGAATCGATCACGGCGAGCGGCTATCCAGAACCTACAAGAGCTGCAGTCCAGAGGAGTATCCAGACATAGATACGGCAGAGAAATCAAAAATGCGTATGTGAGTACCTAGATCTACTAGAGTTGCTTTCCTTACTGTGTTTCCTATAATTCACCAAGATTTTCCATCCAAGGCAATCGCGGTCCCGTAGGTTAGTTAGCGTTAATAGATTATTAGTGTTAGATTCTAATAGGGATTTAGGAACTATAGACGAGGAGAATATTTTAAAATCTAGCAGTATGGCTGATTCACCTGTAGACCAAGTCTATAAAGCCCTCCAGCTCGTTCCCGAGTTCGACGGCCACTCAAATATTTTAACGCGGTTTGTAAATTTGTGTGATCAATTAGTCATTCAATTTGTTAGAGAAGGTGATGAATATAGGTTAAGCAATCTTTCTTTAATAAATGGTATCTTAAACAAGATAACCGGCCCCGCATCCTCTATAATAAATTCTAACGGTATCCCGGAGAACTGGAATGAGATTCGTAGGATATTAATTAATATATTTGCCGACCACCGCGATGAGACTTCACTCTATCACGATTTGTCTTTACTTTCACAAGGTACGGGAACCCCTCAAGAGTTTTATGAACAGTGTCAAAATCTGTTTAGTACGTTAATGACATACATTAGTCTGCATGAAAATATACCGAGTACAATCGAAGCGAAACGCGCGCTCTATAAAAAGTTAACACTTCAATTATATCTACGCGGTCTGCGCGACCCACTAGGCACTCGTATTTGGTGCATGCGACCCGATAGTATTGAACAGGCTTTAGAATTTGTGCATGATGTAATTAATACACTGTATTTACAGCAACGTAATGAACACACTTCCGATAGAAAATTTCAGTCCTCACCTTCATTTAATGTAGGTACCTAAAACTTCTTACGGCGCAGGATAACATCGAAGATTTATCTCGTGAGTTATCAAAGCTAGAAAATACTTTAGCCTTTATACGTGCATCGAGCACCCCTTATCTATTATAGGCTTAAATAATTTTAAGGATATGTATGATTATTAAAATAAGGATTTTATATTCTAATCATGAAATTCTTGACATAAATTATAGGGACTTTTATGACGAAATTAAGCTAGGATATTTATATATAGGCAATAGAATCACAATGAAGGTGCCGATTGTCTATCCTTTACCTTATATCCGATATAGATTATCAATCATCCCGAACAAAAATCATAATATCCTTATAGTCCTACCTCACCTTATGTAGCAATTTCTAGCAAAGATTATAGGTATATAGAGACAGAATGTCCGAAGATCAACTAATAATTTTTCTGCCAAGCTTCATCAAACTACAGCAACCGAGATGAGCCTAAATTTATCCAGCATCCCGATGAACTGCTTCCTCAAGATAGCGGAGTTCACCATAGCCAACCTGAACGAGCACATCAGGGGACACGCCATGAAGATAATGGAAATGCCTCAGTATGATGAGTCGAGGCACCTGGATCATCCATCATTTACCTTGGACACTATGAAATTAGAAAACCTTCATACAGTTAGTACCAAAGTATCTCTACAGTCGTCAGTGAAACTGAGAGTTGAACAGTCGCTGTACCATACTACGATCCCCCTATACGTAGTATTACTACTTAGCGCTATAGCCTTCATCATCGTCGTAGCAAGCCGACGACTACGAGAGAGTGGTCTTTGAAAGAAGACCGACGTCATTGAAAGTAGCACGGATGTTGCTCACGGCACCTTTGCAATTCCAGATACAAAATCTACCAATCCTGATGAGATAAGAGTAGATCATAGAAACATCTCAGCAACTATCTCAAACAGAGTTTTCAAATAGTTGCTGAACTGCGGATGGAGGTGTTACATATTGGTAGACCATGGATACTGACAATCAGCATTGACGCAATCGTGACCCGGTTACCTCCGCACGGAAACGGCTAAGCACGAAGCGCCCACGCAGCATATTCTAATGAGATCGATGCCATCCTAAATGTCCTCACTTTATGATCATTCTTCGATCAATCGTCACCCCCTAGCTAGTAGTTAGTATTGTAATTTTTTATTTAAAATAAATTAGTTTAATTAAATTTTTGTATTCTTTGCAACCTCCGGCTGTGGCTTTCGTAATTTGGCTATACTTACCAAAATAAAAAATACTGCATTTGTGTTTTGACTAGTAGATTGTTATTATAAAAATTTGGAAGGTGGTTAAAATTCACACTGTTAGTGTAATACAGGATTACTGTAACTCTTCGTTGAAATATGTGTCTTAAAATTTAGGTGGTGCAAGACTTGCCGGACTCAGTCGACATCGAATGCGAAGGAGAAAAAGAAATTGTCGAGAGCTGGAGAAATGATATGGGTGATAACTTGAGAAACGTAAGTTACATGAATAATAATGATTAATATCTGATGTTCAATAATGAATAAATACTCTTTATTGAACATCAAAGTAATTAACAATGACAAATGATGTTAAAAAGATGTTTTACATATTTCTTTTGACATAGGTCTTTTCGTTAAAATATCTTCCAGCCTTTGCAATATCGGCCGAGGCAGTTATACGGTTGTGTTATAGAAGTACTCTATTCACTTGTGCCATAAATACGTTGTATATAACGACTCGCAAAGTATTTCAATCGAAGCTGAAACTGTATTTACAATTAGCTGACCCGTCAGACGTTGTCTTGTCTTAACTATGAATGGATTTAGAATTGGTATAATTATGTTTTAAAAAATCAGATACAAATTGTTTATTATTTTAATGATTGGTATTGCGACATTTATCTGACCATGTGAAAAAATCTGTTTTTTTTTACTATTTGACGAATTTGCAGCACGCATTCTGTCAATGTTATGTCAAGCACCATAAATAAGCTTAAATTGTCAGAAGCGCTAAGGTTACAATATTAAGTATTTTAAAATTTTCTTAAGTTTTGTTTTTTTCATTCTTCTCTCCTTCTGCTGACAACAACGAACAAAACAAAAAAAAATATTAGTCATATTGGTCCAGCCGATCACGCGTGATGCCGTAACCAAGGGAAATAGGGATTCATTTTAATATAAATAGGTAGATAATGCATGTATTAGACTTATTATAATTTATCATATCCATCTCAGAAAAATTAAGCACACTATTGACCATAGGCGTCCTTTAAGGATCTTCACAGCGATCGTCGGTCCACTTGGTATAGGTCCGCCATTCCTTGCTAAATTTGGGTGACCCGGATCGGTCGGTGATCATTTGGACAGGCCTATAACTATCTGTGGCCGTCGTTTGGCTGGTATAAAGATGATTAAGCATTATTTCTATTATTATTTTATTTTATTAGGAAAACACTACAGTATCTTATGACTAAATTACTCACTAGAATTGTATCTAAAAACCATTCACGTGTTTCCATATATAAATTCTAAGTATGGCTTGTACATATTAAAGTAACTTAGGAATAACAAACGACATGGGTTAAAAATTAACTAAGTAAAAATAAGTCGTAGAAACTATCCAGTCAGTGCACCGCTTCAAACCATCTCTTTGACAAACCCTTTTTAGTGTACTAACACTAGTGTTAAATAAGTCTAGTTCCATTTCATCGGCCATAGCATTCAACACGTTAGGTGCCCTAATAAAAAAAGAGTTCTGCCTATTTCGTGGTACTGTCTGGGATGAAAAAGCCGCAGGCCTCCTCAAGGGTTCGGTGCGGTAATCTGAGATTTATTAAAGAAAGGAGGTGTGGAGAATCTATTTTTGATTGAGCTATTTTAAATAGCAGTACTAAATCTGCAATATTTTCTTCTTTCGTGCAACGGTAGAGTGTGATGTTTATTGCACCTGTGTTGATAGTTTTCCATGTAAGTTCTGCTCTTGTACTGCAAAAATCTCATAAACTTACGCTGTACACATTCTATTTTATCAATGTAAACATCATACTGTGGGTTCAAAACCTGTGAGCTATACTCGAGGATGCTGCGCACATATGTGCAATATAAGAGCTTAGCAACTTTTAGACTGTGAAATTGAGAGCAAGAACGCATTATAAAACTCAGTGACCTGGTAGCTTTCTTGACTATTTGCTCAACGTGTTGATTTAGTGGTTTAGCGGAATCCGTAAGAGACATTAATTTTCGTTACCTCTTTGGATTGTAATTATGACTTTGTTATTATGAATGTGATAAATCTACAAATGTGTTTTGTTTCAGGTCCTGGGTTTGAATGTTTCAAAGAGATTACTGAATGTCTTCAACCCTCTTAACGTTAAGGTAAATCTATACTAATATTATAAAGCTGAAGAGTTTGTTTGTTTGTTTGTTTGAACGGAATAATCTCAGGAAGTTCGAAATAAAAAAATATTTTTGTATTGGATAGTACATTTATCGAGGAAAGCTTTGGCTATATAACATCACGCTGCGACCAATAGGAGCGAAGCATCAGTGAAAAATGTTGTAAAAATTATCGCGATCATAATAACAGAAATTGACGCGGACGAAGTCGCTGACCATAGCTAGTAAAAAATAATTACAAAATATTGCTCCTAACCCATAATAATTGTATGTCCATACCCCAACAACTTATTAATCTAATTGTATTTCCCAGGTTCACTTCACGACTAAGCCCGACAGGAAGTACCTCAGCATATTCCTGAAGCGGTATAACTTCGTGGCGTTCAAGCGGCTGGCCGGCGTGGTTAACACTTTCGCGGCCCAGGTCAAGACGATAGATGACTTTGACGCGCTATGCACAGCGAAGAGCATACACTGTGGTGAGTAGACAACACGACCACATAAGCAGGAGAAAACCACATTTAATGTGGGAAACATCACATGCATTGCTCTGACCTCAAAGTTAACAACTATTAAAAGCACTTGTTTTGTGTGACACACACACAAACACCCAATCCGGTGAAAACATAGGAAAGTACACACACAAAGAACAAAATCAAGCTGCTCATTAAAAGCTGTATCAATAGCACAAAGTTCCGATTCCGAATCTCCAATATACTTAAGTACTGGTGGTACTATCGCCAAGGAATTAAGTGCAAATAAGTCAGTTTAGATGTACTAACTTTGGGAAAACTCATAAACATGTTTTTCTTTTCTCAGGTGCTGCAAAAATAACGATTACTCCTTTCTACAGATTTTCTCAGTGTCCTAAGAAAATTAAAAGTGTATTCTGCAACCCAGAACTTATGAACTATAAGGGAAATACTGAATCGTCGAAAAAAGATGACAAAGCAACAGATGAAAATATCACATCTACGAAAAACAAGAACGTTAAAAATCCTTTAAAGACAGAGGTCACTAAAGAACCTAAGGCAGAACCAGTTGTTAATAAACAAGCAGCTAATAATACTTCTAATGACAAGGAGAAAAGTCAAGCTAAAGTTACTGCTTCAACTATTGCAAAATCTACTGTTAAAGTTGAGAAAATTGAACCTCCTAAGCCCAAACTTGAGTCTTCTAAACCTACAAATGAACCTCTGAAGACTAAAGGTGACACTCCAAAACCTAAAACAGAACCTCTTAAAACTAAAGTTGAGCCTGCAAAACCTAAAGTTGAACCTGCCGTTAATAAAATTGAACCTGCCAAAACTAAAGCTGAGTCTGTCAAACCCAAAGTTGAACCTTGCGTGAATAAAATAGAACCTGCCAAAACTAAAGCTGAGTCTGTCAAACCTAAAGTTGAACCTTCCGTGAATAAAATTGAACCTGCCAAAACTAAAGTTGAGTCCACACCAAAAGTTGAAACTACCGTAAATAAAATTGAACCTGCTAAAACTAAAGTCGAACCTGCCAAACCTAAAGTTGAACCTGTCAATCCTAAAACTGAATCTCCCAAAGATAAAATCAAAACACCTACAGCTAAAGTTGTTCCTACAAAAACAAATTTACCCTCACCCAAAGCAGGAGTTCCTAAATCTGCACCAAAAGCTAAAACTACTACACCTAAACCTGTTGCACCCGCGTCAACATCACAAAAATCGATCGAAGTTCCCAAGGCAAATGCTGATACGCCAAAACCTACAGCTGGTACACCCAAACCCGTTCAACCAGTTAAGGCTAAGTATGAAAATATACAGAAAGTCGGCAGTAAAACCACCGCTCAAGTCGATGATAAAACCAAGAACACAGTGAAAGTTGTGGTTCAAAATAAGAACACAGCAAATTCAAAAACTACACCTGCAAAAACTGTTGTTAAAACACCCGTCACTTCGAATAAGAAGGTGACAAAAGTACAAGCAATTACAAATAAAAATGTAACTGCCAAGAAAAACGTATTCCCAAACAAGAAAGCCACGAAAAAAGCTATTGCGAAAGATGACTACGAGGAATTAGATGACCATGATATATTAGCTCTTATATCTGAAGGGATCGTAATAGACGAATGCAGTGGATCTGATGAAGATTAGAATAGGTTTTAGATACTTTAAAATATCTAAATAGATTTTAAGATAGTTATCACCAAAACTATGTCATAAAATAAGCAAGAAGGTATCACAAACTCTGTATATTATAAGAAAATGAATAAATGTTGATTGGTTTAAAGTGAAGTATTTATTTAAGTATTGCATTGAGTTATGGAATAAAGTGTTACAATAATTTTAATCTAAGTGAGTATATGTTTTATTTGAGTATTCAGTTGCAGTCAAATTCTTTCTCATTTCGGCGGTTCGGCAGTTTCAACGATATCATCATCAACCTGAAAATATAAATACCTATAAGTTGTACATAGGACTTAATATTATCAACTGTTGTCAGTTAATAACTAAATTATAATTATTGTACAGACAACGGCAGGTCAACTTACCCAAAAAGTTAAAGGTCATTGAATTGATTAACGGCCATTTCAAATAACCTATCTATCTTCAGTTTTGGTATATCGGAGATAGGAAACAGTTTCTATCTCTGTTTTTGCCGTCCAGAGAAACAAAGACAGAAGTTGTTTTCTATCTCCGATATGCCAAAACTGAAGATAGATAGGTTATTGGAAATTGCCATAAGTAGAGATCAATATCAATTGAGAAAATTTGACGTGCACTGTTGTCGGTACATTTTACGGTGAGGTTAGGTAATTGTTAAATAATATTGTAATTAGCATTACATTTTCCAAGAACATTGAAGTACACAAAATAAACATAGCTTGGCGCCTGTTTTAAGATTATTTGTTATAAAAAGTTTAGTCTTCGTTAGTTATTGGCGAGCGATGAAAACTTTTTAGCTGCGTAAAGCCTTCCTTTCAGGCCGATAAAATAATTCGGTCTGAAGAAAAACTATTTCGTGTAATGAATAGGAATTAGGAATCGTACAAGAACATCATCAATTATTCTGCGTAGCGCGTAGCAGATCAGAGGCGCGGCGTTTCTTGGGTGCGGCGGCTTCGATCCTCTTTCTTTCCGCTTCCAAAAAATCGGCGAGGTCATAAACATCACGTGGCGCTACCTGCAGGGAAGGAAGGGATTTAGGAATGGTAACACAGGTAGGAAAAATTAGAATCGGCGTCCAGGAAAAATAGGTAATGTAGTAATTAAGATAAAATTATCAGCAGCCAGCGACTCAGCTTCTCTCATTTTCTAATAAATAATTACCAAAGCTCAGCGACCAGACCTTTAGGGGATTTTTTTAAGAAACGCTATCTTTGAATAAATATCAGTAAACAATAATATCTTATTGTTGAAACTTGAATTCGATCAGGATCGTTTAAATACATCGGCATTCGGCATGTATGTATATATAACCGTACAACACATGAACACACTACAACGACCTGTAAATCAAATCTATTCCAAACATATCTGATTCCTTGGCACCAAGGTTTATTATAAATAATAAATAAAATAAATGTGGACAACATCACATACATTGTCCTGATTCCAATTTGAATAACTATTTTAACCATTCGTATTTTAAAAACCAGAAACAACGAAGGTATCACAAACACCCAGACCCGAGAAAATGTAGAAAAACATTTTTTCTACATTGACCCGTCCGGGAATCGAACCCGGGACCACGGAGCAGGCGACACCTTGAAAACCGGTGTGTACGCCACTCCACCACGGAGGTCGTCTTTATGTTCATGGAATCAAAATACAAGATAATGAAAGTGGTGTTGAGTCTCAGTAGATAGTAATCGCATCTTTAGAAATATGTTTTTATCTTTTAGTTATAATAAAATAATCAAACAAAGGAATAAAATAAGTTGGTTCTATTACCGGAAGGTGAACCCATAACCATAGATTTTGGCGCAAAACGGACTACTGACCACAGACTATACAAAGCCTGTAAAAAGCCCGGCGATGACAATGACAGTTTGACAGTTCGTCGAATATTAAATTATCGGTCGGTCGCGTCGAGTTCGTTCGTGTGCGTGCAATGATATTTTTCTTTGTAATATCATCATTGTGTGCGTAGCGTGGCTTCCTTTTCTCTACTGCTACTGTCATTTGATTTAATTTTTTCAGAAATTCACATTTTCTTGAAAGGATAACGTTCTTTAGTTCCTAATTAAAAATACTTTTTCTATAAAGCTTTAGTTATCTTCTCAACAAAATATCTAACAAAAATGAGGCGCAATAATAACGCATCCAGGGGACATGGCGGACCGCTTAGGACGGAGCACCTTCAACTTCATGTAAGACTTCAATCATACGATACAAACAAAGCAAATCTTTATGAAACAAAGCGAATCTTTCAAAGAGTCAAATTCGTATTGTAAGACATTCGAACAATTTAGTATTATCACGATTGAAAAGTATTGACCTGGTTTGTAAAATGACCATGTAAATGACGAATTCCCGTTAGGTCATTGTTGTAGAATATCTTAAATCTTGTCTTTGTGTTATTTATAGTAATATTGCTATTATAAAGCATGAATGTCGCCGCCTATGAAGTGTCAGGATGTTTAATCCATTGTTATTTGTTCGGAAAATATAACACAATCTCTAGCAACAAACTGTTAACAAATATAGTAAAATTCTGTACTTGTTGTTATAAACATTATTTACAAAATAGTATTTTCACTATCTAATTGCATTAGGTTATAACATCTAAAATGTTAATGTATTAGGATCTGGATTTGGAGCTGGAGTTGCTAAAACGCAAGCGTGAAATGATTGAACAGCAGCAGCAGGTTCTTGTTAATAATCCACCATATAGCCGACTGGTAAGTGCCTACTTAGTACTCATAATACTTTTGAACACACAATGTTCTAAATACACAGTACCCTAATTTATATCTTTCTATTTATTGGGACTTATTTATTCAGACTTAGGTGGTAAGATGTTTTTTCATAACAAACATGTATCTAAAGAAACAGCTATAAATACAACTCTTTAAACATACTACAAAATAATACAAGTAAAATATTTGTTCTGCATTTATATTGAAATGTGATCTGAATATTATGTACAATATTTTATCATTTGAATTTTAATAATATAATCTTTAGCAGAATTTCTTTATTAGTATCTTTATCAAATCTAATTTGATCATAATGGTGTATCAAATTGATAAATAAAGAAAATAAATATATTGCAATTTAACATACAATTCAGTGCTTTATCTCAGGTGACTAGTTAAGTCATACAAATGTGACAAATGATACTTCTTCATATGTTTTGACATGTGAATTCTTAGAATGGTTTACATAAGAAAAATGTACACAACTCTTATGTTTTTGTATCCAGGGTTGTATGCTTGAGGATCCCTCTGAGGTTATTTTCTTCTTCTCACTACCAATATAAAATTAAATTATTAAATTTGATTGCAAATTCATTAAGATGCAGTAATACATTGAAGTATTTGAATACTACATTTGAATGTTTTGAAGTTTTTAACCAAACAATACTTTGGTTGAAACCTTAACTTACTAATAAGAATTTATACTGTGATCTTTTGTTCTAGCAGAGATAAGTAACGGATCAAATAGATCCTACTTGATTCTGAATTAATTGCAGAGTTCCCCCCACAATGTATTTGAATCAATATGCAATTTATAGAACAGAATATCTCAGTAATCTCATTCAAGCAATTTGAAATGTAAATCCTCTGATGTGTCATATCTGCTGCATTCAAAGTCGATTTTCATCTAAAATTGCGTATCTAATTGCTCTATTTTATGATTACTTTTCAGAGTTCCGTCAATTATGGTAATAACAAGCCTCGTCCGTTATTCCCAGAGCACCAACCGTTCGGCATCAATTCGAATTTCTCTCAATTCTATGATGACGCTCAGCAGCCGCAAGGCTTCGGCGCTAGCGGCCTGCTGGGCAAGAGACCCATTAATGACTCACCCGTGTGGCAGGCTAACGCGCCCAAACGTTTCTCTGGACCCCATGGCGGGACAAAGAAAAAGTTTGGCGCGGGCCCCAGTCACAAAACAAATAATTCTGGGTCGTTTTCACAACACAATAAATCAGGGCCACGTCAGCAGTGGGATAATAAGTCCTTTGGGGCTCAGAAATCCACTTTTCCCAGTCAAAGATTCAACAGTTCCAATGGATCCAAGCCTCATCAAAGAGACTTCAAACCAAACAAAGTGACCAAGCCAAAGCAGCCTCAACAGGTCAACAAACTTGCTTCCTATCCCACTGCTGAACGTAAAAAATTTGTCCAAAAAACTACGAAACCATCAAAAGAGGACGAAGATTTCAGTGGCGACCAGTATATACTGCGCGCTGATGTAGTGCCCTCGCAGCAAATGGCGGGTCGCTTGGAGCTGGCGTTGGGTAATATCTTGAAAGAGATCAAGACGAATCACGGCAACGCCGAGCCGCACGCTGCCAGCTTTCAGACGCAGCACTTGAATCGTAAGATGAAGCAGGCCATCCGCGAGCGCCTGCGCGGCGTCATGCTGAGCAAACCCGTGGGCAAGGTGACCGCCATCGTGGAACACTACCGCAAGGTGTTCCCTCCCGAGACGGATATTGAAATCCTCAATATAGCACTGGCCGAACAACGAAAGCCAAGTCAGAAGCATCTCGCTATAAAGCTAGATAGCGCAGGTAGTTATACCAACATTTCGCCCATGCCTTCTGTGTTCCGTTAAAAGCGTTATGTATTTTAACTTTTAGTGGAAGTTTCGCGGAGGTATGGTTATTTTGTGTATGTATTTGATGATTTTTTTTAAATAACATGATTGTTGTTTGAAATTGTTAGGGTACATCAATGAATTGCGGGAGTGCTTGAAACTTTTATCCTAAGAATGGATAGCTGTTTGATGGCACTTTGCAATTCTGTTTAAATCAACTTAACAAATTATTGTATTTCACTCAGTGGAAAGCTTTTTTAGCAGAATATGTGGGTGATTGTTTTTAATTTCTTGGAAACAATACAGCCTAGATCGTAAGGTTTTTTTTACTAGTCAGACAACTTTTATCACAGAAATAAAATGTTATTGGATAAGTTGTGTAAACAGGAAGTAATTTAACAAGCAACTGATAGTTTTTATAAAATATTAATGCTTGTTAGCTGTCCGATGTGACATAATATACTGAGATAACAGAAAACATTGATTAAAATTGCACTACCAAATTGTAAGAGATTGCTCATCATGTTTCCTTTAGTGGTCCTATGAAAAAATAGAAAGCCCTGTTAAATATCTTAATAGGCTACGATTTTAGTTTATTTTCTTTGGATGTCTCCCTTTCTAACACTGTGTAAACAGTTCTCACAAGTGAAATTAACAACTTATACAATTAATTAAAATTTTCTGGTAAATATTGTATGACTAATAAAATAGTAAGAGGGTATCGAAGTAAGTATTTTGTAAAGAGTAATATTAGTGTACACAAAGTCCTTAATAATTTAAAGCAACTTTTAAAAACTTAACTAACGAAGATTATTTTTGCTTAATAGTTTTCAGGTGATAATACTGTCAATTTTGTGTTTTCAGATAGTGCATTTAAATACTTGAAGATTAACATGAATAGACTCATTGGAGTCACTCTAGATGACATGTTTGAAAAGGTATTAAATTTTTTAATTAACATACATAGACAATACTTAATTAAGTACTACTAACTAAAAAAATCATTTTTGCAGCTTCAAAAGATGTATGAAGGGGTTGAATATGACAAAACCGAAGACATTTGTAACAAAATTATCCAAGAAACCATTGACTTTACTAAAGACATAGAAGCTGTAACTGAAGTTAAAAATATTTCCCAAGAAGGAATTGACGGAAAGGGTAACGAAAGCAAAGTTGAAGAGATCGAAGCAAAAGACAAGACTAATGGCGAGGCGGTGGAAAATGTGGAAGAAAAACCATCTGAAAACTCTAATGAAAAATTAGGTGATGATGTGCCCTCAAGTGATAAACCATCAAACGACAATCCTATAGTTGATGACAAACCGTTAGAAGATGTCAAACCAACTGGTGATGAGAAAACATCTGAAGACAATAAGCCACCCAAATCTGACGAAGTAACGCCGACAGTGTTCCGGAAACCTGAGTGGAAGAAAATAGATGAACTGATTGGGAGTTTGATCAAACGTAGATTGCCGTACATACTGCCGAAGTTTAAACCGGTAAGTAGGAATGCCTTATTATAGGCATTATTTGGTAATAGTAATTAATTACTATTATCTACCTAATTTGATATGCTTAAGAATTATCCACTGAGTTACCTGACTCAAATGCAATATTATTATTTCATGTTTTGAAGCATGTGTTATGTTGATTAGGACAATTAAATTTGATAACATTTAACCATGGAAAGAGGTTAGAAAGGCTGTCTTGCGCTATTTGTATGAGTACCGATGTCGCCGCTTGCGCCCCACTACTACTTGTGCACATAATAAACAGAAGCTTTCGCACACATAAGCGAGTTCAAAGAACGCCAATCAAGCGAATTCTTTTGACGTCGTGTGACCAATAGGGTTGCGCGGTTGCGCGACGTCAAAATAAACCAATCACAGTGCTCACTTTCATGTTTGGACAGAAGTATGAGCATTTGCTCATAACCTCTGGCGAGCCTGCCCAGCCTACATCGCCTTTCTAACCTTTTTTTCCCGTGTTCTGTGCATTTGCAAAATTGGCGCTGTGTCGTAATGTCTCTGTAGTTAAGTTGGACAAAGCATCGCGTCCGGTATGCACGTAATGCATGTAGATGCGGGTTCCAGTCCCGCCTGAGACAAAATATTTCAAATTTAAATACTGTCATTTTCAATGTAATTCTACCTAAGAGGTATTCTAAATAAAAATACCTCGTCTCTCGTCATAATACAACGAACTTACCATCTTCTGTGTCTGTGTTGTTGTATAGTGAACTCTCAACTTTTTCTTACAGCAACTGATGAAGATGCTAAACGCGGTTGGATCATACAAAGTGACAAAGACAGCTATCCTGGAGAAGACCCAGGACCGTCTGGACCTAGAGAATCGCATTGAACAAGCAGAGAAAAACATGAATTCCACTGTTGACCTCAGCAAGAATGACACGGTTGCCACTTCGACACCGAGTCATAAACAGGCCAAGAGATTCTCGTACATGGTTAAGGTGAGACTTTATATTTAAGCATTATATTTAACACATTTTTATGACAAAGCTTTTTATAGCTATTCCGGGAGTTTTTACGTTGCTAGAAGACATCATAGCGTCATCTAAATAATATAATTCCGATTGGACATAGTCTTCTTAACTAAGATCATTAGTACCTATAAGGACCTATGATTCCTTGGCATCGGCGTCAAAACAGCAGTAACATACTATCGCTTCATTGACAGTTAAGGGATCAAAAGATAGATAGCTAAATATTTTTGAACTTCAAACTTCTGGCATAATATTCCAAGGTCCGTTGAAGCCCTTTTCCGCCTTCCGGAACTACTAACGCTAGTTTATCATCTCACTAACAGTCAAGCAAGATAGATAAGTTTGTCGACGAAAGCATTTGTGTAACGTGTGATTCGTGTGATGTTTCGGTAAACACATTGGATCCAGCAATCATCACAAACGTTTGTTAAATGAAATTAGATTCTTTTCACACCCATGTCATATGGAAAGCTGCAGTAGAAAAAAAAAATGCGTCGATTTTTGTACAGTTAAATATGAGAGAATATAGATTTTCACCGTAATTTGATTTTAGATCCTTGGCCGCCCGGCATTACCAAAGAGGAAGATCATGCAGACCTTCTTGGATGAGTTCAAGCCGACGTCGGTGAAGAAACACAGGAACATGCCCCTGCTGTTTGTGGCCTTTGGTAACAAGGAGGCTTTTGATAAGATCCTTGCTGTCAAGGAAACTACTTTGGGTATGATTTCTGTTCCATTTTAAGAGAAGTGAACAACTCTGTTGCGCAACATAGACGTTGTAAGATGTAATGCCGTGTATCGAAAGATTTTATAAAAATTAAAGTAATGCTTAACAAGTAAATCTTGTACAACATCAGTGCTGACGACATTACTAGTTTACAATTGAACATGAACCTCTCCAAAAATGTGATTCTAATATTTATTGTAAATTTGTTTTATTTATAGGAAACTGTACAATTTCTATCAGATCAAGTCAGGACAAAACTTCCGCTCAACCAAACGAATCGCTAGACAATTCTGTATTAAACGGTAGCTGTGAGAAAATCATTGGTTCAGACTTAGATGAACAGATCAACGATTTGCTGTCCTCTATCCGGGACGAACAAGAAAGTGATATTAACAATACCGAAACTGGTGATGTGGAAATAGTACCGGCCTCTGATAACCAGGAGACTGCAAGCGAATCGGTTCCGACTGAGGAAGCTACCGTGACTGAAGGAACCGAGGAAATTACTGGTGAAGATGAAGGCATGGGTGATAACGTAACAGATGTTAAGGATATAGTTGAAAATCAAGATGCAGCAGAAGTCAAAGAAATAATTGATGTTGACGAGGCAGCTGATACAGTAGAAGAGTTAAAGGCAGGTGTAGCAACGCCTACTAGGGCGTCCTCTCGACTAGCCAACGTTACACCCAGCTCTATCAGGACCAGACGTGCCAGCCGACTTGCACAAAACTAATGATACAACAACATGATACAATATCATCTAAAATTATCAGAGATGCAGTATTCCTCTCGTGATAAGTTTGCAATTTGACATAGAAGTAGTCTGATTATTTTTGGAATAAATTAAATTACAGCTTTATTTTCAATCTGAGTATAAGTCGACTTGTGTATTTAGCTTAGCTATAAATAGGGTTTATTTTTACTTCATTGTATTTAATAAGATCTTAGGTTATTGGTAAACCCACTCGTTCTGAAAGTTACAACAACTTTAGACATTTATTGGGTTTAAAAAGTATATTAATGAATGATTTGTAAAGTTAAACACACTAAAATTTATTTAGTAAAGATTACACCAAATAATTTTGTGTTTTAATAGTTTCGTATTTTGCGTCCTATTTTGTTTAAGGGCTCTTTGCCACTGCAAGTGAAGTCTACGTCATACAAGTATAATAATCTTTGCTGGACTGTGCAAAGGAGAGTAGGATGTGTGTGAAAAAGCAGAAAGATGGGTGAGAGGAGCAATAAATATATGTAGTTTCTTTTTTATGATTTTTGAAGTACCTACACTTGTGTTATTTGCAGTACCACTTTTAGTTTTATTCAATGTATTGTAGTTAAAAAAACTTGTCCCCCATGATCAAATTAATACCGGTTGTCGATACTAAAGATGCAATAAATGTCAGAAATTCTGCACAAATGTGATGTTTGCTGAAACGCGCCGTAATGTGTGGCGTCAATTCCACGGATTAGCAAGCAGTTTTTAATCCTTAGGACGAACGCTAAAACATAGGCGGATGCGAACGCGTCGGAAGTCCGCCGTGGGCCACAAATCCGCGAGCGGGCACCCGTCGCGAGCGCCCGTCTCATTTAGCGCTGCTAGTATAATTTTAGTCTCGAGCGTGTACAGTTGTGTCAAGTAGATTACCATGGTTTATTTGCTAATTTATTATTTGGCAAAAAGACGTCGACGCATTCATTCGTCATGTCCCATAAACTAGCCGAAACTGCACCTCAATTATTACACGCTCTGTATCGATGTTCATGGTTGTACCTAGCCTCCGACGCGTGCGACCGTGGCATCTAGCAGCGCTCAACCGATTTGTAGAAACAAACCCACGAGCGGACGGCCGTCGCACGCGCCTGCGCTGCTCATCATACTATTTTTCATTATAGACACGCGAGCGTGCGCCCGCGCGAGTTTTAGCGTTTGCCCTTAGGCCGCAAACTGGACGGGCGCGGGCGGCGAGGCTTGTTGCCCGCCGCCCGCGCCGCGGCCCTCCAGACCGGTTAATACAAACTTAAGCATAAATATCAAGTTCAAATATCTTGCCAGCTAAGTTTTAGTTAAACGTCCACCTACCTTCATAGTCGTGCGGCAGACACGCCAGTTTTAGCAATGTAGAATACTATTTTCCATTATGTGTCGTCTACACCCAGCGGAAACCCATGTCTGGGAGACTTGAGTGATGCAGAGAATAAGATCTGGATATGTTCCACTGAATAATGATGAAAATCTTTTTTGATTTGAATGCCTATTCAATTTTGAATGGAATTCGCTGTCGTTATGGGTAGAAATACACTACTACTAGGAACACACCATCTTCGTCTATGTGGCAGAGAAATCATAGTTGTTAGAGGTACATGCCGCGCAGGTTCCTCTCAGGTATTTGGTATCAAGTTCGATGGCTAGAGCGTTAGAAGTGTGAACAATAATATTACCGCATACCCACTTGGTTTCTCTCTGCTGCAGACGGTAGCGAATACCGCTAAGGCCTAGTACGGATCATACGCACCATGAGTTGGTTGATGTAGTACTCGTATGTGATGGTGTCGCTCACTGGGTCCAGAGCGGTCTGCATCATCTCATCGTATTCTTCCTGCAACAAAGAACGAGAGAATTCTTCAGATCGGCGACAGTAAAAAGTTTTATTTTTGCAAATAGGCCCCAAGAGGCGCAATACTGACTAGGCTAGTGCCGAGAAGAAGCAGACAGTGCATGTAACTTTGTCAAGTTGCAGCAACTGACGATAATCTCTTTCCCCCGGACCTCGATCAAGAGTAGTCGTGCCAAAGTGATTTACTAAATTTAAAATCAAATATTTAAGTCAAAATAACACAGTTTAAATCAAGTTAAAAATTAGGAGTGCATAGACCGGAGGTGATTGTCTAAGAGTAACAAGGACATACAAGCGTGTGAACGTGACAGCTATCTGTTTCTCACGTTATCTTGTTTACCACCGGCGCGCGCTACGCATACCTGTTTTGACGCATGCTGCCCTGGTACCTGAATCGCATCGTCGCTAATTGAGCTCGCCTTAAGTAATAACGGAGCAATATCGCTAGCGTGCGTGAAACCTCCTGTGTGTTATTATTGCCTGGTATTTTCTGTTAGAAAAAACAACATGCCCCTCAAGCGAACACCGCCCTCCGCTGCCGCGGCATCACCGGTGCGCAGTGAGTCAGAGCCGGACTTGGCGGCTTCCGCTGCGAGTCGTTACTACAATACGGGCATCACGCTAAGGCAGAAACGTCCCCGAGATGAGATTACAATAAACGACCTCATGGACAACCTGAAAACCACCCTCAAGGACTTCAAAGATGACCAGGATCGCAGGCTAGACTCAATACAAACCCTGATAACAGAGTACAGAGAGCAACAGGATAAAAGATTGGACTCCATGCAGTATAAACTAGATGAAATTTGTAAACAAAACGAAGACATACACGCATCTATTGAGTTTCTGTCTCAACAGAATTCTGAATTAAAGACTAAAGTAAACAAGATGGAAAGTGAACAGAAAGAGAACAGTGCTTACGTTAGACTTCTGGAAGAAAAAATTGACAGCCTGGAACGACAAAACAGATCAGCAAGCATCGAAATACGAAATATCCCGGCACCCAAATCTGAAACCAAAGAAGATCTCCTGAATATAATTCAAAAAGTTTCAACAACCCTGAAGGTTGAACTGTCTGCCTCAGATGTTTCTGACATTTTCCGGGTCAATACTAAAGTCCCGACAAACAAACCTATAGTCTGCAACTTGAACAGTGTACTGTTGAAGGATAGAATACTGAAAGGTCTAAAGGACTTCAATAATAGTCATAAGAGCAACAGACTAAGCACTGAACACATCCATATCCAAGGGTCTAATCAGCCTATCTTTATCTCAGACAACCTAACACCTAAGATGAGAAGACTTTTCTTTCTTGCAAGAAACTTTGCTAGCTCCAATAACTACATGTTCTGCTGGGTTACACGTGGACAAATATATCTAAGAAGAAAGGAAGGAGAAAACACAATCCGGATTGTCTCTGAAGCGGACCTGCACAAACTAGGAAAAAACACGTGACTATTCTTGTATAAAATAAGCTATTTTTATAACTTTTTACACTACTTAATCTTTTTGTATAATGTAAGAGTACTACTTTCACATAAACATAACCAAGACATAACTAATAATTATTACTGCCACCGTAACAGACAATACACACCTTACTCAATTCATTTAACACAACCACTGAACAATTCATACACATCAACTAACATGTGCATCTCTGTAACATATAAATCATATATTCATCGCACCCCGTTCTTTGAAGTATGCCTGATAGATCAAGGCTTCTGCATTCATTTAATCGCATTAATAATAATAACTATGAGACCTCCACACGCATCCTTGAAAATTTTACTAGCCAATAATGAATATTAATACAATTAACAACATAACTGAAGAAATAGACAGTTTTCCTAAATTCGATTCCTATTATTGCTCTCCTCATGAATGCTCCACCTATTTAGACCCTAGTATTAAAATGTTAAAGATTTTTCATGTGAATATTCGTAGCATAAATAAAAACTTTGATGAATTTTTAGTATTCTTAACGAGAATAAATACTGAACCTGACGTCATTATTTTTACAGAATCTTGGTTAAGTAAAGTTGATAATCTACCTGTGATACAAGGTTACAAATCGTTTAGATCTGATGCACAAAACCAAAATGATGGCGTATCTGCCTACATAAAACTCGGCTTGGACTGTGAAGTAGCTGTTGCTGATCTATGTGACTCCAGTGGTCTACTACTCAAAATCAATAAGACGACTGCAGTGCTAGCTATCTATCGCTCTCCTTCAAACAAAAATATTGTTAACTTCTTGAATTCTTTAAATGACACACTACTAACCTTAGATAAATATGAAACAACTGCAATTATAGGCGACATTAATATAAATATTTTGTCCGAGGAACGTGAACCAAAACCAGAACCCTATATTAATCTTCTAGCATCACATGGCATTTTACCAGCACACTCATTTCCCACCCGTGAAGATAGATGTCTGGACCATGTCATGTCTCGCAGTAGTAAGAAGATAGTGACCCTTGTATTTGACTCTAGATTTACTGACCATGCTCCAAATTAAGCTTACTTCGCGTGTTAACTTCCAAAATGCTGTCAATGAAATATTAATTACAGATTTCTCTGATGTTTTAAACACGGCTGATGCGAATACTGCCACTAATATCCTGGTGTCTAAAATCTCTAATAGTATTGACAAAAACTCAAAAATTATTAAAGTTCAATGTAGGAAGCAAATAATAAAACCATGGATCACTCCTGGTCTCTTGCGATGTATACGAAATCGTGATCGATTACATAAGAAAGCTAAAAATGACCCCGATAACTACATACTGAAAATAACCTACACTAGGTATCGCAACTTTTGTAATAAGCTATTAAAAAAATTAAAACGCATTCATGAACAAACCGTATTACAAAAAGCAAAGGGTAATCCTAAGGCTACCTGGAATGCTATTAAATTTATTACAAACCTTCAAAATCGGCCTCTTCCTCCTGAGGAGCTACTCACTATTTCTAACGAACCTAAAACTTCATTGAATCGCGTTAATGACTACTTTAGCAGTGTTGGGTCTGATCTTGCATCTAAAATTCTATGTAGACATAATCTTAGGAAATCTACTAATCAGTCGCAAATGAGGGATGGTAATCCTGTTGGAACTTCTATGGTCTTACTTGAAACAGATGAAGAGGAGGTCGCTAGTGTTATTATGAGTCTTCGATCGGATAGTGCCGTAGGTTACGATGGCATCTCATCCATCATTCTAAAGGCAGCGTGTAAGACTCTTGTACCTCTGATCACTCATATTTGCAACCTTAGTATGTCCACTGGTGTTTTCCCCGTTGCGTTCAAAAAAGCTCTGGTAAACCCTATCCACAAAGGCGGCACGAAGGTAGACCTTAGTAACTACAGACCTATCTCTGTCCTCACGTCTATGTCAAAAGTCTTAGAAAAGATACTTAATAAGAGATTACTAAGCTATCTTCATAGATTTAACATATTGGCAGAAAATCAGTATGGGTTCAGAACTGGCATGTCTACTGAAGATGGGGTCATGGAACTGACTGAGTTTATAGCTAAACATATTGACAATAGAGCTAAAGTGATCGGGACGTTCCTTGACCTCTCAAAAGCCTTTGACACTGTTTCTGTTCCAATATTGATTAGTAAGATGGACCGAATTGGTATACGTGGAACAGCTTTGGATATTTTTTCTGACTATCTCACTGGACGAGAACAATGTGTGAAACTTTTAAACTATTCTAGTGATTACCGTCCTTTAAGCTATGGCGTCCCGCAGGGTAGTGTCCTCGGTACAACTTTGTTTTTAATATATATTAATAGTCTATGTCAAATAACTATACCAAATTGCAAAATTATTACATATGCAGATGACACGGTTCTGCTTGTACAAGGAGACACATGGGAAAATGCTCGCATTTTGACTGAAAATGCGTTGGGAAATGTCGCTAAATGGCTAGAAACTAACCTACTTAGTCTAAACGTAAGTAAAACCAAATATATTACCTTTTCCGCTTCAATGACTTCACAGCCTGGCGAACATTTCAAGGTTAAAATGCACACTTGTGAAGAGCAGAACCGTGACCATACCTGTGACTGCTTTTCTTTGACCCGTGTTAGTGATATTAAATATCTCGGTGTTCACATTGACAGCACTCTTAAATGGAACACGCATATTGAGAACTTGACAAAACGTTTACGCAAAGTAATGCCAGTAATAAGAAAACTCAGAAACTCGGCTGATATAAACACCCTTCGGATGGTTTACTATGCCCTAGCACAGTCGATTGTATCTTATTGCATCCCAGCTTGGGGTGGTTCAAGTGTTACGCACCTTCTCCGACTTGAAAGAGCGCAGAGGGCTGTGTTAAAGGTCATGACCAAAAAACCCTATCGTTATCCGACTGTTCAATTGTATGCTGACTGCGAAGTCCTCTCTGTCAGGAAGTTATATGTACTTCAACTAATACTACGAAAACATTCCTCGCTTCCCATGGATGTGACCCTTTTAAAACGCCGTTTGAGTCATAAAGTTTGTCGTAGTGTACCCCATAGAACGGCTCTTGCAGGCAATCAATACCATGTTCGTAGTTGCTATATGTACAACAAATTAAATAAAATTCTAAATATCTACACCTGTCCACTCACAAGGGTAAAATACGTCCTAAAATCCTGGTTACAAAAACTTACTTACCTTGAAACAGAGCACCTTCTGAAGGCAGCATAGGGACTAAAATGATGTATATTAGCCAAATCAAAAGAGATTAGTTTGGTTGCTTTTGCTTTTCCTTTTCTTTTACAGATAAAACTAATACCAAGAAGACTTATTCGCATTCGCTCACTCTCTTTATACTACACTATACACATACTACACACTCACGAACCCACACACGCACATACGCACATACTCATGCATGAACACACACACACACGCACACACGCGCACGCACGCACACACACACACACACACACACACATACACACAAGTAGTACTTACCTTTAATTCAACTATTGAATTTTACTGTCTTACTTAAAAAATTGTTTGGCATTACTGCTCACTTTTTATAACATCAGTTATTGTAACAATATGTGGAAGAACTGACGTCTGTCACACAGTTTCTTTGTAAACTAGCATAGACGTCAACAATCCCCATCTTTATACTGAGTACTTTGTTAGAATGTTACATTAATTTCTGAAGAGAACTTGTATGTATGCCTTTTAGAACTAATAATAAATAATAATAATAATAATAATAACCACAGAACATAAAAAACGATTTTTATGTTCTGTGATAATAACTTTTGATTATATGAAATTGTTTTTTTGTGTCGGTGGTGGAGTGTAGTTCATGCCGGTTTTCAAGATGGTCGCCGGCTCCGAAGTCAAGGGGAGAAGGCTAAGGTTTTCGAAAACTAAGTCAACAACCTATAGAGCAAACCTGTGTAAAAGGTTCGCCCTCTTCCAACATGAGCTGCGCAAACCTCTCTTTTGTGAGGTACCCGCGCTCTTCCTTGTCAAAGTACCGAAAAGCAGCTAGAAGCATCTCCGCACTGGCTGGATAAAATCTGAAAGCAGGTTCAATTTAATTTTATGATTGTTTCGTTGCCTATATAATTAAAGGTTGCCTTGCATAACCCTGTCCATAAATAACATTTCGGTATGTAGGTACTGTTAGTAGCTAGTAATCATTATTTGCTTTTAGTCTACCTCGACGACGACTTCAAGTTTTCTAATCTCTTTTTTTATTTGGTTTAGTTTTTATAATTTTCTACTTTGCTATGACGTCACTATCTATAATTTTCTGTTTCTTCAAATTTATCCTTATAACTACCTCTATCAGTCTTAGTAAAAAATCAGATTATTTTTAATAAATGCTTGAACAAAACAAGGCTAGTTTTTAATAATATTGTCGCGGTCATGCTAGAAGGTTCGAGATATTGCTAGAGGAATGTACATAACTACCTAAGTTCGGCCACAAAATAATAACAAGACCTTAGTGCAAGCGACATTGAACTTTAAGTTTACAGATTAAGGCACAAAATGGCATAACCTACTAGAGTTGTTTACGTTTAACGTCCTTGTAATTTATTCTAGAAAACGAACATTCTAGTATGTACGACCGGCGTCGATGTTGAGATATATAAATAACAGTACTTGAGACGCTGAGTCAGTTCATTCTGAGCTTTCGGTGCGATACCTGCGGAAAGTGATCTAGTGCGAAGTAACGACGACTATAGCGATACCAACGGATCTAAGGACTACTCTACGGATTGGCTTATAGTGTTTTGGAACCAACGACCTCAGCGACCCACCGGACTACGATTCTTGTGATTTGGCTTTTGTGATAGTGTTTGCGACCTGTTTATCGCCTATTAAATTCTTCTAATAAGTCAACGGTGTTTTATCCAAATCCCGAACTCCACGTTCGTAACATTTGGTGTCAGAAGTGAGATTTGGAAATGCCAGTGACTCCGAGGGAAGATACTGCTGGCGTCAGAACCAGGGCACAGCAAGCTGCGGAAGCCACGGCTGCTACCCGACAGGCCACCGACAATCGGGATACACCCATTGGCTCCACCCACCAAGCATCGCCCATCGACCAGTCCTCGCCTACCGGAATGGAAGGTTTACCATCCGCGTCGCCGGCCTCACCTACTGTCTCCGCTCACCGGGCTACTACGCCATCAGCTCAAGAGGCCAGAGCATCTTCATTCGACTTCAGTAGGTTAATGCAGATGATGGACTTTATGTACCAAGAGCAAAAAGAAATGCAACGGAAGCAGGATAAAATGCAAGAAGTACTTCAAGGGAAACAGGAAGAAATGCATCAAGAACAACAAAAAGTACTGCATGCCGTAGGTTCAGTGGGTGATATGGTGCAGAACCTGCAGAAAAATGTCGACCTGGTAGAAGAAAGGGTAACTAATCTGGAGGCCAACATAGACAGCGTGAAAGTGAACCTCGCTGGATTGCAGAAAAAGGTTCTGAAACTTGAGGCCGCTGGACCCGCCGCGTCGAGTGACATCGTTTTTGCCAGCCCAGCACCCAGGGTGAAAGTACCATCCTACGACGGCACTACATCCTGGACCGCTTACCGCCAACAGTTTCAGACTGTTGCCTCTGCTAACGGATGGACAGAGGAACAGAGTCTAACAGCTCTCACTGTTGCTCTGCGGGGATCGGCTCTTTCTGTTTTGGAGGCGCTACCATCCTCGGGTAGCACATTCAGCGATCTGATGGGGGCACTCGAAGCTCGTTATGGAGAACGCCATCTGGAGCATGTCTTCCGCGCTCAACTACAGGACCGGGTTCAGCGTTCTGGAGAAGGACTACAGCAATGGGCTCTGGAGATTGAAAAATTAGTCCGCAAAGCATACCCATCTGCTGATGCAAAGATGGTGGACTCCACCCTGCTCTAAGCATTCGTCGATGGGATCAGAGACATGGAGATTAGGGCTGGAGTGGGGCTGCGCCACCATGCCTCACTGAAGGAAGCTCTAGCACACGCTCTGGAAGTAGAAGCCCTGAAGAAAGATGTTCGGCCAACTCACAAAATACGAGAAGTGATTGAAGAAGTACAGGAAAAAAAGACATCATTTCCTCCTAAGAAAAAAATAACTGGATCTATGTGCTATAAATGTGGAGAAAAGGGTCATCTGCAATTCACCTGTCCTAAGAACGAGACGCAGCAGACAGCTAAACTTACTGAAATGATCAGCAAGATGTTGAAGGAACGCCTGGATATGTTAAATAAGCAGGAGACCCCATCTTCTGCTGGGAACCAGGGAAACGAGTAACAGCCAGAACTAGGGGGCGGGTGCTGGCTGGAACGAAAGAAGCCCCGACGATGATTGTCTCCCAGGCATGCAATGGGAACAGTTTGATGATACGCGGCTCGGTGAATGGGACTGACTGCAAGATGACGGTGGATACAGGAGCCTCTAGGACAATAATCAAGCCGAAACTAGTGCAGACCGCGAAAAGGCGCAACAGCACCTTTAATATTCGGCTACTTTCCGCTTCCGGCCAGCAAATACCCGTCCTAGGAGAAGTTTCGGTCACATTACAAGTGGGTGAAGCATCATATACTCATAACGTTATCGTGGCCGAAATAATGGACGACTGCGTATTGGGCCTCGACTTCATGCGAAGATATGACTGCAAAATTGATGTCACCAATGGCATATTTAAGTGTGGTAATGAAGAGCTTTTCATCCTGGGTGGGCCCGAAGGAAAAGTAACATGCCTAAAGAAGATCAACATTCCCGGAAGAACACAAGCTGAACTGCTAGTGAAGCTACCATGTGCTAAGAAGAATGAGAAGAATAGGTGTGTGTTGATCGAAGATACACTTAGCAAGTCGAAGACACAAAAGCTTCTGGCAGCCAGGACACTAGTCAAGGGGTCCACAACTGCAATAGTTAGAGTTGCTAATTTAGAAGACCACGAGATCCAATTAAAAGAAGGCGACGTTATTGGAAGATGCGAAGAAGCTGTTTGGGTGAGAAAGTGCCAAACAACTTTGACTAAGACGAAAACCAAGGATAAATCTACCATTGCAGAACTTCTTGAAGGATGCAAAAGTAACTTAAGTTATTCTCAAAGCATGAAAGCCAAAGACCTGCTTCAGCGCTTTTCAGACGTATTTTCTTCAGAAGAAGGAGATTTGGGGAGGACATCCTTGGTACAGCACAAGATAGACACCGGAAATGAAGGACCTATCCGGCAACGAGCAAGGCGAATACCGATTGCCAAGGAACAAGAAGTTGAGGATATGCTGGAGAGCATGAGGAAGAATAAGATCATCGAACCTTCTGCAAGTCCGTGGTGTTCTCCTGTCGTCTTAGTTAAGAAGAAAGATGGAAGTACAAGGTTTTGTGTGGACTATCGACGTCTTAATGACATCACGAAGAAGGACAGCTATCCTCTACCGCGCATTGACGATACCTTGGATACCCTGAGTGGCAAGACGTGGTTCTCGACACTTGACTTGAAGTCTGGATACTGGCAAGTTGAAATTCATCCAAAGGATAAGGAGAAGACAGCATTTTCTACAGGGAAGGGGCTATGGCAATTTAACGTCATGCCATTTGGATTGTGCAACGCGCCAGCCACTTTTGAGCGACTTATGGAATGTATCCTGGCAGGATTGGTGGGAGAAGCCTGCCTGGTATATTTGGATGACGTGATCATCATGGGTCGGGACTTCGAAGACCATTTATTTAACCTGGAAAAAGTCTTAAGGAAGATACGTGGAGCCAACCTAAAGCTGAACCCGAAGAAATGCGATCTGTTCAGAAACAAGGTAAACTACCTCGGGCACGTTATCACCAGTGACGGAATACAGACTGATCCAGCTAAAATAGAAGCCGTGCAGAAGTGGCCAACTCCCAAAGATAAAACGGAAGTAAGAGCATTTTTGGGTTTATGCTCATACTATAGACGCTTTGTTAAGGGATTCTCCGAAATTGCCAAGCCATTGCATCGCCTGACGGAAGACAAGAGAGGATTCTGCTGGGATGAAGCCTGCGAGGATTCCTTCCAAAGGTTAAGGCAATGTCTATGTGAGACTCCAATCTTAGGATACCCACAAGCTAATGGGCAATTTGTCGTCGATACGGATGCAAGCAACACAGCTATTGGTGGAGTGCTATCTCAAAAACAAGGAGATCGAGAAGTTGTGATTGCCTACTTCAGCAAATCGTTATCGAAGCCTGAAAGGAATTACTGTGTGACAAGAAGAGAACTTTTAGCAGTGGTCAAAACGCTACAACATTTCAGCAAGTACATTATCGGCAGAGAGTTCGTGCTTCGTACCGACCATGCTGCTTTAAAGTGGCTGCTTCATTTTAAGAGTCCCGAAGGTCAAGTTGCTAGGTGGATTTAACAGCTTCAAGAATACGACTTCACTACCGAACATCGTAGTGGAAAAACACATGGGAATGCAGACGCCCTCTCAAGAAGACCATGCTCAGAAGAGTGCAAGCATTGCATCAAGCTGGAGTCTAAAGAGGACTGTGTACAAATAACAAGGACAAGTCCTCCGAGATCCTGGGAAGATGAGTCCATGAGAGAAGCTCAGGAAAAAGACGAAGACATACGACTGATCATTGCATGGAAGAAACGCGGTAACGATAAGCCGAGATGGCATGAAGTTGCGTCTACGAGTGCTACGACTAAAGCGTACTGGGCTCAATGGGACAGTTTCATTTTGCAGAACGGGATACTTTACCGGAAATGGGAAAAACCTAACGGTAGAGAGTTCCATCTACAGCTGGTCGTCCCAAGGGAAAGGATCAAGGATGTTCTCCGAGAGGTACACGATGGCATATCAGGAGGACATCTGGGTGTAAAAAGGACCTTAACAAAGCTACGGGATAGATTCTACTGGCTTAACTGCAGAGCTGATGTACAAGATTGGTGCCGGAAATGTACCACTTGTGCTGCAGTAAAAGGTCCATCCACCAGGAGTCGAGGACACCTTCAACTTTATAACGTTGGTGCACCATGGGAGCGGATAGCAGTGGATGTTGCCGGACCGTTCCCTGTGACAGAGTCGGGGAACAAGTACTTTATGGTCGTCATGGATTACTTCACCAAGTGGCCAGAAGTCTTCGCTATACCTAATCAAGAAGCTACGACCGTAGCCTCCAAATTGGTTGAAGAAGTCATATGCCGATATGGTGTACCCCTGGAAATTCATTCCGATCAGGGCAGAAATTTTGAGTCGAACGTGTTTCAAGGAGTCTGCAAAATATTGGGCATGCACAAGACGAGAACCACTGCTTATCACCCTCAGTCCGACGGTATGGTAGAAAGGTTTAACCAAACACTAGAGAGGCATTTAGCAAAATTGGTGGACAACCATCAAAGAGACTGGGACAAGTACATTGCACCATTCCTTCTCGCCTACAGGACTTCGGAACATGAGAGCACGAAAACGACCCCGGCATATATTAACTTCGGACGAGAGCTAAGGTTACCGGTAGACCTTGTAACCGGAGGAGCGCCAGACGATCACGTCACCGTACAGGATTATGTCTCCGATTTGCAAGACAAGATGCGGGACATTTATGCCATGGTGCGAGAAAACGGCTTGCAGTCGAGTGAAAACATGAAGACTAGATATGACCGGAAAGCGAATACCAGTGGCTTTGACGAAGGAGCACTAGTCTGGCTGCATAACCCGATACGGAGAAAAGGAAAGTCGCCTAAATTACAGACTAGATGGGAAGGGCCGTACAAAGTTGTCACGCGAATTAACGATGTTACATACCGGATCCAACGGCCACCGAGAGGAGCACTTAAGGTAGTTCACATCGATCGCTTGGCACGTTATAACGGCAATAACGATGACGCTCGGGACGAGCATCTCTAAGAGGAGGGCAGTGTCGCTGTCATGCTAGAAGGTTCGAGATATTGCTAGAGGAATGTACATAACTACCTAAGTTCGGCCACAAAATAATAACAAGACCTTAGTGCAAGCGACATTGAACTTTAAGTTTACAGATTAAGGCACAAAATGGTATAACCTACTAGAGTTGTTTACGTTTAACGTCCTTGTAATTTATTCTAGAAAACGAACATTCTAGTATGTACGACCGGCGTCGATGTTGAGATATATAAATAACAGTACTTGAGACGCTGAGTCAGTTCATTCTGAGCTTTCGGTGCGATACCTGCGGAAAGTGATCTAGTGCGAAGTAACGACGACTATAGCGATACCAACGGATCTAAGGACTACTCTACGGATTGGCTTATAGTGTTTTGGAACCAACGACCTCAGCGACCCACCGGACTACGATTCTTGTGATTTGGCTTTTGTGATAGTGTTTGCGACCTGTTTATCGCCTATTAAATTCTTCTAATAAGTCAACGGTGTTTTATCCAAATCCCGAACTCCACGTTCGTAACAATATTATTGAATCGACTGATCTTGAGAAAATCGATCTATGTTAATTCGCTGTCTGTCAAGCATCCTACAACCCTTTTATGATTATGACGTCACATCCGTTGAAATACTAAACAAATTAAATTAAATGAAAAACGGAAGAGCCGCGCGTACGAGGTGTCTCATCGATTTATAATATGAAGATTTTTTTATATTACATCAGTGGTCATTTTCATAATAGTACATACTTAAATCAAGTAAAATTAGTCATAATACCGGGACCGGGAGTTAACAACGCACTGCACCGTGGTTTGTGAGCTAAGTGAGCTTTTCCACAGTTAAGAAGATTGCGTTACAACAATCCTAATACTAATACTACTAATTGGAATTGTTACGCAATCACCTCTAACCGCACACAGAGGGCTTAATGCGAGTTTTACTCGATCTAACTTATCAACTGCATATGGCAGAATCAGATAAATCTGTGTATTGACGTTTTGCGTTGCGTATTAGGTACTATTGCTGGTCCGCGCTTTTCCACTTTGGTAAGGTTAATGTGTGTTTGACGGTGAGGAAGTTGAAGTGCAAAACATTTATTCAATGTAGGTAGGTACTGTCAACAAACCTGTGCTCTAACATAACTTTACACATATACGGAAGAAAGTTACTCAAAGGCACGTTTCCCGTTGCTTCCTTATTTTCGGTCGCTAATATGACTTCTTGAATTTCCGCCTCCGTTGGACAACACCCTGAAAAACATCACAATTGCTACTACGGACGCAAGAACAGAATGATGTAGTTACGAGGTGGTGGGATCTACCTCCTAGTGGTCCACCCTGGGCAACGGCATCTTTGGTTTTCTAACCAATGATGACGGCTAACAGATCCCTCCGCGGTGGTAGGCTTCGTATGAGGCCGCCTAGATGCTACCACCCTCCTGCCGGAGTCCAGCACCAAACAGTTTTTCTGTGTTCCGCTGGTGTGTGGGAGAACCAGTTCCTCTGGATAAGCTCGCTCTATCTTAGGCTTCTTCTTAACCGTATAGTTAAGTATTGTCAAGAGCAAGCCCATTATTTATAAAAAAAAAGTTGTAGACCTACATTATTAAAAAATGTTGTCAAGAGCAGGCCTATTATTTGTAAAAAAAATTTGTAGGCTTACATTATTAGAAAAACTTGTAAAAGAGTAGAAGAAGAAGCTTGATGGGATGCCAAGAATGGCGAACAAAACATGCTAAGTCTCGCTTTAAATGATACAGTTGGTGAAATTGAGGGAAAAAATAAACGTTACAAGTTTTTCATGAAGTTAGTAAAAGGCATACCTACCTAAAGAGCGCAGAATAGTCCCGATTTCTCTAACATCTACCACTTGTTTCCCGGAGTGGTCAAATACTTCGAAAGACTCGATTATTTTCTTCTCCAAATCATTATTTGGTTGGACTGAAATTAAAATTTTTAAGATGAGTGAATCTTCAAATGTAAGTAAAATAATATAAGGTTATTACAAGTACCTATATAACTGTGTACTTTCAAAAGTTGAGACGCAACCATAGATTTCGTTTATGGACACAACCGTCGACCGACCAATCGTCGACGACCAAACTTTGAGATTGCTACTTCTGCAATAACGAATCGAACTATTGCAGAATTTGATCTCTCTGGCTGGGTCACTCCAAGAATGGATTTGGCGGGCTAAAGGATAGCTTGATCAGTGAAGCGGGCCGGGCCTCGCTTGTCCGCATCAGGAAACGATGTCATAATACAAGTACGCTTATATAGAGGTAAGTGATGTAGGTAGACTAATCACTCGAAGTATAACAAAATGATTTTTAGAATCACTTTTTATAGTTACCCAACTTAACCCAAGCTTGACAATCGTAAAATATTTCTTGATGATATTGTGACACTAAAATTTGTGACTTTGGTGAGCCCTCGGGCTATTTTGAGTGAGCGAATAAGAACCATACTAACATATTGTGCGAGTGATGATAAACCGCTTAAAGAGGTCAGTGACCTACATGAACACTCGGGAAGAAATTTAAAGTGTGTCTTCGTTAAAAAACGTTTATCTTGCACCGGCAAACTAGTAACTTTTCTTACCACAGACTGAAATGCAGCAGGCCTATTGGAGTCGTTTTAATTGGACGGCATGTGGCAAGCTTAAAAAGTATACTTTCCTCTTTTTGTTGAGACCAAAGCAAAAAACATGCTAATTGCTAGGTCGTTTTAATTGGACGGCATGTGGCAAGCTTAAAAAGTATACTTTCCTCTTTTTGTTGAGACCAAAGCAAAAAACATGCTAATTGCTAGGGTCCTAGGGAACTTAAATTTTACAATTTACAAAACACTTACTTTTGGGTTCTTCTTTCCGAGCCATTCTGCTATTAATTTAGACCAACACAAATAATTAAAGTTATAAAATCATTAAAATAAAATTAAGTAAACAATGAAAACATATGAATTTAACGTTGTCAAGAAAATACAGTAATAAACAAACAAGTGTGTTGTATCCGGGCAACAACTGTTCCTTCACAGTGTGACAACAAAAAAAGGATTCTAACAAATAAATTATATAAACTTGAAATAAAAGAAATAAGGGTGGTATTAGTTTTAATTAGGATTCTCGAATTGAGAAACTTCTTTCAAAAAATGGTTCTATACATATTTTTGTAGAACTGTTGGAACTGATAAAAAAATATCCTTGATTGTCGTCTTATTTTATAAAAAGCAATTGCGCCATCACTAGAGCTTTTGTCTATTCTACTTGGTAGAAGAAAATAAAATTTGTCTATGGTGTCGTGGAACGCCGCCATATTGGTATTATTATTGGTTTGATTTGGCGCTTTCGTTATACTCAATTGTAACGAACGCAAGTAATGTTTGATTTTACGTGAATATTCAAGTTTAATTGTTGCGAATAGTGTTCAAAGCAGCGGGTGACATACTATTCCACTATGGATCCCGGTAAAATGAAAGTGGTAGACTTGAGGTCGGAGCTTGGCGCTCTTGGTTTGGATACGAAGGGTAACAAGCCGGCTTTGGTCGAAAGATTGAAGAAAGCACTGGAAGCCAGAACCGGAGAAGGTATGAAAACATACTAAAGTACCTAGTGATTTTAGATGATATCACTCAATGGCACAGTACCTACTAAAGCTTTAGGCGATTGGTAATCCGAATTCGATAGTTATACACGTGGTATTTATTATTTACGCAATAAAGCATTGGCAACGGTCGTTGTAATTTCTTAGTAGCCAAATTCTTTTGGCTGTGATGTCATCCTTGTATAGGGTCATCAAACCTAACAAGAATATGTCCTTCAGTTCATACTATAGCAAATTCTGTTATCAGAACAACCTATCTGTAGTAATTTCTGTGTGACAGTAGATAACAAATTTTAATGAGAATTTAATTGTACAAGTATCCACCATGAAGTTTCATGATAACTACTCTTTACACCAATGCCTAGTACTTCTATGAATTCACGTTAGTTGATAATATTATCCTTATGAACACCATAATCCAACCCAAACCTGTATATTATTTACATTTTTAGAAACAATTTGGGTACTACATAAAACCTCTAACATCTTAAATTTCTTCCTATCATAGATGGTAAAAATGTTAGTCATTTGTCACAAAACATTTTAATACTGGTACCTATTATTGTGTAATCTCTTAGCATTATTTAATATTTTTGATAAGACCAATTACTGTTATTTTAATAAGATCTTAGTTAATTGAAATAAAACTGATATGATTAACAGACAAAAGTTGTAATAATAAATTTCTTCAATTATAAATACCAAGTAATTTGCTCCCTCAATATATTTTAGCTACCCTATTCCAAGAAGTGTATTGGATTTTAAACTTTTGTGTTGTCTTTTGATATTTTAATTTAACAATGGGACTTTTATGCAACTAGTACTTGCAATTGATATTACTTCCTATATCTACTATAAATAGGGTTATCTACATAATCTGTTACATCTTCACCAGTTCACATCAGTCCCAATTCGGAACACGGACCTCTCCAAAAGGAGCAATTTATTGTATTAGACTTGCTGGTTAAGCAGACTGGTGATCTCAGTTGAGCCAATGGCAGAGAGAAGATGCTGCTGCCAATCTTTTTCTGTCTCTGACTTCTTTAGTTGTTTCTTTCAACACCCAGGCCCCTTATTCAGCTAACCAAATTGCATCACAATCGTAATTGAATAGCAGGTTTTTGACTGTTTTAGTATGGGCTAAATGTCAAAATCGCACAATTCAAGCTTGATCGAACTGCAATTGAAATAGCTGAATAAGGATCTGGGTGCTGTTGTGGATAATGGCATGGACAACAGCACATTAGTACAAAGAGTTAATGTGCCATTTTCCACATGACACTATTTCATATTCCATTTTAAAAAGATGTCTAGTACTTACTTTTTTTTTAGTATAGTGTAATAATGAGAAGTGCATGTTTCGTCATAGTTCTTAAGTTAGATTTGCTGCGAAATTTTATGTTATTGTTAAATTTGCATCCATTAAATATTATTCTTTTTTATAGCTCTACCTGAGACATCAATACTAGACACATCTACTGAGGATGCGGATGAAGTGGCCACCCCACGCAGGCCCGGCCCCGCCGCAAGGACGACAAGGCGGTCGTCCTCGTCGCGACTAGCTGTATCTACCCCGGTCAAAGTAAGAAACCTATTGTACTTTGCACGAATCATCATATTAAATACGAAAGATACAAGATCTTTCGAGAGATTCAATTTTTAATGTTCGAATAAACTCATATTCTTGTGTGCATGTACTTAACTAACACTGAACTGAAATACACGAAGGAAGTTTTCTTAGTATCTGCATGTTACTTGAGTTATTTAATTCAGGATTTATACCATGTACCTTATTTATTATGAGTTTCCGATATTTCGGCACTGTTGCAAGCGCCATGATCACGGGAGAACTGTTGTATCTGCGGGTGGGTAGCTGTTAAGAGCAGACAAATCGATCTACCCTCCGTCGTAGTCTTTTATTACACACGACACTGGTACCACTGTTTGACAACTCACTATTTTTACACTTTTGTTCTCGACACAACACTTACAGTATCTAATCGTGACGCAGTATTTTTTGGTTTTCTTCGGTTACCCCAAATTCGAACCACTGGATTCCATACACTAGATAATTTAAAGCCATCTTTGCGATTGAATATTTTTGTATTTGGTAATTTCAATCGCTTCTCTGACCATTCTTAGTATATAGTGCTGTTCTGAAGAAATTATCTGTGCGTTGTGAAACTCAATCCAGTGGTTAGGACCCGAGTGTATAAGGTATTCAGCGATGGCTGACTTTTGTGTGTCGTTTTTCTTAAACGCTTTAATATGTTCCTTCATTCGGCAAGCCACTGTGCGTTTAGTTTGGCCAATGTATGAACTAAAAACTCATAATAAATAAGGTACATGGTATAAATCCCGAATTAAATAACTCTAGTGATGGTGACCATGAAAGTTTTAATCTGCATGTTACTTGTTTGAAACTAACTTCTTATGCATGAAATCAAAATCAATAATTAAGAGCCCCATCAAACTAGCGTTTCTTTAATGTATGCATAAGTCAGTATGATCACTGAAGTTTAACTATTGAAAAATATAATTCTAACGACTACTTTTTGGCTTTCTAAATCAAAAACCTTTTAGCAGCCACTGTGGACTGATCTGGGCTGATGATGAATCCGTTATGGAGTTTGCGATTTACTATTGAACTATTGCATATACAAGACAGTGAAGCTTTTAAAAAAAAGGTCGCAATTATAGTAAAAAGCTTCTAAATGGGTATTTTACAAGTAATATACAGAGGCACAGAGCATCTTGCTGCGGTCTCGATTGTCTGCATGAAGCCATTGAGTTGTTACAAGATGTTTATTGACAATAAATTAGACACAAACATGACCCTGTAAGGGCACAGCGATTTAGCCCCGCAATAGTCGCACTTGAAAACCACCTTGCGTAAACGCAGCACTAACCTGGCCCCTTATTAGCGTAACCAAATCGTATCACAAACGTAATTGAATAGCTAGTTTTTGACAGTTCTAGTATGGGCTAAATGTCAAAATCGTCCAATTCATCACGATCGAACTGCGATTGTAATAGCTGAATAAGGCCCCTGACAGTTTATCCAAACGACGTAGACACGCTAGTTTGAAAGGAATTATTACAATTTTAAGATTGATTCATAATTAATATTCATACAGTTAAGATAAATAATACATGCATGCTTGACTTGTGATAACACTGGAATCTTTCGAAAGCGTTCATAGGATTGTATCTTTCGTGTAACGTCACTAGGACACGCAGATTGAGGATTCTGAGGACGCGCCGGTCGTTCGTCCGGCGGCGCGGACCACCCGGCGGCGTTCGTCATCCTCGCGGCTAGCTGTCGGCACACCAGTCAAAGTTAGTACATTCAACACATTGATGTCATACAGGCTGTAAAAAATTCGGTTCATCAAACCAAATCGTATGTAACAAAAATATTCGCTGGCTAACGACTATTTTAGGCATTAAAATAAATCAAGTGTTTATTACCCGCAATGTATAGCGCGCCCGAAGCGCTACAGATGAGGGTTGTGACCACAGAACATAAGAAACGATAGAAGTAGCATCCACTCCTATTTGTATGAAAACCAGTGTAACCAAACTAACACATTTGTGATTATATCACATTATCAGGCACACCAAGAACGTCTTGTAGCGATTGGTTACCTATCACTGTCAGATAGTTCTGTTACCCGACACTAGATGCCTCTTATTCACTATCAAATAGTTCCGCTACGCGACGATAGATGCTACCTGAAAACCATTGATAACTAGGGGTGGGATAGTTACGATAATCGTAACAAGAATATCGACACTTGTTAGTGTCGACATTTTTGAAGAACATAAGAGAGACAGCGTTATGTTTACTCTCTTATCTTCTTAATTATTACATCTTAAGTATCATATTTTAAAGAATAAAAAATTTATTAGTGACTTCCTTCTTCTAAGCTTTAAATACAAAAAAAAAAACTATAGCCCAGAATAAAGGGTTAAAAGTACTTAAAAACAAAGTTCATTATGAGGGAAGATAAACGCATGTTTAAGAAAAATCACTATTTATTTGTGCATGTTTTTCCGGGATACCTATTTTGCTTACAAATTGCTTCAATCCATTTTTCTTTTATGTTTGGATCTTTATGGAACCTCAAATAAGTATTATCAAGTAATTAAACAAATACGTATATTAACTTATTTAAACAAGTTATTATTGTATACGAAAAACAAAAGAAAAAGACTACAATACAAGAAAAAAATTAGGGCAGGAAACGATAGCAAAATACTCTCACTGTAAGCCATTTTAATTTGATACACAATGTAACCAAGACCTATTCAATAACATTTTGTGACTTGTACTTTCGTAGATTACTATTTTTTTAGGGTTCCGTACCCAAAGGGAAAAACGGGACCCTATTACTTCGCTGTCTGTCCGTCTGTCCGTCTGTCCGTCTGTCCGTCGCCCTGTCACCAGGCTGTATCTCAAGAGCTGCGATAGCTAGACTGTTGAAATTTTTACAAATTATGTATTTCTGTTGCCGCAATAACAACAAATACTAAAAACAAAATAAAATAAATATTTAAAGGGGGCTCCCCATACAACAAACCCGATTTTTTGGCCTTTTTGGTACGAAACCCTTCGTGCGCGAGTCTGACTCGCACTTGGTTATTAATTTTTTTTTTTAGTTCCATAAAAAACAAGCAATCTTTCAATATATTTTATAAGTTGTATTTTTGAATGTGTCATATATAATTATAAGTATCGATAACTAACTTATCGATATTTTGCCACATCCGATGGTACGAGTATGTAACGCCTCGTTTGGATAAATTATTTTTAATGCATGTGTTTTTGCACTATAATACTGTGCAGGTCGGCATATTTAAAGATTTTTGTCTGAATAGCATAACGTCTAACACGTTTTAGCAACTGCCACCGTCTGAAGCGCGTAAAAGGGGGCGCAAACATGAGATTCGGCATGCGTGGCGTATGTTTTATACGCGGGGCCCGCCTATTTACTACTTCTACCCGTTTTTTATGTTCTGTGGTTGTGACCTAACTTCATAAAATTAGGTGTGCGCGTGCGCGCGGTTCGTTGCGGGTTGCTCTCTTTAAAGCGTTTTTTATGAAAATGACCAAAATCAGCTTGACCCTCAATATCTCAGTAACAAATAGTAACAATTCATTTCCCTGGTATAATGATATAAATATCGATACTATTGCATGTAGACATATTTGGCTGGGTTATAACCACAGAACATAAAAAACGATAAAAGTAGTAAGTAGGCGGGCCCCGCGTAACACACATCGGCTACGCATGGCGCATATCACGTCTGCGCCCCCTTTTACGCGCTTCAGACGATGACAGTTGCTAGAACGTATTGACGTTGTGCTATTCTGACAAAAATCTTTAAATATGCCGACCTGCACAGTATTAGAGTGCAAAAACACAAGCACTAAAAAGAATTTATCCAAAGGAAGCGTGACATACCATTTGTAAGTAATATTATATCGTTATTTCAATAGAAATTATAAATTTTGCGGATATTAACAATCCTTAAAAAGTCCAACCTAAAACCATTCCACTGCCCGTAGACATAAGGTCGAAACTATATTTTGGTAATTACTTATTTTTGTAATGTTTCGAAACGCTACTCATCTAGGGATGTGGTAAAATATCGATAAGTTAGTTATCGATATTTATAATTATGTATGAGTTATTAAAAAAGTACAGCTTATTAAAAAGATTTATAAATTGCTTGTTTTTTTTTGTTAATAATAAATGTAAATAAAATAATTTTAAAAATACAAAAAAAAATTAATCTATGAAAGTAATAAGTTACAAAAGGTCAAGAGGTTAAATATACAGGGTCTTTGGTAGTACATTGTGTGCCAAATTAAAATGGCTTGCAGCGAGAGTCCTTTGCTATCGTTGTTGCAAAGGACTCTCGCTGCAAGCTCGTTGTTGTTCTGCCTTAATTTTTTTTTATCTTATTTTGTAGTCGTTTGTTTTATAAGTAATAACTTGTTTAAATAAATCAATACACATATTTAATTAATTAAATCCAAACATAAAAGGAAAGTGGATTAAAGCAACCGGTATCCCGAAAATACATGCACCATTTGCTCTAAACATTTCCAGGAAAAAGATTTTTAAACAAAGAAAGTATTTTTTTCATTTATAGCCTAGAATGAAGAAGTCATTAATAATTTATAATTTTTTGGAAAAAGATGTTAAGTTGTAATAATTAAGAAGATGAGAGAGACAATGTTAAACATAACGCTGTCTCTCTTATGTTGTTATAACAAAAATATCGACACTTATAATGTTAGAAATTGAGTGGAGTACCTAATTCTGTAACTCTAAGGGGCTGATAATTAATACGAGGTCCATGAGGTAAAAATGCGTTTATTCACTACGCGTTACATTTGGCAAGTGTGGGAAACCGCCAGACAGTTTAGCCAACACAAAATAAAACTAAACAATTGTACCAACATACAAAGCTAACATGTTGGTGTTGCCAACATACTGCCTATCTGAGTTTGAAAAATACAATTTTAAGTAATTAAGCAAAAATTACTCTAAAGAACTGTTACAAACTTTATTATTACTCACTTAAAAGAATTAAATGCAATGTACCAGTAACAAATTTACTTAATGGTTATATAAAAAGGGTAAGTTTACATGCTACATATTTCTATCAGCATTACACAAACAAATAATATATTAGTTAGATAAAAAACATTTACACATATAATAACAGTAATGTTATATCATTATTGCTTTCACTTGTAAACACATCATTGTGTTTATATTAAACAAAATAGTACAAAATGAGCTAATAGGTACTAAATGCAAGTTATATAAAATTAATATTTTTATTCCACAGGTAATGGGCAAATTTTTACAATTGAACGTTTATGCGTTTTGCCATTTGCTGTTTGTACTTCAACAACTCTGACTTTACTATCAGCACCTGGGTACACTTTGATAATTCTAGCTAAAGGCCAAAACATTGGACTAGTTTTATCTTCTTTCAAAATAACTAGAGAACCTACTTTTACATTAGGATGCACAATTGTCCACTTATTACGTGATTGCAAAATATTTAAATAATTTTTATGCCAAACTTTCCAAAATGAAAACTTTATTTGAGTACAAACTTTCCAAAATTGTAATTTATTTCTTTGATCTTGCACATCTTGCTCAGGGTAAGTATTTAAGGCAGAAAATGTCCAGGAGTGAGACATGCAAAATCAGTTACATCATTTGATAAAGGCATTAATGGCCTGCTATTTAAAATAGCTTCTATTTGACACAATACAGTATTAATTTCTTCATAAGTAAGTAAGCTTTTCTGCACTACACGCTTTAAATGGAATTTCATGCTCTTAACTCCAGCTTCTGCTAAGCCAGCAAATATAGGACTATAACATGGCAAAAAGTGAAAATTAATACCTTGCTGGGCTGAAAAGTCATGAACTTCCCCCTTATGAACTTTACAATTTTGTAACTTATAGAGTTCAGTTAATTGGCTATTAGCACTTTTAAATGTTGAAGCATTGTCACTATAAATATCAGTTGGGAGGCCCCTACGTGAAATGAACCTTTTGAGGCAAGCTAGAAAAGTTACAGTTCGTAAATCAGAAGCTAACTCAAGATGTATGGCTTTGGTGGCAAAACATACAAACACACATACATAAGCTTTAGTTTCTAGAGCTTTCCTGATTCTACTCTGTTTTATCATTATCGGTCCAGCAAAATCTAAACCTATCTTCTGAAAAGGCCTACACATGTTCACCCTATCATGAGGTAGAGATCCCATAAGCTGTTTAGCTGTATTTGCTTTCAACTTAAAACAAACAATGCATTTATATATAACTTTTTTTACTTCATTTATACCATTTGTAATCCAAAACTTTTGGTTAATAGCCGAGAGGACGAGTCTTTGACCTGCATGAAGGTTTTTTATATGTTCGCTCTGTATTAATAAATGTGTAATTCGAGATTGCCTAGGCAAAATAACTTGATGCTTATGAGCAAAGGGTATAGAGGCATTTTCCAAGCGCCCACCTACTCTTACTAGACCATCGGCATCAATGAAAGGACACAGTTGTTTCAAAGTACCTTTTGTTGTATTATTACATTTCAAATCATTAATAGTATCTTGCATGTACTTTTGCTGCTCATATTTAACAATAAGTAATAAAGAGTCGTCTAACTCTTTACAAGTTATATAATTTAATTTGTTTTTATTTGACTTACACTTTGTATTACCAACAAACCGCAGTACAAATGCTAAGACACGTTTCATTTTATTTATATCAGAAAATTTATCGAAGAAATCTAGACATAGATTTGGTTTGTTTACCGTACAAATCATAGCGCGTGAGAATGCAGAGGAAGCCTTGACTTCAGGTAATTCAGAAGGCAAGGAGGTTTCTGATGGAGTCTCCATCTTATACTCACTATTATGAAGATCCTTAGGGCCAGACCACCACAGAGCGTGGTTCTGCAATTCGTGAGGTAGAATGCCTCTGCTCAAGCAGTCTGCAGGATTATTTTCTGTACCTATGAACGACCATCTATAGGACTTTGTAAGCTGAAGAATAACTTTCACTCTGTTAGCAACATACACATTTAATGTATTTATATTGGTATTTATCCACGCCAAAACAATTTGAGAATCAGAGTGCAAAACCACTTTGTCAATTTTAAGTTTAAGTTGCAACATGCTGTAAACTCTGGATGCCAGCTTTGCAAGAAGCACTGTTGCGTTAAGTTCGAGCTTTGGCACAGTCAAGCTTTGACTAAGAGGATTCACACGTGACTTTGAACATAAGAGAGAATTTTTGACAGCACCATTTACATCAGTAACACGCAAATAAACACAACAACCATAAGCAGTAGAACTAGAGGCGTCAGAGAAACCTATCAGTTCAATTGAGCGTGCATTTCTTAAATTAACATAACGCGGTATTTGTATAGGATGCATAGTTCGTAAGCTGTAGTAAAAATCTTCCCAAGCTTTTAGCAAGTGCTCAGGTGGCTTCTCGTCCCATGATATGTGCGCTTGCCATAGCTGTTGCATGATCACTTTAGCCTTCAACACTACTGGCCCAGCAAGACCAAGTGGGTCAAAAAATTTACCAATAAAGCTTAATATTTCACGCTTAGTACTAGGTATAATATCATCATTGTTTGGGCATGAAAGCATAAATGAGTCATTTTTGATATTATAATGAACACCTAAAGTTTTTAAGAAAGCATTATTATCATTATTACCCAGTAATTCAATATCATCAAAATGTTGCTGTGACTTTGGTATTTCACTTAATAATTCTGAGCAATTAGAAACCCATTTGTGTAACTGAAACCCACCCCTATTGAGGAGGTCACAAAGTTGTTGCTTAGATTGTAATAAAAGTTCTGGGGTGCCTTGTGAAACAAGGGCATCATCAACATAAAGTGAATTTTCAATAATGAAAGCAGCTAAAGGAAAATCATCCTTGTACCGCATAGCTAGCTCTTTAAGGCACCGTGTAGCCAAAAATGATGAACTTTTAAGCCCATAAGACACAGTATTTAACTGAATGCATTGAATATTATCAGCAGAATTATCCCTCCATAGAATGTTTTGAAGACTTCTGTGCAAAGGATTTAATGAAATTTGCCTGAACATGCTTTTAATATCAGTTATAAAAATATATTCATCAACTCTAAATAGTAACAAAATGTCAAATAACTCGTTTTGAACAACGGGCCCATTCAATAACATGTCATTTAATGAGACTTTTTTGTTAGTTTTCATGGAGCCATCAAAAACAACTCTACACTTAGTAGTCTTTTTATCAAACCTAAGTACGGGATGATGTGGTAAAAAAATAAACAGGATCTACATTGAGGTCATATTGGCTAATATCTATAATAGAACCATGACCTTGTGTAACATAATCATGAATGAACTCTTTATAAAGCTGAGATACTAAATCATCTTTCTGAAGTCTGTGTTCTAAGTTTAAAAATCGTTTCAAAGCTAAGTTAAATGAGTTGCCTAGATTTTCATTAATGGATTCTAACGGCAATTTGAGAGGCAAATTAACTTCAAACTTATTATTTTGTATATCTAAAGTTACTGTATCTTTGAATATTTCTTCACATGCATCATGCTCTGGTAAGGATTCAGAAAAATGTTCAGGAATACTTTCAGTTTTAAAAAACTCAGTTAAAGTGTTATTCAAAGTATTGTCACAAGCTTTACAAAACAAAGAAGTTACTTGTTGTGATCCTTGAAAGGCTGGCAAAGACCCAGCGATTACATAACCAAATTGAGTGCGAAGTACAGGTACAGCTGATAGATCAGGGCTGGCCCCCTCCTTTGCCTGCTCATGGAGACTGACTGGAGCCTCAGACGGCAGCAACACCTGAAAAAATAAGTCAGCTCCTATGAGTATGTGTATCACACTAGGTACATAAAAGTCTTCATCGGCCAGCTTTATATTTGGTGGAAGAACAAGCTTATCCACACAAATCATCTTTTGTGGTAGTTTAGATGTGATACTTTCTAAAACAAAACATGTAGCAGAGATTGCGAAGTCATTATTAAGAGACTGCAATTTTAAATTTACTCGCTCTGTTACATTATTAATGTTGTTGCCAATTCCAACCACAGGAGTAGTGATATTTTGTGATTTTAAACCTAATAAATCAGCCAGCTCTTTAGAAATAAATGAAATTTGTGACCCACTATCTAAGAGAGCCTTAACATGATACTCTATTCCATTATTTGCTATAATTTTAACTCGAGCTGTTGGTAAAAGTACCTGTCTATCACTAGCTTCTGAAAATAGGGTGACTGGAGATTGACTCTTCTCTAGATGAAGTAATTTATTATGCTTTTCTTTACAAATGTCACATTTGAAAAAGAATCTGCATTTATTTGTGTGCTTGTTAAGGCATATCTTACAAATATTATTGTCAGTGACAAACTGTAATCGTTCCACAACTGAAAGTAGTTTAAATTTAGGACAATTAAATATTTTGTGAGGTGACTTACATAATAAGCAGGCTGGAGTAGACTTCATGGAAGTAGCCGCTGCACCTTTCACAGTAGCCACATGAGTGGCCTTTGGGACAATAGTATGTTGTACCTGTTGTTTCTCTGCATTCTCAAGAGCTAAGGCTCGTCGTTCTAGAAAATCAATAAGGGTGTTGGTTGTGGGTTCATCACGCAACATTTGAAATTCCCTATTACAATAATTATCTAATTTTCTAGTCAAAATGCAAAGTATAATGGGATCCCAGTAGGTTATATCATGCTTTAAATTTTTTAAAGCACCTAGCTGCTGTTTAACTACTGATACAAATTGCCTAATATTTTGTGCCGTTGATTTTACAACTGTTGGAATGTCTAGCAAAATATTTATGTGTTCAGACGTGATTTTATACATATTATCATAGCGGTGATTAAGAATTTTACAAGCCTCATCATAGCTTTCTGGGAGAAGAGGTAAGTTTTTAATTAAATCAAGAGGTTCATGCTGTAAAAAACTACGCAAATAAAATAGCTTTTGAATCTCTTGTAAACTATCATTCTTATCGATCAGGGCGTTAAACAGACCTATAAAGGGTTTGTATTCAGAGTACTTACCTGTGAATAATGGTATATTAATTTCTGGCAAACGTGTAGAATTAAATTGTTTGTTGTTGATTAAAGGCTTTGGCTGAGCAGAAGTTGAAGCTGTCTTAGTAGCTAGACTTTTGATGATCGCTAAGGTTTCAACATAAATGGCTTCGACATTTTCCAAATCATCAAGTGACGGGTCTAAAGCACATATTTCTAAGTTAAGCGTTTCGTACTTTTCGAAGGAGGAACGCAGTCTCTCCTCTTTAACACATAACACGTGTTGATTGACTTCAACATCCGTAGCAGAGAAAAAATTTAAACATTTAGTTATTGCCCCTTTCAAGGCGGCACGCTTTCTCGTCAGAGCAGATAGCTCGGAATCATTGCTAGTCATTTTGACTTTTAGTTATAGTTAAAAACTTGTACAACAAAAAAATTAAAAGACTAGAAAGATCAAAGTTACAAAAAGGCAATTTAACTAAATTTAACACTGCACGACACGTTATTTGCTATGAACTAAAGTTCCAAAATGGCGGTTATCATTCAATATTCGAGTGGTTTCTGGTTGTGCGACTTGGCGTGGCGGACGGAAGACGGTGGCGCCCCGTAGTAGAACACTGTTCCGTTTGCAGGCAACGTCACAGTCACTTCACACCAGCGCAGACAGCGGCGGGAGGCAGAACTAATGTTCTACCAAGATGTTATGGCGGCAAAATTTGAAGGCTTTCTTGACGTGTGTGTAGCGCCGAACCCAGCTTCTAGAATAGCGGAATCTGCTGCTAGCGCCAATGACGCGTAGCGGCGAGTAGCGAGAACTTCAACTTCACGGCAAAAATATGAACTTCCGCTGAGTTCTACCTACTATGAAATTTGAGAAGAATGCGGATTTCTTGATTTTCGTTGACTTGCAAGTGACGAATGTAGTTTTTAAATAATAGTTGGCGGCTCCAGTTGTCGACGTTCTTGGTAATCACTCACACGAATGAACGCACGCGGAGATTGTAACCAGTCCGGGCGACGTAAAAACTGTCCTGCACAACAATTTTTGCACTAATTACACTCGCGGTACCTCACCATACGAAGGACCATGTTAGAAATTGAGTGGAGTACCTAATTCTGTAACTCTAAGGGGCTGATAATTAATACGAGGTCCATGAGGTAAAAATGCGTTTATTCACTACGCGTTACATTTGGCAAGTGTGGGAAACCGCCAGACAGTTTAGCCAACACAAAATAAAACTAAACAATTGTACCAACATACAAAGCTAACATGTTGGTGTTGCCAACATATAATGATTATCGTAACCATCCCACCCCTATTTATCAATGGTTTTTAGGTAGCATATATAGTCGCGTAGCGGAACTATTTGATAGTGAATAAGAGGCATCTAGTGTCGGATAGCGGAACTATCTGACAGTTAAAGTTAACCAATCGCTACAAGAAATTCTTGGTGTGCGTGATAATGTGATTTAATCACAAATGTGTTAGTTTGGTTACACTGGTTTTCATACAAATAGGAGTGGATGCTACTTCTACTCGTTTTTTATGTTCTGTGGTTATAACAGTCAACATCAATTATTCAACTGGGGACAGTTTAAGGTGTAGTTTTTGTATCGAACTGTGTGTCTAGTTCTTATATTATACTAGCTGTTGCCCGTGACTTCGTCCGCGCCAATTTCCGTTATTATGATCCCGATTAATGTGAATAATTTTCCCCGTTTTTGCAACATTTTTCACTGATGCTTCGCTCCTATTGGTCGAGGCGTGATGTTATATAGCCTTAATCCTTCCTCGATAAATGGACTATCCAACACAAAAAATTTTTTTCAATTCGAATTTCCTGAGATTAGCGCGTTCAAACAAACTCTTCAGCTTTATAATATTAGTATAGATTGATGATTCTAAATAAGGCACATTCGGTGGAACTAAGTCAGCAGTTGCAATTATTTGTCTACTTGTGACGCATCTAATGTGTTCGATTTAATTATAATATGAGGTGTTGTAAATGTTTTTCAATCATAAAAGTTTGTAATTAAGGACCCTCTATTCGATACAATGTAACTTAATTGATTTTGTAATTTTTTTGTTCAAATTTTTTTTGCAATTAAATTGATAATTTTTAAACATAATTTTCTATGTCCCGCATATTTGGTAAAAAAATACTAACCTAACCATCAAAATACTATAATTTTGTACTGGGAATATATTTTATTAATAGCATTGCTACGATAAGAAGCGGTAATAAAAAGCGCGAATATGCAGCTCATGGGGCTTATCAGTGCGGTCTGCCAACATTCTGCAATCAAAAATGTTTGTTTTTAACATTTTTCATCAGGCCAAGGAGCAACATTTTTTTAATTAAAAATGAAATCGGCGCTTTATTAAATATTTTAAAAATTAACTGTACAGAAGTTTAATTATTTTAGTAAAAAAAGTAACAGCCTATAATCATCTCACTGCAGGGAAAAGGCCTCCATCATTGAATTCAAGTTACCACTGCAATGATGGGAATTTAGTTTTATATAAAAAAAAAAGTTAATTATTCGGTACTAAAATTGATATAAATATTGTGTTTATATTAATACAAATATTGTGTTTATATTAATACTTCATACCTAAGCTACGTCGTATTGCCCAGTAACAATCTCACTGCATATTCTTTTCTCAACAATTCACGCATCAATCTTTTCCCTTCAGCAATCCCGCAAGGAGTCCCCGGAGCCGATAGAAGAGGAGCCGAAGACCGAAGCGGTGGCGGAACGCTCGCCGTCTCCGCCGGTTGTTACCAAGGCGGAGCCCGAGCCGCGGCCCGTGGAGGCGCCGCAGCCGGTGCCCGCTCCTGCGCCTGCGCCGCAGCCCGAGCGGATCGCGGAGCGCCCGGCCCAGGAGCCCCCGGCGGCGTCCGATGTGTACTCTATCGAGGATGAGAAGTTAGTATATTTTTATAGCCGGCGTTACGCGGTATCCATAAAAATTAAGTAATGAATATGACAGACTTTTATCAAAACAAAACAAAAGTGAACATATGGTGCTTTGTTATTGACTCCATGTATGGGGCCGCATGGAAAGGAAAAAAAAAACTTTACTGTTTTCTTGATGAGTTTTGAGCGGGAAACGAAAAGAGGACGGGCTTTGTTTCTCAGTTTCATAAATTAATCATACGCGGCAATTACTGTGATAATGCGGTAAAATTTTACTTTATTTAGAGTTACAAGTATCTATTCTAACACTTTTAGGAAAACAGAGATATAACAGAGATTTCTTTAAATTTTTGTGTCTCTGTTAACAAACCAAGACGTCGAAAATTACTTATGTAGTTAAATATATTCCAATTATCTAAAAGGAAATACGTAAAGTTATAATACGATCCATATCATTTATTCACAAGCAGCAAAAATCCGCATATCCGATAATTAGTTATCATCAGCCTTTATACATACATATTGTGTAGGTACTTTAGGAAGCTAATTCATATTTGACGCATATTTTAGGCTATTGGTAATTATAATCTTATTTGTTTTATTTTTGTTCTAGGAGCCAGTCACCAGTGCCTATTAAGGAGGAAGGTGAGTGCACTTATACAGTCTATTAAGTGGTTTTCAATAAAATCATATGAAATTAAGATATCTTATCGCAAGTTCGAAGTCATGCCGTAACTAAGCAAAATACATAATTTAATAGGAGGAGGAGTTTAATATTTGATGAAATTAATGGTCATTTAGATTTTACGAACCTGTTTCAAGTTTAAAAAAAAATACGTGTATTATCACGGTTAAACGACGTGAACGACAATCAGTACTTCTCTGTTTATACCCAGCGCCTTATTGCGACCTTTACGTTGTTATGTTAGTTAGTTAAATATTTAATTTTTATCAACCTTATGTTGTTGTATTAAAAGTCTAAAGTGTATTCATACTTTTGCAGCTGACTGTACATACATTAGTTGATTCACCTATCCCAAATATGATGTGAAGTTTAACTATATTAGAGTTAATAATAGTTAGAAAATAATGACCCTACTTTACTCTTGTGTCACTCACATTAGCTAATGATCAATGTATCTAAAAGTTACAATATTTATATTGTAGTCTGAGTTTGGCATTAAAGCAAGCCTTAATAACCTAAAAAATCCAATACAAAATGTAAAAGTAGCACACGGACCTTGAATTATAATTGATATAACTTTCCGTAAAGGCTGTTATTTAATGTGTATTTTAATATTTTTGCTAAAAATGTATTAAACAACATCTTTATTGAAATAATATTTAATCTACGCATTATAAAGGGACATAACTTTTTTTTTTGCTAAGACGTTAAATATTTTCAGTGTTTGTAGGCTACTTTTCCATATTTAGTTGTAGGTGTGAAATTTTTAAATTGCATTATCTTTTACTGGTAGGTATCCTATGAAATAAGGAAAAAATATAAGAACAAATTGCGAACTACCCCTTTTCGTCGGCTTAAAAGTAGGATATATTCCTTCACTAGTACTATTCCGATTCCGAAACCTAAATATGACACTTAAATCGCTGTCGCAGTCGGTTTTAAGTCGCCTATTGTAAATCTAGTTTTTTATTTATCTAGAAATTAATATTTGAAATTGATTGTGATGTAAACTTAGCTTGTTTGTGTTTTTAGAACCAATGGACGTCCCAGAGGCAGAGACAGAGAATGAGAAGAAAGAAGAAGAGCCGAAAGAGAAAATGAATGTAGACCAAGAGAATGAGCTTAAAACAGAAAAGAGCAATGCGGATAGAGAAAGCCAAGAAGAACGGGAAGAGGTTTGTGCTTCCTTTTATGCATATTATATTTAACTTGCTTTTCACACGTGAACTATAGGTTATATTGCGCGGGAATCATATCGTTATCGCCGTTAACTGCTGCTGGGATACACACAAAATATTTTTGTACAAAATTTCATGAAAATCGGTTCAGTAGTTTCTACATGAAAGGTAACAAACAAATTCACATGTATATTATTAGTAGGGTTATTCTTTATTTAAGCAATAGAAGGCTATTAGAACTATGGACAAGTATAACCCTTATTTGTATTCATTGAAATATGACGTCTATTAACGGATTTAGCTTACAGGTTATTATGATCTTTTTTTTTTATTTCAACATTTCGAACCATTTACATTCCTTTACAATATTGGTGGTTATGGGCAGACAGATCTACGTCAGGTAAAATAAGAAAGTCTTATAATAACTCAATAGCTGTAATGTTCGTGTGAATTCAATAAGTACTCAATTCAATTTGTTGTATTCAAATTCTTTATTTCGTACCTAGCTTGTTACATTGTTGTTTTTTTAATAGTATTTACTTAACTAAACCAACGCCCCGTTGGTCTAGTGGTTTAAATACCGGGCCAAGATCTCGGGGTCCCAGGTTCGAATCCCGGGTCGGGCAGCAAAAAAAAGTTTCGAATTTTCGAACGTTGCTCGGGTTTGTGATCACCAACCCGCATTTGGCAAGCGTAGTGATTATGCCAGTACAGCCATCATTGCTGTTGTAACTTGAATTCAATGATGGAGGCCTTTTCCCTGCAGTGGGATGATTATAGGCTGTTACTTTCCTTACTTTCCTAACTAAACCGCCTGGGTGTTATTTGTAGCAGATAATCAGCCATATCTGTGGTGCCTTTGTTGATTTCGATTTCCACAATACAAGTGCTTTAAATAGTAACTCACTTTAAAATCAGAACAATGTATGTCATTTATGTTGTCCTCATTCATTTATTTACTCATTTATGTCTGACCATTAAATACACGCACCCTTACCAATACACGTAGACTAGCCTTGATATTATACAACACAGCCAACCAGCCTGATAGCGTAGCAATAATTGTAAATATCGAGGCACTGGCTGCTGACAACTGATAATGATGATGATGACTTCTCTCTCCATAGATTGAGATGACTTATTGACTTGGTTTTGTATACAGGATGAAATTTTAACTACCTTCCAAATTTTAATATATCAATCTACGAGACAAAATAAAAAAATGACGTATTTTTCCTTTGGTATAGCCCAGTACAAAAATGTCAAGATAAAGCACTTAGAAAATGTCCACTAAAAATCTTAAATTTTTGATACGCCCGCTTAGTAACACTTTTTTTACTCGATGCGCATCTCATTTATTAATTACGATACTAATCATAAGTTTTTGATTTTCCCTTTATACCTTAACAGGCTTAGGACCGTAAAAATTGAAAACTATATTGCGAAAAATATTTTCGGGTGAAAACTTGATTTACATTTTTTACCTTATAATTGGGCTCTAAATACGATACTGAACGCCCTCAAAAATTTTGGAAAGTGGTTAAAATTTCATCCTGTAAAGTTCTAATTGACCATTTCAATAATTCTAAAGTTCTCAGATAGAACAAGTCTCACATAGAATAATATGTTTTAGATAATGTAAGTGACTACCAAATACTTAAAAAAGATGTTTTTAAAATTTCTGTCTACCCACAGCGAGCTCGCGAAATATCCGAGGCGGAAGAGTGGAAGCAACTGAACGAGAGACTAGCTGTACGCGAACAGGAGCGCATCGCTCGCGAGAAGAAGCAAGCAGAGGAGGATGCACAACGCCTACTGGAAGTCAGCAAGGTAAACACACACACACACACCCGCACACGCACATGAACATACACATACACGCAGCACAGACGGTAGGAGATTGTACAATCAAGGAATTTTATTGATTCAATTTGAAGGTATTTCTCTGAGATCGAACAAAAGAGGAATCAAACGAATTACTCATCAGTTTCATAGCCCTGCCAAATTTAAGCAACTTGATCTGCTAAATATATAAATTCCTTGACTGTTCACAGATAGGCACAGATAGTTATGATTCGCGACGCTTTTTTTAACCATAATTATAAGATTAGGCGTAGAAGGTTATGTGTAGCTCTTAGAGATGGGCAGCTTGGAAACTTTCTCGGAATCTACCCGGAATTTACCCGGGAATATTCCCAAAATGGGAATTTACCCGGAAATATTCCCGATTCGAGGGTAAATTGGTTTTGTATCTCTTTTTACAGACAAATCTACGGTTGGTCCTAACCAATGAATAAAAAAACATCATATAATCAAAAAAATATTTATCAACAACTTGTCGTTACCTAAGACTATGCAAAATGTTTCGTGAATCTTGAATTATCATGCTCGGTATGAATAAAATTATATTGAAAACATAAAAAATTACTTTACTTAGTTCTAATGCTATACTTAGTTGGCTTCGATATAATCATAACATCTTGTTTACTATAAATATATCAACATATATCATGATGTTGATTCATTCCTTATCAAGCGAAACTTAGGCGCCGATTGTGGCACGGGATTTTTATCCATAAATCTTCATTACTTTTTGCATCTCTTGACATAGGGATTTACTAGTGTGACGGTGACTACTTGAGTAAAAAATCGTTTTATAAAAAGCATCTAACATCTACATATACACGGTGCATTTTCAACCATCTGTAAAACAAGGCCCACATCATGTAACCATTATGCATAACATCTTGGTATTGTTATTTTCATTTTTTATCATAAAAATTTAAGATATAGGTTTAGGCGTCTCTGAGTTTCACAGCGTGTTACAAAATTAAAGGTCTAAATCAATATTAAAAAAATGTTTTTATTGATAAATTAAAAAAGCACTGCCATGATGTTTACATAATAGACCCATAACGTGGGCCTCGCTCTGCCGGTGGTCGAAAATGCACCGTGTATAGTTCAATATCTAAGTCAATACTGAGTAAAACAATAGCACAAGGTAAGTATCGCAGGTAAAGTAAATGAACCAACCAAAAAACACCATGCGCCGCCGCTTTGTTCTTGAATGATCCTATTAAATTTTACTATTTCATAAAATTTAAGTATAATTGAGTAGTAAAGAAGTAATAAATTTATTTGTAGGGTAAAATATTTGTTCAAATAAAAATTATCATAAGCAATCAAAAAACCGTTTCGAAGCCCTTGAGAACAGCATCGATGTGGACGATCTATACAACATGGTGGTGGATACTGTCCGCACGGTAGGGTCCAAGTAGTTTAAAACCCGCCGTCCCAAATCAAAGAAACTCTCCAGTAAGACTCTCCTACTCATTGATCAAAGATACGAAATAAGGCTACAGAACTCAGCGGATGCCCTTCGCTATCGGCAACTCAATAGACAGATATCTAGGTCTTTGACGAGCGACCTTCGCCAATTTAATACCCGAAGTATTAAAGAGGCCATTGAGCGGAACAAAGGCTCTAAAGTGTTCGCCAGAGATCTGTCTATTGGGCAAAGCCAATTGACGAGGCTGAAAACTGAGACAGGACAGCTGAGGACAGCATCATTTCGTCAACACCTGAAACCCTGAGGGAGATTAAGAGTTTCTATGGACAGTTATATTCCACGAAAACACCTGTGGAAAGCAAGGCTAAAGACCTTAGAGCCAAGCTTACCCAACACTATTCTGAAGATATCCCGGACGTCAGCCTTTGCAAAATTAGAATGGCTCTCACTCAAGCAGCTTACAACAAGGCGGCGGGTGATGACGAAATCACAACAAAGCTCCTTAGAGCTCAAGTTCGAGTTACGATCAAAATCGAATCGACGTCGAGAATCAGTGATTTGGTACTCCGAAAAGTGAACCTAATCCTTTGAGTCGAAGGTGATTACGTTATCAACCGAAAATGTTTAACGGATCGCCATTTTAGATCGATCCCGACTTGATTTTGATTTCGATTCGATTGCGTTTGTTGAGATTTTGACTAGGTCGAATCGAGATCGAACTTAAATCAAATTCAAGGGTAAGGGTCCAGGTTCTTCAGAAGCTCTTTAATCATCCTCGAGGGCAAAACGCAAAAGGCATGCTGCAGAAGCGATGTGATGCTGTTCTTCAAGGAGGGTGACAAAACTCTCTTGAAGAACTACAGACCCATCTCGCTTCTGAGCCATATCTATAAGTTGTTTTCGGAGTCATTACGAATCGTCTCACTCCCAGGTTCGACGACTTACAAGCTCTCGTCGAACAAGCCGGGGTCCGAAAGGAGTACCATAGACCACATTCATACGCTGCGGCAACTCCTACAGGGGACCGAAGAGTATAACTTGCCACTTTGCTTAGCGTTCGTGGCCTTTGATTCGATTGAGACTTGGGCAGTGCTGCAGTCTCACCAAAGGTGCCAAATAGACTACAGGTACATCGAGGTGCTAAAGTACTTATACCAAAACGCCACCATTTCAGTCCGATTACAAAACCAGAGCTCTAATCCGATCCAACTACAGCGAGCGGTGAGACAGGGAGACATTATTTCTCCAAAACTGTTCACAGCTGCGTTGGAGGATATTTTCAAGCTACTGGACTGGAAAGGACGCGACATCAACATCAATTTTCTGTGTTCTCGAATGGCGACCGCGTACCAGACGATGTTCCGTGGGCAGGCCCCTACAAGGTAGACCGACGATCTGGTCAAGGGCGCGGGAAGTCGCTGGATGCGGACAGCAAAGAACCGATCGTTGTGGAGATCCTTGGGGGAGGCCTATGCCCAGTTGTGGGCATAGGCCGGTCGTTCGGCTGATATGTTAATTTTATGCTAAACTTGATTTGTTTTTTATATTTCTACTCCAACGCGCCAATATTAATAGCAGAATATGGCAATATGCTAACTTTTTTGATGTAAGATCCCAATTTTATTAATATGTATATTTATTATTATTATTTTGTGTAAAACACATTTTATCTCTGTCAAATAATCAAAATTTAAGTCTCGACGTCTATATTAGGGACCAAAGAGTACAATTTAGACATAAAAAATAAATACCCGAATAAATTCCCATCGGGTAGATTCAATGGGAACATTCCCGGGTATTTTCCCATTTTGGGAATATTTCCGGGTAGAATCCCATCTCTAGTAGCTCTTTCTCTAAAGAATAAAATTGCAAGAGTGTGATAAAGATTTTAAAAATCTTAACACTGGGAGCGTAAGACTGTATAACAAGTTTACAATATACAAATCGTTTATTTCTATTTCCGAACAAGTTAACTAAAAAAAAAAAAACTAAAGAAAATGAATGGGTCAGAATTATTAAGTCCGCATACTAAAATTTACGAGTTCAACTTTCATTCTTTCAAAGATATCTTCCAATAACTATCATATCATTATTATGGCCTGCGATACATAAATTCATAAACAGTAAGAGAATCCAAATTCAATGGCAAGATTGTCTGCAGGACCCAGTTAAACTGCAGCGTCTCAAGCGCAAGCAAGAAAAAAAGGCTCGATGGAGCAACTTCTACAAGTCAGTTGAGGTCACCAATGAGGTCTTAACACCGCCTGTGGAGGTACGTGTTAGACTGACCAGTCAATATACAATTGTAGAATAATATTACACCGTACGTAATAGTCCATAATTATATATTTTCAATCAATTATGTTAGTTTCGATTTACTTACTTTTCAAGATTGTACATTTATGTACTAAAAACTGACGTTGTAGGTTTGGAATGAATACTCTACCAGATAAAGTATTAAGATTAAAAAGGTTTTTCTTTTACAGAGTGATTATCTGAAAGGAAAGAAGGATGCCGTTGAAGCCAAGGCCGTTGAACCTGAGTTGAAAGATGAAAGGATCACACTTTCTTGGTGTGAGTATTTATTTCCTTTATCTCATTTTATAGGCAACTATATAGTAAGAGAGTTATGGAATATAATAATAACCGCAATACAAATTAGTATAGCTTATACATTTATGAAAACACATGCAATAGGGATTTTTCGGATCAATATGTCTCGATCTGATCCTGATCTGATCGGTTGTTGATCCGATGTTTAGGAAATCGACTGGTAAAATGTAAGAGACTGTTTTCTGTGCAGAATTTAACCTTCTATAGGTTTGTAAAATCTGAATTTCCATCAGACGTTGAAACACTCGAAAATTATCATAAATAAAATTAATCAAGTCAGTCAGGCATACCATTTAATTTTAATGAAATGTACCAATTACCCATCTTAATTATTTGTGACTTGTGTTTATAAAATACTTATTGTCTCTACAATATTGATGAGATCTGATCTTTTAAGTTTTGGATCGATCGAAATCAATTTGAAACTGTCGGCTAGATAAAAACTGTCCAAATGACAGCGGCAATGTATTCACTTGAGAGAAAATACTATTATATTTATAATATATATTTTTTAAAATGTAAATAAGAATCGCATGCACGAGTTATAAAGTTGTTCTTGCAATATTTGGTGCGCATAGAAGAAGTATAAAAGAAGAAGTATATAAGTAAATTTTTATTTCTGGCACTTATCCTTTATCCACTCAACCGTCCGGCGTGCGATAAGAGTATAGGAGCATACGTCCCAAGTCCCGCGGCCCCGCGCGAGGGGCAAATTGCGGCGCGTGAACGCACAAAAAATTATTCTTATCACATGATCTAAACGACTCAGAGCTACGGAAAAAATACTGTGCTGAAGCTGATTATATACACTATCACACAACATATATTTTAATGTATAAAATTTAATACATTACACTGTATTTGGGCCAAAAATATGCAAAATCTTGAAAAAATGCCTATTTAAATAATTCAACTATTTTTTTTGGCATAATTAAACTTGACAGTGACAATTAAAAAATATAGTATTATTCTAGGCTAAATTACCTTTCAAATGATACCAAAATAATTCTGTGTAATGCAGTTGTTGAGGTACAATAAATTCATAAAGATTACCTACTCCCTTACATTGGTAATCGCTAGTCGCGTCAGGACTAGGTACAAATTTCAAGCAAGATGGCCGCCCGGATAAGGCTTGCTACAATCGGATTTCTCAGCAACTATTTATTATTGGATTAGAACATGGTAACGAATTTGGGATTTTTTAAATGAAACTATAATTTATAATTATTTTTATTTATTTATAAATGTAAAAATGTAAATACTGATACACACATTCTTAAATAGGATAAATATATTTGCATGCTTTATAAAAAAGCTGAATAGGTTAAGTAGGTGTCAATACATGCTAGTTTAATTGAGAATTATTTTATGACGATGGCCTTTACCGAGATACCATTGGCATATTAAACAAAATAAAGTAGCATTATGCCTTAAATATAAATAAATAAATATTGGTCAACATCACATAATAATATTACAGTCAAAAAAAAGTCTTAGATGTAATGATGAAATAATAAAAACATTCTGCAAAACATATAGCAACAATTACCAACGAAACCCTGAAAACTGTATCTCCAACAAAAAAAGTGCATATAAAAACATATTAACATGAATATTGTATATATGCAAATATTATATAGTAGTACCATACCAACAACCAAGCATTATCTTTAAAATACGTACGTACACTTTTTCCGTTAGTACAAACCCTTATATCAGGTGTATCACAGCACGTCCTTGGATACTTAACTATCCATAGAAGAAACCTGAGAAACGTTTCAGGTTATTTTAAGAAATCTTTAGCAGACTAAATGTATTTTTATACTGTTTTAAACTTTCATGGTCACTATCGTAAGAGTTAGTTATTTCGAGATTTCTACCATGTACCTTGTTTTTTATGAGTTTCCGATATTTCGGCACTGTTGCAAGCGCCATGATCGCGGAAGAACTGATGTCACTGCGGGTGGGTGGTTGTTACGAGTAGATATATCGATCTACCCTCCGTCGTAGTCTTTTATTGCACTCGACACTAGTACTATTGTTTTCAAACTCACTATTCACTCGAACCTGTTCTCGACACACAACACTCACAGTATCCGATCGCGAAACATTAGTTTTTGGATTTTTCTGGTTATTACAAATTTTAACCACTGGATTCCAGACACACGACAATTTAAAGCCATCTTCACGATTAAAGTTTTTATGTTTGGTGATTTCGATCGCTTCTCTAACCATTCTTGGTGTGTAATGGCGTTCAGTGGAAATTATCTGTGTGTTGTGAAACTCAATCCAGTGGTTAGGACCCGAATGTATTAAATGTTCCGCGATGGCCGATTTCTGCGTATCGTTGTTTTTAACCGCTTTTATGTGTTCCTTTACGCGGCACGCTACTGTTCGTTTGGTTTGGCCGATATATGAGCTACCACAACTACAGTCAATTTTGTAGACACCAGGCTTCTCCAACGGGAAGTTATCCTTTGGGGAACGTAGACACTGCGCAATCTTTCTAAAGGGAGTGAAGACAGTATTCAATGAGAATTTCTTAAGTATATTAGAGATCTTATCTGTCACTCCCTTTATGTATGGCAAATACACAGGTTGTCTATCTACCTTGTTTCTCTGGGTTTTAGATTTTTTCCGAGAAACAAGTTTCCCGGTGTAGCCGTTTCTCCGAAGCACCCGTTGCACATGATCAAGTTCTTCTTGTAGGTGTTCATCATCACACAGATCAAATGCACGGTTAGCCAATGATATTACAACAGAATTTAGGTGTTTAGGGTGGTGGTGCGAAGTTGCGTGAAGGTAGCGATCTGTGTGCGTAGGTTTTCTATGGACTGTGTGGCTGAGGGAACCGTCATTCTGCACTCGTATCCCTACATCTAAAAATGCCAAATGTCTGTCCACTTCCATCTCGCAGGTAAATTTGATATTCGGATGGACATTGTTGATGCTTGCCAGGAGAATTTCAACACCTTCCCCGCCACACCTCAGTATACAGAAGACATCATCAACATACCTCTTCCATAGTTTGATCTCAGTGGGTGCAGTCGCTATTATTTTCTCCTCTACATACTCCATCCAGATGTTAGCGATGACTGGAGCTATAGGACTACCCATAGCGACCCCATTTATTTGAAGATAGTACGAACCTCTGTACACAAAATAGTTGGCTGACAAACAATGATGAACCATCCTGGCATATTCCATCGGGATGTTGTTTTCCTGCAGCTTACCCCTTACCACTTCGAGACACTCTGCTACAGGAACATTTGTGAAGAGTGATTCTACGTCAAAGCTGACCATCAACTCATTTTTCTCGACCTTATTCTGGTGTAAAATGTCTACGAAGTGGCGAGAGTCTTTGACAAAAGATGACGTTTGTCCCACCAAAGGCTGCAATATGCCTGCTAAGTGTTTGGCCAATTCATAAGTAGGTGAGCCAATTTGACTTACGATCGGCCGCAGTGGCACATTTTGCTTGTGGATTTTCGGTAAGCCATAAAGTTTTGGTGACTGGACGTTTCGGGGACGTAGTAAAAAATTTATTTCTCCTGGCAAGCATCAACAATGTCCATCCGAATATCAAATTTACCTGCGAGATGGAAGTGGACAGACATTTGGCATTTTTAGATGTAGGGATACGAGTGCAGAATGACGGTTCCCTCAGCCACACAGTCCATAGAAAACCTACGCACACAGATCGCTACCTTCACGCAACTTCGCACCACCACCCTAAACACCTAAATTCTGTTGTAATATCATTGGCTAACCGTGCATTTGATCTGTGTGATGATGAACACCTACAAGAAGAACTTGATCATGTGCAACGGGTGCTTCGGAGAAACGGCTACACCGGGAAACTTGTTTCCCGGAAAAAATCTAAAACCCAGAGAAACAAGGTAGATAGACAACCTGTGTATTTGCCATACATAAAGGGAGTGACAGATAAGATCTCTAATATACTTAAGAAATTCTCATTGAATACTGTCTTCACTCCCTTTAGAAAGATTGCGCAGTGTCTACGTTCCCCAAAGGATAACTTCCCGTTGGAGAAGCCTGGTGTCTACAAAATTGACTGTAGTTGTGGTAGCTCATATATCGGCCAAACCAAACGAACAGTAGCGTGCCGCGTAAAGGAACACATAAAAGCGGTTAAAAACAACGATACGCAGAAATCGGCCATCGCGGAACATTTAATACATTCGGGTCCTAACCACTGGATTGAGTTTCACAACACACAGATAATTTCCACTGAACGCCATTACACACCAAGAATGGTTAGAGAAGCGATCGAAATCACCAAACATAAAAACTTTAATCGTGAAGATGGCTTTAAATTGTCGTGTGTCTGGAATCCAGTGGTTAAAATTTGTAATAACCAGAAAAATCCAAAAACTAATGTTTCGCGATCGGATACTGTGAGTGTTGTGTGTCGAGAACAGGTTCGAGTGAATAGTGAGTTTGAAAACAATAGTACTAGTGTCGAGTGCAATAAAAGACTACGACGGAGGGTAGATCGATATATCTACTCGTAACAACCACCCACCCGCAGTGACATCAGTTCTTCCGCGATCATGGCGCTTGCAACAGTGCCGAAATATCGGAAACTCATAAAAAACAAGGTACATGGTAGAAATCTCGAAATAACTAACTCTTAAAATGTATTTTTATTAAATAAGTTTAAAAATATGTTAATAAATAACTAATGCATCTTCTACAATACATATTTTATGGAATAGTTCTATAATTAATAGCAAAAAACCTTATCGGTGGCCATTGTTTGTACACGAAAGTTATAGCCAGTCGTAATAATGTGTTTACTCGATATTCATCGCCGTGAAAGAAATACCACAGGAAATATTTGGTTCTCGAATCATAAAGATCAATAAAAACCATTGAATTATACAATAAAACAAATACTTACGACATAATGAGCAGTATTTCCACGCGCACACAAGTCACTCAAGAACTCACAATAGCACTAAACGAAAAAAAATATTCTTCAGTCACGAAAGCATACTGTGATGACATCTATGGTTTTTAATGTGGATTAGTTAGTAAAGTATCGTTCTAATAGCACTTCTTTTCGTCACAGGCCAACAGATGGCTTTTTTAAGGAGTTTTTTTAGACCAAATGAATTATTTTTCCTTTGGATGGTTTGCTATCCAGGACGTAAGTTTACGTTTTATTTTTGGATGGTATACTATCCACGGACGGTTGAGTGGTTATCAGTATTTCACTTAAAAGTGGAAAGAAAGGTAGGCTGTTACTTACTTTATATTTTGTTACGACGTAAAGCCTCTTACAATGCAAGTGTATTGTCCGCAGACGACAGCGACCTGAACCAGTACCTAGAGCTGCCCTCGCTGAACAGCGCGTCGCCGCTCAGCGACGGCGCCTTCGCACACGCGTGGGCCGGCGCGCGCGCCTCGCACGGCGTCGTCGCCGGACGCGTCTACTACGAGGTACGATCAATTCAATCTGTTAAGGCGGTGTAGTTTTAAGAGGCAGCGTTTTTGAGTTTTTAAAACCCATTTTAAAACTAGAAAACAGCGTTTTTAAGCCTGAAAAAAATATATGTATTAGTTGTGAATCTATTCTAGTCACAGTCGCTAACGGTTACACGATTTGATTAACTTGGCTCGATAGAAATTAAAAAACCTACCTCTCTTCGGAATGTTTTTTCAATTTCACGACTAAACTACGGATATTATAAATAAAAAAATTATGCATGTTTAAAGCTGCTAAATATTTATAGACATATTCGCTGAGTTTGAATTCATTAAATGATATTATATTTTATTACTATGTTTAAATAACTACAAAATACGTGAGCGCGGCGGCTCGTCAGGCTCGTACTGTCGCGCGCTGGCGCTTACGGTGCGCATAGGCGCTCCGTAAAAGGCGATCGATGGATATCGATCCATAAATCACAAACTACGGGGCCTTAAGAGTGAAAAACTCCTAATATTTGATGAAACAATGCTGGCTTACAGCGATAAGAATATGCTTTAAAAATTGACCTAATGTCTCGGTGGATAAATAATAAAGCGCCGCGCTCGGTATGCGAGATGTTGATTCGAGTCCCGCCTGAGACTTAATTTTTCAAGTTTAAATACTGATATTATAATTGCAATTAAATTGCTAAGATATCATATAATACCGGCCCGTCCCGGCTTCGCACGGGTCGACCCGTTAAGTTTTAGTAAGGATCCCTAATTAAATCAGCACAGTACACACACACAAAAATACAAATTTTTCCTCTTTATAATATTAGTGTAGAAAGAAGATAAATTTAATAAAAATACAATAAAAATCAGAGGTGCGATTGTGTAAAGCAATCGTATTCATTTGACAGTTCATAACGTACGGTATAATCTGTCAAACGGCTAATTCTAATTGTGTACGGAGTTCATTTATCGTTAACGATTGGGTCGTTAATTTTAAACGATGAGTGAATGATGTACATGATTTTGACAGATAATTCGAATTGCGTAAGTCTTACGAGCTCATTGCTAATGTCAAATGATTGCGGTGACTCTTGACTCATGACAATCGTAAATTTTACCCTCTTATGTACGCAAATTTCTTCAAATTGTTACATTTTCTTTGAAAGAAAATGTTGTTTTATCTTTATTTAATTTAGGTACACTTTTTCTTGTTTGTTTTTGATAGAACGCCTTAATTTAATTTAATATTTTTTTAATTACTTGTGTTTTTATTTAAACAAATGCAAAGTTTTGTTTCACTGTGACAGTTAACACTTGACATTCACAGAACATAAATAAAATAATATACTACGTCAGAGAACACTTTATGTAGTCCACTTGAGTTTTGCGCGGGAAACGAGAAGAGAGAGATGGATTTTGTTGCGAAATTTTGTGAAATTATCTTAAGCGGCATTTATTGTGATAAAGTGGTGGCATTGTTATAATAATGTGTCAGTGAGTAGGACAAATCAAATAAAACTGAGAAACAAGAAAAGCCGCTCCTATTTGACTTTGATCCACGTCTTCGCGTAAAACTACCGTAATCATTGAAATGAATATAACACCCATACATTTCAATGAGTTAGGTTAGTTTAGGTTTAGGTTAGGTTAGGCTATTATGTTTATGCAAATTTAAATGATATTGTATGTATAAAAAAAATTACATTATAACCAAAAAGACTGGGCTGTATGGACTCGTCCGAAGCCGTTAAACTTTTAGGAAATAAAAAACGTAGTCCTCTAACGCCACCTATTGTCGAGTAGCAGGAAACTCGTATTTCATTCGTTCTTTGCGTTTGGTTATATCAATTGCAAAGGTAAATTTTTAATTTAAATTCAATGTTTTTATGAAATAAAGTTTGTTTTTGGGTTGAAATCGTAAAATTTGATTAAAAACCTGCATTTATATTTGAATACAATTTAATATTATGTTAGAAAAAAATGAGTTTTACCGAATGTTTTGCGATAATAAAACGCAAATCCATGAAACGTTTTTATACCACCGGTCACTTTTCGGTCCTCATGGAATGAACAAAATTACACAATTAGAATTTAATTATACGATCGATGATCAATTGTATTCACTGTCCATCCATGAACAACCTTACACAATCGCACTACAGTTCTTGACTTTAAACGTAACTTATGCGACTGATTGTTATAGGTGCGATTAGGAGATGTGAATCCATCAACAGAAACCATTGAAAAGGACACATTGGCTTCTGGAATCCGAGTGGGCTGGTCTACTGAAGATTCTTCGTTACACCTCGGTGAGTTTATGAATGCAGAGTTCCCATGTTTGTTAAATAAACAAAGTACCTAATTTCGTAGTGAAATGAATTTTATATGTAGATCTAACTGATTTAGATAGAAAGATAGTTTGAGATTTTAGCAAAAGGTATAGTTTTTATCCCAGAAATCATGGAGGATTTATTTGGTGAATCAACTGTTTACATTTTGACGACCATTTGGACCAGCGGTAGTAAGCCATGGGTCGCGGGTTCGATCCCCGCACAGTACAAATATTTGTGTGCATGAACATGTCTGTTTGTACTGGTCTGGGTGTTTTCTATGTATTAAAAGTATATATTTACAAAAAAAAAAAGTTTGTCGGTTGTCTAGTACCCCATACGACAGGGTACTTAACCGTAGCTTAATTTGGGACTAGTTGGCTCTGTGTTGCCTAGTGAGGCATGTCTATTTATTTATTATACATAAGCGATTTATTTACCGTAGAACATTATAAATAAAGTTTTGATAGGGGCATAGGTTGAGACCTTTAAAATTACTTTGAGCTAATTTTCAATTGCAAGATAAAAGTTATGTAAGTATTGGTTAAAATATAAGATAACTTATTTAAAAAGTCAACTAGAAATGCTATGAATCCTTATATTATGAATTATGATTGACGGTCGCAAACCAACCTTATATTTTAATGGTATCTGACCATTGGAAAATTAGCCCTTAGTTGAATTAGAGGTGGGTGTATACGGAATCAATATTTTCTGTAATTGATTCATTGATATATGTATCTTTTAAGACATGAATTATTCAGTTAAAGAATAATAATTATACCTGAAGAGGTGACTAAAATAAGGAATGTTATAAAAATCTGTTATCACCAACCTGCGTTTGGAAATCGTGGTGATTAAGCCTTTATCCGTCATTGCTATGGTAACTTGAATACAATGATGGAGGCCTTTTCTTCGCAGTGGGATGATTACAGGTTGTTACTATATGATGTCAATGTAAATAGGCGAGCATAAGTTCCCCTAGTAATGTAGAGTTACACAGGCGAGGACGCGACCAGCTGGGCGTACGAGAGCAGCGCGCGGCGCGTGTGCGGCGGCGCCTTCGAGCCCTACGGCGCCACGCTCTCTGAGAAGGACGTCGTGGGCGCATACCTGGTCAGTGTTACACACATCTCACTCATTGAATGAAGGGGAACAACTAGAGGTAAGTGCTGACCCCAATTGGTTTAATTTTATTACTTCTAAACAAAATCAATTCTCAAAAAACTAGAACAGTATCATTTTAGTAAATTACCTCAGTATCATTTTAGTAAATTACCTCTAGTATTTATTGAATCATTGTTAACTGATTTTCATTCTAGCATTCTTCTAGTGTTGTACATTATTGTTTAAATCGGCCGCTTTTGGTGTTAGCGACAAATTTCACTTTATAAACAAGTAAATGAAAAGTTAACTGTAATTTCTGATTCAGTTAATACTAGAAGTAATTTGCTATAATGATACTGTGCCAGTTTTTTGAGAATTGATTTGTTTAGAAACTATAAAATTAAATCAATTGGGGGCAGCACTTGGAGAGCTAAGAGGTAGCTACTAGAGGTAGTCGCCTCAATATAATAAAAACTCGATACACATATACCGATACTCATCTCTCATCTGCAATCTTACCAATTTAATGATAGTGAAAAAAAAATATAGTATGGTAGGTTAATGTTTAAATTAATATATTGCAAATTGATTGCATAGCTGAATCACATAATGATTTAAAATACATTCTGATTACTTGTTAATCAAAATCAGTTCTACATCAACTGTTGGTACAGTACATTTATTTGTATTACTTATTACATATTGTTTATGTAGTCTCTAACTTAAATGTTCGATGATGGGTTCAAGTATGCTTGAAAAGACCTTAATTACTCGTATAGATAAAATATTGTATCTGTATTTTCTTTATTTAAAAGATAGGCCGTATTTTATTTTCTACTATAAGTAAAAACTAAAATAATTTATCTAAAAGTAAGAAAACCTGTTTACCTGGATAAAAAACAAAAAATCTTTTTCTATACCAGGATCTAGAATCTTCTCCATGCAAGATATCGTACACAGTGAACGGCGTAGAGCAAGGCACCGCGTACGAATTCGACAAAGAGGTGTTGGGGGACAAACCTCTCTTCCCTCACGTGCTGACGAAGAACATGTGCTATAAGGTCAACTTTGGATATGACAGGTTATTTCTTTATGACATTTATTTACGTATGGTGACGGAATATAATTGCTTAGCAGGCTTGCGAAATCTCAATTTCGCTGGGATATAAAAAGGCACACAGGAGAGGTAGGTCTTTCTAATCGTCAGTTTTATAACACCGCATAGTTATATTGACTTGAATCTGCTAAGCATTTGTATTCATTTACTGTAAATACAGACCTATCTATTGTAGATTGATATGTTAGTATGTCATATTCTTACATTATGTTACTAGGTTTTAAATACAGCTTTATTGTGTCGTCCCAGACCAAAGTCACTAAAAAAGACTAGTTATAATTTTTAAAAATATTTCATCAGATACAACATGTTGACAAAGACAAAGATCGTACGCAAAAGGATAGAGATTCCTGTGGAGAAGGTTATAGAGCAGAAGAAAGCAATAGAAGCGGAGTTACAGAAGCAGAAGGAAGAAGCTGAGAGGAAGGAGAAAGAGAGACGCGAAAAGGAGAAGAAGGAGCGAGAGGAGAGACAAAGGAAGAAAAGAGAGGTAAATATTCTTTCATAGAATCTATAACCTACACACTGCAAAAAATACCTAAATACAGGATGACTTTTTCATCATCTTCAAAATTTTTTATAGTCGTTAAGAATCGTATTTAGAGCCCATTTAAGAAGAAAAATATGTAGGTCAAGTTTTTACCCGTAAATATTTTTCGCAAAATTGTTTATAATTTCTACGGTCCTTAGCCTGTTAAGGTAAAAAATGTCAAAATTTTTTGAATAGTATCGTAATGAATGAATGAGATGCGCATCGCGTAAAAAAAGTGTTGCTAGGAGGCCGCATCAAAAATTTTACATTTTTTGCGGACATTTTCTAAGTGCTTTATCTTGACATTTTTGTATTAGGCTATACCAAAAGAATACATATACGTCATTTGTTTTTAGTCTCGTAGATTGTTATATTAAAATATGGAAAGTGGTACAAATTTCAACCTGTATAGTTATTCTTTGTTTCTTTAGGAAAGAGAAAGACAAGACCGCGAAAGAAAAGAGAGAGAAGAGAAGGAGAGGAAGGACAAAGGGGAAGAGGCGACGAAAGAGAACACCAAGGACGCCGAGAAAGCTATGGAAGTAGACGGCGCTGAGAAGGAACAGCCTAAGGTTATTAGAATGTTTTAACTTTTATTAAAATTTTATAATCATAAATATTATTATCATTGAAAAATAAAACCAGCCAAGTGCGAGTCGCACGAAGGGTTCCGTACCAAAAAGGCCCAAAAAAACGAAGGCCTCATTGGGGTGAACCTACATCCTATTACCATCACAATGATCCTAGTGCTCAGTGCTAGTTATATATCTTTCAAAAAGTTCGGGCCGTGAATTTAAATAGAAATATAAAGTAATTTATTCAGTACCATGTATGTTCACTACACAATTTTCAAAAGTAATATAAACAATAACACAGAGCACATGATACTGAGGAGGTGTACGCAGCATAATAATATGTCGCGCCAACAAAGGGATGCTCTAAATACGCAGCTCAAAGATTTCCAGCAATACAAGTAACCAATTGCACGTCGACATGTTACTGGTTTGCTTCGATGTTTATATCCACAAATAGTAACCCCACAGGGTCTATATTTTGTATCGGCATAGGGAAAGTAATATAATAAAGTTCCAATCTTCATAGTAAAGATTGTCAAGAGAGAAAGCTAAAATTCTGTATTATGCATAGATGAAAGAGACAGGAAATCTTTCTCGGCTGCGGCTATTTGTAGACTGTTCAGCTATTTCCGTAGCGTTAGTGTCGCAAAGCATGCTTTTGCCCGTTAGTTGTTGTAAAAAATGAAGCACGTTATTCTATGTTTTAGGAACGGCATTTTTGTAACGATTTATGAAGAAATAAAAACAAATAATGCCATTTTTTTTTAGTTTTAAAATAGAAAATAGAAATACCAATAACTTGCTTTTGATTTTTCTTGGCCTTTACATTAAAAGCTAGTAAAGCGTCATCTTACGGCATGGTAATGTCATGGTGAAAGCATAGCCACACTGTGCTTGAAAAGGTTCTCGTAATTGTTGAATAGGTCACAAGATTTCAATTGTATATAACTTGGTCTATGATTTTATTAAAATCGGGACTCCTAGCCCAGCGCAATCTGTCGTAATATTTTGAAAAGGATTCGGGAGGACATTCCTTGACTAGCGATTGGTACTCTAGTATATTACTTTCCCTATGGTATTGGTAAGCTTGTAGCTTGATATTCGTCCAATTCGGTAGTTGTCACCTGAATGTGATTCCAATATCGACGTACAAAATGTTCCTTGTAACAGGAGAACGGCGACAAGGAGAAGGCTGAGGAGGCTAAGGCCGACGAGACCATGGAGGCGGAGGCCGAGCCGGTCGTGAAGGAGGAGCCCGCCGAGGCGCAGGACGCGGAGGCCGAGCAGGAGTTCCCGCGTCCGCAGTCGGAAGACAAGGAGGTCAAGAAGGAACTCACAGGTATCAAAAAATCACCATTCCGTTGTGTGTAGCTATTTGAAATAAACTATGCGTTTTAACCGTCTGACAAACGAAGCCCACGTAATGTAACCATTATGTATAAAATCGTGGCAGTGTTATTTTTAATTATAAATAAAGTTAAAAAAAAAAAACTTATTTATTTATTAAAAGTTAAAAGACACAATTTTGGTTAGTTACAAAGTTATTCTATGTCAGTATCCATTTTCTACATTCATTATATAAAAAACACTATTTAGACTGCACAACTCCGGCAGAAATTGCGCAGCAAAAGTTTACATACCGACAATGTTGTTATTATAGTCAGAATGCTGTTGGGGCTGTCCCGCACCGCATATTAATTCAGACTATTCATTTTGAAACTCGCTTGGCAAACGCATTGGCGATCGCGGTTTAGCCAATGCTGAAGAGAAGATGCTGCTGCACACTAAAATAAGTTCTGACAGTTACTACTCCTTTAGTCGTCTCTTACGAAACCTGATGAGTAGGGATGATGCTATTATTTTTAACTCAGCATCCCGAAATCCACCATTAGGCAAACTGAGCTCGCTAAACTTGACGATAATGTCTTATTCCTTCATTTGGAGAAGCCTCTACCCAGCAGTGGCCTTATGATGATGATGGTCGTATTGATAACAGTTTTCGCTCTACTTGATTAATTTCCTATTAGTGATTTTGGTAATTTTGTTTTCAGATGAAGAAGTATCGGAGGTGACTGAAGAACAAATCCTCAAAGGGCAGGTTCTGTTAGACAAGAGGATTAAATTCGTTATTCGGTAAGAACTAACTATTAATTGACTCATTGACTTATAACTGCCTACGCCTTACGCGTAACCTACAATATGAATCAGAAACCTCCCTCGACATACATAAACCAATTTTTCATCACAATCCATTCAATGTTTTAGGTAAACATAAAGGACAAACATATTTTCTGACCTGTGCAATACATTATACCAGGTAGCCCATTCATAGTGGACAAAAACCTGTTTTAGCAGAAGTGCATTATACAACTCATTGAAATTTAACAGGCCTGCTAAAATGCAATAGACCTTGCTAGTTGTATTTTATTTGTATGGTAAATAACATTGGGTGTAACTATATTTGTTTACAAAACTATACTTCTCATGGTTACACATGTTGTGTTTGATGTTGTCTTACCATGTGCACAAAGAAATATAAATATTTACAAAAAACCCGTGGTTATGGCAGGACTATTGCAGAATGTGGACATGGAGATAGTGTGTGGGAGATCATTCAAATGTATGCACAACCTTGGTTAGGTCAGGATCATTGGACGTTGAAACAGGGTACTAGGCTATTAGGGTTGGTGGAGATAGTGGGCGAATGGAAGATTGCCCTATGCATGAAGATAAATATAGCTGTTCCTGGTTTCAGACTTTGTAAAGTAGGAAACGTCCGTCGGAAATAATATATTTTTTTATAAAATACTATCTACTGGTGCCTACTTGTATACACATAAATCGCATGTTATATTATGTAATTAGAAAGGGCTATATATTTTGATATTATGTAAAGAAAAATAAATGGCCTAGCTCAGCCGACTATATATTTGCTTGAAATGTCTTCCATATTTATTCATACACTCACCAAATGAATATATGTAGTTGTAAAGTTATGTTTATGTGTTTAAATAATTTGATTCATAACAAAATTAAATGAGTATTATAAAAGACGAGAAAAATGTTAGCATGCCACTATGTTCTTTGTGGGTGATTAGTGCCAGTTAGGTTACAAAACATTCTGGTAATAAACAGGGCCCCAGAATACATAGAGTACCGCCTGTGGATACATAGAGTACTTAAATAGGTACAAATATGTAACTGACATACGCTGCTTCTTCTCGGTAGTAGCCTAGAATTGTTCAAAAGCAGTGGTATGATAAAATAATGTGACATCGCGAAGTGCCTCGAGAGGCCTGCTTGCAAAAAATGTATTTATACTGATTATTTTTATGTTACTAACACCGATGAAATAGCAGGGGGTGACTTGCACACTCGATTAATGGGCCCCCCCATAACGGCGACAAGGGAGCAACATAGCCTGAGGTGCTCGACGCGTAACGAGCCATTCCACGGTAAAAATCCTGGTAATCCGTTTAAGATCATTAAATGCATCTTACTAAATTAATTCCGTCCGTAATAAAGGAATCTCTGCTCAAGTCGTCTAATGAAGGCAAGCAAGAGGCGGTCTGTACCTCGTCAGTATGATGGTGATATTTTTCCAATCACGGGTCTAATCCTTAGGTCCTAGGACCTTTGGAAGCCGAAAGATAAGAAGCTTACGTGTCTTTGAAGAGACAAAATGGAGTAAACAGTTTTTAAGCCGATCGACCCCGACACTTGAAGAGTTGGACAACATTATTCTAAATAATTTAATGTAACATACCCCTGGTTAGTTAGCAGGATTATACATTGCACAGTGTGGACAATGGACATACTCTGTAATTGGCTGATTGATGGCTCTGTAATTGGGACTAAGAAGAAGTAGCCCTGTCTGATGTATGTTACTATCAGGGATAAGATATTATTTTTATCATATGACCCTTCAAGGAAAGTCCTTGTGTCAGTTTCCCAAGCCGCCTCTTACAGGCTTCTGAGGTGTCTTGTGGTACGAATACTATACTTCGGATCTACTGGGAATCGAACCCAGGACCTTTCGTAGTAAGCGGACCACCGTGACACGACACGAATATGGTGGTCGATCGTGACTTGCACACTATTGTTGAGGACCTCTAAAACGACTGAAAGTATAATAGCGATTGTACCCTACATCAGATTTTTATCAATAGGACATTACCCGTGATGTTTAATGGCCTATATGGCCTTTCTCCATCGCACCCCTCTGGACTCCCACAGCTACTCCTCAACATAAACATTCGAAGAACAGAAATAATTGTTAAGACAATACATTCCCAAAAGCTAATTAGTCATATCCAAAAAGGGACTAAAGTTCCTTTTGTGAATTGAGGGACTAGCAGATGCTGTCCAAATAGGACTATATCAACCAAATTTTACCAATCTATTTTGAAATGTAACTCGTACGTATAAAGTATATTATATCTTGTATGTATATTGCAGGCATACAGTGGAGGAGGAGCTGGACGGCACCGAGGCCGACCTGTTGCCCGGGTTCGCGTTCATCTCGCACGCGGAGCTCGTGGACGGGCCGCGCCGCCCCGCCACGCTCGCCGAATGCGAGGTATGATAATACACGAGTATACTGCTAACCAGAATCTAGAATAGAAAAGAATATAATTTATTGCTCAAACTGTACAATGTGCAGTTGGAAATACAGGTTAGAGGTAACAACAGTGTACCACGGTATATAACGTATATACCGGGGTATAACGTATACCCAGTGTATAACGGGCATGCCATATTTAACAATAGTTTTGAAGTTTTACATATAATAATAAGTAGCTAACGCTTACAATTTTGCTTAGGTTTTACATGCATAATATTCACCTAGACTGTAAAATACATTGCCAATCAACCACTTTTCAAATTAATTTAAAATTTCGTAACTCTAAAGCCTTTATGTCGGAAGGAAAATGATTGAATACCCTTATGCTAGTATTAAAGGCACTATTGTAGCACATTACATTAGTTGTTCTCTTAATACGTCATATTTATATTTATTGCGGACAATATCTAGATCAGGAGTCTGACAACGTTATATTTTAAACGTTTTCGCCTTAAGTACCTAAAAGTTCGAACGGAATCACAAAAAATAATGTTTTAATGGGGAACGAAATTTTAAATCGTTCTTGCTCAATGAAACATTTTTAACCATTTTAAACCGTTTTTGCCCATGATATGCCCTGCAATACGAACGAACAAAAGGCACGCGCTGTTCAACTCTCTACGGATTTAAACTGTTTTATTACCTTCTCACATGACATTCTCATTTAGTTTTTGTTCCAAACAAAATGTTGAACAAGGAACTGTCCTAAACGTTTTAAAAACGTTATGTTGAATAACGTAAGCCCTATTCTAGATAGTTCCTACTTTGACGACTTTAATCAAAATACGTTTTTAAAAAAAACGTTTTAGGGCAGTTCTATGTTCAACATTTTGTTCGGAACAAAAACGAAATGTGAACGTAATAAAACGGTTTATTCCGTAGAAAGGTGAACTGAGACGGCGCGTGCTGCGTGTTTGTTCGTATTGCAGGGCCTAAAATGGGCAAAAAGGGATTAAAATGGTTAAAAACGTTTTATTGAGCAAGAACGATTTAAAATTTCGTTCGCCGTCAAAACGGTTTTTGTGTGATTCCGTTCGACCATAAACAAGACTTACGTTTTTAGGTATTTAAGGCGAAAATGTTTCGAAAAATATAACGTTTTCCGAGCCCTGAAATCATGTGTCTATATTTAAACTTCTTTGAAAAATTTAACTTGCACCACCTAACCCACGAGCCAGGCGACACGTTCGATACTGTTGGAAGTATACGGGCATTAGCATAGTTCTTTTTTTCGCACTCAATCCACTTGCAAAGCTTGGCGTGGTGAGAAAAAGCGCCTCCTGGGGCCTATTTGCCGAAATAAAACTTATTTTACTGGCGATCATGACAGTGTCCACCTTTGCTGTTATGGTTATTTAAACTAATGGTATATTCTAACTTCTGTTCCACCGGCAGGTGATCTTAATGGTGGGGCTGCCCGGCTCCGGCAAGACGTACTGGGCGAAGCAGCACGTGGCCGCCCACCCCGAGCGCCGCTACAACATCATCTCCACCGGAGCGCTCTTCGAACGAATGAAGGTGCGTGTACACTACACACGACAACACACGACACGACACATGACATGACAACTGATACAGTGATACTATTGTGGCCTATGAAGAGAAATGTACGGATTAAATCGTAACGATTTGTCACTTGAAGAAGTGAGACAGTTGTATAATTATGTCCTAATAAGTTGATGATGACGAATATAATCAATTTTCTCGATTGAAATTGTTATGCTTCGAAATTTCAATGGCATCACATGTTAATCTTTTGTAGTAATTACTATCAGTTTGGAGAATTTTCAGATCATGTAATTCAGAAATTAATGCATAGCTATCTCCCTAAATAATGTGATTCAAACTGTGACTAAAAAGCAATCTGAGTAGTTTAGACTGGCTTTTCAGTCCATAAATAAAATCACAAATTGAAAAAGCCACAAATTTCAACTATCTTAATATATTTGAGTGTTGTACAAGTTCTATTTGCAAATTTCCCTTAATTTGGTCACTTTTGCAACTATTGAGTGTTACCTATAGCATTCTTAATCTTTCTCTTATAACTGACGGGGTCATCTTCAACTTACTAAATTATTAACAAAACATTTTAACGCTCATTAAACATTTTAAGGTAAAGTCTTGATTAGACCACATATTGGCACACATTCATGCATACACAATACCTAAATTATGTATTGAAAAACATGTTTCATTTTATTAATGTTTAAATAAATAAAATTTTGAGATAATGCAATGTTGGCAACCTAAAATTAATTTAGATAGGTGAATATGAACTTTGCCATGGATATATTATAAGTTTTGACCTTTTTGCATCCGCCAGCTGTGTGTATTTTTTATGTCTGCACTATAATATCTCTACTTCATTAGAATGTATATTATTATATACTTGCTTGTTACCTACTGTACGCCATAAATGCCTCTACAAAACCTCGGCTCAATTCTTGGACTCTGGTTAAACAAAAACTAGTTATTACGAAGAAGCTACATATAACAAAGAGCGCAACCCAGAAGAATCGTACGTCGAGAAAGTCTACGATGGTTTTGGAACAAATACCATAGATTCTATGTGAGTAAAATGTAAGTACATATGTATAGTTATAAATTTAGTGAAAAAATCTTTTCAGACTGAATTGGACTAATGGCATACGCAATATTCAACAGGTAATAGTGAATCATCTCTTCATCAATCATCTTAGAACGGATATAACCAATAACTCTATTTTTCCCATATCGTGGTTATCTGTACGTTTTTCATCTTCATTATTATTTGAAATTTATATGAATAGAGCAGTGGATCGGAATTAAGTATAACTGTAATTGAAAAAGTTCATGTATGCCTGTAACTTTAAACAGCATGTATTAGTTTAGTTTAAAATAGACTATTAAGCAATAAACTTATGAATGTATGAGGCATACATGTGGACGAGTGTTAGATTGTACTAGAATGAAATAGGCTAATATCGCATTATTTCAAAATATTCCAAACAGTTTTTAATTTCTTTTTTAATACACAATACACACACACTAAGCACACTAGACAAAGCTAATCAAAGTTTCCTTTTCAGCATTGAGGTTTGCCTACGAATAAGAATTAAAACGAATACAACCTCTCAACTGTGAAACTGAATACTAATTCGTCTGTATTTTCAACAGGATGCAAATATGAGCAACAATCATAAAAACATTCTAAAAAAAAAATTAGCAAAAATGTGACCTGTAGCGGTCGTAGTACTATTAATTGCCCGCCAGCACAAAGGAGGGTAGCGTTTAAATGATACCAGCGAAGAGGATCGGCTGCGCCTCGGCCAGTGGCCCACCGTCCCTGGTATCAGTGATACACATACTATTACCTAGGCTAAGTAGCGTAATGTTCGCGCAAGACGCGGGCCCTCACTGTATGAGTGTTGTCGATCTAGGTGGACTGTAAACCCTTCCGCACCAGCTACGAAGGCCGCTGGGACGCCATGGTCTCCAAGTGCGCTAAATGCGTGCTAAAGTTGTTGGAACTCGCCAAAGGACGCAGGAGAAATTATATACTCGATCAGGTGAGAAAATAGACGTAACACAAACATGAAATAATATTTGTTCGGCAGCCACACTTACTCAGGAACAATCGAGATCGTATCAATGGAATTTTATACCCGCAACTTGCGCATAGTTACCTAATGTTAAAGCTTATGAACACCGTAGCTTCGTATCCCCACGCACCGCAGGCACGTCGCCCGGGAATAAACCCTGCGGGATCTCTATTGAGCTTGTTCTAGGTGGACACTGCCATGAGCGAGCGAGACAGCCGATGTATAACGAAAATTAATATTTTGCTTCACATCATATTCGGGGATCGCCGGTCTATCGCGGTTTCGATATCGCGGGGGAAAACGATATAACAGACGAACGTATACCCGTCGGCCCAACGTCGCAAGCTGAGGGAATTCGACGGATACCGGCGCGTGTGCGTCGTAGTCGTCACCGACGAGGAGACGTACAAGCTGCGCCAGAAGCGGCGCGAGGAGGCCGACGGCAAGGAGGTGCCCGACGGCGCCATCGTGGACATGAAAGGTTCGTAGGGCCCGCCGACCGACACGCTGGCCACGACGTCACCGCCCTCTCTAACTCAATGTTCTTTGCAGCTAACTTCGCGCTGCCCGAGCCGGCGCCCTGGCTAGACGAGGTGGTGTACGCCGAGCTGGACGCCGCGGCGGCTAAGGTAACATCACTGAAATCTGTTTCATTTCTGCAAATTTTCCCCCTCGAGATGCTTTTACATATCTTGTCAATATTTATACCTACCACTGATTCGGGAAATAACCAAAATCAGTTTCATTTCTGCAAATAGGCCCCCGGAGGCGCTTTTACGCGTTCCAATATTTAAACATACCACTGCTTCGGAATAAATGTGCAGTTAATGTTAAAAGCAGTGCGAGAAACTCTGTCGCTATTGTCAGCCTCTTTTTAAATATCTTTAAATAAGATATGCCAGTGGGAGCTAATAATCGTTAATAGAATAATATCCCTTTTCATTAAAATATTTAAGTTTACGTAAAGAGAGCTCAGCAATTGACTGTGGTAATTTGTTGAAAAAACGAAAACAATTTCCCATTAACGAATTTTCCACTTTTCCCAGTCTGAAATAAAAGGCGGAACGGCAAGTTTATATTTATTTCTGGCATTGAAATTGTGTAGAACACTTTTCATAAGAAATAAATGTAGGTTTCTTACGGACATAAATAATGTTTTTCAAAATGTATTGAGAAGCCACTAGTATATTAATCTCTTTGAAGAGCTGTTTTAGCGAGTCACGAGGTCGAAGGCCGTGAATAGGCCGTTTTAGTAATTTAAAAATAGACTCAATTTCATATGACATTATGCTGTGAAAGTAGCTGAAATACACTACGAAATATTTGACGATCTCCGTGCCGGAGTGGCGTACACACTGGTTTTTAAATATTAATAGTGTAATAGCCCTTTTTCATTAAAATTGCTTTGGTATATGATTTAAGTTTATGTACAGGAGGTTCAGCAATCCTCTCTGGTAATTTGTTGAATATACGAATACAATTTCCCATGAACGAATTTCCTACTTTTTGCAGTCTGAAGTCTGGAACGGCTGGATAATTTAATATACAGTTATAAATTTAAAAATCCTCGCATACGGAGTTGCGGGCAACAGCTAGTATCATATCTATACTTATACTAGTTGTTGCCAGCGACTTCGTCCGCGTCAATTTCTGTTATTATGAACGCGATTATTTTTGCAACATTTTTCTCTGATGCTTCGTTGCTATTGGTCACAGCGTGATGTTACGAGGGCGGGTCAATAAGTCCGTGACTTTTTGAATTTCTGACCTCTTTACCGAAAAAGCAACACTACTCCTGGAACAGGTATCTGTCAGTTGACTCCTACCAAAATTTGAACTTGCTGCGTCAGTTAGTTTGTGTCTGACAGCTATCTTTATCAGACTACCCAGTAATATGAGGAATAAATAGAAAAAAGTGAATTTCGTGTGCTTATTAAGCATTATTTTTTGCGAAAAAAAACCATTACCGAGACCAAGGCTAAGCTTGATAAATACTATGGGGACTCTGCACCATCGATTTCAATGGTAAAAAAGTGGTTTACTGAATTTCATTGTGGCCGTACAAGCACTGAAGATGCCGAACGTCCTGGACGCCCAGTTGAGGTCTCTACACCCGAAACAATCGAAAAAATTCACGATATGGTGTTGGCCGACCGAATATTGAAAGTGCAAGAGATTGTGGAAGCCATAGGGATCTCGCATGGCTCAGTGGTTTCAATTTTGAAAGATCACTTGGGTATGAGAAAGCTTTCCGCAAGATGGGTGCCGCGTTTGCTCACAGTCGACCACAAACGCAATCGTGTAACAACTTCACAGGAAGGTTTGGCGTTGTTTAGTCGCAATATGGAGGAGTTTTTGCGCCGTTTTGTAACCGTGGACGAAACATGGATCCATTACAACACACCAGAGACCAAACAACAGTCAAAACAGTGGGTTTCTAAGGGTGAATCAGCGCCAAAGAAGGCCAAGGTGGGTTTGTCAGCCAATAAAGTTATGGCGACTGTTTTTTGGGATGCACGTGGGATAATCTACATTGACTACCTTCAAAAGGGAAGAACAATCAATGGGGAATATTATGCCAACTTATTGGACCGCTTCAATGACGATTTGAAAAAAAAACCGACCTCATTTGGCCAAGAAAAAAGTTCTTTTCCACCAAGTCAATGCAAGGGTGCACACATGTGCAGTTGCCATGGCAAAAATCCATGAATTGGGCTATGAATTGCTCCCTCATCCGCCCTATTCTCCAGATCTGGCTCGGAGTGACTACTTCTTGTTCCCAAACCTGAAGAAATGGCTTGGTGGAAAAAGATTTGACTCCAATGATAAAGTCATCTCGCAAACAAATGTCTATTTTGAGGACCTCGACAAATCATATTTTTTGGAAGGGATAAAAAAATTGGAGAAGCGTTGGACAAAGTGTATAGAGCTCAAGGGAGACTACGTTGAAAAATAAAATGATTTATTTATCAAAAAATTTGTGTTTTATTCCAAAAGTCACGGACTTATTGACCCGCCCTCGTATATAGCCTAAAGACTTTCTCGATAAATGGACTATCCAACACAAAAAGAATTTTTCAAATCGGATTTGTATTTCCTGAGGTTAGCGCGTTCAAACAAACAAACAAACTCTTCATCTTTATATTATTCAGCTTAATATTTAGTATATATGTATACTAATATTATAAAGCTGAAGAGTTTGTTTGTTTCACTCAGCTTTAAATTTTAATTTTTTTCCTAAAATGAATATATTTTTGAACTTGTATATATTAACGTAAACTTTATTAATTCTGTATATTTAGTATATATCTATACTAATATTATAAAGCTGAAGAGTTTGTTTGTTTGTTTGAACGCGCTAATCTCAGGAAGTACTGGTCTGATTTGAAAAATTATTTTTGTGTCGGATAGTCCATTTATCGAGGAAGGCTTTAGGCTATATTATAATATCACGCTGCGACCAATAGGAGCGAAGTATCAGTGAAAAATGTTGCAATAAATAGTCGCGATCATAATAACAGAAATTGACGCGGACGAAGTCGCGGGGAACAGCTTGTATCATATAAAGTATAAACATGAAGGTGGCCGTGGAAGCGCTGCACAAGGAGGCGCGGGCGGCCGGGGCCCACCGGGAGCGCGAGCGCCGGGAGCGCAGCCCGCCGCGCGCCGCGCCGCCGCCCAAGCGCGCGCGCGAGCCCCGCAGGCCTAGGGAGCAGCGCCGCCCGCCGCCGCACCACCCACACCACCCGCAGCGGGACCGCGGTGAGCTAACACGTATTAGGGGTTAAAGTATGAAATTGCCGTTTTGTATGGACGAAATCGATAAAAGTCATTTTTCCATACTAACAATTTTTTAGTTTTTTATAAAACGCCTGAACCGTTTTCGATGCAATTAAAGGTGAAAGTTAGATAATTATAAAGCTACGCATTATAGTATTTAAATTTCTGAAAATCAAAGTATATAATACAAATATACTTAATTGAAGCAAGAAAGTCAGCTGACACATTGTAAGGGGTCTTTCCTTTGAAGTAATAGACACTAGTATTGCATTTTTTTTAGTCAAAAGTTACTTTATTTAGTTTTTGATACAACACAAAAAGAATTACGCAATAATATGACTATACTTAAGAGCTATAAACAAAATAAAAAGTGGGAAAATAATCGGCAATTTCATACTTTAACCCCTTTTATATAGTAACACATAATCAGTATTAGTACATTGTATAGTCCCTAAAATATAGCTCGATTAGATTGACAGGTGTCACTAAAACAGACGACGTAACTTTGCACCAGCGCGTCACACGAGTGAAACACATTTGCACACGAAAAAATATTGGTAACTGGCATGTTAAGAATATTTTATTATACTTTATTGAACATATTGATCAATTTAATTATATAAAATAGAGATTTAAAGTTAATAACATTAAAATAATCCAGTTACAAAAATTACACTTAACGAGTAAGTGATGACGTAAAATCGAGAAATCAAAATCGACAGATTAACAATATTTCAAAATCGAAGTAATGTAACATAAATGTTACAAATGATTTGATGAGAATTGGTCGATGCTAAGAACATCAAATTGCAATTATTAATCGTTTACGAAAAATTTTCAAATTTATTAGATTCTATATAAACTTTCTAATTGATTTTCATGATTGTTCCAATTATTTTTATTATGATCACGATACTGACTCACTGTTAAATCTTAATATACCTGATTTTGGTTTTATTTCATTTGCCATTACTGTATTTTTTTTCGTTTGATCAGTCGAGTCAGTCCCACCACTAGTCATCTCAGTTTGACAGGTGTCATTCTAATCAAGCTATATTTTATGGACTATAGTTTATCTGTATGTATATTGCTGCTATATATTAGAAGTATGGAAAGAAGCATGCTAGGTTTCAAAGTAATGGACAAAGTTAGAAGTACAGATATCAGGGGAAAAACGAAACTAACAGACATACTGTCACGTATTGATCAGCTTAAATGGAGATGGACTGGACATATATTTCTTTCTCTCAATTGTTAAGTTTTTTTTTGTTTTGAATGTTGTACCGCCTACAAAACATTTCTGTTTGACCCAAAGGTTTGACTGGTAAAAAATGCCATCTGGCATTAAGTCCACCATTTGTGCAATAAAGTTTAAATAAATAAATAAATATAGTCCTTTAGGGAACTATTAGAGCTAAGTGCTGCCCCCGATTGATTTAATTTTAATACTTCGAAACAAAATCTATTCTCTTCATCATCATCATCATCATCCTATCGCAATCTACAGCTGGACATAGTATAATAGGCCTCTCCAGTGGTACGCTACTTAGGTCGATCTTCGGCTTCTCGCATCCAGCTCCTGCTAGCCACCTTGCGCGAATCATCACTCCACATGGCCTGAGGGCGTCCCACATTACGTTTACCGAGACGCGGTCTCCACTCAAGAACTCGTTTACCCCAGCGGTTGCCGGTTCTGCGGCTAATATGGCCAGCCCACTGCCACTGCTCCAGCTTGCTGGGTTTCGGCTTGATGGGCTATGTCGGTAACATGAGTTCTCTGCCGGATCACCTCATCAATCTATTCTCAAAAAACTATATACTCTATCATCAGCAGAGAAAATTAAATCAATAGGGGCAGCACAGCACACAGCTCTAGTAGTCGTCTTAAAATACAAATTAATTAGAAACACACCTGTCAAACTGAGGAGACTAGTGCTGGGACTGACGGCGGATGTCGAATAAAATAAAACGACAAATAGGTGAATTAAGATTTAACAGTATGTCAGTATCGTGATCATCATTAGAAACAATCATGAAGATCAACTAGAAATCCTTTATTGCGTATAGAATCTAATTATTGTGAACGTATTTCGTAAACTAATAATAATTGCAATTTGATGTTCTTAGCATCAACCAATATTCCTTTTAGGAGTCCTATGTCCAGTTATGGTGTGAGTAAAGAGAACGATGTGATATTCAAAATGTCATTTCATAAGTTGACGTTATTTTATGTAAATAACATAATAGTTATTTCTAGTTTTAAAACTAGGAGCATATTTTTTTGTAACAATGTGACTATGTTACTCTAACTAATGTTATGAATAATATTATGAAAGTTTGGATGGATGTTCGTTATTAAGTTACGTCAAAACGCCTGTACGTGATGATATAGGCAAATTTACGACGTACGACGTCGCGGGAAGCATCTAGTAAGAATATAATAAAAAACTAACAATAATAAACGACACCGTTTGCAACAGTGACGACATACCGTAAACTCGTTAAAATAAGGTGCATGGAAGAAACCCAAAAACTACTTCAACGTTGAAATGAAGGATATGTATAGGCTTTAGTATGCGTTTATTTTTGATTTGTTTCGAACACTTTACAGCGTTCATGGTCACGGGCAGATAAACGCTGTAAAGGGTTCGAAATCGGGTTAAATCAAAAATCCGTAAACATATCTTTCATTACAATGTAAAGTGTTCGCGTAAACTCAAGAAAACAGTATACTGCTTGAACGATTTCACCGTGAATCATAAAAAATGATTTTAATGATATCTTATTGATATTCGTGTAGAAGACCGTTGGGGTATCGGTGGCGGTGGCAACGGCGGCGGTGGCGGCGGTCGCTGGGGCCCGGTGGGCGGTCGCGGTGGCGGCGGTGGCGGCGGCGGCGGCGGCGGTGGCGGTCGCTGGGGTTCGCGAGATCGCAGCGGAGGCGGCGGCGGACCCCCGGGACGCTTCGACAGAGGAGGCGGCTGGGGTGGACCTCCGCAACGGTGAGATTATATTTAGCGCTTCTTTTGTAACCGTCCGGCAAATGAATTGGCGTCACAGCATGTTTCAAAATGCATAGTTTTAATCAATCCATACTTAATATTATAAACGGGAAAGTGTTTGTTTCTGTTTGTTTGTCCGTCTTTCACGGCAAAACGGAGCGACGAATTGACGTGATTTTTTAAGTGGATATAGTTGAAGGGATGGAGGGCTAATAGGCTTCTTTTTGTCTCTTTCTAACCCCCCACTTCCCTAAAATGGGGGATGGAAGTAGAAAGCTAAAAATTGGTATGCGGACTATTTGTGACTAACAAAAAAATCGTGCATCATTATTTTTTGGAAATCCGCCCCAACTCCTTATAAGATAGGGTAAAATTTTGTTGCTACCCCGAATTTAACGCGAGCGAAGCCGCGGGCAAAAAAGCCAGTAGGTATTATATATTTTTCTTATATGATTTTTATTAATAAAATAAAATTAACACAGCCAAGATGTTATACATAATGGTTACATAACGTGGGAGTCGTTTGATAGACGGTTTAAAATGCACGGTGTATAGACACTCTTTCATTACGAAACATATTATAATATTAATTTAACTCAAAAGTTTAGAGTTAACGCTAGAAGCGGCTCTTCTAAGCAACCTTCATATCTTGTAAGTGATTTACATGTTATTATTATAATATTTATTTACTTATGTCTTTGACAATAATGAATTTGGTTATATAGTGTTCGAATTTTCGCATTGCGATTTTTATACATATTTATTACTTTTAAAACAGTTAAAAGTTAGTTCTTTGTGTATGGTGATGACATCATAGTTTTCTACTGCCATGCTAAATCTATGGAAAAATTACATTTTGACAGATTCAGATGTGGGTATTCCGAAAATTCGTACGCTTTCCAAATGATCCGGTGATCACATAAAGGACAAAGTTTATCTCATTGTATACAGGGTGAAATTTTAACCACTTTCCAAAATTTTTATAGGCGTTCAGTATCGTATTTAGAGCCTATTTATGATGTTAAAAATTTAAAACAAGTTGTCACCTAAAAACAAAAATTTTTGCGATATAGTTTTAAATTTTTTCTAATTCTAATTTATTCTAATTCTACGGTCCTAGACCTGTTAAGGCATAAAGGGAAAGTACAAAACTTATGCATAGTATCGTAATAAATGAATGAAATGCGCATCGCGTAAAAAAGTGTTGCTAGGCAGCCGTATCAAAAATTTCAGATTCTTGGCGGACATTTTCTAAGTGCTTTATCTTGACATTTTTGAACTAGACTATATCAAAAGAAAAAATACGTCATTTGTTTTTTGTCTCGTAGATTCATATATTAAAATTTGGAAGGTGGTTAAAATTTCATCCTGTATACATGTACATACACACACATTATTATGTAGTAGCAATAATACAAAGTGAGATCCATAAATCATGTTTCCAGCTTCTTCGACGGCGGCAACGACTTTGGCCGCGACCGCGACGACTTCCGCGGCGGTCGCGGTGGGCCCATGCGTGGGGGCCCCGGCGGGGGTCGCGGCGGCCCCGGTGGTGGCCCCCCGCGTGGGGACCGCGGCCCCGGTGGCCCCCCTGGTGGCGGCGACCGATTCGGACGACCCGACAGGAACCAGAGGCCGGGAGGCGGCGGCGGCAGCGGAGGCCCTGGCCCGGATAAGAGGCAGATTGTGCCAGGTTAGAGATTGTTATTGTAACGGCTAACAGATCCCTCTGCGGTGGAAGGCTTCGTAAGAGGCTGCCTGGATGCTACCACCCTTCTGCCGGAGTCCAGCGCCGAACAGTTTTTTCTGTGTTACGCTGGTGTGTGGGAGAACCAGTATCTCTGGGCAAGCTCGCTCCGTCTTAGGCTTCTTCTTAACCGTATAGTTAAGAGGAAACACTACGGGCGAGAGACTTGAAAAATAGGTATTTGTAAAATCTATTGCTGTCGCGCAGTGCCAAACGCCTTCACCGCAGAGTGTGATAGAGACAACTGCTTCTTGGACCGAAAATACCTACTAAAAGCACACAAAATCAACGTTTCGTAGTCCTCCGATTACTTTTCCGAAACTAGACCGATTTAAATACTTTTTTCATTAAAAATTAAAGAAAGGCTTTGGTCGTGTTCGTATATTTTCCTTTTTCTAAAATTTAGCCAAATTAGTTTTCTGGATGTTTGAACACAGCGGAAAATCTGGCGAATTTATTTCGATTTTTAGGGCTTATATCTTTTTTATTAATTAATTTATGAAAAAACAGAACATAGAAACATGCTAGTAGTGGCCATAGATTTTTGTAATAAAAATTATTGCTCTATTGGCTTTATCCAGGGAGGATACAGGGGACTACGTTTGTATGGAAAAACGGCCCTTGTATTTCCTCTTAAGTATGTAGTCAAGAGCAAGCCCATTAAATATAAAAAAAAAGTTACAAGTAATACATAAAAGAGGGTGCAAGTACCAAAATGGTATGCGCTCAGTGTACGGTTACAACGACTTTAGAGACGTCATAACTACTGGTATTCTCCGTGTTAGGTAAACAAGCCGAAACCAGTGTATGTTAACATATGGAATGCATATAAATTTGTGTTGTCAAAGAACTGAGTCTTTTAGTCCTCATTTTGCGGATATGAGTTCTTTTTGCAGAACTCAAGACTAATTAGTCTTCCGAGTCCTGAGTCTTGAGTTCTTTTGAGTCTTTTTAGTTCTTTCAGTCCTAAAATTTTTTGACTTATTTTAAGTCCTTTGAGCTCTTCGAGTCCTTTAAGTTCTTTCAAGTCCTATGAGTCATACAGCAGGTTTGCAGTCCAAACAAAAGGACTTGGGTCATGAAGTCTATGAGCTTTTTGAGTCGTAAACTTTAAAGTAGAGGACTGAGGAGCCCAATCAAAAAGACTCGTATATTCATGCAAATTCCATTCTAGGTGGAAGTTCATTTCATTGATACCACACATACATACAAACAATCACGCCCTTTATCCCCGAAGGGGTGGGCAGACTTGAAGAAGCACTAAGCTCCTTCAACCACTTTTAATTTAAGACCCAGTCGCGAGTTCTTTTCTTACGACTAAGCTCTTATTAAAAGCTTATAGACACTAGTTATTTTTAGAAAAGCTAAGTTTTTAGTTAAAGGACTTAGTCCTGAGTTCTTTTTATAAAGAGTGAGCCCTTTTAAAAACTCTGTCTCGAGTTCTCTTTGACAAGACTGGAGTCTTTTAAAAACACTTAAAACTCAGAGAGACTTGAGCTTTCACTTATACTTTTTTGACTTCGAATCTTAAAAAAGGACTCTAGTCTCAATATTAGGACTAAAAGAATCAGTTCTTTTACAACAGTAATATAAATGCTATGAGAAGTCAGAAATTTGATATCATTAAAATTTTTAAAATTTTCATACTTTCTAAAATAATGAGATTCTGATTTGTATGAAAATATTTAAAAGAAAAATATATCAAATTTCTGACTTCATCATAGTATTTATATTTATTATCATAAGTTGGTTTCGGCTTGTTACCTAACACCGTTTATATCAATCTAACGACAGAACATGGAAAGAGGTTAGTGAGGCGATGTAGGCGGGGCAGGCGCGCCACAGAGGTTATGAGCAAATGCTTGTAAGTGAGCGCTGTGATTAGTTTCTTTTGTCGTCGCGCGACTTGTTCGCGTGACGTCAATAGAATTCGTTTGATTGGCGTTCTTTAAACTCGTTTATGTGTAATGGTGCGCAAGCGGCGACATCATTTTCATACAAATGGCGCATGATCGTTTTCCATGTTCTGTGAACCTAAGCGACCATGGTGTTTGTAACACAACTGTTCGGTTCCCAGCGGGCGGCAACAGCGGCGGCGGCTGGCAGCGCGGCACCCCGCCCGCGCCGCAGCGGGGCCCGCCCCGCCCCACCCCGCCCGCGCAGAAGGTAAAATTGATATTTAAAAAAAAAAAAACTGCTACGCCCTGGCCAAAAACCTGGTAGTGACCATGAAGTTGTAAATTACAATAGTAATATAAGTATGTCCGATGGTACTGACATTCTAAATTATTCTCAGGACGGGCAACAGAATCCAGGACAAAACGCCAACCAGCAAAACCCTCAATGGAATCAATGGACCAACCAGTGGAGTGGATGGGGCAATTGGAACCAGAACCAAGGTAGGATATTTATTTATTTATTTAATTTGGACCGCCAGGGATAATTACATTGGTAAATTACTTATATAATCTTCATAGGTGATGCTTATAAAATGTAAAAATCTTCTTAAGGCGGCCACATCATGCACAATACGGACGGAGTTATGTTAAAATTAGAAACTAATTATAATGTAAAACTAAAATTTTGAAGGACAGTATATGAACATGTATAAATTAATGAGCTCTACAATATAATAATAATAATAATATTTTAAGACATGCCACACTGGGCCACACAGAGCCATCTAGTCCCAAATTAAGCTACTATTAAGTATATTTAATGTTACGTTAGTAAAAGTATACTTTTTAGGCGACTCTCAATTAGTATATTCACACGCTTAGGATTTGAGTTATATTTTCGTTTCGTAGGAATTTAAATTAATATAGTACATAGATCGGGTTTGGGTGTTTGTGGTACCTTCGTTATTTCTGATTTCCAAAATACGAGTGCTTTAAATAGTTATTCAAATTGGAATCAGAACAATGTATGTGATGTTGTCGACATTTATTTATTATTATTGTTCTGTCAAATAAAAGAACACATTATTGTCGGTCGACTGTTTTAAAAGAAGTGATATATTTAAAAAAAGATAAGATAGGTTGTTCTGGAAGCGACTGGTAGATATTTAGTTATTTTAAGAATATTGCAATTAATGTGTCATAAGGGGATTGGAAGTATTATAATTGTGTTGCAGAGAGAGCACCCAGTTTCTCTAACTTGTCAAGATTTTTGTTTATTAGAAATAACATTTGGTGTTTGCTAAGTTAGTGAAGAAAGTTTTCTTGAGTTCACGCGAACACTATACATTGAAACGAAAGATATGTTTACGGATTTAGTACGCGTTTATTTTTGATCTAAACCGACGTTTAGGGATCGCCTTTACAGCGTTCATGGTCACGGACAGTCTAACCATAAACATATCTTTCATTTCAATAGTGAAGAAAGGTTTTTGTCTCTGATAATCGTCCATATGAAACTAATATCTTTGAATACCATCATCGTGGTATACCATCTATTAATGCTAATACTTCTTTCGCACTAAAATTTCACCATGCCTTATTCAACACTCAGCAGGCTGGGGCAACTGGGGTAACTGGAACAACTGGAACCAGAACGCGGCCGCCCAGCCCGGGGCCGCTGGGGCCGGGGCCGGGGCTGCCGTGGCCGGGGCCGCAGGGGCAGGGGCCGCCGGGGCCGGTGCCGTCGCCGCCGGCGGCAAGCAGCAGCAGCAGCAGCAGCAGTGGGGCGCCAACTACACGGCGCAGCAGTGGTACCAGTGGCAGCAGTGGCAGCAGCAGCAGCAGGGCTGGCCGGGGGTTAGTGAACGAGTATTTTTGCTAGTTTATTGAATCGGTCGGCTGCTTTGTTCCGGATCCGAGCCAAAACAATTGATTTCTATTAGGTCTGGAATCACCCACGTGCAAGGTTAAGTTATTCAATATAACTAGTGGTCGCCCAGTGCTCGAAATGCGATCATAATTAATTGAAATTTTATTGAATTTTTTATGCATAATAAAATAAAAAGTAAAAATAAAAGGGGTACACAAGTTTTTGCTTCAAATATTATTACGTACATTAGTGATGATCAGCACTAGCCCACATTTGTACCGAAGCAGTGGTAGGTTTAAATATTGGGTGGGACGTGTAAAAGCGCCTCCAGGGGCCTATTTGCAGATATAAAACTGATTTTACTGATCATCATCTCGCAGTTGGCATGCCTGTACCTATCGTTACTGGTAACTTGAATTCAATGATGGAGGCCTTTGCCATGCAGTGATATAATTATAAGCCGTTACTTTACTTTTACATGAATGGTAACATCGAAAATAACACATCTTACTAGGTATTTGGTTTTTTGAATTTACGCGAACACAAGTAAGTAAAATTTAAATTAATGGATTTATTGTTTCAGTACCAACAGCAGCAAGGCAACCAACAGGCCGGCAGCACGCCTGAGCAAGCCTGGGCACAATACTATCAGGTATACTATCTCTCTTACATACACACCCGTAGTCTTAGCCGAACGATACCTAGTGCTGGATATAAGCTTTCCCTATTATAGTATAGCACCACATCTCCTTATGCTAGTATCGACGACCATTTGGATCAGCGGTAGTAAACACTGCTTCTGAGCCATGGGTCGCGGGTTCGATCCCCGCACAGTACAAATATTTGTGTGCATGAACATGTCTGTTTGTACTGGTCTGGGTGTTTTCTATATATTATAAGTATATATTTACAAAAAAAAAAGTATATAAGTAAGTTTATCGGTTGTCTAGTACCCCATACGACAGGGTACTTAATAGTAGCTTAATTTGGGACTAGATGGCTCTGTGTGGCCCAGTGAGGCATGTCTTAAATATTTTACATTTATTTATTATTTATTTATCGAGTCTAGAAATAACACCGCCGTAATAAGACGGACAGCAGCGTCATCTCCACCATGGGCGAAACTGCGCTAAACCCGCATGCCAAGACGATTACGGCAACAAAGGGAGGTCCATGTCCTGCATAGGGAGGGAGTATTTTGGCTGACATTATGATGATGACATGACATACAATTTTAATTTCCGTGCGTGCGTGTAAATTTTCGGCCGTTTTCAATATTCTATCTATCGCTAGTTTTGACAAATCGGAGATAGGAAACAGTTTCTATCTCTGATTTTTCCGTCCAGATAAAAAAAAAACAGAAGTTGTTTTCTATCTCGGATATGCCAAAACTGAAGATAGATAAGATATTGAAAATGGCCGTTAGTTGATTAAACTTTACTCTTTAAAATATTACAAAACTTTTATTGATTTTAAAGGATTCAATGTCAGTTCTATTGCAGTAAGGGAAATCTTTAGAATAGTAGTACTTTAATCAATACTTTAACAATTTCAAAATTAAAATGCTGACCTTTACCGTTTTCAGACATACGGCGGTGGAAACGCGAACGCAGGAAACACCGCGACTACAGAAAAGAAATGATCTTCGCTGTCCCGCCGATCTAATAACAAGTGAACGAATAAGGGTACTCTGAATTGGAACTATATGCGATTGAATAAATGAAATTTCTATAGGTTGTAAAAATATCGTGATGAATATGCATATGTTTGGACAGTAATAGGAACACCGAATTATTGAAGTAAACGGAACTGCTACTAATGGATTGAAGTTTTGTATACATACACGGGGTCGCTTGTTATGCCGGCGCCAGACATGTGATCAAAGTTTAAGCACACTTTTTCCAAACTTTGAATAAACTTTATGTGCACAAATAGTATCTGCCAGACTTGTTTTCAACTTTCTTTACTTTGAACTTTGTTTACTTTGATGTGCGCGGAAAAACCGACAAGTAATGGCAAACTACAAAGATGTGTTCAAACTTTGCACAAATACGCAAATGTCAGTGCCACACTTCGCGACTTTGTAGGTATTTGCGCATTTGATCACATGTCTGGCGCCGGCTTTAAGATAGTTTTTTTTTGTTTTTGTATTTATAGAAATTGCGTGGACGTACTTATTGAACACCCGGTATTTGTAATTAACTAATTCCGATTGATAGAAAACAAAGATAATCAAATCTCTATAAATATTTAAGACATGCCACACTGGGCCACACATAGCCATCTAGTCCCAAATTAAGGTACTATTTAGTACCCTGCCGTATGGGGTACTAGACAACCGATAAACTTACTTATATACTTTTTTTTTTGTAAATACATACTTATAATACATAGAAAACACCCAGACCAGTACAAACAGACATGTTCATGCACACAAATATTTGTACTGTGCGGGGATCGAACCCGCGACCCATGGCTCAGAAGCAGCGTTAACTACCGCTGATCCAAATGGTCGTCTATGGTAAAGTTAAAAAAAAACAGTCGTCCGAGTTTGTATAAAAACTTTATTTTTGGTAAATTCAATCTATTTGTGTCAGCTCTTTTGAAACAAATTTTAACTAAACTACCTACGTCCTTATTCTAACAACAAATTAGTAATAATTGCTAGAATATCTTTAAATAAATACTTTTGCATAAATCCTGTTGATAGGTTCACATTAGATGTTATAATACACGGTTGCGGTGGTAACTTTTCGTTTTGTAAGATGTTTCGAAGCGTAAGTTCGAAAAAAGCGTAATAATTAAGAAAATAAATGTATGGTTGATTCATTTCTAAAATAGATTCAAACATTTCCAAAGAAAATGTTCTATTATGTGATCGAGGGTGATCCCCAACATGACGGCCCTACCTAATTGTATAAATACTAAAGATAAGTGACAGTGTTTGTCTTTTATTATAATTAAAATTAAATGTGTAACATTCAATTTCAAAATATAGTACATAGATAATTCGTATCTAAAGCAACATTTTGATTTTACCATTGTAAAAGTGGGTTTCTTTTTGTTGATATACACAAGTACCTACTTGTGTCACAGTATACCGGATTTGAATGACTCTTGTGTAAACACGTAGCGAATATTTACTGATCGTTCGGCCTATGTTTATCAATTACTCTTTGTTGTGGTAATTTTCAGCATTGTGTCGAGCTATTGCAATTTAACCTTGTATAAACAAGGGGTAACAAAAACACTTAAAGGCTGATTCTAGTGCTCAAACACCACATTTTGTATAGATCGCAAAAAAAATAGTGTTTCTGCGAATCTTTGATTACATTCTAAGATTTTCAAGTTAAAGGCATACAAAAAGTTGCATTTTAGCACCAGAACTGTCCCCAACAGTAGCGTTTTTATAGACAAAAACTTTTGTTGCTAATTGTTGATTTTACTTGGTGGTAACGGAAATTAGTGACTATGAATTGTATGCTGATTTAGTTAATTACACCAGAGTTATTCAATGCTGTGTAGTGTTAAGGCATTAGTGACGTAAGTTGACAGGTTACGAGTGTAACTGCGTGTGCGCCGAGCGAGTGAATGCGAGTTACATGTAGCTCCGAATGTTTGTGTACAAACTCGTCTAGTTTATAAGAGCTGTGGGTCTTTCTTTTAGTTTACGTCACACGATGCAAACGATTTAATTTGAATAAATATCATGTAAGTATTACTGGGTTTTATTTCTCCTTTTCTACAATTTACACAAACGAAATAAAACAAAACATTGCAAATATTTAGTTTATTCGTTCAAAAAATGTATACTGCCAATATTTTCTTTAACTTTGACAATACATATTGTGAAAAAGACTATTCGATGAGTGAATTATTTCACTGACTCGTATCTCTCCGTCTCATCAAATAGAATATACGTTAACCCAGATGTATATAACAATGTTTACATTATTTATTACTAGTTTACTTCGTTACAACGTCCTCCAAGGGTTACATCATAATAAAAATAGAGATTTATAGATTTATGTATCATACACAGTATTAAGGGCAAACCTAATTAAAACTCAGTTAAAAAAACATTAAAATAGACATACAAATTTGCTAAATAAATTTCTACAAAATAGTGCATTAAACTAAATGTCTCTTTAAATATTATAAGCTCCTATGTTTTTAGGTAACTTGCTTCGGGTAATCTGCTTTTATCCATGCCCATTAGATTTATCAATTCCTATACAACCGAACGACGAAAGTGTTTTAGTTGCTGCCCTCAAAGTAAGTTAACTAATAACTAAGAAGCTTATTTGAGTAGCTTCAAACTAGTTCAGCCTGAAACTTGTTTTTAGAGGGAATAAAATGAAAAGATGTACAATTTTATTTCATGCGGTTCTATATATATACTAAGTATGATAGAAGTTTCGTGATAAATATGATTGAAATATTTTATTCCCAACTAAAAACCATTAATCAACTACTTCCGAGCAAACTGGTTTAATGCAATTTCAATAAGGTTACATATAACATAAGTATTCGCGAATAATGCGCAGTCGATATCAAAATAAAAGTACTTACTATTTCTAAATTACACCAAAACAAACTATGGTATGTACTCGTCTACCTAATGTACTGTGCCTACACACTCACAAACTGATAAATGCAATTTTAAAAAGCTATAAATTCATTAAATAATAATGTAACACGAATTTGAGTAATACTAAATAATATTAACTAACTAATGCTAATTTGTTTTGTTTGCTAAAATTAATTATAAGGACGACGGATTTAATTAACGTATTGTTTTTTTTTTTTCGCTTAGTAGATTTTGAAAAATAACGTGTTGAATATCGTAATAACATAGGTAAATAATTTGCTGATTTTCAAAACTATCCACACATAATATGTTGCTACAAAAAACTTGTTTAAGTAACATGTATGTTTTTTTTAAAGAAAAGTAAAAATTCAATTTCTAGACTGGAATCTCGAGTTTATATGCCCGTTATGATCGTAGGCCAGTAATATCCAAAACCTCTCGAGATTCTAATGGAAATTAGATTTTAAAAACTCGCCAACTAGATTGTCTATAAATCTCGCTTATGATAACATAAACGTTAAATGGCTCCTTAATCTTTATTCAAATCTGTCAAGTTATGCTGCAATTACTTTCAGTTAATTTGATTGTTTATGATGATGGGAGCATAAACATAATAAATGATAGAATGCTGTTATTTAAACAACAAAACCTATAATATCTTGTCATGAGTTCTAGCGAACGTAAAAATATGTTTAAAGTGTAATTGATTTTAACGCGGTATCTTAACATATTTCAAAAGTGTCATATCGAAAAAGTTTCATTGATTACATGTTTTTTTTCAACTTATCTATGTAGATAACATCATTAATTTAGGCACTAATAAAACGACTTCGTCGCAATCATTGATTGGGTGGATTGTAATAAATCATCAACTAATCGTAATATAATATTCTTGTTTCAATTAGCGGACTATATGTATTGCTTGAATAATTCGTATAAATGATCCTATATCGATATAATCGAATACAGATAGGTGCATATGTATCTAATTGCGCGAAACTTTGAAATTTCTTCTATTTTATTACATGAATTCCTTTTTTCGTCATTCTTTTACTAATGGCATTCAAACCTTTAGTTCCTATTTTATCTTATACCTGATAGAGTTGTTGGTTTTGGGAGTTATTCAAATAACAAAATCGAAAAGCCTCAGTTCCCAAAAGCTCATTAGTCATATAAAAAAGGGACTATAGTCCCTTTTGGGAACTGCGGGATTATTACAAATAAATAATTGGTTTAAAACAAATTCGCTTACTTACACGCTATTCAGTGCTTGCATATTTTATTATTTTATTTTAGTGCTGTTTGTTAGTTTTATATTAGACAGCATTTCATTCACTCAAGCAAAAACATATTTAAAGAAAACATTAAAATAAAAAAGACACAATGCGATGGCCGTTGGGGTGGAAATAATCTGAAATGGCGACCGCGCACAGGACGATACTGACGGGCGCGGAAAACCGCTGGATGTGGGCATAGCGGGGCCGATCGTTATGGAGACCACAATTGGACTGCCCAGCAGTGGGAGTCATTAGGAACACAATAAAAAGCCGTCTTGTGTTTAACTATTAGATATCCTGAAAAAGACCGGAGTCCCATAGTAAAGAAGTTAAATGAGTTTGAAATGACGTTCTAAAAACTCTTACAAAACGAAGAACATTTCATTAATTTGCAGCAAAAAGTAATGAAGACAAACATCTTTTAAAATATATTTTTTGGTTTTCTGGTGTTGTGAAGGTACAACATTCATTGGCATTTCCAGGTTTGTCTAGGGCATATCTAGGTAAAGTAACGACTGTCTAAGCAAAGGGATGGCGATCTGGGATCGATTGATACATCTTTGATACTTTTGCTTGATTTACTGAAAATTATTGTAGTTATATTTTTCAGTAAAAAAAAAAATTCTCAGTACAAGTTACAAAAAGAGCAATGTGCTTGTCAATGTATCATTGACACCTTGTAAAAAAGTGTGATATTGGTTTAGGAACTAAAATATTGATTATTAAGGCGTCCTTTTTTATTTCCATGATTGCATGCATAGTTATTATAAAAGAAGATCAATTTTCAGAAAATCGATCTGAAACATAGATTTTTAATACATATATTATTTTATTTAGTTTCGTATCGGAGAGATTTCCGATCCCTATTTTTTAAGGTCGACTTTGCCCAACCTTTGCCTTTCCTCGCCCTGCCAGCTACGCCCATGCCAATAATTCATTTCGGAACGTATTATAGTTATATAATAAAACTAAAACTTACTTAATGACATAAATTGAAACACAGAGGTGAAAAGTGGCACATAATCGTGGGTAGTTCGTCATCTAGACGATTGCACGCACGCGGAAAGAGACAGCAACAATATTTCAATCAAAATCTATATCTCACACTATGATTTGGGTAAAAATCTCGATCAGTGTGAGCCCAATGACTGACAGTAATCCTCAGACACCTTATTTCTCAAATTTCGCGAATTTGCTCTTGATCAACTAAAAACAAAAAGTTAATAACGGCTGTAGTGTAGTGATCTACAAAAAATAGGTATACACTTTTGACAAATGACACTTAACACACACGACAAAAGGTCGGTGGAAGAGTATTCATGTTTTTGTCGCTTGCTTTACATGAGTTATCACGATTACTGTCAAATAGTAAGGATAAGGGATCCTCCTCCTACTACGCGTCGTAATACCCGTATATACGGATTTATCTTTCTCTTTCACTCACTAAAGCTAGGGAATGAGTGAGAGAGACAGACGAAACCAAATATACACGTGCTGCTGCGTAAGGCCACATGAGTAGATAAACAGAACAGAGTTTAAACTTAATATGGGTTGCACTACTCCAAGAACGGGGCGTTTGTGCATGTCCTCTGGCCGCTTCGCGCATGCGTGAGACTTCAAAAAACCGGTTTACGCTAGCACAGCCAGTTGACAATATTATTGTCACAAGATGACCTTCTTAAGAAGTTTAAACTTTGTTTCGTCTACCTGCCCATGTGGTAGGGGGGCCTAGGAACGCGAAAATCTAAACGAAACGCAGGTATATCTATCTTTTTTAGATACATTGGTATGAGTGAAAGAAACAGATTAAGTCGAATATACTGACATTGCGTTGCGTAGAACTATCCTTTTCATTCTATTGCTGTCCCTTTCAACGCACGAGCACAATGTTGGCGCATTGTCAAGACAAACGATGCTATATTACAAAGTTACAACTACTTACATTGTCAAATACAGTATGAATACAAGGAGGAAAACGTTTTAGATTCATTTTATACATAACTTTTACTAATTACTCGACATAACTATGTTACACTAGGTTTCTTTCAAATCATATTATCTAGACTAGGAAAGGGTTATAATAAATGCAAAGAAAAAATGTTATGTGAACGGGTTTAGATATTAAGAGGAAACACAAGGGCCGTTTTTCCATACAAACGTAGTCCCATGTTTCCTCCCTGGATAAAGCCAGTAGAACAATAATTTTTCTATGTTTTCTGTTTTTTCATAAATTAATTAATAAAAAAGATATGAGCCCTCAAAAATCGCAAAAATTCGCCAGATTTTCCGCTGTGTTCAAACATCCAGAAAACAAATTTGGCTAAATTTTATAAAAAAAAGGATCACATACGAACACGGCCAAAGCCTTTCTTTAATTTTTAATGAAAAAAGTATTTAAATCGGTCTTGTTTTGGAAAAGTAATCGGGGGACTACGAAACGTTGATTTGGTGTGCTTTTAGTAGGTATTTTCGGTCCAAGAAGCAGTTGTCTCTAACACACTCTGCGGTGAAGGCGTTTGGCACTGCGCGACAGCAATAGATTTTACAAATACCTATTTTTCAATTCTCTCGCCCGTAGTGTTTCCTCTTAATAAACTATTTATATTTACATAAAGGCCTGTTAAAAATCATTTTTTATTAATGAGTAGCAGTTTTGTTGTAAATACGGTAGTCTGGGTCAAGCCACTTTGGCTGCCTCAAATTATTTTTAATATAATTTTATTATCTCTGGTAAGCTATATCTGAGAATAGATTATTATTATTGACTGAAAACAGTTCTTTATAGATAGAGAATGAGTCTGAAGGAAAAATGCAACGGACCTAACTAAAAAATTCAAATGTTTTGTTAACTTTTTTCATCTTTGTATTAGTAAGAAAGTATTTACTTTACAGACATGGCACTGAAATAAGTTCGAAAGTAACCATAATCTCAAATAATAAATAACAAGGCACTACCGCCCCAAATGCGTTTCATAAACTAGGAGCAGTCTAAAAGCCCTAATTCTTGCGAAATTGAATGTAAGTATCGAAATGTCACGTTTTTAAGACACAAACTCACCGCGATTCTTACAATTTGGCTCCTACACATACAATTAGATTATACATTGAAATATTTGCGGATTAAACTCGCGTTTAGGTATTTTGTTTTGTTTGATCCTGATGTTTCGTGGTCGGACTTACGAAAAGTCTTAAGATGAAAGCTGTAAAGTGTTCGAAACGTCAGGAAAAATATAACTTTGTTCCAAATAATAATAAACGCGAATCCGTAAATTTCTCTTTCATTTCAGTGTAAAGTTTTGGCGTGAATTCAAGTAACTAATATGATAGACTGCATAGGTTAATGATCTTACAATTCACCAATGTTACAAATCACCTTTGAAGGTAATAGGTTAAAACAATGATATTTAAAAAGTATAGATAGGTTATGCCCTTACAAAACTATCGAAATATCTGTGCCGCTTGCGAACAACTGCACACATGCGTAATTCTTATTTTGTCCTTGTCATACTCGTGAAAAGAACAATTACTTTCTCTTTCATGGATTTGAAAAGACGTCACAATTGTGACGTTTTAGGGACGCATATTGAGAGCGCATGTAACATATCTATTACTTTTTAAATATCATTGGGTTAAAACATAAGATTAAATTAAAATTCAAAATCATCGCTGCTGAGTGTAGCTCTGCGAATCTGGATGTCTGTTTCGTCCTGGGTAACTTCCGTACGCTTATCAGCAATTTCGCTCTCTGGCAGGTACGAGTAAGTTATAGAGGAGTCATCATCAAGTATCATTGTGTCTCCAATCTGAACGGTCAAAGAATTGTGTTGCTTAGAATTAGGTAGATGATGCTCTCTAGATCTATTAGACTCCGCAATACTAATTGGCGAATTCGGAATTGTACCCTTGGTATTATTTGCATCAAACACGCCGTTGCACTTCTTTTCGTAGTTCTTCATTATTTTTAGTCCTTTTAGGTGTGCCGATTAAAATTACGTTATTGTTTTTCATTGCTTTTTTTAAGTAGTAAGTAGGTATATCAGAAAATCCATCAAGCCAATAGAACTGTTCCGTATCAGGGCAATCTTCGAACATAGCTGGCCACCAAGGGTATCCTGGGAGTCGCGCCAACACAACAGATCCTGCCGAATATTCGCTATGAATCAAGTCTTCTTCGTCACGCAGACGAATCGGTTTCTCTGGTATGGAACATTCGTCTGTCGCACTGTCTGGGTTCATCTTGCAGTACCATTTCTTTGGTAGCTCGTTCCTATCCAGCACATGAGACAGGTACCGCGATTGGTCGAAGTCGTCGCATTGCACCCAGAGGCTAGTCTTGTGTCGCTTCTGCAGCCATAAAAGCCGCTGTCGCTGGGTCATCCCTGGAACAGGCTGGCTTAAAGCTTCCTTGTACAAACTATTGCATTGAGAGGAAGAAGATATTTCTGAAATTAGTGTGCCTGTCGGCCTGTTCTTCATAGGTGGCGACATTGCGATTTTACTCTCATAATATATTATCTTATAATACCTATATTATCTTTGGAATTTTAGTAAGCATTTAAGAACACCACCCCTCCTCTTCCCATGGGTGTTATAAGAAGTGACTAAAGGACTGCTGCTAGAAGAAGGCTATTAGCCAAACTGAATTATAGAACAATCCACCTTATGCAAACTATGTTTGATAAAATGGCTTTCCTTCAAATATCTAACAGTAAAATGGCAAAGGACCATTATTCACCATACATATTAGCTGATACAGATATAATGATGTGAAGTAACTAAATATGATCTTTGATAGTTCATCTGATTCGCTATAGCCAACCGTGAGATAATAAACACAGGTACTAAATGCATTTTAACGAAATTATCATTGAACTAATAATTCATCTTATTTTAAATAAACTTCGAGAATACTTACTACTTACAACAAATTTCATCAAATCAACATGTTTCATTTAACAATTCCAAATGGATTAGGATGTCCTTATTGACTTAGTTCCCTTCGCGTGATAAAATTCCTTTTTTCTTATAGACAGTCATATTCTTTAGAAGGCGGTTTTGGTCTAATATTTAGAATATAATATTTATTGCCTAATTATTTTTCTGCCGCAAGCCTGCAGCCGAATTATCTTATCTTATAACTGCCTCGAACAATTGTGGGCTAGTGCTGGGAAGAAGCAGCGCAAGAAACTCGGTCACATTGTCTCTTTTTAAATATTTGAGTGAGCATGAGTACATTTTAGATAACAGGTATTTTTAACGCAATGTGACTATCAATAGTCGCGGAACCGTTGCCAATATGCACTCTAGCCATCGCAATCAAAGTTCAAGTCGCTTAGAGCGCCGCCTTCTTAAAGAAAACGCGGACTAGAAGGTAATGACTGATCATTCGATATAAAATGACGTTATTCCGAAGACTTTAAATACGAAAGAACATAGCCATGATAAGGACATCCAACCATTAGATAAAGTAAAATTTTCCTACAAATTAATAGTTTTATTTTATCTAAACGTATGGATTATGTTGTGAAATTGACAAACAAGAATGATGCACTTAAATATGACAGAAACCGCAAACCATTACAATTATAACAATAGTATGCGGCGGACGGAACTTACACCTACGTATATTTTATATTTATTCTGTCTGGGCTTAGTGATGGGCGATTGTGAGTAAAAAAAATCGAACATTCGAAATAGAATCGATTGTATATGTGGGTTCAACATTTGCGGCTATGCTACTGTGCCGATTTTTGTGAATGAGGGATTCCTTATTACAGTCCGGGTAACATAGGCTACCTATTGTTAAAGAAAGGCTACACGGATAACGCTATGACAAAATATTAGGGAACTATGAAAAAACATTGTGCAGTCATAACGTCTTTCATATTGTATGAAAAGACGAAAAAACAGTCATAAGGTCATAACGAATGGGGTATAAATTTAAAGACGCACCGCACATTCTGAGTGTGAAAATGTTTAAACAAGAAAATATACAGAGTGAGTTTGAAACATTGCATTTTTGTAGTCGTGTGTTACAGTTTTTAAAACTATATGACTTTTAGTAACAATCACCCTTAGGGCCCTCGCCCACGGCGACTTTTTGTAGCGATGCAGTAGCGATTCAGTAGCGCGTTCGCATCTATACAGTCGCAATGCGGTCGCTAGCTATGTGCCCTCGCCCACATAAACACGATTCAGTCGTGATGCAAACGCAATACTGTCGCGATGCAAACGCGCTTCATTTCCTCGCCCCGTTCTCTCTCTCCCGTCCGACACGGTCGCGCGTCCACATCGATACAGTCGCGATGCTGTAGTGCGTTAGTAGCGCGTTGGCATCACTTCTGTAGTGCGTTGCAGATGCGACTAACGCGCTACAAAAAGTCGCCGGTGGCGAGGGCCCTTAGCTATGCTGCGCGTCCAGCCAACCCATAAACCGACAATCGACTCAACAATCGAATAACACCGATAGTTATTCGAATAAAAACAACGTTTTTAGTAACAATCGCCCGTTGCTACTGTGGCTCCCTCCAGTAGGGGCTAGTGGAAGGGGAGAGGGCAGTAGTCTAGCTATGTGTGTAACCACTACATAAACCGCATGTGATAGGGTAGATGACCGTTTAAAAATGAATCGAAGACAAAATTTATTTTATACTACTTTATCTAAGACACTATTCCATTCATAGTACAGACAACAGCACGAGAATCTACCACAAAACGTCAAATTTTCTCAGTTGATATTGATCTCTACCTGTTGGTCTTAAAGTTGAAAATCAAATCAATGACCTTTAACTTTTCAGGTAGGTTGATCTACCGTTGCCTGTTCATTTCACATGTATTTCCAGTTTAATTAATTGTTTTAAATTCAATAAAAAGTTACTAATTTGAGTACGGTAGTCGGTAGCACATGACGTCGTAGTTCAGTATTGCCCTAAAAATCAGAATTGCGTTTTGACAGATCATAAATCGTTTATCAATTGATTGTTATCTCCTAGCCTAGCTTACTACGCCCTCTCTCTCCCCTAGCCTACGCTCGTGATTATCATTTGTTGTGATTGGTTGATAAGACTCGATTCAACCAATCGCAGCATTTAAAAGTACTTTCCATTTGAGCTAAAATCGATTTAAGCGTGACCACTCGTTCTGGATTGATAAATTCTATTATTCAGGTATTTTAATCAATTGGGAACAAGAGGTTACAAATAATCGATAACTAATTGCTTTGGTGTTAATTTAAATTTTAATAGGTACACAAAATCTTTCGCCGAGCTGAGAACACTTGGCTAAATTACAAGTGAATGGCTTAAGAATACATAGAAAGGATTTATTTGGAAATTAAAAGATGGAGCTAACAAGATAACAGACACCGAGTTAATTTAAATTACATTTTAATCCGAATATTAACATTTTATAACATTTTGCATTATAAAAAGCTCAAACAGTACATAAGGCTTCGATCAAGTTAAAAAAATATCTCGCCACTTTAGTAAAAACTTTTTGACTCAGTGCAATATTATTTATACCACTTATTATTATCCATTGGTTTAATTAATACAAAACTTTGGACTTGTAAGTTTTTGGCCGAATTTCAAATCTTACACAGCGCCATCTATTGTTAAAACTAGAACATTAATAAATGCAAAACACAATGAACTTCTTATCAAGAGATGGCGCTTTTAAGCAAATATGACACAATGAAAAAGTAATATACATTATTTTATTACCGGCCAGTAACCGGTTACGGTAAACTTTTAACGTTATCTCAATAACGCATAACGCTTAAGACTACGCTATTTAACAGTAGAGGATCGACAATGCGCCAAACGTCTTACCTAGCGTTAGATCTAGTTCGCACAACACGACGACTTCTAACTGCAACAACGCAGAACGTACTCTGTGGGGAGAATTGATAATTTAAGTAAGTAGTTAAATAACTTCAGAATATATTATATTATTCGTAACAAGTGTTTGTATGATATTGATGTAAGACATAAATATGTTTTAAAAACAAAAAATACTTTATTTTTAAGACTGATTTTAAAATATGTTGTAAATAAAACGTGCTTTTGTGTGTGCGTGTGTGCACGCGCACGTATGTTGTGTGTGTAGGTAGAGAGAGACAGAGAGGGAGAGAGGAGTGAGAAAAGTGTACGTTTATGAGCTGTAGATGAGTATCTAACTTATCTTTGCCTAAAAAGAGTTCCATAACTTGTTACAATATTTTATTTATTATTTGTATTTGCGTTTGAATAAGTGCTTGTGTATGTGTCTATATGTATGCATGTGGGATTGTGAGAGTGAATGAATGATTATAGGAAAGACAAATAGAGTGATTAATCGGTATGAACAAGGAAGCAGTGTAATAATGAAACAAGGTTTGGAGATTTGAATGAAGATGCGAGCATGACCGATTTATTATTGAACGATGACTAAGAAAGATGATGGTTTGAATGATAAGAGTGAAACGGCGAACGAGAGTAGAACGATTAAGAAAACGAGAAGATGAAGGACTAGGTGGATCACAGTGGAAGAGCAACGACGGTTTTATATTTTATTTTTGTAATAAATGTAAAGACGTGTTAAGACGATAAACTTAAACGAGTGAATATGGTTCTTTTATTCATTTCCCAGATCCTACATATATACCGTGCCTTTTGAACCACCTGAAAAACGAAGCTTACGTTATGTTGCCATTATTTATAATATCATGGCAGCGTTATTTATTTTATCAATAAAAAATAATTGTAAAGTATTGATACAGAATTTCGATATTGAAACTCGCTTGAAACTCGATGCACACAGACGTATTATTTTGCTTCGGACGGGGCCCTGGATGAATAAACCTTACACAGATACGTACGAATAGCTGAATAAATCTATATATATAAAAATGAATCCCTATTTCCTTTGGTCATCGCATCACGCGTGAACGGCTAGACCGATTTCGCTATTTATTTTTTTGTTTTGTTTGTTTTTGTCAGGAGAATGTTCTTATGTAAGAAAAAATTAAGAAAATTGCGCCGAAAATTAGAAAATTTAAGAAAACTTAATTACCATACCTACTAAATTATTTGTTATGTAATGTAACCTTATCGGTTTTGACAATTTAAACTTTATACTTGTATGGCGTTTAACATAATATTGACAGAATGTGTTCTACTAATATACAGGGTGTAAAAAAACTAAACGCATACCCTGAAGCTACGCAATCTGAAAGGCAAACCAAGTCATATTACAAAATATTATAGCTGGGAAATGATTTTTATTTTTGGGAGTCAAAAACATATTATAATTTATAGCGCGCAAGTATAGCAGCCGGAGCGTGGGCCGCTGCGCTGGAGATGGCTGCTAAGTTCAAAATTCGCCTCCGCTGAGCCGTACATTGCGTATTGTAATTAAAAAAGCCTTATTATGAACGAAATAATTTAAAAAAATCCACTATGTTTGTAAGAAGAAAAGTTTTTAGGTAACCTTTGGCAACAGTTTTTGTAATAAAATGGAAAAGAAAATTGTGACTTTGACCCTCAATATCTTCGGAACCAGCTGTTTTCCAGGTATGATTCTAAAGAAAAAAATGATCCTAGTGATGGGGACAGTACGTGGTTTTCGGATCTGTGTTTGGTTTTTTTACACCCGTTATAGCACAATAATAATAAACAATGGGTAACATTTTTTTTATTAAACCATTTCGTAATCAATATTCATAGTTAAGACAGGACAACGTCTGTCGGGTCCGCTAGTGTTTTTTATTATTCAAAGATATTATCACTGCTAAGATGTTATACATAGTGGTGACATAACGTGGATTTCTTTTATCAGGAGGTTCAAAATGCACGGTGTATATTATGTGTTATGGCTGGCAGGAGCTGGATGCGAGAAGCCGAAGATCGACCTAAGTGGCGTGCTACTGGAGAGGCCTATGTCCAGCAGTGGACTGCGATATGCTGATGATGATGATGAGAATGTTATGTGTTTGTTAGTGTTTATACTGACGCTATTGCGGCGTATGCGGCGAGGAGGAACGCGAGTGCGCCGCGAGGGACTGCTGCAGCGCCGCCGGCGTCAGCCATTCTCTGTAATACAACAATATTAAACCAATAATAAATAAATACGATATAATAAAATATATAATCCGATACAAAAATGACACTTAACACTGTCCTCGATCATTCAGATTGACGATGATTTTATCAATCAATCAATTAATAATTATCTGCGTCAAATATGGTACACAAGGTGCCAAATAACAATGAAAGAATCACATATTTGGGCTACATATCACTACTAATAATGTCAGGGTACCTACAATAAAAGATTGAAAATAATAATAGTCAGTGAAAATAAATATGTCAGTGTCAATTTTATAACCCAGTCAAATTATGTCGGTATGCAATAGTGTGGATATATGTCATGTTGTATCTATTCGCTTGATATAGCTTGTACTAAATGAGCACCCCTATGCCAAATGGCTGTACTTTTGAGATACTGATTGTGTATCCAATTAAATGCCCTGCAGTGGGGTGATTAAAAGATTTACATTTAAATACTGTGTTAGCACTCACTTGGGCAGGCAGCGCTGTAGGAAGGGCACGCACGAGCTAACGTACGCGAGCCGGTTCACCCACGACGGTATATCTTTCTCGCACAGCGCCTGAAAGTTTATTACATAATAAAAAAGAGAAATATTAGTATTACTTAATTAAAGATATGTTTACGGATTTAAAAACTCGCGTTTATTTTACATAATATTTTGATTAATACTGAATTCCCGACGTTTTGAGCGTTGACTTTACAGCGTTCATGGTCACGGGTAGACTAAAGTGTCATTTGTGCTTCAGTAGGTGGTTTAAAAAATGTCTAAAACTACCGCTTTTACGTTATTTTAATTGTCAGTTCTTATCAACGCAATATAAAATAAAAAGTCAAATTTTAAAAAATTAAAACGAATACGTAACAAAATATTAAAGATGACACGAAAAACAATTGCTTCAACCACTAAATTTATTTATCCTTCCAGCAGATTTTTCTTCATAGGCCAACAACCCCAGGAAAAAGTTATACAGAATCAAAATCAAACAAAAAACAAAATCAAATGCAACATAAGACAATCAGCTCCGAGTTCGACTTTTAATAATTATAGTGATAATTCCAAATTCAAATGATCATAGCTTTTCAAAGAATCAGTGATGGGCAAAACAGATTATGTTAGACAGTAGAACTAATATCGATTGAAGCCTTCATTGTGTCAGGGACATCTAAGGTGACCTTTAATGAATCACGAATGTATTGACCCAGACATCGAAGCAATTAAAGGTCTGGTATAAAGCAACTAAGAAATACTGAATGAACCGACTTTAGGAACTGTATGGACAGTCACGGACAAATATAGTTTTTGATTTTCCCTAATTAGGAATAATTAAATCTTTTGTAAAATCGAATCACGAGTAAAGATTTTCGGAATGGGATCAAGACCATACGATCTTTTAGGTGGATTGGTACAAAACTTAAAACATTGGATCCCATAGTCAAAACATTGACAAAACTCCGTTGGTTTACAGGGTTAAAAGCCTTGAATATATTTGTCGACTTAAACAATGTTTTAGTACCTTATCAGTTAGAGCAGTCGCCCTGTAAGCAGACAGAATTCTGTCGGAAAGCTTTTATTCAGAATGGTTTCAACCTTAAGAATGTTTTTAATTTTTAAAATATATGTACACTTACATCATGTACAGACAGCGGCAGGTCAACCTGCCTAAAAAGTTAAAAGTCACTGAATTGATTTTCAAATTTAAGTCCAACAAGAAGATATCAATATTAATTGAGAAAATTTGACGTTTTGTGGTAGGTTGACAAGCTGTTGCCTGTACCTTCATCCTAGAATTTATATAAAATTGTCTAAGAGTAACTTAAACTTATACAATTGTTGTACCCACGAGAACAACTGCCGTCAAACTGTTGCACAGTTTGGCAAAAAAGCTAGCTCATGTATATTTCTCATTGTGTATTTCATAAATAAATTAAAAACTAACTAAGGAAATAGGAATTTTGAAATAACACACATTTGTCTAGACGTGAACACGTATTTACGGGCAACTGTAAGCGCCAACCACGTGCCAACATCTGCGCGGCGTTCCTACATTGTTAATTAACGGATTTAATTGGTATCGAATCAAGGATATCGCTAAGCAATTCTATTGTTCCTTCTGTATGAATGACGTTGAGCGACATTTTTTACTTCTGTCTTCGTGATTCAATTGTTTAGCTTTTTTGAAGTATAATAATAATATTATCCAGTCCAGAGATTTCCAAAGTTTGCGCCGGGGCGCCTGGTGCATCGTAAAAAACAGCGTGAACCCTTTATTATTATCCAAAACCGTAAGTATTCACGAGTACTTATAACAAAACAACATTTTGAGCGCTTGCATCGTAGGCATACCTTACCTACGTCCCTACGTTGCTCACTCGCCGATAAGTACGCAAATGTCAATTTTTATACAATAAGCACCTATTTATTTCGATTGTATCTGTTTCAAATAGCTAGCTAGGATAGGGCGCCATCGCACCATGATAAAATACTAGACTTCTATTAGCGCTACGGGCTACGAGCTGAAAAAGATTGGGAACCCCTGACCTAGTATATAACACAAGCTCTTTGTATGTATCAGTAATTAAACTTGATTTTTTTTTCAAGTTTATACTAAATTTATATATTATCATAGGGAAAGAAATATTCTATAATTGCAAGTAAATTGCTAAAATATCATATAAGGTGTCTTTGTATGTATTTGACGGCCTCTGTGGTTATGTGGGATAATACACAACGATTTTTGAGGTGTCTCCAGCCCAAGACGGGGCAATGTAGATGAAACACGAATCCATGTTTTCCGGCTCTGAGTGCTTTGTATGTTTTTTACTTGGCACTAAACAAGTGCCTTGGTAGCTTCCTACTTTGGGCCCAGAACAATGTATGTGATACAGACCGTTTTAAATTATTATTGTACGCTTTGCCGGCGAATTCAGTAGCAGGTTCAGAAAAAAAAACGAATTATTGCATAAAAAAATGGTAACCAACCAACACCGTCATGTATCGTCTGGGTAACGTGACTTTACACAAACTAAAACCGTTAAGCTATGTTCCCGCAATAAATAGACGGATTTTCTGGATAAATTAAAACCTGTATATTATTCTGATGTTTATACTACAGTACTGAAAAGTTTCATCGAAAATCTGTTCAGTACTTTTACGTGAAAGAGTAAAAACATCTATAACATACAAACTTTCGCGTTTATCATATTAATATGCGATGAGGCTACTGGCAGTTTGTGCCCCACCGATACGTGTGAAAGCGTATAGATATAGAATAAAAACTGATATTAAAAAACAAAAACTCCCCGTCTCTATTAGAGCAATAGTAATTGCAACAGTTTTTAGTTTTTTAACGCATCAACAATGTTCTTGTTAATACATTCGTCTGATATAATGACGACGATGATGCTCCTCCATTAATACGTCTCATGACCTCTCATCTACAGTAAACAATTTAAAAAAAGACAACGCTTTGAAGACATCTGCTTCTATGACACAAACGCAGTTGTTACGTGTTAGGTTTTAACATAAAATCGAAACCAAATATTTATATTTATGGTAATGAGACCTTTGTACTGTGACAAACTTTTACTAAAAATTTCAAGGCGAACTAGCGCATTTTAGGATTAGCGATTTAATCCAGTATGTCAGTGAATACTAAACGGTATTAAAAGCAGGAATGTTACGGATAACCAAGGCAGAAACTAATGGATATCCAAAATAAAAAATATCCGAATAATAATCCGACATAATATTTTCGGGTAGTTACGAACAGGGGCGGAGTTAATTTCTTCCACCTAACAGTTGTATAAAAGTGACAGCTGTAATATTTTTATAGACTTGTGCTTAGTGCAACAAAATACTTCGATTATTATGACAGGTTTAGGGTCGTCCACATATTACGTCACATATTAAGTGGGTCTAACTTTTTGTGACATTGGGAAAAATTGTATGGGAATTTTCGTAAAAATGCGTTACAAGGGGGGGTCCCAGGGAAGTCTGAAAATCTTAAAAATCATGTGACGTAATTATGGATGACCCCTTCAGTTTTTCAGAGCCGACACAAAACTTACTAGTTAATTTGCTGATTGGAAAACCCGAACATAACAAAGATATAAAGACAAATAGCTACCTTGATATTTTATATTTTAATTTAACAATTCTTTCGAATTATATCCGTAACCGAATAATTCGAAATTATTGAATATAACGTAACCGCTCAGATCTCTACATAATTTTGTTCTTAAGTCCAGATCAGAAATTTTATATCCATAATATCCCTAATTGAACCATCATTAAATAACAGTTTGCAAAACGATGTCAGTGCCAGCAATGTCTTAATCCTTCACTGAGCCAATATGGTGGTACACAAGCTGTAGCTGGTATTAATAAATGTGGACAACATCACATACATTGCTCTGATCTCAAAGTAAATAACTGCTTATAGCACTTGTATATTGTGGAAAGCAGTGACATCGAGAGTATTGTCGATTTTTAGGGTTCCGTACCCAAAGGGTAAAAGCGGGACCCTATTACTAATACCTCACTGTCTGTCCGTCTGCCTGTCTACAGGCTGTATCTCAACAGCCGCAATAGCTAGACAGTTGGAATTTTCACAAATCATGTAGTTCTGTTATCGCAATAACAACAAATACTAAAAACTAAATAAAATAAATATTATACCATACCTACGACTAACGCCATTTTTTGCTTATTTTTGCTCGATATCAATAAATGGCAACAGGTAGGCACTTCATTAACTAAATTTATGTACCTACCCTACTGTTGTTTACCTAGTCAATATACGGAACCCTTCGTGCGCGAGTCCGACTCGTACTTGGCTGGTTTTTACGGTATCATGAGGAAGTGAACTGACTCAATGCTACGCAGACTTTGGAAGAGCTCAAACAAAAGTGAAGAATGACAGTCAAACTTATCTTTAACCTAGACCTGACCCTCACATTCGGAGACGTTGGATGCTAATATGAATAGGTGGATCAGTCAAATTTTATCAACTTATTTCATAATGTTTTTTTATGTATTCCTGATTTAAGCGGATGATGATGATTTGCGTGTTGTTTTTCAGTACTTTTGGTCATCCAGGTGATATGACAGATGATATCATAAGTCATCAGTTCATCACTGATGAGCACATATTACCCGCACCGCTTAACTCATTAACACTTGTTTTTTTTGATACAATGTTTCTTGAAATTGTTTGGCAAGTTATATTTAAATACAGGTATTGTTTTATTATAATACTAACATTCTTCAGTACATACTAAGGCCCCATTTAAAAGTATGTATTATTTTTGGATGTGCATGTCTCTCATAGCACAGGATAGCCTTTTATAAGAGAAAACCTGACTGTATATCGGATTGCTGAAGTGTTTCTTGAAAAAATAATATTTAATTTTATTTATTTATATAATCCTGGATAAATAACTAAAGTATTAAAAAACGGCCAAGTGAACGTCGGGCCACTCGCAGTGTCAGTTCAATAAGTTCCGTAGTTGTACGAAGCAATAGCCGACTTATTTTTGTTGTTCCATAACTTCTCATCGATCGTAAATTTATAGGTTCACGTAAAATTTATGTAATAAAAAAATTAAGCATACATAAATCTATGTCTAATACTGTATTATTTAAAAATAAAAGGTTTTTTTTAGCATTATTTGTAAGAAAATTATGTCAATAAGCAAGTATACAAATAGAACAAAACAATTCATGTCCCGTTTAAATTAATTTCGTCACTATATCGAGTTGAGTGACCTACACAGAAGGTGAATCGAAGAGATAATTGTTGTAAATTAGCTCCACTATCTGCTCGACACCATAGGCCAGGGGTTCCCAATCTTTAACTACCCGTAGCACATTTACAAGTTTAGTACTTTATCGCGATATTTGTCGCTATTCGAAATGTATACAGTCAAAATAAATAGGTGTATCAACGTTGTCAACGCATATTTATATCGAATGATTGAACGTGACTTAAGGTATGCTTACGATGCAAGCGCTCATAATATTGTTGCTTTATTGGCTCCCGTAAACTTGTTTAGGCGCATAACGTCAAAAACGCAAAATGACAGATTCGCAAAATGTAAGAAACGCAAAATGTCAGATGGCGTAAAATGCCAGATTCGCAGAATGATAGATTCGCAAAATGACAGATCTTCAAAATGTCAGATTCGCAAAATGTCATTTTCTCAAAATAACAGATTTTCAAACTGATCATTCAGCCTGGAGAGACTCATTACAATAAAAGACCTAAAATTAGTATTTTTTTTACAATTGTAAATGATCTTCAATGAACTTGTTCGGAGAAAATCTATACTAATATTATAAAGCTGAAGAGTTTGTTTGTTTGTTTGTTTGTTTGAACGCGCTAATCTCCGGAAGTACTGATACGAATTGAAAAATTCTTTTTGTGTTGGATAGTCCATTAATCGAGGAAGGCTTTAGGCTATATAACATTACGCTGCGACTAATAGGAGCGAAGCATCAGTGAAAAATGTTGCAAAAACGGGAAAAAATATTGATGTTAATTGCAATCATATAAACAGATATTGACGCGGACGAAGTCGCGGGCAACAGCTAGTCAATAGTATAATCAACAAAAAAATAAACATAATCACATTAAGTTACTAGCAAGAGATACTTACCTAATGAAAAAACAGAGTTTCATATAGTCAACGAGAAAAATCATCTTCAGTGAAAATTATATAATCAACTAGCTGTTCCCTGCCACGCTTCGCTGTGGCACATAGTGATTGAATGGTTTTTGTTTTTTATCCTTTTTTATGTTTTTTTTCCGTGGTCGTGGATAATTAGATAAAAACAATTCTTGATGCGGATTATATATCATGCTAAAATATATATATATATAAATAGATAATATGAAAATAGAATCAAATAGCATTTATTATTAACCACAGGTATATACATACTTATTATGTATTAATCTTGCGTAAATCATTTTAAAAGTGATGTTAATATTGTTCTAACAAATCTTATTTAACATTTTGAAAATCTGTCATTTTGCGAATCTGTCAATCTGCGAATCTGGTATTCTGCGACTCTGGCATTCTGCGAATCTGGCTTTTCGCGTTATTGACAATTTGCGACAATCTATTAACGTCTGTCATTTTGCGAATCTGTCATTTTGCGTTTTTGACATTATGCGCCTAAACCCGTAAACTTTTATGGTTTCGGATAATGACAGAGGATTGAATAGTCGTTTTAATTGCCGTGCCTTTCAAGGCTCATAATAGTCTTCTAGCTTTCAGATGTCTTCTGAATCTTTACTTTCTAGAGTGCACCAGGATGACGCGGCGCACACTTTGGGAACCGCTGTCTTATACTAGAAACCGGGTCGATGACCTCAACCTGATATGTGCATAGATCTCGTGTATTAACTCGACTCGGCTCGCCTGTTGATAACAAATGTTTAGGAACTTTGATATTGTCACTTTGATTAGGATACATTCGAGTTCTTTTAAAACTTTAATATTACTGTAAAAGTTATTGTCTTTGCCTAGCATACGTTTGGATGAGATTTTAAACATTTATGATAATAAAATCGAAGCATTACACATACTCACAATAACTTAGCTAAGCTAAGCTAAGCTGAAACTAAACATGTAGCAAACATTGCAAGTGAAATTCTTTCAAAAGTATCTGGCTGGAATTTTTGAAGATAAACTGGAAGACAATTAAGAAAAGAAACAAAAAAAATTAGATTCTTACTTACCAAACAAAAGGCAGATGTGAAATGGTTGCAATTGTTGTTCATAAGGTGGTATCTGGAAATAAGCATTCGACAGTTAAAAATATCATTCTCTGACTATTACTAGCACCAATGGGTAGTTGATAAAACCAACCAATAGCCCAATTAGATAGTGATTTCTAACATTCCTCGGGTTTGTGGTGATCAGCAACCCGCATTTGGCGAACGTGGTAATTATCCCTGTACCCATCACTGCTGTTGTAACTTGAATTCAATGATAGAGGCCTCTGTCCTGTAGTGATGCTTCGCTCCTATTGTTTTATAGCATAAAGCCTTCCTCGATAAATGGACTATCCAACACAAAAATAATTTTTCAATTCGAACCAGTACTTCCTGAGATTAGCGCGTTCAAACAAATAAATAAACAAACAATCTCTTCAGCTTTATAATATTAGTATAGATTTTAACAAAATGTGTAACATCTTATGGCTGATTTATGGGAGGAGGAAGTAGGTCCAACAATAGTACTGGAATACATACCTGTCACCGCGGAACTGCTTGCCTAACTCCGCCACTAGCCTCCGAACCTCCTCTTCGCTGAAGTCCGTATATCCTATATGTACACTTTGCCTGGAACAAACAAACTATATTACCAACAGTGTATTGGTACATACTTAATTTAATTTAATTTAGTATCCTAATAATATTATAGCTATTTTTTGACGACCAAACGCTGCTTCTGAGCCATGGGTCGCGGGTTCGATCCCCGCACAGTACAAATATTTGTGTGCATGAACATGTCTGTTTGGGCGCCATACCATTAGGCCACCGAGACACTGCGACACGGCGCGAATTTTTCAAGCATATTCTTACGCTATAAGCCAGCGTTGTTTCATCAAATGCTAGGAGTTTGCACCCCTAACACCCGAAAGAAACATCTTTGCAGATGTTTGACAGTCAGTTAAGATGAAACAGCTATTTATATACTTTATTTGATATTTTAGCAACTTAATCGCCCGGCATGCGAGGAGATGCGGGTTCGAGTCCCGCCTGAGACAAAATTTTTCAAGTTTATATACTGATATTATAAGTGCAATTAAGTTGCTAAAATATCAAATAAAGTATATAAATAGCTGTTTCATCTTAACTGACTGTCAAACATCTGCAAAGATGTTTCTTTCGGGTGTTAGGGGTGTAAACTCCTAGCATTTGATGAAACAACGCTGGCTTATAGCGTAAGAATATGCTTGAAAAATTCGCGCCGTGTCGCAGTGTCTCGGTGGCCTAATGGTATGGCGCCCGCCCGGCATGCGAGGAGATGCGGGTTCGAGTCCCGCCTGAGACAAAATTTTTCAAGTTTATATACTGATATTATAAGTGCAATTAAGTTGCTAAAATATCAAATAAAGTATACTGTAAAGAAATTCAAAATTCCACGCGTACAAAGTAGCGGGCAACAGCTAGTATATCATAAATTTGTTTAGAATTTGGGCTTTGTTAGGGCCGTGATTCAGTGCCTCCTCAAGACACTGAAAGAAAGAAAGAAAGAAAATACATTTATTAAAACTGTCCCACCTTTCTGCCAAAACCTTTGAAATACTGTTAGGACTGCCCAGCATTCTGTTTTGGATCGATAAAATTCCTTTTCATATTGCATAGAACCCGTCCACGTGAGGTTCTGCGAACATTCCAGACGCACTGCATGTAGGATGGCCTAAGCTTAAAAATGTCATACTTACACAATTTAACATCATAAATTTTTTTATTTTCCGTATTTTGTTTTCAGAATCGGACACTAAAGCCTTTCAAATAAGGGGACTTTGATATATTTGTCACGCTTGGCAGCAGTAGCATATCTAAGGGTATTTATTGGTAAGGGGATCAGCCCTTCCAGAGAGGTTGAGACGTTGATGATGATAGGATACAATAACATCAGACTATCGATATCAATACATCTTAACGACCAGTTCGATCAGTGGTAGTAAACTCTGCATCTGTGCCATAGATATCGGGTTCGATCGCCGCACAGTACAAATATTTTTGTGCATGAAATATTTGAGGGATATGGGTGTTTTTCTATAGAATGATTATAAGGTTGTTCCTTTACTTTTTATAACACGAGATGTTATAAAAAAAAAAACTTGAGAGGTGTCAAAGGGACACCCGGATGGAACGAAGTTCATTTTAGTGAAGGAATTGTAATAAAATTTTATTATATTTAAATTATTTTTTAATCTCTCTCTCTCTCTCGCCGCACGGCTTACAACTATAGCAAAAAGTGTCGTTGCATTTTTTTCCGTCTAGCCCCCTTTTGCAATGCGCGATAAGAAACTTCGTTCCAAAAAGGGAATCTGGGAATGCGTCACATGTGCAATAATCGTTACGGAATGATACTGATACAGTGTGTTAGTCATCTACGTCACGCTTGATTAGTGGTATTATATATACTGTCAGACCTTGACACTACTTCTGTGCCTGGGACCTCAACCGGTCAACCTGTAGGTTGTGACTTACTGCCAAGTTGTTAAGATCGCGTAACTAATAAATTATGTTGCCACTATTACAACTAATAAATAAATAAATGTGGACAACATCAGATACATTGTTCTGATCCCAATTTGAATAACTATTTAAAGCATTCGTATTTTGGAAACCAGAAACAACGAAGGTACCACAAACACCCAGCCCCGAGAAAATGTAGAAAAACACATTTTTTTCTACATTTTCTATTTTTTCTACTAATGGGTGTATATTGCATGGGGTGAATTAGGCTACTTGACTCAGATCAAATCCAACGTAAAAAAATGAACAGCTTCTGTAGTATTTTATAAGAAACCAAAATATCTATCGATTTTAGTTAACAAAAGTGCAAGATATAAAAATTGACTTATAATTAACTGAACAGAAACTGTACTAGAATTAAAATTTTAATAAATAAAATTGTGCTTTAAAAAAAGTGGATATTTACTGACTATACCTGAATCGGAATCGTACTTCAAGTAGGATTGTACCTGAAGTAGAACTGTATTGAAATATAAAGTTATGTTCTGTACCTGACTCAGAAACATACTTCAAATAAAACTGTACTCGAAGTAGAACTGTATTTAAAACGTAACTGCGCCTGAATCGGAATCATACCTCAGGTAGAACTGTACCTTAAGTAGAACTGTATTTATAAATAAATAAAATAAATAAATATTTTCAGATACGCCACACTGGGCCACACAGAGCCATCTAGTCCCAAACTAAGCTACTACTACGAAGCTTGTCGTAATAGCTACTATACAACCGATAAACTTACTTTTTTTTGTACATATATACATAGACAACACCCAGACCAGTACAAACAGACATGTTCATGTCACAAATATTTGTACTTTGCGGGGATCAGACCCACAACTCATGGCTCAGAAGCACCTTATACTACCAATGATCCAAATAGTCGTCAAACTGCCATACCTGAATCGGAACTGCTCGCCAAGCTCCCGCTCGTCGCGGGGGCTGATCTCGAAGACCCCGGTGAACGCGTACGGGTGGCCGCCGTACGCCCACTCCGAGCCGTGAACCTGGACCCCGCTGTGGAACACGCCGACGCCCGCGCCGGCGGTGTACCTGCGTAGGCCCACCCTAATCAATCATTAACCCATCGCGGGACTTGGAATTTGAAACAAGAAACAAATCGTATTGACAGATCGTAAAGAGATGGGACTTTTGGTGCAATCAGTCAGGAAAAGTAATAATAAGGTATGTAGGCAAAGGCCTCGATTATTGAGTTTAAGTTACCATGACAATGGCTTTTGGTGAAAAGTAATAAGGTATGTAAATAAATAAAGGCATCTATCATTGAATTTTATTTACCATAACAATGATGGGTACAGGCAAAATCACTTCGCTTGCCAAATGCGTCACAAACCCGAGCATTGATAAAAAAATCGAAAATCTTGTTGCCGAGCTGGGGATCGAACCCGGGACCCCGAGATCTTGGCCAGGTATTTAAACCACTCGACTTACGGGGCGTTAACCACTCGACCAACATGGCATTAACCATTCACCCTAAATCTGGCCGCCCTAGGTCCGGGCCTACCGGGCCTTAGGGTAAATTAGCCACTGCATTTAGCATGATAAATTAGTTTATTAAAATTAAAATTACATTATCTTAAACTATGCATGCGTAACACAAAAACACACACACACCCACACACATATAGACACACACACACCCACACACAATTACTTTTATTTAAATACTTCGAGGTAATTAGGTATTTTATATTTATAAGTTTATGTATTTTGTTGATAGATGATTCCTACGGGACGGGCCTAGTTTACAGTAGGAATCATCGCAAAGAATATAAGACTTTTTTTATTGTGACATAAATAAATATCGTATGATTCTCACCAGTTCGTCCAGTACATGTCGTAAACGTTGAGCACCACCGCCGCCTGGCCCGGCCTCGGGGCCTGGGACTCCGGCCGGCGGGAGAGCAACGACATGCACGACGGAAACATTGTGCAGATGCCGCAAGACTGCGAAGCGTTGTAGAGGTTAGAGATGGGAAAGAGAACACTTTGCAATATAGTTACTGACCTACAAGTATTTATATAGCCCATGATTGTCAATGTGGCAAATCTACATCTATACTAATATTATAAAGCTGAAGAGTTTGTTTGTTTGTTTGAACGCGCTAATCTATGGAAGTACTGGTTCGATTTGAAATTTTATTTTTGTGTTGGATAGTCCATGTATCGAGGAAGGCTTTAGGCTATATAACATCACGTTGCGACTAATAGGAGCGAAGCCTCAGTAAAAAATGTTACAAAAATTATCAATCATAAAAACAAATTGACGCGTACGAAGTCGCGGGGAACAGCTAGTCTATACTAATATTATAAAGAGGAAGGATTCGTATTTTAGTGAGTGTGTATGTTTTGTAATGAATAAACTCAAAAACTACTGTGCCGATTTCAAAAATTCTTTTACCATTGGAAAGCTACATTCACCCTGAGTGACATACATACATACATACATACATATTATCACGCCTCCTTCCCAACGGGGTAGGCAGAGACCAAGGCCTTCCACTTACTACGTTCCTGGCATATCATTCATCTTTCGCTTCTTCCACATTCATTAATCTTTTCATGCATGCTCGTCGGTTTAGAGTACTCTTGACCTGACCTTTCTTCAGAACATCCCCGATTTGATCGTGATAGGTTCGTCTAGGCCTTCCTCTTCCAACGTTCCCTTTCACACTCGTCTTGTAGATCTGTCTAGTCATTCTTCTCTCATTCATGCTCTCTACATGCCCAAACCATCTAAGCATCCCTTTCTCAATCCTTGTGACAATATCTTCTTTCACACCACAACGTTCTCTTATCACACTATTTCTTATCCTGTCACTCAATTTCACTCCTAACATACTTCTTAGCGCTCTCATTTCTACTGCATTTATTCTACTTTCATGCTTTTTCTGCCATACCCAACTTTCACTTCCGTACATGAGTGTTGGAACCAACACCCCTCTATGCACAGCCAGACGAGCTTTCATAGAAATCTTCTGGCTATTCACAAAGGCGTGTAGCGCACCATTCACTCTGTTACCAGCATTTACTCTCCTTTCAATATCACTTTGTGACACACTGAGTGTGACATAGGCTATATTTATTGCTAGAAAAGATTAGAGATCCTTACTATAACTTAACGGGTCCACTCGTGCGTAGCCGGGTCGGTAGTAACTAATAAATTAAATAAAAAAAAATACAAATAAAAGAGGAGTTAGTTGTTTCGGGGCTCATGGCGCTGGCCAGTGCTGAAATATAGGGCACTTTTTAAGTAAGTAACGGCCTATACTCGTAATCATCCCACTGCTGGGCACAAGTCATCATCATTGAATTTAAGTTTCCACAGCAATGATGGGTACAGGCATAATCAACACGCTTCGCAAATGCGGGTCGACGAACACAAACCCGAGCAAGGTTCAAAATTTTGAAATTCTTTTTGCTTGACCCGGGGATCGAACCCATACCCCGAGCTTTTGGTTCGTACGTTAAATTTTCACATCGCTACTTTTGACAAGAAAATTTAAATATTTACTTTATATTTATCTTTTACTCTTACGACTAGGATAAAATTAAAGTCATAATACTTAAATTCCTAAATTCCAGAGGCATGTCTATATTAATATCAATGTTTGAGATCATTAACCCTAAATCCCTCCACCTATTCCGATCACTGCATATTATGTGTTTCGGGTTTTAATAAATGCAAAAGTAACTTTTTCTGTCTATACGCTTTCACGCCATAACTACTGAACCGATTTTGATAAAACTTGTTACAAATATAGTTTGGACTTTAAGAAAAGACGAGTGCTATTTATTATCCCACTGCTGGGCACAGGTTTCCGCCCATGCGATATAACGTGTAGTTCACGAGGGCAGAACCGAAGGCGAAATTAGTTTATATTAAACAGGAGGTGGTGTAAGTCAAAAGTGCTAACGATTTTATACAACTATGGGCTTGAAAGTAAAAAGTTGATAAAAGTGTAAATTTAAAGCTTAAAATTGAAACCCTGGTTGACTATGACATTTAGGCCCGAGTTCACCAACAGACGTTTAAGTTTAAACAGCGTTTAAAATATTATTTGACATATTCTGTATGGGAATTGTGTCAAATTAATCGTCACTCTTTGTTTACAGGCTGTTTAAGTGTTGGTGAACTCGAGTCTTATAAGTAAGTTAACATTATGTTAAATACGGAGTTTGCTCACTTTGCTGTCGCCTTTTGAAGTGTTTTTAGTTTTAAATTTATCATCATAATTAAATAAAAAAGAAAAAGTACAGACAATGGCAGGTCAACCTACCCAAAAAGTTAAAGGTCATTAAATTGATTTTCAAAGTCCAACAAGTAGATATCAGTATCAATTGACGTTTTGTGGTAGGTTGACGTGCTTGCCTGTACCTAAGGTGAATAGGGGTGACGTGCAAAAAAATCATGAAATACTTGTGAGGTAATTCATGGCTAGCATCTAATCGTCAAATAATGACATTTGTAAACGCATTAGGCCCACGCGCAGTGTAAAATATCGAAAAAAAAAAAGCGTTAGAAAAAAGTTATATTCTAAAAATCTATCTATGCCTAGAAACAGGTAAAACAGGTTGTACTGTAACATAAGTTTACGAAACATGGGCAACTACCGTACCAAACACTGCGCATGGCACGACTCACACTTGGCTAGTATTTACATTTCTAATAAGTACATTTTACTTGATTAAAAAACGATAACTTTCACTATCGACAATCATGTCACTTTTCCTTAAATTTAATGCTACATTTTAGTTTGTGGTTTAGGGGACTACTAGAGTTAGGTGGGTAGCACTTTAATTGATTTAACTTAATTTCATCTACACAAAATCAATTCTCTAAAAAACTATAACAGTATTACCTTAGCAAATTACCTCTGGTATTTATTGAATCTTTGTTATCTGCTTTTCATGCTGGCATTCTTTCGTATTGTACCTTATAGCTAAAAGCGGCCGCTTTTGACGTTAGCGACAGATTAGGCTTTATAAACAACTAAATGAAAAGTAAACTGCGATTCAATAAATACTAGAGGTAATTATTTGCTAAGGTAATACTGTTCTAGTTTTTTGAGAATTGGTTTTGTCTAGAAGTAATAAAATTAAATCAATTAAGGGGCACATAGCTCTATTAGTCCCCTTAAAACGTAAAAATATTAATAATTTATTATATATCTTCCTATAAAACACATTGATAATTTAATAAGAAATGCATTTATGTAGACGTGCTAAATTTAAAAAAAAACTGTGCTCAAATTTTAAAAGTTAAAATCATGCATAAAATAATGAATTTCAAGAATTACTTTCACATGCATATCTTAAGTTAAAAAAGGTTTCATAACTAGTTACTAATATTTATCTTACTGAGATTACTAATGTTATAAATACAAAAGCTTGCATAAATGTGTGTCACTCAATCACACCAGAAAGACTAAATGGATATCGATAAAAACTGGCACAGGCATAAGATTATATGCTGGAATAGCACATAAGCGCTCCGGTGGGATACTTAATTAAAAATTTAAAATAATTTAATACATTTTCTTCAGTTGCAGAGGTTTATTTATAAATTCTTGAACAAGCTGTACTTTATTTTTAAACATTGAAAATACTTTTAAACCATTTTTTTTTATATATTCTCAGTAACTCAAAACTGGATGGATCGAGACGGTCTGAAATAAACGTCTTTTTTTAATTTTAATTAATACCTATTTTTAAAATATAAAGTTGTATTAGTTACTACCTTTTTAGGAGGAGTTATATGTAATTTCTTCTTCATTGTCTATTATTACACTTTAACTATACTTAAAATCAAACTGTTTTAGTTTTCTTTCACCAAATTTTAACTCACAAGAAAACCTCTCATGTTTTCTTAGACCTATGCACACAACACATCTGCTTCACACAATTATACGGACAGTTTTCCTCGTTGCAAGGACAGTTCTTAATAGCTGACACATCACAACCACTTTACAAGAGCTCGGTCAACTCATTCAATCCAATAAAGAATGATAAGATAACTTTTAACCGGCTTGTTCCAATCTACAGGATGATTTTGCAAAACAAATGAAGAACTTTTAGGGTTCTATAATTGATAAACAATTATATTGTGAAGTAAAATAAAAAATGGCAAGATTTAATAATTTTAAATGTTATTTCATGTAATAAAACTTGGAATCAATTAATAAATAAATCACCACTTCAAAGGAAATACAACAAAACTTGCAAAACATTTAAAAAAAAAATTTATAACCAACTTTTGTTCACTTTTGAGTCTATTGATAAACAAAACATTTTATTTTAAATTATTTTTGGTTAGTCTCGGAGGTGAATAGAACATTGTTTTAAATTTTATCAACTGATTTCATATTCACTGTTTCCTGTACTTTTACTTTTTCAATAGAAAGAGAGAGAGAGAACAATATTGTTTATGGTTAAATGTTGTTTGTATATAATATCCATGTAAATTTGTACCATTTTATTATACAACATGTAAGACTACCTATACTATAGGTTAGGTTAGCTTAGATTGCAATCTATCATTTGATTTACAGTTCACGATGTGGTCATGCTTCAATCAATTGACATCCTTTAAATGATTAATCACAAGGTAATTTTGCCAGACTTATTATGAAATTAGTAAACCATGATGTCACAAATACCATACTTAAATAACTAATTTTTAATGGTTTTGGAAGCAATTTGAATAGAATTCAATTAATAGCTTAAATGGATCCAAATTCTTAGGTATTAATTTAGATTTTATTTTGATGGAGCCAGTTTTATTATTGATGAATGGTAACTTATAGTCAATTTTACACTGACAATTATATCAATAGTAGACAATTAAACATCAGTAATATAGAATGCTGTGTGATGATAAACCACTATAGCAAGTGTAATCTAAAATGGCATTTTTAATCTACATGCAATAAGCTGATGGGTTTTTATCAAGCCCGTTAATGACCCATGATATTTCTTTGTTTACTTTTTCTAACTAAGATTACTCCTATCAGTTTGGACTTAAGTACCTAGCATGTGTGCTGTGTTGTTGTTTACATTGTGATTACAACCATATTGAGTATTAATATTAAAACAGTTAAAGCAAATACTAATAGAATTTACTTTACAAGAAACATTTCATCAATTCTACCAACAAAAATAAACATGATTCATAAATGAAAAATATAATGTAATGAAACTCAAAAAAGAATTGTGCACAATATAAAATATGTGCACTAAATAGTACTGTGCAACTATACATACGGAACATTATAGCGATTCTTACTAAATTGCGATTATCGTAGGACTCGTCCTGGGAGACTACTGGAGAGTCTATCAGAGGGTCGCGGTCACCCCCGGATTCCTCGGGATGGGACTCCGACACCCTCCGATCGGACCGGTTACGGCACGCATCGCAAGTCTTCATTTCTATACATACTTCTTAACTGTGGACTGTCAATATTAGTCCGTCACAGAGGTAATGAACACAATGTAACTAAGTTTACAATAATTATTCGGAAATTTGATACTATGTAGGTACAACTTGCCAAGCCTGAGTAATAATAATAGATCAGTCTTTGCAACATACAGAGTAAAACTAAAATTAACACAACAAAATTAAGAACAAAAGACAGTCCAATCCTTTCTTTACTACCCACAAAAAACATGTTTAATATAAAATTTATAAGATACCTCATCACCTCTATCTAGGAGGGCAGAAATCTCCATAGCACAAGAAATAATACTTGGAAAACTAAATACCTACTAAGTACAGTAGTTCAAGAATACTAACACCTTCGGTAAGCATGGGATTAAGATGGCATACGAAATTATAATGGTGTTTATGTACGTAAGACAAACCATATTGGTCGAATAAAAGATAATCTATCAATTAATCAGGCAGAAAGAAATGATTGTATGCAAATGAATAGTCGACCACTAGCAAAATAATGACGAGGGTTTAGTTACAACACACGCAGAGAGAGCATGTGGCATATAGTGGTAACGCTAAAACTAATTGTTTAGAATGTAAGTAAGATAATAATTAAAACACTCACTACTACAAATTATTGGATTCAGTGATAAGCACGCGTTTTCCATAGAATTTACCAACGCTTTCAAAGAATTAGCTCCATTTCTTCATAACAATTCCTGAATTAATAATTTAATTATCAAAGCTACACAAAAACACGAGTAAATAAATTATAATATTTTTAAATGAACACAACACCCAATGTCATGAATGCTTAATGTGCTTCACTTTTTTTTGACTTTTTGACAAACATGACATTTAGGGTTTGATCCATTTTTTTCTTTTTTGTTATTTTAAGAACCACCTAAGATCTGAGATAATGCTGCCAAGTCATTAGTGAATTCAGTTATACCAAGCAATAATTACACAAAGTACCACAAATTACCGTAAACTAACCTAATTTATTGAAATTAATTTGTGGTTTGTACACACATTTCAAAGATCAAGGATTTTGCGCATGAACGTCGATCCAAGTCAGAGAACACTTTTCTTTTTTTCTCACTTTTATTTAATTTATTTTACCACTTTATTACAATAATGCCACGATAATATCACAAAACGTGTGGCACTCGGAGACTGCCGCGGTAAAGCTATTGCATAGCATTTTTTATTAACTTATGCAATTATAAAACATAAAAGTATCACCGCTGTGCCGGTCGGAGTGGGAGGTGTTAGGTTATTTTCGTTACGTAATTTCTGGATTCGGTCTCCACGCTCAAGGCCCGCGATAGAAGCTAAGCAATAGCTTAAAAATAATGTCCATCTGTATCTTTTCGTTCCCCGCCTTAAACTTTCTTTTTGTTAATATTTTTGATCCTGATGGAACCAGTGAAAGTAAGGTGAAAGTAAAGGGCAAAATTTCAAATTTTATTAAATCACTTATACGCTTTAGGTTCACAAAGTAAAGTATTATAATCTATTGACCTAAATAACAATATTTTCTTGTTTTTTTATCTTCATGACTGACTATGACTCCATCAACAAATTTTAATAATATGACATGACAAAGATTTTAAAGATATAAATAAGTACTATTAGTCGAAGTTCATCAGCAAAGCGAGCAAAGCAAAGCAAGCCGATCAGACAGAGTACACTAAAAGTCTAAAACCATGGAGACTTTTACAACCTTATTTACAACCTTAAGTTTACAACCAAAATATATTTCCGATTATGATTATGAATCGAACAAATTTACTCGTCATATTACTTGAACGTCATTTACGTCATCCACTTACCCACTTGCCTTGCTGACTGGTTTGGTTGAGCTGTCAAATTATTATTTTAATTTCCTGCCGAGAACAGAATTGTTTTTTCAGTTTCAGTAAAAATAAACCGATAAAATGGTAAACACATATTTTTAACTTAAATAATGGACTATGTTTTTGTTAATACTTTATATTAACTGTGTACATGGCGTTACTGTTAGAAGTGAGAGTGGTTTAATTTCGGTGTTTTTATAAATTTTCAGGTGCTCATAGCAGCAACAGTATGTACGAAGTCAGGAAAAGGTAGTCTGGAATGTACTAACCTAGATATCTAGAAAATAGCACAGCGTATGTGTTAATGCGTATGTGTACCAGTCAGTATAATTGTATTTTTCTATGGTTTTAGCCCTGGTGTCCAGGCAGTTTGTGGAGATGACGAAGGCCCGTATCGAAGGCTTATTAGCTGCCTTCCCCAAGTTGATGACTGGTGGCCGTCAACACACTTTTGTTGAAACAGAGTCTGTCAGGTAATTTTAGCTGCAATTCTAATAAGAAGTGTATTCAGGAAACTATGACTCAAAATGCATTGTGCGACCCGACAAAATGTGCGCAAATGTAGAACTGAGTTTAAAAGTGTCTTATCCTTATAAAGTAAAAGTTTTGTACTTTATTTGATATTTTAGCAATTAAATTTCAATTATAATATCAGTATATAAACTTGAAAAATTTTGTCTCAGGCGGGACTCGAACCCGCATCTCCTCGCATGCCGGGCTGGCGCTATTTCATTAACCCTTCGATTGGCAACCGGCCTTTAGAGAATGACAGCTTGCTATCACGCAGGTGGCATATCGTCCTCTAATGTGCACTCGGCCAACACTCGACTAGTGCGGTCGGTTTTGTTCTTAGTTAAAATTTTAGAACTCTATGTCTTTACAGTTAGTGTTCAAAGTATTTTTGACAAAATAAACTAGCGGTAAAAGTAAAGTTGTACACATCTTTTCTAAGTGAAATATAAAACCGTTGGTCAGTAAAGGCCACGGAGCCCACTAGTGAGCACCTAATACTCGAATGTGCTCGATCGATCGATTTTATAGAGGATTTTGAAGTGATTTTTATAGTTAAGTTAGTGTAAACTATGAACCAGTATGTAATTCAACTAATTAAACTTAATTATGTGATGTGTGACATGTTTTGGTTTCAAAATAGTACTAAAACCGTGGCTGTTCGAAATTTTTCGTAATTGTCATTGAAACTTGATATTTCCATCAATCTTGGTAAGTATTATGGTTAAATACATTTAATTAACTGTGTTCGTTATCAAGCTTTAATTTAAAGCATTAATCTATTCGCCAGGATTTGTGAATTCTTAGAGAAAAACATTTTTGTAAGAACCGGCACTCGGCCATCATTTTTTCATTTTTTCACCTACTACTTCAATCGGTTTTAAATAAAAAACTTGTATAGCCATAAATAAATATTTTTAGCCATAAATGAACCTTATTTAGTGTCCTATGTTGTTGTACAATTAGAATCAGAAAACTTTCAGTCACTAATTTTAAGCATATTTTTCTTTTTGAAAATGTGGTTAGAAACTGAGGTACTTTGGAAGTAACAATTAATAACTTATAGTAATTACATGATAAATTAATATTAAATGTAGGTAAAAGCTTGTAAATCTTGTGTAGATTACGTTGGTATTTAAATGAAATCCATGTTTCATACAAAAATTTGCAGAAATTAGCGGTTTTAGTTACCGCGGAATCAAACTTTTCTTTTTTTTTTTTCGTACCCTACTGTCTGCCACTTGATTGGACCTCTAATTTTGACAAGCGCCACAGGACAGGTTAAGCCAGTGTCTCGACACTGCGACTCAGCGTGAATTTTTCAAGCATATTCTTAACGCTGTAAGCTAGCCTTGCTTCATCAAATGTTAGGAGTTTGCACCCTCAACCTCAGGCTGCCATGGGTAGTCAGGGCAATGCTCGGTAGCCAGAGGAAGTGGGAGGCTGTGGCCACCTTCGCTGAGGAAATCATCTCAGCGAAGGAGGCCGCCGAGCGGGCCCGCGAAGACAATGCCTTTGTGGACCCGGTCAGACGCAGGCGAAGGGGGGTTAGGCGGAGGAGGTATGTAAATAAATAAATAGATAAAATGTTGTACTAAGTGGTAACTATTCTTATTGTGTTCAGGTATGTTTACCAACCGCTGGACAAGCTGTATATGCTGCTCATCACTACCAAGGCCAGCAATATCCTGGAAGACCTGGAGACTCTGCGCCTTTTTAGCAGAGTGGTGAGTGCCTCAAATATTTCCCATTTACTATTTACTTAAGATTGATGTCCAGTTGGATCAGTTGTAGTAAAACGCTGCTTCTGAGCCATGGGTTGCGGGTTCGATCCCCGCACAGTAAAAATATTTGTGTACATGAACATGTCTGTTTGTACAGGTCTGGGTGTTTTCTATGTATAAGTATAGTTCTTTTTCTAGTATGATAACCCAAGCTAGTAGCTAGTAGCTACTTAGTAGTAGCTTAATTTGCGCAAGCTAGTAGCTACTTAGTAGTAGCTTAATTTGCGACTAGATGCCTTTGTGTGGCCTAGTGTGGCATGTCTGAAAAATATTATATTATAATTATATTATATTGTGTTACCAAGTCATAATTTTAGGGGTTAAAGTATGAAATTGCCGTTTTGTATGGACGAAATCGAGAAAATCATTTTTCCATACTAACAATTTTTTTTTTTTTTTAAAAACGCATGAACCGTTTTCGATGCAATTAAAGGTGAAAGTTAGATGGTTATAAATTAGTGGTGGTGTTAATGGATGAAAAAAAAAAATTCGTTGAAAGTTAATGGTTGAATAAAAATATCGATATTTTTAATAGTTAAAAATATCAGTTGATATTTTTACCTGTACTTGAATATGGTTGAAAATATCAGTTGATATTATTATTCAGATATGTATATTATTTTGATATTTTTATACGTTGTTGAATATGGTTGAAAATATTTGTTATGTTTATGCAGATAATTTTTTTTAATATTTTCTGCTGGCGTCCCGTCAATCCTTGAGCCGCCGGGCCTTAATCGCACTGATGGGAAGCGCCCTGATGGACTGACGTTGATACCGTGGGAAAGGGGGCGAAGTCTGATATGGGATGCGACTTGTGTCAGCACTTTTGCTGCTACCCACATCGCACGTACGTCGCGTGTGGCTGGGGCGGCGGCCGAGCATCAGGCGGCGGCTAAGTGCCTCAAGTATGCCCCGCTGCAACATAATTATATTTTCATCCCCTTAGCTGTGGAGACGGCGGGTAGCTGGGGGTCAGAAACGTTGAAGTTTGTTGGGGAGTTGGGGCGTCGGCTTAGGCAAAAAACCGGTGACCCGCGCTCTGGGTTGTTCCTGGTGCAAAGGTTGTCCATTGCCATCCAGCGTGGTAACGCGGCTAGTGTCATGGGCACTTTTGCGGTAGGGACTGCTCGGGGCGGACACTTAACTTTAAGCAATTTTAATAATGTTGTGTAATCTTTTAACTGATTTTGATTGTATAATAAGTGTTTTTCTAATTAAATAAAATATTCAAAAATATTTTTCACAGTAGTTAAATATAGTATTACGCGTTTATTTTTATAGGTTTACTTAATGAACTTGAACATCAATTATCATCAATCATCGTCATCATCATCATGATCATCATCATCGTAATCACAATGATCATCATCATCATCATCACAATGTTCAACATCATCATCACATTTAACATCATCATCATCACAATTATCATCATCATGCTCATCATCATCATCATGATCACTATCATCATCACATGATCACTATCATCATCACATGATCACTATCATCATCATCATCATCATCACAATGATCATCATCATCATCACAATGTTCATCATCATCACAAATATCATTACCATCATCACAATGTTCATCATCATCATCATGATCACTATCATCATCACATGATCACTATCATCATCATAATCATCACAATTATCATCATCATCACTCGTTGTGATGATCATGATGATGATAGTGATCATGTGATGATGATAGTGATCATGATGATGATGATGAACATTATGATGATGATGATGATTCAATGAACTTGAACAATGCGTAGGAGCCTAAAGTTCAATACGCCGAGTAACATCATTCTTCCTTATGCTAATGGAATAGAGTTCTATTTTATTGCAACTGTAACTGTTTGTGTGACTCGCAAATTTTATCGCATTATTACACCTCGTCTCAATCACGCGCCACTCGTGTCCTAAATAATGCATTCAAATTTAGGCTCTAATCCGTTTACTTAATGCTCAAGTTAACATACTCAATAAAAGAATAAATTTATTAGAAAGATGGATATGATATTTTTATTCTTTGCGGACTAACGTTATAAATATTCACTAGGTAATTTTATCAATCGGTTAGATTTATCTATAGGAATAAAACTTTTAGTTACGTTTAATTATCAATGGCTCGAATGAATATTTTTATTCGATAAGGTTAACAATATTTATTGAATAAATGTGATATTTTTTTTTATTAGTTAAATTTATCTGATAATAGATATATTCACCATCTCTATTATAAAGCTACGCATTATAGTATTTAAATTTCTGAAAATCAAAGTACATAATACAAATATACTTAATTGAAGCAAGAAGGTCAGCTGACACATTGTAAGGGGTCTTTTCAACGACTTTCTTTGAAGTAATAGGCACTAGTATTGCATTTTTTTTTAATCAAAAGTTACTTTATATAGTTTTTGATACAAAACAAAAAGAATTACGCAATAATATGACTATACTTAAGAGCTATAAACAAAATAAAAAGTGGGAAAATAATCGGCAATTTCATACTTTAACCCCTATTATTACCTACTTGACAATAATGTGAGCTAAGCCTAGTACTCCTTTTTAGACACACAAGGCAGGAAGAATTACAAAAAGAGGACGGGCAGCAGTGGCTTCTCTCTGCATCATTAGCCAAACCAAAATGAACAACCCGCCTGCGTAGCGTGGCGATTATTTGATTATTTATCTTTAAGGAATTGTGCTTACCATTAAAGTTATTTTTGCAGTAATAAACCTTTATTACTTTATTACTGATTATGGCAAAAACCTCCTTTTGGAGAGTCTAGTGTTTAACTGTGAATAGATGGAGGCTGATGTAAGCTGATGATGATTTATTAATTGATTTGATATTTTCAGGTCCCCGATTTTTGCACTCAGCTGACTGAGACCGAGATTTTGAACCAAGCATTCAACCTGCTGTTTGCTTTCGATGAAATTGTGGCTCTGGGTTACCGCGAGAGTGTTAACTTAGCACAGGTAAATATGTAGCTAAAGGCCTGTCAAGCCTATTTTTCTATTCTCAGGAAGAGAATTTTCTTTTCCAATTTAAATGTTATAAGATGATTTGAGAAATACCATATAAGCCATAAACAAAAAAAAAAATTATTATAATCAGTATATCTGGTAAAGATGCGTGGTCATATAGCGCTGCACATCAAATCATTAATTATAATTTTTGTTGCAATATCGCACTTATTTCATTGTACATAAGATGTACCAGTGTAACTAGTGTAAAGCCTGATGGGTTGTAATTATTTTTTCGGTATTTTTTAATAACATATTGTTTTATCTTAATTTTAGGTTCGCTCATTTGTTGAGATGGATTCACACGAAGAAAAGATTTATCAAGCAGTCAGACAGGTATAAATACATAACAAATTTTGAAATATGAATATGAGTACAGATTTTTTATTATGAATTAAAAAAAAACTACTTTTGTTGGAAATCAACTTGCTTTTTGGAATTTTTTAAATAAAATAAGCCACTAAAATCACTAATGTACCAGACAAAGTCGTGGGCATAAAGCTTCATCATCCAACACGCTATATAATCTATTGAGTATTACCATAGACACAAGAACGTGAAGCCGCCAACCGTATGCGTGAGCGAGCCAAAGAGCTGCAGCGGGAAAGACTGGAAGCAGCCAAACGGGGACAGCCACCGCGTTCGCAGATGTCCTTTGGTAAGTATAAAATGTTCTTATGGCCTTCACTTCTTTTCTGTTTTTTTTTTTCTCTATTTTTATTTATTTTTTGTTTAGTTATGTGTAGGTGTGTGTTTCTTGTGAAGTTAAATTATTGTCTGTTCAATTTAAATATTTTTTTATTTAAATTCTAGGCTCCCGCAGAATATTAGCGTCGTGGAACGCCTTAAGCTGCCACGATATATGCTGAGCGGGAGTCCTTTTTGACACCTTTTTATTTATAATGTTTCTGTGTAATTGTTTATCAAAAGTGTGTCAAATAAATGTTTCTTTCTAAGTACGATGGGGGTCTCCGACGCCTAACCACTTTCAAACGAAAATAGCTTGCATTACTACACAAAAACAGACGTCACTTCAAAGAATAGACGACGAGAGCTGCAAGCGATTTTGCTCTTTAAGTCAGGCGACGAAGAAGACGATAGTACATTGTCGTCATTGAAGTAATATTTAAAACTAGATGCAAAAAGGTGTCCCATCTAAAATTGCACCCATTTGACATGATGCACTTTTAGTACAACCTATATCAATCGAATAGATTCTTCTACTTCGTCGGTAACACTCTTCTCAGAGTGGTCGTGGTCATCACTTCAGGTGTAGGTGGCAAGCTTCACAACACGCCGCCACTCTTCTCTGATTGCCGCCTTCCTTGTGCATTCATGTTGTGATGATGAGCCATTTACTACCGCTTTTATCTGGTCAGTCCATCTCATAGGCGATCTTCCTCGTGGCCTGGTATCGTCAACTTTTCCCTGGACCACAAGTCGCTCAATAGCCACCTCCCCTCGGCGGCATATGTGACCAAAAAAGGTGAGGATACGACACTGTACTTGCTTGCTACTGTAAACGCTGCTTGATGCAGAGTTCTCGAAGTATAGACTCGTTGGTACGGAAATCAGTCCACGATACTTAGAGCATTCTTCTCCAGCACCACATCTCTAAGGCGTCTATCTTCTTCTTCTCTACTTCCCTCAGGGTCCACGTTTCTGCGGCGTACAAGAATATGGGGAATACAAGTGCCCGAACTAGCCGGAGTTTTGTGGCTCTATATATGTTGCGATTCTTCATATTTTCCTCAACTTCAATAGATACAACATGACATATATGTTCATACTATTGCATGTCGACATAATTTGGCCGGTTTATAAATTTAACTCTGACATAATAATATAATCAACATTATACCTTAAAACGAGGACAATTTTGTGTCGTTTTTATATTGGACTGTGTATCGTGTTCTTATCTATACTAATATTATAAAGCTGAAGAGTTTGTTTGTTTGAACGCGTTAATCTCTGGAACTACTGGTTCGAATTGAAAAAAATATTTTTGTGTTGGATAGTCCATTTATCGAGGAAGGCTTTAGGCTATATAATGTCACGCTGCGACTAATAGGAGCGAAGCATCAGTGAAAATTGTTGCAAAAATAATTGTAATCATAATAACAGAAATTGATGCGGACGTAGTCGCGGGCAACAGCTAGTTATACATATATCGATGACTGTCTTTCAAATAAATCACATTTATAGTTAATATTTATGTGTAAAAATGCAACAAGAAAGTTTTAAAACGTATTTGATGCTGTTTACATTTATCAATCATCTTGTATGTTTGTCTATGCAGGCAGTACAGGGTTCGGTAGCTCGTCCATGTCGTCGCAAGCCGCCGAACCCATCGCCGAGAAGATTCCGACAACACCGGCCAGAGACACGTGAGTCCCAAGCTATTGTCTTAAACCAGCGTTTCCCATTTGCCGGGTCGCGACCCGGTACCGGGCCATCATAATAAAATACCGGGTCGCAACATACCCGCCTTGATACCTATCGATCGACGGATCGTTAAAAATCTTCTTCGTAATTTTCCGCGAACTTGGAAATTTCTTTAGAAAGTAAAAAATAAGCAGCAGCTCCATACTTCGCCATACTTCGCCACTCCATATTTTTACTGTATATTAAATGTATATTATTTTACCTAATGTAACCAGCTTGGGTTCAAAAGAATTAAGTGGGTAATAAAGGGGCAGTGTGAAAATTACCGGGCCATGGCAGAACAATGTTTGGGAAACACTATCTTAAACTATTAGGTATAATTTTTCTTTATCATCTTCTCTTTGAATTTAAAAAGCTGTTTCATCTTAACAACACTAATATTATATGAGAGTTAAATGCGTAAAGAACTATAGTATGGATTATCCGGAGTGTTTTTTTTGGAGTCTTGATTTGTTATTAAATTGATGTTATTCTTACCAACAGTTTTTCATGCAATACACAAGGTTAAATGTTAAATATAAAAAAGCTATAAATTTATCTCAATATTTGTTTAATGCATTAATGCTTAAGAAAAACTATCATGTTATTTGTGTGGGGTATTTTTATAAAAATTTAAACCGTAGTCCTCAGAATATAGCTTGATTAGAACGATAGTTCTACCGAAAGGAAGACGTAACTTTGTACCGACGTCATACAAGCGATACACATTTGCACACAGAAAACTATTGGTATCTAGCTTAAGGCTCTTTTTTTATACATATTAATCAAAATATATGGTTCAAAATTCCCGGTATATAAGTTTTTAATGATGATGTATATATTTTCAGGCGTCCCACCGGCCGGTCGGCCATGAAGCTGGGCTCCCGCGGCACCGACACCGACTCGTTCGTTTCCCGCCTCCGGTCCGAGGGCGAGGCCGTGCCCGCCGTCGCCTCCGCCGCCACCGCCACCGCCGCCGCGGATAGGCCGCCCGCGCCCGACCAGAAGAGGTAAAAACACACACGCATATGCATAAAACTTAACTTTACATGAATAGGTAACTTGTGACACTATTAAATAAATTTTTTTTTTAGACATGCCTCACTGGGCCACACTGAGCCATCTAGTCCCAAATTAAGGTACTATTAAGTACCCTGTCGTATGGGGTACTAGACAACCGATAAACTTACTTATATACTTTTTTTTTTTTTTTTTGTAAATACATACTTATAATACATAGAAAACACCCAGACCAGTACAAACAGACATGTTCATGCACACAAATATTTGTACTGTGCGGGGATCGAACCCGCGACCCATGGCTCAGAAGCAGCGTTAACTACTGCTGATCCAAATGGTCGTCTATTTTTTTTTTTATTATTTTATTATGTTTCAATGCCCCGTTTGTCTAGTGGTTTAAATAACGGGCCAAAATCTCGAATTATTATTCAGAGTCTCATTAATTTTGCCCCGCAAAAACTGACGAATTAAAATTTTAGCAAACGTTTACAGTATGTATACACACGCACACACAAGCACATATACAGGATGAAACTTTAAACGCCATCTAAATTTTAATACAACAATCTAAGAGAAAAAACAAATTACTTATTTTTTTTCTTTTGGTGTAGCCCAGTACAAAAATGTCAAGATAACGCACCAACAAAAGGTCTGCCAAAAATCTAAAATTTTGGATACGGCCTCTTCGCGACACTTTTTACACGATGCACACCTCATTCATACATTGCGATACTATTCAGAAGCTGTTGATTTTCCTTACATATCTTCACAGGCTTAGGGCCGTAAAAATTAAAAACAACGTTGCGAAAAATATTTTCGGGTGAAAACCTGACCTAAATGTTTTACTTTATAAATGAGCTCTAAATACGATACTAAACGAATATAAAAAAATTTGACGGTGATGTAAAAGTCATTCTGTATACATACATACATACATACAAGCACATACGCAGATTACGATTTGTTTGTAAGTCAACGCTCGTCGTCGCTTTGACCTAACCAATTTGTGTGAAATTCTGACGCACAAAGCGATCGGTCGTTGTAAGAGTCGTAATAAACGAAGTATTTTCATAGTGGTTCATATGAAAACCTAACAAAAGAATAGATTTACGTCGCTAAAAACGGATGGTTGTTATATGCAAAGTCGTACTAATCGGACTACACTGTAATAGAACGATGCCAAAACTAGACGTTCATGCAATATTCTGAAAATATTTTTTTTTAATACAGTTGTTCAAAAAGTGGCGTATTGCAGGGACGTATAGCGTTCGGGATGTGGGCTATTACATACTCGAGCTTTTTCTTTACCTTTTCCGAACTCGTGCGTTTCTTTCCCAACTGTCAAAATAATGTCTACTAAAAAGAAAATCCAAACACGAAGTTTTTACAAAAAAAAAATTCATAGAAGTTTTTATGATTCATGCAAATATTTCTAAAAAGAAGCTACTTATTTGTTTCAATATCAGATTTAATGATTTGATTCAATGAGTTAGGTTAGGTTTTATTTCATTTTATCTCATTGAATTTCATTTTCATTTCATATCAATAAAAAAATTCTACCGAAGACTTGGCTGTATGGGCATAGTTCCCTTTGCCTACCCAGAATGGGTGAAGAAAACAAAAAAAAACTCTGCTTATAGTCTTTTACAGTATTTTATTAAATTGCTTCATTATTTCGCAACTGTATTAAAAATAGTTGTTCAGTACACGTGCGGAACCGTCATTGCAACTTGTTTCGACTGTCAACCCTCACCTTCGGCTGCGCCTCGGCTGCGACATTTGTCGGAACTCTTTGCAATGACAGGACAGGCTTTCCGCACTCGTAATGAAATATACTATTTCGTAATAATTTTATTGAATGTGTTTCAGTGTCCATTTGCGTTTCGAAGAGCGTCTCAACTTAGTCGCCGGCCGCGACGGAGACATACAAAACTTCGAGCTTTCAGGTAGAGACTTTACTCAAAAATCTTTACTTAGGTACCAGTATAAAAAAAAAAATTGAATAAACTTTTTTTTATCACCTTCACAGAATATATAATTTCATATACAAGACTTAACGAATCCAGCTAACGAATTGTAGGATGTTATTATAATCGATAATTATAAAAGAAATTAAATAAATAATGTACCTTATTCTGAGACATCTTATTCTATTGACATACTTATGATGTGTCAAAACGCTATTCTGACATCTAACTAGCAATTGAAAAAAAAAACTCATCACGGGTCCTGCTGGTCGGCATAACAATCGTTTAGTAGTACACTGTTTTCCCCTAACGACACGTAAACGATTACCAAGTACTTCAATATTGACCCCATTTTTTCAGGGCTCAAACAATATTAAAGAAGGGTGTATTCGAATTTGTTTTTGTATCGTGTCAATTAACCGATTATAAAAGCCAGTCTCTACTCCAATATAAAATCAATGATTCTTTATTATTCAGGTTTGCTAACGCTGCGCATTACCGACGAAAACTACGGTAGGATACGACTTCATGTCGATAATAAAGATACGAGATCACTACAGCTGCAGGTATGATAATTATTCTTATGTAAAGGAAGATCATTTATTACAGTTTTCATTACAAAACATAAAAAACAATAGAAGTAGCATCCACTCCTATTTGTATGAAAACCAGTGTAACCAAACTAACACATTTGTGATTATATCACATTATCACGCACACCAAGAACGTCTTGTAGCGATTGGTTACCTTTCACTGTCAGATAGTTCTGTTACCCGACACAAGATGCCTCTTATTCACTATCAAATAGTTCCGCTACGCGACGATAGATGCTACTTGAAAACCATTGATAACTAGGGGTGGGATATTTACGATAATCGTTACAAGAAGTGTCGACATTTTTGAAGAACATAAGAGAGACGGCGTTATGTTTACTCTCTTATCTTCTTAATTATTACATTTTAAGTAACATATTTTAAAGAATATAAAATTTATTAATGACTTCCTTCCTCTAGGCTATAAATAAAAAAAAAGTACTTAAAAGCAAAGTTCACTATGAGAGATGATAAACGCATGTTTAAGAAAAATCTGTATTTATTTGTGCTGGTTTTTCCGGGATACCCATTTTACTTACAAATTGCCTCAATCCATTTTTCTTTTATGTTTGGATCTTTACGGAACCTCAAATAAGTATTATCAAGTAATAAAACAAATACGTATATTAACTTATTTAAACAAGTTATTATTGTATACGAAAAACAAAAGAAAAAGACTACAAAACAAGAAAAAAAATAATAATTATAAGTTACATAAAAACAAGCAATCTTTCAATATTTTTTATAAGTTGTATATATCACTCTTTAACTATAAATTAAAATATAATATTATTTTACAAAGAATAGAGTAATAAAAATAAAAATATAAATATTTACACAACAAAGCCTATACTACTTTATTTGATATTTTAGCAACTTAATTGCACTTATAATATCAGTATATAAACTTGAAAAATTTTGTCTCAGGCGGGACTTGAACCCGCATCTCCTCGCATGCATGCATGCGAGGAGATGCGGGTTCGAGTCCCGCCTGAGACAAAATTTTTTAAAGCCTATACTAGTTGTATATTAATTATAAGTGTCGATAACTAACTTATCGATATTTTACCACATCCCTAAATGAGTAGCGTTTCGAAACATTACAAAAATAAGTAATTACCAAAATATAGTTTCGACCTTATCCCATGAGCAGTGGAATGGTTTTAGGTTGTACTTTTTTTGGACTGTTATTATCCGCAAAATTTGTAATTTCTCGTTTGGATAAATTATTTTTAGTGCATGTGTTTTTGCACTATTATACTGTGCAGGTCGGCATATTTCAATTTTTTTGTCTGAATAGCATAACGTCTAACACGTTTTATTTCGGGCTGGGTCGAAAAATCGAACGGGTCTTCGCGGGCCTGGGGTTGAGCAGCGTTGTTTTTAAACTTAATCTAGGTAGCGGTCGCCGTCCAAGACTCGTTTACAAATCAACACTCTCAAGTATATACTTGTGTAATTGAGACTTAAAGCCTTTAATGGAATTTATATTTTTAGTATAAGATGGTAGTTTATTAAAAAAGCGTGCTCACTCAAAGGTGATACTTTTTTTACCTAAAATAGTTGGAGTCTTTGGTAGTACGAGCAAGCTAGGTCGACGAAGACTGCGTTTGGAGATTTGAGCTTTTTTGGTGAAAGACAAGTTAGTTTGAATGGTTTCACCCATGAACTTCCTAATCAAAATGCAAGTGCTATATAAATAAAGTTGTCGAATGTTCATTATTTAGTGTCACTGAAAATTTTGCGAGTTGGTTGTAAGTGTAGGTAGCAGAAAAGTACTTTTATGGCTTTATTTTGAGCTCTTTGTAGTTCTTGTAACCTTGTTTTGGTGGCACTGCCCCATATTTCTATAAGATATAATAAATGTGATTTGACTCTGGAATTGTAGATATTGAAACGTATTTTCCTAGGTAAACATTGTTTTATGCTACGGAGTGAACTTGTAAGGGATGTTAATTTGTTCTTTATATAATCTATATGTTTGTTCCATGTAAGGCAATTATCCATTCTTAGACCAAGATACTTTTCGCAAGATTTTTGTTCTAGTGGAATAGAATCAATTGTTAAAGGGGCGTGCAATGGAATGACTTAATTTTTTTCGGACAGGATTCGGACAGGATAAGCGATCCGTACTTTATATTTTACTTTCATTTAGTTAATATTCCTTATTGAACACAATAAAAATAACCGTAATTATAACCGTAATTGCCGCGTATAGTTAGTTTACAATTCTGCGAAAAAAGTCAGTATTGCAAAACTCAACTCAAAACTGTCTGTTTTAATTGACAGTGACAGGTGACACTAACATTGACGTTTTCTCTGGTCATTAAGTTTATTTTATTTATTATTCAACTGTGCCATTGCCTTATCTCGCTAGGTATCCCTGCATCCAACATCATTCCGACACATGTTTAACTATTTCCCGAAGTAAGGCTGATAAAAACTAATTAATAATACGGGCAGTATTCATTATTAAAAAGTAAATAGTAATTTACCTTCCCGAAGATTTGATCCGATTGCTCAAATCATGTTGCCTCGACTATGATATTCCGTAAAGTGAATAGTTTTAAGTGTAAAAAATTCAATTAGAGAGTTTAAAATCTAATGATACTCGTACGTCGAGTATACCTCAAACCGTTTTGTTTTTCAGACCCATCCTAACGTCGATAAAGAAGCTTTCCGTTCGCAAGGTATCATCGGGCTCAAACAGAGCCAGAGGCCTTTCCCTATGCAGAGCGACGTGGGGGTGCTTAAGTGGAGGCTCACAGGGTCTGGAGATGATAAACTTGCCCCGCTGTCAGGTACGTTATTGATGTTAGATGAAACGAAACTTCTGAGTAGAATACATATTTTAGCGGTAAATAATGTCATGGATTAATATAGACTTGTTGCCTCATTGGTCGACTGGTTCAAACCCACGTATTTGTATGCTCAGGATCCGTCCCAGACACAATTTAATTGAATTCAATTTTGCCTTGCAGTCGGATAATTATTGGATGTTATTTTACGTAAACTTGCGTGTTTATTTAAAATACAAAAATCTATACTTATATTATAAAGCTGAAGAGTTTGTTTGTTTGTTTGTATGTTTGTTTGAACGCGCTAATCTCAGGAAGTACTGGTTCGAATTGAAAAATTATTTTGGTGTTGGATAGTTCATTTATCGAGGAAGGCTTTTAGGCTTTATAACATCACGCTGCGACCAATAGGAGCGAAGCATCAGTGAAAAATGTTGCAAAAATAATCGCGATCATAACAGAATGACGCGTACGAAGTCACGGGCAACAGCTAGTATTAAATATCGCTTTTGTACCTAGTATTTTATCTTTTTATTATTATATACGTCCAATACAGTTAGTTGTTCTATGCTCTTATATAAGTAAAGTAAAGTAACGGCTTATAATCATCCCACTGCAAAACAAAAGCCTCCATCATTGAATTCAAGTTAGGTAGGTGACCCAAATAAAGCCTATGTCCTAATAAGGCCTACATTTTATATTTCCCGCCACACGATTTCAAATGGCCGCTAATATTTTTAGAAGTGTGCGTGTACATTAACTAACGCCCACGATCATAGCAAGTGGCACGTACAGCGAGCGTGTTGGAACCTGCAGTCGAAAACAACCACAACGCGGAGCGCACGCTTGTTTTTATAAAATTGTGGCAGTGTAAACAGGAAGTATTTTTGTTTTAATTTGTACACGGTGTGTTGTGTTTTGTCTATAGGACAATAATACGTGTAGCTATCTCCCCACATAATTGAAAAAGCTGTAATATCGGTGTATTTCATATAATTGATGTTTTGTTAACCCATGGGCGATGCCGTAATAAAGCCTACAAAAAAAATGTATAGGCCTTATAACGGCACAAGTACAGGCCTTATTAAGGCAATGTTTATAGTCAGTTAGAAAAGTATCACAGTAAAATAGTAAACCCTTGTTTTTAGTAACATCATAGAAAACGAATCACCAGCTTCTACTACAAGGCATAAAGGGCTTTATGGAGTTTATAACTGTTGGAAAACGCTGTAAAAAGTTGAAAGTACATAGCCAGAAATAATATTCTGATTCCATTCCCTACGCAACCAAAACCAAAGATGCCGTTGCCAAGGGTGGACCACTAGTAGGTAGATCTCAACACCCCAAAGAGGTAACAAAGGATCTGTTTGGTGACAATACGAATTCCACATTACAGATTACTGTACCATCGTCAAGAGTTGAAGATGTTAATGGTACTTCATCCATGATAAGGATTAAGACAAAGACACCAAAATCAGTGTTATTTACTGGCTGTACATCTGGACAACCTGCAGTTACTGAACTGCAAAAGTAAACCTCAGTAAAGACTGCTTCTTTGACAGAAGATAAGTTAGCGGGATTTAAACCAAAACTTCAGGATAGTGAACCTTCTTGGTACTGTCCTATAAAGAAGATCAAGTTGATGATATGCTAGTTATCTTACTTGTGACGTTTGATATGATGAGGTGTGTGTTAGACTCACACCCTCTGATGAAAAAAATACAGTTCAGGAGATTATTTAAAAACAAATAATATTTATAAAATTGTGATTGATATGGTACTTATATGTGACGACAAACTCGTTAAATCTTATCTAAAATGACCAAACGTAATTAATAAGATATCATTACATTTTAAAAAGAATAGACCACGTTTTGTATTCATTAAGAAGTTGATTGCTTACTTATTTTTAGTAAGGCTTTATTAAGACACGGGGTTCCCAATAAGGCCAAAGTGTCATTTTGGTTACTTCTCTTCACAAAAGTGTGATTTTTGTTTCTAAACCAATTTTGTTGTATTTATTACAAAGTTTAATAAATAAATAAAAGTATTTCAAATTATCAGTGCCTTGTTATTATAAACCCGCTAGCTACGTAATAAAAAAAATAAGGTAGGCCTTATTTGGGTCACCTACCTTTACCACAGCAATGTAAAAATGTATTAAAGTAATAACATTTCTGCAGTGAACTGCTGGCCGTCAGAGGGCGCTAACGGCGGTTGCGACGTGAACATCGAGTACGAGCTTGAGCAAGATCACCTGTCTCTCTCTGACGTGAACATCAACATTCCGTTGCCGTAAGTCATCTATAATAATATTATAAAGCTGAAGAGTTTGTTTGTTTGAACGCACTAATCTCAGGAAGTACTGGTTCGAATTGAAAAAAATATTTTTGAGTTTGATAGTCCATTTATCGAGGAAGGCTTTAGGCTATACAACATCACGCTGCGACTAATAGGAGCGAACCATCAGTGAAAAATGTTGCAAAAATTATCGTGATTATAATAACAGAAAAAGACGTGGACAAATTCGAAAGCGAGAGCTAGTCAATCATATTTTCAAAGAATAATCTCCTGTGCATCAGGTCCGGTAACATATCGCTAGTGGTGCACCAGTGGGAAGGCAGCTATACACAGAAGGGCCGCACGCTCGTCTGGTCCGTGCCCATCATCAACGCGCAGCAGAAGACTGGAAGTCTGGAGTTCACGTGAGTTCAGATTTGAGATGAAATCTCCTTTAAATACAGAGAATCACAGTCTATATAAAATAAAACAAAATAAAATTAAAACGGATAAAATTCGGAACTCTTCTTGCGACTGGAGATCGAACCCAAGACCCCAAGACCTTGCTCGGTACAATGTACCGTTGTAACGCCCCGTTGGTCCAGTTGTTAACCACTGGACGAACGGTGGGGGCGTAACCTTGTAACCACGAGGAATAAGTAGTAAAAATTTGTTGTTTAAAATTGTAATTTAAATCATTTTCAATTTACAGCGTCACCCCAGCCATACCCAACGATTTCTTCCCCCTAATGTATTTGTACAAATATTTGTGTGCATGAACATGTCTGTTTGTACTGTTCTGGGTGTTTTCTATGTATTATAAGTATGTATTTACAAAAAAAAAGTATATAAGTAAGTTTATCGGTTGTCTAGTACCCCATACGACAGGGTACTTAATAGTACCTTAATTTGGGACTAGATGGCTCAGTGTGGCCCAGTGAGGCATGTCTAAAAAAAAAAAAATATTTATTTGTTATATTTGTATTTTTTTATATTCGTTTGTTTTTCGATCACTTTAGCTCGACAATATTTTGCTTAAAATTACTGTATTATTGCCTCAATCGTGTTTCATGGGTAACGTGAGTGTTATCGACAGTCAATCTCTACCTCAGTGTAAACACGAAAAGAAAGCCAATTGAAATATTGTTATGTCACATTATCTTCAATTTTTCTAGCGTCACCCCAGCCATACCAAACGATTTCTTCCCGCTAACCGTGACTTGGACGTCGGACACGTCTCTATGCCTCCTCGCCGCGACGGGCGTGTCGCAGGCCGAGGGCGGGGCCCCCGTGGACTTCTCGCACGAGGTGGCGCTCCACGCGGACAAGTACGAGATCGTCTAGGCCTCCGCCCCGTTTGAATAGTTGAAGTCGATGGTGGATATCGATAAGTGTGTTGACAGTGTCGATTTTTGTAGTATTGATGTGATAAAAATTACTAGATGCTTAACCCCTCGATTGTATGTTATTCCAGACTAGCGTTGAAAATTCCGAAAGAAACAATTTTTTTTTTCGGTGGAAGAAACGTTTGTTCGTTTTTTACCGTTTTATTGGTTTAAAAACCTTAGGAAAAAAACCAGTTTTATTTATAGTTTCGAAAATTAAAAAAAAAAGATTGAAAAAAAAACATATTTAGTACCAATTTTTAAAACAATGATGCGCTGTGTCCGGAGTCTTCGCAGTGTTGTAATTCTATCTTGCTCACTAATCAGATACAAACTCATTTTTCCGTTTCTTTCATATTTTTCCGTTTTATTAATAAAAACATGAAATATATCATTCTTATTTTTCTCGAAACTATCTAAAAAAACTTGTATAACAACGACGAAATTTGAAAAAAAAAACCGGAAAATTTCCCGCTTTTTTCAACGCTATTCCAGACACACTCAAAATCAATTGTTGTCTCGACCGTCGGCGGTCTTATGATCCTGTAGGAGATAAACAGCATCGAAAAAGTGTCCTAACTAAATGTGCACCCGTTTGGTATTGGACTTATACTAAAAGTGCATAGTATAACCTAAATACAAAGCGCCTCCAGGGACCTATTTGCAGAAATAAACTGATAAATCGATCGAATAGATACAACCAGAGGCGGCGTAAGGCGTGGGCGCTGTGGGCCACCGCCCACGGCCTCGCGGTGCACGGGGCCTCGCGCCTTACAGTTATGATAAATTTGGAAAACTATGGAAAGCTCAAAGTACATAATAAATACATTATAATTAGTTATAAACTTAATGATATTTCACTCTTTGGCTTAAATAAATAAATAAATAAATAAATGTGGACAACATCACATACATTGTTCTGATCCCAATTTGAATAACTATTTAAAGCATTCGTATTTTGGAAACCAGAAACAACGAAGGTACCACAAACACCCAGACCCGAGAAAATGTAGAAAAACTCATTTTTTCTACATTGTCGAACCCGGGACCTCGGAGCAGGCGACACCTTGAAAACCGGTGTGTACGCCACACCGCCACGGAGGTCGTCAAAAAATCGTCGTTAAATGTGAATGAAATACTAGATATTTCTGATAAACTATGTCATAAAATTAATTAAACCATCAGAGGGTCTCGCAAAGTGCTTGCCCACATTATCAGAGGCCCTCGCGAAATGTGCCTCGCCCACATTAAGTTTAGGCCTTGCGCCGCCACTGGATACAACATTTATTTATTTATTTATTTTATACATACATATATGAACATGACATAAATATCCATAAGAGGAAAGACGCTGCTTCCCGTTTCCTTCTTACGACACCCATGGAAAAATTACCTATAAAATATAGCGATGTATACTTATAATTACTAAATTATTATTCGCTATCGATACACTATCGATACTGTCAATCGACAACACTATAATCGATGCCGTCGAATAGACTCTGGTTTATAAATAATATATATATAAATCTATTTTATACTAACTTGATACTTAAGTGTATCTTATTAAAAAATATTTAGGACAGTCAAAGAAAAAAAAAACATAAAGAATATTTATATGTAAAATAATTTAAAGAAAAACAGTGTAAATCATAAGACATTCCTCCATGGCAAAGGTATTGAAATGTATAGTTCACGAATGTATTTAACTGTGAATAAATTATAATATGATATAAAATAAAAATGTCTTTTATTTATCTTACTTCCTATTGATTTTAAAAATGCGAAATTTTATGGATATTTGTTACTCAATCAGTAAGTTATAAAAACAAACGTATATCGGTTTTGAAAATAAATAATAACTCTCCTCTCCCTCACGTGATTTAATGCTGAAGCCATCTATACTAATATTATAAAGCTGAAGAGTTTGTTTGTTTGAACGCGCTTATCCTAGGAAGTACTGGTTGATAGTTCATGTATAGAGGAAGGCTAATACCATCACACTGCGACCAATAGGAGCGAAGCATCAGTGACAAATGTTGCATAAATAATCGCGGTCATAATAACAGAAATAGACGCGGACGAAATCGCGGGCAACAGCTAGTTAGGAGATTAATGTCGCGCAACTTGTCGCTCATTCGAATGAGTAAAGCCACTATCAACTAATGGGGACATCGACAAGGTATCGAGCGACGTAGGGCGATGATATTATGTCGGTCTACAAGTGTAGTGAGTACGCGGCTAAATGGACATCCCGTAATGGCGCGTGTCGTGAAATGCTGCATTAAGACAAAATTCCGTCTTTTGTAGTTTGTCTCGATATTAAACTTATAAAAGTTATTAGAAATCAGATTGTCCTGGGCCGTTTATCGTAATACCGTCCCAGTCACGAGATTGTAAGACAATGAACCAATAATAAGGCAGACTGTTCATTTGTAATTATCGTTGAAATCGGCATTTGAATTGAATACTTATGCAATATATATTTATCATTTATGAGTTAATTAATACTTAGTAAAGTAAATAAATGTCACTTGAAAAAGGTATTCATGCTCAAAAAACTCAAACTGTTTATAAAGAGTGATTAATCTTCTAAAAAGTTTAATAATCTCAAAATATGTAAGAAGATTGATATAATTGACGTGTACACTTCATAAGCCGCTATGACGTATAGCTCTTCACTCATCACAACTGTTTTACCGCCAAGGATTGACTGGAGTACAACTATTAAAACCTGAAAATAAAAAAATCTTTAACATTGCTAAGAGTCAGTTGGTTAAGGATACAACTTTGCATGTTCTCAGGGTTTCGTGCTTCAAAATGAAAATGATGGAACCCTTACAGGATCACATTGTCCGTCCGTTTGTTGCAATAAAATTATAGTATAAAATGTATAGACAGCACGTCAACCTACCACAAAACGTCAAACTTTCTCAATTGATATTGATCTCTACCTGTTGGACTTAAAGTTGAAAATCAATTCAATGACCTTTAACTTTTTGGGTAGGTTGACCTGACCTACTGTTGTCTGTACCTTAAAAATTTGAAAAAAATAAAACTTCTAGCTTTCTAGGTAAAGGTAGAAAATATTATGGTGTGCGTCAAGATCGCAAGTGTAAAATTAAAATAACACTGCCAAGATGTTATATTAGGGGTTAAAGTATGAAATTGCCGTTTTGTATGGACGAAATCGAGAAAAGTATTTTTTCCATACTAACAATTTTGAAGTGAAAACTTCTTTAGCGGCGCTGAGCACTTTTTGTTGGATGGGTAAAAACTTCCAAACTCGCGTCAGGGTCACGTGATGCTGATCGAAAAACGTAAGATCGAGGGGAAGGGAGAGGAACTAGTATCTCCCACTCTTTCTACCGTGCCTGAGTGTGCTGTTTTCTATTATTTTTGAAGTGAAACTTCTTTATCGGCGTTGGAAAAAATTTACCGTCACGTTTTGCGTCAAATTTTCGTCACTTTTTTCGGTTACTCGCCATCTTTTTCTTGCCCCTACCACGGTTGGTTCAGACGATAGCAAAAAGGTAAAGTGAAATAATATTTAACCAATTTAACCAATTTAACCAACTTAACCAACTTAACCAACTTAACCAATTTAACCAATTTAACCAATTTAACCAACTTAACCAACTTAACCAACTTAACCAACTTAACCAACTTAACCAACTTAACCAACTTAACCAACTTAACCAATTTAACCAATTTAACCAATTTAACCAATTTCTGGAAAGTTGCATGTAGATAATTTTTCGAAAAATAAGGCCATAAAGAAGTTTCACTTCTTACGTGTGTACACTAGTACACGCACAACTTTTTTTTTAGTTTTTTTAAAAACGCCTGAACCGTTTTCGATGCAATTAAAGGTGAAAGTTAGATGATTATAAAGCTACGCATTATAGTATTTAAATTTCTGATAGTAAAAGTATATAATACAAATATACTTAATCATGGTCGTAGCCAGCTATGGGCTCAGGGTGGGGCAGCAGTCTAAAATATGACTAGCAAAATATTCCCGCGGTTATTTTTTTTCATACAAAAGGGTTACTCCCCATAGCACCTTGTATCTCATCATCATCATCATCATCATCAGCCTATCGCAGTCCACTGCTGGACATAGGCCTCTCAAGTTGCACGCCACTTAGGTCGATCCTCGGCTTTCCGCATCCAGCTCCTGCCAGCCATCTTGCGCAAATCATCACTCCACCTAGCCTGAGGGCGTCCTACAGTACATTTGCCGAGACGCGGTCTCCACTCAAGAACTCGTTTACCCCAGCGGTTGTCGGTTCTGCGGCTAATATGGCCAGCCCACTGCCACTTCAGCTTGCTAATCCGGTGGGCTATGTCGGTAACTTTAGTTCTCTGCCGGATCACCTCATTTCTGATTTTATCCCTAAGAGAAACTCTTTCCATAGCCCGCTGAGCGACTTTGAACTTGTGGACTAGCCGTACCGTCACTGTCCACATTTCGGCTCCGTATGTCATGACGGGTAGGACGCGCTGATTGAAGACTTTCGTCTTGAGGCATTGTGTGATCGACGATGAGAAGACACGACGTAGTTTCCCAAATGCTGCCCAACCCAACTGAATTCTTCTGTTCGCCTCATCCTAAAAGTTGTTTCTACCTAACTGCAATGTCTGCTCAAGGTACACATACGAACATTTAGAACAACTTCGACCGCAATCGGTTGCGGTAGCACATGTTCATTAAACATAACCTTGGTTTTATCCAGGTTCATCCGCAAGCCGATGCGTACAGAAGAGTCAGCCAGGTCATTCAGCATCTGTTGTAGGTCCTGCAGCGTTGCTGCCATAATGACGATGTCATTTGCAAATCGCAAGTGAGAGATGTATTCGCCATAGATGTTGATGCCTCGTCCTTTCCAGTGAAGCGTCTTGAACATATTCTCCATTACATTTGTGACCAATTTCGGGGAAATGACGTCCCCTTATCTCACTCCTCGATGCAACGATATAGGTTTTGTTTGCTGATTCTGTACTTGGACGGACATGGTGGCGGCTTCGTAGAGACATCTCATCACTTGGACGTACCGCTAATCTACTTGGCAACGCTGCAGGGACTTCAAAACGGACGAAATCTCGATCGAGTCGAAGGCTTTCTCATAGTTCACGAATGCTAGACTCTTCTTGGGGTGATTATACTCTTCGGTCTTCTGTATAATCTGCCGCACTGTGTGGATGTGGTCTATGGTGCCGTATCCACTCCGAAATCCAGCCTGTTCTGGTGGTTGGGATTCGTCAAATCTTCGCGCAAGGCAGTTCGTGATGACTCTTGAAAACAGCTTATAGACGTGGCTTAGTAGGGAAATGGGTCGATAGCTCTTCAGCAGGGTCTTATCTCCCTTTTTGAAGAACAGGACGACCACACTCTCCACGCCTCCGGAGTTCTTCCTTCAAATAGGACAGCGTTAAAAATCTTTTAAGGCTCCCTCAGTACGGGTTTACCCCCAGCCTTCAGCAACTCTGTTGTAACGCCATCCTCTCCAGGGGCCTTTCCATTTTCCAGCTGTTAAAGAACCTTCACGATTTCGTAAATGCTGACGTCTGGCAGGTCTTCAGTGTAGTGGTTCTAGGGTCCTCATTTTGGGGATCAGGTCGAGGTCGTGTTTGTTAGTCAGTTGTTATCCGAAAAAATCTTTTCCAATGTGCGAGTCTGTCTGCGTAGGGGAATCAACGATCGTTTCCAAAACTATCTACCGGAGAATTTGCACCGTGCGTCAGTCTTCTCGCAATTCGTGGCATTGTAAAATCAACTTTTAGAGCTTACTATTACTTGAGCTTCAGCTATGAAACTGCCGCTGTGATCGTCCACATTTTCACAATGTTTTTAAAATAGAATAGTAAACAAGCAAACAATGCGAATCGTGCCGCGATAGAAGAAGCAAGAAGCTCTGCGCTGCACGGATGCGGACGGGGGCGCGGCGGGTGGCGGGTCGCTTTCCTTCTTAACTCAACCACTCACTCATACACAAACGAAAAACAAAAAGATTTTGAAAGAGGAAAAGTTTTTGTTTTTATCGCTTTTTTTGTGTCGGAAGTATGAAATTTCTTACGAATATTAAGTGTTGTAGTTAGTACCTAGATAGGTTTTTAGGTTTAATTATGTCCCTTACAGGAGTTACAGGTCAGATCCAGGGTGGGGCAAGCGCCCCACCCTGCCCCACCGTGGCTACGCCCATGACTTAATTGAAGCAAGAAGGTCAGCTGACACATTTAAGGGGTCTTTTCAACAACTTCCTTTGAAGTAATAGGCACTAGTATTGCATTTTTTTTTAGTCAAAAAATACTTTATTTAGTTTTTGATACAATACAAAAAGAATTACGCAATAATACGACTATACTTAAGAGCCATAAACAAAATAAAAAGTGGGAAAATAATCGGCAATTTCATACTTTAACCCCTATTATAATGGTTAAGTACATAACGTGGGCTACGTTTTTCAGGCGGTTGAAAATGCACAGTGTATATTCGGATATACCTGCCTCTTTCACTTAGTACACACAAAACAAACAACAACTTACAACACTTTGAACCAGCGTGCCTATAACCGTCAGCGCTATCGACAAAGGTTTGAACTGTGTGTCCATGATGGCCATGCCAGCGTAGATGATTATAGACACAATGCCCACGGATAAAGCCGCCACCATTATGTAATTCCACCATTTTGTGAAATCCCACTGAAACAATAAGTCAATTAATAAAATTGGCCAAGTGCGAGTCGGACTCGCGCTACATTAACTAAATTAGTGCCTACCTGTTACCATTTATTGATATCGAGCAAAAATAGGCAAAAAATGGCGTCTATTGTATGGGAGCCCCCCTTAAATCTAAATTTTATTATTAAAGTTTATATACAAATGAGTGTTTTTTTTTCATTATTTCAAGTGCCTACCTGTTGCCATTATTAATATCGAGCAAAAAAGGGCAAAAAATCGCGTTTGTGGTATGGGAGGCCCCCTTAAATATTTATTTTATTTTGTTTTTATTATTTGTTGTTATTGCGGTAAAAGAAATACATAATTTGTGAAAATTTCAACTGTCTAGCTATGGCGGCTTTTGAGATACAGCCTGGTGACAGGCAGACGGACAGACGGACAGACAGCGAAGTCTTAGTAATAGGGTTCGGTTTGTACCCTTTGGGTACGGAACCCTAAAAACTATCATCCATTTGCAAACTGTACCTGTGTCCTCCCATGACTAATAACAATATACTTATTGGGGAACTTTGAAAAAAATATCTATTCCATTCTAATTACAAAAACTAATACTAGTGATATTTGTTTTTATTATCGTTATTAATTTTCTATTCCGGACGAATAACCATGAGTACCAAAATACGATACTGAAATTTTTAAATTTGGCATTCGTTCGGAATAGTAGGTAAATTAATTACTACAAAAACAAGTCCCAATGGTATTACTTTTTGGTATTATAAAGAAAAAATTCTGAGTACCTACAAAAATGTTAATTTAAACAATACAGAGTGAGTTTGAAATCATTGCATTTTCGTCAGGTTAGAATTTTTTTATTACCGCAATGGTACTTACAGATGAACATGCAATCAAAATAATGACGAATACAACGCAGCACGTGGCTGCAAGTGCAAATAAAACCAGTGTCGTTTGAGTTATTGCCGTACAGAACGCTGTGATACCAGACATAAATATGAGCTGAAAAAATATAAGTAGGTAGGTACTTATTATAAAATCAATTACTAGGTTACTTATAATTAAAAAAAAATACATCGTGCAGAAACCATTTCAGCCTCAAGCAAATAGCAAATATTTTATTTATAAGATAGTAATTATATGAACTAACTGCAGTAAGCATTTTATACAGGATGGCATAGCTGCTTTACAGGTAGTTAAGTACCAATAATAATAATAACAATAAAATATGAGTAATAGCTAAATTCATGAAAATGATCTCCTCCCCTCTCCAAATTGCCGTGCCCTACAGGGCCCATTATGTTATTCATTATTGTGTTACATTATGGAAGCAATAAATAATTAAGTATTGAGTATTGAGTATCTTCCATTGAAAATAAAATTGTGATAATTCGAAATAAAAAGATTGTTAGCTTTCACTAGACGTTTGGTTACATTCAGGCAATGATATTTCAGGTAATAGAATCATATTTTCCGCGATTCCTACACCTAATTAATTTACTGGTTATTTGTATAAAACCGACTTCAAAAGTCGCTGCCAGTCGGTTCCGTCGAAGCCAGGGTGATGTGAATGAGCTTTTTTAAGGTCAGTTGAAAAAGTATTTAATGTCATCACATCACATCACCAGTCTACAGTTCGTGATACTAGCGTAGCAGTATAACTAACACAACTTCATCGCCACTAAAAAGAAGAAGATCAGTCTACTGCTTGAAACAGGCCTCTCCATTTGCTATAATCGCCACGTTTGATTGATAGCAGTTTTTAGCTTTTTCCACGGGTTGATAGCAGTTTGGCCAATCGTGTAGATGTCGCAGCCAGCTAGCTTAATCAGGAATTTATTTTACAGCCTAGGGTGTTAAACAATTGCCAGAATCCAATTAAATAGCTAGTAATATTAGGGGTTAAAGTATGAAATTGCCGATTATTTTCCCACTTTTTATTTTGTTTATAGCTCTTAAGTGTAGTCATATTATTGCGTAATTTTTTTTGTATTGTATCAAAAACTAAATAAAGTAACTTTTGACTAAAAAAAAATGCAATTCTAGTGCCTATTACTTCATAGGAAGTCGTTGAAAAGACCCCTTACAATGTGTCAGCTGTCCTTCTTGCTTCAATTAAGTATATTTGTATTATATACTTTGATTTTCAGAAATTTAAATACTATAATCCGTAGCTTTATAACCATCTAACTTTCACCTTTAATTGCATCGAAAACGGTTCAGGCGTTTTTAAAAAAACAAAAAAATTGTTAGTATGGAAAAATGACTTTTCTCGATTTATTCCATACAAAACGGCAATTTCATACTTTAACCCCTAATAAATAGCAATACAAGTCGCATTTATTGATAAATATCATTTTTGTTTGTCTGCAAACTTACCGATGCAATGAGGACGATGTAGTTTCCAGGTGGATAGTACACACAATCCAGGAAACATACTGCCAAAGACACAACCATAAGACCGACCCTGTTTAGAAAATATAGTAAAAGTAAAACTAAAGTAACGGCTTTAATCATCCCACCCACTGCAGGGCAAAGGCCTCCATCATTAAATTCAAGTTACCACAGCAATGATGGGTGCTGGACTACTGGCATAATCACCATGATTGCCAAATGCGGGTTAGTGATCGCAATCCCGAGGAATGTTCGAAAATTCGAAACTGGGGATCTAAACCCAGGATAGAGTTGAAAAGTTAATAAATTATGTAAATACTATAACTTTTTTGAATCAATTTGTTGAAATCAGCAATAAATTAACATAATCTAAGTACTTCATTTAACCTTATATAGAGCAAAAAATAAAAAAAATATTTTTAGACGACCTATTTTAATAAGGTTCAAAGAATGGTGTCAAATTTAGGGACAGAGCCTTAATAAGGGTTAAGCTGCCTAAACACAATTCTTACATATAAGTAGATTAATAACTAGTTATGACGTCATTTGTTACAAAATTTACTTACGAACAACCAATAGCAACAAAACTTCCTTTTTTTGATTGGAAAAAATCTAAAAGCTCCGGTCTGAAATGACAATCATTTTTATTAAGGAAATTATAAAAAGGTAAGTACCTACTTTAGTTATGCAAGGAGGAGAAGAGATCGCTTTTAGCGAAAAGTGAATATTAAGTAAGTTTGTTAAATGTTGCCCGTGTCTCTGCTTAACTTGCACTTGACTTCATGGTCTTTTTTTTTTACTTTATTAGACTTTTATAGATTACTCACGTGAGATGGACGATTAAATTAAAGCCAGCTGTCAATAAAAGCAGAAGTAGTACAATAGCGAAAACAGTCTTTACAAATCCATTTCTTGATTGACTTTCCCCTGAATCTTCTGAAAAATTATCAGCTCGTGTCAATCGATGCAATTATTTAGATGTATCAAGTGATCTACAAAACGCCCCTTGGTAACCAGTTTTGTATCAGAATTGTAAATTTTTTTCATATTTAAATAATCTAAATAAAGAAATAAATGTGGACAACAACATACTTTGTTGTGATCCCAAAGTGAGTAGAACTATTTAAAGCACTCGTATTATGGAAATCAGATACAACGAAGGTAGGTACCACAAACACCCAGACCAGGGAAAATGTGGATAGCACACTTTTAGTCTATATTGACTCGTCCGGGAATCAAAACCGGGACCTCGGAGCGGGCGATACCTTGAAAATCCAATATAAAAAAGTGTTTAAATTCTAATGCCTGGGTTCGAAGCCGAAAATTTCAAACCTCAGAGCTGGAGACACCTTGAAAACTGGTGTGTAAGCGATTACACCAAGAAGGTCCTCCGTAAAATTGTAAACTGTTTCTGTGTTTACAGTTTCAGGAAAAAAATACGTTCCTTGCGGTAGGTTTCTAAGAAATTATGAAACAAAGTACATAAGTACCTACATCTATTTTTGTTGCTTCCTACATAAAACTCTTCAGAAGCTCTCTTACATCGGTTGCTGTACGCAAATAAAGAATGCATATCTCTATCATGTTTACGTACCTCCATACCGCTCAAAATACTGAACCCATATTTCTCTAGTGGGTACAAAATGCTGTCCATACTCTTTGTAGACGGTGTAATCATTACTCTTTGATAAATCCCTGCCCTTCTGTTCTGCCCTCTCTTTACTATCTTGTGATGATCTCTCAGCACATATTGGATCCTCCAAAGCAAAAACTATAGGGTCTGGATCAAGATTACCCATTTCTTTAGACATTTTTGTTTATTTTACATATTGTTTTAGTTCGTCTTAGTAAATGATACCAAATTATACATAAGTTTATAATCTGCTTTTGGAAGATTTACATCAAGAGAAAAATACTTTTAGTCAACAAAATAAATCACTTGAACGACAGTGTCATGATTACTAGCAAAGATAATCAAATCACTCAGGCCCCTAATTCTGCTAACCAAATCGTATCACAATCGTACTCGTAATTGAATAGCAGGTTTTTGACAGTTCTAGTACTAAATGTCGAAATCGCCTAATATAATCAAGATTGAACTGCAATTGAAAACCTAGTTGAATAAGGGCCCAGATAAGATTTAAAACAAGAAGTCTCTTGGCAACTTGACCATTTTAAAGAAGTTAAAAGAAGAATGAATAGAGAGATGTTTTTCAAGAAACTGCTTTTATTGAATTCATTTTGTATTCTGCTCTGATAGAGATCCTATTTAGGGTCAAATAAATTGTCTGTGACCCAAAGAGACAATTCTGGTGTAACCTCTCATCTCAGAACTCAAACTAAGTACAATTTATTAACCGATTAAGAGACAAATATGTATTTTATATTTAAATCCTAAAGAGTAAGAGACTAATGATTCTGATATTTTCGAGCAAAAATAACATTCCATGCGTCGAATCAGGTCAATTTTCTCTGTTGATATAACGGAAGAATAGGTAGTCGTTCAGGGAAAAGGAGCGAATATTAGTTCATAGTTGAAGTCCCGGCTGACGCAGTCGAAGTATTAGTTAGTTATTATAATTGTAAATGCCAATCAACAAGTACAACTCATCAATAATTGGTAAGATAGGCTTATCATCAATTTTGTATGGTAATAATTAGTTAGGTAAACTTTTGTTCCACATACAAAGACACATTTAAGATTTTTTATTAAAATATACAGATTTATTCTTATTTAATTACTATTCCATATAACTGCTGAACTCTGGATAGGACTTTCCAGAGGTTGGCTAGGCTAACACTTTGCCATTTTCACTTAGCTCGATTGACTTCTTTGGTTTTTACTTCGGTTACCGTAACTTAGCTTGTTTGATTTACCTTATTTTCCTTGTGCTTATCCTGTTTGGTACCTATGTTTGTTATTGAGGCGAGATCGCTGTAAAGTCCTCGATACGTCGGGAAAAATACTATATTAAAGCTACCAAAATTCAATGATAGAAATTATTTACAAGTATTTTATTTTTGATGTTTGGCGGCGCTTGACGGGTCGTAGAGATTCCTAAAGGCTTTGCCCAGCAGTGGGAGTCGTTTGAGTAAGATGATAATAATAGCGGCTGTGGCCTAATGGCCGGTCCTAATAACCTGTCTATCCTCAGTTTTGGCACATCGCAGATAGAAAACAACTTCTGTCTTTGTTTCTCTGGACGGCAAAATCAGAGATAGAAACTGTATCCTATCTCCGAAATTTCAAAACTGGCGATAGATAGATTATTGGGACCGGCCGTAAGACAAGTGGAATTCTACTTTATTTGATATTTTAGCAACTTAATTGCACTTATAATATCAGTATATAAACTTGAAAAATTTTGTCTCAGGCGGGACTCGAACCCTCATTGCGAGGAGATGCGGGTTCGAGTCCCGCCTGAGACAAAATTTTTTTAAGTTTATATACTGATATTATAAGTGGAATTCTGTTGGAATGGATGGAATAAATCCTTATTTGTTCTTGTCATAGAAATGATATACATAGACTGTCAAATGAGAAAATAATTGATTATTAAATGAGAGTCACAACATCAATAAAATAAATCTTTTTATTTAATAACGCAAAATAGTGACTATCACAAACCGGTGCAGTCACCAAGGCTGGCCATATTAGCCGCAGAACCGACAACCGCTGGGGTAAACGAGTTCTTGAGTGGAGACCGCGTCTCGGCAAACGTAGTGTAGGACGCCCTCAGGCCAGGTGGAGTGATGATTTGCGCAAGGTGGCTGGCAGGAGCTGGATGCGAGAAGCCGAGGATCGACCTAAGTGGCGTGCAATTGGAGAGGCCTATGTCCAGCAGTGGACTGTGATAGGCTGATGATGATTTGCCTAATATACCTACCTATTTAAGGTTGTTTGCTTATACCCTTACAGGGTTTTGTTACATTTATTTTGTAAACAAAATGCAATAAATAAATAAATAAATAAATATAAATATAAATATATCATTTTCATACATTCGTCATCTATTCGTCTAGCGATATTAGAAAGCCACTTGTCTAAGTCCGAGTTCACCAACACTTAAACAGCCGGTAAACAAAGAGTGACGATTAATTTGACACAATTCCCATACAGAATATGTCAAATAATATTTTAAACTCTGTTTAAATTTAACCGTCTGTTGGTGAACTCGGGCCTGAGCCTGCTGATGCTGTGATGCTCTGTCAATATCTCACCAGTGGTGTACAACCTTTATGAGTATATAAGACTAAGTATAGCAAGACAAAGTTCAGTGAATTTAAATTACAATTTCAGAAATGTATTTGATGTTTATTTTCTTGACTATGTTTGCTTTTACTTATACTGTGAGTAGAAATTGTATGATTAAGAAATATTGATTTGACACAATAACTAACAGAAAGCACAAAACATACACGGTGCATTTTAAATCACCTGGACAACGAAGCCCACGTTATGTGACCATTATGTATAACATCATGGCAGTGTTAATTATATCTATAATCTAAATCTATAAATAAAAATATTTTATGAAAAAATTTAAATATTTATTCAGACTTTTAATTTTGTACCACGCTGTGCCTCGCACAGACGTATTATTTTGCTGCAGCGGGGTGTCCCGGCTAAATATACATTGCACAGCTACATCAGTGCGCGTCACAGCCTGTTTTAAAATAAATAGGTGAACTAATATTTTATATTTAAAACAAAAGAAATTGATAAAGAAAATAACACTGCCAAGATGTTATATAATGTTAACATAACGTGGGCTTAATTTTACAGGTGGTTGAAATTGCACCGTGTATAATTGAAGAAACTTTAATCATCCCTCGTCTTCGATCGTGGTTTATTTTAGGGGTTTTATGGATGTATAAAAACGGATTTGGAAATGGATATGTAGGTACTGTAGGAATAAAATTGTTAAAGTTTTAAACCATCGAAGTTTTTACAGGCATTCGTAACTTTTTTTAAAATAGATACCTATCTTTATTAATAGATATAATAATTATTATCTTCTCGTAGCACGGCGATGATTTTAAAGGCTTACCTACAAGCAAGGACATCAGGGCATCTAAGGTAAGAAGTACAATACTTACTACTAATAGAACTTTGTAAGAAGGTAGATACTAAAAATAATCATCGAAGATTTAATAAGTAGGTACGAATATCTAACCATTTAAAAAAAAAAAAAAAATTAAATGCATGTAATCGTATTGTTACCTTAACAACGTTCTGTTCATGCTTTTCAATGAGGAAGACGTAATTAATCTCAAACTCAAGTCCCCAAAAGACAGGACTACCTAGTTTGGGGACTACCAGTAATTCTACATTTATTATTCCTATGTCTTTACCATATATATAATTATGAATTGTTGTTGTAAATCACTATTTTTGAGGGAACAACTGTCGATGATTGGTTGTTAGACAACCTGTTCGAAAATTCAAAACTTTTATTGCCCGATCCGGGTATTGAATCCGGAACGAGATGTTGGCCTAGTCAAACGGATGCTGGCTTAAAATATAATGCACCTCCTCCTATATGGGTGTCGTAAGAAGCGACTTAAGAATCTAACTCCAGCCTACAGTGGTCCAGCCTGGGAAACGGTATCTTTGGTTTTCTAACCAATGATGACGGCTAACAGATCCCTCTGCGGTGATAGGCTTAGTAAGAGGCTGCCTGAATGCTACCACCCTTCTGCCGGAGTTCAGCGCCAAACAGTTTTTCTGTGTTCCGCTGGTGTGTGAGAGAACCAGTGCAACTTTCTGGGAAACTCGCTCCATCTTAGGCTTCTTTTTAACCGTAGAGTTAAGTATGTAGTCAAGAGGAAGCCCATTGATTATAAAAAAAAGCCAGAAAAACTGCTGTCCGCCTTCTTCTATTTCTAAATGTTATTTTATTCTCTTTATCAAACTACTGCGATCACCACCCGCCTGCCAAGCTTGGCAATTATGGCAGATTCCTTCTTTTTGTCCAGCGGTGGACTAGTGTGGGCAACTGATAATGTTTTATTGTATTTCAGATAAACTATCACAGAGAAAAACTGTGCATGTTCAAAGCTGGATCAGAAAAATGTGTTGCCGATAGTAATGTAAGTTTGTATTTAGTAATTATGATTTTATATAACAGAATTTTTCTAAAACTTAAATTCCTACATTATTTACATTTTATAACGTGAAAAAAATAACAAATACCTAAAGATAAAAAGGAAAAAAAACTATAAAAATGGTCCTCGTGGTAAGGTGTCCAAGATACTGGCAGCATTACCTCGCTGAATCGCGAAGCTTAGTCGCCGTGCGAGGTAGCTGCCAGCTCTTGGGTCACCACTGAAATCAGATAAATGTTGAGCAATCTTTTTAAATAAGTAAGTAAGAGAGTGCGCTAGGACCCCACGGACCTAAGGTTTCGACACCAAAAGGTACGTAACAGTGCTGGGTGCCTATTTGGTATAGACTAAGTAATATGACATGACATTTTATTTAATATCTAATTGCGTTGTTTAGTCTAAACTTGGGCTTGAAACCGGTTTAAGATTAACCGATATTATAACGGTTAAACCGGTTTTATCATGAAATTCCGTTCCGGTGTGGAACCAAATAGGAGCGACACTTTGAACCCAAATAAACCGGTTTATTCCTAGACGCTTGCGACGACCGCGACGCAAATTGTTGTGCTTTGTGACTTACCAGATTCTTCAGAATATTTACGTTTGCTAAATAAGCAAACAATGTTTTATTGAATAAAAACAAACTTCAGACGCGCTCACTGCTCTCAGATCTTCACGAAGCTCAGGTCATTGTCTTGCATGAGCGTAAAGTTGAACCGGTTAGTGAAAAATACCCATATTTATCCAAACCGGTTCCACCTGTAACTATGTAAACCGGTTAAAAAAAAATACCAGTTTCTAAATTATTAAATAAGAGTAATGACAAGGTTTTTTAACCTTACTAATATTAATATCATTACGCAAAAAAGTCAACAATTGAATCAACGTAGCTTTCAAATTTCGAGAAGACTTTTTGGTCGCTGATATGTTTTCAATTTTATACTATATCTTCGCAGTTAACAGAAAATAACCTAACAAAAAGCAGTCTTAGAAAGATGCAAGCTTGCTTACCAAACAGACCACAAGTTTTTACAAACGAAAAATTAAAAAAATATATTATGTAGATTACATTTTTACAACAACTAAGGCCCTAACCCCATCCTCAGGCCTTAGGCCATTTTCCTTATAAATAAAGGAAAGAGTGGCGTGCGCAACAGTGAGCGTAAATGGTATTAGCGTATGGGAGCGTATTTAACTTTTTTTTATATCATATTCCCAAATTTGTTTTGATTCTTTTGTTGCTATTTCAGACACCCGGGGACCCGGAAGCTGTGGCTTCTTTAATCAACATTCAAAAATATGATAGCGCAGATGAAAAAGTAAATAGAAAAAGACGTATCTAAGCATCAAGCATATTTTACTTGTATATAACATTTAAGCAATTATCATGGTTAATTAAAACATTTCAAACGTGTAATTGTTTTTATACATGTTCTCTTACCCTTTTTTTTTTTAGCGTATGACTATCTGTATTTAAACTTGAAAAAATATATCTCAGGCGGGAATCAAACCTGCATCTCCTCGCATGCCAGCCGCGGCAGTTTACCAATTCAGCCACAGAGACACTACATCACAGCCGGCAATTTTTCAAGCATATTCTTATCGCTGTCAGCTAGCGTTGTTTCATCAAATGTTAGGAGTTTACACCAATAACACCCGAAAGAAACATATACACAGATATTTAATTCGGTTCGAGATCCGCGTGAGACGTAATTCTCATGTTTAAATACATACTGATATTATAATTGCAATTAATTTACTTAAATATCAAGTAGGTATCTTTCAAGGATATTCTGGTGTCAGTGTTTTCCAACCCACCTATTACAGGGCTCTGTCGTGCTTTGTTTTAACGGACTTCTGTCTTGTGACAGAATCCGATACAGATTGAAGTACTATCTCTTTTGTTCTTTGGAGGTCTTTGGCGCCTGACCACCTTAAGAGCAAAATCGCTTGCAGCTCGCGACGTCTATTGTTTGACGTGAAGTCCGTTTTGTGTAGTTACTGTAAGCTATTTTCGTTTGAAAGTGGTCAGGCGGCAGATACCCCGACCGTAACTGGACTATTGTCCAATGTAAAGCGACTGAGGCTGGGAAGGCACTCTTAAGGCTTCAGGTCGTGGTGTACGACTCTACGTGCGTCCATATGGCGTGCCAGTACAGTAGCCTCGCGTGGCAACTCGGTCAATTTGTCCTATCGAGGTCTTGGCGCTTGCAGCTCGCGTCGTCTCTTGTTTTGTTAATAACACGTTCGTTTTTGTGTTGTTGTACTACAGAATAAGTAATAGTACCTACTACGTACAGAAGCAGTGACTCGAACAGAAATCAGACCCGGGACCGTTTCCTAGCAGGCAGACACTACATCATTAAACTAACCGGGTTGTCACTTGTTATTTGATACATTCCATGTCTTTTCGTATAACATTCCGCTCTTTTCTAAATATTTTACCCCAGATCAGACATAACATTGTTTCCACTTGGAATAGCCCTTTCTTTTCAGACCTAAAATTGTAGTAGTCAAATGACCACGAATATTTACGCAAAATTTGTTTCAACTTCTGACCTGTCATATGGGTAGGTACGATGACGAAAATCTACAACTTGGATTTACGTTTCTAATCTTTGTAATTTAGGTTTCAAATCAAACGTTGGCCAAAATTTAACCAAAATAAATATTAAAACCTGGCTACTTAGTTACATTTGTAGTTTCTATAACTACTTATTTTCTAGGTGATGCGAGAGGCTTGGTAAAACTCAGAAATAAAAAGAAAAAAGTTGAGGAATGCATTTTATTTAAAAACTATGAAGATTTTTCGTCGTCTCCACTGCACGACCTACAAAAAACAACCAATGTATTTTAGATGACTTATTTTGCAGTCTACAGTGGAAGAAACATGAGTTTCTGCAATGCAGGTCTAAAAGCTCAGACAACTGGGCCTTCACAAGTATTTATTATTGTGTATACTTTAACACCAATTTTCATCAACTTAGCTTTAAAACTGACGGAGTTTATACAAACTTATGGGCCCTTTTTACCCCCTTAAAGGCGGAATTTCCAAAAATCCTTTCTTAGTGCTCATCTGCACTTTAAAAGGTTAAGTAGGCACGGTGAACATTTTCTGGTTTTAAATCCCAGTAGTTTGGGCTGTGCGTTGATATGTCAGTCAGTCATTAAATCAGTTTTTATTTTTATATCGATAGATTAAAAGAAAATTTACCTGCCTTAATTTTGGTCGTCGTAATCGACTGTTTGGCCAATGCAAAACTCATCTCCCGGGCGTCCTAAGCAAGTGACTTTCTTTACAGATGCTGCTACTGGTTCCTGTGAAGAAAACAATAAATGAAAAAAATATATACAGGGCCAACTTCGGGGTTTAACCTTTCGAATAAAAAAACATCCCGTTGGTCTTAACGCCTTTGGTCTAGTGGTTTAAACAACGGGCCAAGATCCCGGGGTCCTGGGTTCAATATCCGGGTCGGGCTATAAGAGTTTTGCGATCACCAACAGCCAACCCGCATTTGGTCAGCGCTGTAGCGTGGTAATCATGCCTGAACCCATCATTGCTAAGATAACTTTAATTGATTTCAATGGCTTTTGGCCTGCAGTGGGATGATTATAGCCCATTACTTATCAAAACGGGCTACTCCGTAAAAAGTTTTTCATCATCAAGTTCGTATATAACAATTAAATATGTACAAGCCGACTTGAGATTACCTCCGTTTTTTTGTTGATTAGTACCATCGTTTTTAAATAGGACACGTTACTGTTCAATACAAAATGACACATTGACACCTAAAACTATCCTCCGGATGACTGACGTTAAATGACTGTCAGTGTCAACTTTATAACCCGGTGAAATTATGTCGACCGACAGGCAAAAGAATGGTTATTTACGACCGGTCCTAATAACCTATCTATCTTCAGTTTTGGCATATCGGAGATAGAAAACAATTTATGTCTTTGTATCTCTGGACGGAAAAATCAGAAATAGAAACTGTTTCCTATCTCCGAAATGTCTAAACTGGTGATAGATAGATTATTGGGACCGGCCGTAAGTCATGATGTGGCTATTCGATTGATATAGGTTGTACTAAAAGTGCACCCTTATGTCAAATGGGTGCTCATTTAGTTCGTACACACTTTTATGACGCTAATTGTTCATCTAGTTTTTCATATTAAAGGCACTAAGTTTATAACAACTTTTACAATATGCTAAAACCCTATTTTTAGCATTATCATTAACGTTTTTTCAATATGCAGAAAGGAATACGTATGACACCATTTTGTAAGAAAAATAAAAAATGTTCTGTAGCCTATAGCCGATTATTTCATTACTTTTAGTGAAAGTCTAAATTATAAAAGAAAGTCGTGTTACACCACAGTTACACCACATTTAGCTCGAAAAAGGCTGGACCGATTTTTGTATTTATATTCCTCGGGAAATAGGATTATAACTATCAAAACTGTTAAAAAATATATATTGCTTCATAAACTTTATTTGATATTTTAGCAACTTAATTGCACTTATAATATCAGTATATAAACATGAAAAATGTCGCATCTCCTCGCAGAGTCCTGCGAGGAGATGCGGATTCGAGTCCCGCCTGAGACAAAAAAAAAAAAATTTTCAAGTTTATATACTGATATTGCTTCATAAACTTTCCAACAACGCCATTTTTAATACAATGACATGTAAGACGTTAAAATGAAATGCTATTCTGAGGACATACGAAGTTCGCGGGATCCGCTACTATTACTATAAAAATAGAAAAGTGTTGTAACTTACGACAGCCCCTCCCTTTTCACAAACAAAAACAAATTTATAGTAGGTAACGATAGTTTTTTGTCTTCAATGTTAGCAATAAATATAATTTTTTTGCAATGTACCTACGCAAAAATAATATGACGTCATAGTACAACACCACAAAAAGACTCAAAACCAAGCCTCTATGAAGCAAGTTTAGTTGTTATTAATAATTAATATATTAGTATATTTTAATAAAAAAGTGTGACTAGTGATTTGATTACTTACGCCTTGGCCTCCCTTTTTTACAAAAACAAAAAAAAAATTACTTATAGTTACGATAGTATTCGATTCTAATCGCATTATTAACTTTTTTTGTTATTTTTAATAAACATACATTTATTTTAATAGAAAAGTGTGATTAATAATTCATTCTCCTCTCTATTTACAAAAACATAAAATATTACTTATAAATAAATAAATAAATAAATAAATGTGGACAACATCACATACATTGTTCAGATCCCAATTTGAATAACTATTTAAAGCATTCGTATTTTGGAAACCAGAAACAACGAAGGTACCACAAACACCCAAACCCGAGAAAATGTAGAAAAACTAATTTTTTCTACATTGACCCGTCCGGGAATCGAACCCGGGACCTTGGAGCAGGCGACACCTTGAAAACCGGTGTGTACGCCACTCCGCCACGGAGGTCGTCATACTTATACTTATAGTTACTACAGCCTTATAATAAATAAATAGTATAATAAATAGTTTAATAACGGTAACCCGACTACGAATATCCATTGATTTCAAAGTCACACTGTATTGTTTAAATATTTTTGTACTCAGAATTTTGTCTTCTTTTATTTGACATCCCAGTCGTTATGACTGCTATATTTTTTTTCAAAGATCCCCAATATATTGTTGTAGAATTCGCCAAGTACCATTTTTTAACAAAAGGTAACCATGATATCCGGAGTATAGTAAGGAATCGATAATTTATTCACCAAAATCGGCTCAATAGTTTAGTCGCAATGTGTAACCAAAATTTTATACAGAATGATATTTTAACCACCTTCAAAATTTTAATATATCAATCTACGAGGCAAAAAACAAATGACGTATTTTTTCTTTTATAATAAAGCACTTTGAATATGTCCGCCAAAAAACTACTAAAACATTTTAATACTGAAATAATCAATGTTATTTTACTTACTCGATCCTCTTCCTTATTAAAAGCAAAGGAAATAAAGATTAGTAGGTACTTCGTCATCATCATCATCATAAACTGTCTATATTAGATCACTGCTGGACACGGACTGAGGATATTGCCAAATTCGTCACGCTTAGCCCTAGCGCTCATAGCCCAATGCTTCTTTGTGATCAGTCTGTGTCACTAATGTTCAGCAACACTGGGAGCGGTCACTAGTTGGATGGGGTGACCGTTTGTGGCATCATACCAAGCGCCTCCGTGCTTCGATGGGCACGTCAAGCCGTCGGTCCCGGCTGTTGTCACAAGATAACAGTCGTTAAGCCCTGTTGGAGGCCTTCCTCGCCGTCCACCAACCCGCGCTAGGCCTGCGTGGTGGTACTAAGGCCTTAACCCCTCTCCATAAAAGGAGAGAGACCCGTGCTCAACAGTGCAATGAGCGCAATAGGTGTTGTTACTTAACGTCACGCTTGGCAGGAATGGCAGGCGATCGCAATGGGGGCTATCGCTAGTGAATTGGCCACTAGAGGCGCTTGTGTCGCGTGAGGTCCAATAACATTCACTTTTCACTGGTTTTAGCGGGCTTCGTGACATAAATTATATTTTTTTTAATATTACCTGCTGAAAAGTGATCTCCTTCGTAAAATTATCGCAAAATGGATTATTTGGCCATTAATGTGAACGCTTTGAAAGCGGAATTAAGATAAAGCGCAAAAATAGGTGGCCTCTAAGAGCAACTATTTCAGAAGTTAGTTTGTTGATAAGAAGATATTTATATATAAATAATAAACAATAATTAGATTCAAGATTTAAAACTTTGTTTCGGCGCCGATCTTATAAAGTCGCCTTTGAAAGCTATACCTCTGGATCTCAGTCTACAGTGGCGCCAACTGGTGAGCAAAGAAACAGTAGTTCCCACTTGGTCAATGGTACTTAGAGAAAAGACGCGGCTGCCCGTCTTCTAGCAGTTTCTAGTACCTACTCCTTTAGTCGCCTTTTTCGTCACCCATATGAAGAGAGAGTTCGATGCTGTCATTGTGATGTACTACTTCCTACTTTAACTACATAATAAAATAAAGAAACAAATGAGGGCACGTCACATAAATTGTTCTGATCCCAATTTGAGTCACTATTTAAAGCTCTCCTTTTGGAAATCAGAAACAACGAAGGTAATACACACACCCAGACACGAGATAATGTAGAACAACACTTTTTTTCCATATTGATCCGCCCGGGATACGAACCCGGGACCTTGGAGAAGGCGACACCTTGAAAACTTGTGTGTACGCCACTCCGCCACGGAGGTCGTCAAACTAGCTTCGCTATTGTTATTATTGTTGTTATATTTTTTAAGTAACTACTGGTGTTTTTTTATTTTCCTGATGTGTGCCTTATTGGCAATAAGTTATTGCCATGCAAATAAATATTTTATTTAACTACCTATGTATTTCGCGCGGACGAAAACCAGTAAGTACCTCTAGCACAAAAAACTATCGAATTCGAATCGTTTGCGTGTTCGTATCGCCATCGAAATATTTAGTATAAAAACTTAAACAGCGCTCGCGCGGTCAAAACGAGAACTACAAAACAAATTACGAACTTTGTGTCCTTTTTTGTGCTAGAGGTACAGGTGCCATGTCACTACATGGCACAGGTTTTCGTATACTACTGTATATATAATACCCTATGTCCTTTCTCAAAGTCAAACTCGTTTAGCTTTAAAAGCGTAACAGAAAGACAGACCTACTTTGGCATTTATAAAATGAAATAAGGATTAATTGTGATGGAATCATTATAATTAAATATAATAAGTGTGATTTTTACTTAAACATCAGCTTCCTTTTTAAAAGAAAGTAACTTCAAGATTAGTTCTCAAAAGTATTCTACAGTTTCACAGACACGAATGTATTAAGGCTACCTAATATATCCTTCTATGTATATGCCACCGCTAGGCCCAGGTCTCCGACCGCGCGATAGGTATGACGAGGAATTCACGCGGGTAGACGCGGGCGAAGAGCTAGTATTTTATAAATGACTAGAACACCCAGTATATAGAAGATATTACCTATAGATTATTATACATTACAGATGAGGGATAATGAATATAAAGAGCACTTACTTCTTCCCCTCTCTATAGATCGAAGAAGAACAAACATATTAACACATTAACAGATTTTATTATTAACGATGTTAAGTTTTGTTAAAAAACAAAACGATAAAGTATATTGAAGTTGGCCTGCTTTTAACACTTATACTTACATGTAGTTTTTTCTTTTGCTATGGATATAAGGAAATATGTTTAGAATCATCATCATCATTATCATAAAATCATCATCATCTTGTCATCATCCTTTCAGGCAAACGTCGCTAGACATAGTAGGGCTGTCCAAGGATGGTTTCTTATAGGTCAGATCGATCACAGAATGCCTTGTAAGAAGGTTTTGTTAAGCCTGTCAGGCGCTCAGTCATTACTAATAAGGATCAGTGCTGACTCATGATGATGTAGATAAAGAAAGAAAGAAATATTTATTTGACACCACAAACACAATCACTAACATCTAAGAAAAAGGAAATAAGTGCAAAAAGGTAGATATGGCTAATTTTAAGTATGGTTAGTATCCTAATATAACCTAGTTACAATGGGATAGTTTATGAATACTTACCCAGAAAGATTTCACGTCCTATTAGATATAAATAACAAAGTTTTAAAATCACATCAGATAATTATTGTTAATGATTAGTTGAAAATTTTAAATCATAGATTTAATGTATAAATGTATTTTAGTATTTTTAAAAATCTACTTATTAGAAATAGTAGATAATATTGATTACATATCGGAATACCATCCTGCGGAAGTGTAGGTAAATAAAATATGTAAGTGCCTATTTTATTAGTTATATTCTTACCCATGATGGCTATTAGTAATAATTTATTATAGATATTTTTTTTCTTTTTTAATTCAAATGAAACTTACTCCAGGCCGTACCTAAACAAAAATAATAAGGTTATAATGAAATTTCCAACTTTGCGCTTTAGAGCTCTAAGCTGCCACACTGACGGATTGCCAGCGTTTTCAAAGCGGAGCGGCCGGTAACCTATCTTACTTTCGAAACTTTTCTGTTCGAATTTCAATAATTCGAAAACGGTTTAACGAAGTTTTGAATACCAGATATATTTTAATACATAATATTGCAAATAATAAACTTTTTAAGATGTTTCATTTTCAAGAACAACGGATACCCGAATATTAAAACACTTTTTTTTCTTTTCACAGTCGTTTTGCATACAATAATTTTATTTTCTAAATGTTTTAAAGATCAAAGTAACCTTTTCCGTATTTTTTACATACACACTTTTTTATTTATTCATTGCAAAAAAAAACAAGTAAGTTTGTTACCTACAAAGTTCTCTTATTTATTTTTATTGAAAAAATTAATCGGAACATGCATAATCGTTGTTATTAAATCTGTACTATATATAATAATCATACTTAGTACTATTATTATATTAAATTTTGAAATTTGTTGAAAATACTTTATTTCACTTAATTATTTGTGCTAACAACTCTAATTATGTTTACCCCATGAACCTACACTTAAGCTGGACTGCGCAGTATCTAAAAAAAAAACTAGCCGAGAGAGAGGTTCGATAGTAGAAGTGCCTCCTTTTGTAATACGATGTCCATAAAATATTATCTTCTCGGATAGCCTTACTGGATTGATAAATACTTATTGTATTAGAAACTATCTAAAACGGATATTAAGCACTAATAGTCACCTGCTAGCCCATGATATTTATCTTTATTTAATTAGGTATGTTCTTTACTATTGTGGGATAGGAGAGTTACAGTGGATCGTTAAGTTGAAGTGGTAGTAGACTCGTTTAGGATCGAATCGGAGCAAAAGAAATAAAACAAGAAATTAATGACAAAAAATTTACCTATTACAAATTTAAACATCTATACCACAGATAATATAATACTAGTCTATACTAATAATAGGGGTTAAAGTATGAAATTGCCGATTATTTTCCCACTTTTTATTTTGTTTATAGCTCTTAAGTATAGTCATATTATTGCGTAATTCTTTTTGTATTGTATCAAAAACTAAATAAAATAACTTTTGACTAAAAAAAAATGCAATACTAGTGCCTATTACTTCAAAGGAAGTCGTTGAAAAGACCCCTTACAATGTATCAGCTGACCTTCTTGCTTCAATTAAGTTTATTTGTATTATATACTTTGATTTTTAGAAATTTAAATACTATAATGCGTAGCTTTATAAGCATCTAACTTTCACCTTTAATTGCATCGAAAACGGTTCAGGCGTTTTTAAAAAAACTAAAAAAATGTTAGTATGGAAATATGACTTTTCTCGATTTCGTCCATACAAAACGGCAATTTCATACTTTAACCCCTAATATTATAAAGCTGAAGAGTTTGTTTGTTTGTTTGTTTGAACGCGCTAATCTCTGAAAGTACTGGTTCAATTTGAAACTTTCTTTTTGCGTTAGATAGTCCATTTATCGAGGAAGGCTTTAGGCTATATAACATCACGCTGCGACCAATAGGAGCGAAGAATGAGTGAAAAATGTTGCAAAAATAGTCGTGACCATAATAATAGAAATTGGCTGAGGCGAGCGTGGGTGGCTGAGGTTTGTTGCGCAAGTGCGAAGAGGCTGCAATTCCAGCAGCGCCGCAGACGAATAAATCCTAATGCATGTGTGTTTGCTTGCATGTATGTTTGCTTGTTTGCTTAAATGATTGCATGCTTGCTTGCTTGCTTTGCTTTTTCCATTTTTTAACAAAATTTTTTTTCATTTGTTGACATTAATTAATCTAAAAAAAAAGCAAGTAGTTACGTATCGTCTTATTTGTTCTTATTTAATATATTTGTCTTTTAATAATATTGGAAACTAAATTATCTATCACTAGCTGATGCCCGCGGCTTCGCGCGCGTGGTATTTGATCTGTTACAAAGTTTTCGTCATTACTCAACCACCTCTCTTCCACTCTTTTGCTCCACTTCCTTTGCCTACGGTGCCGGGGGTGGCCATCTCGGGCGAGGTGGTGGTGGGCACTTAGTGGGAGCCGATACGTCGTTGCCGGCTTACCGGGGCCCGTTGATACAATAGTTAATCTAAAAGGGGCCGATTTGTTCTATCGTTTTAAGGATCCGGTGTTGGTTCTCCTAGCGTACCGTGGTCCAATCGAGCTCGCATCACATGTGTTTGTATTTACATGAAATAATTTGAAGCTTTAAAAACTGTCAATGCTGTAGTACAACAAACCATTCAAAGCAGCTTGCAAGGCTTTATTCGAATATGATCAACACGGGCGTAGAGCCCTGAAAGAAGTGCCCCTGGTAAAAAACAGATTCTTAGTTTCCAGTAGGTAAATCCATTTTTCTCGATCCTTATGCGTTAAAAAGGCGATTTTACAAAGACAATTTGATTGCTTACTACGTTTGGATAAAAGACCTAGATCGGACGGTCGACAACGACCTAGAAGGGGTAGTACCAACATCAACCAACACAAATAATAAACCACACAATTTTTGCACCGTTTTTCACCCCCCCCAAATATTAAATTATTAAAAAAACATTACAAAATATATACAACATCTATACTAATATTATAAAGCTGAAGAGTTTGTTTGTTTGTTTGAACGCGCTAATCTTAGGAAGTACTGGTTCGAATTGCAAAATTATTTTTGTGTTGGATAGTCCATTTATCGAGGAAGGCTTAAAGCTAAATATAACATCACGCTGCGACTAATAGGAGCGGAGCATCAGTGAAAAATGTTGCAAAAATAATCGCGATCATAATAACAGTTGTACAACCAACACTAATTTTATTCTATACACTTTTTTAGATTTCCCTACATTTGTCTCCGTATAAACAAAAATGATTAAGTTCTAAATAATACCATGGTGTTTGTAAGCATATTTATAGCACTAGCATAGCATAGCACTGATATTTATTTTCTGAATATGTAAATATAGATAAGACAGCCAATAGGAATATTCAAGTTTTGTAAAAATTTTCGTTACATAGCCTCCTTATTTCTTCGTCAACTTTGTCCTTCAGGGCGTATGGAATACGTCGTGGCTAGATGAAAATTAGTTTCACATTTTCTTGAAGCACTAATTGAGCTTTATAGTTTGATATGCAAACAAGAGTTCCGTCATTTTTCAACAATTTTGAGTTGTACGTAATTATTTACTAACTGAATTTCTAACTCCTCAAATTCTAACTCACAAGGATCCCGTGGAGCACATACATATTATATAATACGTTTTCCGATGTAATTCTTGGCTCAAAGATGTTATAAACGTGTATTTCCTTGTATCGATAATATCATTACATCTGTTCAGTTTTTTAAGTAAGAATCCAACCGTTAAATGAAGTTTTTGAATGTTTCGTCCTTGTTTAATGGTACTGAGTTCAATTTAGATGTCCTAAGGTTTGTTTGTGACCGACCTTTGCTCCTCAGTACCTCCTGCATACATGCTGGAATTGTTTCGTGCTGTCGAATTCAAACTCTGCAGTTTTAGTTTAAGCTGTGTAGTAATTTCCTGAAAGTTATGTTTTTTTTCAATCTCATTTTCCAACTGCGGTTCATCAGTGATATTATTTTTTTTTAGTTGTATCTCTTCAAAATTATTCTTGGTAATTTTGTACACTTGTCACACACTAATTAGAAATTTCTCGTAGGGTTTGTATCTGGCTGCCAAATCTAAATATATAATGCAGCCTTTAATTGAAATTCGTGTACGTTTTAACTTAGTTAATTCATCCATTTCGGCGCCTATTATTAAATTCTAAAATAATACCATTCTATGTAAGAAATGCAAAAGAAATGATATTTAGTTTCTGATTGACACATTGAATGTCATAACAAACTAAGTGAAGTACAAATATGTAAAGAGTATGGATATGACGCGGAACCGAACAAACTTTGCCCCTATTTTTTATCCCCTTAAAGATTAATTTTTCGAAATATATATATATAAATAATAATTTCTAATCAGGTAGATGGATACCAATTTTCATCGACTTAGCTTCAAAACTGACGGAGTTTCATACAAACTTATGGGGCCCTTTTTACCCCCTTAGAGCCGGAATTTCCAAAATTCCTTTCTTAGTGCTCACCTACACTATAACAGGAAGCACGGCGTAAATTTTCAGATTTTAAATCCCAGTAGTTTGGGCTGTACGTTGATATGTCAGTCAGTCAGTCATTAAATCAGTTTTCATTTTTATATATATAGATAAAAATCTTTGACATATGTTGAGTAAGATTTCAGAGCATATAGAATAAAAAAAACAACCGAAAATCGGCATATCAGCAATATGTCAATCGTGTTTCTTGGTAAAATCAAAATATGAAAAATCAAAATGTTGAAAATCTACATATATTTGAAATAGTAGATAATATTGATTACATACCGGATAAACATTCTGCGGATGTCCCTATAAGTAAATAAAATATGTAGGTAAGTGCCTATTTTATTAGTTATATTCTTACCCATTATGGCTATTACTATTAATCTACGAGTATCATGTGTATTAATACATTTTTTTCTTCTTTAATTCAAATGAAACTTACTCCAGGCCGTACCTAAACAAAAATTATAAGTTTATAATGAAATTCCCAACTTTTTTTAGAGCTCTAAGCTGCTACACTGACGGATTGCCAGCGTTTTCAAAGCGGAGCGGCTGGTAACCTATCTTACTTTCGAAACTTTTCTGTTCGAATTTCAATAATTCGAAAACGGTTTAACGAAATTTTGAATACCAGGTATATCTTAATACATAATATTGCAAATAATAAACTTGTTTTAAAGAGTTTCATTTTCCAGAACAACAGATACCCGATTATTAAAACCCTTTTTTATTTTCACAGTTAGTGCACCCTTATGTCAAATGGGTGCTCATTTAGTTCGTACACACTTTTATGACGCTAATTGTTCATCTAGTTTTTCATAATAAAGGCACTAAGTTTATAATACCTTTTACAATATGCTAATACCCTATTTTTAGCATTATCATTAACGTTTTTTCAATATGCAGAAAGGAATACGTATGACACCATTTTGTAAGAAAAATAAAAAATGTTCTGTAGCCTATAGCCGATTATTTCATTACTTTTAGTGAAAATCTAAATTATAAAAGAAAGTCGTGTTACACCACAGTTACACCACATTTAGCTCGAAAAAGGCTGGACCGATTTATGTATTTATATTCCTCGGGAAATAGGATTATAACTATCAAAACTGTTAAAAATATATATATTTCTTCATAAACTTTCCAACAACGCCATTTTTAATACAATGACTTGTAAGACGTTAAAATGAAATGCTATTCTGAGGACATACGAAGTTCGCGGGATCCGCTAGTATTACTATAAAAATAGAAAAGTGTTGTAACTTACGACAGCCCCTCCCTTTTCACAAACAAAAACAAATTTATAGTAGGTAACGATAGTTTTTTTGTCTTCAATGTTAGCAATAAATATAATTTTTTTGCAATGTACCTACGCAAAAATAATATGACGTCATAGTACAACACCACAAAAAGACTCAAAACCAAGCCTCTATGAAGCAAGTTTAGTTGTTATTAATAATTAATATATTAGTATATTTTAATAACAAAGTGTAACTAGTGATTTGATTACTTACGCCTTGGCCTCCCTTTTTTACAAAAACAAAAAAAATATTACTTATAGTTACGATAGTATTCGATTCTAATCGCATTATTAACTTTTTTTTGTTATTTTTAATGAACATATATTTATTTTAATAGAAAAGTGTGATTAGTAATTCATTCTCCTCTCTATTTACAAAAACATAAAATATTACTTATAAATAAATAAATAAATAAATAAATGTGGACAACATCACATACATTGTTCTGATCCCAATTTGAATAACTATTTACAGCATTCGTATTTTGGAAACCAGAAACAACGAAGGTACCACAAACACCCAGACCCGAGAAAATGTAGAAAAACAAATTTTTTCTACATTGACCCGTCCGGGAATCGAACCCGGGACCTTGGAGCAGGCGACACCATGAAAACCGGTGTGTACGCCACTCCGCCACGGAGGTCGTCATACTTATACTTATAGTTACTACAGCCTTATAATAAATAAATAGTATAATAAATAGTTTAATAACGGTAACCCGACTACGAATACCCATTGATTTCAAAGTCACCCTGTATTGTTTAAATATTTTTGTACTCAGAATTTTGTCTTCTTTTATTTGACATCCCAGTCGTTATGACTGCTATATTTTTTTTCAAAGATCCCCAATATATTGTTGTAGAATTCGCCAAGTACCATTTTTTAACAAAAGGTAACCATGATATCCGGAGTATAGTAAGGAATCGATAATTTATTCACCAAAATCGGCTCAATAGTTTAGTCGCAATGTGTAACCAAAATTTTATACAGAATGATATTTTAACCACCTTCAAAATTTTAATATATCAATCTACGAGGCAAAAAACAAATGACGTATTTTTTCTTTTATAATAAAGCACTTTGAATATGTCCGCCAAAAAACTACTAAAACATTTTAATACTGAAATAATCAATGTTATTTTACTTACTCGATCCTCTTCCTTATTAAAAGCAAAGGAAAAAAGGAAATAAAGATTAGTAGGTACTTCGTCATCATCATCATCATAAACTGTCTATATTAGATCACTGCTGGACACGGACTGAGGATATTGCCAAATTCGTCACGCTGAGCCCTAGCGCTTATAGCCCAATGCTTCTTTGTGATCAGTCTGTGTCACTAATGTTAAGCAACACTGGGAGCGGTCACTAGTTGGATGGGGTGACCGTTTGTGGCATCATACCAAGCGCCTCCGTGCTTCGGTGGGCACGTCAAGCCGTCGGTCCCGGCTGTTGTCACAAGATAACAGTCGTTAAGCCCTGTTGGAGGCCTTCCTCGCCGTCCACCAACCCGCGCTAGGCCTGCGTGGTGGTACTAAAGCCTTAACCCCTCTCCATAAAAGGAGAGAGACCCGTGCTCAACAGTGCAATGAGCGCAATAGGTGTTGTTACTTAACGTCACGCTTGTGAATTGGCCACTAGAGGCGCTTGTGTCGCGTGAGGTCCAATAACATTCACTTTTCACTGGTTTTAGCGGGTTTCGTGACATAAATTATATTTTTTTAATATTATCTGCTGGAAAGTGATCTCCTTCGTTAAATTATCGCAAATTTGGATTATTTGGCCATTAATGTGTACGCTTTGAAAGCGGAATTAAGATAAAGCGCAAAAATAGGTGGCCTCTAAGAGCAACTATTTCAGAAGTTAGTTTGTTGATAAGAAGATAGTTATATATAAATAATAAACAATAATTAGATTCAAGATTTAAAACTTTGTTTCGGCGCCGATCTTATAAAGTCGCCTTTGAAAGCTGTACCTCTGGATCTCAGTCTACAGTGGCGCCAACTGGTGACCAAAGAAACGGTAGTCCCTACTTGGTCAATGGTACTTAGAGAAAAGACGCGGCTGCCCGTCTTCTAGCAGTTTCTAGTACCTACTCCTTTAGTCGCCTTTTTCGTCACCCATATGAAGAGAGAGTTCGATGCTGTCATTGTGATGTGCCGACACCACAAAATACTACTTACTACTTCCTACTTTAATTACATAATAAAATAAAGAAACAAATGAGGGCACGTCACATAAATTGTTCTGATCCCAATTTGATTGACTATTTAAAGCTCTCCTTTTGAAAATCAGAAACAACGAAGGTACTACACACACCCAGACACGAGATAATGTAGAAAAACACTTTTTTTCCATATTGATCCGCCCGGGATACGAACCCGGGACCTCGGAGAAGGCGACACCTTGAAAACTTGTGTGTACGCCACTCCGCCACGGAGGTCGCCAAACTAGCTTCGCCTGCGTAAACTACACGTTCTGTAATTTTTCTATTGTTATTAATGTTGTTATATTTTTTTAAGTAACTACTGGTGTTTTTTTATTTTCCTGATGTGTGCCTTATTGACAATAAGTTATTGCCATGCAAATAAATATTTTATTTAACTACCTATCTATTTCGCGCGGACGTAAACCAGTACCTCTAGCACAAAAACCTATTGAATTCGAATCGTTTGCGTGTTCGTATCGCCATCGAAGTATGAAACCTTAAACAGCGCTCGCGCGGTCAAAACGAGAACTACAAAACAAAGTACGAACTTTGTGTCGTTTTTTGTGCTAGAGGTACAGGTGCCATGTCACTACATGGCACAGGTTTTCGTATACTGCTGTATAAATAATACCCTATGTCCTTTCTCAAAGTCAAACTTATTTTTGTACCAAATTTTAACAAATTGGTCAGCTGTCTAGCTTTAAAAGCGTAACAGAAAGACAGACCTACTTTGGCATTTATAAAATGAAATAAGGATTAATTGTGATGGAATCCTTTTAATTAAATATAATAAGTGTGATTTTTAAAAAAAAGTAACTTCAAGATTAGTTCTCAAAAGTATTCTACAGTTTCACAGACACGAAATGTATTAAGGCTACCTAATCTATATTTCTATATGCCACCGCCAGGCGCAGGTTTCCGACCGCGTGATATGACGTGGATTCACGCGGGTAGACGCGGGCGAAGAGCTAGTATTTTATAAATAACTAGAACACCCAGTATATAGAAAACATTATAGATTATTATACATACGGATGAGAGATAATGAATATAAAGAGCACTTATTTCTTCCTCTCTCTATTTATCGAAGAAGAACAAACATATTGACACATTAACAGATTTTATTATTAACGATGTTAAGTTTTGTTAAAAAACAAAACGATAAAGTATATTGAAGTTGGCCTCCTTTTAGTTACTTATACTTACATGTGTTTTTTTCTTTTGCTATGGATATAAGGAAATATGTTTAGAATCATCATCATCATTATCATAAAATTCTTGTCATCATCCTTTCAGGCAAACGTCGCTAGACATAGTAGGGCTGTCCAAGGATGGTTTCTTATCGGTCAGATCCATCACAGAACGCCTTGTAAGAAGGTTTTGTTAAGCCTGTCAGGCGCTCAGTCTTTACTAATAAGGATCAGTGCTGACTCATGATGATGTAGATAAAGAAAGAAATATTTATTTGACACAACAAACACAATCACTAACATTTAAAAAAAAGGAAATAAGTGCAAAAAGGTAGATATGGCTAATTTTAAGTATGGTTAGTATCCTAATATAACCTAGTTACAATGGGATAGTTTATGAATACTTACCCAGAAAGATTTCACGTCCTATTAGATATAAATAACAAAGTTTTAAAATCACATCCGATAATTATTGTTAGTGATTAGTTGAAGATTTTACACTTTTGAAAATGAAATGAAAAACTTTTATTTCTACTAAATAACAATTATTTACCTGTAGTCCACAAACTTGGTAATCCTGTCTTTTGGTGTGTGTGTGTGTGAGAGAGTTGTGTGTGTTTGCACCCTAGCCCTTTTGACGACCAATAGGAGCGAAGTATCAGTGTAAAATGTTGCAACAATAATCGCGATCATAATAACCCAAAATTGACGCGTACGAAGTCGCGGGCAAAAGCTAGTGTTTAATATAAGTGATATGACTTACCCATCCTGAGTTAGGCTTGGCGAAAAGCTGTTGAAAGATGATAAATAAAGTATTTTTTTACTTTAGAGAAACAGGTTAGTACCTTCAGTAGTTACTAGTTCCCCACATTTTAGTAGGGTTTAGTTTCCATCCTCAGCGGAGCATGGTGCCAATCTCATTTTAATACGATGAAAAAAACGGTGATAAAAATTTTGACTTTCCTACTTAATATGTCTTGATATGACGTGTTACTGTAGTAACAATGAAAAAAAAAATGTTTTTCATAAGCTAATTAGCTTCATGTACAAAACGAAACCAATTTGTACAATTTCATTGCGACTGTCAAAACCATTCACAAAAATAAATGGTGCCTACATGATGGATTCATGATACAACACTCTTATGATAGTGGCCATGAAGGTATAAAACAGTCAATTACTCCACGAAGTTTACATTTCATTCAATGAATCGTATTTTAGTAGCACTCTTTTGATTGCTTGAAAAGCAGTTCAAAAACACTTATACAATGTATTCCTAGGGCTATAACTATATTATAGTATATATGAAATGGACCAAGTAATTAATTGAGCATTATACATAATGCCCGGTCATTATGAAAAATGCCCAAAATGAGAGGGCAATTTGATAGTGATTATTCAAATAATCAAATTGACCGGGCGTTATACATAATGCCCATCAGCTTTTGGGCAGAGTAAAACAATCACCTTTAATTGCTATTTCAATTATTATTATTTAATTAATTAATTTAGTTTAAACAATTTATATCCATGCTCAATATTATAAATGGGAAAGTGTGTGTGTCTGTTTGATTGTCCGTCTTTTAAAAGGCAAAACGGAGCTACGAATTGACGTGATTTTTTAAGTGGATATAGTTGAAGGGATGGAGAATAACATAGGCTAGTTTTTGCCTCTTTCCAACCCTCACTTCCCTAAAACGGGGGTCGGAAGTTTGTATGGCTTGGATTCCGCAATTTTCAAGGTAGAAAGCTAAAAATTGGTATGCAAATAGTCCATTTGTGACTAACAAAAAAATCGTACATCATTTTTTTTTTGGAAATCCGCCCCTTAAGACGCTGACTGCAGCCGATGACCTTGAGCAATAAACACGCTCACAAATTTATTCGCCTTTGAATTTCTTTGGAACGCGCCGCAGCTATCACTGTCAATTCCCGTAGGAGTGACAGAGAAAAAGCGCATGGAATAGAAGGGCCTAAGTGCCAAGCAACAAAATTCGTTGTGCAATTTAAAATTGCCATTTTATTAAAAATCTAAATCAGCTATTTGCTTAAGCAACATGTAATATACAATATAGTAAAATTTTATTATCATTGTTATACGGACTGCTGAGAAAAATGGTAATTTATGTATTTTCAGAGGCTACTTTGAGATTTTTTTCTATCGAGAAAAGTTTTTAGAATCGTGTTTTGGAAACAGCCACCTGGTCGAAAATATGATCAATTACAACTACATAGAATATGGCAACAATACGAGCCATAGGCTTAAAGCAAAACAATCTTCATTGAGCTCAATTTGGCTCATGTCAGCGTCTTAAAAGAGGGAGTTAAATTTTATATGGGACTTTTCGCAGTCTTCGAGGTAGAAAGCTAAAAATCGCTACACAGACTCTTTGTTATCAACTAAAAATAACAGTCTTCTTTTTTTTTAATCTTCCTTAAACCCCTAAAATAGATGATGGAAATTTGTGTGAAACTCTCCGCAAAATTAGTACAGGTTCTATGATACAAACGAATATTAAAATAATACAATGAAAACAAATTCATACTACAACGCTTCATACTACAGTGCATACGGTACTTATACTCTATCAAGAGTATAGGTTAGATTATTTTGACTATTGATTCACGTTTGATTTAACTGCTTTCCATTTTTGGCTATTCGTTTGGCTTTGCGATTTGGTATTGTTGTCTTGGTTATGTTTTTTGATTTCCGAAAACAATCGGTTTCGGGTTCGGTTGTACCGTTGTTGTTTTTCGGGAATCGTGTTACCCCGAACTTAACGCGAGCAAAGCCGCAGGCAAAGTCTAGTATTATATAATCAGACTTATTATTAGGAAGGATTCCAATACTAAGAATTCACTAGTATTTACATTAAAAACTTGAGGAAAGTCATATTTAAAAGATAGGTACCTAACACAAAACATGCAAAATTTGAAACAAAAATGTAACAACACAATATCCGTGCTTTATAAAACTTTTGACGTATTATTTTATACCAGATGAAAGACACTGAAGTTTTAGTAATTTCAATCATACTCATTATCGTTAGCTTTTTATCAAATTGCCCTTTTGTATCGTAGCAATATAATAATGACCGGGCAATGTGAGAAATAATGATGTTTCGATAGTAATTAATCACTTCGCCCGATAGAGGTAGGCATTATTCATAATGCCCGGGCATTATAAATAATGCCCGCATTAATCACTTGGTCCATAACATACATATAGAACACCCCGTTAGTCTAGCTAGTAGTTTAAATACCGGGCCAAGATCTCGGGGTCCCAGGTTCGAATCCCGGGTCGGGCGACAAAAATTTTCGAATTTTCGAACGTTGCTCGGGTTTGTGATCACCAACCCGCATTTAGCAACGCATGTGGTGATAATGCCAGTACACCCATCATTGCTGTGGTAACTTGAATTCAATGATGGAGGCCGTTTCCCTGCATTGGGATGATTATAGGCTGTAACTTTATTTTACTTTATAACTAGGTATATTACGGCTTTATCTAATACTGCGACATAGACATTGTTCTGTCACACACATTACCGGATCGGGCAACAAAAGTTCTGAATTTTCGCATATCGCTCGGGTTTGTGATCACCAACCCGCATTTGGCAAGCGTGGCGATTATGCCTATACCCATCATTGCTGTGGTAACTTGATTTCAATGAAGGAGACCTTTGCCCTACAGTGGGATGATTAAAGGCTGTTATTTTACTTTAGAATATAAATAGCTCAATAAATAACTACATACACTTCGGGATTCCGCTATGCCTAAGAACGCAAGGAACAATAATGAAATAATAACACACACATTCATTTTGAAAAAGAAACGAATTAATGTGAACGCCTGAGTTTTATACCGACAAGCAATTAGAAAGTCTTGTCCAAGTAGTGAGAAGTTTTACCTTCGATGTTAGGGAAATTTCATATGGCTACCAATTTGAAAAAGTCAGTCGAAAAATCAAATTATTTGAGCAAATTTTAATCTGTAACTCCTTAGGGACATATATGGGCTAGAGCCGAAAAGAAAAAGCACAAGAAACTTGGTGAAAATTGTCAGCCTCATTTTAAATAATTTTGTTTAAATAGATTTAGGCCAGTTCAATCCAAATTCAAATTCAATTTAAATTCATTTATTTCGTTCTATCATTATTTTTACAATTAGTAGTTGGAGCCATCCTAGTAGAAGTTAATAATAACTTCTGTAGCAGGAGCTCTTCTATATCTTACTTAATAAAAGTTTGATAGACAAAAATTATAATAAAAATCAAAGGTGAAAATTTATTTCTAACTATAACAATTTAATGCCACATAAGTTTTATATTATTTTTATTTTATAACTTATATTATGTTTTATTTACTATTCTTCACTCTAGGCTAACTCATTATTGTTCGTAGTATAGCTTAGTCTGGACACTTCTGAAATATGATAAATGAATAAAATAAAATAAAATATTCAGAAACGGCTATTTTGATGGTGTGCAATATATACCTACTATGTGTACACCGCACAGTTTGTTCAGGTCAAAACGTTGTAAAACCTATGTTTGTTTATTTATTTGGGTACCTAAATGTATTGTTTCACATTTTTGTCTTCCTAACGCAGTCACTCAGATGAAAACTTAAAGCAAGCTGTACACTGACAAAGAAAAAGAGGGTTTCCTGGGATAACGAACGTGACCGAACGACCTTCTTTTTTTCCATTTCTTCTTAATTTGCTTTTTATTTTTAATATGCACATAATTGTAGCACGCTAAGGCGCACAGAGTCACGGCAGCAGCAACTTGGATGTCCATTCTTTACAAACGCGTGAACGTAACCGCGAAAGTTGCGAGTGTAGATACAGAGCATATTTTTCGCGCCGAATTCCTGCGCGAATCGCGGCCAAACTTGGCGGCCGTGATTCGCGGGCGAATGTACAGCGGGCTTAAAAAATTCGTCCACTACGACATAAACGATACACTTTTTGAAAAATACTTTTAATTCTCTTTTATAGAAATAGTATCTATACCTACTCGTAGTATCATAAATAGTACTAGTAGCCCTATATCATTAAAATTTACTTTAATATGTAGATATGTAAGTTCATATAAGTTCAGACTGCGGTAATTTTGTTAAAAATTTAATATTGCTATTTCTATCCTAGGTCCAATTCGAAGTAAAGAAAGAAAGAAAGATATTTTATTGGTACATATCATCACACAAATTAGATAGACCACAAACAAAATTGCCGTAGTAAAAGTTAAGTAATAGGCTATAATCATCCCACTTCCGAGAAAAGTCCTCCATCATTGAATTCAAGTTACCACTGCAATGATGGGTACTGGCATAATCACCACGCTTGCCAAATGCGGGTTGGTGATCACAAACCCAAACAACGTTCGGAAATTCGAAACTTTTTGTTGCCCGACCCGGGGATCGAACCTGGGACCCCGAGATCTTGGCCCGGTATTTAAACCACTAGACCTACGCGAAGGGGCGTTATGTATAGCCAGAATGGTTTCCACTCAGCGGTATTTCCACGGCAAAAGTAAACAAACAAATACACGTAAACTCACAATTAAAATATGCCTTGCCTTACTCATTTCCGTTCTATGAGAGTAGTTAGTGGCGATAAAAGTAATAATTAAAAAATCTGTTTAATTTCTGCAAATAGGCCCCTGGATGAGCTTATATGGAGCACTTCTAGAAGACAACGGGCAGCAGCGTCTTCTCTCAAGTTCTCTCCACTATCGGCAATGAAATTCTTCTCTTAAAGAGGCTTATAATATCAGTATATAAACTTGAAAAATTAAAAAAAAAAAAAAAAAAAAATTTTTTCAACTTTATATACTGATATTATAAGTGCAATTAAGTTGCTAAAATATCAAATAAAGTATTTAAAGATGCTTGTTGAGACTTGAGTTGTAGGTTGAAAAAAGTCCCAATATGAATGTGCCTTTGTGCATAAATTATAAAAAAACATTGCAGATTGTAAGGTAAATTAGTAAACTAATTGATTTTAGTTTCGATTCACACGTAATTGGTACTTCGTATTTGAATAATGACAAATTCATCACCGTTCACTACTAAGTGCCGAGATAGAATATTAAAAATTTTCACAAAGAAATGATGATTATTTCATTTATATATTTATTTTATTTTATTCGGAACACCAACAGCACTGATACATTTCATAAGAACGAATTTTCTTATACGAGTTAGTTACAGCCATTTAAAGGTATCGCACATAGAAAGCGAAATGTAAATAAACCTTGATAACTATTTCATAGATCATCAATGAATCATTAACAATCAAGAATAGAAATACAGAAACCTTCGGAGAAACTCAGAAGTAAGCAATTTGTTTATAGACAAAGGTTTAGCCTGAAAAAGTTCTATTACTATAATTTCAATGATCATTCTTACTAGCTGTTGCGCGCGACTTCGTCCGCGTTAATTTCTATTATTATGATCGCGACTATTTTTGCAACATTTTTCACTCATGTTTCGCTTTTATTGGTCACAGCGTGATATTATATAGCCTAAAACCTTCCTCGATAAATGGACTATCCAACGCAAAAATATTTTTTCAAATCGAACCAGAACTTCCAGAGATTAGCGCGTTCAAACAAACAAACAAACAAACTCTTCAGCATTAAAATATTAAGTTAAGATTTCCTAAAAAAAATTAACGTACACAATATCAACTTAATAAACATACCGTGCCAGGTTTCAGACAGCGTAGAGTAATTCGTAAACAGTGCTAAAAGTACCCATTACTGTGTATGAAAAAAACATGTTGTCTGTGAAAGAACCGTTTGCCGGATCAAAAGCCATCATCAGCATCGGTTCCGTATCAAACAACTAAACTTGTTATAACAATTTTATTTTCTAAATAACTATCTATGGTGTCGATTCAACTAATGAGTGTGGCGGGGCATTATTATCGCTAGCTCGTTTCATCTTACGTCATAAAAATTACGAATAACAAAGACAGGTATAGTAAATAACGCTAATTTCATGTTAGAAAGTGAGTCAGTCCGTGAGGCCGCAGCAGGCGCTTGGCAATCCACAAAACTTTTTTGAACCCATCACGGGTTGGTTGGCAAAGTAAAGGATATGTTCATATCGTCTATTGAACGATTCGCCTACTGTTTAATTCACATCATTTTGTTTAAACTAAATCAATTGGACTAACGATCGATTAATCTAATGGTAGTGTATAAGCTATTGGATTTTTCAACTATCTGGATTTCCTCGACTCCGGCGCTGCAGGAAATGCTGACTCTCCGCCCAAGCGTTACAAGACTCAGGCACCCAAGCTCGCCTCCTCAGCTTCGGCCTGCTGCAGCTTCAGCTTCAACTCGCGCGGGTGCCTGAGCCTTGTTACAGCGGGCGGAGACTGCTCTACCTCCGCGCCTCCGGCTTTTGAATTACACTCTTGCATCGGGCAGACTATTACCACACGTAACGTCCGGAGGCGCGGAGGGAGTGCGGCCTTTGCCCTCTAGTCTAAAACTAGTTTACGAAGAGCACCTATCGAGATATTTGGTGCTCTTCATGGATTTCGTGCTCTTTTGGAAGATTCGTATATGAGAAAGTATTTTTATTAACACGTTCCGGGACAGTACGTCGAAGGATGGTCCTTAAATTCCAATAGATTACGATACAACGTTCATCGACGGCTGACTTTGAGCTTTGAAATACGACAGCCCGTCGAAGAACGGATATCAGCAATAGAAAATATTGTAGGGTTAGTGTTTTTTTTTTTTCAAAATTCCTTTATTTGCTCCAAATTATATTTACATAGTTGTGGGACACCCCTTTTATGTAAACTTGTATTAGGAGGGTCCCGCTCTTTCGACGTGGCGACATTTATAGAAAAACATTATGCGTGTATTGAGCGGGTGCTATTGTGTTAGAAAGAACATGTTTGTGATTGCTTGTGTTTGCATGTGTTCAATGTGTTCAATGTGAGTGCTACTGTAATACATGTGCGTCTGGTTCATTAATTAGTTATTGTTTTATTTATTCAGAAAAAGATTCCCTTAATAGTATGTCTGTCTGTCAGAGTAACATATTATTCAAGTATTTGTTCGGTCTCATCATAAGAAAGTGTGAGTAACCATTTTGTTAAAGTTTGTTTACATTCACGGTAGGTCAAAAAGTATATGTTTAAAATTCTATTTATTTTGTTATATAATTTTATTGATTGCGTGCTAAACTGTTTTCTTGCAAATTTAGTTCTCACTCTTTTATGTGCTATTACGTTGTACGGGTTACGTTTATTTTTAATGTTTTGGTTTTTCTGGGGTATTTTTATGAGTTTTAAGAACACACTGTAAGATATATAATTTTCGCACCGTTAAAACCTCAGAGTCTTTATATAGTTGTGTTGTGTTGTACAATTTATTCTTCTTGAGATACACTTTTAAAATGGACCTCTGGGCTCGTTCAATACTAATAAATTTGGATTTAAAAGTTCCACCCCATATGGTTAAACAGTACAGTAATATGGACTGGACTAAAGTTTTATATATGTATGTCAGTAATTGTTTATCTGATACGTTACGAATATATCTAAAAAGCCACATTAGCTTTCTTGAGCGTGATGACACTGCTTCAAGTTGTGGATACCATGTTAGATTTTGGTCATTAGTAATACCGAGATATTTAGTGGACTCAACCTTTTTGAGTTTTTGGCAATTGCAAGTTACGTTGCTAGTAAAATTACATATATGAGGAGTTAAGGTTAGGTTATGGTCTGGTTGTGTAACGTTGTTGATACTAAACGTGGTATAATTTGTTTTTTCAATGTTCAACGTTAGAGAATTTACATTTAGCAAAGAGTTATCTCTTTGCAGTCCGACATCAGCACTTGCGTTGGCCTCTTGCCAATTTTTGCCATGAAAGAGCAGGGCAGTGTCATCTGCGTAAGAGAAGACGATATTATTTATTTAATAACGTCCTGTCTATCAAAAACATATTAGCAGCCAGCACTAGGCTGCTGTGTTGTAGGTGCTGTTCGTGGACAAAAATGTTAAAAGAAACCTGAATCCACGAAGAGCACCAAAATATCGGTATGTCCTCTTCATGGACTAGGCCAGGTGCTTTTCGCGCAGGTGCTATTCGGGCGGGTGCTCTAAGTGCTCTAAGTCCTGAATGTGTGCTAAACATTTTCTTGAAACGCTACAATCTATACTATCGCTAATATCGATACAATTGTGATGACGTCAACTATTGTTAGGCTATCGATAGACTATCTACATATACATATAGTGGCGCCTTATTGTACATTTTTGTCATATTGTAATTTTTTTTACCTTTGTTTTGTGAAATAAAAGAATCATCTTATATAAATAAAATAATTTGGGGTGGTGGGATCTACCTCCTAGTGGTCAACCCTGGGCAACGGCATCTTTGGTTTTCTAACCAATGATGACGGCTAACAGATCCCTCTGCGGTGGTCTGGATGCTACCGCCCTCCTGCCGGAGTCCAGTGCCAGTTTTTCTGTGTTCCGCTGGTGTGTGGGAAAACCAGTACCTCTGGGTAAGCTCGCTCCATCTTAGGCTTCTTCTCAACCGTATAGTTAACACTTTCACGCAAGCAACGTATGTATACGTCAAATTGTGGTAGATGTAGTGAAGCACAGCGTATTAGTACGTTCAGCTAATAAGTGTTGTGTTGAACACAACGTAGTAGCACGGCGCCTGTTCATACTAATCTCTATTAGTTCGGTTGCTGTGCGACAACGCATCAAACTCTTAAAAATGTAGTGCTACACCGTGTCGGAAATTTTACACATCTTTGAAGACTCCATACACTGGCAGTGATTCGCTCCTTGTAGACGCACAACGTTACTATACGTCAATCAGCGCAGGTTACGTCATACATTCCGTTGACCTGTGCGAGCCGCAGGGGAAGGAGCGCGTGCGTTGCTGTCCACACACAGCCCGCAGTGAATAATATTACGCATAATCGTATTTTTTTACTATTTACGTAGTTATTACAATGTAACTATTCTAAAATCACTTCAATGGTCATTGATTTCTTATTACTTTTCAATATTTGTAAATATACGTCAGTATTTATACGTATATGCTCCGTTGCAAAACGGAAAAGTGAAGCAAACAGGTGACGACTTGGTACCCAAGGGACGGCACTAGAAGCAGAAGACGTAAAGTAACAAGATGAGAGGATGACTTAAATATTACCTTGAAATAAGAGTAGCGGCAGCCAGAAATCAGTGGAAAGAGTTGAAGGAGGCCTTTGCCGTAAGGCTTGCCTAAATAAGATACATTTTGTAATAGGTGTAGCACAGTATAATGTAAATATTTTGGAAATAAAGGCTTTATTATTATATGTATACGCCAACGTTATTACACGTTGTTGGGAATTGTATAGATGTTTATCTGTACTTTTTGGCACGACGTATGTATACGTTGACGTCCTATGACGTAAGTGCTTTATAACATAACACTAAATTCACGTGCCCTTAGCAGACCGTCTCTGGGCGTCGATCCAGTTTATATGAAAAAAATATGTGCGTAATCGCATCGAGCTCAGATAATAGCATGTTCGCATGAAAGTGTTAAGTATGTAGTCAAGAGCAAGCCCATTATTTATATAAAAAAAACTAAAAACATTTAAAGTTTTATTTCTTAAATAAAAGGTACATTTTATACACGAACACTATTAACAAGTGGGAAGAAATATTCCCATTAGTTCTGTTAAAAAGCCAAGCTAATTATTTACAGAACTAGTGGGATAAAAATTCCCATTAGTTCGGTCAACAGAACTGTCCAACAGAACTAGTGGGAATAAAGGGGACTATCGAGAGGCAACTCTAGCAGGCAGAGCCGCGGGCGGAAAGTTAGTATTAGCATAAGTTGTACGTAATAAAGTACCATAAATACCATTGCAGTTAATACAGCGTGAGAATAATAAATTAGTCAAAATATCTACACAAATAGAAACAGGTACATTAATTTAGCATTTAATGGCAGAATTATCAAATTTCACGCATATTTTTAACATAAACTTTTAATAACGAGCTAGGGTGAAATATGAATTCGTAAATCATATCCGAAATGCGTTTATATTTACTCATATGGTCGGCTACGATATTATGCTTAATATTACAAGTGACGTTCATGCTATGCGAACAAAGCAAGGTAAAGAATTTATATTTGAATGACAGAAAATTCTTTTCTTAGTGTTAAGAGAAGAGTTGGTACCTAAAAAGCGGACTGTATTTCATAGGATTCAGTATAATTCTGGACGAGTACTACAACAGTGACCGCACACTATGAAGATATTGAAGGGAGTGGTTCGACCGAGTATCGATGTTCGCTCGCGAACCGAACGTTCGTTCGGTGTTGTTCGCCGAGGTCCGGCGGTTATGCGTCTCATCGTATCTCATGCCCCCCCCCCCCCCCTGGCATCCATGACATAGCCCGTGCGTGGACACTTAGGCTTAGATATAGATATTAGTCTGGAATAGCACTTTTTATTCTGGTAAATATTCAGTTCCCGTGGATAAACATATTTGTTTTTTATGCTGCAAAGGGTTCAGATTGCTTCTCTCTTTTAAATCATCGAAATTTTTATTCAAGAATTATATTTTCAACTAGATGAACTGGTGTACTTCGTATATCCTAAAAACTTAAAACTGACCCTTCGCTAAAATGGCTGAAAAATTTGATGTAGAACATTATATATGGGAATATTAAATTAACGTTTTAGCTATCTTCATCGAAAATTTCCATATTTTCGCACCATTTAAACCTTCCCTGGATTACGACAAACATACGAGTATCATAACCGAAATCAGCTAAATCCAGTCTAGCCGTTCTCGACTTTTATCGAGACTAACAAACAGCAATTGCTTTTTATAGTATACTAGCTGTACCCTGCCACGCTTCGCTGTGGCTATTCGCTATCGTTAAAAAACCGTTTTTATCCGCATACGTGACTGATGCAAAAAATAGATAAAAGCAATCCTTGATGCGGATTATATATCATGCTAAAATTTCAGCTCGATCGGTGCAGAACTAACCAACACAAACCAACATAACATTTTTATATATGTATACGAGTATATAGGTAGATGTGTAAGGTATAGATAAAAGAAGATAGATAAACACTAGCAACTTAATTGCCGAAATAACAGCCTAATTGGGGAAAGTGCTATGAATGACAAGGTTCTTATTTTAAACTAGCTGTTGCCCGCGACTTCGTCCGCGTCAATTTCTGTTATTATGATCGCGACTTTTTTGAAACATTTTTCACTTATGCTTCGGTCCTATTGGTCGCAGCGTGATGTTATATAGCCTAAAGCCTTCCTCGATAAATGGACAATCCAACACAAGAAGAATTTTTTGATTCAAACCAGTACTTCCTGAGATTAGCGCGTTCAAACAAACAAACTCTTGAGCTTTGTAATATAGTATAGATTGATGCCATGAGTTCAAAGTCACACTGTATAAAAATGGTTTTTTTTTACAGAATGCCGAGAAAAGAATTGTAATGCAAGGCAAGGAAGACGTTTACGAACTCCAATATGACTACTATACAGGACAATACTACTATGTCTACAGATATAGCATATACTACGATCAGCCAGGGATCGATAAACTTTGTGTTTACTACTTTGAGAGATGTGGAATGGTAAATATTTCTTTAGATCCTTAAGAAAGGCCAACGAGACGAGAGCAAAAATGTTATCAAAGTTTCATTCAGGTGCTCAAAACATTTTCATATACATGCAATTTTGACCACCTTCTAAATTTTAATACAACAATATACGAGACAAAAAACAAATGACGTATTTTTTCTTTTGGTATAGCCCAAAACAAAAATGTCAAGATAAAGCACTCAGAAAATGTCAAAAAAATCCTAAAATTGTTGATACGGCCCCCTCACAAAACTTTTTTTACGCGATTCGCATCTCATTCATTCATTACGATACTATTTATTCATAAATTGTTGGTTTTCCTTCATACCTTCACAAGCTTAGGAACGTAAAAATGAAAAACTATGTTGCGAAAAATATTTTTGGGTGTTAACTTGAATTACATTTTTTACTTCATAAATGGGCTCTAAATACGATACTTAACGTCTTTAAAAAATTTGGAATTAAAAAAAACCATCCTGTATTTCGTCAGAAAAGTCCGAAGTTTATGACAAAACTATCTAAAAGACAGAAATGTTGACGACTCCGGTACTAATACAGCGTTCCTGTACCACGAAACACCGACGACAGCTGACGCTATTACAGTACGGACAGTATATTAAGGACAAAGATAATAATCGCTCGCTATCGCAATGTTACTCAGTAACTGTCCGTTTATAATTACACTAGCTGTTTCCCGCGACGTCGTCTGCGTCAATTTCTGTTAATAAGAATTTGATTATTTTTGCAACATTTTTCACTGATGCTTCGCTCCTATTGGTCGCAGCGTAATGTTATAAAGCCTAAAATCTTCCTCGATAAAAGGACTATCCAACACAAAAAGAATTTTTCAAATCGGACCAGTACTTCCTAAGATTAGCGCGTTCAAACAAACAAAAAAACAAACAAACAAACAAACTCTTCAGCTTTATAATATTAGTATAGATTTTTACTATCGTCTCGTTGGCCTTACTTTAATTAAATCATTGTGCTCCTAAATCACTCGAGGTGTCGTGGCAGAATTAGGCAAAGATCGTCCGCACTCGTATACAGGTGAAATTTTAACCACTTTCCAAAATTTTTATAGGCGTTCAGTATCGTATTAAGAGCCCATTAATGAAGTAAAAAATGTAAATCAAGCTTTCACCCGAAAATATTTTTCGCAATATAGTTTTCAATTTTTACGGTCCTAGGCCTGATAAGGTATATAGGGAAAATCAAAAACTTATGAATAGTATCGTAATAAATGAATAAGATGCGAATCGCGTAAAAAAAGTGTTGCTAGGCAGCCGTATCAAAAGTTTTAGATTTTATGCGAACATTTTCTAAGTGCTTTATTATGACATTTTTGTACTGGGCTGTATCAAAAGAAAAAAAATTGTTTTTTGTCTCGTAGATTGATATATTAAAATTTGGAAGGTGAAGGTGAAGGTGAAGGAAACGATATAAACCCCGAATCAAATAACGCTATTGAAATTTTAAAAGACTAATGTGTTTACAGGTTAAGTCGTGGTGAAAAGGTGGGGATAATTTATATTTTTATCATGCTTATTATCAGTAAGGTAAAATGTAAAATGAACAGTAAAATGACTTTTTATATCCTGCCTTTAAGAGGAAACACTACGGGCGAGAGAATTGAAAAATAGGTATTTGTAAAATCTTTTGCTGACAGAGTCTGATAGAGACAACTACTTCTTGGACCGAAAATACCTACTTAAGGCACACCAAATCAACGTTTCGTAGTCCCCCGATTACTTTTCCAAAACTAGACCGATTTTAATACTTTCATTTAAAATTAAAGAAAGGTTTTGGCCGTGTTCGTATGTTTTCCTTTTTTTCTAAAATTTAGCCAAATTTGTTTTTTGGATGTTTGAACACAGCGGAAAATCTGGCGATTTTTTTCGATTTTTGTGGGCTCATATCTTTTTTATTAATTAATTTATGAAAAAACAGAAAACAAAGAAACATGCTAATAGTGGCCATACTTTAAAAAAAAATTGCTCTACTGGCATTATCCAGGGAGTAAACAGGGGACTACGTTTGTATGGAAAAACGGCCCTTGTATTTCCTCTTAATATGTGCATTTTAAACCATCTGAAAAACGAAGTCCAATTTATGTGATTATTATGTATAACGTCATGGCAGTGTTATTTAATCTATCAATAAAAATATTTTTTGAAAGATATTCATTCTTAATTAATTTTGTGACGCGCATAGACGTATTATTTTGCTGCAGCGGGGTCCCGGATGGCGTATGAATAGCGCGTTCCTGTATTACGCGTAGTTGGGAAACACTGTTCACGCGTACATTGGATACGCGTACAGCTCCTGTACGGACCGCCGCGAACCTGTACGCGAGGTCAATCGATCCAGAGCGCTCCGCGAGCCTCAGTCATTGGATTTGGAATTTTCAGTTCATTTGAAATTGCCTTCCATGCATCTTGGCGTAAATGGTTATTTCGATAATCAGTTAGTTTGCTATCATCCCACAAGACTCGGTGAAATTCATAAAGTTGAATCAATCTAAAAATATTTTTATCATTAAAACTCGAAGAACACGCGTGTCTAGTCATTTTGTCACAATACAAAAAGAATTACGTAATAATATGACTATACTTAAGAGCTATAAACAAAATAAAAAGTTGGAAAATAACCGGCAATTACATACTTTAACATCTATTAGTTAAGGTTATATTGTTTATAAATAACTATTGATATCAACAAACTAACTTCTGAAATAGTTGCTCTTGAGGCCGCCTATTTTTGCGCTTTTTCTTAATTCCGCTTTTAAAGCATTCACATTAATCGCCAAATAATCCATATTTGCGATATTTTACGAAGGAGATCACTTTCCAGCAGGTAAATTAAAGAAATTATAATTTATGCAACAAATTCCGCTAAAACCAGTACAAAGTGAATGATATTGGACCTCACGCGACACTAGCGCCTCTAGTGGCAAATTCACTAGCGATAGCCCCATTGCACCGTGTGTAACTAGTTTTTGATCTTGTACTATAAAATTTAATTATGTAATATGAACTTTTTAATTTGCATCGCTGTTTAAGTCAAACATGTGAACACCCTTGTAAAATATCTTTTAGAAGCAATTGCTGATTTCTTATTTTAATTCTGTTCCGTAGCCAGTGAGGAAGCAAGTAGTTTGCTTAGTCAACTCTAGAAACACCCAATGCGTAGGAGAAGAATTTAAGAAAGGTAATGTATAGAAGTTTAATAAAACTGCAGACATACAGACAAATTAAAATTTAAATAGCTTTATTGCAATTTTTCATTTTTTTTAAACTGTCTGTGACACGAATACGAAAATGCAATGATTGCAAAGACATTCTGTAGGTATATTTTCTGTATTGTTTAGACATTTTTTGCACTTGTCTTCTTTCGTTTGATATTCCACTCGTTATAACTGCAAACGAATTTTTCAATGTAGCCTATTTTATCCGGATTATGATAAGGAATCAATTGATACCTCATTCACCAAAAACGAGCTTAGTAGCTTATCCGCAAATGTGGAACCCACATATTATATAATACATATGTGAAAACTAAAGGCTAAATGTCAATTATTTTGTATCTTATATTGTCTTGTTAAAAGCTGTTTGTTTTCCTACAAAATAAAATAAAATACCCAAATATTACAAAATTGCCGTAGTCGGGTGAATCGGGACTCCCTTTTAAAGGTAACTTATATCAGGAGAATTTAGGATGATAGATACACGAACCGATGCACATGGACTTATATACAGACTGATGCACAGACGGACACCCAGACTGATGCACAGTTGGACACACGAACTGATGTACAGACTGACACACGGCTTGATGCACAGACTGACACGGACTGATGCACAGTCAGACATACGGACTGATACACAGGCGGATATACGGGCTGATGAACAGAAAAATGGTCTGATAAACAGACTGACACACAGACTGTTGCACAACCTGACACAAACTGATGCACAGACACACGGACACGGTCGGACTCCCGGGCTGATGCACCGATAGAAATTTGGACTGATGCACAGATGGACAACTGACTGAGGCACAGTTATACACACACGGACTGATTTACAGATTGACACACAGACTGACATACGGACTTATGCACAGATAGACAGAAGGAGAAACGGATAAACATACTTACTATATGGTTCCAAATCAACAAGAATACAATAATTTGAGTATAGTTCCTAGTTACAGGACCCAGAAACAATAAATAATAGAAATTATTATTTTTCCAGGTACGACATCTCGTCCCGAGTGAAATTAAACAAAGGAAAATCTATACATTTTTTTAGTCATGTATATTAAACATTAAAAAATAATTGTTTGAAATGAGTGCTTTATTCGTTCCACCGCTGGGCAAAGGCCTCCACCATTGAACTCCAGTTACCACAGCAATGATGGGTACAGGTATAATCACTACGCTTGACTATTCTCACTCCATAGCCAAATCTAAGTTCTTTTCGAGAGTTAGGTATTACGAAACGTCTGTAGCATTTGTATGACTTCCTAAGTTTTGTAAGGCTTTCGATTTTGTAGACCATGTAATATTACTTAAAAAACTTAAACATTATGGTGCATCGAATGATTCCTTGGATCTAATAAGTTCTTACCTTAAGGACAGAACACAAAAGGTTTGCATAAATGGAGCTGAGTCTTCAGGGCCTGCCCTTATTATGGGTGTCCCTCAGGGATCAGTATTAGGACCCCTGCTATTTTTAATTTATATAAATGACCTTCCGTGTTATTTACATAATCTTTGTGAGATGGTATTGTTTGCAGATGACACATCAATGATTTTTAAAACTAAGAGGGGCAAATGTTCATTTGATGATGTTAACAATACCCTCTCTAAATTATTACATTGGTTTACAACAAATAATCTTTTACTAAATGCAAATAAAACAAAATGTGTAAAATTTACCATGCCCAATGTAAGATTTGCTGCTACTCATATAATTGTTAAAGATGAACCACTAAACTCTGTAGATTTAACTACCTTTTTAAGTATAACTGTAGACTCTCATTTGCAATGGGGTGCTCATATTAGGGTGCTGTCTGGAAGACTTAGTTCTGCTGCTTATGCTGTGAGAAAGATAAGGCAATTGACTGATGTTGAAACGGCAAGATTAGTATATTTTAGCTACTTTCATAGCATAATGTCATACGGAATTCTGTTGTGGGGCTCAGCGGCAGATATTGAGTCAATTTTTATATTACAAAAACGTGCTGTACGGGCTATTTACGGCCTTCGACCCCGTGACTCGCTGAAAGAGCTCTTCAAAGAGATTAATATACTTACAGTGTCTTCTCAATACATTCTCGAGAATATTGTTTACGTTCGTAAGAACATACATTTATTTCTTAAGAAAAGTAACGTACACAATTTCAATACCAGAAATAAAGATAAACTTGCCGTTCCAGGCTTGAGACTGCGAAAAGTAGGAAAATCGTTTATGGGAAATTGTATCCGTATTTTCAACAAATTACCAAAGGATATTGCTGAACTCCCTGTACATAAACTTAAATCGTATGTCAAAGTTATTTTAATGAAAAAGGGCTATTACACTGTTAATGATTATTTAAATGATAGAAATGTATGGCATTAAGTTGTCCCAGCTCGTACTTGCTTAAACCTTGTAAAAATTACCTTACCTTGTAAAAATGTATTTAAAAAGAGGCTGACAATAGTGACCGAGTTTCTTGCGCTGCTTCTTCTCGGCACTAGCCCAGACTTGTCTCGAAGCAGTGGTAGGTTTAAATTGGGACGTGAAAAAGCGCCTCCTGGGGCCTATTTGCAGAAATAAAACTGATTTTAACTGATTTTAACCACCATTTCGGTATTTTAAAATTCGTATTGTCAATATCAGAATTAAGGTTTTTGTATTTATGTAGTGTACCCGACGGCAACATTTCGCCCGACATGCCCCCTACATCGCGCAACTTGGTCTCTTGTCGATTACTTCTAAACAAAACCAATTCTCAAAAAACTAGAACAGTATTACCTTAGCAAATTACCTCCGGTATTTATTGAATCACTGTTGTTAACTGCTTTTCATTCTCGCATTCTTTTGCATTTAGCGTTTGCGAAAAATTCGACTTTATAAACAATTAAATTAAAAGTTAACAGTGATTCATTCAATAAATACTGGAAGTAATTCGTTAAGGTAATACTGTTCTAGTTTTTTGAGGCTTGGTTTTGTTTAGAAGTAATGAAACTAAATTAATCGGGGGCAGCTCACATAGCTCTAGTAGTCCCCTTATGTCAAACCAGTAGTTGGCAGTTGAGACCCCCGAATAATAAATTTTACCGAGCTTTTACCGATGCCGTAACGTGTGCACGAGGGATAGGATTAATAAGGCACTTTGCCATAATAGCTGAGGAATCCGAGTTTCAACATGGTTGCTACTTGCGAGATAGTTTATTTTTTCTTGTCGTTCCCTGAATTATTTATTTTGCAATATTGTTTGTGGCAGGTGCCGAAATCGGCCTCTATGGTAATCGTCATCCAATCGTAACCCCGATCAAAATTGTGCTAATTCCAAGTCACTTTGTACCCATAATCGGGGGCACGGCACGGCAGTGCCCCCGCCAAGTCGAGCGCGAAGCAAATACTGCCGTACCATCCTTTACTAGAACCATTTCGCCGCATTTTCAGGCCCCTATTTGAGAACCTCTGGATAAGACCAGAACGCAGAAATTATCGTCATCCAGTAAGCTATAATTACATACTTTAAATCCAAAATTTCAAATCTGTAGGTCATTTAGTTCCGAAGTTAAGCGAAAGCAAAGTTTCGCATTTACGACACTCACTCACTCACTCATGATCAGCAAAATAGAACTAGTACTTCCCATAAACTCAGAGAGCTGAAATTTGGTACAGAGTTAGGGTTTAATGGCCACATAAAGGGAAAACTATAAAAACTAGGATAATCGAAGATCTGGAGTACCTGGTTACCCTGATTAGAAAACACAAGAGCCCAACCAAACTATAAGAGATCGACATACCGCCTTTACAAATAATATTCAACTTGGTGGGCCGCTTCATTTGGTGTCAAAAATCGAAGGTCTGAAGTATCTGATGAAGAACCCTCAGCTGGTCTCAGCTGTATTAGAGATATATAAGAGATATGGTAATGCCCCCTTTTCTACTATTGGTACATAAAAAATCGACTGTCATTGCAAAAATCCAGCGTAGTGGGACACATCTTCTAATTTTATCTAGCCTACAGCGTCCGACTGCTGGGCGAATGCCTCCCCTTATGCTTTTAATACGCATATAAATAAAATTAAGAAGTTTACAAGAAGAAATAGTCCAACGATTAACTTTATTCTACTTGAACATTACACAAATTGTTTATTAGCCGTAATAACATTTGGTTTTTTTTCAATAAATAATCTGCTTATGAATGTTGATAAGACACAATTAGTACATTTCAGACTTGGTAATCAAGTTACGCCTCTATGTGTGAGTAATACCATAGGGAAAGAATATTTCTTTCCATATGGTAATACTATTGACGATCTTGATTTAAGTGAACAAAACAAAGTAAAATTTCTCGGAATTGAATTAGGCAATAAGTTAACTTGGGCATCTCATATACAGCAACTTTCACAGAATCTTGGTGCAGCAACATATGCGATTAGAAAAATCAAAGAATTAGGAGGTATAAGAGCAGCAAATAACAGTATTTCTGGAGTGATGTTTTGGGGCATAGCAGCAGAGCAGACGCTCAAAAAATCTTTGTCTTGCAAAAAAGAGCTGATAAATATATTTTAGGATTAAAACACAATGACACTTGCATAAATTTAGACAATTAGGAATTATGACGGTAACTGGTGAATTTATACATATATCAAAGCATTTTATACATAAAAGAGAATGTTAATAATATGACTGAAAAGTGTGACTATCACAAATATGCAACACAATACAGGAATCAGATAGCACTTCCCAAACATCGTCTGGTTAAATAAAGAAAGAGTTTTCTGTTTATGGGCATCAAGTTTTTAAATAAAATACCATCTGAAGACAGAGATCAACAAGTTAATGAATTTTGTGACAAAATTAAAACAATACTTATTCTTAAAAGTTATTATAGTATTAGTATGAATGAAGCTCTTTCGATAATGACATTTTTAAATTCTAATTTTTAAATTGTCAGATCTTTAACTATTAGTTTTTTCAAAAATTATTATCATTATGAATTGCTGATTCGTATATTTTATTGACATTTTATTATTCTATTTAATAATCATGTTGAATCAGACATAAAATATAAAAGTATAAGTAATTGTGACGATTGTATTTTAAGTAGTAATTTTATTTATCCTGCTTTTTTTTACAACATAATTTTTAAAATTGACGATGCTCCTAGATTGCTGATATTGTTTTAATTTTTAATTTTACACATTTGATACATTAATTAGGTTAAACTTGAAATTTAAATTATAACAAAAATATGTGTGTCTATTTAAAATTGTAAATTGACGTATCTAAGTGTAATGTTAATACGAAAATTTGAAATGAATGAATATGAATATGAATAAAAATTAAAAAGAAAAAAAAACTTGTCAAATAAGAAAATCTAATAAAATAAATCAATATGCCCACGTTCTACAAAAAGAAGTGAAATCCCACCAAAAACATTCTGTAAAAAACTCTTCTAAAAAAGTCTTAATGGAGCTGCTTGTTTGTCTCTAAAAAGTAATGAAATCTAGGCAAAGACGTGCCAAGTCAAAGGTTCCTTACTGCGATTTCTTTATTATTAAAGTTAATGTTGTGTGACTTGGCCGTTGAAGGGTACACAAGGGTACAAAACCAGGTGCTCCATGACACCATTGCACCAATCTGTCGCCAGAACCGCTACTCATTGACGATGAAAAATTGCCACTTGAAAAATGTTGATTTAATAACCAGTCAATTGTAGGCTTGATAAAGCTGCGTATTTCAATAATACTTATGTACAGACGGAATTCTAATCATTGATAGAAGTCCGCCTGTACGTCTATTTTATGTTAGATCGGTGGTCGATTTGACGCTCCAAAAAGAAGAGAGCAGAAGTCAATGGTGAATGCATGTGTTGCACAATCAACAACAGCCTAAAATGAGATACTAGCGTCCAATTACCAATACCAGTATGGGCTATTATCTCGCTTAACAAACAGGTAGTTACAACTGATATAATTACGTGTAAACTAAATGGACTTGTACGCACTAACGTATAAAGAATGTTCAACGGCCAAATCACACAACATTAACTTTAATAATAAAGAAATCGCAGTAAGGAACCTTAGACTTGGCACGTCTTTGTCTAGATTTCATTACTTTTTAGAGACATACAAGCAGCTCCATTAAGACTTGGCTAGTTTTTTACAGAATGTTTTGGTGGGATAATATACTACTGCTGAAAATTCTTTCACATATCCATGTGCAACCTTATATCTTGGAGGGACCCCCTCCCCTCTCCAAGCTGTAAGGTGACTCAAAAGAAAACAAATTTAATTCATACAAAATGAAATCAATATATGCCAACGAAATTCCGATATCGCGCAGACATACTTATAGTTTTCTTTTTTATTTATTTCATATTCATTTCATCTGGTGGCTCTTAATATGCGTCGAATCGAAAAAAATTTTTGACAGTCCGACATTTTTTTTATGGCTTATCTAACAATACCCACCGTATTGGGTGGATGAGAAACTTACAGGCCAAAATTGAATTCAAGTTACTACAGAAATGATGGGTACAGGCTTATGCCTCTTCTCTCGCATAACTAACTCGCGAGTTGGTGATCACAAACTCGAGCACCGTTTGGAAATTCCAAAGTTTTGGGTTTATAAATCCATGAGTCGAGAGGGTCGAATCCAGGACCCCGTGATATTGGCGCAGTACTAAACCACTAGACCAATGGGGCGTTAATTGAGCGTGGTGATTGCCAATTAGTCGAGGCTTCTCTATACATGAAACGACTTAATTAAATGCGCAGGTAATGAAAGAAATAAAGTACATAAATAGGGGACCGAATCAAAATGTTGCGTTACTAACATCGCTAGCAAAATGCGCGTTCATCTACATTTATGGTTGGCAATTATTTTATGCCTTACATTACAAGCGTCTTGCAGACGGAGCAAGGTAAGTAAATGCTTTGTACTCAAGTATTTTTCTGATTAAAGCTTATTAAAGTATCACTAGAGGTCACTATCACTAATCAGTATACTATCACTAGAGTTAATTTATTCGGGGTTTGTACCATGTATTTTGTTTTAATGAGTTTCCGATATTTCGACACTGCTGCAAGCACCATGATCATGGAAGCATGATCGTAACGTAATCATGGCGTTTGGATTCTTCTGCGATCATTGCGCATGCAACAGTGCCGAAATATCAACAGCTCATTTGTATTTCATAGCAGATACATAAATAGATAGATATAAATCCTTTTTTATGCATTCCAAATTTAAAAAGTCACATGATTTAGATTGAGAGTTGTACAATTCGTTTCAGCTCATAATAACAACTTCTCAAAATGACAACCGGACGCAAAATGTCTCTTTCTCAGAATGCCAACTTCTTAAAATGTCAAATTCTTAAAAAGACAACTTCTCATTATGTCGATTTCTCACAATGACAAATTCGCATTTGGTCAACTTCTCATAATGTCAACTGCTTAGATGATAAATTCGCATAATGACAACTTTGTAATTTCTATCTTAACAAAGCCTTAATTGATTTACTATAATTTAATTTTTTTTAAATTATCCTATTAATATTAAACTTATGGTTGAGTATTGGTATGTTATTAATTGATATAGTAAGACTCCAGTTAAATTAGATATATCTATTTTAAAAAAGTGACAATGAAACACAACTTAACGTGTTTTTCTTGCCGTTTTTTGCTCGATATTAATAACAGTATTCGCGGAATATTTTGATATATTTGGTACCCCACATCTTTGGTACCCCACGACTATAATAAATATTTAAATTAAATTAATGTACTTAACCTAGGGTGGCCAGGCTAGGTGGAGTGATGATTTGCGGAAGGTGACTGGCAGGAGCTGGATGCGAGAAGCCGAGGATCGACCTAAGTGGCGTGCAATTGGAGAGGCCTATGTCCAGCAGTGGACTGTGATAGGCTGATGATGATGATGAACCTAGGGTACATTGATAGACGCGAGTCTGACTTGCTCTTGACCACATTTTATTATGGAAATATCTATTTAAAGTTAAGTTAAGTTAAGTTAAGATAGAAATTACAAAGTTGTCATTATGCGAATTTATCATCTAAGCAGTTAACATAATAATAAGTTGTCTTTTTGAGAATTTGACATTTTAAGAAGTTGGCATTCTGAGAAAGAGACTTTTCGCGTCCGGTTGTCATTTTGAGAAGTTGTCATTATGAGCTGAAACGGTACAATTTAGGCGGTCTTATCGCATGAAGCGATATCTTTTCAGATAGAGGAGAGTTGAATGGGGAGGCGGCGGAGAGTTTTAAGATGTGAACATTACAAAATAAATTGTTTTTCGGTAGTCAAAGAAATCAGATTAAATACAGCATTAATTGGAAATAAATGATTAAACTATATTCTTCTTCTTCTTCTCGAGTCAATGGCAATTAATTAAACTCTGCGCGCCAAAAAAGTGGTTACATCAATTCTAGTTGGTGTTGAAAAGGTCCTCTTGCGTACAGGTGACAGGAGAGGTAGGGCACGACATTAAGTGTGGCATAGACTACACCCGAAGTCTGTTTAACGCCTTTCAAATGGGCAAGGGAAGATTGTGACCAGGCTGCAGCTTCTCAGCTATGCTGCTATGGGGATGGATGGGTTGTTGGGGGCGAATTTATCTGACCACAGCTGTTCTCTGGACTTAGCGTGGACCCATCCACGCTAAGTGGCTCGGAAGTGGTGTAATTACACACAATACATACCGATACAAAATAATTAAATAATTGTGAATGTTTATGTTTATTGTTGGTGTACTTTATAAATAAAATAAAATAATAAAAAGAGGAGTTTGAAAAATAGGAGAATCATAAAATAAGAATACACAGATTAAAACTAAAACTTAAAGTACTGGTATGGTATACACCCCAAATCAAATAACTCGGGTATTTATGTACAAATCTGAACAAGTTTATATTACTTAACATTTTTATTTGCGTTTCAGCGAAATCGTGATGTAAGCCAGGTACGAAAGACTACCGGTCTTTTGGAACACCATATTTCTAAGCCTATACCAAAATCCTTTATACTAAGTGTGCTTTTGATCAATTTCTTAGTTGAATTTTTAGTCAGCAAAAAATTATTAGTTTAGCTTATTATTGTCATAATAGTAATTATGCTAAATTATTATTATGATTAAATTATTATTATGTTCGCGTAAATTAGAATCAATAATATAAGTAAAAAATAATAATATCAGTGTTAAGAGGTTGCTTCGTAGTAAGTACTCGTATGTGGCGAAGGTAAGTATTTAAACGAGGTCCAAATCAGTAATGTTTTTTTTTGCACACAGCTGACCGGTCGTTTCCTATTGAAGCGATCGCTAACCGGCAACCCTCCCACGCGGGAAGGAGGAGGCCTCCCATGGTTATGTGAGACTTCTACTCACTAAACACCACCTATAATTCACTATCACCAAATGGTGGTATAGCGCATCTGAGGCGCCCCCACCCCCAAGGAAGGAGGTGGTGCCGGGCGTCACTCACCTAAGCGAAGTGCGCACTGAAGGAGGCCGGCATTTGGGAGGAATGTCAGCCTAGAATGTGTGAATTTAAAGAGCCGTCGTCCAAAGTGGACGTAGTAAAGTAACAGCCTATATAATCATCCCACTGCAGGGAAAAGGCCTCCATCATTGAATTCAAGTTACCACAGCAATGATGGGAACTGGCACAATCACCACGCTTGCCAAATGCGGGTTGGTGATCACAAACCCGAATAGCGTTCGAAAATTCGAAACTCTTTGTTGCCCGACCGGGGATCGAACCCGGGACCCCGAGATCTTGAACTACTAGACCAGCGGGGCGTTGTGGACGTAGGCTGAAATGAAATTTTAATTTACTTTAAATCGACTGACTCCCAGAAGGGGAGACAGTCGATTGAGAGGACTGGGGTTGACCTGAAGGGTCCTGTGGTACTGAGTGGGGTTGACCTAAAGGGTCTTGAGGTGGAGTGGCATTTACGGCTTCCTCAGCCTCCAATAGGAGGTTCAGCTGGGCCGTGAGTTCGTTGGATATTTATTTAGGAAATGACCTACTTTTATACAAAACTAGAGCATTCATTAAAACGAGACAAATTAAAGATAAAGATAAAGATAAAGATAAAGATAAATTTATTTACAGAAACATGTGTGAGATAAATTTCATTGTAGAAACATAATCTTGGTGTCCATATTATAAGTAAGTAACAACATGTCTTACTGATATTCAGCGTGTAATATGTTAAGTCTTAATTATATCTTATTTAAAAACACAAACTTATGAAGCGATTAAACAGAATAAAGTTATACAATATCAAAATTTATCATTTAAAAAGTCATTTATATTATAATAGCGTTTGTCCATTAATAATTTCTTAAATTTAGTTTTAAATACATTGTTATTTAGTATTTTAATAGATAGAGGAATTTTATTTTATATTCTTGGAGCCATGCATAATAAACTTTTACTTAACAAAGCCGTCTTTGCCGGTTGCGAGCACAGTTTGCTCTCATCACGACGGTTACGAGCCACTTTATCAGATAAGCGTGGAAATAGATGAGAGTTAGTTCTTACAAAGAGTGCAATCTCCATTATGTATAAAGACGGAAGTGTCAGAATCTTGTGCTTAATGAAATATGGCATACAGCTGTCAGTTGAATGTAGGCAAAACATGGCCCGAATACATCTTTTTTGACATTTAAACGCAACTTCCTTGTCTGTTGAGTTACCCCAGAAAATTATTCCGTATCTCAGCACAGACTCGACTAGCCCGTAATAGGCGGCTAATAATGCATCATTACTTACAATAGTGGAAAGTTTAAACAGAGCAAATGCTAAGCTGCTTGTTTTTTTTGCTTAGTTCATGTATATGATTTTTCCAATTTAGTTTTTTGTCAATTTGCAGTCCAAGAAATCTGGTAACATCCAATTGATTAATGGTGGTATCATTATAGTTAATTAAAATATTAGATGGGGTACCGGCTCTTTGGCTGAAGTGCATAATGTGTGTTTTGTTGAGATTAATTTTTAAGTTATTATTATTTAACCAAGTGATAACAGATTTTAACGTTTCATTAATTTCATTGTTATAAGAACTAATATCATTACAGTTTACAGTTATGGTACTGTCGTCAGCAAATAGAGTCATAGGATATTTAGTGGCTTTTGGCAGATCATTTATATATACTATAAACAACAAAGGACCCAATACACTGCCTTGCGGGACTCCATATTTGATAGAACGCTCTGTCGATGAGCCTGAGATGAGAAATACCTCAGATTTTGTACTAAAATTAAGTCTACATATTTCCGTTTTTTGACGACGTTCACTTAAATAGGACTGAATCAAATTCAGAACATTGCCTCTAACACCATACGCGCCGAGCTTGCGAATTAAAATGTTAAGGTCAACATAGTCAAATGCTTGAGTCATGTCACAGTATAATGAGCATACAGATTTTCTACTATCTATTTGTGTTAATACATTTTTATAGAAGTCAAAAACCGCCATATTTATACTTTTATTTTTTCGAAATCCTTTTTGTTCCGTACATAATATTTCTTTTTTCTCTAAATAATTATTTAGTTCAATATAAAGGTAATTTTTAAATATTTTGGAGAATATTGGTATGAGTGCAATGGGTCTATAATGCTCCATTAATTCTTTATCAGCTTTTTTGAATAGAGGCTTTACGATAGTAGTTTTAAGGTCTTCGGGAAAGATACCTTTTTGTATACTAAGATTGATTATGTAACTTAAATGTTGACATATTTCATTATTTATTGATTTGATTATTTTAGTAGCAATACCATCATGTCCTATACCATTTGTGTTTTTCAAATTTTTAATAATGTTATAGACTTGAATTGGTAGGCTCGGGGCCAGGAACATAGAATCAACCCTATGGGCAATGTACTTAGTAACATCACTTCCACATCCCTTTAGTGGTTTGATTTTGTCAACAAAATAGTTATTGAAAGTTTCCGCTATTTGAGTAGGATTGGTTATATAGCTATTATTTACTTTAATTTTTAAAATGGATTGCGAAGGTATGTTTAATCTTAATTTATTAATAATTTGCCAAATTGTTTAGGTATATTGCTATTGCACACAACTTAGAAATAAATCCAATCAACTGCAATTACCTACATACAAATTAATTTAGAGAGAGAAAGAACACGTAATATATCTGTTTCACTCAACATAGAGGTACAAAATTTGTGCAGTATACAGAAAAAAACATTTTATCGCCTGCCTACTTAGTACTTACAAAATATTGTGAGCTGCAGTAGATCAGTGCGGTTCCACAGTCCGGCGCCATTAGAGTAAAAAAAATATAGCTTGATTAGAATAACACCTGTCAAACTGAGGTGACTAGTGATGGTACTGACTTGACTGATCAAACGAAAAGGAGCAGTAATGGCGAATGAAATAAAACGAAAATCAGATATATTAAGATTTAACAGTGAGTCAGTATCGTGATCATCAGAATAATTGGAACAATCATGAAAATCAATTAGTTTGTTTTATGGTTTATGGTTTAAGATATTTATTTCTCACAAAAAATATATTCACTTATTGGAGAAATATAAGATAACATTCAGGAATAATAACAAGTGCACGACACGAACGAATAAAGTGCAAAATGTGGGTAAACAATAAAATAAAAATTTGTTGTTTGTAAAGTAGGTTTACGATCGAGATGTTTACGTGATAACGTCTTATTGGTGATATAAGTTTTTGGGAAGTAAGGAATTAATGAAGATAACAATTTTTTCAAATATTAAATTACATCTTAAACATTCAACGAAAACTTAACCGCACGAGAAAATCTCCATTCGTTTGTATGCCGCTAGAGTGAGAGAGATGGAAGATCGGTCCACTCACTCGAACGCTATGCCAGCCTCCGCTCGTGAGGATTCCGCGTGACAAGTTTCACGGAATAACTGGCAGCGCTCGAGATGAGACGGGAGATCGGTCCGTCTCTCTCTCTCGTTATACCTGCGATCGCGCTCGTGAGGTTTTGGTGTGACACAAGTTTCTGAACATGTCACCCGACTAAAACGATTTTAAAGACGTTATCACGTCAAAAATATTATAATAATTGGAACAATCATGATAAAATCAATTAGGTTTTTTTATCGCATATGGAATCTAATAAATTTGAAAACTTTTCGTAAACTATTAATAATTTGCAATTTGATGTTCTTAGCATTAACCAATGCTCATTTAATCATTTGTAACATTGATGTCACATTACTTTGATTTTGAAATATTGTTAGACTGTCGATTTCGATTTGTCCATTTTACGCCATCACTAGCGATTATAAAAAATGACGTAGCCTTGTAAAGACGTCTCCTAAAGTTAAGTGTAATTTTTGTGACTGGAATAATTTAAAGTTTTTAACATTAAATATCTATTTTATATAATTAAATTGATTAATGTGTATAGCAATGTATATAAAAATATTCTTAACATGCCAGTTACCAATATTTTTTCGTGGGCAAATGTGTTTCACTTGTGTGACGCTGGTACAAAGTTACATCGTCTCTTTTAAGAACTGTCATTCCAATCAAGCTATATTTTAAGGATTATAGTCGTGGGACGATGCGCACGTATGTCAAGTGATGTCGCCAGTTCACATCAGAATAGACAAGTAATTCTTTTTTCAAGTTAAAATACTGATAATATTATAATTGCAGTTAAGTTGCTAAAATATCATATAAAGTGTAAAAAATAAGTACTATTTTAGATTACAAGTAGCTTCTAGTTCATTCTGTAGTTGTTTTGCCTTGCCAACGTATTAAGCTATATCCTGTCCAGGATGTTTGTATGAGACGATTCGTTCTTGAGGAATGTCTTGTCTCCTTTTTTATGAAGGAGTATCACGACGCTCTTTTCCACGGGTTAGTGGCTATATCAATTTATAGGACGGCATCAAACAACTTTTGGAGTGCTTTTAGGACTGGTGTCTCACCTGCTTGTAGCAGTTCCGGTGTAATACCATCCTCACCCGAAGTCCAAGGGCCACTTTTATGTCGTAACGCTATGACTAACGTCAATATTATATTATATTATGGCTAACGTCAATATTATATTATATTAAGCTTGCGTTGCTCGCTGTGCTTAACATAAAAATGGTTGTCAGTTCTACGGCAGACGTGACCAGCCCACTGCCACTTCAGTATGCTTACCCTTAGGGCTATATCGATGACTTTCATGTTCTGACGAATATGCTCGTTTGGTATTCTGTCTCTTGACGAGATACCGAGCATAGCCCTCTCCATAGCTCGCTGAGCAACTTTGAACTTGTAAACTAGTCCTCCGGTATGTGTCTTAGTCCTACGGTATGTGTCTTAGTCCTCCGGTAGGTGTCTACGATTCCGCAGCGTAGTTCATAACTGGTAGGACGCACTGATTGACCTTAATTTACAGACATTGTGGCAGAGATGACGTAAAGGAATGGCGAAGATTCCCAAATGCTGCCCATCCCAATTGAATCCTCCTACCGGTTTCTTCCTCTAAAATGTTTCCACCAAGCTGGATTACTTGTCCCAGGTAGTCCTGAACAACTTCGATGGCCGACAAAAAAGGGCTCTAGAACGACGTGGGCATTGAACATGACTTTCGTCTTGTCCAAGTTCATTCAAAGCCCCGTTGAAAGGAATTGTAAAGGCTGCACAGCATTTCCGACAGCTCCTGCAACGACTCTGCTACAGTCGTGATGGCCATTGGCCAAATCATCGGCAAAACGGGGTTGTGGGATGTATTCGCCGTTTATGTGTATGCCGCGTCCTTTCCAGTCCAGGGTCTTGTAAACATCCTCTAGCTGGTGCGTAAGTAAACGGATAAGAGAATATACCTAACATAACCCCCTGCCTCACTCTGCGACGCAACTGTCTGGGTTTGGTTTCTTGATCCTGTACTTAGATGGTCGTAGTTGCGGCGTCATACAGACACCTCATTGTAACGCCAGTCGACTTGGCATCGCTGCATGGATTTCAGAACACCCAGGTCTCGATTGAGTTGAAGGATTTCTCGTTGTTTATGAATGCCAGTCACAGGGGCTGATTGTACTCTTGGGTCTTCTGTTCGATCTGCCGCACTATGTGAATGTGGTCTTCGGTGCTATATCCTGTCCAGGATGTTTGTACGAGACGATCCGTTCTTGAGGAATGTCTTGTCTCCTTTTTTATGAAGGAGTATCACGACGCTCTTTTCCACGGGTTAGTGGCTATATCAATTTATAGGACGGCATCAAACAACTTTTGGAGTGCTTTTAGGACTGGTGTCTCACCTGCTTGTAGCAGTTCCGGTGTAATACCATCCTCACCCGAAGTCCAAGGGCCACTTTTATCTCGCTAACGTCAATTTCGGGAAGGTCACTCGTATAATGGCAGGTCAAAATGGCTCTTTCATCTTTGATATCGTAGTTCACAGGCTTTGAGAAATGAGAGGTATACAGAGCACCGTATCGGAGCCAAGTGCAGCTTGGAGCGGTATTGTTCGGAGAGTGGACATCAGACGTCGTCGTTCCAGCTTGTATGCGACATTTAGAGTGCCTCGTCCAAGTTGGCAATCGCATCTCTAAATAATTGTCTCTTGTCCGTCATGATAAAGTTGATCTCGCTCTTTGTCACATTATTGGAGCTTCGCCAGGTTTATATCCTTTGGGGTTTCTTTTTGAAGAACGAGTTCATCAGAAATAGTACCTGTAATTCAGGGAAGTTGACCAGCATTTAGACTTCTGTGATTCCGATATCGATAGCCATGTAGCCCGATCTTCGATTAGTCGCCTTTGTACTATCATCAGAGTGTGCCAAGGTCGAGAGACTAACTCTTGATTAATTTCAGTACAAGGTATGCAACCCTGGTTGTTGATTTTAACACGTCGTTTCTCGCAAACGACGTGTTAAAATCAACAACCTGACATAATGATGAGAAAGCCAATGCCGTCACTGGATATCACATCTCCCGCACAAAAGTAGAATAGATCACCTGAATCTAAAGTTATCGTGTCCTCCCCCTGTCTTCGGACCACTGATAACCCCAAAATATGCCAGTTGATCTTACTATGTTCTACTTCGAGTTCTTAGAGATGTTCGGGAAGCCTCAGGGTCGTCCGTTGTACGTTGCCAGATGTAGTCGTTTGAGGTAGCCGCAATCCGAAACCCGGGGATCCTTAGCACCCCTGCCACACTACATACCTGATCACACCATAACCAGGAGTAGCAGAGCTGCTGGGAACTGGTGGCCATTTATTTGTTAGCGTCCACCATTAGGGTTTATGCCCATAATCACCCCGCTGGACAGGCGTGTTGGTGATCGCAGGGTTAGGCCTCTTGCACTGGTGGCGCTGCTGCTGAAAATGTAACATAACCATCCATAGATGGATATCCCGCCATCGATCGATAACCAGAGCCTCGTCGGTTAGTCAGTAGGGTGCACCACGAGCAGGTGAGGTTGACATTTGGATCACGATACAAACGATACAAGATCTCTTGTAAAGACAATAAGTAAGAAGTAACAGAAAAATGGGACATCCCAAAATTTTCATTAATATTCTAACTTGAAGGTTTATCTGTGAATATACTGATATCAAGAACTAGTAATTTAGGTATTAAATTTTAAGAAATAATGGTATCGATCTTAGGTATAGGTACTAACATTATTTAAGCACCTCATACAGTTGTACCACCGCGGCACCCCGGCGAGAAAGCGACTATCTAATGTTTTCTCGCTCAAGAAACGTACAATATAGGTACATTCCGTGTAAACCTTTCATATACTGCAGAAAGATTTGTAACACTAGGCACTAGGCATTGACAAACAGTGTGTACAGTAATCATTTTATTTTTGTAGGGAGACCACAAAAGAGAAAAGCTGGGCAAATATTGTTTTTATGTTAATTTTTGTAAACTGGTAAGTGCAACTTTAAGTTATCATTTTCATCATTTCAGCCATATGATGTTCACACTGAACTAAATTCGTAGTTAAAGGCCGACAGGCTTTAAAACCCAAAAATGTCTATAGCAATGGGATCATGTAGAATAATCATCTACCTAGAAACTCGGGATAGTTTTGTTTTGTATCTAACCTATTTCTAAAATGAGGTTAATTTGTTTTGTTTCTACTTACTGTTTTTATATGCATATTTATATGTATAAAAATATTGTTATTACCATAAAATATTTACCTATATCGTTTACCTCATTTTGTTTGTCAACTTGTTGCCAATTAGGTCGTTACATACCTTATCCTGTTGCTGTAGAAATTTTAGGTTAAGTCAGGTCGTGCGACATACAAATATCCGGCTTCTTTTGAAGCCAGCCTTTTTTTACTATATCGTAACTAGTTACTGATATCTTGCCAATCTTGCACCACTTTTTCTGATGGCATTCGGTTACTTAAAAACGTCACAATTCAGTTTCGTGTGGATGAGATGCATGTTCTCTTGTTTTACCCAATAAAACCGAAAAATGAAACTCCGATAGATTAACTTCTTTTGCAAAACAGAATTGACATTAAGAAAGGAATAAAAGTGTTTTTCGCTATTTATTTTTCTTATTATTCTGTCTTTTTTATGTTAAAACTAGCTAAATATTTTATAATTACTTACATGTTACATAAGTACAAAATACAAAATGACTTCTTCCCCGATTTAAAAAAGACTATTAAAAGTTTATGTGATTTCTATATCAAAATCACAATAATAATAACAAGTTGCCTACGAAAGTGATATCACGTGTATATTTTAAATATTTTTTTTTCAAACTCCTTTTGTTCCTAATGTCTGTTAAAATCTTTTAATAATGTTAAAAATAGATTCTACTCAGAAAAAATATACAGATATTAGAAAAATAATGATCGCTCCATCTCGCACACAGCCTTGGTAGAGACAATCAGTGGTAATGTACGTTTTTTCTTCTTCTTCTGTGACCATAATTACTTTTGTGTTTCAGAACGGTGATCTGTAAGTAACATTTATACATATTACAGTATACTGATTTACACTTTCATGGTCACTACCATAGGAGTCTGTTAGTAGTTATGGGATTTGTATTATGTACGTTATTTTTACGAGTTTGCGATCTTTTCCGATTCTTAACTTATGAGCGGGTAGATGTTGGAACGCGGGGAACCATTTAATTGATCATTGGAAAAAAAACGAATAGTTACTCGTATTTAAACCACTTATCATATATGTATAATATATCTTCTTAACATTGCTGTGGTAATATCAATTCAATGATGAAGGCCTTTGCACTGCGGTGGGATGATTATAGGCTGTTGTGCTACGATTAAAATGGTTTTAACTATTATTTATATTTGAATCGTACCAATATAACTTCCTCTTCTTCTCCAGAAGGAGACAGAAATACAGGATGACTTTTCCTTAACCTTCGAAAATTTTTATAGGCGTTATTAGTATCTTATTCAGAGCCTATTTATGAAGTAAAAAATGTAAATCAAGTTTTCACCCGAAAATATTTTTCGCAACATAGTTTTAAATTTTTATGGTCCTAAGCCTGTAGGTCAAGGTCGCGGAAAACCGCTGGATGTGGACAGCACAGGACCGATCGATGTGGAGATCCTTGGGGGAGGCCTATACCCAGCAGTGGGCGTCGTCGGCTAATATGATGAAGCCTGTTAAGGCACGAAGGGAAAATATAAAAATTTATAAATAGTATCGTAATGAATGAATAAAATGCGCATCACGTAAAAAAAGTGTTGCTAGGAGGCCATATCAAAAATTTTAGATTTTTGGCTGTCATTTTCTAAGTGCTTTATCTTGTCATTTATGTACTGGGCTTATACCAAAAGAAAAAATACGTCATTTGTTTATTGTCTCGTAGATTGCTATATGAAAAAGAAGGTAGTTCAAATTTCATCCTGTATAAATAAAAAACAGGGTGCCCTTTCGGTCGCCTACAATTTAAAGTCCCAATTTCATTTGGCCGAACCGTATTGGCCTAAAATTATAACGTTTAATTATCGTCTAGCCTAACAGTTGTTTTCGCACAAGTACAATTTGGTCCAAAAATTGAAACCCCTAATTTTAGAATCTCTTTTATCGGATGAACTAAAATGTATTCGCATCTTTCTTTTGGAAAATATATAAATAAAATAAAATAAGTAAATATAAGTTTAGGCTAATACGGTTCAGCCAAATGAAATTAGGACTTCAAATTTTAGGTGACCCAAATGGCACCCCCTCTAAATAGTTTTACCTATTAATTATAATCTACCTATTAATTAATTGTTAACTATTTATGATATTTTATTCTATGATTATGGATCTTATGTTATCTACAATAAATTAAGTTGTACTAAGTATTAATATAATCTATTTCATTTTGTTAGATATGATGGAGTATTACAAGTAAGCATTTTTTTATTTTTTCGTATTACTTCTAATTAATTGTGAACAGATACCGTATCGCCAAAGGTGACCGTGTTTTCTATTGTTCTTTAATTTATAAATATTGTTATTTGATAAGTATTATTTTGTAATTTTAGTTTCCACTAAACTGTTTTGCTTAGTCTAATGGTTGACTGGTAGAGAATGCCACATGGCATTAGGTCAACTATTAAAACATTTATTTTTTAATTTGTGCAACAAAATTTAAATAAATAATATGATTTATCCCATAGCCATCAAAGCAAGTTGTTTGTTTACTATCCCCTCAATCCATGCAATGCGTGGGCCAAGAGGTGAAAGTGGCTCAACCTCTAGGTAAATAATTATTGTGCTTTTTGTTTTATTAAGAATTTGTTTGAAAACCTCAAATTACCTTCCTTCCTTTCTTGGCCAAACCAAATAATTTGAAATGATGATTATAATAAGCTAAATTAAGTTTTTTTTATTTGATCATAACTAAATATCAATTTTTTAAATCAGGGATTTTAATGTAAAAAAAAATACTTTTTCGAAAAATTTGGATTTGATTGTTGCTTAAACAAGAAAACTTACGCAAACTTGTAATCTTTTTCATTGGTTGATGCACAACGTTGCTATCTGATAATCTGCTTATTGGTCGAAATGCTAATATATGACTATTAAATAATTTTTATTTAAGAATACATTTATCAAAAGTCATCAGAAAGTGTTATTAATCAAATTATTCTATTGCAGCAGAAACCAGAAGAAAACGATAGTCGATATACCTAAACTTCACTACAGTTCGAAAATGTAGCTGTGTTACTAATGAAGTGTGTTCTAATAAACATACAGTAATGCCTTCGGTGTTTTTATTTAAAGGAGAAACGAAATCGGAATTCGTTATTTTTACTCCAACCCTCGTCCCAGATCGGGTTAGAATGATTCGCAAGTGCTATTCGCGGGTTCGATCCTCACACAGTACAATATTTGTGTGCATGAACATGTTTGTCTGGATGTTTTTCTATGTATAGAACTACATAGAAAAAAATATCGTTTGTCTAGTACCCCGTGCACCATACGCCAAACTACTTAGTAGCTTAATTTACTAGATGGCTCTGTGTGGCCCAGTGTGGCATGTCTTAAAAATATTATTATCATATTATTATTCAGCCAGTTTTGGCCAGCCCTAGTGGTTTCTGCACCCTACCTACGCCGGTCCAGTATTTCTCTATCCATAAAAACAGAACTGAAGAATCCGACAACTAAGTTAATCGTCATGTAAAGTTATTCGGAAATTCGTGTTCTTTATTTTGTTGTAAAGTTTTGGTCAAAGCAGTTTTTACATAGCTGTGAGAGATGAGAAGACGATTACCATAAAGGCCGATTTCGGCACCTGCCACAAATAATATTGCAATATAAAGAAACTGGTCTTGGCTAATATGAGAATCAAGCAGTGAGAGTTAGCTGGAGACATTGTCACTAATTCTAATTCAAGAACATACGGTCCAAAGAAAGCGCGTTACATGCCTAGAATGTTGATGCCGTATGATTAGCTAAGCGTGTGGAATTATGTCAAGCATTTTAAGATTTAGGGAACGACAAGAAAAAATAAACTATCTCGCAAGTAACGACCATGTTGAAACTCGGATTCCACAGCTAATATGGCTATGTGCCTTATTAATCCCATCCCCCGTGCACACGTTACGCCATCGGTAAAAGCTCGGTAAAATTTATTCGGGGGTCTCAACTGCCAACTACTGATTTGACATAAGGGGACTACTAGAGCTATGTGTGCTGCCCCCGATTAATTTAAGTTTCATTACTTCTAAACAAAACCTAGTCTCAAAAAACTAGAACAGTATTACCTTAACAAATTACTTCTAGTATTTATTGAATGAATCACTGTTAACTTTTAATTTAGTTCAATTTTTCGCTAACGCCAAACGCGGAAGAACGCGAGAATGAAAATCAGTTTCAGTGATTCAATAAAAATACCAGAGGTAATTTGCTAAGGTGATACTGTTCTAGTGTTTTGAGAATTGGTTTTGTTTGGAAGTAATAAAATTAAATCAATAGAGGGCAGCACACATAGCATTAGTAGTCCCCATAAGCTGCGTACTCACTTGGGGATATTTGTCGAGTGACATTTGTATTCAAAGACATCGGGCGACATCGTGTAACATCACCATACGTTGCTCGATATCTTGTCGCCTTTCACGTCAGTTTAGTTTATACAGTGACTTTACTCATTAGTATGGGCAACAAGCCGACAAGAGACCAAGTTGCGCGATGTAGGGGGCATGTCGGGCGAAGTGTTGCCGTTGCGTGAAGTCGCGCAACATTTATCTTAGAATGGATACCTACACTGCTTTAATCATCATAAAATATCATTTGAGTCAAACGACTCCTTAAATCACCTGTCTATGGTGCTAAAATGGTGGTGAAACTTAGGGCGTCATACAACATACTAATTGGAGTTTAATGGTGGAGGCCTTTGCCCAGCGGTGGTAACGATTACAGCACTCATTTTAAACTCAAGTTTTTAATTCAAACAATTTTATTTTTATGATAAATGTATATGACTGGAAACAAAAAAATGTCTTGATTTTCCTTCGTTTAATTTCATTCGGACGAGATTTTATACCTGGATAAACTTTAATTTCTATTTACTTTATTTGATATTTTAGCAACTTAAATAGAAAATTTTTCAAGTTTATATACTGATATTTAATTTCTATTATTAAATTTTAATGTTTCTGGGTCCTGTAACTAGGAACTATAATCAAATTAGTATATTCTTGTTGGTGTAGAACCTTATAATAAGTATGTCTGTCCGTTTCTCCTTCTGTCTATCTGTGCATAGGTAAGTCCGTCAGTCCGTGTGTGTATAACTGTGCATCAGTCCGTGTGTCCGTCTGTGCATCAGTCCAAATTTCTTGCAGAGCATTAGCCCGGGAGTCCAACTGTGTTTGTGTGTCTGTTCACCAGTCCTTATGTCCGCCTTGTGTATGAGTTTTGTTGTATACTGGCCGTATATTTTTTATATAATCAAAATACCTGTATTATTATTAATTTTTAAATATAATTTTGTTTACTTGATTATCACCTTATGTTTTGACAATCAATAAATAAAACTGAAATTATTCTGAGCTTAAATATTTTATTTTCTACAACAGTCTGTTTATCAGACCATATTTCTGTTCATCAGCCCGTATATCCGCCTGTGCGTCAGTCCGTATGTCCGCCTGTGCATTAGCCCGTGTCAGTCTATGCATCAGTCGTTGTGTCATTCTGTACATCAGTCCGTGTGTCCAACTGTGCATCAGTGTAGGTGTCCGTCTATGCATCAGTCTGTATATAAGTCCATGTGCATCGGTTCGTGTATCTATCCTCCTAATTTCTCCTGATATAAGTAACCTTTAAAAGGGAGTCCCGATTCAGTTGTTAATTACCCGACTACGCCAATTTTGTAATATTTGGGTATTATATTTGGGTTCCACATTTGCGGCTAAGCTACTAAACCGATTTTGATGAATGAGGTATCAATCAATTCCTTATTATAGTCCGGATAACATAAGCTACCTTTTGTAATAAAAAAGCTACATGACGAATGCAATGCTACAACAGTACCTATATTGGATACATTGAAAAAAAAATGCAGTAACGAGTGCAAAAAATGTCTAAACAATAAAGAAAATATACATGACTTTAAATAATGGCATTTACGTAGTCGGGTTACAGTTTTTAAAAATGTCTGCAGTTTTATTAAACTTCTATACATTACCTGAGTTCTTAAATTCTTCTCCTACGCATTCGATAATTGTAGAGTTGACTAAGCAAACTAAGTAGTTACCTACTTGTTTCCTCATTGGCTACGAAATAGAATTAAAAGATCAGAAATCAGCAACTGACAAATTTATTTATTATCATATTATGTAGTTGATTATTATAGTAAAACTATAATATCTCTATCATGGTTTTTTTAGTTATGGTAACTTATAGAGATATATTTTTTTTCATATCAACTACAATTTTGTTTACTTGTAAGATATTTTTTAACATAACTTTAATAAAAAATGTTCTGTTTGGTTTATAATAACTAGAGATCGGATACTCGGATGCATATTTGCCTAAAGTTGTAGTGTTGACTGTTATGGAATGCACTTTTGTATCGAAAACATCCCGGTATTTCGGGATCGTCATACATTTTTTAAGAGGCCGATTCCATAACGTAACAGGGAAAATAACTTTAGGTAAATTTATGCATATCCAATCTCTGATTATAATAGATACATAAAATACACAAAAATGTTGCAAATGACGTGAACCATAACTCCGATTAAGATTGTGCTAAAGCCAAGTCACTCTGTACCCATAATAATATGCTACTGCTGAAAATTCTTTCACGTATCCATGAGCAACCTTATAGGTACCTTGGAGGTACAAGCTGTAAGGTGACTAAAAAAAAACAAATTTAATTCATACAAAATGAAATTAATATATGCCAACGAAATTCCGATATCGCGCAGACATACTTATAGTTTTCTTTTTAAGCTATTGCATAGCTTCTATCGCGGGCCTTGAGCGTGGAGATCGAATCCACAAATTCCGTAACGTAAATAACCTAACTTCCGAAATTTAAAAGAATTTAGAAGAAAATAAGGATTTTGACAGTATGGTTGCCTATGGTAACCATATCTGCCAAAATAACAGAAAAATTTAATTACAAAAGTCAAAATTAGAAAATACATAAAATTAAGCTATTGCATAGCTTCTATCGCGGGCCTTGAGCGTGGAGACCGAATCCAGTAATTCCGTAATGAAAATAACCTAACACCCCCCACTCCGACCGGCACAGCGGTGATACTTTTTAGTTTTATAATTGCATAAGTTGATAAAAAATGCTATGCAATAGCTTTACCGCGGCAGTCTCCGAGTGCCACACGTCTTCTTTTTATTTATTTCATATTCATTTCATCTGGTGGCTCTTAATATGCGTCTTATCGAAAAAATTGTTTGACAGTCCGACATTTTTTTTATGGCTTATCTAACAATACCCACCGTATTGGGTGGATGAGAAACTTACAGGCCAAAATTGAATTCAAGTTACCACAGAAATGACGGGTACAGGCTTATGCAAGTTATGCCTGTACTCTCGCATAACTAACCCGCACTTGGCAATGTGGTGATTATTCACCACTTTGCCAAATGCGAGTTGGTGATCACAAACTCGAGCACCGTTTGGAAATTCAAAAGTTTTGGGTTTATAAACCCATGGGTCGAGAGGGTCGAATCCAGGACCCCGTGATATTGGCGCAGTACTAAACGACTAGACCAATGGGGCGTTAATTGAGCGTGGTGATTGCCAATTAGTCGAGGCTTCTCTATACATGAAACGACTTAATTAAATGCGCAGGTAATGAAAGAAATAAATTACATAAATAGGGGACCGTATCAAAATGTTGCGTTACTAACATCGCTAGCAAAATGCGCGTACATCTACATTTATGGTTGGCAATTATTTTATGCCTTACATTACAAGCGTCTTGCAGACGGAGCAAGGTAAGTAAATGCTCTGTACTCAAGTATTTTTCTTATTAAAGCTTATTAAAGTATCACTAGAGGTCACTATCACTAGAGTTAATTTATTCGTGGTTTGTACCATGTACCTTGTTTTAATGAGTTTCCGATATTTCGGCACTGCTGCAAGCACCATAATCACGGAAGCATGATCGTACCGTAATCATGGCGCTTTGATTCTTATGCGATCATTGCGCATGCAACAGTGCCGAAATATCAAAAACTCATTTGTATTTCATAGCAGATAAATAAATAGAAAGATATATAAATCCTTTTTTAGGCATTCCAAATTTTAAAATGTCACATGATTTAGATTGAGAGTTGTACAATTTAGGCAGTCTTATCGAATGAGATTTTGACCAGGCGGCAGCTTCTCAGCTAAGGGGATGGATGGGTTGTTGACGGCGAATTTATCTGACCACAGCTGTTCTCTGGCCTTAGGTGGGTCCACGCTAAGTGGCTCGGACGTGGTGTAAAGATACACACAATACATACCACAATAATGTTTATGTTTATTGTTGGTGTACTTTGTAAATAAAATAAAATAATTAAAAGAGGATTAACTGAACAAAAAGTTTGAAAAATAGGAGAATCTTAAATTAATAATAAACAGATTAAAACTGAAACTTAAAGTACTGGTATGGTATACACCCCAAATCAAATAACTCGGGTATTTATGTACAAATCTGAACAAGTTTATAATACTAAACATTTTTGTTTGCGTTTCAGCGAAATCGTGATGTAAGCCAGGTACGAAAGACTACCGGTCTTTTGGAACACCATATTTCTAAGCCTATACCAAAATCCTTTATACTAAGTGTGCTTTTGATCAATTTCTTAGTTGAATTTTTAGTCAGCAAAAAAGTATTAGTTTAGCTTATTATTGTCATAATAGTATTTATGCTAAATTATTATTATGATTAAATTATTATTATGTTCGCGTAAATTAGAATCAATAATATAAGTAAAAAATAATAATATCAGTGTTAAGAGGTTGCTTCGTAGTAAGTACTCGTATGTGGCGAAGGTAAGTATTTAAACGAGGTCCAAATCAGTAATGTTTTTTTTTGCACACAGCTGACCGGTCGTTTCCTATTGAAGCGATCGCTAACCGGCAACCCTCCCACGCGGGAAGGAGGAGGCCTCCCATGGTTATGTGAGACTTCTACTCACTAAACACCACCTATAATTCACTATCACCAAATGGTGGTATAGCGCATCTGAGGCGCCCCCACCCCCAAGGAAGGAGGTGGTGCCGGGCGTCACTCACCTAGGCGAAGTGCGCACTGAAGGAGGCCGGCATTTGGAAGGAATGTCAGCCTAGAATGTGTGAATTTAAAGAACCGTCGTCCAAAGTGGACGTAGTAAAGTAACAGCCTATATAATAATCCCACTGCAGGGAAAAGGCCTCCATCATTGAATTCAAGTTACCACAGCAATGATGGGAACTGGCACAATCACCACGCTTGCCAAATGCGGGTTGGTGATCAAAAAACCCGAACAGCGTTCGAAAATTCGAAACTCTTTGTTGCCCGACCCGGGGATCGAACCCGGGACCCCGAGATCTTGGCCCAGTATTCTAACTACTAGACCAGCGGGGCGTTGTGGACGTAGGCTGAAATGAAATTTTAATTTACTTTAAATCGACTGACTCCCAGAAGGGGAGACAGTCGATTGAGAGGACTGGGGTTGACCTAAAGGGTCTTGAGGTGGAGTGGCATTTACGGCTTCCTCAGCCTCCAATAGGAGGTTCAGCTGGGCCGTGAGTTCGTTGGATATTTATTTAGGAAATGACCTACTTTTATACAAAACTAGAGCATTCATTAAAACGAGACAAATTAAAGATAAAGATAAAGATAAATTTATTTACAGAAACATGTGTGAGATATTTTTCATTGTAGAAACATAATCTTGGTGTCCATATTATTAGTAAGTAACAACATGTCTTACTGATATTCAGCGTGTAATATGTTAAGTCTTAATTATATCTTATTTAAAAACACACACTTATGAAGCGATTAAACAGAATAAAGTTATACAATATCAAAATTTATCATTTAAAAAGTCATTTATATTATAATAGCATTTGTCCATTAATAATTTCTTAAATTTAGTTTTAAATACATTGTTATTTAGTATTTTAATAGATAGAGGAATTTTATTATATATTCTTGGAGCCATGCATAATAAACTTTTACTTAACAAAGCCGTCTTTGCCGGTTGCGAGCACAGTTTGCTCTCATCACGACGGTTACGAGCCACTTTATCAGATAAGCGTGGAAATAGATGAGAGTTAGTTCTTACAAAGAGTGCAATCTCCATTATGTATAAAGACGGAAGTGTCAGAATCTTGTGCTTAATGAAATATGGCATACAGCTGTCAGTTGAATGTAGGCAAAACATGGCCCGAATACATCTTTTTTGACATTTAAACGCAACTTCCTTGTCTGTTGAGTTACCCCAGAAAATTATTTCGTATCTCAGCACAGACTCGACTAGCCCGTAATAGGCGGCTAATAATGCATCATTACTTACAATAGTGGAAAGTTTAAACAGAGCAAATGCTAAGCTGCTTGTTTTTTTGCTTAGTTCATGTATATGATTTTTTCAATTTAGTTTTTTGTCAATTTGCAGTCCAAGAAATCTGGTAACATCCAATTGATTAATGGTGGTATCATTATAGTTAATTAAAATATTAGATGGGGTACCGGCTCTTTGGCTGAAGTGCATAATGTGTGTTTTGTTGAGATTAATTTTTAAGTTATTATTATTTAACCAAGTGATAACAGATTTTAACGTTTCATTAATTTCATTGTTATAAGAACTAATATCATTACAGTTTACAGTTATGGTACTGTCGTCAGCAAATAGAGTCATAGGATATTTAGTGGCTTTTGGCAGATCATTTATATATACTATAAACAACAAAGGACCCAATAAACTGCCTTGCGGGACTCCATATTTGATAGAACGCTCTGTCGATGAGCTTATTTCCTCAGATTTTGTACTAAAATTAAGTCTACATATTTCCGTTTTTTGACGACGTTCACTTAAATAGGACTGAATCAAATTCAGAACATTGCCTCTAACACCATACGCGCCGAGCTTGCGAATTAAAATGTTAAGGTCAACATAGTCAAATGCTTGAGTCATGTCACAGTATAATGAGCATACAGATTTTCTACTATCTATTTGTGTTAATACATTTTTATAGAAGTCAAAAACCGCCATATTTATACTTTTATTTTTCCGAAATCCTTTTTGTTCCGTACATAATATTTCTTTTTTCTCTAAATAATTATTTAGTTCAATATAAAGGTATTTTTCAAATATTTTGGAGAATATTGGTATGAGTGCAATGGGTCTATAATGCTCCATTAATTCTTTATCAGCTTTTTTGAATAGAGGCTTTACGATAGTAGTTTTAAGGTCTTCGGGAAAGATACCTTTTTGTATACTAAGATTGATTATGGAACTTAAATGTTGACATATTTCATTATTTATTGATTTGATTATTTTAGTAGCAATACCATCATGTCCTATACCATTTGTGTTTTTCAAATTTTTAATAATGTTATAGACTTGAATTGGTAGGCTCGGGGCCAGGAACATAGAATCAACCCTATGGGCAATGTACTTAGTAACATCACTTCCACATCCCTTTAGTGGTTTGATTTTGTCAACAAAATAGTTATTGAAAGTTTCCGCTATTTGAGTAGGATTGGTTATATAGTTATTATTTACTTTAATTTTTAAAATGGATTGCGAAGGTATGTTTAATCTTAATTTATTAATAATTATTTGCCAAATTGTTTAGGTATATTGCTATTGCACACAACTTAGAAATAAATCCAATCAACTGCAATTACCTACATACAAATTAATTTAGAGAGAGAAAGAACACGTAATATATCTGTTTCACTCAACATAGAGGTACAAAATTTGTGCAGTATACAGAAAAAACATTTTATCGCCTGCCTACTTAGTACTTACAAAATATTGTGAGCTGCAGTAGATCAGTGCGGTTCCACAGTCCGGCGCTATTAGAGTAAAAAAAATATAGCTTGATTAGAATAACACCTGTCAAACTGAGGTGACTAGTGATGGTACTGACTTGACTGATCAAACGAAAAGAAATGAAATAAAACGAAAATCAGATATATTAAGATTTAACAGTGAGTCAGTATCGTGATCATCAGAATAATTGGAACAATCATGAAAATCAATTAGTTTGTTTTATGGTTTATGGTTTAAGATATTTATTTCTCACAAAAAATATATTCACTTATTGGAGAAATATAAGATAACATTCAGGAATAATAACAAGTGCACGACACGAACGAATAAAGTGCAAAATGTGGGTAAACAATAAAATAAAAATTTGTTGTTTGTAAAGTAGGTTTACGATCGAGATGTTTACGTGATAACGTCTTATTGGTGATATAAGTTTTTGGGAAGTAAGGAATTAATGAAGATAACAATTTTTTCAAATATTAAATTACATCTTAAACATTCAACGAAAACTTAACCGCACGAGAAAATCTCCATTCGTTTGTATGCCGCTAGAGTGAGAGAGATGGAAGATCGGTCCACTCACTCGAACGCTATGCCAGCCTCCGCTCGTGAGGATTCCGCGTGACAAGTTTCACGGAATGACTGGCAGCGCTCGAGATGAGACGGGAGATCGGTCCGTCTCTCTCTCTCGTTATACCTGCGATCGCGCTCGTGAGGTTTTGGTGTGACACAAGTTTCTGAACATGTCACCCGACTAAAACGATTTTAAAGACGTTATCACGTCAAAAATATTATAATAATTGGAACAATCATGATAAAATCAATTAGGTTTTTTTATCGCATATGGAATCTAATAAATTTGAAAACTTTTCGTAAACTATTAATAATTTGCAATTTGATGTTCTTAGCATTAACCAATGCTCATTTAATCATTTGTAACATTGATGTCACATTACTTTGATTTTGAAATATTGTTAGACTGTCGATTTCGATTTGTCCATTTTACGCCATCACTAGCGATTATAAAAAATGACGTAGCCTTGTAAAGACGTCTCCTAAAGTTAGGTGTAATTTTTGTGACTGGAATAATTTAAAGTTTTTAACATTAAATATCTATTTTATATAATTAAATTGATTAATGTGTATAGCAATGTATATAAAAATATTCTTAACATGCCAGTTACCAATATTTTTTCGTGGGCAAATGTGTTTCACTTGTGTGACGCTGGTACAAAGTTACATCGTCTCTTTTAAGAACTGTCATTCCAATCAAGCTATATTTTAAGGATTATAGTCGTGGGACGATGCGCACGTATGTCAAGTGATGTCGCCAGTTCACATCAGAATAGAAAAGTAATTCTTTTTTCAAGTTAAAATACTGATAATATTATAATTGCAGTTAAGTTGCTAAAATATCATATAAAGTGTAAAAAATAAGTACTATTTTAGATTACAAGTAGCTTCTAGTTCATTCTGTAGTTGTTTTGCATTGCCAACGTATTAAGCTATATCCTGTCCAGGATGTTTGTACGAGACGATTCGTTCTTGAGGAATGTCTTGTCTCCTTTTTTATGAAGGAGTATCACGACGCTCTTTTCCACGGGTTAGTGGCTATATCAATTTATAGGACGGCATCAAACAACTTTTGGAGTGCTTTTAGGACTGGTGTCTCACCTGCTTGTAACAGTTCCGGTGTAATACCATCCTCACCCGAAGTCCAAGGGCCACTTTTATCTCGCTAAAGTCAATTTCGGGAAGGTCACTCGTATAATGGCAGGTCAAAGTGGCTCTTTCATCTTTGATATCGTAGTTCACAGGCTTTGAGAAATGAGAGGTATACAGAGCACCGTATCGGAGCCAAGTGAAGCTTGGAGCGGTATTGTTCGGAGAGTGGACATCAGACGTCGTCGTTCCAGCTTGTATGCGACATTTAGAGTGCCTCGTCCAAGTTGGCGATCGCATCTCTAAATAATTGTCTCTTGTCCGTCATGATAAAGTTGATCTCGCTCTTTGTCACATTATTGGAGCTTCGCCAGGTTTATATCCTTTGGGGTTTCTTTTTGAAGAACGAGTTCATCAGAAATAGTACCTGTAATTCAGGGAAGTTGACCAGGATTTAGACTTCTGTGATTCCGATATCGATAGCCATGTGGCCCGATCTTCGATTAGTCGCCTTTGTACTATCATCAGAGTGTGCCAAGGTCGAGAGAGTAACTCTTGATTAATTTCAGTACAAGGTATGCAACCCTGGTTGTTGATTTTAACACGTCGTTTCTCGCAAACGACGTGTTAAAATCAACAACCTGACATAATGATGAGAAAGCCAATGCCGTCACTGGATATCACATCTCCCGCACAAAAGTAGAATAGATCACCTGAATCTAAAGTTATCGTGTCCTCCCCCTGTCTTCGGACCACTGATAACCCCAAAATATGCCAGTTGATCTTACTATGTTCTACTTCGAGTTCTTGGAGATGTTCGGGAAGCCTCAGGGTCGTCCGTTGTACGTTGCCAGATGTAGTCGTTTGAGGTAGCCGCAATCCGAAACCCGGGGATCCTTAGCACCCCTGCCACACTACATACCTGATCACACCATAACCAGGAGTAGCAGAGCTGCTGGGAACTGGTAGCCATTTATTTGTTAGCGTCCACCATTAGGGTTTATGCCCATAATCACCCCGCTGGACAGGCGTGTTGGTGATCGCAGGGTTAGGCCTCTTGCACTGGTGGCGCTGCTGCTGAAAATTTAACATAACCATCCATAGATGGATATCCCGCCATCGATCGATCGCCAGAGCCTCGTCGGTTAGTCGGTAGGGTGCACCACGGGCAGGTAAGATTGACATTTGGATCACGATACAAATGATACAAGATCTCTTGTAAAGACAATAAGTAAGAAGTAACAGAAAAATGGGACAACCCAAATTTTTATTAATGTTCTAACTTAAAAGTTTATCTGTGAATATACTAATATCAAGAACTAGTAATTTTGGTATAAAATTGTAAGAAATAATGGTATCGATCTTAGGTATAGGTACTAACATTATTTAAGCACCTCATGCAGTTGTACCACCGCGGCACCCCGGCGAGAAAGCGACTATCTAATGTTTTCTCGCTCAAGAAACGTACAATATAGGTACATTCCGTGTAAACCTTTTATATACTGCAGAAAGATTTGTAACACTAGGCACTAGGCATTGACAAACAGTGTGTACAGTAATCATTGTATTTTTGTAGGGAGACCACAAAAGAGAAAAGCTGGGCAGATATTGTTTTTATGTTAATTTTTGTAAACTGGTAAGTGCAACTTTTAAGTTATCATTTTCATCATTTCAGCCATATGATGTTCACACTAAACTAAATTCGTAGTAAAAGGCCGGTCAGGCTTAACAACCCAAAAATGTCTATAGCAATGGGATCATGTAGAATAATCATCTACCTAGAAACTCGGGATAGTTTTGTTTTGTATCTAACCTATTTCTAAAATGAGGTTAATTTGTTTTGTTTCTACTTACTGTTTTTATATGCATATTTATATGTATAAAAAATATTGTTATTACCATAAAATATTTACCTATATCGTTTACCTCATTTTGTTTGTCAACTTGTTGCCAATTAGGTCGTTACATACCTTATCCTGTTGCTGTAGAAATTTTAGGCTAAGTTAGGTCGTGCGACATACAAATATCCGGCTTCTTTTGAAGCCAGCCTTTTTTACTATATCGTAACTAGTTACTGATATCTTGCCAATCTTGCACCACTTTTTCTGATGGCATTCGGTTACTTAAAAACGTCACAATTCAGTTTCGTGTGGATGAGATGCATGTTCTCTTGTTTTACCCAATAAAACCGAAAAATGAAACTCCGATAGATTAACTTCTTTTGCAAAACAGAATTGACATTAAGAAAGGAATAAAAGTGTTTTTCGCTATTTATTTTTCTTATTATTCTGTCTTTTTTATGTTAAAACTAGCTAAATATTTTATAATTACTTACATGTTACATAAGTACAAAATACAAAATGACTTCTTCGCCGATTTAAAAAAGACTATTAAAAGTTTATGTGATTTCTATATCAAAATCACAATAATAATAACAAGTTGCCTACGAAAGTGATATCACGTGTATATTTTAAATATTTTTTTTTCAAACTCTTTTTGTTCCTAATATCTGTTAAAATCTTTTTATAATGTTAAAAATAGATTCTACTCAGAAAAAATATACAGATATTAGAAAAATAATGATCGCTCCATCTCTCACACAGCCTTGGTAGAGACAATCAGAGGTAATGTACGTTTTTTCTTCTTCTTCTGTGACCATAATTACTTCTGTGTTTCAGAACGGTGATCTGTAAGTAACATTTATACATATTACAGTATACTGATTTACTTTCATGGTACCATAGGAGTCTGATAGTAGTTATGGGATTTGTATTATGTATGTTATTTTTATGAATGAATAAAATGCGCATCACGTAAAAAAAGTGTTGCTAGGAGGCCATATCAAAAATTTTAGATTTTTGACGGTCATTTTCTAAGTGCTTTATCTTGACATTTATGTACTGGGCTTATACGAAAAGAAAAAATACGTCATTTGTTTATTGTCGCGTAGATTGCTATATGAAAAGGAAGGTAGTTAAAATTTCACCTGTATAAATAAAAAAACAGGGTGCCCTTTCGGTCGCCTACAATTTAAAGTCCCAATTTCATTTGGCCGAACCGTATTGGCCTAAAATTATAATAACGTTTAATTATCGTCTAGCCTAACAGTTGTTTTCGCACTAGTACAATTGGGTCTAAAAATTGAAACCCCTAATTTTAGAATCTCTTTTATCGGATGAACTAAAATGTATTCGCATCTTTCTTTTGGAAAATATATAAATAAAATAAAATAAGTAAATATAAGTTTAGGCTAATACGGTCCGGCCAAATGAAATTAGGACTTCAAATTTTAGGTGTCCCAAATGGCACCCCCTCTAAATAGTTTTACCTATTAATTATAATCTACCTATTAATTAATTACCTACCTATTAACCTATTATTTTACCTATTAATTAATTGTTAACTATTTATGATATTTTATTCTATGATTATGGATCTTATGTTATCTACAATAAATTAAGTTGTACTAAGTATTAATATAATCTATTTCATTTTGTTAGATATGATGGAGTATTACAAGTAAGCATTTTTTTATTTTTTCGTATTACTTCTAATTAATTGTGAACAGATACCGTATCGCCAAAGGTGACCGTATTTTCTATTGTTCTTTAATTTATAAATATTGTTATTTGATAAGTATTATTTTGTAATTTTAGTTTCCACTAAACTGTTTTGCTTAGTCTAATGGTTGACTGGTAGAGAATGCCACATGGCGTTAGGTCAACTATTAAAACATTTATTTTTTAATTTGTGCAACAAAGTTTAAATAAATAATATGATTTATCCCATAGCCATCAAAGCAAGTTGTTTGTTTACTATCCCCTCAATCCATGCAATGCGTGGGCCAAGAGGTGAAAGTGGCTCAACCTCTAGGTAAATAATTATTGTGCTTTTTGTTTTATTAAGAATTTGTTTTAAAACCTCAAATTACCTTCCTTCCTTTCTTGGCCAAACCAAATAATTTGAAATGATGATTATAATAAGCTAAATTAAGTTTTTTTTTATTTGATCTTAACTAAATATCAATTTTTTAAATCAGGGATTTAAATGTAAAAAAAAATACTTTTTCGAAAAATCTGGATTTGATTGTTGCTTAAACAAGAAAACTTACGCAAACTTGTAATCTTTTTCATTGGTTGATGCACAACGTTGCTATCTGTTAATCTGCTTATTAGTCGAAATGCTAATATATGACTATTAAATAATTTTTATTTAAGACTACATTTATCAAAAGTCAACAGAAAGTGTTATTAATCAAATTATTCTATTGCAGCAGAAACCAGAAGAAAACGATAGTCGATATACCTAAACTTCACTACAGTTCGAAAATGTAGCTGTGTTACTAATGAAGTGTGTTCTAATAAACATACAGTAATGCCTTCTGTGTTTTTATTTAAAGGAGAAACGAAATCGGAATTCGTTATTTTTACTCCAACCCTCGTCCCAGATCGGGCTAGAATGATTCGCAAGTGCTATTCGCGGGTTCGATCCTCACACAGTACAATATTTGTGTGCATGAACATGTTTGTCTGGATGTTTTTCTATGCATAGAACTACATAATAAAAAAATATCGTTTGTCTAGTACCCCGTGCACCATACGCCAAACTACTTAGTAGCTTAATTTACTAGATGGCTCTGTGTGGCCCAGTGTGACATGTCTTAAAAATATTATTATCATATTATTATTCAGCCAGTTTTGGCCAGCCCTAGTGGTTTCTGCACCCTACCTACGCCGGTCCAGTATTTCTCTATCCATAAAAACAGAACTGAAGAATCCGACAACTAAGTTAATCGTCATGTAAAGTTATTCGGAAATTCGTGTTCTTTATTTTGTTGTAAAGTTTTGGTCAAAGCAGTTTTTACATAGCTGTGAGAGATGAGAAGACGATTACCATAGAGGCCGATTTCGGCACCTGCCACAAATAATATTGCAATATAAAGAAACTGGTCTTGGCTAATATGAGAATCAAGCAGTGAGAGTTAGCTGGAGACATTGTCACTAATTCTAATTCAAGAACATACGGTCCAAAGAAAGCGCGTTACATGCCTAGAATGTTGATGCCGTATGATCAGCTAAGCGTGTGGAATTATGTCAAGCATTTTAAGATTTAGGGAACGACAAGAAAAAATAAACTATCTCGCAAGTAACGACCATGTTGAAACTCGTTTTTTTTTTTTTTTTTTTATATTTTTAAGACATGCCTCACTGGGCCACACAGAGCCATCTAGTCCCAAATTAAGGTAGTATTAAGTACCCTGTCGTATGGGGTACTAGACAACCGATAATCTTACTTATATACTTTTTTTTTGTAAATACATACTTATAATACATAGAAAACACCCAGACCAGTACAAACAGACATGTTCATGCACACAAATATTTGTACTGTGCGGGGATCGAACCCGCGACCCATGGCTCAGAAGCAGCGTTAACTACCGCTGATCCAAATGGTCGTCAAAATTTCACAGCTAATATGGCTATGTGCCTTATTAATCCCATCCCCCGTGCACACGTTACGGCATCGGTAAAAGCTCGGTAAAATTTATTCGGGGTTCTCAACTGCCAACTACTGATTTGACATAAGGGGACTACTAGAGCTATGTGTGCTGCCCCCGATTAATTTAAGTTTCATTACTTCTAAACAAAACCTAGTCTCAAAAAACTAGAACAGTATTACCTTAACAAATTACTTCTAGTATTTATTGAATGAATCACTGTTAACTTTTAATTTAGTTCAATTTTTCGCTAACGCCAAACGCGGAAGAACGCGAGAATGAAAATCAGTTTCAGTGATTCAATAAAAATACCAGAGGTAATTTGCTAAGGTGATACTGTTCTAGTGTTTTGAGAATTGGTTTTGTTTGGAAGTAATAAAATTAAATCAATAGAGGGCAGCACACATAGCATTAGTAGTCCCCATAAGCTGCGTACTCACTTGGGGATATTTGTCGAGTGACATTTGTATTCAAAGACATCGGGCGACATCGTGTAACATCACCATACGTTGCTCGATATCTTGTCGCCTTTCACGTCAGTTTAGTTTATACAGTGACTTTACTCATTAGTATGGGCAACAAGCCGACAAGAGACCAAGTTGCGCGATGTAGGGGGCATGTCGGGCGAAGTGTTGCCGTTGCGTGAAGTCGCGCAACATTTATCTTAGAATGGATACCTACACTGCTTTAATCATCATAAAATATCATTTGAGTCAAACGACTCCTTAAATCACCTGTCTATGGTGCTAAAATGGTGGTGAAACTTAGGGCGTCATACAACATACTAATTGGAGTTTAATGGTGGAGGCCTTTGCCCAGCGGTGGTAACGATTACAGCACTCATTTTAAACTCAAGTTTTTAATTCAAACAATTTTATTTTTATGATAAATGTATATGACTGAAAACAAAAAAATGTCTTGATTTTCCTTCGTTTAATTTCATTCGGACGAGATTTTATACCTGGATAAACTTTAATTTCTATTTACTTTATTTGATATTTTAGCAACTTAAATAGAAAATTTTTCAAGTTTATATACTGATATTTAATTTCTATTATTAAATTTTAATGTTTCTGGGTCCTGTAACTAGGAACTATAATCAAATTAGTATATTCTTGTTGGTGTAGAACCTTATAATAAGTATGTCTGTCCGTTTCTCCTTCTGTCTATCTGTGCATAGGTAAGTCCGTCAGTCCGTGTGTGTATAACTGTGCATCAGTCCGTGTGTCCGTCTGTGCATCAGTCCAAATTTCTTGCAGAGCATTAGCCCGGGAGTCCAACTGTGTTTGTGTGTCTGTTCACCAGTCCTTATGTCCGCCTTGTGTATGAGTTTTGTTGTATACTGGCCGTATATTTTTTATATAATCAAAATACCTGTATTATTATTAATTTTTAAATATAATTTTGTTTACTTGATTATCACCTTATGTTTTGACAATCAATAAATAAAACTGAAATTATTCTGAGCTTAAATATTTTATTTTCTACAACAGTCTGTTTATCAGACCATATTTCTGTTCATCAGCCCGTATATCCGCCTGTGCGTCAGTCCGTATGTCCGCCTGTGCATTAGCCCGTGTCAGTCTATGCATCAGTCGTTGTGTCATTCTGTACATCAGTCCGTGTGTCCAACTGTGCATCAGTGTAGGTGTCCGTCTATGCATCAGTCTGTATATAAGTCCATGTGCATCGGTTCGTGTATCTATCCTCCTAATTTCTCCTGATATAAGTAACCTTTAAAAGGGAGTCCCGATTCAGTTGTTAATTACCCGACTACGCCAATTTTGTAATATTTGGGTATTATATTTGGGTTCCACATTTGCGGCTAAGCTACTAAACCGATTTTGATGAATGAGGTATCAATCAATTCCTTATTATAGTCCGGATAACATAAGCTACCTTTTGTAATAAAAAAGCTACATGACGAATGCAATGCTACAACAGTACCTATATTGGATACATTGAAAAAAAAATGCAGTAACGAGTGCAAAAAATGTCTAAACAATAAAGAAAATATACATGACTTTAAATAATGGCATTTACGTAGTCGGGTTACAGTTTTTAAAAATGTCTGCAGTTTTATTAAACTTCTATACATTACCTGAGTTCTTAAATTCTTCTCCTACGCATTCGATAATTGTAGAGTTGACTAAGCAAACTAAGTAGTTACCTACTTGTTTCCTCATTGGCTACGAAATAGAATTAAAAGATCAGAAATCAGCAACTGACAAATTTATTTATTATCATATTATGTAGTTGATTATTATAGTAAAACTATAATATCTCTATCATGGTTTTTTTAGTTATGGTAACTTATAGAGATATATTTTTTTTCATATCAACTACAATTTTGTTTACTTGTAAGATATTTTTTAACATAACTTTAATAAAAAATGTTCTGTTTGGTTTATAATAACTAGAGATCGGATACTCGGATGCATATTTGCCTAAAGTTGTAGTGTTGACTGTTATGGAATGCACTTTTGTATCGAAAACATCCCGGTATTTCGGGATCGTCATACATTTTTTAAGAGGCCGATTCCATAACGTAACAGGGAAAATAACTTTAGGTAAATTTATGCATATCCAATCTCTGATTATAATAGATACATAAAATACACAAAAATGTTGCAAATGACGTGAACCATAACTCCGATTAAGATTGTGCTAAAGCCAAGTCACTCTGTACCCATAATAATATGCTACTGCTGAAAATTCTTTCACGTATCCATGAGCAACCTTATAGGTACCTTGGAGGTACAAGCTGTAAGGTGACTAAAAAAAAACAAATTTAATTCATACAAAATGAAATTAATATATGCCAACGAAATTCCGATATCGCGCAGACATACTTATAGTTTTCTTTTTAAGCTATTGCATAGCTTCTATCGCGGGCCTTGAGCGTGGAGATCGAATCCACAAATTCCGTAACGTAAATAACCTAACTTCCGAAATTTAAAAGAATTTAGAAGAAAATAAGGATTTTGACAGTATGGTTGCCTATGGTAACCATATCTGCCAAAATAACAGAAAAATTTAATTACAAAAGTCAAAATTAGAAAATACATAAAATTAAGCTATTGCATAGCTTCTATCGCGGGCCTTGAGCGTGGAGACCGAATCCAGTAATTCCGTAATGAAAATAACCTAACACCCCCCACTCCGACCGGCACAGCGGTGATACTTTTTAGTTTTATAATTGCATAAGTTGATAAAAAATGCTATGCAATAGCTTTACCGCGGCAGTCTCCGAGTGCCACACGTCTTCTTTTTATTTATTTCATATTCATTTCATCTGGTGGCTCTTAATATGCGTCTTATCGAAAAAATTGTTTGACAGTCCGACATTTTTTTTATGGCTTATCTAACAATACCCACCGTATTGGGTGGATGAGAAACTTACAGGCCAAAATTGAATTCAAGTTACCACAGAAATGACGGGTACAGGCTTATGCAAGTTATGCCTGTACTCTCGCATAACTAACCCGCACTTGGCAATGTGGTGATTATTCACCACTTTGCCAAATGCGAGTTGGTGATCACAAACTCGAGCACCGTTTGGAAATTCAAAAGTTTTGGGTTTATAAACCCATGGGTCGAGAGGGTCGAATCCAGGACCCCGTGATATTGGCGCAGTACTAAACGACTAGACCAATGGGGCGTTAATTGAGCGTGGTGATTGCCAATTAGTCGAGGCTTCTCTATACATGAAACGACTTAATTAAATGCGCAGGTAATGAAAGAAATAAATTACATAAATAGGGGACCGTATCAAAATGTTGCGTTACTAACATCGCTAGCAAAATGCGCGTACATCTACATTTATGGTTGGCAATTATTTTATGCCTTACATTACAAGCGTCTTGCAGACGGAGCAAGGTAAGTAAATGCTCTGTACTCAAGTATTTTTCTTATTAAAGCTTATTAAAGTATCACTAGAGGTCACTATCACTAGAGTTAATTTATTCGTGGTTTGTACCATGTACCTTGTTTTAATGAGTTTCCGATATTTCGGCACTGCTGCAAGCACCATAATCACGGAAGCATGATCGTACCGTAATCATGGCGCTTTGATTCTTATGCGATCATTGCGCATGCAACAGTGCCGAAATATCAAAAACTCATTTGTATTTCATAGCAGATAAATAAATAGAAAGATATATAAATCCTTTTTTAGGCATTCCAAATTTTAAAATGTCACATGATTTAGATTGAGAGTTGTACAATTTAGGCAGTCTTATCGAATGAGATTTTGACCAGGCGGCAGCTTCTCAGCTAAGGGGATGGATGGGTTGTTGACGGCGAATTTATCTGACCACAGCTGTTCTCTGGCCTTAGGTGGGTCCACGCTAAGTGGCTCGGACGTGGTGTAAAGATACACACAATACATACCACAATAATGTTTATGTTTATTGTTGGTGTACTTTGTAAATAAAATAAAATAATTAAAAGAGGATTAACTGAACAAAAAGTTTGAAAAATAGGAGAATCTTAAATTAATAATAAACAGATTAAAACTGAAACTTAAAGTACTGGTATGGTATACACCCCAAATCAAATAACTCGGGTATTTATGTACAAATCTGAACAAGTTTATAATACTAAACATTTTTGTTTGCGTTTCAGCGAAATCGTGATGTAAGCCAGGTACGAAAGACTACCGGTCTTTTGGAACACCATATTTCTAAGCCTATACCAAAATCCTTTATACTAAGTGTGCTTTTGATCAATTTCTTAGTTGAATTTTTAGTCAGCAAAAAAGTATTAGTTTAGCTTATTATTGTCATAATAGTATTTATGCTAAATTATTATTATGATTAAATTATTATTATGTTCGCGTAAATTAGAATCAATAATATAAGTAAAAAATAATAATATCAGTGTTAAGAGGTTGCTTCGTAGTAAGTACTCGTATGTGGCGAAGGTAAGTATTTAAACGAGGTCCAAATCAGTAATGTTTTTTTTTGCACACAGCTGACCGGTCGTTTCCTATTGAAGCGATCGCTAACCGGCAACCCTCCCACGCGGGAAGGAGGAGGCCTCCCATGGTTATGTGAGACTTCTACTCACTAAACACCACCTATAATTCACTATCACCAAATGGTGGTATAGCGCATCTGAGGCGCCCCCACCCCCAAGGAAGGAGGTGGTGCCGGGCGTCACTAACCTAGGCGAAGTGCGCACTGAAGGAGGCCGGCATTCGGAAGGAATGTGAGCCTAGAATGTGTGAATTTAAAGAGCCGTCGTCCAAAGTGGACGTAGTAAAGTAACAGCCTATATAATCATCCCACTGCAGGGAAAAGGCCTCCATCATTGAATTTATTTATTTATTTATTTATTTATTTATTTATTTAATTTGGACTGCCAGGGATAATTACATTGGTAAATTACTTATATAATCTTCATAGGTGATACTTATAAAATGTAAAAATCTTCTTAAGGCGGCCACATCATGCACAATACGGACGGAGTTAGATTAAAATTAGAAACTAATTATAATGTGAAACTAAAATTTTGAAGGACAGTATATAAACATGTATAAAATAAATGAGCTCTACAATATAATAATAATAATAATATTTTAAGACATGCCACACTGGGCCACACAGAGCCATCTAGTCCCAAATTAAGCTACTATTAAGTATCCTGTCGTATGGGGTACTAGACAACCGATAAACTTACGACTTTTTTTTTTTTTTTCAAACTGACATGTTCATGCACACAAATATTTGTATTGTGCGGGGATCGAACCCGCGACCCATGGCTCAGTAGCAGCGTTTACTACCGCTGATCCAAATGGTTTATAAAACCTAAACATAGTAATAGGACTACACCTCCCTTAACAACTCGGTTATCTTAGCTTTGAACTCAGTGAGAGAGTCGTGAAAAATGTCGATACCGTCACTCAACCTATTATAAGCTTCTGGCAAGCGGTATGAAGCAGCATGAGATTGGACGTTGGTGCGCGCGATAGGCTTACCAAATAGTGGGAGTGGATGACGTGGTGGTTGGCGAGGGACTCTAATAAAAATACTGCGGAGAAGCGGAGGACAGTCCACTACGTTTTTAACTACCTTAAAAAGAAAAGTAAGGTCTAAAATTTTGCGTCTAGTAAGAAGACTATACATCTTAAAGTGTTGGATTCGCTCAAAGTAGCTCATGACTTTTTTAGCCAAACCACAACTAAACGAAAGATGCCGTGTGAACCGCTTCTGAATGCGTTCAATGCGAAGCTGGTGCACACTGTACTGAGGGAACCAGACCACAGAGCAGTACTCGAGAATGCTTCTGACGAAACAATTGTAAGTTACAATTTTAGACAGGGGATTTTTGAACACTTTAGCGTTTCTAATGATAAATCCAAGTGTTTTTGAGGCTCTCGTAATTATGTCATCAATATGCGGAAGGAATGTTAATTTTGAGTCAATAATAACGCCTAGGTCACGAATGGTATTAACCTCTTCTAATTTAGTGTCATTTATTATGTACTGTGTGTTGAGGCACCTAGCTTTACGAGATAATTTAATATGGTAACATTTTTTAATATTAAGGGACATTCCATTGGTTTTGCACCATTTAACTAAATTGTCGAGGTCTAATTGCAGAAGTCTAGCATCCTCATCACATTGTATAGCTTTGATTAGCTTTAGATCATCTGCATATAAAAATACCTCACTGTGCCTAATGGCATCAACAACATCGTTTATAAAAATATCGAAGAGTAAGGGGCCCACGTGTGAACCCTGGGGTACACCTGATGTAGCAAAATATGGTTCTGATCGATAGCCTTTTAAAACTACATACTGAGAGCGGTTAGATAAATATGATCGTAACCAACGAAGCAAGGGACCGCCAAACCCGTATTTTGACAGTTTGTGTAACAATATCTCGTGACAAATTTTATCAAATGCCTTGGAAAAATCAGTGTAGACAGCATCAGTTTGTAACTGGGAGTCCATATTATTAGCGATGACATTAGTGAAAGTAATGAGATTTGTGCTGGTTGATCTCCCTTTCAGGAATCCATGTTGTCTATCAGTAATTAGGTGCTTAACTTGAGCATACAAGTGTGGATATATTAGCGCCTCGAAAACTTTAGGGATGATTGACAGTATTGAAATTGGTCTATAGTTACTAATGTTTCTTTTATCACCATTTTTGTAAATTGGAACAACTTTAGCAATCTTCCAAAAGGTTGGAAATTGCCCACTACTGAGAGATTTATTGAAAATAATGTGGAGCGGTAGAGCAATATAATCAGCACATTTACTGATAAAGTAGGGTGGGATGTCATCTGGACCAGCGCCCTTTGAAAAGTCAAGTCTTTTTAATAAATTGCGGATAGACTCCATTGTAAGGTGCATATTAGAAATACTACAGTAAAAAGAATTGTTTATTAGGTGAGAATCTTTTAAGGTAAAATCCTGTGCTGTAAAGTTAGTGTAAATGGACCGAAAGTTTTTTGCAAAAAGCTCACAGATGTCAGGTCCGTTCGTTGCTGTTTCATTATTGTAAGTCATTTCTGAGGGATAGTGAGAATCTGATTTGTTTTTGTTTTTTATGTATGACCAAAAGTATTTAGGATTACTTGCGATGAGTCGTTCAATATTATTTATGTAAATTTTATAGGAACGAGTGGCCAATGCAGCACAACGTTTACTCAAAACCAAAAGCGAAATGTGGTCTAGAGGATTTTTATGAATTTTATATTTGATTAAAAGCTTGCGTTTCTGTTTTAATAGCTTAATAAGGATTTTAGGAAACCATTTGGGATGGTTATCTTTTTTTTTCAATGTTTTAGGTACGTGCTTACTAATTAGAACATGCAAATTATCATAAAATAGATCAAGCATAGCATCCACATCACCGCACCTGTTTAGCTCACTGAGCCAATCAATCTTCTCTAAATCTTCTACAATTGACTCAAAATCAGCTTTATAATAATTATATCTATAAATTTGGTTTTCACTGTGTATATGTCTGTACGGCCTTTCAAATGCAACATCAATAGTAACTGGAGGATGGTGACGGTCCACATTCACAAGCACATCAGTCGTTTTCTCAACGCTTACACTCTTATAGTTAGAAAAAACCAAGTCTAGTACTTTCCCATTAGAATTGGAAACATTATTGAATTGAGTGAGGTTGTTAAGAGAGGCGAAATCCATCAAAATCTGCGCAATACCAGAACCATTATGCTTAGGAACTGAATCGGTGGAAAACGGTAAACCTGGCCATGTGATACAACCGAGATTAAAGTCGCCAATTAACAGTATATTATTTAAATTATGACATTCTGTGATTTTGTTAAAATTATTAACAAAAGAGTCCATATCACTTCTTTTGACCGGAGGTGGAAGGTACAGAGCGCACAAAGTATAAGATTTATTGTCTAAAATTAAACTTACCCACAAGTCTTCGTTCGTACTACTTTCGAATATTTCAATACGATGACTGTTATATTTTTTGGAAACTGCTATAAGTACACCACCTCCGTCTTTAACTTTACCTGTACTATTAAGTACATGCCTGTCGCGTCTGTAAACAATAAATCGATCGTCAAAGAGTTCTGAGTCGTAAACACTGTCTTTTAACCAAGTTTCTGTAAGTACAATCACATCAAAGTTGAAACATAACAAGTTACAATAAAATGTATGAGTCTTCATGCGTAAACCTCTCACGTTTTGGTAATAAATTTTTAAATTATTGAATTTTGTAAATATAATATCCAAATCACAGCCATAATATGTAAAACAAAACCAGGCTCAAGGAAAGATAAATTAATATATAATAATGAATAAAATTACCAGACAAAGTTATCCAGAAATTCCTTGTTTTTTACATAAACGTGATTAGAAGTCTCGTTTTTACGCATGAAAATCTTACCGAGTTTTACCCATACAAACTTATACCCGTTCTCTTTAGCTTTCAGGCGAGTAGCGGCGTGTAGGGCTCTGTTCACGGGAGATAGATGTTCAGCTACATATATCGGTTTTTTATCTCCGCCGAAACCAATATGACTCGTGTTCAGTTTGTCATTGCTATGCTTTTTGTTGTAAACAATTGCACATGCCAGAAACTTGTCACGAATACGTGGGGTTGCTAGTTTAACTATGATGGATCTAGGTCTTGGGTCCACTTTGTTGTTCTTTGCGACTCGTGTGTAATGATGTATGTCAGCATCAACCAGATCGCAACAAATTGTTTTAGATAATTGTTTTATGATTGTCGGTATGTTTTCATTGTTGTACTCTGGTATACACTGGATTTCAAGATTACAAGATCTATTATGTTGCTCTATGCCTTCAAGTCTATTTACCATAATTCGGACGGTCTCTTTTAAGTTTTCATTTTCATTACGCAATAAATACATTGATGAAGTAGTAGAGGCAAGCTCTTTTTTAATACAATGGTATTCCTCCGTAACAAATGAGACAGATGTCTCCAAGCAAGTGATAGCATCAGAATTTTTTTTAAATTCGGTCTTTACCATATAGCGTAGACTTTCCTGTAATTCTGATATAATTGACTCTTTGACTTTACTTAATTCTTCCCTAACAACCTCTCTTATGTCGTCAATCATGAGTGTAGGGTTAATTGGTGAGTATACGGACCGACTAGATTTGTTGCGTAATGTAACGTTTTCCAGATCTGAGGCTTTTGCAGGAGTTTGGGAATTATCACCGCCTTTCTTGTTGACAGCGTGACAATCAGGACAAGTCCAGTTCTTTATTTGGTTAGTAGAAAGATTATAGGTTTGAGTGCACAGCAAGTGAAAGGTCTTTTTACATGTTTTCCTAGTACAGGTGATCGAGTCTTCTTTAGAGAAAGCAGTGAAACAGCCAGCACAAGACATGATTTTCAACTAAGATTTTCAATTTAAAATTTTTAGTAAAGACAGCAAAACGTCATTGAACAACTTCACACGAATAATTTAACAAAAACACTATACTTTTTTGAAAACAGGTTATCACTTCACAAAATAGGGATTGTAATATTTCAGAATTATATGTAAATCAGGGCGAAAACTATTATTTAACGGTCTTAATTATTATACAAAGAAGGAGCTGTAGATAAAGCGTCCGAACGACAGCTGTCGTAATATATGTATGTATCAAGTTACCACAGCAATGATGGGAACTGGCACAATCACCACGCTTGCCAAATGCGGGTTGGTGATCACAAACCCGAACAGCGTTCGAAAATTCGAAACTCTTTGTTGCCCGACCCGGGGATCGAAACCGGGACCCCGAGATCTTGGCCCAGTATTCTAACTACTAGACCAGCGGGGCGTTGTGGACGTAGGCTGAAATGAAATTTTAATTTACTTTAACACGACTGACTCCCAGAAGGGGAGATAGTCGATTGAGAGGACTGGGGTTGACCTGAAGGGTCCTGTGGTACTGAGTGGGGTTGACCTAAAGGGTCTTGAGGTGGAGTGGCATTTACGGCTTCCTCAGCCTCCAATAGGAGGTTCAGCTGGGCCGTGAGTTCGTTGGATATTTATTTAGGAAATGACCTACTTTTATACAAAACTAGAGCATTCATTAAAACGAGACAAATAAAGATAAAGATAAAGATAAAGATAAATTTATTTACAGAAACATGTGTGAGATAAATTTCATTGTAGAAACATAATCTTGGTGTCCATATTATTAGTAAGTAACAACATGTCTTACTGATATTCAGCGTGTAATATGTTAAGTCTTAATTATATCTTATTTAAAAACACAAACTTATGAAGCGATTAAACAGAATAAAGTTATACAATATCAAAATTTATCATTTAAAAAGTCATTTATATTATAATAGCATTTGTCCATTAATAATTTCTTAAATTTAGTTTTAAATACATTGTTATTTAGTATTTTAATAGATAGAGGAATTTTATTATATATTCTTGGAGCCATGCATAATAAACTTTTACTTAACAAAGCCGTCTTTGCCGGTTGCGAGCACAGTTTGCTCTCATCACGACGGTTACGAGCCACTTTATCAGATAAGCGTGGAAATAGATGAGAGTTAGTTCTTACAAAGAGTGCAATCTCCATTATGTATAAAGACGGAAGTGTCAGAATCTTGTGCTTAATGAAATATGGCATACAGCTGTCAGTTGAATGTAGGCAAAACATGGCCCGAATACATCTTTTTTGACATTTAAACGCAACTTCCTTGTCTGTTGAGTTACCCCAGAAAATTATTCCGTATCTCAGCAAAGACTCGACTAGCCCGTAATAGGCGGCTAATAATGCATCATTACTTACAATAGTGGAAAGTTTAAACAGAGCAAATGCTAAGCTGCTTGTTTTTTTGCTTAGTTCATGTATATGATTTTTTCAATTTAGTTTTTTGTCAATTTGCAGTCCAAGAAATCTGGTAACATCCAATTGATTAATGGTGGTATCATTATAGTTAATTAAAATATTAGATGGGGTACCGGCTCTTTGGCTGAAGTGCATAATGTGTGTTTTGTTGAGATTAATTTTTAAGTTATTATTATTTAACCAAGTGATAACAGATTTTAACGTTTCATTAATTTCATTGTTATAAGAACTAATATCATTACAGTTTACAGTTATGGTACTGTCGTCAGCAAATAGAGTCATAGGATATTTAGTGGCTTTTGGCAGATCATTTATATATACTATAAACAACAAAGGACCCAATAAACTGCCTTGCGGGACTCCATATTTGATAGAACGCTCTGTCGATGAGCTTATTTCCTCAGATTTTGTACTAAAATTAAGTCTACATATTTCCGTTTTTTGACGACGTTCACTTAAATAGGACTGAATCAAATTCAGAACATTGCCTCTAACACCATACGCGCCGAGCTTGCGAATTAAAATGTTAAGGTCAACATAGTCAAATGCTTGAGTCATGTCACAGTATAATGAGCATACAGATTTTCTACTATCTATTTGTGTTAATACATTTTTATAGAAGTCAAAAACCGCCATATTTATACTTTTATTTTTCCGAAATCCTTTTTGTTCCGTACATAATATTTCTTTTTTCTCTAAATAATTATTTAGTTCAATATAAAGGTATTTTTCAAATATTTTGGAGAATATTGGTATGAGTGCAATGGGTCTATAATGCTCCATTAATTCTTTATCAGCTTTTTTGAATAGAGGCTTTACGATAGTAGTTTTAAGGTCTTCGGGAAAGATACCTTTTTGTATACTAAGATTGATTATGGAACTTAAATGTTGACATATTTCATTATTTATTGATTTGATTATTTTAGTAGCAATACCATCATGTCCTATACCATTTGTGTTTTTCAAATTTTTAATAATGTTATAGACTTGAATTGGTAGGCTCGGGGCCAGGAACATAGAATCAACCCTATGGGCAATGTACTTAGTAACATCACTTCCACATCCCTTTAGTGGTTTGATTTTGTCAACAAAATAGTTATTGAAAGTTTCCGCTATTTGAGTAGGATTGGTTATATAGTTATTATTTACTTTAATTTTTAAAATGGATTGCGAAGGTATGTTTAATCTTAATTTATTAATAATTATTTGCCAAATTGTTTAGGTATATTGCTATTGCACACAACTTAGAAATAAATCCAATCAACTGCAATTACCTACATACAAATTAATTTAGAGAGAGAAAGAACACGTAATATATCTGTTTCACTCAACATAGAGGTACAAAATTTGTGCAGTATACAGAAAAAACATTTTATCGCCTGCCTACTTAGTACTTACAAAATATTGTGAGCTGCAGTAGATCAGTGCGGTTCCACAGTCCGGCGCTATTAGAGTAAAAAAAATATAGCTTGATTAGAATAACACCTGTCAAACTGAGGTGACTAGTGATGGTACTGACTTGACTGATCAAACGAAAAGAAATGAAATAAAACGAAAATCAGATATATTAAGATTTAACAGTGAGTCAGTATCGTGATCATCAGAATAATTGGAACAATCATGAAAATCAATTAGTTTGTTTTATGGTTTATGGTTTAAGATATTTATTTCTCACAAAAAATATATTCACTTATTGGAGAAATATAAGATAACATTCAGGAATAATAACAAGTGCACGACACGAACGAATAAAGTGCAAAATGTGGGTAAACAATAAAATAAAAATTTGTTGTTTGTAAAGTAGGTTTACGATCGAGATGTTTACGTGATAACGTCTTATTGGTGATATAAGTTTTTGGGAAGTAAGGAATTAATGAAGATAACAATTTTTTCAAATATTAAATTACATCTTAAACATTCAACGAAAACTTAACCGCACGAGAAAATCTCCATTCGTTTGTATGCCGCTAGAGTGAGAGAGATGGAAGATCGGTCCACTCACTCGAACGCTATGCCAGCCTCCGCTCGTGAGGATTCCGCGTGACAAGTTTCACGGAATGACTGGCAGCGCTCGAGATGAGACGGGAGATCGGTCCGTCTCTCTCTCTCGTTATACCTGCGATCGCGCTCGTGAGGTTTTGGTGTGACACAAGTTTCTGAACATGTCACCCGACTAAAACGATTTTAAAGACGTTATCACGTCAAAAATATTATAATAATTGGAACAATCATGATAAAATCAATTAGGTTTTTTTATCGCATATGGAATCTAATAAATTTGAAAACTTTTCGTAAACTATTAATAATTTGCAATTTGATGTTCTTAGCATTAACCAATGCTCATTTAATCATTTGTAACATTGATGTCACATTACTTTGATTTTGAAATATTGTTAGACTGTCGATTTCGATTTGTCCATTTTACGCCATCACTAGCGATTATAAAAAATGACGTAGCCTTGTAAAGACGTCTCCTAAAGTTAGGTGTAATTTTTGTGACTGGAATAATTTAAAGTTTTTAACATTAAATATCTATTTTATATAATTAAATTGATTAATGTGTATAGCAATGTATATAAAAATATTCTTAACATGCCAGTTACCAATATTTTTTCGTGGGCAAATGTGTTTCACTTGTGTGACGCTGGTACAAAGTTACATCGTCTCTTTTAAGAACTGTCATTCCAATCAAGCTATATTTTAAGGATTATAGTCGTGGGACGATGCGCACGTATGTCAAGTGATGTCGCCAGTTCACATCAGAATAGAAAAGTAATTCTTTTTTCAAGTTAAAATACTGATAATATTATAATTGCAGTTAAGTTGCTAAAATATCATATAAAGTGTAAAAAATAAGTACTATTTTAGATTACAAGTAGCTTCTAGTTCATTCTGTAGTTGTTTTGCATTGCCAACGTATTAAGCTATATCCTGTCCAGGATGTTTGTACGAGACGATTCGTTCTTGAGGAATGTCTTGTCTCCTTTTTTATGAAGGAGTATCACGACGCTCTTTTCCACGGGTTAGTGGCTATATCAATTTATAGGACGGCATCAAACAACTTTTGGAGTGCTTTTAGGACTGGTGTCTCACCTGCTTGTAGCAGTTCCGGTGTAATACCATCCTCACCCGAAGTCCAAGGGCCACTTTTATCTCGCTAAAGTCAATTTCGGGAAGGTCACTCGTATAATGGCAGGTCAAAGTGGCTCTTTCATCTTTGATATCGTAGTTCACAGGCTTTGAGAAATGAGAGGTATACAGAGCACCGTATCGGAGCCAAGTGAAGCTTGGAGCGGTATTGTTCGGAGAGTGGACATCAGACGTCGTCGTTCCAGCTTGTATGCGACATTTAGAGTGCCTCGTCCAAGTTGGCGATCGCATCTCTAAATAATTGTCTCTTGTCCGTCATGATAAAGTTGATCTCGCTCTTTGTCACATTATTGGAGCTTCGCCAGGTTTATATCCTTTGGGGTTTCTTTTTGAAGAACGAGTTCATCAGAAATAGTACCTGTAATTCAGGGAAGTTGACCAGGATTTAGACTTCTGTGATTCCGATATCGATAGCCATGTGGCCCGATCTTCGATTAGTCGCCTTTGTACTATCATCAGAGTGTGCCAAGGTCGAGAGAGTAACTCTTGATTAATTTCAGTACAAGGTATGCAACCCTGGTTGTTGATTTTAACACGTCGTTTCTCGCAAACGACGTGTTAAAATCAACAACCTGACATAATGATGAGAAAGCCAATGCCGTCACTGGATATCACATCTCCCGCACAAAAGTAGAATAGATCACCTGAATCTAAAGTTATCGTGTCCTCCCCCTGTCTTCGGACCACTGATAACCCCAAAATATGCCAGTTGATCTTACTATGTTCTACTTCGAGTTCTTGGAGATGTTCGGGAAGCCTCAGGGTCGTCCGTTGTACGTTGCCAGATGTAGTCGTTTGAGGTAGCCGCAATCCGAAACCCGGGGATCCTTAGCACCCCTGCCACACTACATACCTGATCACACCATAACCAGGAGTAGCAGAGCTGCTGGGAACTGGTAGCCATTTATTTGTTAGCGTCCACCATTAGGGTTTATGCCCATAATCACCCCGCTGGACAGGCGTGTTGGTGATCGCAGGGTTAGGCCTCTTGCACTGGTGGCGCTGCTGCTGAAAATTTAACATAACCATCCATAGATGGATATCCCGCCATCGATCGATCGCCAGAGCCTCGTCGGTTAGTCGGTAGGGTGCACCACGGGCAGGTAAGATTGACATTTGGATCACGATACAAATGATACAAGATCTCTTGTAAAGACAATAAGTAAGAAGTAACAGAAAAATGGGACAACCCAAATTTTTATTAATGTTCTAACTTAAAAGTTTATCTGTGAATATACTAATATCAAGAACTAGTAATTTTGGTATAAAATTGTAAGAAATAATGGTATCGATCTTAGGTATAGGTACTAACATTATTTAAGCACCTCATGCAGTTGTACCACCGCGGCACCCCGGCGAGAAAGCGACTATCTAATGTTTTCTCGCTCAAGAAACGTACAATATAGGTACATTCCGTGTAAACCTTTTATATACTGCAGAAAGATTTGTAACACTAGGCACTAGGCATTGACAAACAGTGTGTACAGTAATCATTGTATTTTTGTAGGGAGACCACAAAAGAGAAAAGCTGGGCAGATATTGTTTTTATGTTAATTTTTGTAAACTGGTAAGTGCAACTTTTAAGTTATCATTTTCATCATTTCAGCCATATGATGTTCACACTAAACTAAATTCGTAGTAAAAGGCCGGTCAGGCTTAACAACCCAAAAATGTCTATAGCAATGGGATCATGTAGAATAATCATCTACCTAGAAACTCGGGATAGTTTTGTTTTGTATCTAACCTATTTCTAAAATGAGGTTAATTTGTTTTGTTTCTACTTACTGTTTTTATATGCATATTTATATGTATAAAAAATATTGTTATTACCATAAAATATTTACCTATATCGTTTACCTCATTTTGTTTGTCAACTTGTTGCCAATTAGGTCGTTACATACCTTATCCTGTTGCTGTAGAAATTTTAGGCTAAGTTAGGTCGTGCGACATACAAATATCCGGCTTCTTTTGAAGCCAGCCTTTTTTACTATATCGTAACTAGTTACTGATATCTTGCCAATCTTGCACCACTTTTTCTGATGGCATTCGGTTACTTAAAAACGTCACAATTCAGTTTCGTGTGGATGAGATGCATGTTCTCTTGTTTTACCCAATAAAACCGAAAAATGAAACTCCGATAGATTAACTTCTTTTGCAAAACAGAATTGACATTAAGAAAGGAATAAAAGTGTTTTTCGCTATTTATTTTTCTTATTATTCTGTCTTTTTTATGTTAAAACTAGCTAAATATTTTATAATTACTTACATGTTACATAAGTACAAAATACAAAATGACTTCTTCGCCGATTTAAAAAAGACTATTAAAAGTTTATGTGATTTCTATATCAAAATCACAATAATAATAACAAGTTGCCTACGAAAGTGATATCACGTGTATATTTTAAATATTTTTTTTTCAAACTCTTTTTGTTCCTAATATCTGTTAAAATCTTTTTATAATGTTAAAAATAGATTCTACTCAGAAAAAATATACAGATATTAGAAAAATAATGATCGCTCCATCTCTCACACAGCCTTGGTAGAGACAATCAGAGGTAATGTACGTTTTTTCTTCTTCTTCTGTGACCATAATTACTTCTGTGTTTCAGAACGGTGATCTGTAAGTAACATTTATACATATTACAGTATACTGATTTACTTTCATGGTACCATAGGAGTCTGATAGTAGTTATGGGATTTGTATTATGTATGTTATTTTTATGAATGAATAAAATGCGCATCACGTAAAAAAAGTGTTGCTAGGAGGCCATATCAAAAATTTTAGATTTTTGACGGTCATTTTCTAAGTGCTTTATCTTGACATTTATGTACTGGGCTTATACGAAAAGAAAAAATACGTCATTTGTTTATTGTCGCGTAGATTGCTATATGAAAAGGAAGGTAGTTAAAATTTCACCTGTATAAATAAAAAAACAGGGTGCCCTTTCGGTCGCCTACAATTTAAAGTCCCAATTTCATTTGGCCGAACCGTATTGGCCTAAAATTATAATAACGTTTAATTATCGTCTAGCCTAACAGTTGTTTTCGCACTAGTACAATTGGGTCTAAAAATTGAAACCCCTAATTTTAGAATCTCTTTTATCGGATGAACTAAAATGTATTCGCATCTTTCTTTTGGAAAATATATAAATAAAATAAAATAAGTAAATATAAGTTTAGGCTAATACGGTCCGGCCAAATGAAATTAGGACTTCAAATTTTAGGTGTCCCAAATGGCACCCCCTCTAAATAGTTTTACCTATTAATTATAATCTACCTATTAATTAATTACCTACCTATTAACCTATTATTTTACCTATTAATTAATTGTTAACTATTTATGATATTTTATTCTATGATTATGGATCTTATGTTATCTACAATAAATTAAGTTGTACTAAGTATTAATATAATCTATTTCATTTTGTTAGATATGATGGAGTATTACAAGTAAGCATTTTTTTATTTTTTCGTATTACTTCTAATTAATTGTGAACAGATACCGTATCGCCAAAGGTGACCGTATTTTCTATTGTTCTTTAATTTATAAATATTGTTATTTGATAAGTATTATTTTGTAATTTTAGTTTCCACTAAACTGTTTTGCTTAGTCTAATGGTTGACTGGTAGAGAATGCCACATGGCGTTAGGTCAACTATTAAAACATTTATTTTTTAATTTGTGCAACAAAGTTTAAATAAATAATATGATTTATCCCATAGCCATCAAAGCAAGTTGTTTGTTTACTATCCCCTCAATCCATGCAATGCGTGGGCCAAGAGGTGAAAGTGGCTCAACCTCTAGGTAAATAATTATTGTGCTTTTTGTTTTATTAAGAATTTGTTTTAAAACCTCAAATTACCTTCCTTCCTTTCTTGGCCAAACCAAATAATTTGAAATGATGATTATAATAAGCTAAATTAAGTTTTTTTTTATTTGATCTTAACTAAATATCAATTTTTTAAATCAGGGATTTAAATGTAAAAAAAAATACTTTTTCGAAAAATCTGGATTTGATTGTTGCTTAAACAAGAAAACTTACGCAAACTTGTAATCTTTTTCATTGGTTGATGCACAACGTTGCTATCTGTTAATCTGCTTATTAGTCGAAATGCTAATATATGACTATTAAATAATTTTTATTTAAGACTACATTTATCAAAAGTCAACAGAAAGTGTTATTAATCAAATTATTCTATTGCAGCAGAAACCAGAAGAAAACGATAGTCGATATACCTAAACTTCACTACAGTTCGAAAATGTAGCTGTGTTACTAATGAAGTGTGTTCTAATAAACATACAGTAATGCCTTCTGTGTTTTTATTTAAAGGAGAAACGAAATCGGAATTCGTTATTTTTACTCCAACCCTCGTCCCAGATCGGGCTAGAATGATTCGCAAGTGCTATTCGCGGGTTCGATCCTCACACAGTACAATATTTGTGTGCATGAACATGTTTGTCTGGATGTTTTTCTATGCATAGAACTACATAATAAAAAAATATCGTTTGTCTAGTACCCCGTGCACCATACGCCAAACTACTTAGTAGCTTAATTTACTAGATGGCTCTGTGTGGCCCAGTGTGGCATGTCTTAAAAATATTATTATCATATTATTATTCAGCCAGTTTTGGCCAGCCCTAGTGGTTTCTGCACCCTACCTACGCCGGTCCAGTATTTCTCTATCCATAAAAACAGAACTGAAGAATCCGACAACTAAGTTAATCGTCATGTAAAGTTATTCGGAAATTCGTGTTCTTTATTTTGTTGTAAAGTTTTGATCAAAGCAGTTTTTACATAGCTGTGAGAGATGAGAAGACGATTACCATAGAGGCCGATTTCGGCACCTGCCACAAATAATATTGCAATATAAAGAAACTGGTCTTGGCTAATATGAGAATCAAGCAGTGAGAGTTAGCTGGAGACATTGTCACTAATTCTAATTCAAGAACATACGGTCCAAAGAAAGCGCGTTACATGCCTAGAATGTTGATGCCGTATGATCAGCTAAGCGTGTGGAATTATGTCAAGCATTTTAAGATTTAGGGAACGACAAGAAAAAATAAACTATCTCGCAAGTAACGACCATGTTGAAACTCGTTTTTTTTTTTTTTTTTTTATATTTTTAAGACATGCCTCACTGGGCCACACAGAGCCATCTAGTCCCAAATTAAGGTAGTATTAAGTACCCTGTCGTATGGGGTACTAGACAACCGATAATCTTACTTATATACTTTTTTTTTGTAAATACATACTTATAATACATAGAAAACACCCAGACCAGTACAAACAGACATGTTCATGCACACAAATATTTGTACTGTGCGGGGATCGAACCCGCGACCCATGGCTCAGAAGCAGCGTTAACTACCGCTGATCCAAATGGTCGTCAAAATTTCACAGCTAATATGGCTATGTGCCTTATTAATCCCATCCCCCGTGCACACGTTACGGCATCGGTAAAAGCTCGGTAAAATTTATTCGGGGTTCTCAACTGCCAACTACTGATTTGACATAAGGGGACTACTAGAGCTATGTGTGCTGCCCCCGATTAATTTAAGTTTCATTACTTCTAAACAAAACCTAGTCTCAAAAAACTAGAACAGTATTACCTTAACAAATTACTTCTAGTATTTATTGAATGAATCACTGTTAACTTTTAATTTAGTTCAATTTTTCGCTAACGCCAAACGCGGAAGAACGCGAGAATGAAAATCAGTTTCAGTGATTCAATAAAAATACCAGAGGTAATTTGCTAAGGTGATACTGTTCTAGTGTTTTGAGAATTGGTTTTGTTTGGAAGTAATAAAATTAAATCAATAGAGGGCAGCACACATAGCATTAGTAGTCCCCATAAGCTGCGTACTCACTTGGGGATATTTGTCGAGTGACATTTGTATTCAAAGACATCGGGCGACATCGTGTAACATCACCATACGTTGCTCGATATCTTGTCGCCGTTCACGTCAGTTTAGTTTATACAGTGACTTTACTCATTAGTATGGTCAACAAGCCGACAAGAGACCAAGTTGCGCGATGTAGGGGGCATGTCGGGCGAAGTGTTGCCGTTGCGTGAAGTCGCGCAACATTTATCTTAGAATGGATACCTACACTGCTTTAATCATCATAAAATATCATTTGAGTCAAACGACTCCTTAAATCACCTGTCTATGGTGCTAAAATGGTGGTGAAACTTAGGGCGTCATACAACATACTAATTGGAGTTTAATGGTGGAGGCCTTTGCCCAGCGGTGGTAACGAATATAGCACTCATTTTAAACTCAAGTTTTTAATTCAAACAATTTTATTTTTATGATAAATGTATATGACTGGAAACAAAAAAATGTCTTGATTTTCCTTCGTTTAATTTCATTCGGACGAGATTTTATACCTGGATAAACTTTAATTTCTATTTACTTTATTTGATATTTTAGCAACTTAAATAGAAAATTTTTCAAGTTTATATACTGATATTTAATTTCTATTATTAAATTTTAATGTTTCTGGGTCCTGTAACTAGGAACTATAATCAAATTAGTATATTCTTGTTGGTGTAGAACCTTATAATAAGTATGTCTGTCCGTTTCTCCTTCTGTCTATCTGTGCATAGGTAAGTCCGTCAGTCCGTGTGTGTATAACTGTGCATCAGTCCGTGTGCCCGTCTGTGCATCAGTCCAAATTTCTTTCAGAGCATTAGCCCGGGAGTTCAACTGTGTTTGTGTGTCTGTTCACCAGTCCTTATGTCCGCCTTGTGTATGAGTTTTGTTGTATACTGGCCGTATATTTTTTATATAATCAAAATACCTGTATTATTATTAATTTTTAAATATAATTTTGTGTACTTGATTATCACCTTATGTTTTGACAATCAATAAATAAAACTGAAATTATTCTGAGCTTAAATATTTTATTTTCTACAACAGTCTGTTTATCAGACCATATTTCTGTTCATCAGCCCGTATATCCGCCTGTGCGTCAGTCCGTATGTCCGCCTGTGCATTAGTCCGTGTCAGTCTATGCATCAGTCGTTGTGTCATTCTGTACATCAGTCCGTGTGTCCAACTGTGCATCAGTGTAGGTGTCCGTCTATGCATCAGTCTGTATATAAGTCCATGTGCATCGGTTCGTGTATCTATCCTCCTAATTTCTCCTGATATAAGTAACCTTTAAAAGGGAGTCCCGATTCAGTTGTTAATTACCCGACTACGCCAATTTTGTAATATTTGGGTATTATATTTGGATTCCACATTTGCGGCTAAGCTACTAAACCGATTTTGATGAATGAGGTATCAATCAATTCCTTATTATAGTCCGGATAACATAAGCTACCTTTTGTAATAAAAAAGCTACATGACGAATGCAATGCTACAACAGTACCTATATTGGATACATTGAAAAAAAAATGCAGTAACGAGTGCAAAAAATGTCTAAACAATAAAGAAAATATACATGACTTTAAATAATGGCATTTACGTAGTCGGGTTACAGTTTTTAAAAATGTCTGCAGTTTTATTAAACTTCTATACATTACCTGAGTTCTTAAATTCTTCTCCTACGCATTCGATAATTGTAGAGTTGACTAAGCAAACTAAGTAGTTACCTACTTGTTTCCTGATTGGCTACGAAATAGAATTAAAAGATCAGAAATCAGCAACTGACAAATTTATTTAATTGCTTTTTTAAAAATTATCATATTATGTAGTTTATAATTATAATAAAACTATAATATCTCTATCATGTTTTTTTAAGTTATGGTAACTTATAGAGATATATATATTTTTTATATCAACTGCAATTTTGTTAACATGTAGGATATTTTTTATCATAACTTTAATGAAAATTGTTCTGTTTCGTTTACAATAACTAGAGATCGGATACTCGGATGCATATTTGCCTAAAGTTGTAGTGTTGACTGTTATGGAATGCACTTTTGTATCGAAAACATCCCGGTATTTCGGGATCGTCATACATTTTTTAAGAGGCCGATTCCATAACGTAACAGGGAAAATAACTTTAGGTAAATTTATGCATATCCAATCTCTGATTATAATAGATACATAAAATACACAAAAATGTTGCAAATGACGTGAACCATAACTCCGATTAAGATTGTGCTAAAGCCAAGTCACTCTGTACCCATAATAATATGCTACTGCTGAAAATTCTTTCACGTATCCATGAGCAACCTTATAGGTACCTTGGAGGTACAAGCTGTAAGGTGACTAAAAAAAAACAAATTTAATTCATACAAAATGAAATTAATATATGCCAACGAAATTCCGATATCGCGCAGACATACTTATAGTTTTCTTTTTAAGCTATTGCATAGCTTCTATCGCGGGCCTTGAGCGTGGAGATCGAATCCACAAATTCCGTAACGTAAATAACCTAACTTCCGAAATTTAAAAGAATTTAGAAGAAAATAAGGATTTTGACAGTATGGTTGCCTATGGTAACCATATCTGCCAAAATAACAGAAAAATTTAATTACAAAAGTCAAAATTAGAAAATACATAAAATTAAGCTATTGCATAGCTTCTATCGCGGGCCTTGAGCGTGGAGACCGAATCCAGTAATTCCGTAATGAAAATAACCTAACACCCCCCACTCCGACCGGCACAGCGGTGATACTTTTTAGTTTTATAATTGCATAAGTTGATAAAAAATGCTATGCAATAGCTTTACCGCGGCAGTCTCCGAGTGCCACACGTCTTCTTTTTATTTATTTCATATACATTTCATCTGGTGGCTCTTAATATGCGTCTTATCGAAAAAATTGTTTGACAGTCCGTCATTTTTTTTATGGCTTATCTAACAATACCCACCGTATTGGGTGGATGAGAAACTTACAGGCCAAAATTGAATTCAAGTTACCACAGAAATGATGGGTACAGGCTTATGCAAGTTATGCCTGTACTCTCGCATAACTAACTCGCACTTGGCAATGTGGTGATTATTCACCACTTTGCCAAATGCGAGTTGGTGATCACAAACTCGAGCACCGTTTGGAAATTCAAAAGTTTTGGGTTTATAAACCCATGGGTCGAGAGGGTCGAATCCAGGACCCCGTGATATTGGCGCAGTACTAAACCACTAGACCAATGCTGCAATGGGGCGTTAATTGAGCGTAGTGATTGCCAATTAGTCGAGGCTTCTCTATACATGAAACGACTTAATTAAATGCGCAGGTAATGAAAGAAATAAATTACATAAATAAGGGACCGTATCAAAATGTTGCGTTACTAACATCGCTAGCAAAATGCGCGTACATCTACATTTATGGTTGGCAATTATTTTATGCCTTACATTACAAGCGTCTTGCAGACGGAGCAAGGTAAGTAAATGCTTTGTACTCAAGTATTTTTCTGATTAAAGCTTATTAAAGTATCACTAGAGGTCACTATCACTAGAGTTAATTTATTCGGGGTTTGTACCATGTACCTTGTTTTAATGAGTTTCCGATAGTTCGGCACTGTAGCAAGCACCATGATCACGAAAGCATGATCGTAACATAATCATGGCGCTTTGATTCTTCTGCGATCATTGCGCATGCAACAGTGCCGAAGTATCAAAAACTCATTTTTATTTCATAGCAGATACATAAATAGATAAATAAAAATCCTTTTTAAGCATTCCAAATTTAAAAATTTCACATGAGTTAGATTGAGAGTTGTACAATTTAGGCAGTCTTATCGCATGAAGCGATAACTACCAGACAACTTTCAGGTAGAGGAGAGTTGAATCAGAGTTTGAAGAGGAGGCGGCGGAGAGTTTTAAGATGTGAACATTACAAAATCAAACACATCAGATTAAATACAGAATTAATTGTAAAATAAGCGACTTAAACTATACCATAATTACTATACATACACACATGCGATACAAAATTAATAAATAATTGTGAATGTTTATGTATGTAATAATGTTGGTGTAAATTTATAAATAAAATAAAATAAAAGATGATCATGATGAATTAAATAACTCGGGTATTTTTGTAGAAAACTGAACAAATTTATAATACCTAACATTATTTTTTGCATTTCAGCGAAATCGTGATGTAAGCCAGGTACCTAAGACTACCGGTCTTTTGGAACACCATATTTCTAAGCCTATTTCAAAATCTTTTATACTAAGTGTACTTTTGATCGATTTTTTAGTTGAATTTTTAGTCAGCAAAAAAGTATTAGTATGCTAAATTGTTAATATAATTAAATTACTATTAATGTTCACGTAAATTAAAATCAATAATATAAGTAAAAATTAATGATACCAGTTAAAATACTCATATAATAATTTTAGTTAAGTTGCTACAATATTATATTTAAATAATAAAAAATACAGTACAATAATCATTGCATTTTTATAGGAAGACCAGAAAAGAGAAAAGCAAAATTTTTGCTTAATGTTGTTCAAGTGTAGACTGGTAAGTGCAACTTTTAAGTTATCATTTTCATCATTTCAGCCATATGATGTTCACTGCTGCTGCACATAGGCCTCCCCAGATGACCTATCATCGGGTTCGGGGGGGGGGGGGGGGCTTAGCAGGCGGGTTGGCGAGCGCAGTTTTTAATGTTGGCGGTGGGGAAGTGTAATCTTTACGGTCGTTCCTACACGGCAAAAGTCTTTTCGCATGTAGTATTATGTTTGAACTTGCAATTAAATGTATCTGGCTGGTTTTGATATTTATTATTACAAAGTTTAAATTCTGAAGAATATAATTCCAAATTCAAATTAGATAAATGTTTGTGATTCGTTTGTGATTCTTTATTATCTACGAAATGAAAACATACCATTTTTAAAAAGTAGATCACGTACTTAAATCAAGATTGTGTCTTCTTCTGTACTTCAACAGGCTTTACAGCCGAAAAATTTCTATAGCAATGGGATCATGCAGAATTAACATCTACCTAGAAACTCGGGATAGTGTTTTTTTTGTATCTAACCTAATTCTAAAAGGAGGTTAATTTGTTTTGTTTATAATGACTTTTTTTAGTCTTTTTATAATTTTAAAAATAGATTCTACTTAGAAAAAATATATAGATAGTAGAAAAATAATGATGATGATCTCTCACACAGCCTAGGTAGAGACTATCAGTTTTAATGAACGTTTTTTCTTCTCCTGTGTCCATAATTACTTTTGTGTTTCAGAGAGGTGGTCAGTAAGTAACATTCACACATATTACAGTATACTGATTTACACTTTTATGGTCATTACCAACCATAGGAGTTGTAGTTATGGAATTAGTATTATGTATGTAACTGTTTTTATGAGTTAGCGATCTTTTCCGATTCCTAACTTTTAAGCGGGAAGATGTTGGAACGCGTGGAGCTATTTAATTGGTCATAAAAAAAAAACTGTTATTTAAACAACTTATCAAATATCTTCTTATCATTAGTATGGTAATATGAATTCAATGATGAAGGCCTTTGCACTGCGGTGGGATGATTATAGGCCGTTGCGCTACGATTAAAATACGAGGGCGGGTCAATAAGTCCGTGACTTTTTGAATTTCTGAACTCTTTACTGAAAAAGCAACACTACTCCTGTCAACAGGTATCTGTCAGTTGATTCCTATCAAAATTTGAACTTGCTGCGTCAGTTAGTTTGTGTTTGACAGCTATTTTTATCAGACTACCCAGTAATTTGAGGAAAAAATGGAAAAAGGTGAATTTCGTGTGCTTATTAAGCATTATTTTTTGCGAAAAAAAACCATTACCGAGACCAAGGCTAAGCTTGATAAATACTATGGGGACTCTGCACCATCGATTTCAATGGTAAAAAAGTGGTTTACTGAATTTCGTTGTGGCCGTAAAAGCACTGAAGATGCCGAACGTCCTGGACGCCCAGTTGAGGTCTCTACACCCGAAACAATCGAAAAAATTCACGATATGGTGTTGGCCGACCGAAGATTGAAAGTACAAGAGATTGTGGAAGCCGTAGGGATCTCGCATGGCTCAGTGGTTTCAATTTTAAAAGATCAATTGGGCATGAGAAAGCTTTCCGCAAGATGGGTGCCGCGTTTGCTCACAGTCGACCACAAACGCAATCGTGTAACAACTTTACAGGAAGGTTTGGCGTTGTTTAATCGCAATATGGAGTTTTTGCGCCGTTTTGTAACCGTGGACGAAACATGGATCCATCACAACACACCAGAGACCAAACAACAGTCAAAACAGTGGGTTTCTAAGGGTGAATCTGCGCCAAAGAAGGCCAAGGTGGGTTTGTCTGCCAATAAAGTTATGGCGACTGTTTTTTGGGATGCACGTGGGATAATCCACATTGACTACCTTCAAAAGGGAAGAACAATCAATGGGGAATATTAGCCCAACTTATTGGACCGCTCCAATGACGATTTGAAAAAAAACCGACCTCATTTGGCCAAGAAAAAAGTTCTTTTCCACCAAGACAATGCAAGGGTGCACACATGTGCAGTTGCCATGGCAAAAATCCATGAATTGGGCTATGAATTGCTCCCTCATCCACCCTATTCTCCAGATTTGGCTCCGAGTGACTACTTTTTGTTCCCAAACCTGAAGAAATGGCTTGGTGGAAAAAGATTTGACTCCAATGATGAAGTCATCTCGCAAACAAAGGCCTATTTTGAGGACCTCGACAAATCATATTTTTTGGAAGGGATAAAAAAATTGGAGAAGCGTTGGACAAAGTATATAGAGCTCAAGGGAGACTACGTTGAAAAATAAAATGATTTGTTTATCAAAAAATCTGTGTTTTATTCCAAAAGTCACGGACTTATTGACCCGCCCTCGTAGTTGTAACTCTTATTTATATTTGAATTGTACCAATATAACTTCCTGTTCTTCTATATAAATAAAACAACAGGGTGCCAATTCGGGTTGCCTAAAATTTAAATTCCTAATTTAATTTGGCGAACCGTATTAGCCTAAGCTTATAACGTTGAATTATTGTCTAGCCTAACAGTTGTTTTAGCACTAGTACAGTTTGGTCTAACGGCTTCGGCGCTGCAGGGTGCCGGCGGTCCCACGCGTGCTTATCGTCGCAGAAGGCTTACGCTTCTTCCTCACTATTATATAGCCCCCTGCTTCTCAGCCTGCGGGCCGCCTCGCCCCTCCGCGCCTACCCGCTCTAAATTACACTCTAGGGAAGTGGCAAGGCTACTTGGGGGCGGTTTTTTCTTTAACTTCTTTGGTTTTAAAAAGAAATTGGGCTTTCAGTACGTAGTGTGATTTTCAAAATGCCAAAAGAAAGATGCGAATACATTTTAGTTCATTCGATATTAGAGATACTAAAATTATGGCTTTCAATTTTTAGACCAAACTATAATAGTGCGAAAACAACTATTAGGCTAGACAATAATTAAACGTTATAAGTTTAGGCCAATACGGATCGGCCAAATGAAATCAGGACTTTAAATTTTAGGCGACCCAAATGGCACCCCCTCTGAATAGCTTTACCTATTAATGTTAACCTATTTCATCTTGTTAGGGATGGTGAATTATTAGTAAGTATTTTTTTATTGCTTCGTATTACTTCTAATGAATAGTGAACGAACAGACACCGTAACGCCAAAGGTGACCGAATTTTCTATTGTTCTATAATAAATATTGTCATTGTAATTTTAGTTTCTTTTAGTTTTTGTCTGGTGCGAGCATAGACATAGTATATTATATCAGGTCTGTAATATATAATATAAAAACATATCGTATAAAGATCAAAACATATACAATCAAATAATATAATTTTGTTTAATGTGACACTTTTTTAGTATAATGATGGAAAGACATAATTTTAAGTCGTATTAGTAACTTGTTCTAGTGGTCTTAAATCATATAGTATAACAAACGTTATTAAACGTTAATACCTACATGATTTAAAGCTAAAAACAAATAAAATTTATTTATTATAATAAAATTTAGCATAACGTTTATTTTTATTTACGATAACACTCTTTTTGTATAAATAACATTTAAAACAGATAATGATTACTTGATACAAAATCATCAGAATGCAGAATTTTAAGATACCAAATAGTGTAAATTCCGAATCTATAGTACGAAATGTCATAATAGGCAGGCAAGGATTTATGCATGCATGCAAGGTACCATGCATGGATGCTGGCTAACATACATACAGTCATGTATGCAGGCAGGCGCTTAAGCATGAATGCAGGGAAGCAGCATGCTAGCAGCTTTATTTTTATGTTAAAAATATTTTTTGAAAATGTTTAATTTTTGATTTAGACTTTTAATTTTGTAACACGCTGTGACGCACCCAGACGTATTATTTTGCTGCGGCGGGGTCTCGGTTGAATGGTTCTTATACAGCTACATCTGTGGGATTCACAGCGTGTTTCAAAATAAATAGCTGAAAGGATAATCAATATTTTATAAAAAAAATATTTGGAATAAAAATTAAATAACATTGCCAAGATGTTATACATAACGGTAACATAACGTGGGCTTCGTTTTAAAATTGGTTGAAATTGCACGGTGTATAGGTAAGCAGGCAAGCATGCATGCATTTGTTTTGCTCGTCTCCGGCGCTGCAGGAATTTCAGTCCCTCCGCCCTTACGTAACAAATCTCTGGCACCCACACTCGATTCCGCAGCTTCGGCTTGTACCACGGCGGAAAGACCACGGCGATTCGGGATTCAACCAATTTCTTAATTTTACCTATGTATGTCAGTACGGTTATTTCTTTTAATCAATATTTAAAACGTTTTTATCTCAAATAATAGATATACGAAATGATGCATATAACAAACAAATTGATATTAAATGAACGATATATAAAATGAGTTTTATGTAAAGTAATCGTTATATCAAACAAAATTATATCATGCGTTATTGCAACAAATGATTGACATGAGACGCACCCTTTTGTATCTATAGGTGCGACAGACAATAATATTAAAAGAAATAACTGCCACTGCCCACATAACTGTTTTGCTTAGCCTAATGGTTGACTGCACAGAATGTGGTCTGTGGTTGACTGGTACATAATGCCACATGGCATTAAGTCCACTATTAGTACATATATTTTTTAATTTGTGCAACAAAGTTTAAATAAATAATATGATTTATCCCATAGCCATCAAAGCAAGTTGTTTGTTTACTATCCCCTCAATACATGCAATGCGTGGGCCAAGAGGTGAAAGTGGCTCAACCTCTAGGTAAATAATTATTGTGCTTTTTGTTTTATTAAGAAATTGTTTGCAAAACCTCAAATTAGATAATTTGAAATACCAATTTATAGATATAGATACAGATAATTTAAAATGATGATTATAATAACTTTTAGTCTTTTTCATTGGTTGACGCGCAACGTTGCCATCTGATAATCTGCGTATTGGTCGAAATGCTAATTAATTGACTATTAAATAATTTTCATTTGATAATACATTTAACAAAAGTAATCAGAAAGTGTTATTAATCAAATTATTCTATTGCAGCAGAAACCAGATGAAAACGATAGTCGATATACCTAAACTTCACTACAGTTCGAAAATGTAGCTGTGTTACTAATAAGTGTGTTCTAATAAACGTGCAGCGGTGCCTTCGGTGTTTTTATTTAAAGGAGAAACGAAATCGGAATTCGTTATTTTTACTCCTACCCTCGTCCCAGATCGGGTTAGAATGATTCGCAAGTGCTATTCGCGGGTTCGATCCTCACACAGTACAATATTTGTGTGCATGAGCATGTTTGTTTGCACTGGTCTGCATGTTTTTCTATGTTTATTTAACGTAAAAGCTCCTATTAACGACCCTCCAAAATTGGTGTCCTAATAACGACCTATTTTTCAATCATTTATATTAGACTTTATATAGGTTCCAGTTAAGTCATTACTTAAAACTTAGTTAGGTGTTATAGTTAATTATTAAATAATATTAAAATTAATTTAATTTGTGTGTCTCAATAGTAAGTGAACAAAAAAATTGACAGTAAGTAGGATGCGCCCGAAAAGACTGCACATTTCATAGTGTTGTGCCTCCAGCCTCATAAGGACCCTTTAACTTTACATAAGAAAAATAGGATTTTCCCTATGATATGTCCTATAAAAACTACGTTCCTATCGCATTTCAAAACTCCAAAATCACTAGATAAACCATCTAGGTTTTGATTCCCTATTATTTATCTGTTTTTTTCGTTTTTCTTATTTGTTTTTTTTTCGAAATAACCTACCGGTCTAATGCACTTTCTTTCCTTAAGCAAAAACAAAATCTAATACAAAATACGATATAAAACATAAAAAAAAGAGAAATAGAAGGCAAAATAACGGAAAAGCAAAATAGAAAGAAAAAAGAAACACGCAGATATTAAAAGCAAAAAAAATAAAGCGAGTTAGTTAATAACTTTTTGAGAACTGTTTCGCAGAATAATTATTTGAGTTACTTATTTGTAACTAGCTGTTGCCCGCGACTTCGTACGCGTTAATTTCTGTTATTATGATCGCGACTTTTTTTGCAACATTTGTCACTGATGCTTCGCTCCTATTGGTTGCAGTGTGATGTTTAATAGCCTAAAGCCTTCCTCGATAAATGGACTATCCAACACAAAAAGAATTTTTCAAATCGGACCAGTACTTCCTGAGATTAGCGCGTTCAAACAAACAAACAAACAAAGAAACTCTTCAGCTTTATAATATTAAGTATAGAGTATAGATATCTAATTAGTATTTAGGGAATTAAAAGTAAACATATAAGTAGTTTGAAGACTGATTACGGGGTTAATAGGAGCGCTTACGTTACATAGAAAAAAATAGCGGTTGTCTAGTACCCCGTGCACCATACGCCAAGCTACTTAGTAGCTTAATTTGAGACTAAATGGCTCTCTGTAGCCCAGTGTGGGTCACCTATTTTAAAACCGAATTGTTTTAAAGTATAAGTACGAATTTCATTTTTCCGAAAACGGTTTGCCATATTTTTATTTTACCGAAAACACGAATGACATATTGCTGATATTCCGATTTTCAGTCATATATTTTTTTTAATTCTACATGGTTTAAAGTCTTACTCAACATATTATGCCAAAGATATTAATGTTAGATAATTTAGTTTCCAGAAAAACGTTTCCAATATTATTTAAAGATAAAAAATGTATTAAATAAAAACAAATTAGCCGATACCTACATAACTACTTGATTTATTTAACGATTAATAAATGTTAACAAATAAAAAAATGCTTATGTAAAAATAGAGAAAAGCAAAGCAAGCAAGCATGCATGCATGCAAACATGCATGCAAGCAAGCATGCAAGAATGCCAGCAATCATGTCTACAAGCAAACAAGCACACATTAGGATTTCCTCTTCTCCGGCGTTGCGGGAAGTGCAGCCTCTTTGCCCTTGCGCAACAAATCTCATTCTCCCACGCTCGCTTTCGCAGCTTCAGTTCTCCCTCCGCACCTCCGGCTTTTAAATTACACTCTAGTATTGGGCGGACAAGTACCACGGCCAGTCGGGGTAAAAATAATTAGAGTTGTTAAGGGTGTAAAAAATAAAAAAAACATGGATATTAAACAAAAAACACGTTTATATGTGCTTGAATTAGAATTAGTGACAATATCTTCAGCTAACTCTCACTGCTTGATTCTCATATTAACCAAGACCAGTTTCTTTATTTTGCAATATTATTTTTAGCAGGAGCCGAAATCGGCCTCTATGGTAATCGTCTTCTAATCTCTCACAGCCATGTTAAAACTGCTTTGACCAAAACTTTACAACAAAATAAAGAACACGAATTTCCGAACCACTTTACGTGTCGGTTAGCTTAGTTCTTATAAGGATTATTCGGTCCTGTTTTTATGGCAAAGTGAAATACTGGACCGGTGTAGAGTGCAAAATCCGCTAGGGTTAAAACAGGCTGTATAATAGTACCTATATTATAATCAGTATTTTATTGTATAATATACCTATATAATCGTTTATTTATTATATTTTCTTGTTTATATAATATGTATGTCTATCATTGTCCGTGATCCTCACTCCAGGGGCCCACTGAGAACCAGCGTCGGGGCCTACGCAGTGGGTCAAGATTTATGCTGAGTGAGGTCCTTTTGTGATGGAGCTTGCGACGCACATAATGACACTGTTTGAGCATTTTTTTTTGTATCTACATGTACTTTTCTAATTATAAACAGTTTTTATTTTAAACTTATTTTGTTATTTTTTTAAGCTATTGCATAGCTTCTATCGCGGGCCCTGAGCGTGGAGACGGAATCAAGAAATTCCGTAACGAAAATAACCTAGCCTAACACTAGGGCGAGGCACGATCGAACAATTTTGAATTTCCGAATTTTAAAAGAATTTAGAAGAAAATAAAAATAGGTAAAAAAACTTTTTAAGTTAAACGGTTTTATGTTAAACATACATTGCAATGTTTAAGATAAATGTACTAAAAACCAAAAAATAATAAAATAGATACAGTCGTGGGAATTATAAACATATGCATAGACTAGACTAAAATAAAACCGTGGGGCACGTCAATTGTCTACAATCGTTGATTAAAATGTTTGTTTTGTAATGTTACACTATAATTAGGCAGTTGTTCAACCGACAACGATGGACGTGTGATAAGTAGGGCTAGAATGTGGAAACAAGCTAGCAAGCTCGATTATAAGCGAGTTTTAGGGTTTCATAGTGGTGAGCGAGTAGTACTTTTATCATATGTTTTGTCGATTAAAGACAAACTACGAGCAGTGAAACGATTCCTCGCCAGCCAGCAGTGTGAATGTCCAACGATAAACTAGTTGAACATCTCTTTTATTTACATGGAGTGTATAACTATTGGAATTTCCATGAGCAAGAAAATAGTAAGTAATTTCCTCACCGTCTGCGGGCCAACTGCCTATTTTAACGACGAATTAAACGATTCTTCTATCGCACATTAAGTCGATAATTTGTAGACAATTGACGTGCCCCACGGTTTTATTTTAGTCTAGTCTATGCATACGAGTATGTTTATAATTCCCACGACTGTATCTATTTTATTATTTTTTGGTTTTTAGTACATTTATCTTAAACATTGCAATGTATATTTAACATAAAACCGTTTAACTTAAAAAGTTTTTTTACCTGTTTTTATTTTCTAGTTTTTAGTTTTTATTTCGCATTCTGTTTATTTTGAAGCCTTCGTTTACGTTGTGTTGCAGTTAAATATAGAAGCGACAGCAGGAGGTTCGAAAAAAACCGAAATTAATTTTTTAAACTAATTTATTAATAATTAAATTACAACTAGTTACAAATTGACCCGATCGAGGTTGGATACGAAGTGGCGGCGATGATGATGATCTCGGGGTTGGTGGCGCGATGGCGTGGTCACGTTGAATTTGCACGAGAGTTGCATCAGCGATTTCGTCATCTTGCAATATTCGGTTGTGTCCTCCTTAGAGGTTTAGGAGTCAGCGATATTCGTATAAGTAGGTAGATTTACGTAATTCCTCCGCCCACAGATCAGCAACTATTTGAGAACTTTGAGAGGAAATGTTGCTGGTATGGTAATATGACTGCTTCCCGGTTTTCTTTCTCTTTCTATTACAGATTTATCCGGGCTCTCGTATTCGTGAGTTTCGGACTTCATATTTTCTTGATTACTGGTACGTTTGCAGGTAAGTATCTCGTAGCGTCGTAGCAAGACTACGAAGATGAGTACAGTTGCACTTAATAGTACGCAATAGAATGGTATGGTAGTGTGGTATAATATCTCGGCAGGCGGTGTGTCGATTTGTACAGGCGTTTGGAGCGCTATTTTATCTTGGATGCTGTGAAGGCTCTGCAGGTTGATTGAGTGCAAATCAATGCGGGATGAATCTGTGGCTTGCATTTCAATATTCGGTATCTTCATTATCTTAAGAGGTTGACCTTTTATCTCGTCACTATCGTTGATTATAGTGAATTCGGGTGTGCGTAGTTGGCAGGTGAGTGGGATAGTGACAAAGTAACTTCCTTGAAGCTGAGTGTAGTCTTCTCGGCCGCAGATAAGATGAATCTTCGTGGGATGTGGCAGCGAGATAACATAGTGTTGGTCGTCTAGCTTTTCCATTGCTTCTTTACTCAGAGTGATGTTTGTAAATTTGCAGGTCTTCTCCAGAGATTGTTGTGAGATGAGATGCTGGATACAGTCAGGTACGGTACGGATCTGATGGTTGATGTTTTCTTCACAGAGATAGCCGTGAGATAACTTCGGACATTCTGCCTCTATGTACACGAATGCATTCTCGTTGGTAGCAATGAAAGGATAAGTAGGTATGAGGGCTTGATGATATTTATTAGGTGCTATTGATAGTTTATATAGGTCATAGGATATTTTAGTCACAATCGGGAATTTGAATATTAAAACTATTTCTTTATCTATAAAGTAATAAGCGGACTTTATAAGATCATAAAATTCCCGTAATTCTAAATCTAAGATGCTATCTCTACCGTATATATTTTTTAATCTAATTAACATGTTACTTAAGATGTTAATCTTTAGCATTGAATGGTGTGTGCTCGATGCACGAATAAATGCTAAAGTATTTTCTACTGTAATTAACTCACTTAATAAGTCATCTATATTTTCAGTAATTATAACTAGTAGCTGAGCAAACTTTGCAAATTTAGTTAAAGTCTCAGAATGCTGACTTTCTTTATTCATTATAAAAATTAAAGTTCCGTTAATAATACGCTGATTTTTGACTAATTTAGAGAGAATACCAAAGTTTTTCGTCATCCAATCTTTACTGTAGCTTATCTGATTATTTAACTCAAATGAAATCTTATTCTCATTATTGTGAAGTGTTTTAATGGCATTATCATATTTAATCGCATCTGAATGATCTAAGTTACCCGATATACTTTTTATAACAGATCCTAATCCGTCTATAAGGCCTCGTTTAGTTCGGCTGGGCTCTAAGCTATGTAACTGTTCTAATACTATATTCAATTTAGAATTTAAATAATTAATCTGGAGTTCATATAAAGCATAAGTTTCGTTAGGAAGTCTAGTCTCGTGAGCTTGAATTTGATTCTGAAGTTGTAAGATTTTATCTTCGACATCATTTAACTGAATGCGTTGTAAAAAGGTGTGGTAGTGTGTTATGAGTCTAGTTGGTCCCAGTTTGAACGGTAAAAGTCCTGGTCCGTCATCCAATGTTTCAAGTCTTATCTCCTGGGCTGTTGTCGTCAGGATCAGTATCGGCAGAATTATGCAACAATTTAGCATGTTTAGGAATTCGTTTCAGTCTAGACTTAGCTACTGGTCCCCGTTTTTTGGAGGTATAAATGTGGATAGGTAAGTCGGCTAAAACTTTGTCCTGGGTAAATCTTGGGGCTACTTTCTGTCTACTGGCCTTAGGGTTTTTTATAAAAATTTGTTGCTCCGGAATATATTCTATTTCTGGTTCGCGGGATTTATTCCTACTCTCTATAAGGGCTGTTCTATCTGCTAAGGATGTGTCATTGATTAAATCATACACGGTTTTCATCTGTTCTTTATGATTGACAAGGTACTGCTGTAATAAGTGAGGAACTGGGTCTATATCAATAGGATCTCTAGGGTCAAAGTGTCCTGTGATTAAATCGAAGGGCTTACACTTATTAAAACTATGTATTGAACTATTGTAAGCTATGAGAGCATATGGCATAAGGTTTATTATGGGTTCGTCTTTTTTCTGTAGTTTTAATATGCGGAGATGTTCGAGCAAAGTCGAATGAAAACGCTCTATGTTTCCGTTATCATTTGGTGAGTGGGCTAGAACTCGGTGATGATTTATCTTATGTAATCGAACAAATTCGGCGAACAATTGATTAGTGAATTCAGTTCCGTTATCGGTAACTATTGTAAACGGAAGGCCATGATGAGAACTAAACTGTAATAAGGATTGGAGGATACTGACTGCTGTACCATCTTTCAGGTGATATGCTTGTCCGTATTTAGAGAAGACGTCTATAAATGTTAAGTATTTCTCATTCTGAACTGTGAATAAATCGAGGTGAACGGTTTCAAACGGTTTTGTTGCTGGCGGTACTACGTTAAATCTCTGTCGAATTGGATGTCTATCGTATTTCGCTTGTCCACATATGGAACATTCACCTATAAATTTAGATATCTGTTCCTTCATTTTAGGCCAAAAGTATCGTTTAGATAGTGCCAGATAACACTCATTAATACCTCTGTGGTTGGTTTTACCATCGTGGTAATCACGAATGATCTCTTGTTGCCTGAGATACTCTTTAACATTTTCTATTTCAGATTTAGAGAGTATGAGATTTATAGATGAGCTCTTAAATTTATCTTGAATGATTGGGATCACAGAGTACATGGCGAGAGGTGGGTTTATTAAAAGTGCAGTTTTAACTTTGGGATTCACATATTCTTTAATTGCGTTTATAATGTCGGATTCTAAATTCGATTCACTAATTTGCAACGAAATACGAGTATGGGTGTCAAATGGCTTTGTTATTACGGGCCGTCGTTTGACGTCACCTACAATAGTGATGTGCAATTGTCGATGGAATCTATTTATAGGTTCATCGGTAATGGGGACTTCGAGGATTGGGTGTTCATGGCTAGTGTGAGCGGTTAGAGTGTCGGAGTTAGATAGAGATGCTGGCTTCTCTGAGGGATTCGCGGTTATACTACTTATCTCTTCATTATTGATCTCGATTCTAGACAGGGCGTCGGCATTTGTGTTACTTTTGCCTTTCTTGTAAATAACAGTAAAGTCATATTCACTTAACTTTAACCTCCATCTAGTTAATCTCGAGTTAGGTTCTTTGAGATTCATTATCCACTGAAGTGGGCGGTGATCGGTAAGTATTTTAAACTTACGTCCAAACAGATACGGTCGGAAATACTTTGTGGCCCAAACTATGGCTAACAACTCTTTCTCAATGGTACTATAATTTATCTCACTATCGTTGAGAGTACGGGATGCGAATGAGATGGGTTTATCTGAACCTACTGGGCCTTGGGATAGGATGGCCCCAATAGCTAAATTTGATGCGTCTGTGGTCAAGATAAATTCACGAGTAAAGTCGGGGTATTGTAGTATAGGGTCGTTTGTCAAGAGTTTTTTACACTTTTCAAATGCTTGTACGTAGTTTGAGTCTAACGTTATCTTTTTACCTTTTTTTAAACATTGAGTGAGAGGTTTTGTGATATGAGCAAAATCGGGAATGAATTTACGATAGTATCCAATAAGACCTAAAAATTGTTTGATCTGTTTGGGAGTTTCTGGAATGGGATATTGCTCTATTGCAGAAATCTTATCTGGGTTCGGTTTGATGCCGTCTCTGGTGATGATATGACCAAGGTAACTTGTTTCTAACTTTAAGAATTCGGACTTATCCATCTGAATCTTAAAGTTGGATTCGCGTAACCGCTGGAGAACCTTTTCAAGGTTACTTATGGACTCCTGGAGCGAAGAACCAAACACGACTATATCGTCTAAATATACCAGGAAAATTTCGTTCTGTAGGCCTTTGAGGACGTTATCCATCACTCTTTGGAACGTAGAAGGTGAGTTCTTAAGACCCATAGGCATACGCAAGAATTCGTAATGCCCATGCTCCACATTGAAGGCTGTTTTGGGTATATCGCTCTCATTCATTTCCACTTGGTAAAATCCAGATGCTAAATCGAGTGTGGTGAAGTACATGCATTTGCCAAGCTTGTCAAGGACGTCAGTTATATTGGGGATTGGATATTTATCGTCTATTGTCTTGTCATTCAGTTTACGAAAGTCCACAACTATACGCCACTTCTTTTTACCAGAAGCATCAACCTTCTTGGGCACAACCCATATGGGTGAGCTCCAGGCTGACGTGGAAGGTCTAATTATTCCCTGGTCTAACATTTTATTTATCTGATCACGGACTTCCTGTCGATGTACATAAGGATAGCGATAACTTTTAGTATAAATCGGAACATCATCTGTCGTTTTAATACAGTGTTTAATTTGGTTTGTAAATGTTAGTGGTTCGCCTTCCAAATAAAATACGTCGGCATAACGCGAGCATAAAGTCTCTATATTAGCTCTTTCCTCGGCGTTCATATGATCTGTCCTAAGGCGCGAAATGACGGCGCGTGCGCGTGACGTAGGCACGGACTCAGTTCGCATGCACTCGATATTAAAAACTTGTGCCTGCGCTGGGTGGTCTAATGAGAATATTATATCGTTATTTGTAGGATTATAGACTTCTAAGATTCCGCGGCTATTTTTAACGGATGTAATGCAATCGGAAATGTGGCAATTACAGATAATTTGCTCTTCGACGAGGACGTCACCATCCGGGGCGTTAATTGGGATTCGAACTATTTTTGAAGAGTTTGCTGGGATAATGTCTTCATAGAGGTTGACGTTCAGCGAGTTGTACATCTTAATAGGATTGACAGCAAACTGGGTTGAGAGGGTCTGATCTTTAAGATCAATCTTCGCTTCCCATTTAGTGAGTAGATCTAGGCCTATAAGACCGTCGAAATAATTATGGAAACGGTACACAAATAATTTTATCTTATCTTGGGATTTTAGTTCGGGAAAGCACGGTAGTGTTATAGAGTAGTCATTACGGCTGGTTGCGTGAACGTTAGTCACTTCGAAAGGGTCGTAATCTAAAGGAAAGTTACAGAAATATTTCTCAACAGATTCGGGACTAATAAACGACTGATTTGCGCCGGTGTCTATTAATAACTTAAGCGGCGGGTTTAAAATTTGAATGTAAGGAAGTTGCCGTTGCGTTTGTATATTTAACTCTATTTTAACTTGTCTGACGGGCGGGCTTATCTGAAAATCCTGTTCTGTGGAACTAGATGCTTGTGGCTCGTTACTTGACTCTACGTTATTGTGACCAGTGGGCTCGTAATACTGAACTCTATTGGCATAGTCATAGTCATAAGATGCGTCGTAATTATTGCAATCAGTTAAGTCATTACAATATTCTGTGTCGTAGTAGTAATCTGAGTAGTATGGATCGTCGTATGCGCATTCATTTAAATTGACTTCGCGTGATTTGAAGTAATTATTTGGTGGGGGATTGCCGAATCTTTGCCAATCGTGTCCAAATGAAGTTGGTGGCAAAGGTCTGGGTGTGAATTGCTGTACTCCGCTCATAGGTTTAGGAGGCGGCTGGTACTGAGGCTGACGCCTAGGTGGTAACCTGAACATGTTACTTTGGGCATTATATTGCGGTGGTGGTGCACTAAACATTTGCTGTGTGCGGGTCATACGCGGCTGTTGAGACTGTGCGATACTAGGCGAGTTAAATTTAAAAGGTTGCGGTTGCACTGATAAGCGGAGCGGAGGCGGCGGCGGATTATATCTCGGCGCTGCCTGATTATTAAAATTAGATATAGTATTAAAGTTATTAAATTTAGGCATTGAGGAGGCTATAGGTAAGGCAACTGGTGTGCGATGGGCTAGTTGGTGTCTAGGCATACTTTCGTTACGTTGCTGAAGATATTGAATATTTAATTCTTCTTGCACATACTCTAAAGCTTTTTCTATACTGTCTGGCCTCATAGACCTTATACGAGATCCAAGCGGTTCCTTTAAACCTCGTACAAAGGCTTGCATGGTCAACTTTTTATACAGAACCCTCTTAGCGTCTATAGTGGTTCCTAGTGTCTCATGTAATGTAACATAGGTCATTATCGTGCTAAAAAGAGTTTGACAATGGTCATAAAATTCTTGTGGGCTACTATTGCCTTGCATAGCTAGGGAGAGGTCGTTATAGAGTGCTGTCTCGTCCCGTTGATCAGCGAAGTTATGTACTAAGACATTTCTAATCCCTAACCAGTTATCTGGGATGCCATTTGAGTTAATAATGGTAGCGGCGGGTCCCGTGATTTTGTTCAGGATGCCGTTTAGGAGACACAAATTATTAAGTTGACTATTGGGATCATCTCGCAAATAGTCTGAACATAACCTATCACAAATATTAATAAATCTAGTTAAGACGTTGGGGTTCCCGTCAAAATCGGGAACAAGGCGTAAGGCCTTGTAAATACTATCGGGATCAATTTCCATTTCTTCTGATAAACTAAATAACCTATTTAAGTCTAGCAAATGTTCCCTGCGTTGCCTGCTAGATGCAGACCCACGGGATCCAGAATTTCTTGGATGAATAATTGTGACTAAAATTAGGGACTAAAGATAGGATAGGATAGGAAACACGAGAATGATTCAAGTGCACTTACATGAACATATTTCGGCTTTTCTTGTGTATCGATGTCTGGATACCCTCTAGCTGGCTGGCTTCTGGTTCTGGATTCTCGAACGCGACTTGATAGCCACACGGGCGGCTCGTTATGACGGAAATCTTCTTGATGAAGCGCGAAACCGACCGCGAGAATCCTACCGACTGCGCCAAATATAGAAGCGACAGCAGGAGGTTCGAAAAAAACCGAAATTAATTTTTTAAACTAATTTATTAATAATTAAATTACAACTAGTTACAAATTGACCCGATCGAGGTTGGATACGAAGTGGCGGCGATGATGATGATCTCGGGGTTGGTGGCGCGATGGCGTGGTCACGTTGAATTTGCACGAGAGTTGCATCAGCGATTTCGTCATCTTGCAATATTCGGTTGTGTCCTCCTTAGAGGTTTAGGAGTCAGCGATATTCGTATAAGTAGGTAGATTTACGTAATTAGTTTCTGTTTTATTTGTGTTTGTATTTTTTAAATTTTTTTTTACTATTTTGTTCCCACGAGTAATGGACATTTAAACGGTCGACCCCCCCAGAGGTCCAATAAAGGGGCATGGCTATGTACAACAAGATGCGCCTGAGTCTTGAGGGGAAAACGCTAAAGACATATCATTTTTATCCACCCTAATGCCATACAGTTCTCGGCGCGTTTTAACCTTTCACCTTAACTTGGGTGGTGTACCGCTAACGACGTATCATTTTTAGCCACCCTAACGCCACACAGTCCTCAACACGATACAAAATCTTGACTTGGGTGGTGGATTCAGGCTGGATTAATCAGATACCTAAATTACAGATTCAATTTCTAAATTTAAATCTTATTATTATACGCCATTTGGTGGCTGCGCCCATCTTAAATATTGAGGTTGTATAGTGCACTGTATTCTTCTTGTCAAGCCCTTTTATTTGATACCCATATTGGTGGGATTGATAAAAAATTGTTATCAGCCATTTGGTAGCGGCGGCCATCTTAGATTTCAATTTTGCATAGTAAATTGTATTCTACTTGTTGAGACCTTTCATTTGATACCCATGTTGATGGGATTGATAAAACCTAAGTTATCCGCCATTTTGTAGAGGCCGCCATCTTGGATTTTAATTTTATATAGTACATTGTATTATACTGGTTGAGCACTTTCATTTGATACCCATATTGATGGGATCGATAAAACCTACGTTATCCGCCATTTTGTAGCGGCCGCCATCTTGTATTTCAATTTTTTATAGTATATTGTATTCTGCTTGTTGAGCCCTTTCATTTGATACCCATATTGATGGGATTGATAAAACCTACGTTATCCGCCATTTTGTAGCGGCCGCCATCTTGGATTTAATTTTTTTATAGTATATTGTATTCTGCTTGTTGAGCCCTTTCATTTGATACCCATATTGATGGGATTAATAAAACATAAATTATCCGCCATTTTGTAGCGGCGGCCATCTTGAATTTATAATGATGATGAATAAACATAATTGTATGTTAACCAAAATCCAAAGTGTATACAAAATTTCAGATTAATCGGTTGACAGGAAGAGGGTGAAATTTGAATTACTAAATTTGACCCAAGAATAATAAATAAAACAAACGGGGTGAGCTAAATAAAACCGTTTAATAAGGATTTTGACAGTATGGTTGCCTATGGCAACTATATCTGCCAAAATAACAGAAAAAATTAATTACAAAAGTCAAAATTAGAAAATACATAAAATTGTAAAATTAAGCTATTGCATAGCTTCTATCGCGGGCCTTGAGCGTGGAGACCGAATCCAGAAATTCCGTAACGAAAATAACCTAACACGACCGGTCTGTGCCGGCACAGCGGTAATACTTTTTAGTTTTATAATTGCATAAGTTAATAAAAAATGCTATGCAATAGCCTTACCGCGGCAGTCTCAGAGTGCCACACGTCTTTTTTTTTATTTAATCCCTCAACCCCCAGGAGGCACTCGGGTGCCACAATAACAATTGATTTCAATTGTGTCTGGAATAACTCACGATCGAGGGATTAAACGTTAATTGGTGTTGTATTGTTGTGTTGTTGTGAAATCCATTAGCAAAAAATGTTTCTATTTCTATTTATTTCTAATATTTTTAAGACATGCCACGGGTATACACCATGCAATTTTAGCCACCTGTAAAACGAAGCCCACGGTTTTGGACCATTATGTATAACATCATGACAGTGTTATTTTTTTTTTTAATTTTTTTGATAATTTTGTTTTTTATTCAGATTTTTAATTTTGTAACACGCTGTGACGTGCCCAGACGTATTATTTTGCTGCGGCGGGGTCTCGGAAGAATGGACCTTTCACAGCTACGTCTGTGGGCGTCACAGCGTGTTTCAAAATAAATAGCTAAACCGATATTCAATATTTTAATTTAAAAAAAATGTGATAAAAATTAAATAACATTGCCAAGATGTTATACATAATGGTTACATAACATGGGCTTCGTTTTACAGGTGGTTAAAATTGCACCGTGTATATCGGAATGCCTAATTGTTTGTACTCCTAATTGTCATTGGCAATGTGTTTAGCCTATTTTTACTACGCCTTACTGAATATCGCCGTATTATAATTTCCCAAATGCGACATTTAGCCGAATTTATCCTGACACCTACCATTTACAGTTCCAAATTTTTATTCGCAGAAGGTTAAATATATTATCAATATTTGAAATAGCCATGCATGCATGCTTGCAAAGAAGTAAGCAAGCATGCATGCTAACAAGCAAGCATGAATGCAATCAAGCAAACATGCATGCAAACAATCAATCATGCATGCATCCAAACAATCAGACTTCCGTGACGGCTTCGGCGCTGCGGGGCTCAAGCGGTCCCACGCGTGCTAATCGTCGCAGATGGCTAACGCTCATCACCGCAGCTTCGGCTTTCTGGCGCCAGCCTCAGCCGCGGCGCCTCGCTTACAGACTCCTGCTCTTCAGCCCGCGGGCCGCCTCGCCCCTCCACGCCTACGCGCTTTTGAATTACTTTTTCTTTTTTTTTACGTTTCTTAAACTTTTTCCATTAAAAAAAAATCTGAGCTCACGATACGAAGCGTACTGCCAAAAAAACAAGGATACGAATACATTTTAGTGCATTCGATATTAGACATTCTGAAATTAGGGTTTTAAATTTTTAGACCAAACTATAATAGTGCGAAAACAACTGTTAGACTAGACAATAATTATACGTTATAAGTTTAGGCCAATACGGTTTGGCCAAATTTATAGTCCACCCCATGCCAGACTGGGTCACACATAGCCATCTAGTCTCAGATTAAGCTACTAAGTAGCTTGGCATATGTGGTACAAGACACCCGATACACTTAACTTAAATACTTTTTTTTTAGTAAATTTTTACTTATTATACATAGAATAACACCCAGACCAGTGCAAACAAATATGTTCATGCACACACAAATATTAGAAGGGTAGAAGAAAAAATAACGTATTCCGATTTCGTTTCTCCTTTAAATAAAAACACCGAAGGCATTGCTGTATGTTTATTAGAACACACTTATTAGTAACACAGCTACATTTTCGAACTGTAGTGAAGTTTAGGTATATCGACTATCATTTTCTTCTGGTTTCTGCTGCAATAGAATTATTTAATTACTTTCACTTTATTTGATATTTTAGCAACTTAATTGCACTTATAATATCAGTATAAACTTGAAAAATTTTTTCCCGCCTGAGACAAAATTTTTCAAGTTTATACTGATAATTACTATCACTTTCTGATGACTTTTGTTAAGTGTATTCTTACATGAAAATTATTTAATAGTCAATTAATTTGCATTTCGACCAATTAGCAGATTATCAGATGGCAACGTTGCGCGTTAACCAATGAAAAAGGTTTAAAAGTTTGCATAAGTTTTCTTGTTTAAGCAACAATCAAATCAAAATTTTTCGAATAAAGTAAAGCAGATGGGTAGTCTTTCATAGGACCTTGGGCCTGACTGTTACATGGATAATATTAAGCAGTTTACTTAATATTATCCATCTTATATAGTTCTTGGATCTTAATATCATATGCGTTTAAATTTTACAGTTATTCAATGGGGTAATAGAAATATTGAATGTTTTGTTGTCAAAAGTTAAGTTATGTGAGGTATGTTCATTTACATAAGAAAGTCTACAGATATTATAAACACGCAAATGCATTTCATCAATTAATATAAATAAATCATATATTTCGGGATTCCTAAGTTTCATGTCATAGTATTTCATTAAATACATTGAATCATAAGACTTAAACGGATTCCAAGGTTCCATAACTTCATTTTTTTTAAATCACCTACTATCAGACGAGTGTTAAATGATTTTAGTTACTAATTATTGTAAGGTGATAAAATTGAAGTAATCGTAGCCAGGGTCGTGGAGATAACAGAAAATTATACAAAAAACACATTAAACTACAAACAAAGCTACAAACGAATCGAAAAAACAAAACGAAAATCGAACGAATGTCAGTCTCGTCACTGTGACATTTCACACACACACATGCCACATAAAAAGAATAAATAATCGAATCAATGCAATCAATTAATTGCAATCGATTTTCACTAAAAAATAATAACACTATCGGAGATGATAAATACACTTTTACCTACTTATACCTACAATCTTCCGCTTTTCTATGCAAGGAATTGTATTTCCAATTCACAGTAGCTATTTATTTGCTTAGAGAACAGTTTTAAAAACATTAAAAAAGCTGTTTCATCTTAACGTATTGTTAAAATATTTGTATAAATTTCTTACAAATATTTGGGATATTCTATGGGAGTTGTCACAATTTAGTCAGTTAAAAATATAATTTAAGGAATTGTATTTTACTAGCAATTTATAACAGGTCACAAAACATTTTAATCCTTACCAATCCCATAATTCTTCAATGTTTTTCAGTAAAAAAAGGTTGCTACAATTGTAAGATCATTTAAAATAGCTTATCTACAGAGATTTTCATTTAATCAACTAATTAAAATCGAACTGTCTGAATGGAATCGAATCGAACTTAAATCAGCTATTTTTGTTACTGGTAACCTTGCAAAGTGGATAATGGATTTGGAATGAGGATATTGTGGTATCAGTTTCATGCTTAATTATATTTTTTACATTCTTTATCCCATAGAACAGATAATTGATATTTTACGAGGAGCTCCAAAATAATACATTATGAATTTTAGTGATTATCTGGTTCTTGTAACAGTCAGGCCCAAGTCTGCCTATTTCCTTTTGTCATTTAAATCCGTGATTTAAAAAATTGATATATTTAGTTATTTATTATACCAAATAAAAAAAAATTGGCTTGTTTTAATCATTATTTCAAATTATCTGGTTTGGTCAAGAAAGGCAGATAATTTGAGGTTTTGCAAACAAACTCTTAATAAAACAATAATCAAAATACAATAATTATTTACCTGTAGGTAAGGTTGAGCCACTTTCACTTCTTCGCCCACGCATTGCATGAATTGAGGGGATAGTAAACAAACAACTTGCTTTGATGGCTATGGGATAAATCATATTATTTAATGAAACTTCGTTGCACAAATTAAAAAAAAATGTACTAATAGTGGACTTAATGCCATGTGGTATTATGTACCAGTCAAGCACAGACCACATTCTGTGCAGTCAACCATTAGGCTAAGCAAAACAGTTATGTAGGTAGTGGCAGTTATTTCTTTTAGTTTTTGTCTGTCGCACCCATATATATAGGTAATAGGGTGCGTCTCATGTGATATATAATCATTTGATATAATCAAACTTTAGTAACGATCACTTTACACAACAATCATTTGTTACAACATCACATGATATAATTTTGTTTGACATAACGATTACTTTACATAAAATACATTTTATTTAATACCATTTAGTATAACATTCATAACAAATTAAAACCGTTTGAAATAAAACACTTTTTTTATATCGTTTATTTAATATCAATTTGTTTGTTATATGCATAATTTCGTATAATATCTATTATTTGAGATAAAAACGTTTTAAATATTGATTAAAAACAAATAACCGTACTGGCAAAATTAAGAAATTGGTCGAATTCCAACTCGCCGTGGTGTTTCCACCGTGGTACTTGTCTGCCCTACACTAGACTGCAATTTAAAAGCCGGAGGCGAGAAGGGAGTGCAGTCCTCGCTTGCAGTAACGAAGCTCGGGCACCCGAGAGAGCTGTAGCGGCTGAGCAAGCCGAAGCTGCAGAAGCAAATATGGGAAGCGGAAGGACTGCACTTCCCGCGGCGCCGGAGATGAGCAAAACAAAAGCATACATGCTTGCCTGCTTGCTTATTTGCATGATTGCATGCCTGCATGCATGATTGCATGCTTGCAAGCCTGCATACATGCTGCTTGCCTGGATGCATGCATGATTACATGCATGCCAGTTTGCAAATATGCCTGCATGGATGCTTGCCTGCCAGTATACATGACTGTATGCTTGTTAGCCTGCATCCATGCATGGTACCCTGCATGCATGCATATTTTCCTGCTTACGTGCATGCATAAATCCTTGTCTGCCTATTTTTGACATTTATTATAGATTCGGAATTTTCTTAAAATTCTGCTTTCTGATGATTTTGTAACAAGTAATCATTGTCTGTTTTAAATGTTATTTATACAAAAAGAGTGTCATCGTAAATAAACGTTATACTAAATGTTATTATACTAAGTACATTATATTTGTTTTAACCATTATATCATGGGAGTGTTATATTAAACGTTTATTATACTTTATGATCATAGACCAATTAAAATCATGTAATTTAAAATTGTTTGTTTCCATCATTATAATAAAAAGGTGTTATATTAAACAAAATAATATTATATGATTGTATATGTTTTGATCTTTATACGATATGTTTTTATATTATATATTACACACCTGATATATCTAATATACTATGTCTATGCTCGCACCAGACAAAAACTAAAAGAAACTAAAATTACGAAGTAATAACAATGACAATATTTATTATAGAACAATAGAAAATTCGGTCACCTTTGGCGTTACGGTGTCTGTTCGTTCACTATTTATTAGAAGTAATACGAAGAAATAAAAAAATACTTACTATTATTTCACCATCCCTAACAAGATGTAATAGGTTAAAATTAATAGGTAAAGCTATTCAAGGGGGGTGCCATTTGGGTCGCCTAAAATTTAAAGTCCTAATTTCATTTGGCCGAACCGTATTGGCCTAAGCTTATAACGTTTAATTATTGTCTAGCCTAACAGTTGTTTTAGCACTAGTACAGTTTGGTCTAACGGCTTCGGCGCTGCAGGGTGCCGGCAGTCCCACGCGTGCTTATAGGCTTACGCTACAGCGCCTCCTCACTACAGCCTCCTGCTCGTCTGCCCGCGGGCCGCCTCGCCCCTCCGCGCCTACGCGCTTTTAAATTACATTCTAGGTAGGGCTGACGAGACTGTTTTATCTTTAACTTATTTGGTTTTAAAAAGAATTGGGCTTTCAATACGTAGTGTGATTTTCAAAATGCCAAAAGAAAGATGCGAATACATTTTAGTACATTCGATATACTAAAAAAAGGGCTTTCAATTTTTAGAAATTCAAATATAAATTAGAGTTAAAACCATTTTAATCGTAGCGCAACGGCCTATAATCATCCCACCGCAGTGCAAAGACCTTCATCATTGAATTTATATTACCAGAGCAATGAAAAGTAGATATATGATAAGTGGTATAAATACTAGTACTCTTTTTTTTGTCAATGACCAATTAAATGGCTCCACGCTTTCTAACATCTTCCCGCCCAAAAGTTAAGAATCGGAAAAGATCGCAAACTCATAAAAACAGTTACATACATAATACAAATCTCATGTTCACTAACATTTAAACAGTCGATAAACATAGATTAATTTGACACAATTCCCATACAAAATATGTCAAATAATATTTTAAACGCCTGTTTAAAACTTAAACGTCCTTTTCGTTAACTCTACCCTAACTCCTATGGTTGGTTGTGACCATGAAAGTGTAAATCAGTATACTGTAATATGTATAAATGTTACTCACGGACCACCGCTCTGAAACACAAAAGTAATTATGGACACAGAAAAATAAGAAAAAACCAGTAATATATATATATATATATATATATATATATATATATTACTGGTTTTTTCGTATTATATATATATATATATATATATGTAGAAGCTATTTTTAACATTGTAAAAAGATTTTAACAGACATTAGGAACAAATGTACCTACTCAGGGGTTTCAAAAAATTATATTAAAAAATTTGCACGTGATATCACTTTCGTAGGCAACTTGTTATTATTTGTGATTTTGATAATATATAAATCACATAAACTTTTAATAGTGTACTTCTTCAAAATTTAAACTTTTTAATGATACCAAAACATTCATTTCATTGCAAGTTTAAACATACTACAATGACATGCGAAAATAATTTTGCCGTGTGGGGACGGTCGTAAAGAATACACTTCCCCACCGCCAACAGGAGGCGTATCGTAGGAGGCGACTACCTAATACCTGTAGCATGAGACGGGCAGCAGCGTCTCCGTGCGAAATCTTATAAAAAAAATGCGCTCGCCAACCCGCTTTCCAAGTGTGGCGAGTATTGGCAATCCGCCCCTCCCGGTGATAGGTCATCGGGGGAGGCCTATGTGCAGCAGCAGTGAACGTCATATGGCTGAAATGATAAAAATGATAACTTAAAAAATGCACTTACCAGTCTACAATTATTAATAACTAAACAAAATTTGCCCAGCTTTTCTCTTTTGCGGTCCACCTACAAAAAAAAATTTATTATTGTACTGTATTTTTTATACTTTATAATTATGATATTTTAGCAGCTTAACTGCAATTAAAATCAGTATTTTAACTTAAAAAAAAAACTGATATTATTAATTTTTACTTAAGTTATTGATTTTAATTTACGCGAACATAATAATAATTTAATCATAATAATAATTTAGCATAATTATTATTACGATGTTTACGATGTAATAATAAGCTTAACTAATACTTTTTTGCCGATTGTAAATTCAACTAAGAAATAGATCAAAAGTACACTAGTATAAAGGATTTTGGTATAGGCTTAGAAATATGGTGTTCCAAAAGACCAGTAGTCTTAGGTACCTGGCTTACATCACGATTTCTCTGAAACGCAAATAAAAATGTTGTTATATTTTTTTTCAGTTTTCTACAAAAACGCCCGAGTTATTTTATTTGGGAGTGTATACCATACCAGCACTTTAAGTTTAAGTTTTAATCTGTTTATTCTTAGTTTAAGATTCTCCTGTTTTTCAAACTTTTTGGTAACACAACACATTCACAATTATTTAATTATTTTGTATCCGTATGTGTGTATTATTTTTAAACTCTCCGCCGCCTCCCCTTTCAACTCTGATTCAACTCTCCTCTACCTGAAAGTTATCTGGTAGACTGGTAGATATCGCTTCATGCGATAAGACTGCCTAAATTGTACAACATTTTTAAATTTGGAATGCTTAAAAAAGGATTTATATCTTTCTATTTATTTATCTGCTATGAAATGCAAATGAGTTTTTGATATTTCGGCACTGTTGCATGCGCAATGATCGCAGAAGAATCAAAGTGCCATGATTACGTTACGATCATGCTTTCGTAATCATGGTGCTTGCTACAGTGCCGAAATATTGTAAACTCATAAACAAGGTACATGGTACAAACCCCGAATAAATTAAATCTAGTGATAGTGACCTCTAGTGATACTTTAATAAGCTTTAATCAGAAAATTTCTTGAGTACAAAGCATTTACTTACCTTGCTCCGTCTGCAAGACACGTGTAATGTAAGACATAAAATAATTGCCAACAATAAATGAGGATGTACGCGCATTTTGCGAGCGATTTTAGTAACGCAACATTTTGATATGGTCCCCCTATTTATGTACCTACTTTATTTTCTTCATTGCCGGCACATTCAATTAAGTCGTTTTATGCATAAAGAAGCCTCGACTAATTGGCAATCACCACGCTCAATTAACGCCTCATTGATCCGGTGGTTTAGTATTGTGCCAATATCACAGGGTCCTGGATTCGACCCTCTCGACCCATGGGTTTATAAACCCATAATTTTTGTATTTCCAAACGGTGCTCCAGTTTGTGATCACCAACTCGCATTGGTGGTGGTGAATAATCACCACATTGCCAAATGCGAGTTAGTTATGCGAGAGTACAGGCCTGTCAGGTTCCCATCATTGCTGTGGACTACTTGAATTTAATTTTGGCCTGTAAGTTTCTCATCCACCCAAAACGGTGGGTATTGTTAGACAAGTCTTAAAAAAAATGTCGGACTGTCAAAAAATTTTTCCTACAAGACTCATATTAAGCCACCAGATGAAATGAATATGAAATAAATAAAAAAAGAAAACTATAGTATGTCTGCGCGATATCGGAATTTCATTGGCATATATTGATTTCATTTTGTATGATTTAAGTTTTTTTTTTTTGAGTCTCCTTACAGCTTGGAGAGGGGGGGGGGGGTCCCTCCAAGCTATAAGATTGCTCATGGATGGACTTGGAACTAGCACAATCTTGATCGGGGTTATGGTTCACGTCATTTGCGACATTTTTTTTTATCTATTATAATCAGAGATTGGATATGCATAAATTTACCTAAAGTTAGTTTTTCCTGGGACGTTATGGAAGCGGCTTCTTAAAACATGTATGACGATCCTGAAATCCCGGGATGTTTTCGATACAAAAGTGCATTCCATAACAGTCAACACTACAACTTTAGGCAAATATGCATCCGAGAATCCGATCTCTAGTTATTATAAACCAAACAGAACATTTTTTATTTTAGTTATGATAAAAAATATCCTACATGTTAACAAAATTGTAGTTGATATAAACAAAAAAACTATAGATAAGTCACCATAACTTAAAAAACCATGATAGAGATATTATAGCTTTATTGTATCAAGTACATACTAGGTTAATTATTTAAAAATCAATTAAATAAATTTATCTTAGTAATGGTTCATTTTAGATTACATGACACACAAACGGATAATAGTTTTCGCCAAAAACTGACATCGCATAATGCTAATGACTATATTAGTCATTTGACTAAGCCATTATAACATAACTTTAAAACGCATATCATCCCAATGCTTTTGGCATATTTATAGAAAGGCATAATTTTCATAAGCATAAGTAATAAGAGGCATAATCTTTGTTGGCCCTAATATTGAAAGGACATTCTAAATGCTAGAACCTAGAAATGAATTGTCGAGCAGCGGGAAGCGAGTGTGTTGTATGATGAAGTAGTGGAGCGAGTCCTCGCCGCAGTGTGAACAGTCAGCGATAAACTTATCTACATCTACACTAAAATTATAAAGAGGAAAGATTTGTGTGTGTGTGTGTTTGTATGTTTGTAATGAATAAATAAACTCAAAAACTACTGGGCCGATTTAAAAAATTATTTCACCATTGAAAAGCTACATTCACCTTGAGTGACATAGGTTATATTTATTGCTAGAAAAGGTTAAAGATCCTTATAAAAAAATCTTATGTCTACCCGTGCGAAGCCGGGACGGGCATCTATAATTAATAAAAATTGGACTTTTTTCAGGAAAATACTACTGACAGTTAGTCGTTTCCTTGCCGGCAGTGGAGTAATTGCCTAAATAGGTGTTTGCAAATTCAATAGCAGTCAACCGAAAAAACGTATCACAAAGCTTCAGTATTAGGTTTTTTCCCGTTTTCGAAAATTGGAAGCAACTTATTTAAAAGTTTAATTAATATAAAGTTAACACTCATGTTTTAATTATAATAAAATATGTATGAAGTATTTACTTAATTAAAAAATAATACCATTGCAATTGATTTTCTATTGTGATTACATGATCAATAATTCTGCAGAAAGTGGAACGAATGAAAATAATTAGGCTTTTAATCAAAGAAATTGTGAATTTTCATGCCTTTTTTTTGGTAGACTTAAATATAAATAGCTGAAAGTTTCTGATTTTAGTGTCTGTAAGTCGGCTGCATCATGCGGCTGTTTTTGGCGATAGGGTTGTTTGTATTTTGTCTAATTGTACCCGAAACATGGAGCAGGGATAGGAAGGTTAGTACACTAGCAGGCTCGGCGAAATTCGTGCCGCCTTAGAATAAATGAATGTTATGTTAACATTATTTTTGAGGTTTGCTTATTATTTTTTTGGTATAACGTGTTTTTGAAATTATATTTAGGTAGATACAAATATTGATGGTAATAAAAAATAGTATTTTTTCGAAATATTAAAAACATATATAATTTAAATGTATACAAAAAAAACTGACGTCACCATTTTGAAGAGTAAATTAAACCCTATCAAACTGCGATCTTTCCTTTTTTAGTTGTACGATAAATCTGATTATACGAGTACCTTCCGCTTAGTTTTATTGAGGGCACTATTACTATATTTCTATCTAAAACTGGTAACATCGTTTTATTTTTATTTTATTACACTGTATTACCGCTACTCCTCTTAATCATAATTTTTCCTCTACCTAAGAGCGGTCTGGAAAAGATCGCTTTTAACTATAAGGCCGCCTTAAAATTGTACAGATTTTCTCTTTCTTACATTTTGACACGTGTGCAACAAAGTGTTATTGAATTGAAGTGTCATCATTAAGACAAGTATTAATTAATGAAATTTGAATGCATAGAATAACACAATTGTAGCTTGAATTTGAAGTAAAGTGAAGAAATAAAAATTGTAATCAGTTATCTGAAGTAAAATTTATTTACAAACAATTCTTTTTTTAGTATTGGAATCGAGAGCAAGATGACGTAAGTAAATTTTTTAAAAATAAATAGAAATAATTCTAAATAGAAGAAATTTAAAGAAATTGTTACATTCCTAGATTTTGATGCTTATAATAATATTTACACGGAAAAGATATACAAAACTAAGTTATTTTAGTACCTATAATCTACGTGTCATTTTATTTTTATATTAAAAAATAAATAAATAAATATTTAAGACATGCCTCACTGGGCCACACTGAGCCATCTAGTCCCAAATTAAGGTACTATTAAGTACCCTGTCGTATGGGGTACTAGACAACCGATAAACTTACTTATATACTTTTTTTTTTTGTAAATACATACTTATAATACATAGAAAACACCCAGACCAGTACAAACAGACATGTTCATGCACACAAATATTTGTACTGTGCGGGGATCGAACCCGCGACCCATGGCTCAGAAGCAGCGTTAACTACCGCTGATCCAAATGGTCGTCGAATTTATTTAAAATCATTGAGCTGTTTCTGATGAAGAAGCTAGGATGTAGGTTCATTGAGCTGTTTCTGATAAAGAAGCTAGGATGTAACATAAATCATCAATGTTTTTACGTTTTCTTGGAAAATATTTGAACTTTGAAGTGAGGCAGGTATATGAAAATATGATAAAAATATAAATAAATTATTAATCAATTTAAAATACTGATGGTTAGATACAGGTTGTATTTTTAACCACTTTCCAAAATTTTTATAGGCGTTCGGTATCGTACTTAGGGCCCATTTATGAAGTAAAAAATATTTTTTGCACTATAACTAGTTTTCAATTTTTACGTTCATAGGCCTGATAAGGTATAAAGGGATAAAAAAAACCTATGAATAGTATCGTAATGAATAAATGAGATGCGAATCGCGTAAAAAAATTATTGCTAGGCGACCGTGAAAATTTTAGATTTTTTGCGCACATTTTCTAAGTGCTTTATCTTCACATTTTTGTACTGGGCTATACCAAAAGAAAAATAGGTCATTTGTTTTTTGTCTCGTAGATTGATATATTTAAATTTGGAAGGTGGTTAAAGTTTCACCCTGTATACACCGTACACTTGCGACCATCTGTAAAACGAAGCCCAAGTTATTAAACCATTATGTATAACATCTTGGCTGTGTTACTTAATTTTTTGTCAGTACAAATAAATTATAAAAACCTATAAAATATTGATTCAGCTATTCATTTTGAAACACGCTATGACAAATTCGCTTGATTGGCGTTCTTTGAACTCGTTTATGTGTAGGGGGCGCAAGCGGCGACGTTGGTACATACAAATGGCGCATGACAGCCTTTCTAACCTTTTTCCATGTTCTGTGGTTCATTGTACTTGTTCATTGTTATTATTAAGCTATTGCATAGCTTCTGTCGCGGGCCTTGAGCATGGAGACCGAATCCAGAAATTCCGTAACGAAAATAACCTAACCTCTAACATAACTCGGGGCGAGGCACGATCGAACAATTATGAATTTCCGAAATTTAAAAGAATTTAGAAGAAAATAAGGATTTTGACAGTATGGTTGCCTATGGTAACCATATCTGCCAAAATAACAGAAATATTTAATTACAAAAGTCAAAATTAGAAAATACATAAAATTATAAAATTAAGCTATTGCATAGCTTCTATCGCGGGCCTTGAGCGTGGAGACCGAATCCAGAAATTCCGTAACGAAAATAACCTAACACCCCCCACTCCGACCGGCACAGCGGTGATACTTTTTAGTTTTATAATTGCATAAGTTGATAAAAAATGCTATGCAATAGCTGTACCGCGGCAGTCTCCGAGTTCCACACGTATTTTTTTATTTATTTATTTATAAAAATATCTTTAACATTATATTGTAGGTAAGGTCTCGCAAAACCTTTTAAAAGGTTTGACTGCGAGTGCATTACACAGAGTTATACTTTAATATTACATAATGCTTAATAAATTATATTATTAAATTAAATAACACAAATAAAATGTTGATAACAACAAAATGTTACTAGCAATAAAATGCAGCTAACAATAAAGGGACAGCTAACATTGGACAAGTGACTCTTCATGTATGTCGTTAGGTAGTGCAGCAAATGTTCGTCGGTTCAAATCGGACCCGTGTAATTGTTGATGTGATGAATGTGATTTCTTATTATAAATTGATATTTTATATACAATTTTTATTTTCAGGACTATTTAAGGGTAAGAAATTTTGTGATACAAGGTGGATAGAATAATAAAACACAGCTGCTGGGCTGCTGTTTCTTTTCGTGGTATAGAAATCCTTCAAGATAAACGAACGACCTCCGTGGCGGAGGCGTATGTACAGACAACAGCACGTCAACCTACTACAAAACGTCAAATTTTCTCAATTGATATTGATCTCTACTCGTTGGACTTAAAGTTGAAAATCAATTCAATGACCTTTAACTTTTTGGGTAGGTTGAACTGCCGTTATTTGTATACATCGGTTTTTAAGGTGTCTCCTGAGGCCCTACTCCGGAACACAATGTCCGTATATTCGAATGCATCTGTCTCTATCACTCATACCAATGTCTTAAAGTATCTGAAAGAGACAGATATATCCGTAAATACGAATTTCGTGTTGCAGAGTAAGGCATCTGCTCCTTTAATCACAATCATACTAATTTATTGTTGTTCTATTTGGTGTACAAGAACTTAAATAACAATATTGTCCGCAAATGAGACCGCTAAGGCATAATAACAACATAACTTATTGATTAAATAAAATATACCCACCGTAAATTTTATATTCCATTAAAACAAAGAATCATTAAATACTTAAAAATCATTAAAGAAAAATTATATTCAACAAAAAACATTTAAATATTTAATAAAAAGTTAAAAATACATCAGTAGTAATGTCAAAATCATCATCAGCCTATCGCAGTCCACTAATGGACCTATGTCCATGCGAGACAACACCAGTTGCACGCCACTTAGGTTGATCCTCGGCTTCTCGCATCCAGCTCCTGCCAGCCATCTTGAATCATCATTCCACCTGGCCTGAGGGCGTCCTACACTTCGTTTGCCGAGACGCGGTCTCCACTCAAGAACTGGTTTACCCCAGCGGTTGTCGGTTCTGCGGCTAATATGGCCAGCCCACTGCCACTTCAGCTTGCTATCCGGTGGGCTATGTCAGTAACTTTAGTTTTCTGTCGGATCACCTCATTTCTGATTTTATCCCTACGAAAAATTCCGGGCATAGCTCTTTCCATAGCCCGCTGAGCGACTTTGAACTTGTGGACTAGCCGCGTCAGTGCCCACGTTTCGGCTCCGTATGTCATGACGGGTAGGCCGCACTCTTTCGTCTTGAGGCACTACGAAAATGCAATGAATTCAAGTTCAAGTATATTTACTGATTGTTTTTATTTTTTTTAAAGATATAAATAAATGTGGAAAACATCAGATACATTTTTCTGATCACAATTTGAATAACTATGACGACCTCCATGGCGGAGTGTTTTTTTTTTTTTTTTTTTTTTTTTTTGCACACGGACGACCGGTCGTTTCCTATTGAAACGATCGCTCGAACGGCAACCCTCCCACGGGGGAAGGAGGTGGTGAATCCTCATGGATACCTCACAGCCGGCTGTGAGGTTATGTGAGACTCCTACTCACTAAACACCACCTATAATCGCTATCACCAAATGGTGTTATAGCATATCTGAGGCGACCACACCCCATGGGGGAGTGTGGCGCAGGGCGTCACTCGCCTAGGCGGAGTGCGCACTGAAGGAGACTGGCATTCGGGAGGAATGCGAGCCTAGAATAAATGAATTTAAGGAGCCGTTGTTCGTAATGAACGTAGGCCTGAATTAATTATTTACTTATCGACCGACTCCCAGAAGGGGTGGCAGCCGATTTAGAGGGCTGGGGGCGACCTGAAGGGTCTTATGGGGTGGGCTTAATTAACCTGGGGCTTAAGACTTTTTATGACTCTTAGACACCTTTCGTGTGGTCTCGGGTGGAGCGGGCATTACGCAATTTATTTGCGATTATATTTACTTCGTCGATATCGATATTATCGATAAAGTCGGATACCAAGGTGAAATCGTCGTCACTATTGTGTGAACGCGATTTTTGTGGCGGAATTAGGACCCTCTCATGCGGGGTGAAGGGGGGAGGTTTGGGAGCTGAGTTGAGGGGTTTCCTCCAGCTCCCTGCCGGCTTAGTGGCCGGGGCTGCCTCCCTGCCGCCCGATTTCGGGAGAGCAGGGAAGTTGCTGAATGAATGGGTAGGGGGGCCAACCTGCGACCTCATGGGAGGTTGGGGTTTCGGGCGCGGCGCGCGTGCACATCCCCGCCAGTTGGCAGGGTGGCCAAAAAGGCCGCAGTTCACGCACGCCGGTTCCCCGGGGGTGTCGCGAGTGCGTTCGCACTCCCTGGTGGAGTGGGAGCCAAGGCACTTAACGCACCTTGGTGGGGCTGTACAGTTAGCCGCTGCGTGCCCATAGAGCTGGCAGCGGTGACATTGGCCTGGGACCCCACGGCTGCGCGGGGGTTCTACCCTGATATTGGACAGGCCGCAGACTACAATCTCTTTGTGCCTGAACAAATCACGGGCGCGGGGACAGTTGGTCATGACGACCAACATCAGGGGGAAACGGCGTTTGCCCTGGCCGTACATTGGATGTACAGCTTCAACAGGGAAACCTTGTTTTGTGAGGTCGGCTTTGACCTCATCCATGTGGAGCTCTACCGGGACTCCGCGGAGGACCGCGCGTACTTTGCGCTCTTCAGGAAGAGCGTAAGTGTGATAAGGGAGTTTGTATTTGGTTAGTAGCTCTATAAGGCTACGGAAGTCTGAGATGCTCGGCACCTCTATTTTGATGGCATCACCCGTGTTGAATGCACGGGTGTATTTAATTTTGCCCTCGATACAAAGCCGGGACACTTCAGTCCACTTCTCTTTGCCTCTAAGGAAAACCGGAGGGGGTGCCTTTGGCTTGGCGGGAGCGGGATTAGACCGCAAGATTGGGCGAGCAGCGGGAGCAGGGGGCACCTTTGGTGAAGTCCTTGCTCGATGCGGAGGGATGTAGACAGTGGGGGAGACCGGGGGCTCCGGGGATGGTACGGGGGAAGGTGACGCGGGGGACTCAAGTACCGGTGAATTCCGATTCTTGGTGCGTTTCCCGCGCTTCTTCTTTCCTGTAACAGGCTGAAACGCCTCGTCAAGGGGGAGGGAGGAAAAAGAGTTCTGGGACTGAGTCGGAGAAGTGGACCTGTCAGACAGGGTGCGCTTGAGGGGGTGGGCAGGTGAGCGGGCACAGTCCATCTCCTCAGAGGAGTGGACTTCCGCAGGGGTGACATAGCCGGGTGAGGTTGGGACGGCTGAGGGGGAGACAAACCTCGAAAGGTTGTCATTTAAAAACTCCAGTAAGGCTGGAGTTTTAGTGAGAAGGTTAAGTATATCCGCGGGATCCATCGCGGAGAGGTTGAGGGGATGACAAAAAGGGATCAAAGAGACACCCCCCGCCAGAGGCAGGGGGGAGGGGGGGCGGCGAGTGAGCGGTATCCCTAATGGATAGCCGTTCTTCCCTTCCCCTTGGGACTAGGCCCAAGTGCAATGGGTCCGGGACTGCGGTTTTCCCAGGGCCTGGAGGCCCCGGAGAGCGAACCGGGTGCGCTCAGTTGGCTTCGTTGCCACCGTAAGGTATCAACCAACTCAAACGCGATCGGTTATTTAAAGTATCACTGTTTTGATACAAACAGTGAGTACAGTTAATAACAGATAAATGCACAACGATGCAAAATAATGCGAGTGCGAGTGCTGGTGTATGGCATTCGCCTATCACCGGTAGGAAAGGAAGGGGCGCACGGGCAGACGGACGTCTGCACCGAACGGAGTGGAAATGGAAAGTGAGGCGGAGTGGCGTACACACCGGTTTTCAAGGTGTCGCCTGCTCCGAGGTCCCGGGTTCGATTCCCGGACGGGTCAATGTAGAAAAAAAGTGTTTTTATACATTTTCTCGGGTCTGGGTGTTTGTGGTACCGTCTTTGTTTCTGGTTTCCAAAATACGAATGCTTTAAATAGTTATTTAAATTGGGATTAGAACAATGTATGTGATGTTGTCCACATTTATTTATTATTTATTTATTTTAAAACAATGAAGGTACCACAAACACCCAGACTCGAGAAAAAGTAGAAAACGTATTTTTTGACGTGATAACGTCTTTAAAATCGTTTTAGTCGGGTGACATGTTCAGAAACTTGTGTCACACCAAAACCTCACGAGCGCGATCGCTGGTATAACGAGAGAGAGACGGACCGATCTCCCGTCTCATCTCGAGCGCTGCCAGTCATTCCGTGAAACTTGTCACGCGGAATCCTCACGAGCGGAGGCTGGCATAGCGTTCGAGTGAGTGGACCGATCTTCCGTCTCTCTCACTCTAGCGGCATACAAACGAATGGAGATTTTCTCGTTATCACGTAAACATCTCGATCGTAAACCTACTTTACAAACAACCAATTTTTTTTATATTGATCCGTCCGGGAATCGAACTCGGGATCTCGAAGCAGACGACACCTTGAAAACCGGTGAGTACGTCACTCCACCACGGGGGTCGTTGTACACACGGCGGCCCCTCAGACTATACATGTTGACCTTGAGACCGCCTTTATGCCCTACGTAATAAAAGCGCAGTTCAACTGTTTAACTTGATGTGCTGTCGAGTGTACATTTTTGTACTCTAAATTTTGTCTCTTTTTATTTGATACCCCACTCGTTATGAGTGCAAACGTTTTTTTTATCAAAGAACAGTATAGTGAAGTAGCAGTACTTGTAGCATATAAAAGGTAGCCTATGTCACCCTGGATACCAATTCTACTAACGTAAATTATCAAAACTTAAACGAAACAACTAACGAAACGCAACTAAATGTCAACTTCGGTTGTCACACAAGACTGTATTCTACGAACCTGTTAAAACTGTATTTTACTAAACGAAATCTAAACGTAAGCTGAACCGCTAGCTATCGATCCAACAAAAGTAGCCTTTTACTAGCGTATGCTCGACCGGTAATTTTGACAGTTGAAACGTTGGTCTTCGGCTGCGCGCGCTTCGACTGACAGCAACGTCAAATCACTAGTGCGATATGAATTTAGGAAATCGTTCAACTTAGTTTCGATCGATCGATAAGGTGAGCTGAAACGCTACCGATATTGCTATAGATTACGAAAAGTTGACATTTAGTTGCGTTTCGTCAATTGTTGCGTTTATGTTTTGTTATTTTACGTAGAATTGGTCTCCTCGCTATAATTAGGAGTCGATTGATACTCGTACCTCATTCACCAAATTCGTCTCGGTACACACATACATATACATAGAATGCTAAAATCCACTACATAGGTACTCTCCAGTTGCCTTTTCCGTAGTCGGGTAAAAAGTCACATATCACTCATTACATTATTTCTAAAGTATATTCGCTTTTGATATATTGTTTTTGTGTTCTAAAGATTCGTGAAAGGCTTTCGCAATCAAGTAGACATCAAGCTAAGAGGGGATGGTTTGATATAGTAAGTATTTTTACACTGTAATTTTGAATATTTTTATGATAAAAGTATATTAAAATTTATACAAGTATAAATATAAATAAGACATACTTATTATGACAATTTATCAGTGTTAGTAACAGTTAGGTCAGAAAGGGGCCATAGTCCTTCCATAGCCCCAGTTTGCCAATACGCAAACCTATAGGTAACCCAGTATCATTTGTATCCACGTTTGACAATAGTCTTGCACTAACCGGGGGTTATCCTTAAATTTATACAGGGTGTATAAAACCAAACGATCGTGAAGCTACGCAATCTGAACATCAATCAAAGTCATATTTATTTTCTTACTACCTTGCCCACGACTTCGTCCGCGTCAATTTTTGTTATCATGATCGCGATTTTTTTTGCAACATTTTTCACTGATGCTTCGCTCCTATTGGTCGCAGCGTGATGTTATATAGCCTAAAACCTTCCTCAATAAATGGACTATCCCACTATTTTTTCAAATCGAGCCCGTACTTTCTGAGATTAGCGCGTTCAAACAAACAAACAAACAAACCAACAAACAAAGTCTTCAGCTTTATAATATTAGTATAGATGGGTCTGAATGCTAAAATGATCCTAGTGATGAGAACAGTCCGTGGTTTTTGCAACTGCGTTTGTTTTTTTTTTACATCTATCATAATGTGTACCTACAGGGCTAATCGTTAGTGGATGTAATCTGTTGTCTCGTCTTTCTAAGTGTACACAGTGTGTACAGTAGCCTCTCAATACATATTCCAGAATGATTTACGTTCGTAAGAACATACATTTATTTCTTAAGAAAAGTTACGTACACAATTTCAATACCAGATTAAAGATAAACTTGCCGTTCCAGGCTTCATACTGCGAAAAGTAGGAAAATCGTTTATGGGAAATTGTATTGGTATTTTTAACAAATTACCACAGGGTATTGCTGAACTCCCTGTACCTACATAAACGTAAATCTTATGTCAAAGTAATTTTAATGAAAAAGGGTTATTACACTGTTAATGATTATTTAAATGATAGGAATGTATGGCATTAGATTAACCCAGCTCGTACTTGCTAACCATTTGTAAAAAAAATATTTGAAAAGAGGCTGACAATAGTGACCGAGTTTCTTGCGCTGCTTCTTCTCGGCACTAGCCCACATTTGTTCCGAAGCAGTGGTAGGTTTAAATATTGGGTGGGACGTGTAAAAGCGCCTCCAGGGGCCTATTTGCAGAAATAAAACAGATTTTAACTGATTCTGATTTAAAGAAGACGCAATTTTTATCATGTGTTAACGGATTAAAGATTAACGTTAACTTGCGTTAAATTTTATGAAATGTAACGCTTAAACTTTTAACGAAGTTAACTTTTTCATTAACTGCTATGCGATTATCAAGGTTTACTATTTGATTAACGGTGCCCAGCTGTGGTAATAAATATTATTATCACAGATATTATACAACTAACTAAACATATAATATGTTTGTTCTTACTTTTTTTTAAATAAATAATGGGCTTGCTCTTGACTACATACTCAACTATACGGTTAAGAAGAAGCCTAAGATGGAGCGAGCTTACCCAGAGGTACCTACTCGTTTTCCCACACACCAGCGGAACACAGAAAAACTGTTTGGCGCTGGACTCCGGCAGGAGGGTGGTAGCATCCAGGCAGCCTCTTACGAAGCCCACCACCGCAGAGGGATCTGTTAACCGTCATCATTGGTTAGAAAATCAAAGATGCCGTTTCCCAGGGTGGACCACTACGAGGTAGATCCCACCACCCCACTGTTGTTGGGTCTTAAAAGACCTTATCAGTGTAACACCTTTAGTAATCAATGAAATGAATAATTTATTTATTTATTTACACTTTATTGCACAATAATAAGATATAGTACAATAGGCGGACTTAATGCTAAAAGCATTCTCTCCCAGTCAACCATTGGGCCAAACAGAAATAATACAGGCGGTGCAAAAAGAGACAAAGAGAAAAAAAGTATAACAATCATGAAAGTGAATTATAACTACTATTAATAAACTTACACATATATAATAAATATATAAACATACATAAATACATATACGTAATATGATTGCACACAGAATTCGTATCAGTGAGAAACGTATGAGAAAAAAAAGAAAGAAGAAGAAATTAGTCCTTGTAGTGACTTTGCAAAGCCTACTATATAATATACATATAGTAGGCTTTGCAAAGTATATAATATACACCGTGCTTTTTAAATCCCCTGAAAAACGAAGCCCACGTTATCGGACCATTATGTATAGCATCATGGCAGTGTTATTTATTTTATGATCAAAAATTTATTTTGAAAAATATATAATTTCGATTCAGACAATTCAGACGCCAAAGCGTGTTTCAAAAACAAAATATGATAAGAAAAATGAAAATAACACTGCCAAGATGTTATACATAATGGGTACACAACGTGGGCTTCGTTTTACAGGTGGTTAAAAATGCATCGTGTATGTACATATAATGACTTTTGAGTATTTAGTATTAGTAAATAAGTATTATAATCTATTTAACATACGAATCTTTCTTTCTAGTTCGGATTAGGCAGCCCAGGCAAGCCGGGCAGACCTGGAGGCGATAGTGTAAGTAACGAACGAATGTATGAATGAACGAATGTATGTATTCATCACTAAGTAAAAAAAAAGCAAAGTAAGAGCCTATAATCCATCCCACTGCAGGGAAAGGCCTCCATTATTGAATTCAAGTTACCACAGCAATGATGGGTGTACTGGCATAATCACCACGCTTGCCAAATGCGGGTTGGTGATCACGAACCCGAGCAACGTTCGAAAATCCGAAACTTTTTGTTGCCCGACCCGGAATTCGAACCTGGGACCCCGAGATCTTAGCCCGGTATTTAAACCACTAGACCAACGGGGCGTATTCATCACTATATGCATGTAACTAATGGATGGAACGACTGAATGAATGAATAGAGCAAATGAACGAACGATATTTTATCGATTAAAACAGCGCAGTAACATACGAGAACAAATATTACGTGAATACTCATAACTCATACCCGTCGCGGTCAAGTAGTATACAGGTGAAATTTTAACCACTTTCCAAAATTTTTATATGCGTTCAATATCGTATTTAGAGCCCAAATATGAAGTAAAAAATGTAAATCAAGTTGTTACCCGAAAATATTTTTCGCTATTACAGGATGAAATTTTAACCACTTTCCAAATTTTTTATAGGCGTTCAGTATTCTATTTAGAGCCCATTTATGAAGAATAAAGTTTAAATTTTTACAGTTTTAGACCTGTTCAGGTATAAAGGGAAAATCAAAAAACTTATGATTAGTATCGAAATGAATGAATGTGATGTGCATTGCGTAAAAAAAGTGTTGCTAGGCGGCCGTATCAAAAATTTCCGATTTTTGGCGACACTTTTTAAGTGCTTTAGTTTGACATTTTTGTACTGGGCTATACCAAAAGAAAAAATACGTCATTTGTTTTTTGTCTCGCAGATTGATATATTAAAATTTAGAAGGTGGTTAAAATTTCACCCTGTATAGTTTTCAATTTTTAGGGTCCTAGAACTGTCAAGGTATAAAGGGAAAATCAAAAACTTATGAAAAGTATCGTAATGAATATATGAGATGCGCAACGCCAAAAATAAATTTTGCTAGGCAGCGGTATCAAAAATTTTTGATTTTTGTCGGACATTTTCTAAGTGCTTTATCTTGACATTTTTGTACTGGGCTGTACCAAAAGAAAAGATACGTCATTTGTTTTTTGTCTCGAAGATTGATATATTAAAATTTGGAATGTGGTTAAGATCTCATACTGTATAAGTACATAATTATTAAATACCGGTCTAAGTCTCTGGATCCTGGGTTCGATTCCCGGGTCGGACAACAAGAGTTTCGAATTTTCGAACATTACTCGGATTTGTGAACACCAACCCGCATTTGGTAAGCGTGGTGATTATGCCAGTACCTACCCATCGTTGTTGTAATAACCTTAATATAATGATGGAGGCCTTTGTCCTGCAGTGGGATAATTATAAATAAGCCGTTATTTGACTCTTAATTAGGTTTTCTACTCTGGTATCTCTAAGCTTTATTTCATCATCACCATCATCAGCCTATCACAGTCCACTGCTGGACATAGGCCCCTCCAATTGCACGCCACTTAGGTCGATCCTCGGCTTCTCGCATCCAGCTCCTTCCAGCCATGGAATGTAGAGGGGCAAACCAGGGTGTAGAGGGGCGGACCACCATCTTTCGCCCCAAGCCAACCTCACCTGCACGCGGCGCATCCTGCTGGACGACGAACGAGGCTCTGGCGATCGACATACCGATGGCGGTATAACCATCCAACTGAAGGCGTAGTTCAGTGTAGCGGGCCGGTGACGGGCAGCAGCGTCATCGGTGCAAGAAGCTACGCCCTGCGATCGCCAACCCTTCTGCCCAGCGTGGCGATTATGGGCATAACCTCCAATGCAGAAGCTTTATTTAGTTACAATTTAAAAAGCTTCATCTTTAGCCTTCATCTTTTTGACGACCTCCGTGGCGGTGTGGCGAACACACCGGTTTTCAAGGTGTCACCTGTTTCGAGGACCCGGGTTCGATTCCCGGACGGGTCAATGTAGAAGAAGTGTTTTTCCACATTTTCTCGGGTCTGGCCGTTTGTGGTACCTTAGTTGTTATTGGTATCCAAAATACGAGTGCTTACAATAGTTATTCAAATTGTGATTAGAACAATGTATGTGATACTTTATTTGATATTTTAGCAACTTAATTGCACTTATAATATCAGTATATAAACTTGAAAAGTTTTGTCCCGCCTGAGAAAAATTTTTTCATGTTTATATACTGAATGTATGTGATGTTGTCCATATTTATTTATTTATTTTATCTAAACTCAAAACACTTTCCTTGCATGGTATCCCCAGACGGAAGACAGTAAAGAGGACTACGAAAGGGGCAGTCCTGGTGCACCGGGCCGTCCTTCAGGGAGTGGAGGGGTGAGTGTTTAAATTTTGCGTTTCACTGAACAAAAGTCCATCTTAGATACTTTTTTATTATAAAGCTTAAGAACTTGTTTGTTTGAACGAGCTAATCTCAGGAAGTTCTGGTTCGAATTGAAATTTTTTTTTTGTGTTCGATAGTCCATTAATCGAAGAAGGCTTTAGACTATATAACATCACGGTGGGACCATTAGGAGCGAAGCATCAGTGAAAAATGATGCAAAAATAATCGCGATAATAATAACAGAAACTGACTTGGAAGAAGTCGCGGGTAGTTACTAAGTAAAATATTATTTAAGTAAACTTTTTTTAAATAATAAAAAAGATGCACACAAAGTGGATTTGGTGTCACACGGCATTCTCTACCAGTACCAGTATGTGGGTGTACAGACAACGGCAGGTCAACCTACCCAAAAAGTTAAAGGTCATTTAATTGATTTCAACTTTAAGAGGAAACACTACGGGCGAGAGAATTTAAAAATAGGTATTTGTGAAATCTATTGCTGTCGCGCAGTGCCAAACGCCTTCACCGCAGATTGTGATAGAGACAACTGCTTCTTGGACCGAAAATACCTACTAAAAGCACACCAAATCAACGTTTCGTAGTCCCCCGATTACTTTTCCAAAACGAGACCGATTTAAATACTGTTTTCATTAAAAATTAAAGAGAGGCTTTGGCCGTGTTCGTATGTTCTCCTTTTTTTCTAAAATTTTGCCAAATTTGTTTTCTGGATGTTTGATCACAGCTGAAAATCAGGCGAATTTTTTCAATTTTTGAGGGCTCATATCTTTTTTATTAATTAATTTATGAAAAAACAGAAAACATAGAAACATGCTAATAGTGGCCATAGATTTTTTTAATAAAAATTATTGCTCTACTGGCTTTATCCAGGGAGAAAACAGGGGACTACGTTTGTATGGAAAAACGGCCGTTGTATTTCCTCTTAAGTCCAACAAGTAGAGATCAATATTAATTGAGAAATTTGACGCTTTGTGGTAGGTTAACGTGCTGTTATCTGTACGAGTACATAATTTAAAACCAACTTACATTTTTAGCCTGGAGGCAACAGGGGCCGCCCCGGGAGACCAGGCCGTCCTGGCGGGAATAGAGGGGTAAGTTTACGTTAAAAACAAATTTTAATTAATCAAAATCCTAAAGACTTTTCATAAAAAAGGTGTATGCTGAACAGCAGGGCAAAGGCCTTCATTGAATCCATGTTATCAAAGTTATCTTTCAAAAGTATAAAATATTCATTCTGCTATTCATTTTGCAACATGCTGTGACGTGCACGGACGTGGTAGCTGTATAAGGCCTTAGGCCTTGGCCTGGAATTTCGCGGGCAGCGGCGCGGGAGCGGCGCTGCGCTGCAAATGTATGGAGAAGTCGCGCGGACGAGCGGCGGGCGCATACATTTGCAGTGCCGCGCCGCTCCCGTGCCGCTGCCCGCGAAATTCGAGGCCGAGGCCTAAGATTTATTCACGCGGGACACGGTCGCATCAAAATAGTCCATCCGTGCGCGCCACAACGTGTTTCGAAATGAATTGCTAAATCAATATTTAAAATTTTTCAGTTTGAAAAAAAAAACACTGCCAAGATGTAACACATAATGGTAACATAACGGGGGTTTCTTTTGTCAGGTGGTTTAAAATGCACGGTGTATGAGTTGACCTCGTTTCAAGTGAAGAAATTTAAGGGCCAGTTCTGCATGCTCAATAAAAAATATATTATAACTAAATAGACTAAGCTTAGTCGTCGGAGAGCAGCGAAGGCGAGGATGCTACGTAAAGTGGCGAAACGCGTCGAGGTTTTTCTTATATTAGGTGTTGGGTACTAATAATTGCATTAACTGTACTGCAGCATTTTTGATAAAGGGCGGGTGGATTTCCTGCATGGAATAGTGCTTGCACTATCAGTGTTAGTGCGGTTAGTGTGGTAAAGGTACCTAGGCCGGTGTTAACAAGGAGAAATCATTACCAAAATAATTTTCTCAATCCATATTTCCATATATCCAAATGGTCGTCGTTCGTCAAACAATGTAACAAGAAGGTTGATAAACATTATCTAAACTTTAAATACTTTTCCTTGCATTGCATCTCTAGTCGGAAGAGAGAACAGAGTCCGACGAAAAAGGCTGGCCCAGTACACCGGGCCGTCCTGGAAGTGGAGGGGTAAGTGTTTTAGTGTTTAGTGTATATTATTATAATAACTAAATATTATTATTCATATTACACAAATAATTTAAAAGATGTACAAAAATGGATTAAATGCCATATGGCAGACTCTACCAGTCTACCATTGGGCTAAACATATTTTTTAATGAGGGTGGTGCGACATCAAAAAAAAATAGGACCAAATTTGACAGAAAAAAGTGTAGAGCAGTATTTCGGATGTAAACAACACAAAAAAACATAAAATAGATAGAGTAGATAGATAGACTACATACATATAGAGCAACAATATAAGCCTACGCTATATAAATTACGCTTACTTTTTCTAAAAAAATATAATTTAGAAATAAAATAACATTAATCTACCTTATAAGGTGTTAAATGTACCTATTTGTATATATTTTTCATTTTTAGCTAATAAATAGCTAATTTTTAGCTAATAAATAGTTGGGAGCATAAGGCGGGAAGCCTTATGCTCCCAACTAACTTTGTTTGCGCTTTCCGTGGCAACCTGTAATTAAGGCCGCACCAACTCTGGTATAATATTTTGTTATCTTTAGCTTTTAAGGTGTATGATCTTGTTGGTTGTCCAAATAAATAAAATAAAATAAAAAAAATACATATGATACGTATAAAAACTACATTCATCTTCTCTTCAGTAGGTAGGTACATAATAAATAAAATACTACGTATGTAAAAATAAAGATGGCGTCGAACGTAGTGGAAGCAAAGGCCATGATGATGGTTGCATTTTATGTATGAAATGAAACCTAACACGACATGAATAAAGTACAGAATGCAGTGTCTTAACACTAATCTCACTTAGTCAGATTTGACTAGGTTTTTTATCCGGAATCACAATAATTACCAATTGTGCAGTAATCTAGTAAAAGTTTTTGTGATGCTCTTAAAAATTAGTTAACCATCAAAGTCCCAGACTACAAAGAACACATATCTTACGTAAAAAATAAGAAATATACTCTGGTTATTCAGCAAAACTATACAGGCCGAGACCAGCCTATGTAAGGCATATAAATACTACGGTGAAGTCAGAAATTTGATATCATCATTTTTTTATAAATGAATTCCATACAAATCGAAACTTTGAAATTTTGGTTTGTTTGAAAAAAAAAAAATGATGATTCAATATCAAATTCCTGACTACACCGTAGTATTTATATGGCTAAGTGAACACAGGCTGGTTTTCGGCTTATTATGCCATTTACCTAATACTGTATAATTACAATACAATGCAATACAATACACTTTTATTGAACAAGACATTGTTGCTGTTGAACATACAAAGAAAAATAATGATATAAATAAAATAAATAAATACATAAATTAATGTTTACTTGTCACATCTCACCATAGGAACGGATGCTTAACATGACAGTGATGATGACAGACATTTGTTTGTAATTTGATTGAACGAACTTGAAAGACATTGGTTGGATTTGAATGGACCTAAATGAGCGAATCGCTGTATGGGGGGGCGGGGCACAGACAATCATGGCACTTGCCGGTGTGGCGTACGGGAGGCTAAGGCGCACTGCGCAGTCTGCCAACATCAGCTTAGCTTGGCACGCTGTAACAGTGGGTTTTGTCTGTGGCGCTATCCATGTTCTGTGCCTAACTAAACCCATCCAGCTGGTGTGTATATGAAAACAGAAAATTGGTACAATAAGGCGGTCTTATCGCTAAATAGCAATCTCTATCAGACAACCTTAGGGTATTTATTAGGTACTGAATAATTTTAAACCAACTTACATTTTTAGCCTGGAGGTAACGTGGGCAGACCTGGTAGACCCGGCCGTCCCGGCGGAAGTGGAGAGGTAAGTTTACGTTATAAACAAATGAACCAAAATTATAAAGACTATTGCTTTCATAAGGTGTAAGTATATATAAATAAATATTTTCAGACATGCCACACTGGGCCACACAGAGCCGTCTAGTCCCAAACTGAGCTACCACTAAGAAGCTTGTTGTATTGGGTACAAGACAACCGATAAACTTAATTATATACTTTTTTTTGTAAACATATACTTATTTATTTATTTATTTATTTATTTATATACGGTACACCAACAGCAATATATATATACTAATTTACTTTTAAGTATAAATTTATAATAGTTATGTTCTTATATATATGCCAATTATAGGTATACACATCTTTGTTGAAAACAATTAACATACAATATATATCTATATATATAAAAGAAAGTCGTGTTAGTTACTTCACTTATAACTCAAGAACGGCTGAACCGATTTAGCTGAAAATTGGCAGGGAGGTAGTTTAGAGCCAGGAGAAGGACATAGGATACTTTTTATCCCGTTCGACATCATTCCCGTGTGACTTGACATGTAACGTCAGTCACTATAAAACGTGGTATAACAAAAAAGAATCAGACTTGGAATAACAAAATTGACGTATAATGACAGCTATGTAATGACGTATGGATGACTATTTGATATTTGTAAGAAATCAATAATATAACTATTTCTATTAAATAAATAATTAACATTATTGCCCAATTGCCCATTCGTATAAACAGTGAAGTGAACTATAAAACTCGGTATGGTTAAAAATTTAAGTTTTTAGGTGAAGTGAAGTTTAATTAATAATGCCGCGACCAAGACGATCGAATCTTTCCCGACAAAGCCGTGATGCAAGAAGAATACGAAATACTGCAAATGAAAGGACTGAAGAAGAACAAGAAATTGCACGTGAACAGCGCCGCGATAGTATGGCTCGACTTCGTGCTTCTCAATCACGAGAGCAAAGTGAAGCAGCCCGTGAAACAGCTCGGTTGGCAATGCAGAATCGTCGAGCGAACAACAGAGGTCAACAAATAGATAATTTGCGACGCAGAACAAGATATTTATCAAGTGCTGATTTGAATCGAGCAGCGTTTCAATACGATTGCAGCAATGATTACAGCTTGCATCCTAGCGTTTGCATTGGGCAAATGGACGTAGTTTGCGAGTATTGTGGTGCATTAAAGTTTTCCGGAGAAACGCCTGGATTATGCTGCCTTAATGGTAAAGTGAAATTGCCATTGTTGACTCCGCCACCTGAGCCATTGTATTCATTGCTTTGTGGCGAAACACAAGAATCACGCCACTTTCTTGCAAATACTCAAAAATACAATGGTTGTTTCCAGATGACGTCATTTGGGGCAGATATTATCGAAGAACGGGGATTTAATCCGACATTTAAGGTATTTATTTTTGTACTTATATAGAATGTAGTTAAAGAATAACTTACTTTATCTATTGGTACCTATGTAGTATATTTGCTAATTCTGAACTCTACTCTCCCACCGAAAAAAGTGTTTATAACCCAGTTAATACTGTCTGGTTTTTATTTTGTAGATACAAGGACAGATTCATCATCGAATTGGATCATTACTACCTTTCGAAGATACACAGAATAAATTTTTACAAATATATTTCATGGGCAACATGGAAGAACAACTTGATCGACGCCTAGAGATCAATGCAGGAATGAAGCGAGCAATTCTTCAAGACTTGCAGTGTCTGCTTCATGAACATCATGCGTTGGTCAGGTTGTTTAAGAGTGCTTTAGAGCGCATGCCAAGTGATGACTATAAAGTTGTTATCAAAGCAGATAAACGACCATCTGGAACACACGAAAGGACATTTAATGCTCCAACAGTAGACGAAGTTGCCATCCTGATTGTTGGTGAACAATTGGAAAAACGCGATATTGTGCTTACACGTCGCGATACTGGGCAACTGCAACAAATATCTGAAACTCATCGATCATATGACACATTGCAATACCCGCTGATGTTTTGGCAAGGAGAAGATGGATATTATTTTAATATTAAAATGAAAAATCCATTGAATGGTGAGTATCAGTATCATAATTTATTTCATTTATTTGTGAAAGACACTGATTTAAAATAATGCTTATTAAAAAAATGGTTAATGTCTGTATTGTTTGCCTTTAAAATTTGCCTTTGAAATGGTTAATTATCAAATTTTTAATTTCAGGTGAAGAAACTACAAAGAAAGTTAGCTCAATGAATTATTACGCATATCGTTTGATGATTCGTCAAAATGCTGACAACTATTTGCTGCGGTTTCGTCGATTGTTTCAGCAGTATTGCGTTGACATGTATGTAAAAATAGAAACGGAACGTTTAACATTCATTAGGTTGAACCAAGCCAAACTGCGTTCTGAGGAGTACATCCATTTACGTGATGCAGTTAATACTGAAGGAAATGCAGCTAATATTGGTCGATTAACTATTCTGCCGGCGACATACATTGGTAGTCCACGTCATATGCATGAATATGCACAAGATGCAATGACATATGTTCGTCATTACGGTCGGCCCGATCTCTTTATTACTTTTACCTGTAATCCAAAATGGATAGAAATTACTCAATTGCTGCTTCCCGGACAAACATCAAGTGATAGACACGACATCACAGCACGTATATTCAGGCAAAAAATTCGGTCCCTGATGAACTTTATTGTTAAACAACGCGTCTTTGGAGATACTCGATGCTGGATGTATTCAATCGAATGGCAAAAGCGAGGCCTGCCGCACGCACACATTCTTATTTGGTTAGTGGAAAGAATTCAGCCTGACCAAATAGATGATATCATATGTGCTGAGATTCCTGATTATGAAGTCGATCCAGACCTACATGATGTTGTTACTACTAATATGATTCATGGACCGTGTGGTGCCATCAATCCCCAATCACCTTGCATGGTCGATGGAAAGTGCTCTAAACGATATCCACGGAAATTAACGGCGGAGACTGTCACTGGCAATGATGGTTATCCGCTGTATCGGCGTCGATCACCAGATGACAACGGTCGAACTGTCACAACGAAAGTGAAAAGAATGGATTTCGTTGTCGACAACAGTTGGATTGTTCCATATTCGCCACTTATTTCTAAATCGTTCAAGACACATTGCAACGTTGAATACTGCAATTCAGTTAAGTCCATAAAATATATTTGCAAATATGTCACGAAAGGCAGTGATATGGCGGTTTTTGGATTGCAATCCTCGAATACCAACGATGAAATTTCACGCTATCAAGTTGGTCGTTATGTGAACTGTAATGAAGCGATTTGGCGTATATTCGCATTTCCCATTCACGAACGTCATCCTACTGTTACGCATTTGGCGGTGCATCTGGAGAATGGTCAACGAGTATATTTCACGGCTTCGAATGCTACGCAACGTGCTGAAACACCTCCAGCAACTACATTGACCAGTTTTTTTGCAATATGGTTAATGTCTGTATTGTTTGCCTTTAAAATTTGCCTTTGAAATGGTTAATTATCAAATTTTTAATTTCAGGTGAAGAAACTACAAAGAAAGTTAGCTCAATGAATTATTACGCATATCGTTTGATGATTCGTCAAAATGCTGACAACTATTTGCTGCGGTTTCGTCGATTGTTTCAGCAGTATTGCGTTGACATGTATGTAAAAATAGAAACGGAACGTTTAACATTCATTAGGTTGAACCAAGCCAAACTGCGTTCTGAGGAGTACATCCATTTACGTGATGCAGTTAATACTGAAGGAAATGCAGCTAATATTGGTCGATTAACTATTCTGCCGGCGACATACATTGGTAGTCCACGTCATATGCATGAATATGCACAAGATGCAATGACATATGTTCGTCATTACGGTCGGCCCGATCTCTTTATTACTTTTACCTGTAATCCAAAATGGATAGAAATTACTCAATTGCTGCTTCCCGGACAAACATCAAGTGATAGACACGACATCACAGCACGTATATTCAGGCAAAAAATTCGGTCCCTGATGAACTTTATTGTTAAACAACGCGTCTTTGGAGATACTCGATGCTGGATGTATTCAATCGAATGGCAAAAGCGAGGCCTGCCGCACGCACACATTCTTATTTGGTTAGTGGAAAGAATTCAGCCTGACCAAATAGATGATATCATATGTGCTGAGATTCCTGATTATGAAGTCGATCCAGACCTACATGATGTTGTTACTACTAATATGATTCATGGACCGTGTGGTGCCATCAATCCCCAATCACCTTGCATGGTCGATGGAAAGTGCTCTAAACGATATCCACGGAAATTAACGGCGGAGACTGTCACTGGCAATGATGGTTATCCGCTGTATCGGCGTCGATCACCAGATGACAACGGTCGAACTGTCACAACGAAAGTGAAAAGAATGGATTTCGTTGTCGACAACAGTTGGATTGTTCCATATTCGCCACTTATTTCTAAATCGTTCAAGACACATTGCAACGTTGAATACTGCAATTCAGTTAAGTCCATAAAATATATTTGCAAATATGTCACGAAAGGCAGTGATATGGCGGTTTTTGGATTGCAATCCTCGAATACCAACGATGAAATTTCACGCTATCAAGTTGGTCGTTATGTGAACTGTAATGAAGCGATTTGGCGTATATTCGCATTTCCCATTCACGAACGTCATCCTACTGTTACGCATTTGGCGGTGCATCTGGAGAATGGTCAACGAGTATATTTCACGGCTTCGAATGCTACGCAACGTGCTGAAACACCTCCAGCAACTACATTGACCAGTTTTTTTGCAATCTGCCAAAGCGATCAGTTTGCACGAACTTTGCTTTACTCGGAGATGCCACGTTATTATACTTGGAATGCTTCATCGAAGAATTTTCAAAGACGGAAGCAAGGCGATGCGGTTCCTGGGTATCCAGATGTGCGTTCTACTGATGCTCTTGGTCGTATGTATACAGTTCATCCAAAGAATAATGAATGTTTCTATTTGCGGTTGTTGCTGGTAAATGTGCGTGGGCCAACGTCATTTGAGTCACTACGAACTGTTAATGGTGTAATATTCCCAACATATCGTGCTGCATGTGAAGAATTGAAGTTATTAGAAAACGATAGTCATTGGGATACGACAATCGCTGAAGCCATTATCTGTGCATCTCCAAGTCAGATACGCACATTATTCGCTATCATAATTTCGACATGTTTTCCATCAAACCCATGTAACCTGTGGCACAAATACAAGGATAATATGTCAGAAGATATTTTACATCAAATTCGTGTCAGTTCCAGAAATCACGATATTGAGATGAATGAGGAGATACATAATCGTGCTTTACTCTTGATCGAAGATATGTGTTACCTCATGTGCGGTAATTTATTAATCAGGTTAGGAATGCCAGCACCATATCGTGAAATGAATGACGCATTTAATCGAGAATTGGAACGGGAACGTGAATATGATCACCAGGAATTAGATTTAGTAGTTCAAACGAATGTACCCCTGTTGAATTACCAACAAAAGAAAGTTTATGATACTTTAATGAAGGCAATCGATGATGAAAATGGTGGTTTATATTTCCTAGATGCCCCTGGTGGAACTGGCAAGACATTCCTCATGTCATTAGTTTTAGCAACTGTTCGGGCGAGATCTAACATAGCGGTTGCAGTTGCTTCTTCTGGAATAGCAGCCACATTGTTAGAAGGATGCCGTACGGCTCATTCAGCATTCAAATTACCGTTAAATCTTCAAACTATTGAAGAACCAACGTGTAATATTGCAAAACACTCAGCAATGGCCAAAGTTTTAGCGGTATCGAAAATCATCATCTGGGACGAATGCACAATGGCGCATAAACGTGCATTAGAAGCACTTAACCGAACATTAAAAGATTTACGCAATGACTCGAGATGTTTTGGAGGAGCAATGATTTTACTTTCTGGTGATTTCCGCCAAATACTGCCAGTAATTCCAAGATCTACGGCTGCCGACGAAATAAACGCTTGCCTCAAATCGTCAAATCTATGGCGCCATGTGAAGAAACTGCAACTGACAACAAACATGAGAGTTGCATTGCTTAATGATACATCTGCTGAAGATTTCTCGGAGCAATTGCTGACTATCGGTAATGGTCAAGTACCTGTCGATGAATCGAGCGGATTAATATCATTTCCAAATAATTTCTGTAATTTTGTCTCATCAAAAGACGAACTTATCAACAATGTATTTCCAGAAATTATTTCTAACTACAAAAATTATGAATGGATGAGTGAGCGAGCAATTTTAGCGGCTAAGAATAAAGATGTAGATGACCTAAACAACATAATTCAAAATAAGATCATTGGAACAATGCATTCATTCAAATCTATTGACTGCGTCACAAATGAAGATGAAGCCACCAACTATCCAATTGAATTTTTAAACTCTTTGGACGTGCCTGGCTTACCACCGCACAATTTACGCCTAAAGGTTGGCTCCGTAGTAATCATGCTTCGAAACATAAACCAACCAAAACTGTGCAACGGTACGCGTTTGGTGGTTAGAAAATTGATGAACAATGTAATTTACGCTACGATAATGATAGGAAAATTCAAAGGTGAGCAAGTTCTCATTCCGAGGATACCGATGATCCCAACCGATATGCCGTTTGAATTTAAAAGACTTCAATTTCCGATACGTCTTGCATTTGCCATGACCATCAACAAATCACAAGGCCAATCCTTAAAAGTTTGTGGTTTAAATCTAGAACATTCATGTTTTTCCCATGGTCAATTATACGTGGCATGTTCACGGGTCGGAAGACCATCTGCGTTGTTTGTTTTTGCGCCTGATAATAAAACAAAAAATGTCGTGTATCACAAGGTACTTAAATGAAGAGCAACCTATGTACTAAAATACAGAAATAATTATGAATGATTGATGTAGAAATTTAATTTTTTTTGTATTTTTTCCAATAAAAAAAAAATCTGCTTATTTATTGACATTAAGGCGGAACAAAGTTCGCCGGGTCAGCTAGTATTTATATAGTTATCTCACAATTTCTTTAGTATTAATTGAAACAAAACTTGGAACAATATTTAAAACAAAATTTAAAATTATTTTGTTGAAAATAGCTTCAGCAGTTTAGCTTTTGTAACTTGTAGTGAATCGTTAAAAATATCCAGTTCTGGTTGTTTTGTAGACAAGAAATTATATTGCGATGATATTCTAGATAGAGGATAATGAAAACCTAGATTAGTTCGACACTGAGGAATGCCAAATAAATTGTTAATGCGAGATCTGGGATATCGACAGGGAACGGAAATTGTAATCTTTTCTAAGAGGGAAGAGCATGAAATGCCACCATTGATCATTTTGTGTAAGAAGGCCAGATCGGCTATTGTTCGTCGATTTCGCAGTGTAATCATGTTAAAGTGCTTGAGTCTCTGATCGTATGGACGTTTGTGAGAAATGTTAGGTGACATGAAAGCAAGATGCCTTGAAAACACGCGCTGAAGGTTTTCGATGCGTTGCGAAAGTACGTTGTACGATGGATTCCAAACAACGGAAGCAAACTCCAGATGAGGCCGGACAAGGCTGTTATAAAGAATTATTTTCGTACTTGTTTCTTTGAAACTTTTTGTATTTCGCCTTATAAAACCCAACATTCCTGCAGCCTTTTTAACTATAACATCAATGTGGTCGTCAAATTTAAGCTTTTCATCAATCGTCACTCCCAAGTCACGTACTTTATGAACTTTGGTCAACATAAGACCGTTCAATCGATACGATGAAGAAATAGGCTTAATTTTTCTTGTGAAAGATATGTGAAAACATTTACTGGGATTGAGGATCATTCCATTATATAAACACCACTCTGCTATTTTATTTAAATCATTTTGAAGTATTTGTACATCTACTTGATCATTGATGGTTTTATAAATTTTGAAATCATCGGCAAAGAGTGAAATTTTACTTTGTTTTACATAACTGACAATGTCGTTAATGAAAACAAGAAACAGAATGGGACCGAGATGAGAGCCTTGCGGGACCCCTGTTCTAGCAAAATATGTTTGCGATTGAGCTCCGTTCACAACTACTGTCTGTGGTCTATTATTTAAGTAAGAGCAAAACCATTGTAATAATCTGCCACCAATACCATGAGCCTCCAGTTTCGTTAAAAGAATTTTGTGGTTTACCTTGTCGAATGCACTTGACATGTCAGTATAAATTGTATCGATTTGTGAACCTTTATCCAAATCTGAAGCTACCTCCGAGACAAATGCAACAAGATTACTGTCCACTGATCGACCGCTTCTAAAACCGTGCTGGAAATCTGATAGGGATGAGTTGACATGCCGATAAACTAGTGGGTAAATAAGGCTCTCAAATAGCTTAGCAAAGCTAGATAAAATAGATATTGGCCTATAATTCCTTATATCTGTTTGATCGCCTTTTTTAAAAATCGGTACTATTCGAGCCTTTTTCCATTCTTCAGGAAATACTTCCGACTTTAAAGAATGATTAAAAATAATACTTAAAGGCAATGCGAGGACTGACCCACAACGTTTAATGAACAATGGTGGTATGTTATCGGGACCAGCGCCCTTCTGCGTATCGAGACGCTTAATCTGACTTAGTACTTTAAGCTCAGAAAATGTTACTTTATGAATATGATTACAATTTTCGTAAGATGAAATCATGCTAGTATGTTGAACCGCAGTAGTGTCGTATATCGCATAAATGGAAGAGAAATGTGTAGCGAAAAATTGAGCAATTTGTGAATTATTGGATGCGACTTGGCCATTCAATTTCATTGATGAAGGTAAAGATGATAAATTCCTACGATTACTCTTTATGTAATTCCAAAATGCTTTGGGGTTTCTTGTGATATTGTTTTCTACTGTTTGAGTATAATTGCTATAGCATTTATCGTACAACTTATGGCATCGCTCTCTTAGTAATTTAAACTCTAATTCGTCTCTTGGGTTCCTATATTTTAGGTGCAATTTGCGTAGTTTTTCTTTTTCTTTAATCATCTTAATAAGATTATTGCTAAACCATACTGGATATTTACCTGATTTTGTTTTACGCTTCGGGACATTTTGATTAATAATATTATTGAGAATGCAATAAAATGCTGAAACCATATCATTAACATTATTAAAACTATTTAAAATATCAGCCCAATCAACTATTTTCAAACATAAAATAATTTCTTCGTAATCTGCTTTGAAGAAATTGTTATCGCTTCGTTTTTTGACGGAGCCATTATTAGTTGCAGATCTCTCATTAATAGGCAACGAAATAACTATACTGGGATGGTAAGGATCCAGCTTACTAATTGGATTAGCGTGATAGGATACAAAAACACCATTAATATCTGTGATTACAAGGTCTAGGATCCTGTTACTAGTGTTACAAACACTGTTTATTTGATGTAAGTTATTTAGTGATATAAAATCAATTAGTGAGTAGCCCAGACTTTTACTGTAATTTGTAGCTATCATGTTATTTGCATCGGTAGTATCTGGTTGCCAATCAATAAAACTCAAATTAAAATCACCCAATATGACAGTATTTTCAGTCTGATCTAAGATTGTATCTACATTATCTAAAAATATTTTCTGATGCTCAAATTTGACCGGCGGAGGAAAATAAACAGTGCATATTGAAATAGTTAGGTTTTTACCATTTAATTTAAGTTTCACATTTACCCAAAGATCTTCGCAACTGCTTTCCCACTCTTTAATACGTACTGAAGGTAAGTCACGGGATACGGCAAACATAACACCACCGCCGTCCATCTTTGTGCCCTCTGAACAAGTTCGGTCTCTACGATACACAACATAACGAGCATCTATAAATTCACCGTCTAATATGTTTTCATTTAACCACGTCTCTGTGAATACTATAATTTTAAAATCATTTAGAAGGATATTTTTAAGTACGTCTTGTGTTTTCGTCCGGATACCCCGAACGTTTTGATAATATATAAAATCGAATTTAGAAACATAATATGTACCACAACATGTTAGCAGTAAGCCCAGTTTACTTAAGAAGATTTAAACTGTCAATGTTTCTTATCATAATAGACTCACTAAATTCGTTCTTACGAATAAAGACACGCCCGTTACGTATCCATGTATACTTGTAATTTAATTCTTTAGCCTTCAATCGTGACGCTGCATGTAAAGCTTTATTTTGGGGTGATAGATGCTCAGCCACAAACACTGACCGAGGTGTTTTGTGCTAAGTTTGTCAGTTTCGTTCACTTTATTAAATTTGGCAACTGCAGCAAGAACCGCATCTCGATGGCGGGGTGACCGCAGCTTAACAACTAAAGTGCGAGGTCGATTATTGTTCTTATCCATTTTAGCAACTCGCGTGGCATGGACAATATCCTCAGGAGCTATGGGGTCACCAATCACTTTAACCAATTGCGTAATAACGTTAATAGTATTCTCTTGCTTATGCTCTGTGATACCGTTGACTTCAATGTTTGCCTCCCGCATATTCTGCTCAACTAAGTTCAGTCTGTAAAATAAGTCCCGCACGGTAGATTTCAATTGTTCGTTATCGGCTTGTAGACTGTTTATTACTGCATTCTTTTCTTCAAGTTTACTCTTAATATCCTCAAATTGTGTGTTGAAGAAATCCATTGAGACCTTTAACCCGCCAAACTGTTCAGTTATAGCATTTAACTCAGCCGTAACATGTTGTTTTATTGTTTTCCGCAGCTCTTCGTTTACAATGTTTCTTAAATGGTCTTCGGAGACGTAAAATTGACGTAAACTAGAACGCGTAGGACTCGCTGAGGTATTTGGCGACTGTTCTATAGGCGATAATTGTGATCGCTGGTTGTGTTTTCTTCTTGTGGAGACATTTGAGTCACAGGCGGCAGAGTCAGAGCGTGCAGATATTTGAGCAGGGGAATCACATTTGGTAGGCTTAGACTGGATTTGTGAATTAGAGTCACAAGCTGATTTACTTTCTTTAGAACATTCAGAAGAGCAATGCCAATTGTTTTTTCGGTCTGAGCCGGCTGAGTAAAAACTGTAGAAACGGGCAGACGATATCTTAGCACAGTTAATATCAAGTTTCTTTTTACAAGTGACGTAAGTTAGAAATTCATTACCTTGGATAGGATTTAAGCATTTTGCGCATTTACCGTGGTTCGGTGCCATCATTGCGTCAAAGGTATGTAGGTATCTTGAGTTTCAAATTCAATACGTTAGCCAATGGACCGGAGTCCCGGCCGTTAGAATATATGTACGTCGTGTGTAGAGGACGCGACCAAAAGTCGTAAGCTCCGGGCGTCGATTACGCGTTCACGACGTTGGTTCACAGACACTTCACCGTTTTTATTTGTTTAAATTTTGTAATTCTGTTTACACTTGAAATAATAGACAGAAAATACCTGAGCAAAACTATGAGTATAAATTACTTAGAAATTGTATATTGAAAGATGACCAAATCGGGTCGCGACTATTGTGTGTATTAGATGACAAAAGCTTTTTTATTTATGTTTATGCGTTTTTTAGGTTTTCATGCAATCGTAAATATTATTATTATTTATTATTTATTACAATAGGTATGACACATGACAAGACACATGACACAATTATGATACTTATAATACATAGAAAACACCCAGACCAGTACAAACAGATATTTTCATGCACACAAATATTTGTACTGTGCGGGGATCGAATCCGCGACCCGAAGATTCAGAAGCAGCGATTACTACCACTGAACCAAATGGTCGTCAAATACAGGGTGAAATTTTAACCACCTTCCAAATTTTAATATATCAATCTACGAGGCGAAAAACAAATGACGTATTTTTTCTTTTGGTATAGCCCAGTACAAAACTGTCAAGATAAAGCACTTAGAAAATGTCCGTTAAAAATCTAAAATTTTCGATGCGGCCGCTTAGCAACACTTTTTTTACGCAATCCATTCATACACATCACATTCATTCATTACGACACTAATCATAAGTTTTTGATTTTCCCTTTTTACCTAAACAGGCCTAAAACTGTAAAAATTTAGAACTATATTGCAAAAAGTATTTTCCATTGAAAACTTGATTTAAATTTTTTACTTCATAAATGGGCTCTAAATACGAGACTGAACGCCTACAAAAATTTTGGAAAGTGGTTAAAATATCATAATATCATGAATAGTAGTAAATAATAGGGGTTAAAGTATGAAATTGCCGATTATTTTCCCACTTTTTATGTTTATATATCTCTTAAGTATAGTCGTATTATAGCGTAATTATTTTTGTGTTGTATCAAAAACTAAATAAAGTAACGTTTGACTAAAAAAAAAATGCAATACTAGTGCCTATTACTTCAAAGGAAGTCGTTGAAAAGACCTCTTACAATGTGTCAGCTGACCTTCTTGCTTCAATTAAGTATATTTGTATTATATACTTTGATTTTCAGAAATTTAAATACTATAATGCGTAGCTTTATAACCATCTAACTTTCACCTTTAATTGCATCGAAAACGGTAATATGGAAAAATGACTTTTCTCGATTTTGTCCATACAAAATGGCAATTTCATACTTTAACCCCTAATAGTAACGACCTAAAATCACCCCACTGCAGGGCAAAGGCCTCCATCATTGAATACAAGTTATAAGAGCAAAGATGAGTAAAAAAGTATCAAAATAAAAAAGCTATTGTTAGAAAAGTAATTTTTTTTTTTAATTGGGTCATTTTTCTTTATTTGGGTCATATTTTTCTTATACATACTATAATTTCTTAGAGACCCTGTATAAACATTTATATTCGAAGAGACGAGACAACGTAACAATGTAACAAGTAAGTTTGATAGTAACTAATTAATCACTATCTAAATTCTAAATACTTTCCTTGCATTGCATCTCCAGTCGGAAGAGAGGAGAGAGTCCAACGAAAAAGGCAGGCCTAGTACACCGAGCCGTCCTGGAAGTGGAGGGGTAAGTGTTTCAGTAGTTCATATATACAGGTTGTTGGGTTTGTCAGAAATTTGATTTAAATTCATTTTTTTAGTAACAGCCTATAATCATCCCACTGGAGGGAAAAGGCCTCCATCATTGAATTCAAGCTACCACAGCAATGATGGGAACTGGCACAATCACCACACTTGCCAAATGCGGGTTAGTGATCATAAAACCGAGCAACGGTCGAAAATTCGAAACTTTTTGTTGTCCGACCCAGGGATCGAACCTGGGACCCCGTGATCTTGGCCCGGTATTCAAACCACTAGAACAACGGAACGTTGGAATTCTTTTTTTTTCATACAAAATGAAATAGATTATATCCTGTTATGTATGAAAATATTTTTATCTAAATGATGATATCAAATTTCTGACTTCACCATAGTATTTACTAGCTGTTTCCCGCGACGTCGTCGGCGTCAATTTCTGTTAATAAGAATTCGATTATTTTTGCAACATTTTTCACTGATGCTTCGCTCCTATTGATCACAGCGTGATGTTATATAGCCTAAAGCCTTTCTCGATAAATGGACTATCCAACACAAAAAGATTTTTTCAAATCGGACCAGTGCTTCCTGCGATTAGCGCGTTCAAACAAACAAACGAACACACAAGCTCTTCAGCTTTATAATATTAGTATAGATTTTCATAAGAGATATTATATACTGCCTAGGAATAAATAAATAGTAGTTACAATACTATAAATTATATTTTAGCAACTTAATTGCAATAATCAGCATTTAAACTCGAAAAAAATTATCTTAGGCGGGACTCGAATCCCCATCATCGAGAAAGGCTTTAGGCTATAATGTTATTCTTCTTAATCGCGATCATAATAACAGAAATTGACGCGGTCGGAGTCGCGGACAACAGCTAGTATCCAATATAAATTACATTCGACAAATTTATATCATTTTAAGCCAACTAACTTTCTAGCCTGGTGGAAACGGGGGCAGACCTGGAGCCCCCGGTGGTAGTGCCAGACCTGGCAGACCAGGCCGTCCTAGCGGCAGTAAATGGGTAAGTTTACATTACATAATAACGCCCCGTTGGTCTAGAACGCCCCGTTGGCCTAGTGGTTTAAATACCGGGCCAAGATTTCGGGGTCCCAGGTTCGAATCCCGGGTCGGGCAACAAAAAAGTTTCGAATTTTCGAACGTTGCTCGGGTATGTGATCACCAACCCGCATTTGGCAAGCGTGGTGATTATGCCAGTACACCCATCATTGCTGTGGTAACTTGAGTTCAATGATGGAGGCCTTTTCCCTGCAGTGGGATGATTATAGGCTTTTACTTTCCTTTACATTACATAATTTTTGACGACCATTTGGATCAGCGGTAGTAAACGCTGCTTCTGAGCCATGGGTCGCGGGTTTGATCCCCGCACAGTACAAATATTTGTGTGCATGAACATATCTGTTTGTACTGGTCTGGGTGTTTTCTATGTATTATAAGTATATATTTACAAAAAAAAAAGTATTTAAGTAAGTTTATCGGCTGTCTAGTACCCCATACGACAGGGTACTTAATAGTAGCTTAATTTGGGACTAGATGGCTCTGTGTGGCCCAGTAAGGCATGTCTTAAATAATTAATTAACAAACAGACACATTTTGATATAGCGGACTTTATGCGACTAAATAAGCCAAATCCTTGCTATTAATATAAACGTGCTAGTTTGTGGGTATGGACGTTTACGGATTTCTGGATGTTCATGTTTATTGCTCTTTCACGCTAAAACGACTCAACCGATCGGAATGAATTTTCGCAAGCGGTTAGTTTATTGGCTGGAATAAATAGGCTACTTTTATTCCGGGTAAAAGTACTCACTGTTCCGTGGGATAAAACTATCCCATACATCACGCGTGAACGGCTGGACCGATTTCGCTATTTCTTTTTTTGTTTGTTTATTGTCAGGAGAATGTTCTTATGAAAGAAAAAAATTACGAAAATTGTGCGGAAAATTAGAAAATTTTAGGAAAACTTAATCACCACACTAAATTATTTGTTGTATTGTAACCTTATCGCTTTTGACAATTTAAACTTTTTTTAATGTATGGCGTTTGACATAACATTGACAGAATGTGTGCTGCTAATATATTAGCATAATAATAATAAACAATGGGTAACACTTTTTTTTATTAAACCATTTCGAAATTAATATTCATAGTAAAGACAGGACAACATCTGTCGGGTCCGCTAGTTAAATATAGAAACAATTGTTGAGACAGATTATTAAATTGTGATATATTATTAATTGTTCAGAACTATAACTATTATTGTATGCCCATTGGCGAGACACAGAAAAGGCTTTTATGTACCTGTGATTCACAATAACTGTTTTTTTATATTTCGGACCTCAGATCATATGAAGAAGCTGATATGAAATTACTCGTAAATCCTTAGCGAACCCGTGTCTCCGAATTATTTATGTGTGCAACGCAACTACAATAATACTGTTGTAAGCATAAGGACCATACTATATCAATTTACAACGGTCATTGGTGCGCACACAAACATAGACCCAATCACAGCGGCTACCACTTACTCGCTTACACAATGCGTCATTTGGTGTGTGCAAATTAGTGTGTCGCTACAAAGTGTGGTCGCGACGCACACGTCGGGCAGTGAACGCTTCGATTAAACATCGATACATTGCGCAGTCGCATAGTACTCACAACACAGCTAGTTAGTATCAAGCCTTCAATGTATATTGTGCCGATATAATTATCGTTACATGGATGTTTTCATTAAATATTTCGCCGCGGAGTACAATAGTCTTGTTTGCCCATATTGGATTCGCACGCGCCACGCCCCCATTTTATATCTATTTCTTTATATGATCTGAGTTTCGGACGAACCTATCACTGAAACCGAATATGGAAGGCTTTATTCAGTTAAACCGGGCGGAAATTTGGCGAGCGCTGGGGGCGCTCAGCCTAGGTCCTAGCGGTCTCCCGGTGCGGCTGAAGGTGCAGGCTCGCTCGCGCCGGGGCCCATACTAGCGGGCGTAATCGGGCCAGTATGGGGTGCAAAAGGGACCCTACCAAATGGCGAACCCACTAGTGGTGGCGCCGCCGGAACCGGGGATGCCGTGGTATGCCGGATCACGGACGGGCTCCATTCTGGAAGGCCGTTCTAGGAGGGGAGATCAGCCATCAATAAATGAATTTAAATTTACATTTAAACTAGTCGCCGCGTTTGGTCCTGCGGTTTATGTACTGGGTCAAGATTTCGGAGTCTTGAATTCGATCTCCGGTCCGGGATTTTTTACTAAACTATTATATTATTACGATTTCAGGATGATGTAAGTACTGACTTGAATATAAAGTGTGACTACGATATGAAAATGTAAATTAAAAAAAAAACATGGGCAATTATGTAATATCAAGAAACTTTTATTGAATTTGTGCCTTAATAACTTTAACATTTCATTAAAATATTTATATTGCGTCTTTCAGGATGAAACTAAAGTAAGTTTTGCACCGGAGAAGGTAAAGTCAGTGCTAAATCTTTTTAAGCGACTAAAAGGGTCATGGCAACTAAGTCGTCCTACTATATTAATTGGAACGGTGAACAGTGACCGGTCTTTGACCACGACCTTTTTCGCACGTCCTTGTCATACGTAATCCTTTTCATCACCAGTTATCAGCTTCTTCAAAAATGGTTCGATTTCATTATGTCGTAATAAAGAATCACAAATGAGTTCACAGTTCAATGAGGTTTCTTTCAGTAAACTGGTGAGGCACTCAAATATCAAGATTTTTTGAGTACCCAGCTTATTTCGATTGCGTCAAAGCTGTTAATTGTGGTCAAGATTATCAGCTACGTCGTAACTACTGATATGCCGACCTTGCTCCACTATTTCAGAAATGGATTCCTTTTAACCGTACCAGGGTGACCAGGAGTGAAGTGCATCTTTGACATCAAAATTTCCGGATTGAAAACGCTTAAATTAAATTTGTGCTATTCTTGCAGACACTGCACTAGGTCCATGAACATAACGAATTTGTTTTCGCGGATTGCGTTGCTATGTTTTCATTTACAAAAAAATTTATACTTAGTATGCTTAACCGGCCCTTAAAATACATATTTTGACTTAAAACGAGGTGACCTTGTATAGGTACGGCTATGTACGCGAGCGAGGTGTTCTGAAGAAATTTTAAAATATCTACGTCCAACATGCAGGACCCCAATTCCGCTAATATACAAATGGCTCGATTGAATGGTAATTGCATCGCAATCGTAAATTTTGACATTACTACCATAATAAATGTAGTAAATAAATTAGCGGAATTGGGGCCCTGGTCAACTGCAACATGAAAACACAGAAAAATTGTGACATTTATCTCGGTTTTCAGAAGAATGATTTGTAATATTTCCTGAAATATTATTAGTTAACGATTCCCAAAATTATTAACAATGAAGAATTGATCAGTACAATTTATAAACATTTATAGTAAAACTTGTTTTTAATATAACTTATTATATTTTAACAAATTTAGTAAACACCCATTTTACGGGTGTTCATTGGGTTTTTAACAAAGCAGCTTTTGGACCAGCCAGGACCCTTTTGGCATTTTTATTTATTTATGTATCTTATCAGTTTACTTATATGTATTTTTTTATTGATACATGTAAATTGATAAATTCTTTTTTTTTCTTTTCTTTTTTTCTTTGCATGGCGATGCATCAGCGTAATTTTTTATTCGCCACTCTGGTCGGCAAAAAATATTTTTCCTTTATAGGTAGATTCTATGTGCAATTAAAATTACATAGAAAATTTCTCATTTTAGAATTACGGGGTAAGTTCTTAAGGTGTGTTTTATTAATTATCATAACTTAACCCAGTCAGTTTTAATGTTAAAATATTTTTAAACAAAATGGCAGTTTATTGGTAAATTGTACATTAAAATCCCATTTTTTTCTCCTTTTACATATTAATTTAGGCAATCGTCATACTTGTAAGTGCAAATATATTTAACTAATGCATATTCATATTCATATTCATATTTTTTTCTTCAGTATATAAACTTGAAAAATTTTGTCTCAGGCGGGACTCGAACCCGCATCTCCTCGCATGCCGGGCGGGCGCCATACCATAGTTGCTAAAATATCAAATAAAGTATATAAACAGCTGTTTCATCTTAACTGACTGTCAAACATCTGCAAAGATGTTTCTTTCGGGTGTTAGGGGTGCAAACTCCTAACATTTGATGAAACAACGCTGGCTTACAGCGTAAGAATATGCTTGAAAAATTCGCGCCGCGCCATGTCGCAGTGTCTCAGTGGCCTAATGGTATGGCGCCCACCCGGCATGCGAGGAGATGCGGGTTCGAGTCCCGCATGAGACAAATTTTTTCAAGTTTATATACTGATATTATAAGTGCGATTAAGTTGCTAAAATATCAAATAAAGTATTCATTTCTTCACTCAGAACATAAAATAATTACACAATAATCTTAAAGGTAGACAACGGCAGGTACCCAAAAAGTTAAAGGTCATTGAATTGATTTTCAACTTTAAGTCCAACAAGTAGAGAACAATATCAATTGAGACAATTTGACGTTTTGTGGTAGGTTGACGTGCTGTTGTCTACAAATTACTGTATTAAATATACAAATAACACTGCCATGATGTTATACAAAATGGTCCATAACGTGGGATTCGTTCACCAGGTGGTTTAGGCTGCCCGCCCACGTCCGACTTTTTGTAGGACCGATAATCGGACCGATTTTACTATAGTAGGCAGCAGCATACACGTTTATAGGACGTGTGCGTTGCTCCATTGCTATCAGTACGTTCTATTTTTCTCCTACAAAAAATCGGTCACCGATTATGGGACGTGGGCGAGCAGCCTTAAAATGCACTGTGATTAAAATTAAATAGCATGTACTTAATTGCTAAACATAAGGTTGAGTGAGTTTTAAATGATAATTATGTATGACATTAAAGCAGGGTTATTTAATTTATTAATCAAAATAAATAAATAAATAAATAAATGTCACATCACATACATTGTCCTGATCCCAATTTGAATAACTATTAAAAGCATTCGTATTTTGGAAACCAGAAACAACGAAGGTACCACAAACACCCAGACCCGAGAAAATGTAGAAAAACACATTTTTTCTACATTGACCCGTCCGGGAATCGAACCCGGGACCTCGGAGCAGGCGACACCTTGAAAACCGGCGTGTACGCCACTCCGCCACGGAGGTCGTCAAAGTTAGTCAAAAATAATTTTAGAAAAATAATAAATATTGATTCAGACTTTTAATTCTGTAACATGCTGCGGTGCGCACAGTCGTATTATTTTGCCGGATGAATGACCCTTACCACAGTCTATAAAAATGGATTTATAGACTGTGCCCTTACACAGCTACACTGTGAACGTCAGACTGGATAGGATAATAAGGATCTTATTAATATTATAATAATGAATGTTTGTTACTCAATCACGACAAAACTACTGAACAGATCTAAATGAAATTAGGCATGTAGGTAGTATATGATCAGGAATAGCATATAGGCAAATTTTATTCCCGAAAAAGTGTACGGTTGTCGTAAGTTTACGTTTGTTTTTCATATTTAAAGGGACCGTCATGATTTTTTGTGCAGTGGTCGTCTAGGGGTCTAAAAACAAAATGTTCCTCATTTCATCCCTAAAAGCTGCTCCTGCGAGATAGAATAATTATTTTTCCATCACAGGATTTTAACGAAGTCGTACCCATAGAACAAGAAAAGGTGGTGCTCTTCTATTTAAGAGGCCGCCACCACACGCGTATACATATTTGATCCCTTAAATCTCGCAAACTCGAGCAGTTTTTAGTGTACATGTCGCAGCCATCTAGTTAAATGATTAATGAGCCAGCCAATTTGACGCCTAGGCCGTTCATTAAACGCCGGCATTCAATTAAATCACTAGGCTGATAGTTAATTGAACTTAAATCACTCAACGTTTAACAACTTGACGTATTGAAAGTTATCCTTTTGGAAATGACTGACCAAGACTCGGCAAAGTGATTCAAATTTAGTTCAGTTTCTTACTGTAGCAGAGCTAAGTGTATTATTTTTCGTTTTTGCTGCATTTTTAAATGAAAATTTACGTAATATATTGTGAAATTCATATAAAACATGAAGATGGAAAATAATACGAGTTTTTACTAGAAATTTAAGTCGAAATTAACGGAATACGAACTTCAACGTCATTAACGTTTACTTTGTTTCGCGTTATTATCAAAATTACGCATAGTAAACTAGTGTTATTAATGTAAGGATCTCAAACAAAACCTAATTTGACTACTACATGACTACACAACGTTTAGTCATTTGGTTAAACGTTGCGCTCAAATAATTGGCTGGTTGTTGTTCAGCTATTTAATTGGATGCCGGCCGGCATTTAGTCAACGGCCTAGGCTGTTAACTAAATTCCTGATTAAGCTAGTTGGGTGCGACATACATATTATTTAGTTTGCAAGTTGTTTGCCATTGCCGAATTTGTCTAAAAAGTAATTCTTTTTTTACAGACTCCTGTGAGTACCTACACAAATTTAAATATTACATATTATATTATTTTATTAACTAGCTGTGTCGTACTTTGAGAAAGTTTTCAGAATAAAAAAAGGGTTTTGACTTTAACTTGTTAATTTTCCAAAGTATTAGTAAAAGTCAAAAGTATTTTTCATACCTACATGAATGCGACCTTTTTAAAAATCACAAAAAAAATAGTATATTAACAGTACGTTTTTATGATAGAATGCCATGAAATGTATTTAGATTAAGTTTCTTTTAGTCAAATTTATTTTTATATTTTTACGGTATTTTTCGCCTATTTTATATTTTTAAAATAAGGGAAAAATACCGTGGTTATTTAAAATTTATTGTCAGTCATTTGTCTAATTATTATTTGCAGGGTTCTGTTAAGAATTAAAATTGAAAATGATCTGTGCAATTAATAAACTCTCGGAAAAAGATTAGACCTATTTACGTTTATAATTGAAACCTACTGAACTATAAAAGCCTAAGTCCGCGTCAGTGCATAAATCATTTTCTGTCTATTGGTATCATAAAACTTTCATAAATTTTAGACGGTATGCGTGAATCTTTCACTTCAAGGTGGAGTGGGAATGACCAATCTCAATGCTCAAAATCCACAGATCACAGATTCTGAGCACTATGACAGGTTAATTCTCGCTCCCTATACTCGAATGTACTGTTTTCTTGAGTTTACGCAAACACTATACATAGATAAGTTTACGGATTTAGAACGCTTTTATTTCTAACGCGTTTATTTGAAACGTCGGGTTAAAATAAAAAATAAACGCGTTCTAAAACCGTAAACTTATCTTTTATTTCAATATACTCGAATGGTTGACGTACTCTGTTAAATTGTTGTTCGGATTCAGACGGCCTAGACTCTAGGCCCTAGAGCACAAGAGTAGAAAAACCGAACAGGGTTTAAGTTTCTTAAGACCGTCAACTTGTGATAATGATTTTGTTAACTGGCGAATCAATTGTGCGTAAACCGTTTTTTTCTAGTCTCGCCGCATGTGCGACTAGCGGCCAGTGGTCACGCACACATGCATGCCCCGATTTGAGTGGTTGTTGTATGAAGCTTAAACTCTGTTCCGTTTATAAAATCAGTAAAATCATTAAAGTCAGTTTTATTTCTGCCAATAGGCCTCAGGAGGGTCTTTTACTCGTCCCAATATTTAAACCTACCACTGCTTCGGGACAAATCTTGTCTAAATCTAATAAAGAGGATCTAATATTATAAAGAGGAAATATTTGTATTTTTGTGTGTAATGAATAAACTCAAAAATCACAGAACGGATTTTGATGAAATTTTGTGTGATGGTCGATTAGACCTTGGAAAGTATATAGGCTAACTAGGATTTTTAACCGACCTTAAAAAAGAAGGATGACGTATTTTATTTAAAAAAATAGCAAAAATAACTACTTCACGCGGACGAAGTCGCGGGCAAAGTCTAGTTTAATATAAATCTACTCAAGTGCCTAGAGTCTACGAATCCTTCGTCCTGCAGCAGATTTTCAAAGAGTATTTAAAAACCTATAAAAATAGTGATGATTTTTTGAAATTGCCACAGGATTTTACAGTGTTTTTTTTTGTTTTCCAGCGTGTCCATCATAAATCGAATATGTTGCGGTGGGGAGGCGGTGGCGGCGGAGGTGGAGGCGTATGTATAGACCGAAGCAAGCCAACAGAACGATTCTCTTGGCGCAAATGTCATAACAACTTTGATTACAGCTGCTCTGACAGCAATGAACGCAAGCTTGGTACTCTCTTTTGACAAGCTTGGTAACGCTGATCGACGCCGCATGGCTACCAAGCAAAAACCTGTCAAAAAGCCATGACAACAGCGGTCGATTGGCGGCTGAGAGATCCGTGATGATCACAGTCTCAAGCGCAGCGACGAATCGTGTTTGAGAATGCGAGGGCTGAACACTGACTACTAAACAATCTTTTTTTTTCTTGGTTACCTATCTTAAGGACAAAAATTTTTGGTTGACTTTCATTTTTTGCTCGATATTAACAACGGCATCAGGTAGAAGCTTCAAATGTTCACAGAATATTTCGTAGTTTACTTAAAAAAAAAAAAAAATAATTAAGGAACGGAACACTTCGTCGCGAGTCCGACTCGCACTTGACCGGTTTTTTTTCTTCGACGAAATCACGTTTGCCACGGTATCATTTGGTTTGTTGGCAATTAGTTTTTTAATCACCTTTTACTTATATTACATTCGGACGAATCATTGTTTTCAGATTTTATTTTTATTTTGATTAATTCGCATCGCATCCTATGGCATAAATATTACAAGGTCCTGTACCTTGTAATATTTACAGTTAGCCACAAAAGTATGTAAACAGTTTATGTCGTTGTATTAAGAGTCAACTTTAGTCAGAAGTGAATACATACTTTTGCAGCTGACTGTACTTATGCCGGTGTTAACGAGCGGATTTAGCGTAATGATTATTTTTATTCGTTTATTACTTATGAATTTCCGCAATGTAACGCCTTAGTTTTGTTTTTTCATCGTAATAATTGGTTACCATACTTCTATTTGAGAACATTAACCCAAGCATAGGTTTGGGAAATTTATAGAACTATCATACATAACATTTTATTAATGACCAAGGGTGGCGGTGGAGGCGGTGGAGGCGGCGGCGGTGGCGGCGGCGGTGGCGGCGGCGGAGGCGGCGGCGGGGGCGGCGGCGGTGGCGGAGGCGGTGGCGGAGGTGGCGGCGGGGGCGGAGGAGGGGGTGGATACTGGTGGAGATATGTAAGTATACAGAGTGACTTTTTAATCTTCATCCAATTTTTTCCGGGCATTACGTATCGTTAATGAATTTAATTTTTAATAACAAATTTACCTAAACGTTTATTCATACCTAAATGTTATTGATTTAGCAACCCGATTTACAATGGTTTGCGGCAACGATGATGTAGGACGACCCTTCCTATCTTTTGCTTCCGACTGTGAAAAGTAGGAAATTCATTCATGGGAAATTGTATTCGTATTTTCAACATATTACCACAGGGTATTGCTGAACTACCCGTACATAAACTTAAATTGTATGTAAAAGTAATTTTAATGAAAAAGAGCTATTACACTATTAATAATTATTTAAATGATAGGAATGTATGGCATTTAATTGTCCCAGCTCGTACACTCGTACTTGCATAAACGTTTTGTAAACATTTATTTAAAAAGAGGCTGACAATAGTGACCGTGTTTCTTGAGCTGGTCCCTATCGACACTAGCCCAGACTTGTCCCGGAGCAGTGGTAGGTGTACGAAGTACAGCGATTTACGTCGGACAACGTATAAGACAGTTCACGATCGATCGCCAACCACGTCGCGTGTGCTCTAACCATTACCACCCATTACCAATTTACCAATATACGTCCCATATGGTAAAAATGGTAAAAGTCGGTTTTGAGTGCACTTGGAATAGTGCACTCAAAACCGACTTTTACCATTTTTACCATTTCTACCATTTCATTTGTTGGACTTACACCCAACAGTAGTTTTAAATATTGGGACGTATAAAAGTGCCTCCAGGGGCCTATTTGCAGAAATAAAACTGATTCTAATTTTACTGATTTTTGACATGGATGTAATTAAATAATCTAACTAGCAATCGTGTTATTCCGTGCTGTGTGTATGTTGATTAAAATATACGAATACCCGATAACTTAGTACAGGGCTTAGAGCATTGAAAAATGAAATACAAATATTATTTATTAAATTTACAAAAACAAAGTTAAGGCCAGATACATTGATTGATTAAAGAAATCATCAGTCACAGCAGGTAGAACATATTGCTTATAAAAGATAAGTTGAAATATATTTTATGCATTTTTTTCTGTATTTAAAAATGTCACGGATTGTTTACGCTCTTTACTTAATTTACTTAAATTATAATATGGTTTCCATTTGCTGCGCGTGGCAGTTCCCTCTAAAATCTAGGTATCTGCGGAAGACCAGCGTTGTTGGCATCCTTTAGGCCGCGAGATATGCTGAGTAGATACCTATTTAGTACCATGTGTTATAAGGTGTTGTTTATTTTAATTATTGCAAAATTTTGTTATGGTACTGAATACATTTATTTCTATTTCTATTTCTATGAATAACGATACGTGATATATGTATTTCAGCGCTGGCTGTAAGTATTAACATAATATTATTGAATTTAAAATGTTTTATCTAAAAACGCCCCGTTGGTCTAGTGGTTTAAACAAAGTACCGGGACAAGACTGTTTGTTTGTGTGTTTCTGGGTTCGATCCCCGGGTCAGACAACAAAAATTTTCGAACATCGCTCGAGTTTGTGATCACCAACCCGCATTTAGCAAGCGTTATGCCTGTACCCATCAGCTATTATATAGTAACTTGATTTCAATGATGCCTTTTGCCCAGAAGTGGTACAATCACAGGCCGAAACTTTTTTTTCTAAAATATAGCGCTAAAATAAATAGTCCCCCGAATTGAAATCATTGTCATTATCATCAGTAACATTCGTCATAGTACCTTGTAAGATAGAAAAGTATAAATTTTGATTGGCATAATAATATATTCAAGTATTAGGGGTTATAGACCAGGGTCGATAATTTTTGATACCAAAAAAAATTATAGTAGGATGAAACCCATTGGAAGAGGTAGAGAATATAACAAAAACGAAAGGAAAAATAAATTACGGGCGATCTGAGGTCGGGAAGAGGGAGAGGGGGAGGTTTTAAGGGTAAAAAACGGTAAATCTCGATTTACGGTAAAACTGCAAGTCTAATGAAAAAAAGTTCAATGGCAAAGTTGTAGGTAATAAAAAGATCTACAACTTTTGTATCGACACTTTTTTCACAAAACCTCAAAATTTATGTGAAAAATTCGAATAACCGTGTTTTTGATTTTTGATTTTTATCTTTTGCAAAAAAGAATATTTGTTCACGAAATTTGGTGAAAACTTACCTTTGTATGTCCCAAACATACAGTAATTTTTTTGATTTAAAATATTCTTTTTTTCACATTATTTTGACTTAATATCGAAAAAGAACCCTAATTTTCAATCGAAAAATCTCACGTCAAAATATCTGCTTTTTTTAAAAAGTTGGTGTGTTTTTTGTTCGTTGAAATCTCTACTTTCTGATGGTATAAAAAAAATATACACTACTATGGTAAATGTTCTCATAAAATGCAAATAATGAAGAAAACTCGATTCCGAAAATTGAATTTTTTTTTAATCATTATGTATAATTTTGAGCTGTTTATTAAAATTTACACTTTAATTACTAGAAAAACGTAAGATTTCATGTTCAACTGGTAGTAAGCCACATACTAAGGAGACTGTACACTGTATGTACGAGTAGTATGTGTATAGTCTCCATACCCCATACCTTCCTAGCCCCTTCCCCTCTTCTCTATAAAATAACTTTTGACGGGCTAAATTTTTACAAATGAATTAAAAAAAATTCAATTTTCGGATTTGAGTTTTCTTAATTATTTGCATTTTCTGAGAACATTTACCATAGTAATGTATATTTTTTTTATACCATCAGAAAGTAGAGATTTCAACGAACAAAAAACACACCAACTTTTTTAAAAAAGCAGATATTTTGACGTGAGATTTTTCGATTGAAAATTAGGGTTCTTTTTCGATATTAAGTCAAAATAAGGTGAAAAAATGAATATTTTAAATCAAAAAATTTACTGTATGTTTGGGACATACAAAGGTAAGTTTTCACCAAATTTCGTGAACAAATATTCTTTTTTGCAAAAGATAAAAATCAAAAACCAAAAACATGGCTATTCGAATTTTTCACATAAATTTTGAGGTTATGTGAAAAAAGTGTCGATACAAAAGTTGTAGATCTTTTTATTACCTACAACTTTGCCATTTAACTTTTTTTCATAAGACTTGCAGTTTTACCGTAAATCGAGATTTACCGTTTTTTACCCTTAAAACCTCCCCCTCTCCCTCTTCCCGACCTCAGATCGCCCCTAATTTATTTTTCATTCCGTTTTTGTTATATTCTCTTCCTCCTCCAATGGGTTTCATCCTACTATAATTTTTTTTCACTTTTTATCATTTTTAAAATTATCGGCCCTGGTCTATTAAAGTATGAAATTGCCATTTTGTATGGACGAAATCGAGAAAAGTCATTTTTCCATACTAACAATTTTTTAGTTTTTTTAAAAACGTCTGAAACGTTTTCGATGCAATTAAAGGTGAAAGTTATATGGTTATAAAGCTACGCATTATAGTATTTAAATTTCTGAAAATCAAAGTATATAATACAAATATACTTAATTGAAGCAAGAAGGACAGCTGACACATTGTAAGGGGTCTTTTCAACGACTTTCTTTGAAGTAATAGGCACTAGTATTGCATTTTTGAAGTGAAAACTTCTTTAGCGGCGCTGAGTACTTTTTGTTGGATGGGTAAAAACTTCCAAACTCGCGTCAGGGTCACGTGATGCTGATCGAAAAAGCGTAAGATCGAGGGGAAGGGAGAGGAACTAGTATCTCCCACTCTTTCTACCGTGCCTGAGTGTGCTGTTTTCTATTATTTTTGAAGTGAAACTTCTTTATCGGCTTTGGAAAAAATTTACCGTCACGTTTTGCGTCAAATTTTCGTCACATTTTTCGGTTACGCGCCATCTTTTTCTTGCCCCTACCACGGTTGGTTCAGACGATAGCAAAAAGGTAAAGTGAAATAATATTTAACCAATTTAACCAATTTAACCAATTTAACCAATTTAACCAACTTAACCAACTTAACCAACTTAACCAACTTAACCAACTTAACCAACTTAACCAACTTAACCAATTTAACCAATGTAACCAATTTAACCAATTCAACCAATTTAACGAATTTAACCAATTTAACCAATTTAACCAATTTAACTAATTTAACCAATTTCTGGAAAGTTGCATGTAGATAATTTTTCGAAAAATAAGGCCATAAAGAAGTTTCACTTCTTACGTGTGTACACTAGTACACGCACAACTTTTTTTTTTTAGTCAAAAGTTACTTTATTTAGATTTTGATAGAATACAAAAAGAATAACGCAATAATATGACTACACTTAAGAGCTATAAACAAAATAAAAAGTGGGAAAATAATCGGCAATTTCATACTTTAACCCCTATTATAATAGCGACATCTATTATGATGTATGAGAAGCTAAGTTTAAAATGTTTTTTACAACTAATTTTTAAATATAGAAATATTTTTTCTAACGAGCACTTGCAGTTTCAATATGAGTAAATATCGAGCTAGTTTGTTAAATGTGAATTGTTAATTCAACCTTATTTATTTAGCATGTCGCATCCAGACCAGGTAAGCAAGATATTTTTTTTATGAGATTGTTGCTTTAAGTGGACTACTAGAGCTAAGTGCTACCCCCAATTGATTTAATTTCATTACATCTAAGAAACAAAATCAATTTTCAAAAAACTAGAACAGTAGGGAAAATTACCTCTAGTGCTTATTGTATCACTGTTAACTGCTTGTCAGTCTGGCATTCTTTTGTATTGTACATTTCTAAAAGCAGCTGGTGTTGGCGTTAGCGTCTAATTTGACTTTATAAACATCGAAATGAAAAGTTTACTGTGATTCAATAAATACTAGAGGTAATTTGCTATAATCATACTGTTCTAGTATTTTGAGAATTGTTTTTATTACCTACTTAATAAAAATTTGTATTTAGCCTTCATCTTGTATATACTAACAAATAACAATAATTTTTAGCAAATACCAGTAAGAGGAGATTTGATTTTAATAACAGAAATTATCTGGTATCGATAAAAAATTAATTTTGGTCAACATTAATTGTTTGGTCGAATTGGGTCCAATACTTTTTTTTTAATAAAAACTACCTCTATCGAAGAAAATAGGCTTGCCGCTGTGGACTAACAATTTACTAAAATTCAAAATGATAATATTGTGATATATGCATTTTAAGTTGGTACTAAACAAACATTGGGTTATTGTCATGCATGCGTGAAAAATGAGTCACGAACGATGGACCATTATAGTTAGAGAGAGACGCGACAAAATTAATTAGGTACTCTTTTTGTCAGTTCAAAATTAAATTCTTGGTATGGTGGTCGTTGTGAGGAAATGTTCACTGTAGGTACGATCACCATACGGTCGATGAACAATTTAGTACGATATCAAAGTGACAATTCGTCCACTGCTCTTTAAAAATCTCTGCAAACACGAACTTCTCACTTTGACATGGTACTAAACTAAGTACCAAAATGTCGCGCGACTAATGACACTGACTGTGCGTACAATGAAATTAGTGTCATGTCAGCGTAACAAGTTGGTTTGTTTGCAATGCTTTCTAAGGGGCATTGACGACTTGTAACTTTGGCTTGGTACTAAATTGTTATCTTTCAGTTGCAACCGTAGGTACTTGATTGATGCACCTTTTTTATTTCTCAGCCAAAAAAACACGTAGTGTGTCTGCTGAACGCCCAGAACATGAAATGCCTGGGCGAGGAGATCACAGTTTCTGCACCAGAACGTGAAAAAGGTAATGTATTTTTTATTTTTTTTAGTATTACTTACTAATATTATAAATGGGAAAGTGTGTGTGTCTGTTTGTTTGTCCGTCTTTCACGGCAAAATGGAGCGACAGATTGACGTGATTTTTTAAGTGGAGATAGTTTGAGGGATGGAGAGCATAGGCTACTGTTTGTCTTTTTCTAACCCCCACTTCCCTAAAATGGGAAGTGGAAGTTTGTATTGAGCATTCCGCAATTTTAAAGGTAGAAAGCTAAAAATTGGTATGCGGACTATTTGTGACTAACATAAAAATCGTGCATCATTTTTTTTTGGAAATCCGTTCCTAACCCCTTAAAAGAAGGGGTGACATTTTAATGTTACCGCGAATTGAACGCGAGCGAAGCCGCGGCAACAGCTAGTTTAAAATTAAATGTACGGTTCCTTGAATAAAAATTTTGACAGCCCCATATGGGACTCGCATTCTTGCTTACCGGGCGACTACTCAGTTCATCATCATCATGATGTGGTGAAGTGGCGTACACACCGGTTTTCAGGGTGTCGCCTGCTCCGAGGTCCCGAGTTCGATTGAATTTTTCTACATTTTCTGGGGTCTGGGTGTTTATAGCACCTTCGTCGTGTCTGATTTCCACTATAATGCTTAATATTTACTCACTTTGGGATCAGAACAATGTTGGTATTTGATGATGTTCATAATTTTTATGTTTTATTTTTTTATTTACTCGTATTAAGCTACAAGATATTACTTATACTGACGACTTCTAGGCTATGAGCTAACAGCTGAAAACTGTTTCATTAAAGGCAGAAAAGAAAAGAAAGATTGTATTTAAGCGTATTTTTGATGTATTATTTTATAAGCATATTGCCAGCAGCTCTTCCCGCGTCAATTACACGTTAGATCGTGCAGGCGTTAAGTGCCCTACACACATTTATATTACTTATTTGTATATTAATTTAAAAAAAGAATTAAAAAAATTATAATTGCTCGTAAATCAATTTATAGTTAGTAAAGTGACGTCATAGTTCACTATTTCCAAAGTATAAAATATACTGCATTTTGCGTTTTGACAGATCATAATAAAATTGTAATTTGTTACTCGTAAAATGTCAATAACTTCAAAATAAGATTACGAAATTTTGTATCGAGTTGTAAAATATCACCAATAATAACTTACGTATGAGAAATTGAATATTACTAACAAAAGAATACTCGCACTACGACAAAAAGATGATTTTGGGTATGTATTCATTTGTGAACATGAATTTTGTTCAAATTGCTTCTTTCAATTAAAATGAAACTAACTAATCTTATTCATATAAAAACAAAACAGCGGTTAAAATCCCTTAAACGCGAAATTATAGTTAATGTATACTTTGCAGATCAGCGGTGGGTATTTACATACATTATAAGCAAATTTGTATTTTCAAAAATGTTATCAATATGGCCTTTGATCAACTTACACACACATGTCAACGAGATAGACAATTCCTACCTTAATTATAACTTATAACGTTAGAAAAACTTGAACCAATAGAAATCTCATCATAAACTCTTTGACGGAAGATGCGAAATAACTTTTATTAATGTTGGTTTAATATGCAATCAAGCGGCGATAATATAATTTGTAATTTGTAACTATGAGGATATCATCTTCTATGAGAAAAAGACCTCATAAAAATAAAGAGAAAAAACACTCTTCTAACAAAAATAAATAATAAAATAATACGTGTATTAAAAATCGCTGATAACACGGACTAAATTATTAAACATACTTACCTACTTTTTTCCTGCGACTATGTCCGCGTGGAAAAGTTTACTTGCGCAATCTAAATCCTTTACCAAAGTCTATTCTACCCTATGTAGGTGTAGCTATTGTCAATAGTTCTGTGGGACAACTGTATATTAACTGTAAAACGCTGTTTGTCTAATAAATAAATAAATAAATAATCTCTGTTACGACTTGCACAAAAATCAGTGGTAACAGCGTAAGTGTTATAAAATGTTAGTCGTTGTTTTCGGCTTAATATACACACTATGACACTCACAAATAACGTTGCTTTGTATTGATAAAAGATTTTTAAATATCGTTTCAACAAATCCAGAGATAACCCCCCACAACGATATAAAGACACAAACTTTACCTCTTTATAATATTTGTACATATTGACTAACTATAGTATAATTAATTTATTCATAACAAAGAACAGAAATAGTGGAATACATTACATATAACGCAGTAAGACTAATACGGAATAGAATGAAATCTCTGACCTCCATGCTAGGATTAAACCTGTATGACGGAGTTCAGATACTTCCCGCCATTGACACAAAATTAAATCTTTCCTAAACGCTATATAAATCAGAGCTTATTTAAAATTAAGTAGAAGTTCCTTCCTGATTTTTACTTATACTAATTCTATTATATATTTTTTTAATATTTATATATTTTAAATTGTAACAGATTTACCGTTTTCAATACTAAAACTAATACAATCCATGAAAAAAGGTACTAGGTACTACTAAAATTTAAGACTAGCTAACTTTGACAATGTGGATGCGTAGAGAAGTTTACCTTTGCCTGAGTTATTCTAGCCATAATAATAATTTTAGAAAATTACCACAGTAAATAAAAAAAATATTTTTTATTTCAGGTAAATTCAGATCCGCCGTAGAAAAACAGTCGAGGTTGGGATGATCACACGAAAAATGTACCATATACTTAAATATTTTGTTAGATTCTTTCAATCAATTAAGATTTATTAAGGTTTCTTAAAATAAATTTAGTTGCCTACACACAATAAGCGTAGGTAGGTACCTAATTATTAGATATAAAAAGATAGCAGATTTCATAACTAATTTAAAAATATATCTTTTATAGAATCGAGTAACTAATAATGTCTTGTTTTGTAAGGCATACAATAATTAGGTAACTACGAGTAAATACTCAATCTCTATTCACTATTAGTTTTCGGCAGCAGTAAATAGATTTATATTGTATTTTACAAAAAAAAAATGCTAAACTTGTCTAACTATAAGTATTTCACAACGACTTAAATATAATGTTACATTAATCACTTTTGTAGTTGGCAATCTTTTTTGTGTTTGTTGTAATAATAATTGTAAAAAATGTTTAAGATTAAATATGGTACGAATTGGTTTGCTGTTTTTTTTAAAGAACATTCTAACTATAGACACTATTTTTAATAATCAATAAGAAAAGAAACTAAAAGTTATAAACTTAGCTAAATAGTATTAGGTAACTTATTATTAAAGTGTTCGTCGATGCTGACTAATTATTCTTACTTTACTAACATGAATTATTCATCGGAAGAACAACAAGTTGGTACCTAAGTTTTTATCGTGCTAAAAAAAAAGACTATTCGAATAAAGTTCTTTGAAAAATATGCAAATAAAGTCAAAACCGTTAATTTAAGGGTCGAAACATAATTTTTCTATTATTGAAGAAAACTGAAAGATATTTTTATTAAAGAATTTACCAACACGTTTCAATACAATTTTATGACTACGTAAAAAAACACTGAACTAACAAAAGCGCCATCTACTTAACACTCTAGAAACAATTGATTAAGTAAAAAGGGTCTAATCAGTGTCGGAGTATAAGTTAACTGTCAGCCAGTAATAAAAAACTTTTACCTTACGAAAGTAAATGATTTTTTAAATTTCAGATAAATTTTATACCATCGGAGCATGGAATTCGAAGATCAGGGTTGGATGATCACGCAAAAATGTAGGTACCATAAAAAACGTTACGTTTAGGTTCTTTGAAGTTGCATAAAGTTACAAGGATATCTGTTTTACATTTCAAAAATTAAGAAAATCTCTTTTACATTACTTTCACGCATCCAGAGCAATAAGAGTGATTTAATAAATACTAAAGGTAATTTGCTAAAATGATACTGTTCTAGGTGTTTTGAGAATTGATTTCGTTTAGAAGTAATAAAATTAAATCAATTAGGGGCATCACTTAGCTCTAAGGAGTAGTCGCCTTATCAACATAAATACTTATTCTAATTTGTTTGTCGTGTCTTGTCTGGGGAACCATCCCTAATTCCGATTATTGTACTTGTTAGACAATGAAAATCTATATTGTGAGTTCCTACATTTTGAAATTGTAATTTCTCACGTAGGTGACTGTAGGGTCATATAAAAGGAAATAAATATTATAACCTTAAAACAGTACGGAGAAGTACAGAATAATGCTAATCATAAATAAGAAGAGCTGTTTGGATATGCTATCTCGTACACTAATTTGATTTTAAAATAATATCACCATCATAGTAATATTAATATTCTTTGCTCAGCACTGAGGAATACGACGCGAGGAGGAGGAGGATCCATAACCAATGTTTAATCGTTAGATAAACGCCCCGAACACATGTTTTTTAAGCTATTAGCTTCTATCGCGGGCCTTGAGCGTGGAGACCGAATTCAGAAATTCCGTAACGAAAAATAACCTAACACTCGGGGCTAGGCACGATCGAACAATTTTGAATTTCCGAAATTTAAAAGAATTTAGAAGAAAATAAGGATTTTGTCAGTATGGTTGCCTATGGTAACCATATCTGCCAAAATAACAGAAAAAAATAATTACAAAAGTCAAAATTAGATAATACATAAAAATATAAAATTAAGCTATTGCCACATGAGTAAAAAATATTTATTCATGTGCTATTGCATAGCTTCTATCGCGGGCCTTGTTAGTTTTATAATTGCAAATGCAAAATGCTATGCAATAGCATTACCGCGGCAGTCTCCGAGTGCCACACGTTTTTTTTAATTTATTTACGCTCGTAGATGAAAAATACAAAAATCCCTGACCAAATAAACTTGCCAACGAAGTCTTTTATAATATTTGTATTTTATGTATGAATTTAATTGACAATAGGTATCAAAGTTTTACAATATGCCGAAACTAAAATTTTCTGTAAATGATTTTCTCAACCGGCAGTAAATTAAAATGGTGTATATTAATTGTCTGTTGTTTTAAGAAATAACTTAGCTAATAACCTTTATTTCATGTAACACATGTTAAATAAGTACATAAATGAAGGCTAGAAAATGTATTTTGTCACGAAAGTTCAGATTTAGTAGCTATAAATTTTTACTTGATTGAAACTTTCATTCGCATATTTTAGCACATTAAAGGGTGTACTGCAGCTGCAAGTTATTTTGTAAAATTAATAAAATAAAACACCGTGCATTGTTTACCGCTTGACAAACGAAGCACGCGTTATGTAACCATTATGTATAACATCTTGGAAGCGTTATTTTTATTTTTTTATTGATAAAATATACTTATTAGAAATAAGTTGCTAGTCATAAAGATCATCTAAAATCACTATTATACATATATCACGCTAAAGTTTTATGTACATTTTAAGCCGGAAGTAAATTATATACGTATCATTAAATCACAGTAGCTCTTTCAAGATATTTCCATCGAAATATAGGCAAAAATCAGTCGAGCCGTTAAGGAAGAACTTGGTGACGAACGTGTGTAAAGGGGAATTATATATTATTTAATTAAGGTTTTTAATTAAGTAATTCCAATATTTTCAGCGAAATGGGCGGCATCCAACAAGACCAAAGGCAGTAGGGGCTAATTGCAAAAACAATAGACTAAAATAATATGTAAAATAAATTGATCATTGTTTGAAATCTATTATCGAGTACAAGCTCAAATAAAATGATTGTAAAACATATTTTACTGGTTAATTTTTTTAGTAATAAGGAACAATTAATTAGTAATGATGGCCTATTTATAGTCATCCCACAATTCAAGTTACCACAGCAATGATGGGTACAGGCATAATCACCACGCTTGCTAAATGAGGTTTGGTGATCACAAACCCGACCAATGTTCGTATATTTGAATCTCTTGTGCCTACTTGTAATTAGTCACAATATTGCATCATATAGTTTTGCACGCGGCACCACTTCCAAATTAATGTTAATCAAAACATGTGTATCAGATTTTCTATACCTTTATTAGAACTGTGTCACTTATACATTATATTAAAAAGCATCAGTCAGTCGCACACCAACCTCTGTACATAGTGGAATACTGAAAATATAATCTGAAGACAAATTAGTCGTTTGATTTACTTTCCGAGGAAGTCACACACTCTGCATCCACCTACGGGCCAGGCAAATTGGTGACCCCGACAAAGAACAAAAGCACCCACTCCAAAATGTACCAGCAACAACCTGCGCAACTACCACCGCAACCACCACCGCTGCCCGCACCTTCATCGGAGTTGGCTGCCATCACAGTTTCTTCACGACTACCCGACTTCTGGCAAGATCAACCGCGCCTATGGTTCGTTCAAATCGAAGCCATACTAAAACCACAAAAGCTGAGCGACGAAGCAAAGTTCAACCTAATCGTCACCAAACTAGGCAAGGACGTTATCAAGCAAGTCAGCGACATTTTGCTGTCTCCACCGGAAGCGGACAAGTTCGGAACTCTGAAAGCACGGCTTTTGACAGTGTACGAAGAATCTGAAAATCGGCAACTACAAAAACTACTGAGTGAAATAGAACTGGGAGACCAAAAACCATCACAACTGCTACGCTACATGCGCGATCTCGCTCGAGGCAAGATTCCTGACGACACCCTGAACATCATGTGGCAAGGCCATCTACCATCCTCAGTACGCGCCGTTCTTGCAGTCACAGACGTCAAAGACCTGGAGAGTTTGGCAACTATTGCAGACAAAGTATTAGAAAATACTAGACCGTTCCAAGTTTCCGAGGTTACATCCGAACCTATTTCATCCGAATATGCCAAATTACAAGCTCAGATTGCGCAACTTAGCATACAGGTCGTTGAACTACAAAGATCTCGATACAATTGTCGTAATCACAATAATTATTATCGGCAGCGTTCGTCATCTCGCAGCCGAAACCCGACGCCGCAGCGCGACACAACGTCTACAAACGGACTGTGTTTCTATCACAACAAATTTCGTCATAGAGCTAGAAAATGTGCAGAACCGTGCAGTTGGATAAACAAAAAAGCGACAAATTCATCGAATCCGGTAAACTAACTTCGGTGCAGCCAGCGGCGGATGTCTGCACCATCACGCCCACCCACCGCCTATGCGTGACCGACTTCAACAGTGGCCTACGTTTTTTGGTGGACACCGGGGCCAACGTCTCAGTTTTACCTACAACCAAAAGACCTTACTCAACACGCGAGTGCGACAATACCTATAAACTATATGCAGCTAACGGGAGTGTGATCAAAACATACGGAACTAAAAACTTGGTGCTGAACTTAAAGCTTCGCAGACCCTATTCGTGGACTTTCATCCTGGCCGACGTGCAACAACCAATCCTTGGCGCCGACTTTTTATGTCATCACAAACTATTAGTCGACGTCAACGGTCGAAAACTTATCGACGCAGTGACTAATCTAAACGTTATTGGGTCTATCGTCACACAAGATCATCCTACAATCAAAACAATAGACATCAATACACCCTACTACGACATTTTATCAGCTTATCCGGATATCACCAAGCCAGTGTGTTACAAGGAGATTCCAAAACATAATGTTATGCACTACATTGAAACTACGGGCCCACCAGTCTTCGCCCGCGCCCGACCATTGCATCCGGATAAATACGCCAAAGTGAAAAAGGAATTTGATTACATGCAGCAAATCGGCATATGTAGACCTTCCAAAAGCTGTTGGGCAAGCCCACTACACGTCGTAACAAAGAAGAATGGCGAAATACGACCGTGTGGCGACTATCGCAGTTTAAACGCCGTTACAAAGCCGGACAGATATCCGATTCCGCGCATCCATAACTTTACGTACTTTTTGGCTGGGAAAAAGATTTTCTCACACATCGATTTACAAAGAGCGTACCATTTTATTCCTAATGCCCCAGAAGATATTGAAAAAACGGCTATAATCACGCCCTTTGGACTCTACGAATTTCCGCGTATGATGTTTGGTCTTCGAAATGCAGGACAGACTTTCCAGCGTTTTATGAACAACGTCGTTTTTCAAGGACTAGACTTTTTATTCAATTTCGTGGACGACACTTTAATTGGCTCAGAAACAGAAGAAATGCATAAAAAACACTTAGATATTGTTTTCCAGCGCCTTAACCAATACGGCGTAACCATAAACTTATCTAAATGCGAATTTGGCAAGCCAGAGCTCGACTTTCTGGGATACCACGTGACCGCCGAAGGCATTAAACCACTCGATGAGCGCGTAAAAATAATATCGGAATACCCAAGACCAGAGACAGTATCACAACTTCGACGTTTTATGGGAATGATTAACTTTTATAGAAGTCATATGCCACATGCAGCTTCATACCAATCAATTTTAAACGCCTACCTACATAACACAAAACGCAAAGACAACACCAAAATTATATGGAGTACGGAGGCCTTTCAAGCATTCGAAAAGTGCAAATCTAGTTTACGCGAATCTACAATGTTATCTCATCCCAAGGCCGACGCAACACTAGCTATAATGAGCGACGCATCCAACACCTGCGCGGGAGCCGTTTTACAACAATTTGTAGAAGGAAAATGGCAACCTCTTAGTTTTTTCTCGTGCAAGTTTAGTGAATGTCAACAACGATATAGCGCTTTCGACAGAGAATTACTCGCCATTTACATGGCCGTGAAACATTTTCGGTTCATGATTGAAGGACAAAACGTTATTGTGTACACAGATCACAAGCCACTCGTGCACGCATTACATAAGAAAGCTGCGAGTAGTAGTGACACACCGAGGAGACTACGACATTTAGACTTTATAAGTCAATTCTGTTCATCTATCGAGCACATTAAAGGATCGGAAAATATAGTCGCGGACGCATTATCACGCATCGAGCAAATTGATATGCCATCGCCCATTAACTACAACGAGTTATCTTCGGCTCAAGAAAACGACCTTGAATTACCATCACTATTAGAGAGAAAAAATTTAAAGTTTACTAAACTTTACTATCCAAGCTGCAATAAACCATTATATTGTGAAGTATCTAAACAATCGCCACGACCATATTTGCCTGAGCAGTTTCGTGTTACAGTCTTCAACACGATTCACGGAATTAGCCACGCAGGCGTACGAGCAACGAGAAAAATTATCACAAACAGATATTTTTGGAAATCTATGAATAAAGACATAAATAATTGGACAAGGTCATGCATAAATTGCCAAAAATCAAAAATTCAACGCCACACTATTTCTCCGCTAAGCTCATTTCCATCCAGCGACCGATTTCACCATCTTCACGTCGACATAGTCGGACCTCTTACCTACTGTCAAGGCTACAGATACATACTCACCATGATTGACAGAGCTACAGGATGGCCAGAAGCTATACCCTTGAAGGACATCACTGCAGAAAGCGTCTCTGAAGCTGTCTACTCATTCTGGATCGTCAGATTCGGTTGCCCACTGCGAATAACTACTGATCAAGGTCGGCAGTTCGAATCCCATTTATTTACAAATTTAACTAAGCGTTTGGGCATAACTAAAATTCACACCACAGCCTATCACCCTCAGGCTAACGGCAAGATCGAACGATGGCATAGAACGCTTAAATCAGCACTAATGTCTCGAGGAAATACGGAAAAGTGGGTAAACGAGTTACCGACTGTACTACTAGGATTAAGAACCAGTTTAAGGGACGACACAGAAATATCAGCAGCCGAAATGGTGTACGGAACAACTTTAAAATTACCGGGCGACTTTTTCGAAACAACAAACCCTCACCTTGATAATGACGCATTCTTACACGAATTGAGAGAGCATATTCGAAATTTATCCGCAGTTCCAAAAAAACAACCCCACGAAGGGAAGACCTTCGTGCATCCAGCGCTAAAAACCTGCGAATATGTATTCGTTCGTTGCGATCACACAACAAAGCCTCTAACACCCCCATACACTGGGCCATTCAAGGTTATGGAACATGGCGAAAAATATTTTAAAGTTATGATTTCGGACGTCATTAAAACGATCTCAATAGACCGTCTAAAACCAGCATTCATAGTCCGTAGTGACACAGAAACACTATCCACTCAACCAAATAAGCCCCAGGAACGTGTAACAAACTTTACACTCGACACCTGCGACAAAAATGGTAATGCTGTAAGCAACGAAGAAATAAGAACCCGATCCGGACGACTAATTAGGCGAACAGTACGATTTATGCACTAAATATTTCATCATTTCGTTCTGGAACATCATCATTGCAACACCACACCAATACAATGGAAAAAGTCAAAGTCGCGAGCAAGTCATCATCGCCCAAAATGGAGCAGAAAATAAAGCCACTTCAAGTATGCTGCACGACATAACGCACAACAAACTAGACCTGCGGATAACTATCATCGCAGGAATACTTCTCGTCGTATTCTGTTTTTTTTGTCGCAAAATGCTGAAAAGCCAAATATACCGAGTTCTTCAGACGAGAACTTCGAGGACCCCGAGCTAGCCGCAGGCCTGGCAATCCGCTGGCCCCACCTACATACTCCGTGGCTTGACATCATCCATCCGTAGTGTGTGTAGTGAAAGTGAAGTGATAACGTATCAATTGTGTTAGCATGTGTAAACGTATATGGTAGCTATAAAAATGTTTATTCATATTATTGTAATCTTTTTTTCATATAATCTTGCTATATTTACTTGTAAAATTAAAAAAAAAGGAGGGGAAGTGATGTGCCTACTTGTAATTAGTCACAATATTGCATCATATAGTTTTGCACGCGGCACCACTTCCAAATTAATGTTAATCAAAACATGTGTATCAGATTTTCTATACCTTTATTAGAACTGTGTCACTTATACATTATATTAAAAAGCATCAGTCAGTCGCACACCAACCTCTGTACATAGTGGAATACTGAAAATATAATCTGAAGACAAATTAGTCGTTTGATTTACTTTCCGAGGAAGTCACACACTCTGCATCCACCTACGGGCCAGGCAAACTCTTGTTGTCCAACAAGGGGATCGAACCTAGGACCCCGAGATCTTGGCCCGATGCTTAAACCACTAGACCAACAGGCCGTTACGAACCTACGAACATAATTAGCGTAAACAAAACTTGAGCGGTTAAAGGAGAATTGCCCGAAGAAGACAAGCAGTCTTCCGCCCTAGCATACTGCACAATTTCTTGGCGGACCGTACAGGGTAACTCAGGCTAGGTGGAGTGATGATTTGCGCAAGATGGCTGACAGGAGCTGGATGCGAGAAGCCGAGGATTGACCTAAGTGGCGTGCAACTGGAGAGGCCTATGTCCAGCAGTGCACTGCGATAGGCTTAAAAAAAAAAGACGTGTGGCACTCAGAGACTGCCGCGGTAAAGCTATTGCATAGCATTTTTTATCAACTTATGCAATTATAATAATTAAAGTATGAAATTGCCGATTATTTTCCCACTTTTTATTTTGTTCATAGCTCCTAAGTATAGTCATATTATTGCGTAATTCATAAATAAATAAATAAATAAATAAATAAATAAATAAATAAATAAACAAATAAACAAATAAACAAATAAACAAATGAACAAATAAACAAATAAAAAATAAACAAATAAAAAAATAAACAAATAAACAAATAAACAAATAAATGAATGAATGAATGAATGAATGAATGAATGAATGAATGAATGAATGAATGAATGAATTAATTAATTAATTAATTAATTAATTAATTAATTAATAAACGAATAAACGACTAAACGAATAAACGAATAAACTAATAAACTAATAAACGAATAAACGAATAAACGAATAAACAAATAAACGGCATCCACCTCGTCGAACGGCACCCACCTCATCAAACGGCACCCACCTCGTCGAATAGCACCCACCTCATCAAACAACACGACTCGTCAAACAGCACCCAACTTGTCGAACGGCACCTGCCTCGTCGAACGGCACCCACTGCGTCGAACGGCACCCTTTAGTTGAACGGCACCCACTTCGTCGAATGGCAAACGCCTCGTCAAACCGCACGCACCTCGTCGAACAGCCGTATCACCGCTGTGCCGGTCGAAGTGGGGAGCGTGAGATTTTTTGCGTTACGGAATTTCTGGATTCAGTCCCCGCGCTCAAGGCCCGCGATAGAATCTATGCAATAGCTTAAAAACAATGTAAAGAGTCCGCTGGCTGGTGGTTTTATTATAACTTCAATTTTCCCTATGCTTCAATTATAGCTAAAACGGTGGTAGATGGTAGATTTGGTAGATGAATCTCAAAGGAAAGATAAAGCATATTTAGACTGTAAGTTAAGATCTATTACGAACTTCATTTCCTAAGTAAAAAGTGAAAGTAAATACCTTCAATCATCTCACTGCAGGACAAAGGCCTTTATCATTGAAATAAAGTTCTTACCCCAGTAATCACGACACAGTTAAGAAAATTCTCGCTAGCTGGAGATCAACTTTAAAAGTGCTTATTTTTTGACCCATATTTTAAGATTTAGTTAAGGACAAGAAAGAAGAAGAAACTATCTCGCAAATAGTAACCTTGTTTTGACCCTTAAACCTACATTCCTGTCACAAGTCCAGGGATTTACTCGCAGTTTTTTGGTGAATCCATGGAACGCTAAGACATTCGTCTCTGTCTCTCTCTCATGGATTCGCCAATCATAAATTATGTGGCATTTGAAGGACATGATGCTCTTTCAATCCCACCCGTCATGCACACGTAACGGCAGCGGTAAAAGTATTTAATGAGACGAAACAAATAAGACTCAACTAATCGTCATGTGATCTGAGACAAACCACTTCTTTAGTTGTCTCTTACGACATTCAAGATAATGTTATTCCTATAATGTGCCAACGACGTCTCGTACACCTACAGTCTCTTAGTTATACCTATTTAGAGAGAAGACTGCAGCATCGTCTAGGTTTCAATCAATCAAAGGATTCGGAAAACAGCCTTGCTCCTAGTGCAAATGTCATAACAGCATTGGTTACTGCTCCTGTAACAGCAGTGAATGCACGATTGGTATTCTCTTTAACGCTGATCGACACTAGTGCCACATGGCTACTAAACAATAGGCTGAGACACCCGTGATCACAGCCACAAGCGCAGCGTCGAATCGTATTTAAGAGAATTGAAGGGCTGTTTCTTAGGTTGAAAGTCATCAAACCTGCCAGTGAGACGATTCGTGAGAACTCTAGAAAAGAACATGTAGGACCATATAACGAGATGGTCAATAGTTCTTCAGGTGCGTCTTATCAACCTTTTTATCAAGAGGACGAACTCGCTTGACCATCGAAGATGACGACATTTAAGTGGTATTGGAAAAAGTACAGTGCCCGCTTACCGCCCGCTTTCAGAAGTTAAGCAGTGCGATTCTCTTACTGCAAATACCAGCTTTGTTAACAGCTGCTGTAATAGCACTAACAGCAGTGAATGTACGACTCAAGAACACTGGGCGGATGTAATGCTAACGCCGGGAGTAACAAACACTGCGTTACCGTGTTTCGGGTGGCAAGTCTCGGCGATAAGCGTTAGTCCAGGTATGTATGGTCGACCTTGTGTTTCATCCCGATGGGTTTCTTGAACACACAGTATGTGTCTGTCGAACCACACGCTGTCAGCGTGTGGTTCGACAGAGTTCAGAAAGAATTTCTGACTTGTTCTGCGAGAAACCTTCGATGTTAATCGAGACTACACACAAAGCCGGCTCTAGTGCTGGATTTGTGGGTTCCATCGTGGTGAAAGGATTCGCCAGTTAGCGTTAGGTAATCGCCAACTGTTGCCCGGGGTGCGCCCGACGTACAAAGCTTTGGTACATCTGCGGGGAGGCACATAGTCATAAGTACGTATAAAAGGAAACACAAGGGCCGTTTTTCCATACAAACGTAGTCCCCTGTTTCCTCCCTAGATGATGCCAGTAAAGCAATAATTTTTATTATAAAATCCATGGCCACTATTGGCATATTTCTATGTTTTCCTTTTTTTCATAAATTAAATAATTAAAGAGCTATGAGCCTTCAAAAATCCAGAAAAATTCACACATCCAGAAAACAAATTTGGCTAAATTTTAGATAAAAAGGAAAATATACGAACACGGCTAAAGCCTTTCTATATTTTTTTGTGAAAAAAGTATTTAAATCGGTTTGGAAAAGGAATCGGGGGACTACGAAACGTTGATTTTGTATGCTTTTAGTAGGTATTTTCGGTCCAAGATGCAGTTCTCTATCACGCTCTGTGAGGAGGCGTTCGGGGCTCGGGCACTGCGCGACAACAATAGGGGGGCACAGCAGTGCCCCCGTCAAGTCGAGCGCGAAGCAAACACTGCCGTACCATCCTTTACTGGAACCATTTCGCCGCATTTTCAGGCCCCTATTTGAGAACCTCTGGATAAGACCAGAACGCAGAAATTTTCGTCATCCAGTAAGCTATAATTACATACTTTAAATCCAAAATTTCAAGTCTGTAGGTCATTTAGTTCCGAAGTTAAGCGAAAGCAAAGTTTCGCATTTATGACACTCACTCACTCACTCATGATCAGCAAAATAGAACTAGTACTTCCCATAAACTCAGGGAGCTGAAATTTGGTACAGAGTTAGGGTTTAATAGCCACATAAAGGGAAAACTATAAAAACTAGGATAATCGAAGATCTGGAGTACCTGGTGACCCTGATTAGAAAACACAAGAGCCCAACCAAACTTTAAGAGATCGACATACCGCCTTTACAAAAAATATTCAACTTGGTGGGCCGCTTCATTTGCTGTCAAAAATCGAAGGTCTGAAGTATCTGATGAAGAACCCTCAGCTGGTCTCAGCTGTATTAGAGATATGGTAATGCCCCCTTCTACTATCGGTACATAAAAAAACGACTGTCATTGCAAAAATCCAGCGTAGTGGGACACAACTTCTAATTTAATCTAGCCTATAGCGTCCCACTGCTGGACGAATGCCTCCTCTTCTGCTTTTAATACGCATATAAATAAAATTAAAGGAAAACTCTGGATAAGACTAGACTGGCTTTTATACTTATACTTACAAGTTTACAAGAAGAAATAGTAGAACGATTAACTTTATTCTACTACGAACATAACACAAATTGTTTATTAGCCGCAATAACAGATTGGTTTCCTTTCAATAAATAATCTGCTTATGAATGTTGATAAGACACAATTAATGCATTTCAGACTTGGTAATCAAGTTACGCCTCTATGTGTGAGTAATACTATTGACGATCTTGATTTAAGTGAACAAAATAAAGTAAAATTTCTCGGAATTGAATTAAGACAATAAGTTAACTTGGGCATCTCATATACAGCAACTTTCACAGAAACTTGGTGCAGCAACATATGTGATTAGGAAAATCAAAGAATTAGGAGGTTTATGAGCAGCAAAAAACGTTTACTTCGCGTATTTCCATTCATTGATGTCGTATGGAGTGATGTTTGATGCTCATAAAATTTTTGTCTTGCAGAAAAGAGCTGATAAATATATTTTAGGATTAAAATTTAATGACACTTGCAGGGATAAATTTAGGCAATTAGGAATTATGACGGTAACTGGTGAATTTATACATATATGAAAGCATTATATACATAAAAGAGAATGTTAATAATATGACTGAAAAGGGTGACTATCACAAATATGCAACACAATTCAGGAATCAGATAGCACTTCCCAAACATCGTCTGGTTAAATGAAGAAAGAGTTTTCTGTTTATGGGCATCAAGTTTTTAAATAAAATACCATCTGAAGTAAGAGATCTACAAGGTAATGAATTTTGTAACAAAATAAAACAATACTCATTCTTAAAAGTTATTATAGTATGAATGAAGATCTTTCGGGTAGTAAAATTTTTAAATTCAAATTTTTAAATTAATTAATATTTAAATGTTCATATCTTTTATTTAGTTTCGTATATTTTATTGACATTTTATTATTCTATTTAATAATCATGTTGAATCAGACATAAAATATAAAAGTATAAGTAATTGTGACGATTGTATTTTAAGTAGTAATTTTATTAATTCCTGCTTTTTTTTATTACATAATTTTTAAAATTGACGATGCTCCTAGATTGCTGATATTGTTTTAATTTATAATTTTGTGACATTTGATACATTAATTAGGTAAACTTGACATTTAAATTATAACAAAAAGATGTGTGTCTATTTGAAATTGTAAATTGACGTAGGTATCTAAGTGTAAAATTAATACGAAAATTTGAAATTAATTAAATATGAATATGAATAAAAATTATAAAAAAAAACGTGTCAAATAAGAAAATCTAAAAAAATAAATCAATATGCCCACGTTTCTACAAAAAGAAGTGAAATCCCACCAAAAACATTCTGTAAAAAACTAGCCAAGCCTCGATGGAGCTGCTTGTTTGTCTCTCAAAAGTAATGAAATCTAGACAAAGTCGTGCCAAGTCTAAGGTTCCTTACTGCGATTTCTTTATTATTATAGTTAATGTTGTGTGACTTGGCCGTTGAAGGGTACACAAGGGTACAAAACCAGGTACCAGGTGCTCCATGACACCATTGCACCAATCTGTCGCCAGAACCATACCCATTGACGATCAAAAATTGCCACTTGAAAAATGTTGATTTAATAACCAGTCAATTGTAGGCTTGATAGAGCTGCGTATTTCAATAATACTTATGTACAGACGGAATTCTAATCATTGATAGAAGTCCGTCTGTACGTCTATTTTATGTTAGATCGGTGGTCGATTTGACGCTCCAAAAAGAAGAGAGCAGAAGTCAGCATTGTGAATGGTGAATGCATGTGTTGCACAATCAACAACAGCCTAAAATGAGACACTAGCGTCCAATTACCAATACCAGTATGGGCTATTATCTCGCTTAACAAACAGGTAGTTACAACTGATATCATTACGTGTAAACTAAATGGACTTGTACCCACTAACATATAAAGAATGTTCAACGGCCGAGTCACACAACATTAACTATAATAATAAAGAAATCGCAGTAAGGAACCTTAGACTTGGCACGACTTTGTCTAGATTTTATTACTTTTTAGAGACAAAAAAGCAGCTCCATCGAGACTTGGCTAGTTTTTTACAGAATGTTTTTGGTGGGATAGATTTTACAAATACAATACAATACAAGTAAGTTTACTTTATACTTTAGGATTACTTAATTTTGTGGTTCTATAATTCAACATCGTTCGTTAATTTATAGGTTTATATTACGTAAAACCAAGTTATTTACGACTTTATCTAGACACGCAGTAGCGTGTCAAGCAAAGTTCAAGCTAATAGAACTGGCGAGCAGCACCGTGTGTTACACGAACAGTTTGGAGCTACTTTTGACCCCGTCGTAACTCAAAATGTAAGTATTTTACGTAGGTACCTAGTCATGGCTCATTGCATTTAGACTTGCGAGATACGAGTACGTACATATCAACTATAATGTCCCAATGGGATTTAATTTTCCTACTTAAAATATGTTTTATATGTCGGTTGACTGCGTGACATGACATTTGACTAAAAACAAAACTTGAATTTACATAAATATGGAATGTACAGAAATCAGCACGTCAACCTACCATAAAACGTCTAATTTTCTTAATTGATTTTAATCTCTACTAGTTGGACTTAAAGTTGAAAATCAATTCAATGACCTTTAATTTTTTGGGTAGGTTGACCTGCCGTTGTCTGTATTTTCCCTAACGGCCGGTTCCAATAACCTATCTATCTTCAGTTTTGGCATATCGGAGATAGGAAACAGTTTCTATCTCTGTTTTTGCCGTCTAGAGAAACAAAGACAGAAGTTGTTTTCTATCTCCGATATGCCAAAACTAAAAATAGATAGGTTATTGGAAATGGGCGTAAAATAATTTGTTCAATCTTAACTTTCCTATACTTATAGTCTCTGAGATTAACCTCGGATGGTCAGACTGACCAACAGACGGATATTATGACGAAACTATAAATGGGTTTCATGTTTTGATTACGGAATCCTAAAAACCGCATTAAGCACTCATTAAGCGTGGTGATTGACAATTAGTCGAGGCTTCTCTTCAGATAAACCGACTGAATTGATTTTAGAATGTTGGTTTTGCAAAATGCGCGTACATCTACATTTACTGATGGCAATTATATTATGCCTTACAATACAAGATACGTCAAGCAATCTGATCGCGGTTAGTAAACCCAGTTGGTCTAATCGTTTAAGAATCTTGCCTAGATCCCGGGGTCCTGAGTACGATCACAGGTCAAGCAACAAGATTTTCGAATTTTCGAACATTGCTCGGGCTTGATTTGCATTTGGTATGCGTGAATTTATGCCTGTAGCTATCATTGCTGTGGTAACTTGAAGTCCTCTATCAAGAATTCTGAGTATTGTGGCATATCTTTGAAATTGTAAGAAGCAATGGCATCGGTATTATCGGCATTATCGATGGATCTCATATCTCAGAAGTATTACGGCCGGTTCCAATAACCTATCTATCTTCAGTTTTGGCATATCGGAGATAGGAAACAGTTTCTATCTCTGTTTTTGCCGTCCAGAGAAACAAAGACAGAAGTTGTTTTCTATCTCCAATATGCCAAAACTAAAGATAGATAGGTTATTAGGACCGACCGTTAAACTACATACCTACGTGTGATAATTAAGCCTCGTACTCATTAGGAGATAAATGTCGTGTCCCGGACCGGAAGACGCCGTTGCCACACTTCGCCCGTGATGTACCGCGACATCGCGCAACTTGTATCTTGTCGCTATTATCTTATGTGCTTGTCGCCCATTCGAATGAATTAATCATTGTATTATTTGTAGGGTAACGACAAAATAGAAAAGCTGAATCTTTGTTTTATTTTTGGCATTAATTGTATACTGGTGAGTGCATCTCCTAAGTTATATTAGGTTGGGGTAAAGTCTTTTCACATGTGCAGTCCGATCAGTCCCAGATCAGGCCCGCTAGAGTGGAGCCGGACCGTTATCCGGCATGAGACGGCATCTCCGGTTCCGGCGGCGCCACCACTGGTGGCTTCGCTGTTTGGTAGGGTGCCTTTTGCACCCCACACTGGCCCGATCACGCCCGCTAGTATGGGCCCCGGCGCGAGCGAGCCTGCACCCTCAGCCGCACCGGGAGTCCGCTAGCGTGGCGGACCTAGGCTGAGCGCCATCAGCGCTCGCCAAATTTCCGTCCGGTTTAAATGAATAAAGCCTAATATAAGGTTTCAGTGATAGGGCTATCAAAAAAAAAAAACTTTTTGCATGTATTTGAACTTGTAATGCAATCTCTTTGGCTGTAACATTTGTATCTGGCTGGTTTTGGAATCTTTAAAAGGTTTAAATTTTGAAGACGGTGAATCCAAATTCAAATTACGTAAATTTTTTTTTTATATTTTTTTTTATATTTAAGACATGCCTCAATGGGCCACACTGAGCCATCTAGTCCCAAATTAAGGTACTATTAAGTACCCTGTCGTATGGGGTACTAGACAACCGATAAACTTACTTATATACTTTTTTTTTGTAAATATATACTTATAATACATAGAAAACACCCAGACCAGTACAAACAGACATGTTCATGCACACAAATATTTGTACTGTGCGGGGATCGAACCCGCGACCCATGGCTCAGAAGCAGCGTTAACTACCGCTGATTCAAATGGTCGTCAAATGTGTGATTTTCATTCGTTTTTCTTTCTTGACGACAAAAATCTTTAATTGTAGATTTGTGAGTACCTACAACTCTTAAGTTATGAATAGGTACCTAACCACAATATCACATAAAAAATACCTCGAAACGGAATATGTTCTATTGGTTATAATAATATGTGTAATTGCATGAGGCCGTCCAGCGCAAAAGTGGCCTAACCAACAATTTTTCATATTCGTACTTAGTTTATCTATCGCAAATCTATCTATCGCAAAATAAACTTCTTCGTCACAAAGATGTAAACACAAGTGTAAACTAAATTCAAGTATTCTAATATAATTTTTATAAAAAATCAAACTTCTCTATGTTAAGCTTAGGCCAGTTTTGCGCTGAACGGCCTCGACTATAGGTATCATTTTTTTTTAGATATTTTAGCTATTTTTTTAATTCAACTCAAATTAATAATGTGTAACTATTTTTTATTTTACAAAACTTTCAACCTTTTTAACTTAAAAACCTATTTTGACCTATTAGGACGCGAGTTCACCAATATTTAAACATAGATTGACGATTAATTTGACACAATTCCCATACAAAATATGTCAAATAATATTTTAAACGCTGTTTAAATTTAAACCGTCTGTTGGTGAACTCTATCCAGAGACTTTCGCGTTTCTATGTTTAATCGGAATCTATAGATTCCAGGGTCCTTCCAGTTTGGTAACCTTAATCCGGTATTTTTTTTTGTTCGTTCCAGACAGATCATATCGTAAGACAAGTAAGTTTGAACAAAATGCTCTAAACTTTCTTTTTATTTGAATCTTTATTAAATTTAATGAGCTTGTTCACTGTGTGAATATATCGCTCATGCTCTATACTTATTGTAACAGCTGATTGATTTTTTAGTTTGGACTGTAGAAACAAAAGTAGCTTAGCATTTCATCATAATAATACTAATACTAGTCGCTAGAGCAGAAAGATGAAGGAAGTATTGCAGTAAGATGCTTGTAGTGATCTTGAACGGATTACCGGGATTGTCCTGAGAGCCGTGTAATACCTCTCCACTCCTCAAGCACCTCAGGCTATGTTGCCTCCTTGTCGCTACGTCACTATGTACTAGCGGTCGTTTTCGGGGGCCCATTAATTGAGTGTGCAAGTCACCCCCTGCCATTTTATCCGTGTGAGTAACATAGGTCAAGCAGGGGCCATAGTCCTTCCATAGTCCCAGTTACCCAGTCCACTAACACCCAAACCCATAGCCCAGTATCCTTTCTATCCATTTTCTGCAATAGTCCTGCACTAACCGGGGGTTGTCCTTAGACACATTTATATAGTGTGTACAAGGATAATCGTCGGTTGATGTCACATCACATTATAAGATAAATGTCGTCTAACGGGCCTCTGCGAGTTGGCTTCGGCCCCTCGTACGCCTTCTAAAGGTCCGGGACTCCATAGTCCCGTGATTGGGAAAAGACCAACTGATCTAGAAAGATTATTTTGTTGCGGCCTGGTCACGGGAGAATAAACCTTAAACAGCTACGATTTGTGCGCGTCACAGCGTTTTTTTAAAATAAATAGTTGAATCAATATTTTGTATTTTTCTTAGATTATTTTTATTGATAAAAAAAAATAATAACACTGCCAAGATGTTGCACATAATGATTACATAACGTGAGCATCATTTGTAAGGCGGTTAAAATGCACCGCGTATACATATACAACGTGTTCCTTTTGATATCCCATAACTCTTAGGTTATGTTCTATAGGTAAAAATAGTATAAAAGCCCTAGAATATGTGGTTCAAAATTCAATACATTCGAATATAACATCAATTTTAGTTAAATTTGTTAAAGAAATGTAACCAGTAGGTATGGCGAATCCTTAGTTTTGCGAGACGTTGGCATACTTACACTAAAGTATAGTAGTAAAGTAGCGGGCGAGCGTAACTTGTAAAAAACATTGACGTGTGTGGGTGTTTCATTGATAAGTAGGTACGAGTAAATCGTTTTCATTCAAAAGTTCATTCATAACAAGGTAAGGGTGTTTTACATAAACAGTCGTGACTTTTTAGAATTATTTTGTATGAAAAATTTAACCAAAATAATTCATAATATGCAATTTGATTCATTACCATAGTGTGTTTAATACCCTAGAGTTATGGGATATCAAAAGGAACACGTTGTATAGCTAAAATCTTTTTTCCTAATATAAGTCAATAAAAACACCTAAGGCATTGTTGTATATTTATTAGAAGATACTTTATGGACTGCGATTATAAATGATAATTTAACTAAATTTTTAATACCGTCGCGCGGTTTTGGTTTCGTATATTTCCGGTTCATTCTGCAATAAAAAAAAATCAGATCAGGAGGTTAAAAATGCACGGTGTAGATATGTATATATTGTATGGGTGAATCTTGAAACGCACGAATTACGTTGTCCGGAGTTATAAAGTACCCGAGGTTTAATAATGGAACATCAAAATATTTTTTTTTATTTAGTTTTAGGTGTATTCTAACTAATGCTTCATGGTTTTAAGCTTCATTGAATTTGCAAATAACTGTAAAAAAATAGTTAGGGTAGGAAAATTGATCCCCATGGCGTGTCCATTCAATAAATTTTGAACAAACTGTAGAAAAAACTGCAACTTAGGGATAAAATCAGATGTTAAAAAGCTATTTTTATAAAAATAGATTAGTCTATAAATATATTAGTCAATAAGAATCTTCACTGAAGTATTTAGTTATATTTTAATTTAGAATCAAAGTTTTGTCCAGGATTGAGAGTTGATTCCCGTGGTACGTCACTAATCTTCACTTGCAGCTCTAGTAATAAAAGGTAGGGATAGGAGTGTGCATTGCCGCGCGAGAATCAGTCGTGAGTTAGGTGTAGTGGGAGGCGGTCACGTCGCAGCTTGTATCTACGCCGAGTTACGAAGGTAAATATTTGATTCCCGTGGCATTGTTTCTATACATCGTTGATTCCCGTGATAGCCATAAAAAATATTTTTATAATTTTTTTAATTCGCTTCTTATAACAAATAAAGACTATTCATAGTGCATTGTTTATTTCAGTTTGCATTTAAAATATAAGTTTGGTAGTTAAAGAGCAATCGATAAAAATTGACGAAATTTTGATTCCCGTGTTATTGATTCCCGTGGTTTTAATGCCATGGGAATCAATCTTTCTTTATAAAATGAAGGATGCTGTGCCAATGTATTTGTGATTCATATATATTCTTAATTTGTGTCGTTACTTTGTGATTTTTTTATAACAATAAAATAGCTAGATTCAATTATATATTTATAGAAACTATTACATATTATTTCAGACCCAAAAATGCCTCCCAAACAGTCAAAGCAAGCATATTTGAAAAAAAAACGCCTTGCTGAATGTCTTAGAAGGGAAAAAATAAAAATGACCCCATACTTCGTGCTCAATTACAAGAAAAAGAACGGCAAAGATATTTAAAGAAAAAAATGTCAGGAAAAATTGTACCAGTGAGTGAAATGAGTCCACGCCAAAAGAAAATTGTGAGGAAGAAAAGTAGAGAAAGTTAAAATAGACACAATCAAAAGAAAAAACTGAAAAAAATAGAGGAGCTAGAACTAGAAGAACATATTTATTCTGGCGGTAGTGATACAGAAGCACACAGCGTGAGTAGCCATGACCCACTAAATCAGTCTTCCACTTGTTCGTCAATTGACACACTTCTCCCTCCTAGTCCGAACAGTGATCATTTTGGAACTACATTAAATAGAATCGCCAGGTCTAGAGATAAGAAGTATAAAAACGATTATTTCTAATAAGATAGGTAGATCTCTTGTATTATATACTTAAGAAGCAAAGAGAACTGATTAAAACATAATTAGGTTAAGAAGTTAATGATGGTGTTTTTGCATACTTTTTATTTATCATAAAAGTGTTGAATGATATATAAAATCTTTAATGATATTGCAATAACTAATTTTAGCAATAATATAAATTGATGAAGAAATATTTTCTAATTTTGTCCTCTATTTTTGTATTTTAGATAAGAAAATTGAACTATAGCTAGGTCTGATTTAAAACTAAGTAAAAGTTTGTTAAAATTTATAAATGATATGGAGTGTTAAGACGCGTTTCCTATTTTTGTTACTTATTTTTGTTATAATTTGAAAGGAAAAGAGACGAGCTTTTTATTACAATTATCAAAGAACTGATGAAGAACTGAAATTTTGGAATAAAAGAATTGTTTATAATAAAAGAATTTAAACAAACAATTGATTTGAACTATAATAAATATTGTTTTATTGATTCCCATGCCTTGTTTTTGATTCCCGTGGTAGACAAAATTTTAATTGCTTATATTTTCGAAACTAATTGTGCAAAATGAGTGCCTATTAGATGAATATGTTAAAAAACTATCTAAATTTAATATTACGCTATGATTTTAGCATATCTTTATCATTTAAAATTTTCCACGGGAATCAATCAAATACGCCCATTTTCAAGATTCACCGGTATATATTTATTATATTGAATTTTGCAGGGTGGCGACACTGACGATAAAAATGGAACGCTGACTGTTTGTATTTTCTACAACAATGTTTGTAGAGTGAGTGCAACTCTTAAGTTTAAATGTATACTAACTCACCACAAAGAAGGTTGAGGAAAGAGTTTTTTCGTATTTAACCGACTTCAAAAGCGAGGAGGTTCTGCATACTTTTTATATTATATTATAATTTACAATTTAATGACATTATTTTTTTCAAATTTGAACTGAGTTAATATGTATGTTATAATATTATCCCGTCGCTGTAGAAATCCTAAGATTTTTGAAAAAGTGTTGACAGACCTCTCTTGATGCTCACCTAAGACTATCTACCCAAAGAATTAAGAAGAAACCAAAACAGGTGAAAATCTGACAGTTACTCAGGCAGTCCGTCCGACGAATAGTGTAAAGTTAACATTGATTCCCTGTATGAAATCAGCAGGCGTTAAAATTTAGATTTTTTATTTTCATAATTACATTTAAACCTTTTACCGTTTCTGCTTTAAGTACGTTCGAGCACATTGCCAGAACATTGATACGGTTATGTTTTCATCTTTGATCCTTAAATAGAAAGTAATTTGCTCGTTTTAGCAATATATCTGTCATTCTGATTTGACAAACAGATACAATGGGGGCTATCGCTAGTGAATTTGCCACTAGAGGCGCCAGTGTCGCGTGAGGTTCAATATCATTCACTTTGTTTTAGCGTGGTTTTAGCGGAATTTGTTGCATAAATTATAATTTCTTTAATTTACCTGCTGGAAAGTGATCTCCTTCGTAAAATATCGCAAATATGGATTATTTGGCGATTAATGTGAACGCTTTAAAAGCGGAATTAAGAAAAAGCGCGAAAATAGGCGGCCTCAAGGGCAACTATTTCAGAAGTTAGTTTGTTGATATCAAGATAGTTATTTATAAACAATATAACCTTAATTAGATTCAAGATATAACACTTTGTTTCGACGCCAATCGCCTTTGATAGCTATACCTCCGGACCTCAGTCTACAGTGGCGCCAACTGGTGAGTAAAAAAACGGTAGTCCGCATTGAAAGAGGATTAGAAATGGTGATAATTTTTAGTGTTTCTTAATCTTCTGAATTAATTAATGGATAAAACCAGCCAGTTAAGTATGTTTTAATATTGGAGTAATTGTATTTTCTGCTAAAAACTACCTACAAACAAAGTTTTCTTTCTACAATTTTATACATACAAAATACGAAAACACTTCTTCCCCGACCTATGACCGTCAAGATGGACGGACCAAGTCTCGGATGCTTGTCATACATTATTATTTTCTACATCTGCTATAATTTTAGCTACCTAAAAATACACAATATTTGAACAAAACAGTGTGGAAGGACCACCCTCCATTATGATATCAAAATGGAGGGACCAAACTGATAGACCACTTTCTGGAATGTTTCTCTGCTTAGTGTTCAATAATATTAATGTTGAATGTCTGAAACAAACATCCTTTGAAAGATATTGATTAAACAATTTAGTTCCTCCAAGTTGACGATTTAATTTCTTAATGCTACAGGCAGATGGATTTATTTTAGATCATCGTATCTAATACCTATTTTCTACCTTCAATTTATGTATTTTTTTTAAAGTAAAGCTTAATTTTACGGGTCAAATAAAAAAATCGAACTTAACAACACTATTTAAATGTTTACACTACTTCATTCTCGTTATACTCAATTAAAGTAAACATAAAGAAAAATATCTAAGGCAGTTTAAAAAAAAAAATTACTAGTTGAAATTTTCACAGATGATTTAGTTTTTGTTGTCACTTTAATTAAAGGATGACTCTCACAATCTCAATTTTGATATCAATCTATGAGACAAAAAACAAATGATGTATATGTTCTTTTGGTATAGCCCAGTACAAAAATGTCAAGATAAAGCACCTAGAAACCGACTAAAAAGTCATCCTATATAGTGACAACAAAAAATACATCATCTGTCAAAATTTCAACTCTAACTGTCTAACTGTTACGCTTCATGAGATACAGCCTGGTGAGAGACGGATAGACAGACGGACAGCGGAGTCTTAGTAATAGGGTATCGTTTTACTCTGAGTACCTACGTAACCCTAAAAATGACTGCAGATGACAAACTTTGAAAAACCTGTACAAATTTTGGAAGATATGGAATCAAAATAAAGTGAAAATATATTGAAAGTGAGAGTGATTAGTATAAACATTTACTTCGTCATTACTGTAGAACAATGACGGATCTAACAAATCCGTCAATGTTTTACAATCATGACGACTTGTTAGAATAAATACAAACTTTTATTCGATAAAAAAATGTTAATTGACATCCTTATTTATTATATTGTATCTAAATTTAAATTACTGATTCTTAGCTGGGTGAGTCAATTAATATCATTCTCTACTAACGCTTATCAGGAAATTGTGTGTGTATTTATGTGTGTACAAACCAGATCATAAAATTCCCTAAAAATAAAAGTAATTTAAATTGTAAAATAAAACATAATATGGCACGTGGTCTTTCAGTTTGGTCCCTCCAGCTTGATATCATAATGGAGGGACCAACTGTTTTGTTCAAATATTATGTAATTATTGAGGTAGCTAAAATTATAGCAGCGGTAGCAAATAGTAGATTAATGGTATAACCCTTTTATATACGTATGACAAGCATCCGAGACTTGGTCCCTCCATCTTGACGGTCACAAATACTAATACTCAAAAACTAAACTGTATGTGATTTAGACATCGTAAGCGACTAAAATCAGAGATTAAATTTTACGACGATCAATATCACTTTTGTAATTTTTTTTTCTAACATGCGTGGTACTTACAGCACTAGTGTGTTGACAGCGCAGTGGGTTAATCCATACCATCCTTGTAAAACGTTAAACGTGAAATGTATACTCGAATAAAACTATTGTTTATTCAATCACTGAAACTGCTTTGGTAAAACCCAAGTATCTAGTATAAAAAAAAAAACTTAAATAATCTTCTCTCTTTAAAATAATGTTTGTGTTTTAGAGAAGTCCGTAAGTAACAATTTTTTAATATACTGATACCTCCATGCATCTTGATTTTAGGGTTCCTTACCCAAAGGGTACAGCGGGACTCTATAAATACGCCTCCACTGTTCGTCTGTCGGTCTGTATTTCATGAACTGTGATAGCTAGACATTTAAAATTTTCACAAATGAAGTATTTCTGTTGGCGCTACAACAAAAAATGTTAAAAACTGAATAACAATGTATATTTAAGGGAGGCTCTCATATAATAAACGTTAAAAAATCAACAAAATTTTATACTGTTTTCCAGAGCAGCATTAAATTGAAAAAAAAAAGACAATAAATTTAAATCACCAAATCGGGTTACAATGGATAACTAAGTGTATTAAAGTATCTAGCCAAATGAAGCTTCTTATGTGTGGGAAAAGGACAATGCAACAATGTTTTTGTTGCTCAGTATAGAAGTAAATATACAGGATGAAATTTTAACCACTATCTAAAATTTTTATGTGTTCAGTATCCTATTAAGAGCATATTTATGAAGTAAAAAATGTAAATCAAGTTGTCACCCGAAAATATTTTTCGCGATATAGTTTTAAATTTTTACGGTCCTAGACCTGTTAAGGTATAAAGGGAAAATCAAAAACTTATGGATATTATTGTAATGAATTAATGAGATGCACATCGCGTAAAAAAAGCGTTACTAGGATGCCTTTTCGCTCAGAAGTTTGACCATAGTCTGAAAAAAGTTTTTGTTGATGAAGAAATTGCTATAGCATATCTGCATCAAAATATTGACCGCATAATGGATCAGATGGGTTTAAGACCCACTACAGGGGAGGAAGTTAAAAAGATTGTCCAAAAAATGGAAGCTAAAATGTCCTGTGGGTATGATGAAGTACCTATCACCATTATCAAAGATAATATAGACATTCTTGCAGAACCACTTAGCTCCTACTTCAATAAATGTATGGAAGACGGTTTATTCCCGGACCACTTTAAGATTGCTAAAGTTGTACCAGTTTTTAAAAAAGGCTCGAAATTGGATCCTGAAATGTACAGACCCATATCACTGCCGTCATTCTCAAAAGTTTTTGAAGAAATTATAAAATCAAGACTTATTTCCCACCTCACTTTGAACAAGGCAATTAATAAAAGTCAATTTGGCTATCAAAATAAGATAGGAACTCAAGATGCTATATACACGCTAGTAAATGATGTGGTTTATAGATTAAAATTAAATGAAAGAATGAAGGTTGCCGCACTCGATTCTTCGATTCTCGATCTAAGCTCTGCTTTTGATACCATAAGCCATAGGTTGCTTTTAGAAAAATTAGAGCATTAGGGTATAAGAGGCAATGTGTTAAACCTCCTTCAATCATATTTACAGAACAGAAAGATGTTTGTAGAAATTAAATCATTTGATAGTGACAGTAGGTCTGAAGTGGTAACCAAATCTAAGCTTGTAAATATTAAATTAGGTGTACCACAGGGCTCAATTCTAAGTCCTTTACTATTTATAATATATAAAAACGATTTTATCCATCATATTACTAAGTCAAACGACCAGATAAGACTAATACTGTTCGCAGATGATACAAATGCCGTAATATCTGCTAATGGAATTGAAAGTTTAGAATCTGTTGTTAACAAAGCCTTGGAAACTATGAAAGACTGGTTTAATGTAATTGGTCTTCTAATCAATACAAGTAAAACGAATGCTATGCTGTTTCCGAATAATGTAAGTAATAGGGATGTCTTAGATGCTTAATTGGATGGTGAAAAGGTACAAACAGTTCATACAGCAACATTTTTAGGTGTTTTTAAAATTGATGATACCCTCAAATGGAAACATGAATTGGATGACATCGAGAGCAAGATAAGCTCTGACTGTTACGTCTTAATAAGTTTACGTGACGAAGCGGATGAAAAACATCTAAAGCTGGTATATTATGCCTTGGTCGAATCGCGATTGCGGTATAGCATATTATTCTGGGGAGGAAGCTACAAATATAATATTCATAAAGCTTTTGTTCAACAAAAACGAGCGATCAGAACTATAGTCCGTATAAAGTAACAAGACTCGTGTCTTGAGCATTTTAAGAGACTTGGGATTTTGACTGTTCCAAGCCCTTACATTTTAGTTTTATTGACAAATTTTGCGAAGCACATCAGTGACTATGAGACTCCAAGGGAAAAAGATATCCGTGAAAGCAGGAGGAGAAAGGATTTTATTAATAAATGTGTTCCTTATTTAAAAATTGTAAGGCAGAGTTCCTACGAGTATTATCAGTCTGTTGCAATGTTTAATAAGTTACCAATTAAACTAAAGAGTACAGTTATCAAAGTAGCTTCAAAACAAAATTTAAATGTTTTTTGTTGGGAAAATGTTTTTATGCTATTGGTGAATTTATAAGAAAAAATTTAAAAGTATGAATTTTTACAAATTGAATTATTTAATTAATTATTGTCATTACAAAAATACTTGTAATGTAATAATAGTAATAATTTTGATGATAATAATTATAATTTAGTGTGGTTTATTGGTATTAGTAATTTGTTCTAGATAAGATAATGATTTTAATTTAAGATGGTTTTTATTGGTACTCATGTTTTTATTCTAGATTACTTGTATTATTGTATTACTCCACACAATGTATTTTTTTTTGAATAAATTATTGAATTGAATTGAATTGAACGTCAACAGGCTTAATATTTCTCATATTTATTTACAGAATATTAATCATAAATAATTTAATTAAATTAAAATAAAAAATTACATCAATGTTTTTGGTTACGTGATCACAGAAAAATATATTTCTTTTCACACTCGGTTAAGATAAAACTGTTAAACAAGTGAAGTACTACGTAGTCTAATTATCTTTCTGCGCATTAGTCAGTGTTCATTGCTCAAGATTCGTGCCAATAATAATTATTGTTATATAAGTAGCAATAGTAGTAACAACAAACAAAGTTTGCTTGGTGAATAGCAAGGGGTAACTTATTAATTTCAATCTATTTCATTAACTGTGTTAAGGGCGGGTGAAAGTACTTACATAACAATTTATTTGACTTGTTCATGTCACGTCTAATGAATAAAAAGTGATCAAGCACCGTGGGGTCGAAGAGAAAAAATTTGATTGCTCAAATCATCAAAATGTGCTAATGACTAAATAATTTTATTATAGCAGGAAACAGAAATCTACGATACCGCAACTTCGCTACGGTCCGAAAATGTAGTTAAAATATCATTTTCAAAATCTTCTAATAAATATTCAACAATGCCTTTGGTGTTTTTATTTAAAGGAGAAACGATTTCATCTTCGCTATATGTATACACCGCGCATTGTTAACCGACTGACAAACGATGCTCACGTTATAACCATTTTATGTAACATCTTGACCTCAGATCATATAAAGAAGGAGATATGAAATTACTCGTAAATCCTTAGCAAACCCGTGTCTCCGAATTATTTATGTGTGCAACGCAAATACAATAATACTGTTGTAAGCATAAGGATCAAACTATATCAATTTACAACGCTCATTGGTGCGCACACAAACATGGAACCAATCACAGCGGCTACCACTTACTCGCTTACACAATGCGTCATGTGGTGTGTGCAAATTAGTGTGTCGCTACAAAGTGTAGTCGCGAACTCGCGACGCACACGTCGGGCAGTGAACGCTTTGATCAAACCTCGATACATTGCGCAGTCGCATAGTACTCACAACACAGCTAATAAGTATTAAGCCTTCAATGTATATTGTGCCGATACAATTATCGTTACATGAATGTTTTCATTAAATAATACGCCGCGGTGTGCAATAGTTCCGTTTGCCCATATTGGATTCGCACGCGCCACGCCCCCATTTCATATCTTTTTCTTTATATGATCTGAGATCTTGACAGTGTCATTTTTATTTTTATTTTTATAAATAATCTAAGAAAAATAAAAAGAATATTGATTCAGCTATTCACATACTTTATTTGATATTTTAGCAACTTAATTGCACTTATAATATCAGTATATAAACTTGACAAATTTTGTCTCAGGTGGGACTCGAACCCGCATCTCCTCGCATGCCGGGCGGGCGCCATACCATTAGGCCACCGAGACACTGCGACACGGCGCGAATTTTTCAAGCATATTCTTACGCTATAAGCCAGCGTTGTTTCATCAAATGTTAGGAGTTTGCACCCTTAACACCCGTAAGAAACATCTTTGCAGATGTTTGACAGTCAGTTAAGATGAAACAGCTATTTATATACTTTATTTGATATTTTAGCAACTTAATTGCACTTATAATATCAGTATATAAACTTGAAAAATTTTGTCTCAGGCGGGACTCGAACCCGCATCTCCTCGCATGCCGGGCGGGCGCCATACCATAGTTGCTAAAATATCAAATAAAGTATATAAACAGCTGTTTCATCTTAACTGACTGTCAAACATCTGCAAAGATGTTTCTTTCGGGTGTTAAGGGTGCAAACTCCTAACATTTGATGAAACAACGCTGGCTTATAGCGTAAGAATATGCTTGAAAAATTCGCGCAGTGTCGCAGTGTCTCGGTGGCCTAATGGTATGGCGCCCGCCCGGCATGCGAGGAGATGCGGGTTCGAGTCCCGCCTGAGACAAAATTTTTCAAGTTTATATACTGATATTATCAGCTATTCACTTTGAAACAAGCTGTGACGCGCACGGACGTAGCTGCGTAAGGTTCATTCACCCGGGACCTGGCTGCAGCTAACTAAATAATAAGTCCGAGCGCATTACAGCGTGATTATTTTTCTAAGATTATTTTTAATGATAAAATAAATAACACCGCCAAGATTTTGCACATAACGGCTACATAACGTGGCCTTCGTTTGTCAGGTGGTTCAAAATTCACGTGTATACAGGGTGGTGTACCGGAGCATGGAGTAGGTACCTTGCTGAGGCTATGGGAGAAATTATAGGCCATAATAATATCACGTAAACAAAACAAGCATTTTCGGAATATACCCATCGATATAGACTATTATTCGACGACCTCCGTGGCGGAGTGGCGTACCCACCGGTTTTTAAAGTGTCGCCTGCTCCGAGGGCTCGGGTTCGAATCCCGGACCCCTAATTTTCTCGGGTCTGGGTGTTTGTGGTACCTTTGTTGTTACTGGTTTCCAAAATACGAGTGCTTTATTAAAGTTATTCAAATTGGGATCAGAACAATGTATGTGATGTTGTCCACATTTTAGCTTTTATTTTTTATGTAGAATATAAGAACTATTTTCGTTGCAATGTTATTAAGAGTAAAAGAATCGTAACATTCAGTATTCAGAAATTAATTATGTCATATTAAAGTAATCAGAAACTAAAATATGTATACGGCACGCAAACGATTCGAATCAATAACCTTAACGTATAGAGAAAGCTCTCAATCTTTTTTCTTATATTCTTTATTATTAATATTCATTTATTCTCTGATACAGTAGTCTATAAAGTAACAAAGAAAGACATTAATAATGACTGTCAATCTAGCTTTGTGAGATACTGGAGTCAGTGAGTTATGAAGAGACCAATTAACATTTTTGAAATGTAGGAACAGAAACTACATGACAATTTCAATCGGATGCCCATTGTGATTGAAATGAAATTGTTGAAAATAATTAATACTTCACGCATATTTCGTTGTGATAACTGCCAGATGCAAAACCGATTGTCTTAATTTAGTTTTGAGTGATTGACTTCAGCATGCAGTTGTTTCTTATACTGTTAATCATACTGTGTGTTATACTTCCTGAAATATTAACCTATCATCAAAAGGTTTGCTATAACAAGCTTGTTCGTTTCAAAATTAAGGAAATGGGTGGGTTTTTTGGAATTGTATTTGTACAACAATCATCTCAGCCGAGCGACGCCCACTGCTGGGCATAGGCCTCCCTCAAGGATCTCCACAACGATCGGTCCCGCGCCACCCGCATCCAGGGGCTTCCCGCGACCTTCACCAGTTCGTCGGTCCACCTGGTAGGGGCCTTTCCACAGATCGTCTATTCTATTGATATGTTGTAGTAAAAGTTCGCCTTTATCCCAAGTGGATGCACATACAACGTGTTCCTTTTGATATCCCATAACTCTAAGGGTATGTTTTATAGGTAAAAATAATATAAAACGCCCTAGAACATGTGGTTCACAAATCAATAGTTTGAACATAACATCAATTTTAGTTAAATTTGTTAAAAAATTGTAACCAGTATGGCGAATCCTTAGTTTTGCGAGACGTTGGCAAACTTACACTAAAATGTAGAGTAAAGTAGCGGGAGAGCGTAACTTGTAAAAAACATTGACGTGTGTGGGTGTTTCATTGATAAGTAGGTACGAGTAAATCGTTTTCATTCAAAAGTTCATTCATAACATGGCAAAGGTGTTTTACATATAGTCTTTTGTGATTTTTAAAAAATACTTCGAATGAAAAAATTAAACAAAAAAAAGATATTGAAAAATAATTTACATGCAATTTGATTCTTTACCATGGTCTTTTTAATACCCTAGAGTTATGGGATATCAAAAGGACCATGTTGTATATTTGTGACCCTTTCTACACGCTACAGCGCTGATGTTTTTAGTTCTATATTAATATCAATGGTTTATAGCGTGCGATCATGAGACGTTACAGAAGTAAATACGACGACGATTTTAACGAGTTCTTCGAGTTTGAATTGGTGGACAGTAACGGCAACACCAAGAAACTATGTCTGTACGTCTTCGATCGATGTAGAATGGTAATTATAGTTATATTTTATGCTAGCAGTTTCCCGTGACTTCGTCCGGTTCAATTTCTGTTAATAAGATCACGGTTTTTCGCATCATTTTTCACTGATGCTTCGCTCTTATTGGTCGCAGCGTGATGTTATATAGCCCAAAGCCTTTCTCGATAAATGGACTATCTAACACAAAAATAATTTTTCAATTCGAACCAGTACATCCTGAGATTAGTGCGCTCAAACAAACAAACTCTTCAGCTTTAGAATATTAATATAGATAATACTAGCAGACCCCGCAAACTTCGTATCGACCAAGGAATTTTAAACTCAATAGAATTTGATTTTGACGTCTTAAATGTTACTGTAATAACGCCTTGTTGGTCTAGTGGTTTCAATACTGGGCCAAGATCTCAGGGTCCCAGATTCGATCCTCGAGTCGGGCAAAATGAGTTTCGAACCCAGCTCAAACCTAGGTCATGATCCGGTATTTGAACCACTATTACAAGTTACAACGTGGTAGTTTGAATGAAATTCATTATTAATCAGTTCCTCAGTCGGCACACACAACTTTGTTAAAATTTAAAATACACATTATCGAGTCCTGTTTCAGAAGGGACAGTAAGTACCCATTATTTGTTTTTTTCCCCTTCCCTCTTTAGTAGTGTAACAACACACGTTTACGCTCACTGTTAAGACGGGTCGTCTCCTTTATAAGGAGAGGGGTTTAGGCCTTAGTGCCACCACGCTGGCCTAGCGCGGTTTGGTGGACGCTGCACTGTGGCATCATCACCCCGCCTTCCCTCTATCGCGCGTTGCGAAAGGGGGCTAGACGGAAAAAAATTTAACGACACTTTTTGCTATAGTTGTAAGCCGTGCGCCGTGTGCGTGCTTCTCTTTTTGAGAGAGAGAGGGAGAGGTAGAGAGACAGGGAGAAAGAGAGGGAGAGGGAATAAAGAGGTAGAGGGAGAGGGAGAGGGAAAGGGAAAGAGAGAGGGAGAGGAAGAGAGAGAGAAAGAGAGATGGAGAGGGAGAGGGAGGGAGAGAGGGATAAGGAGAGGGAGAGAGACGGTGAAAGAGGGAGAGGAGGATGGAGAGGGAGAGAGAGAAAGAGAGAGGGAGAGAGGGGGAAAGAGAGAGAGAAAGAGATAGGGGGAAGGAGAGAGAGAGAGAAAGAATTACAATACATTTAAAATAAAATATAATTTTATTACAATTCCTTCACTACAAATAAGCTTCGTTCCATCCCTGTGTCCCTTAACACCTCTCAAGTTTTTATTTATTTTTATATAAAGACAAAAGCACGTCAACCTACCACAAAATGACAAATTTTCTCAATTGATATTGATCTCTACACGTTGGACTTAAAGTTGAAAATCAATTCAATGACCTTCAACTTTTTGAATAGGTTGACCTGCCGTTGTTTGTACTTCACACAATTATTGAAATGTGTGCACACTGCACACGACTACAAGCGGTACACGGGTAGTTTGGCTTTAGGACATTTCGAGTTTGTTCTAACCCCAAGGCATGTGTTGCTGACTGTTTATATGACTTGTTTTGTGGAAATCAGATGCCTTGCCCTGCAACACGAAGCTCGTATTTACGGATATATCTGTCACTTTCAGATACTTAAAGCCATCGGTATGAGTGATAGGGACTGATGGATTCGAATATACATATAAACATTGTGTTGCGGCTTAAGGCCTCTGAAACAACTAAAGTACCACAAACACACAGACCCGAGAAAATAGAGAAATATACTTCCTTTCTACAAACGTCCAGGCATCGAACCCGGGAACTCGGAGCAGGTGACACCTTGAAAGCGGTGTGTACGCCACTTTACTTCGGAGGTATCTTGGAGCATAACACCTGACCACGTCCATGAATTGGCGAAGTTGCTATAAAAATGTTTAGTCTGATGTGCAGGCAACTGTTCTTCAGAGAAAATGTTGCTTTAATTCATTCAATTTAATTCAAGGTTCAGCCAAAGTCATAAGGTAAGCATAAGATAAAAATCTAGTAATAATAGTAACTTTACAATTCGAAAACTTTAGTGTGAAAATTAAGATGCTTAAGGCGACTAAAGCTAGAGCTAAGTGCTGCCCCCAATTTATTTAATTTCATTACTTCTAAACAAAATCAATTATCGAAAAACTGTAACAGTAACATTTTAGCAAATTACCTCTAGTATTTATTGAATCGCTGTTATTGCTTTTAATTCTGGCATTTTTAGTATTGTAAGTACATTATTGCTAAAAGCGGTCGCTTTTGACGTTAGCGACAAATTAGACTTATTATACACCTAAATGAAAAGTTTCCTATGATTCAATAAAACCGGTCAAGTGCGAGTCGGACTCGCGCACGAAGGGTTCCATACCAAAAAGGCCAAAAAAAACGAGTTTGTTGTATGGAAGCCCCCCTTAAATACTTATTTTATTTTGTTTTTAGTATTTGTTGTTATTGCGGTAACAGAAATACATAATTTGTGAAAATTTCAACTGTCTAGCTATCGCGGCTCTTGAGATACAGCCTGGTGACAGAGCGACGGACAGACGGACAGACAGCGAAGTCTTAGTAATAGGGTCCCGTTTTTACCCTTTGGGTACGGAACCCTAAAAAACTAGAGGTAATTTTCTAAAATGATACTGTTCTAGTTTTTTGAGTATTGATTTTGTTTAGGACAATTTAAATTTATTTTAAAACTGTTTTGCATCACGCAATATTTACTTACATTGTCTTTATTACATAGCTACCAAGAAAGCGAGTAACGTGCTTACTCAACTCTCAAAGTACACAATGCGTGGGAGATGAATTCACATAGCGTAAGGTGCGTATGCAGGGCATTACTATTTTACCCCATTACTGAGGTATTTCGTGAAAATACGCTTGTTCAAAAATTTTAAAAATAATACATAATGGCAACAAACGGGTGCAATTAAAAAAACTTATTGTTCGCTACTCGAACAAAGGGAGAAATAAAAGCTTGTTTAAAACTATAATTGCTCCTTTTTAATAAGTTTAAAATAATAATTAATTAACAAGGGACAGTGCTAAGCCGACAGCGACCAAATGTGAAGTGGCATATCAAGAGTTACGTTCTAAACTACTATACGAAGGCAATTAACACTTCACTATTTTAGACCTTAGCATGATAAAATTAAGATACAAACACATTATTACTGAGAGTCCCACCTCTGGGCTTCAAGGTTAACAAGTAAAGTGAAGGGAGAGCTATGATTGGCTTAATAAATCGTATGATGTATGAGGTGATTTTACAACATAACTAAAACTATAGATCTCTAGCTAAAGCACCTACTAACAGCTATCTTAAATACAAAATTAAACTTATTCTATTACGTAGCTATGACGTAGCTGTCGGCGCTGTCGCGCGTAGACATCCTCCGGGGCGTTGAAGGCATAGCCTTCAACTCTTCCTCGTCCGTGGTTGGCAAGAGGCAGAGTCGGTTGAGAGCGCGGCGCACAACACCACGGGATGTGGTAACGTCAGCAACGCGAGGCACAGCGTCGGAGCCAGGAAAAATCCCTGTGACCCGGCCAAGACGCCAACAGAGGGGCGGAGCGGCGTCATCCTTTAGCAATACGAGGTCATTCATTTTCAAATCCTTGCATCGGGTTTTCCATTTCGTACGCTGCTGCAGTTCGGAAACGTACTCGCTAGACCAGCGTCTCCAAAAATGCTGGCGCATCTGCTCCAAACGGTGGAAGCGGTCGAGGCGGTTGGTGCTGCATTCCATCAGGGCAGGAGCTGGCAGCGCTGTCAAGGGCCTGCCGATTAAAAAGTGACCCGGGGTTAAAGGTTGTAGGTCTGTGGGTGAAGGGCTGAGAGGACAAAGAGGGCGGCTGTTGAGGATAGCCTCAATTTGTGTAAACAGCGAACACAGCTCTTCAAAGGTTAAGTGCGCTTCCCCCATTACCCTACGCAAATGCTGTTTGGCCGATCGTACCCCAGCTTCAAAGTAACCTCCAAAATGAGGAGCGTATGCAGGCGAGAATTTAAATTCGATGCTCTGCTGAGCTGCAAAGTCCAAAATAAAATCTGTGTTGTCCTTTGACTTAAAAAAATCATTAATTTCGCGTGCAGCGGCAACGAAGTTTGTACCGTTGTCGCAAAATATCTTTTTTGGTAATCCCCTACGGGCTATAAAACGTTTAAGCGACAACATGAAAGCATCCTTGGAAAGCTCACTTACAGCTTCCAAGTGGATGCATTTATAATTCAGGCAAATAAAAATGCACAAATAACACTTGGTTATTTTACAACCCCTGCCTTTACGATCCGTTATTAAAAATGGGCCGGCAAAATCAGTACCTACGCTTGAAAATGGGATGTCTGGATTAATTCGCTCGGATGGTAAGTTGCCCATTATATTGGTCATGTGCTGTCCTTTAAAGCGATGACAAACTACACAATTTTTAGCGACACTGCGAGCTAGATTACGCCCACCCACAGGCCAGTATCGATCTCTAATAGACGCGAGGAGAAGTTGAGGACCAGCGTGTAAGAGTCGTGTGTGCTCTTGCCGAAAAAGAAGCTTAGTAAGGTGACTACGGGAGTGCAACAAAATAGGGTGTTTCTTGTCATAATCATATGACGAAGCAGCGATACGTCCACCAACACGAATGATTCCATCGGAATCTAGAAAAGGATTAAGCGAAGCGATATCAGATTTGGCTTTCAAACCCTTGCTTAAAGAGAGCAATCGTATCTCATTGTCAAAGGAGTCCCTTTGAGACATTCGAACTAACGCCTTCATAGCGTTATCAATCTCTGAAGCTTGAAGAGGACCTGTTAATTTATAATTTTTATTCATCTGCCTTGAATTATGAATCCATCTCAAAACACGTGCGTAAGCTCGTTGCAAAATGGACAGCCTAGAGATCCTAGAAAGATCAAGAGGAGCATCCCCCACCAAAGCTGAAAAAACTTTGACTTCCGGCAACGCTGGCATTTCCTCGACATCTGAGGGTGGCCAAGACGACTCTTCAAGCTCCAAGAAGGAAGGGCCGTGCCACCACATGATAGAACCAATAATTTCTTTGGGATCAATGCCACGTGACACAAGATCAGCGGGGTTCTGAGAGGATGGAACATAGCGCCAAGAACAGGGATCAGTAAGTTCCTTGATTGTACCTACTCTATTGGCTACGAAAGCTTTCATCCCTTTAGTTGTGCGCAACCAACTCAAAACGACCTTTGAATCAGACCAATAAATACAACGATCAATTTTCAGTCGCAAAGCTTGAACTACTACCGCAGCAAGTTCAGCTCCTAGCAAGGCAGCACACAGCTCCAGACGAGGAACAGTAGTCGGTGCGACTGGAGCGACACGTGATTTGGAGCAAAGCAGGTTTATTTTAATCTCGCCCTGCTTATTAACAGACTTTAAATAAATACATGCTCCATACGCTTTCTGTGAAGCATCACAAAAACAATGCAATTCTACATGAACTGGATTATCAATTAAAATGTACCTAGGCACCCTCAACTCCGCGATACTATTAAGACCGTCAACGAACGTAAGCCAGGAAGACTTAATTTTTTCTGGAACAGGATCGTCCCATCCCAGTTTATGCTCGGCCCAAAGTTCTTGGAGTAGCATCTTTGGTGTAATAGTGCACACTGATAGCAGACCTAGTGGATCGAAAACCTTGAAGGTAGAAGATAAAATCGATCTCTTAGTGACGATGTCGACCAAGGGTGGCTCAATAGGAAAATGAAGCTCATCCAATTTAGGCATCCAACCAATACCTAGAGTGCTTGTTGCATTACTGATCATCAGATCATTTGACGACTCCGTGGAACTATGTTCAAGCACCGAAGGCAAGTTTGACCGATACTTTCTAAGATGAAACCCCCCTTTAGCTAGAGCTTCAGCCACGGACTGCTGAATATAACGCAACTCGCTCGCTGATTGAGCCCCTGTCAAAAGATCGTCCACATAAAAATCCTCTTGGATAATATCCTTTATGAGAGGATCAATAGTCTCTTCACCCAATTGCCAGAGACAACGAGTACTCAGAAAGCTAGCACTTGAGAATCCATACGTTACAGTATTAAGCATCAAAGTGCGCAAAGGCTGAGACTCACTATCGCGCCATAAAACAAGCTGAAGACTACGATCGTCAGGATGAAGCTTTATTTGCCGGTACATTTTTTCAATATCACCGGAAATGACATATTTATACAAACGAAAACGAGCCAAAATATTAAACAAAGAGTCTTGAATAGTAGGGCCGGTCATCTGGATATCATTGATCGAAAGCCCAGACGTAGTACGAGCCGAAGCATCAAAAACAACTCGAAGTTTGGTAGATTCGCTGTTATTTTTTAGAACTGGATGATGAGGCAAAAAGAATTCTGCTCCAGAAGACCGATGTACATCACCCCAGTCAGACAAATGACCTAAGTCAGCGTATTCACGCATAAAATCAAAATAGAGTTCTTTTAGCAAAGGCTGTCTCCTGAAACGTGACTCCAAATTAAAAAACCGCTTCTTAGCTAGTTGAAACGAGTTTCCCAAAACATCTCTTTCAGCACGGAGTGGAAGCTTAACAATAAACCGACCGTCAGTATCACGAGAAGTATTAGCAAGAAAATGCTGCTCGCACAACGCTTCTTCCTCGGTTAAAACTGACTTGGTACGAGGAACCTTCTCTAACTCCCAAAATTTTGATAAATTATTGTTTAGATCAGCAATAGTCGTATCGTTGTTTCGCAACAGACCACAATGAAGACCTTCACTATTCGAACTATCAGAGACTACGGGAGTAGTGACAAGCCAACCAAGTTTAGAACTGCGCAGAACTAGACAATTGGCACCTAATGATCGCTGCTCCGATCCTAGTAAACTCCAAAATAATTCCGCGCCAAGAAGCAGATCGACGTCTAGCGCCTTGTTAAATTGAGGATCGGCCAACTGAACTCCCGCTAAATTTAAATGGTCCCTGCTAAAGGAGCGCTTCGGTAATTTATCAGAAATAATCGGCAACACAATACAAGATAATAAAGCGCTAAAGGTGCTGCACCTAGACTGAACGCGTACCGCGCATCGCTCAATTTTATTCGCAACACGAATGGCGGCTATACCGACTAAATCCCTATCCAAAATCTGAGAAGTCAGTTGCAAGGCATCTCTCAAGCGAGATGTTATAAGACAAGACTGGCTCCCGCTGTCCAAAACCGCTCGCGCTGTAACCACAACATTAGTAATAGGGTTGATCAAATCCACTTCAGCCGTACAAAGAAGCGCTTCGGAGGACGACAACGCACACATAGTGACAACAGGTTGAGACGCAGAAGGGCCGCTGGTTTTAAAGAAACGATCATGCAGTAACGTATTGTGGCGCTGCTTACATGTTTTACAACCACCGGACAGCTTGCACCGCTGTGACTTGTGACCCGGCCTTAAACAAACGTGACACAATTTTAATACCTCGACGGCAGACATCCTGTCATCAATGGACTTGACTTTAAAAACAGGACACTCATAAACACGGTGCGAACCCTGGCACACATTGCAAGATTGCATCGACGACAACTGCATAGGTGGGGATGAGCTATCCGCAGAGGTACCTAGCATAGCCCTAGTCTGTGGTTTCTGCCTACCCGTGCTGCCAGACGACGAAGCTTGTTTAGCCGGCTGTGAATTACAATTAACCGTCTCTAAAACATCAGCACGACTTCTCAAAAAGCTAAAGAAATCATCAAGACCCGGTATCTCATTCAACGAATTCCGGTGCTCCTCCCATTTAAAACATGTCCTTGAATCTAATTTTTGCGCAACAATATAAATAATTAACACGTCCCATTTTTCGGTAGGTAAACCTAAAGTGTGAAGAGCGCGTAAATTCTTTGTGATGTGATCAATAATAAACCGTAATGACCTTTCTGTTTCACGCACGGACTCGAGACTAAATAAAGATTTCAAGTGATTATTAATCAGCTGGCGTTTATTATTATACCTATCGCATAAAAGCTTCCACGCCTCTGCATAGTTCTTATCGGTCACCTCTAAGTTACTAATTACTCGCGCCGCCTCCCCTTCGAGATAAGAATTCAAATAGTGGAACTTATGAACTTCCCGAATTTTACGTTCATGAACGAGTGAGACAAACATATCCCGAAACTCCAGCCATTTGAAATAGGTTCCATCGAAAGTAGGTATCTTAATGACAGGCAACTTGAAACCTAGAATTTCGTTATCATCATCATGATGATGACTCGAGCAATGAACGCTAGACCGTCGCGACGAGGAAGACTTAAAATCATCACTACTCGCATTAACAATTTGCTGCGCCTGAGCTAAATAATTATGAAAATCCTGCTCGATTGAGTCTCTCGTGCTTAATTCAACGTCCTGAGTGGAAACATTAATCACTTCTATCTGTTCCTGCACTAAATCAAATTCTGTAAATAATGCGTTGAATTTAGACAATTTACTTTTAAGCTTAAGTAATTCTAGCGACGAAAGGCTATCAGAATTACTCACAGAATCCAAATAGTTTTTAAACCTCGTTACGCGCCCTTTGATTGAGCTACGTTTAGCTAACAAATCTTTAAGACTCATTTCAGACTTTGAAACATCAGTTTCAGGCATTTTTTACAAAAGAACTACGAAATTAAGCACAAAAATTAGGTAAATTGCATACGATACGCTCCTCGTTTTGTTCCGATGCGAAGTGCAGATCAGGTGCACGCCACCAGTAAGCGCTGCAGCGATGTAGCCGGCCGGCAGCAATGCGGGCGTGGCGGTAGAAATGCAGCGCTGATGAGCTGGAATGCACGGGGCACAAAGATAAGCAACAATAAACGAAGCAAGATGATGCGTACCTATTGAATAATAAAGGTATTGGAATGCGCCTTGTAGTAAATTATGGCCAGTCCTGATGAGAACAGTTATGAGAAAGCACGTAAGGATGGCAAATACTTGCGGTAATTTAGTGCGATTAAGATAGGCAATATAGTGAATATTTCGTGATATAGTGATGGTGAAAGGTAACAAATGGATTGCCTTTATGAACTAGGTAAGTCTTGAGAGCAATTTAATCCTTAAAAACAAAGAGATTAGAAGATTCAATAGGCAATGCGATAGGATTGTAAGCCAATAAAAATACGCAACTCAGCTTAGGTTATGAATGCGGCAGTAGGCTACACCAGAATTAACAGGCACAAATACCTATTGTAAATCTCAAAGGATAATAAATTATTATTATAAAATTAGGCCGATGATGCGTAGGCGTGCTTCAATTAGGCTTGTGTGCAAAGAAAGCGCCACATGAAGGCGTAAAAGGCTACACAAGAAGTAGAAAGCACAAATAGGTATTGCAATAGGTAAATTTTAAAGGCGATACCTAGCACTAAATCGGTACCTTGAAGGCTAGCCCCTGTATACACAAATCAAGGGGGAAATTATTGGAAGGATAGTAAGGAACGGGCTCACTTGACAATCAGACAGGGAAGGTGGCAGCGCAGTCCAGTTGTTCTGCGCCCTGGGAGTCCCTCGCTGCGTCGATGAGACCTTGATTCGCCTTCCCAAACGGTGACTTCACGGGTTTTCTGGAGAATTTCACGTTGAGCACGTAGAACTCGGGGCACGCACACGCAAACGTCAGCGCCCAACGCACAGGATAAGGCCGGATACTCTCCTAGACCCTCGGTGATGCTCGATGTGGCGGATGACGTGGTGATGACCTCTGTCCGTCCTCAATAGAAGATATTAGGCTCTGTAAAAACTCCAAAATCGCTTCAAAACTAAGCACGAGTCCTGTCACGGTCGCCAATTTTGTTCGCTACTCGAACAAAGGGAGAAATAAAAGCTTGTTTAAAACTATAATTGCTCCTTTTTAATAAGTTTAAAATAATAATTAATTAACAAGGGACAGTGCTAAGCCGACAGCGACCAAATGTGAAGTGGCATATCAAGAGTTACGTTCTAAACTACTATACGAAGGCAATTAACACTTCACTATTTTAGACCTTAGCATGATAAAATTAAGATACAAACACATTATTACTGAGAGTCCCACCTCTGGGCTTCAAGGTTAACAAGTAAAGTGAAGGGAGAGCTATGATTGGCTTAATAAATCGTATGATGTATGAGGTGATTTTACAACATAACTAAAACTATAGATCTCTAGCTAAAGCACCTACTAACAGCTATCTTAAATACAAAATTAAACTTATTCTATTACGTAGCTATGACGTAGCTGTCGGCGCTGTCGCGCGTAGACACTTATCATAACTTGTATAAAAGCTATACCTACATACATGTGCTAACATGCTTTATAAGAATGATTCTTATCGCAGCAGGTGCGTCCACAGAACATGGAAAGAGGTTAGAAAGGCTGCGCCATTTGTATGAGAACCGAATTCACCGCTTGCGCCCCACTACACATAAACAAGTTCAAACAACGCCAATCAAGCGAATTCTTTTGACATCACGCGACCAATAGGGTCGCGCGACGTCAAAAGAAACCAATCACAGGGCTCACTTTGCTCATAATGTCTGTGGCGCGCCGGTCCCGCCTACAACCCCTTTCTAAATTGTTTTTCCGTGTTCTGTGGGTGCGTCTTAATGATGGAAGAAGTAATTACATTGTAACTTTAATAGTAGTCGTATTTTACAGGTACGTCTTAAATATTAAATACGATTTCGCATAGACTTATTTATTATTAAAATCGTTGTTTGTTACAATCAGTTGTATTTTCGTCAACGAAGGAGTACCTAAGCAAAATAAATCCATATTGTAAAAAGGAGAAAATAAAAATACCAATTAACATTATGTCTTTTATTAAAACATGCGTTCTGATGGCATGACTCTTGCTCCTTGGAAGCTTTCTTTCAGCCTTCAGTGTGGAATGAGCCATTTCAAGAAAATTTCAATGAAAACGATAAATTTTACATTCTACACATAAAGCCTCTCTATCTTGTCATTATGTTTCTTAAAGCATCTTTTCGAGAGCCTTTGTGATACATAGTGAGGTTTTGTATCCCTTCACTCCCCACCTAAGACCACTTGTATTTTTTTTGGTACATACTACATGTTTGCTGATGTTTAAAAAAACCTCAACTTGAAAAACTGTTTCAGATCAAGATCAGTTTTACGCAATTTCACAAGATTGTAAAAAGCAAATGCACAAATGCATTTCGGTTTCAAAAAATAAATACACGTGATATCTTCTTAACCCTCCCGCATGATATTTGGTGATATTTTTTCGGACCTCCCATAACTCCCTTTGGGCCTCACGATTAATGACGACCCATTAGTATGGCGCATTAGAACAAGCGCGTAGGTAATGCTTTAAGAAAAGTACGGGGCTAAGATGTCACACTTTGTTCTGGCCTCGGTTGTTTATTAGAAATCAAACAACAGCGGTAGGTACCACAGAAACTTCTTCTATAAAGCACTCGTATTGTGGAAATCAGAAACAACAAAGGTACCACAAACACCACAGATAAGATAATACTAAAACAAACACTCAGACCCGAGATAATGTAACTTACGTTTCTTGAACGAAAAAATAGCTCGTAGTTAGTCGCTTTTTTGCTAGTTGAGCAACTACAGCTTAACGTTGATTTTATGATATAGCCTTTATGTAAGTAAAAAATCCTTAATGATTGTTATAACGAAACTAATTGCCAATGCGTCTAATTTGGTGTTGTAATTGAAAACATAGACCAAGCGTTCTGAACTAATAGAAACAAGTGAAGTAATTAGTTGGGCTATTAATTTATATTACTGAGGAATTTCACGCACCTTTCGTTTTTATTTATAAATAGTTAAGGATTTAAAAATTTTGCATCGCTAGGTAATAGTTACCTACATTAGTAACAGGATGCGGATATATCTACATTTACTGTCGGCAGTTATATTAGTACTTACACTACAAGAAACTTTAAGCAAAGGGAGCAAGGTTAGTATTTCATCTATTTGGAGTTAGTGAATTATGTTGATAATAAAACAATTGTGCACAATTTTTATATCTTAATTTAGTTATAAAATATCGCAATATAAGCCGAGTCAGTCAGCTATGTATTACAGAGCGTCTTGCTTGTAAAATGCAAAATGTTTTACTATCAAGGGTCTGTGAAAACCGCCCTGCCCAATATTTGTGCAACTTAATTATGACAGTCTCTATTATCTGTGGTCAAACGTAGAGAGCGCTTGTAGACTTAATTCCATTCGTTACATTGAGTCGACGGAACGCCGTCTGTGCGTCAAGAAAATGCGGTGTACAAACTGCAAAGTCAAGGCAACGGCGACGCATGCAGCAGGGCGTTCTTTTGAGAGTGCACGCTCGACTACTCTCTCTCTCTCTTTAGTCGGTCGCTCATATCTGAGGATCATGGTCAGCTTCGGGGTTGCATCTTAGAATGTGGAGGATGACGGGTCCTTTTTGGTCGGTCCATCTTGCTGACGAACGACTTCTCGACCTTTTCCCTGCGGTGCTTCCAACCACTATCAGCTTAGCGAAGTTGTCGTCTCCTCTGCGCATTGTGTGGCTGAAATAGGACAGACTTGTTGTTGACACGTCGTGGACAAGCGGGTTTTTATGTGAAGCTGGTTCAGGATTGATGCGTTGGTTCATTTTGGATTCTTCGGGATTCTTAACATGCGTCTCCAGCATCACATCTCGAATGCATCAATCATTTGCGTTTCTACTCCATACAGGAAGATAGGAATACCAGAGCTCGTACTAAACGGACCTTGGTTTTGATATAAATTCCTCTTTTCTTCTAAATATTGTTTAAACGGGTCATGGCATCCTTTGCCTTTGCCAAGCCTTTTAATTTCACTGACACAGCTGCCAATTTGGGCGCCCAGAAGATATAGCGGTCGACGACGCTAATACCAGGAATGCTGGAGGTGACACTATCTAGCTTTCCGGATCGATAAATCACCATTACCTTAGTCTTCGCTCTGTTCACTGCGAGACCAATGTTGCCACTTTCTGCCTCGAGTTTTAACTAAACAGCTCGATCATATCCTTCATGGACGGTCATCGGCATATCGAAGATTTGACAATCTCTTGCCATCAACAAGGTAATCTCCCAACGTTCGATTGTCTTCCGAATAACATATTCCCCATAAATGTTGAAAGTGCAGGAGAAAAAATGCAGACCTGTCTCACTCATTTTCTGGTTTGGAAGATATTGGAGCATTCTGTGCCTATTCTTCACAAACGGACGGTTCTGAGTATGGAGACTCTGGATTCTTACTACTAAACGTATGGAATTCTCTTTTGGTGTATTCGTAACAGCGTTTTCAGTGTTTAGTTAGGCCCAGTAGGTCGGCATTTATGGATCAATCGCCTATTACATACAGATCGCCTATGCGCTCCGTAAGCGCCAGCGCACGACGTAACTTTGTACCAGCGTCACACAAGTGAAACACATTTGCCCACGAAAAAATATTGGTAACTGGCATGTTAACACTTTCACGCAAGCAACGTATGTATACGTCAAATTGTGGTAGATGTAGTGAAGCACAGCGTATTAGTACGTTCAGCTAATAAGTGTTGTGTTGAACACAACGTAGTAGCACGGCGCCTGTTCATACTAATCTCTATTAGTTCGGTTGCTGTGCGACAACGCATCAAACTCTTAAAAATGTAGTGCTACACCGTGTCGGAAATTTTACACATCTTTGAAGACTCCATACACTGGCAGTGATTCGCTCCTTGTAGACGCACAACGTTACTATACGTCAATCAGCGCAGGTTACGTCATACATTCCGTTGACCTGTGCGAGCCGCAGGGGAAGGAGCGCGTGCGTTGCTGTCCACACACAGCCCGCAGTGAATAATATTACGCATAATCGTATTTTTTTACTATTTACGTAGTTATTACAATGTAACTATTCTAAAATCACTTCAATGGTCATTGATTTCTTATTACTTTTCAATATTTGTAAATATACGTCAGTATTTATACGTATATGCTCCGTTGCAAAACGGAAAAGTGAAGCAAACAGGTGACGACTTGGTACCCAAGGGACGGCACTAGAAGCAGAAGACGTAAAGTAACAAGATGAGAGGATGACTTAAATATTACCTTGAAATAAGAGTAGCGGCAGCCAGAAATCAGTGGAAAGAGTTGAAGGAGGCCTTTGCCGTAAGGCTTGCCTAAATAAGATACATTTTGTAATAGGTGTAGCACAGTATAATGTAAATATTTTGGAAATAAAGGCTTTATTATTATATGTATACGCCAACGTTATTACACGTTGTTGGGAATTGTATAGATGTTTATCTGTACTTTTTGGCACGACGTATGTATACGTTGACGTCCTATGACGTAAGTGCTTTATAACATAACACTAAATTCACGTGCTCTTAGCAGACCGTCTCTGGGCGTCGATCCAGTTTATATGAAAAAAATATGTGCGTAATCGCATCGAGCTCAGATAATAGCATGTTCGCATGAAAGTGTTAAGAATATTTTGTTAAATTATTGCTGCACACATTTAATCCATGTAAATATATAAAATATATATTAAAAGTTAAAAACATTAAAATAATCCAGTCACAAAAATTACACCAAACATATTTTTCGTTTGATCAGTCGAGTCAGTCCCATCACTAGTCACCTCAGTTTGACAGGTGTCATTCTAATCAAGCTATATTCTAAGGACTATAGTTCCGTGCACATTGAACACGACACTGCACGCTGCACGCTGCACGCTGCAGCTGGTTGGAAATCCCCGTTCCGATTTGCGGCATTTGATGAGAAAAACACTGTTGTAATTTTGTAGTCATGTTTATGTTTTTGCAGAATGACGGTGTGCAAAAACTATCCTGTGGGAATAAAGGAGGAAGCGGCGGTAACGGTGGCGGAAATGTTATAATTTGTATGTATTACTTTCACAGATGTACAATGGTGAGTATCTCATGTAATTTGAATAGCATGTATTTTAATGTAAGTGTCAGTCACACTCAAACACTTTAAAACTGAATGTGCTTATTCTAGCTAATAGGTACCTACCTACCCGATCTTCAAATCATTAAATTTATCAATGGCTGTGATTTCATCCGGAGTTGCGAGTAGTCATCATTACTCTCTGCTCAGGTGTAAGAACAAAATGTTCCAGCATGTTCATAAAAACCACTTACGTTGACAATTTTATCAGACAATTAGGGTAAAAAAACAAATGCTCAACGGAATTGAGTCGAATTTAGATTAAATGTGAGCCTAAAAATAACATGTAGTTACAGTATTACTATTTTATATCTGCACCTTGTCATATACACTTCTTACAAGTATATCATGAATATGTACTTGGAAAATCTGTACTTGGCATTGTATTGTTTTGTATATTCAATAAACCTAAGTACCTATTTATTTTGTAAGAACATGCTGTCGATTTTCTCCAAATAAATAAACAAACTTAGAATCGTATAAAAATCATCCAACACCTCAAATCACCTCAAATTTTAATGTACTACGAGTTATAGATTATACCTACTTCTAATATAAGAGACATAATAAGGTCTTATATGTTTATTATGCACTAGCGGACCCCGCGAACTTTGTTTCGCCTTAGATATTTAATTTTGAAAAATTGTTTGCATGGCAGTATAAAAAGTGTTGATTTTTAACTTTTTCATGCAATTTTTAAAATTTTTCTATTTGTAAAAGCCTCGTAGTACAAGGAATATTCTAAAAAAAGAATTAGCGAAAAGAATCGTTTCAGCTGTTCTCGAGATTTGAGCTTAGCGACACATTCAGCAATAAATTTTTATATTAGAGAAGATTATGAACCTTATTCTATTTTTAATTTCTTTCAATAATCATCACATGTCAGTATATTTACTGGTTGCCAGTTTTTTATTTTGTCTATGAAGAGGTCGCGACTTAGACAAGTATTTATTAATAGCTTAGTATAGCTTCTATCGCGGGCCTTGAGCGTGGAGACCGAATCCAGAAATTCCGTAACGAAAATAATCCTAACACCCTCACCCACACACTCGGGGCGAGGCACGATCGAACAATTTTGAATTTCCGAAATTTAACAGAATTTAGAAGAAAATAAGGATTTTAACAGTATGGTTGCCTATGGTAACCATATCTGCAAAAATAACAAAAAAAAATAATTACAAAAGTCAAAATTAGAAAATACATAAAATTATTTAATTAAGCTATTGCATAGCTTCTATCGCGAGCCTTGAGCACTGAGCAAGTAATCACTACGGCCTTGAGCGTGGAGACCGAATCCAGAAATACCGTGACGAAAATAACCTAACACCCCCCACTCCGACCGGCACAGCGGTGATACTTTTTAGTTTTATAATTGCATAAGTTGATAAAAAATGCTATGCAATAGCTTTACCGCGGCAGTTTTCGAGTGCCACACGTCTTTTTTTTTGTAATAATTCTTTTCAATAAAATTTTTGTTTTAGCACGGGCTGTAAGTAACGTTTGTTTTTATGATGGGTGTCTCTCAGGGATGATTTTTGGGACCCCTGCTGTTTCTAATTTATATGAATAACCTTTCTTACTATATGCGCAACTATTTTGAGATTATATTATTTTGGGGATAATAAATTTATACATCATGGATTTTAAAATCCAGGAGAGGCAAAGCATCATTTGATTATGTAAGTAAACAATTCCTAAAGTAAGGCTAACCGTGACCATTACACATTCATAAATATAGATGTGTCATATGTTAACTAAATAAAGTCATCAAACAATTGCACAAATTGATCAGACCCAAGCCACGGACGTAAAAAAAATACGGACGTAACCTCGTCTAATCATGAGTGAAGCATGATAATGGCCGCCCGTTTATGCTGTGTGCGTGATTTAAGGGTTGCCATATAAATCATCAATTACCCTACTGTTTCAATCGCGAAGTGGAAATAATCGGTCCCAGTTAACTTATGTAATATACATAATATATTTTTATCAGAAATTTAAACGGTTGACCTACGTTGACCTACCTAACATAATTTTTATGACCACTGTGATAGAAAATAAGACACAGGTTGCGTGTAAAGAAATGTATTTTTACACATCACATTATAAGTAATAAGTCGCTTTAACTTGCCAACTGCACTAAATGGACGCGAACAGGCGACATGACCATAATTCAAATACAATATAACTTACTCTTTTTGGAATGGCATACGGAACCAAACAACGTAGCCCCTTAGCTGTAGTCATAAAATCTATGTCATCAAAATGTGCACTGCACACGGTACTGGCAGATGATGGGTTCCAACCTAACTGTTATCTCCTCTGCAGTTTCGAATAACTAAAATCTAGTCATCTTTACGGTTTTTGTTTCTAGGAAACCTTTTAAAAGAACGCAAGAGATATTTTATATTCTAATTACGGGATCTTTTATTTTCCTTTTAATAAACGGCACCCAAAAACTGACGAAATCCGATTTCACACAGTCACATACATAGTTTGTTGCATACAAATACAGATTTCCCCACTTTTAGGGAAATTTTCCCGTAAATAAAGTGACAACACTGTTGCATTTTACTTCTAGAATTCTAGTGTAAATTTTAAAACATAAATAAGGAAAAATATCTCGAATCGTAATAATTTACGTATGATAGGTGATTCCATGTGATTTTTTACGTTTACTCATGTAGTTTTTACACGATTTCAACACACAAGACGGCATTTTTGAAAAATAAATCGTAGATGCAACGTACGCACTATCACGTGTCACTGGCGCTGTCACAGGGGACGAAATGGCAGCGGGTTGTCGGACCTAGTGTGTTTGTGTGAGTGTAGATCATGTACAACAAACGAAATTGTAGTAGCTTGCATGCTTCACATTTTTTTAGTGTGATGTTACGTCCGTATTTTTTTAAGGTCCGTGACCCAAGCCAAGAAAGTAATTGTTGATGTTACCTGTTAGGAAGTGGAAAGACAGGCTGTTGCTGGGAGCGCCGAGATGATTTTCCTGATTCACCACACACAACACAGTTTTGATTTTAGTTTTAGCTTTTATTGCGATATTTAACTTTATTTATTTGATAGAATTACAAAGACATTATTTGACAGAAATTTTAGAACACACATTTGACACTTAGCTATTTAAAACCTATGACAAAAAGTTGAATACTCTTTAAAAAGGTCCGCAACAGTAATATTCTTGGCAATGTTATCGTCATCATCAGCCCACATCAGTCTATTTTGCCTTAGTCGCCATGCTTGGCAAAGAAGTTGGTAATCGTAGTTTGACCAATAAATAAATAACTAAATGTGGACAACATCACACACATCGTTCTGAGTCTAACCCTAAAGTAGTTATTATTGAAAGCACTTGCTATGCGGAATCAAAATAACAAATCATAACCCATAATGACACGATTTCCGTACTCAAATACTAATTGTTTTTTTTTAATTGAAAGCATCTAACTAAATATATTTTTTTTATCAATTCAAGGTTGGGTAAAAATATTAAGGTAAGTTTTTTTTTACTTTTATGTGTTAAATCAATAGTTAGTTTTTAATCTGTGGTGTTACAATGTGAAAGCAAAAGTTTGTTTCTCAAACAAGCTTAAAGATAGAATAAAGACTGGAATTGCGTTTATTAGGATACTTTTATTTTGGAGAAAAATACTTTAATCAAACCGTAAAATGTTTGAAATTTGAGAAATTAAAGCGCAATAAGCCGCGGGCAATGTCTTACTACTAGACAAGGCTCGCTTGTTCATACACAAACAAGACTATTTTATAACTACTTTTGAACTAGCGCGTTGCATAATTAATCCCGGTACGTTTCATATTTGCAAAATTTAAATAATATTTTTGTTTTTCATTCCATAGCCCCCAAAAAAACAAGTGATGTGTTTACTTAACTCTCAAAGCATGCAATGCGTAGGGGAAGAATTCAAAGCATCCGGACGTCGTCGAGGTAAATTATGCTTATTATTATCTTATATTTATTATTATGAGTGAATATTTGTATATAAATATCATAACACACTGTGATTTTTGAACCACCTGGAAAACGAAGCCCACGTTATTGGACCATTATAAATATAAATAAATAAATATTTTAATACATGCCTCACTGGGCCACACAGAGCCATCTAGTCCCAAATTAAGGTACTATTAAGTACCCTGTCGTATGGGGTACTAGACAACCGATAAACTTACTTATATACTTTTTTTTTTTTGTAAATACATACTTATAATACATAGAAAACACCCAGACCAGTACAAACAGACATGTTCATGCACACAAATATTTGTACTGTGCGGGGATCGAACCCGCGACCCATGGCTCAGAAGCAGCGTTAACTACCGCTGATCCAAATGGTCGTCCATTATGAATAACATCATGGCAGTGTTATTTATTACCACGCTTTTATTAGCTTGGGTTGTATCTATGTATGTAATGGAATCTTTGAGCATATTTTTTACCAATTTCTAGAAGTTTGATTAATTTGAAACTTTGCACACGTATCAAGGACCGATGACAATGCAATAATTTAATAACAGTTTCTCAGTTTTCCTCTGTAAAAGGGAGTAAAAGAGATAGAGCTAGCGCGCGATCGATCTGTATCAATAACGATTCTTGCATAGCTTTGGACTTACAGTCGATAAAGAAGGAATCAAATCTTATAAACTGAACTAAAAATTAAAAAATAAATTATAGTTTAAAAAACTAAAATTCCACGCTTATAAAACAGATTGAACTAAAAAATTTTGTACAATTTATATTATTATATATTATTGTACAAAAAGCGTTGGCTTGATTTAGATTGTTGTAAATATTTTATCAATAATTTACTATATCTGTGGATATCATAACAAGCACCCCACGCTTTTTGTACAATAATATGAATTTTTCAATTGATTACTACAGTTTTATTTTTAATTTTTTTGGTTCAATATGTTTTAAAAGCGTGGTTTTTTTTTGATTAAAAATATTTTCTGAAAAATATTAAATGTTGATTTATGATTTAGTATTTTATGTTTGTAAAACGCTGTGACTGTTACACAACTACATCTGTGCGCGTCACAGTGTATTTCAAAATAAAAATCAGAATCAATACTTGATTTTTTCATTAAAATTTTTTGGTAAAAAAAATTAAAATAACACAGCCAAGATAATGGTAATGGTTACATGCTTCGTTTTACAGGTGTTTGAAAATTCACCGTGTATATTTTATACTTAAACTGTCACAGACTGAAGTTATTTACGCATTTTTAAACAGTCGCTTATGTTCTAACACCGCGGATGTCAAAATACGCAACATTTCAGGAGAGAAAATACACTTATTTATTTTGGATGTTAACCTTATAGAGTTAAGTTTATTTAATATACAAATAAAAGTACTGTGTCATTCACGCATACACATCAAATTTCAAAATAAGAACTAATCCTATTTTGAAATTTGATGTATTTATGCGTAACGTTATCTGGTCAAAATATGACTTCCGCGGTGTTAGAACTTAAGCGACATTTGGTAATGCGATCCTAATATACCTACATATAAAATATGATATTTGCAATAATAACTTGATCAATCTTATTATTATTATTACAAAAATAATAATAAGATTTAAAATGTATCTTAGCAAATAAACGTTAGAAATTGAAACAATATGACTATTAAATATATTTTTTTAGGTACCATCACTATTAATCCTATATGTTAGCTAGATAACAAACTTCGTTACGTTAAATCATCTAGTTAAGTCACTTGGCAGTTTAAATAAAACATCTCAGCAACACTTTTTGTGTTTTATTAGAAGGAGAAATATAATGATAATAAACATTTTGTTGAGAAATCAGTGGTATTTTGTTTCACTTCTTACCTCTTGATTAAACCATCCCAAATTGGGCACAGTAGAGTAGAGAATGACAGGGCTTCATGTGTTGCTTCATTTACACCTTACCTTCAACCCATCACAGATTGGGCAGGCTTGAATGAGAAAGTACTACACAGAAATGTATGTTATTTCTTGTACTCTTCACCTCATTTTTGACCATCCCATATTGGCCACGAAAGAATGGAGAATAAATGCGCTCTAGCTTTAGGAACGTCTTTCCAACCCATCCCATATCGGGCACTCTAGATAACACTAATTATTTCGATAACTTTTTTAGTCGAGCAAGTACGGATCTGTAATTAGGACAGCTCCAACTATTGTGTGGATGTGGATGATTGTAAAGAAAATGAATTTTCAATAAATAAATAAATAAATGTGGACAACTTCACATACATTGTTCTGATCCCAATTTGAATAACTATTTAAAGCACTCGTATTTTGGAAACCAGAGAAAACTAAGGTACCACAAACATCCAGACCCGAGAAAATTGAGAAAAACACTTTTTGCCTACATTTACACGTCTGGGACCTCGGAGCAGGCGGCACCTTGAAAATCTGTGTGTCCACTCTGCTACGGAGGTCGTCATTTTAGTATCAAAAGAAATTTAAAAAGTACAAAATTATTAAACTGTGTATTTAAAAAAAAAAGGTTAGTTTTAAGATTTAAAATTGGCATATACTTCCTCCAGTAGCTGCTCCATTCACAAACTATTCATTTCATTCATAGAGTTTCAAGATAATATCTCCGACATAGGATCAGGTGATTGAAAATGCATGCAGCCTCGTTTTAGTTCGTAGAGTGGGCATCAAAGTCCATATCATCATCATCATCATCATTAATATCACATACAAAAGACGTTTATAGCCGGACATAAGCCAGTGTCAGGTCACCAGGTCGTCATTGCACCTAGGTTAAGGAAAATCTTACTATGTGCTCTAATCTGAATATAATTTTCGAGCGATGTCGGTTATCTTAGTTCTTCAACGCAATTGAAATTTCTGCAGTACAGTTCCCTAAGCGCCAATGAAAAACAGCTTTTGTTACAGCTTCAGTAACAGCAATGAACGCACGATTACTATTCTCTTTCAACGCTGATCAACTCTAGCGTCAAAAAGCCTTGAGTGCAGCGGTCGATGTGACGGCTGAGACATCTGTGATCCCAGGCAGGCACGTAGGCGCAGCGACGAATCGTATTTATGAGAATGCAAGGGCAAACCCTCTGCTGAGTGAAGCGGATACGGATTTGTTTTGTGGAAATACGAGTACGTGTAACTACAATATCAGTATATTAACTTGAAAAATTTGATTTTGAAAAATTTAAATTAATTTTTTAAGTTTATATACTGATATTATAATTGCAATTTAATTACTAAAATATCAAATAAAACGTGTAACTACACTTTGTATGTAGTAAATAATATAAGTTTATCTCGTTTCAAGTGAAAATATTTATAAATACAGTCTCTTACTAGATCATAAATGGATCTTTGGTCTGAAAATAAATGATTTTTATTTATTTTTATTATAAATAGAACCATATCATTTTTTTTTTGTAACAAAGTAAATAATTATTTTCATAAGCATCATGTCTACTCTCAATGATCCCTACGTCATTCATCGCCTCCGTTTCTCCTCTGTAATAACAAACGGAGTGTTTTATTGAACTCCCTAATTTAAATAAGTTTATATGATTTTCTCGAAAAGAAGCATACTTAGTTTGTATATTTTTTTTATTTACCATAAATGGTAATTTAGTATACTGAACCGGTCCTTTCAAGAAATACAACATGTTGGACTTTGAAATGTTGATGATAATATTTCATTAAAGTACACTTCAGAGATTGCCATTGCTACAAAATAACAGAGGCAAACTTCATAGCGTTCCATGGATTCACCGTGCGGGTGCCGGGTCCATCATACGGCACAAAGAGAAACTCCGAGTAGCTCCCTCCGAGTAGGCCCCTTTCTGACGTACATCAACACTCACCTTCACTACTCGTGTTTCTCTCCCTGCCCAGCCAAATCTGGTACGAACCTACTTACTGCAGTTCTGGCCAAACCATCTTTTAAACAGGTTATAGAAATATTTTGCAGGTATACCTCTCAGTCCTACTTCTTCTTAATTAATCCAGTTTGAACCGTAGCGACGTTTAGATATTTACAAAGTTGTGTAATCAGTATCGAAGTTTGCTTGTACATAGACAACCTACCCAAGAACTTTAGCTACAGATTACTAAATTCATTTGTAGGTTAACGTATGTTTGATTTTTTTTTACTGATTTTATTTTATCTAAAATTTTACAAGCATTCTAGCAAGCATGCAGCATACATAAGTATGTAAGCAAGCATTAGGAGTTCCTCTTCTCCGGAAGTGCAGCGTTTTTGCCCTTACTTAACAAGGCGCAATCACCAACGCTCACCACACCCGCTCACTCCGCTCCTTCGGCTTTAAATTATTACTCTAATTGGCCAGACAAGTACCACGGCGAGTCAGGGTTAACGCAATTTCTAGAAGTGGAGTTGCTTTTGTCTCCCGTACCTCCCACGCACCAATCTGCCAGCCCTATTTGTATTTACACGCCTTTGACGGTATATTTATCTATTTTCCTTTTTTTATGCTGATGCTGATGGAAGAATCAACAGTAAATATTTCTGACATTCAAGTAGAAAAAGAAGACAAAAACATACAGGATGAAATTTAAAACACTTTCCAAAATTTTTATAGGCGTTCAGTATAGTATTTAGAGCCCATTAATGAAGTAAAAAATGTAAATCAAGTTTTCACCCAAATATAATTTTCGCAATATAGTTTTGAATTTTTACAGTGTTAGTCCTATTTAGGTATAAAGGGAAAATCAAAAACTTATGATTAGTATCGTAATGAATGAATGTGTTGTGCATTGCGTAAAAAAAGTGTTGCTAGGTGGCCGTATCAAAAATTTTAAATTTTTTGCGAACGTTTATAAATGCTTTATCTTGATATTTTTGTACTGGGATATACCAAAAGAAAAAATACGTCATTCGTTTTTTGTCTCGTAGATTGATATATTGAAATTTGGAAAGTGGTTAAAATTTCACCCTGTATAGTTAAAAAAACAAATCATCAAAATTTTATGAATATTGAAGATAAAAAGGAAAGTAACAGCCTATAATCATTCCACTGCAGGGAAAAGGCCTCCATCATTGAATTCAAGTTACCACAGCAATGATGGGTACTGGCATAATCACCACGCTTGCCAAATGCGGGTTGGTGATCACAAACCCGAGCAACGTTCGAAAATTCGAAACTTTTTTGTTGCCCGACCCGGGATTCGAACCTGGGACCCCGAGATCTTGGCCCGGTATTTAAACCACTAGACCACCGGGGATTGGTGATATTGAAGATAGCGTAAGTAAAATTAAATAGAAAAAAAACTCTAAACCCGTGTAATTAAGTAAAAAATTATAATCAACACAGCGATTGTCTCGATTTTGTCCCGTTTCCAGTTTTCCACTGGACCACACCGCTCTAAACTGATGTAAGTGATTAATATCTGCTTTTGTTCAATAAATGTGCTTGCAAAAAAAATGATCGACCTTTTAATTAATTTAATCGAGTAGCACCTACTAATATATTATTATGATATCCGTGCGCGTCACAGCGTGTTTCAAAATAAATAGCTGAACTATTTTATATTAAAAAAAAATATTCAAAATTCAAACAACACTGCTAAGGTTTTGTACATAATGGTTTCATAACTTGAGCTTCGTTTTACAGGTGGTTGAAAATGCACCGTGTAGGTATGTGTCATTAAAAATTAATATTAAGTACATTTAGCGTGATGATTGAAAATAAGTCAAGCGTTCTGTAAAAATTGAAACAAACGAAATAATTAAGCTGCTAATGAAAATTATCACGAGATTTCACGCATATTTTTACCCCTAATTTATTTATAAATGGCTAAGGTTTAAAAAATGTACTATTCGTTTTTCGGTTGCAGGATGCGGTTAAATCTACAATGGTTCGCGGTCATATTATGCCTTATTGCACAAGAGACAATAAGCAATCAACACAAGGTTAGTGAAAACTTTTGACTTTAAAAAATATTTGTACCACGCACGTACAAGTCACCGTACACCTAGGCTAGGTCACATAATCCAGCTAGGTAGGGTTTAAATTTGAAAAAGAGCTCGTCGAATCCAACTTAATAGGAAGGGTTCGAGAAGTTTCGAGAAATCTTCGCGTCCAAATTACCTCAATGTATCAAGACGAAATTCTTTGACGTGCCTGGAGGGTTACTCCGCAACACAAGTCCGTATTATTCGAATCCATCTGACTCTATCACTCATGCCGATGTCTTACAGTGTCTGAAAGAGACAAATACATCCGAAAACTCGAGCTACGTGTTGCGTAGTATGACCTCTGTTGCCAGTGATGACCTAAGAAACTGAATTGTGGTCGCTTAACACTTTCCCGGACACAATGCTAGACACAATAGAAGATTTATTGTTTATCGACAGGCGGTTAGTGAATGGGAAAGTGTTATAATGGGTCATTAGTAGACTCTAGTTCGAACAGCGCGCAAGTGTAAAAATTGAAAAGGGCACGATATGAGTGAATAACTTAATATGAATATGATAACCTCATATGCGGATGGCACGGTTCTTATGTTCTGTGGTGATACTGGGAAGAAGTACATGATAGGGCGGTGGTAGACCTTCAAATAGTAACAATATGGATTTATACTTTTTCGATTCTTAACTCTTTACAGCCAAATTCTAATATAAAAGTACCACACCTGTAATAATCACTGCAGATTTCACTTGCAACTGTCCGGCCCCAATTCTACTAATTTACAAATGGCTCAATAGAATAGCAATGGCATCGCAATCGTATATTTTGACATTACTATCATATAAAATGTGTCAAAAAATACAATTGCGATTCTATTGAGCCATTTGTAAATTAGCGGAATTAGGGGCCAGCTCATAAGAAGGTTTCTACAGTCAAATATCTCGGACCACAAATTGATCTTCAATTACTCGTAAATTGCGATGCACAAATGTAAAACTTACATCCCGAATTAGAAAATTACTTTGGTTATTTAAATATCTCAGATGTAATGCTAAAAACTGCTCTCTTAATATACAGGGTGTATCAAAAGGCTTAACGAAGCCGAATGCCACGTATTCTATCCATTTGAACGATCTTTTTTTGTTAAGACACCTTGAAAAGATCAATGCCCACTTTCCATACATTTGAAAACCTGATAATGAAAGTTTATGTATAGACCGCAAGTATAGCAGGAATACTGCGTGCTAGATAAGGGAATAATTCCCTGTTTTCACTTTTACCGGTTAAACGCCAGGAATTTAAAAAAATAAGAATTAATACTTTATAGGTTAGGAATTGCCGCGGGCAAATTATCGTCAAAAATATCTATGGAAATATGCCGGCAGTACATATGTACCTACCTAGTGTTTAAAAGTTAATTAACTATAACTTTGAATTATTCGACCTATTGATTACGGAGAACTTCCACTAAGGTAAAGTGCCAAAAAGTGTGTAGGTGTGTAGTACACAGAGATGCAAACGCAAAACGAAAGAGACTGCGCCGATTCGAATATGACAGGCGGCTGTCAAACGTCAAAAAAAATCCGTTTCACTCTATTAGAATAATTAAACGTAAACTTATTTTCTACTGATAATGTTCGTATTATTTGTAATAATGGACTTCAATAAATCTTTATATTAATTTAATATAGAAAGTATAAAGTAATAAAAATAAAACAATAAGTAATAATACTAGTTTAAATAGATAAAGTCAGTCTCCAGTCGGCACTCGTCAGTAACTAAAACGGAACGTAACAACTGTACAAGTAATGTTCAAAAACCATATTTTCATTTTTTAAGAAGTTTAGAAGAATATCAAAAATCTTTTTTTCCTGCGTTTCTGATTAATAAATGATAAGCGTAATGAGTTTACAAAAAAAAGCTTAATTTTAAGATTTGTTTCATTTCTATACATACTCAGGTGAAAAATAGGCATTGTTCTTTAAGTTACTGAGATATTGAGGGTCAAAGTGAAATAGATTTTTTCCAAGATCTTTGCATGAAAATCTTCTTTTCGTTGTTACTAAACTTTTTTCTTTAGAAACATGTTGAAAGTCTTTAGAACTTTTTCATAAAAACGCTTTAAAGAGAGCAACCCGCAATGAACCGCGCCCACGCATACCTAATTGTATGAAGTTAGGTCACAATCCTCGTCTGTAGCGCTTCGTGCGCGCTATACTTTGCGGGCAATAAATACTTGATTTATTTTAATGCCTAAAGAAAAAAGTTATTTGCCAAGAATTATTTTTGTTACATACTATTTCATTTTAAAAAACGATTGCGAGGTTTATGTCTTCGTTAAGCTTTTTGTTACACCCTGTATATTTACGGCCAATCCCAATAATCTATCTATATTCAGTTTTGGCATATCGGAGATAGAAAACATCTTCTGTCTCTGATTTTCCCGTCCAGAGAAACAAAGACAAAAGTTGTTTTCTATCTCCGATATGCCAAAACTGAAGATAGATAGGTTATTGGGACCGGCCGTTATAAGGCTTTAGTACAGTCAATCATCAGTTACTACTCGTATTTACCTGTTTGGGGTGGCAGTCATAAGACTAAAATGATACAACTTGAGCGAGGTCAAAGGTCTATTTTAAAAGTTTTATTAATGAAGAAGCTTTTTAAAGCACAGTAAAAGTCGTATATAAGTAAAACTAAAAGTATATGGAGACTGCAATGTCCTAACGGTTCGTCAACTTTACATACTGCTATGTCTTCTGAAAATTCACAAAAATACTATTCGCTTGATAAAAACATAAATGCAAAACGAAATCCTTAAAATGTTATAGTAAAACAAAAATTTAAAACAAAGTTTGCTTGAAACCGATTTAACTCTAAATCGATAGTACTAATATACAATAAACTTAAGGGGCTTACTAATAGAGCTATGTGCTGCCCCCAATTGATTTAATTTTATTATTTCTCAAACAAAATCAATTCTCAAAAAACTAGAACAGTATAATTTTTGCAAATTACCTCTAGTATTTATTATATTAACTAAGTCTTGACTTAGTCGTCGGAGCGCAGCGAAGGCGACAACATCTCCTGAGGATGCTACGTGAAGTGGCGTAACGCTTTGAGGTTTTTCTTATATCGGTGTTGGGTATTAATAATTGCATTATCCGTACTGCATGCATTTTTGAGGGAGGTCGGGTGGTTTTCCTGCATGAAATAGTGCTTGCTCAATCAGTTTTAGTGCGGGTAGTGTGGTGAAGGTACCTAGGCCGGTGTTAACAAGCGGATATCATTAGCAAAATGATTTTCAAAATCCATATTTAATTATTATGTAGCCGTGACCGTATGCCGCTTTGATTTTATTTTATTATTATAATGAATCTTTTTTGCTTCTATAGGTGGCATACGGCTATGGCTACACAATAATTTCAGCGGAGACTATTTTCTTGTTGAGCGTGTTATTAGCAGTTGGGTTCCAGTTTTTAAATTCTTTTTATTTAACTTATTTTGGGGTTATGTGAATTCGTGTTAGGTATAGAGGCTTCCAACGACACCTCATTTGTCAAATTGTGATAGATAACTAGTTAGAAGTGATTTTATAATAAATTCTTGCAATTATCAGGTGACAGAAGCAAAGCCGCGAGCAACAGCTAATAATGTTTACATGTCGAAAATGTGCCAACAAAGTTCTTTCATTTGATACCCACACGACACCACCAAGATTTTTTTTAGTTCTTTATTTTGAGATCCCTAGAGGGCGCTGTAGTTATTTTACGTGACGTCATGTAGCCTATAAATAATCAGCGGACAATCAAAAGGCCTCCAACGACACCTCATGTGTCCAATTATGATAACTAGTTTAGAAGTTATGAGTGAACAGATGAACATCTATACTCACATAGATACATACATACATACATTCATACATACCTACAGGTCAAAATCATACCTATCCTTTTTGCTTCGCTATAGTCCGGTAAATAGTAATATTTATAAGATTATAGTAATTGTTAATGTTTTTCTTTTTAGAATGGATTTAATAAAAAAAAAATGTACTATGACGGAGGCGGTGGAGGGGCTGGGGGTGGAGATGGGGGTATGGGTGGTGGAAACGTTATTTATTGTGTAATGCATTTTCATAGATGTACAATGGTGAGTACATTTTCATGTATTACTAGCTTTTAGTCCGTTGAACTACCCGTTATACAGGTGAAATTTTAATCATCTTCCAAATAATAAAACAATCTACGATACAAAAAACAAATGTCGTATTTTCTCTTTTGGTATGGGCCAGTACAAAAATGTCCGCCAAAAATCTAAAATTTTTGTTATGGTCTTCTTGCAACAATTTTACGCGATTCGAATCTCATTCATTCATTACGATACTATTCATAAGTTGTTAATTTTCCCTACACAGGCTTAGGACCGTAAAAATTGAAAACTTTATATGTCGCGAAAAATATTTTCGAGTGAAAATTTGACCTACATTTTTTACTTCATGAATGGGCTCTAAATACGATACTTAACGCCTATAAAAAAATTGGAAGGTGATGAAAAAGCCCGTATAGCCGGCTCTGGCGTAGGACGAGGCAAGTCAGATTTTTTAGGTCAGATCATCCGCGGCTGTTTTGTCATACACACTACACAAACATACCTACATGAAACATTAGGTATACAGGATGAAATTTTAACCACTTTCCAAAATTTTTATAGGCGTTCAGTATCCTATTTAGAGCCCATTTATGAAGTAAAAAATTAAAATCAAGTTCTCACTCAAAAATATTTTTCGCAATATCGTTTTAATTTTTTCGATTCTAGGTCTCTTAAGGTATAAATGGGAAATCAAAATCTTATGAATAGTATCGTATTGAATTAATGAAATGCGCATAGCGAAAAAAAAGTGTTGCCAGGCGGCCGTATGAAAATTTTTAGATTTTTGGCGGACATTTTGTAAGTTCTTTATCTTGACATTTTTATACTGGGCTATACCAAAAGAAAAAATACGTCATTTGTTTTTTGTCTCGTAGATTAATATATTAAAATTTGGAAAGTGGTTAAAATTTCACCCTGTATGTAGTATAATGTGTAGGGCAAACAGCCGCAAATGATCCTGCTTTATAGGTAGTTAAATAAATAAAAGTAAATTTGACTATGCATGCATTTTTATTTAATTTAAATCGCTTCTATTTTAAAAGTATTTTTTGAGGATCTTCTGCAAAACGGTTTATAACGTCTTCCGTGAAAGAATTGTCCATACTGTTTACAAGTTTTTTATGTACACTGAGCAAACAAAGTCCATTTAACCTGTCTTTAATCATTGTTGATCTCAGCCATGTTTTCACGCGTCTGAGAAGGCATTGCCAGTAAAATTTTTAGGGCTGTTTTCATCCATCGTCGCGCGCGGTTTTTCGACAATTGCATCGTACATTTTGCCCACATTTTGCCAGTGTCTACTGCGCGGCTTATTTAAAAGTTAAAGCATAAGGCCCCGTTTACACTTTAATTAGTAATTAGGCGAGTTCATACATGTTCTGCGAGATTTCCAAGAGGGGGCAGCTGCCCTCCCCTGCCCCCCCCCCCCCTGGGCACGCCCATGTAGCCCGGGTATCCCACCGGTGTTACCAGTGACCCACAACTGGGCATAGTTTCTATCATTAAAATTTGTAATTATTAATTGCCAATGTTGTACTATATTTACATAATGTTTGTGTTCCAGCAAGCGCTGTAAGTAGCATTGATTCTTAATTTGGGTGTGTCGCAAGGATCAGTATTAGGGCCTCTGCTATTTTTATTCTCTTTTGACGAAATGAAATATTAAAAACTAGCTGTTGCCCGCGTCTTCGAACGCGTGGAATTTTGAATTTAAAACATATATAAAAAATATCCCACGGGAACAACATCTTTCCCAGGGATAAAAAGTATACTATATGTTATTCTAGCCAGTAAACTAACACCGTACTAAAATTCATTTTTATCCGTTGAATTGAAACTATCTATTAAACTTATCCCACGGGAACAACACTTTATCCCGGGATAAAAAGTAGCCTATATGTTATTCCAGCCAATAAACTAACACCGCGCTAATTTTCAAAGAGCAAACAACATAAAGAAAGACATCCATTACATCTATAACGTCCATAGTCACAAACTTTGACGTTCATAATATTATTAGGAAGTAGAATACCTAACACGAGGCCGATCACTGTAAAAGATGACTTAGGGCTAATTTTTACCACGCTTTTATTAGCTTGGGTTGTATCTATGTATGAATGTATGTATGTAATGGAATCTTTGAGCATATTTTTTACCAATTTCTAGAAGTTTGATTAATTTGAAACTTTACACACGTATCAAGGACCGATGAAAATGCAATAATTTAATAACAGTTTCCCAGTTTTCTTCTGTAAGAGGGAGTAAAAGAGATAGAGCTAGCGCGCGATCTGTATAAATTACGATTCCTGCATAGCTTTGGACTTACAGTCGATAAAGAAGGAATCAAATCATATAAACTAAACTAAAAAGTAAAATATAGTTTAAAAAACTAAAAAACCACACTTTTAAAACAGATTGAAATAAACAATTAATAATAAAACTGTAGTAATCAATTGAAAAATTCATATTATTGTACAAAAAGCGTGGGGGGCTTGATTAAGATTTTTGTAAATATTTTATCAATAATTTACTATATCTGTGGATATCATAACAAGCACCCCACGCTTTTTGTACAATAATATGAATTTTTCAATTGATTACTACAGTTTTATTTTTAGTTCAATCTGTTTTAAAAGCGTGGTTTTTTTAGTTTTTCAATTCAATGGTCAGACAGAAGTTGACGACCTCCGTGGCGGAGTGGCGTACACACCGGTTTTCAAGGTGTCGCCTGCTCCGAGGTCCCGGGTTCGATTCCCGGACGGGTCAATGTTGAAAAAATGCGTTTTTCTACATTTTCTCGGGTCTGGGTGTTTGTGGTACCTTCGTTGTTTCTGGTTTCCAAAATACGAATGCTTTAAATAGTTATTCAAATTGGGATCAGAACAATGTATGTGATGTTGTCCACATTTATTTATTTATTTATTTATTTATTTTAGTTATGAATTAATGAAAAACACTTTATTGCACAAGTGACAAAACACTCTTCTTTGTCCTACCCATGTTCCCAGTTTATCTGGGGTCGGGTCTCCCTGTACATTTGCGCCAAAGAACTCTGTTCTGGGTTGTCTGAGTTGTAAGGTCGTCCCGGACCATCTCTTTCCCGATGTTGTTCCACCAAGTGGCGGGTGACAAAACACAAGAACATAAAATAATACAAACAAGATATAATTAAGGCAAACAAGGCGGCCTTATCGCTAAAAAGCGATTTCTTCCAGACAACCTTTTGGGTATAGGAAATCTTTTATTAGCGTAGAAGGGGTAACGCAGTTATCTGTTGCATAAAATATAAGACAGCCAGTTTCAAAATGTCAATCATATAAGGAGTTATAGAATTACTGGTTGACTTTTCAAATTAGCCATCTCATATTTTATTCAGTAGATCTGGGGGCACGATAGTGCCCCCGCCAAGTCGAGCAAAAAAAGCGGCACGGCCGTACCATCTTTTCTCGAAGCATTTCAGGCCATTTTCGACCTCCTATAACTTCGTTGGGAATGTTGGCAAGTAGTTTGAGAATAATAACTAGTCAAAGTTCTCAATTTTGTCACTCACTGACTGACTGACTAAATGGTAATCAAAATGTTAAGGCACTTCTAGCCGACATAGAAGCTTTAAATTTAGAACACAATTAGTGTTGTACGTACAAACCAAGGAAAAACTAAAATATTTTTCAATTTCTGTCTAGTTTTTTAGATTCAATAACTGCATAAATAACTTTGTAATCTCATATAAATATAATGAGGTTACAAAGTTACATTTGCAGTTATTTTTTACTTTTATATTTAGTATGAAAACACAAATTACCTCCCAGGTAATACAAAATTATACTAAATTTGATTGTTTAGTGCGATTGCCAAGTCAATTTATTTATTTAAAACGTAAGATTTTTTTAATATTGATAATGGTTCTAAAAGATGTTGATAGGTTAGCTACTCGTAATTACATTATAACTTAAGACAAAGGTCCCTTAAGTAGGCACTGGCTAATGAACCGACTTGGTATTACATAGATTTTTAGGGTAGAAAATCTTAGTTGCTCGACTTGGGTTTTTTACAAGTTATGTTTTTGATGGCATACCTTTTATCTGACCATTGAAAAAATAGCTCTAACGCATTTAATTACGATATTGGTAGTAATAACAACAACAATCAACAATCACACAATAATACATAATACATTCAACAATAAATTCAATACAATAAATTTGCAATAATACATTCAACAATCACACAAATTAAATATCTCCTTCTGTGGCGTTGTCGCCATTTAAGGTTGTTATCTTGTGATAACGAGTATTTTACACACGGTGCATTTTAAACCACCTGTAAAACGAAGCCCACGTTATGTGACCATTATATATAACATATTGGCTGAATATTTTTTTTCCTTTTTTTTATAAAAGTACAAAATATTTGTTTAGCTATTTATTTTGAAACACGCTGTGACGCGCACGGATGTAGCTGTGTAAGGTTCATTCCGAAAAATAATACGTCTAAAATTAATAATAATAAAACGTTTATTTCAGACGGCCTCGATCCATACATTTTTGAGTTAAAGACAATTTATACTTAAAATAATAAGAAAAATATTAATCTAAATTAGGGTTATTAAAAAAACCGGTTCCTGGATCCTAGCACATGAATATTAACCCAGTGCTTAAAGATGGTATTAAGTCTGAATCAATATAATATTTTTTCAGAAAATATTTTTATTGATAAATTAAATATTACTGCTATGATGTTATGTTCTATATGGATTCGTTTTACAGGTAGTTAAAAATGCACCGTATATAGAGGTAGGTTAGGTACACATAATTATTAATGTAATGAGAAAAGATCAATGGAATAGATTTTTTTCATAAATAATTACTTGCCTCTAAGATACCTACAGACTCTTTGAAAAGAAGATAATAAAACTCGTTTTGTTAGCTCGCGCCGTTCTAGATCGTAAGTACTCGTATTTAGGATTGTTATTAATCTTATCATTTTTATTAATTTAAGGTTGTCCAAAGGTGTTAAGGTAAGATATTTATTTATTTATTCATGTTTATGTCATGGTTATGCTATAAGTAGTTGTTTGGTAGTAGTTTGTTGAAACCAAAGTGCTTAAACAATAATAAAGACAAACAAATTAGCTACTTATAGTTATTTTCAACTATTATAAACTCCTTAGATACCAAAGAAACAAGTGATGTGTTTGCTGAACTCTCAAAACATGCAATGCGTGGGGCAAGAAATAACAATGGACAAAGATAAAGGTACCTAAATGAACATTTCACTGTTTTCTCGTGAGATATGATTTTTGGTTCAATCAAACGATTAACACGTTCGAGCGCGGTATTCCACTCTACTAACACTAATAATCTTCATACAAAATTTTCGTACACCTATACCCGTACTGTTATACCCAATATTATTCAACAACAAGTCTACGTCAGTGACTGCTATAAAGGTATAACGTTTTCCATTAGAAACTAAAATAATAGTATCATTACATTAAAAAAATAATAATAATAATAATAATAACCCCGCAGGGCAGCTTGTGGCGAGCTGTTGGGCAGTAGCGACCCCACGAACCTGATTGCTCCCGGGGGTATCCCTGTTCCTCACCTCTGGCTTGCCTTCATTGGTCGGTCGGAGTGAACACTGACGAGGAACATATCTCCCACCTCTTGCTTGCCTTCATTGGCCGGCTTGAGTGGAGAGTCGCTAGAGCAGAAATGCTCGGAGGAAGGAAGTATTGCAGTAAGATGCTTGTAGGGATCTTGAACGGATTACCGGGATTGTCCTGAGAGCCGTGTAATACCTCTCCACTCCTCAAGCACCTCAGGCTATGTTGCCCCCTTGTCGCTACGTCACTATGTGCTAGCGGCCGTTTTCGGGGGCCCATTAAACGAGTGTGCAAGTCACCCCCTGCCATTTTATCCGTGTTAGTAACATAGGTCAGGCAGGGGCCATAGTCCTTCCATAGTCCCAGTTACCCAGTCCACTAGCACCCAAACCCATAGCCCAGTATCCTTTGTATCCACATTCTACAATAGTCCTGCACTAACCGGGGGTTATCCTTGGGTGTACTTGTATAGTGCGCACAGGGATAATCGTCGGTTGGTGTCACATAACATCATTTAGATAAATGTTGTCTAACGGGCCTCTGCGAGTTGGCTTCGGCCCCTCGTACGCCTTCCAAATGTCCGGGACTCCATAGTCCCGTGATCGGAAACAGACCAACATAATAATAATAATAATAATAGGAGTCATACCTAATCATCTGATTACCGCACTACATAATTTAAGCCTACCCGAATACACCTACATTCCAATGCAAAAAGCCGCGATTCTCAACACATGCCGTATCGTGAGGAAATTCTTACAGGACGATACTTCAAATTTAACATCCGAGGCAGGAAAAAAAAGCGTTCCTTTTTCCTCTGACTCGAGAAGCAAAATTGCAAAAAAATATAAATAATAATAATAATAATAAATTGCGCTTGGCTAAGGTCCGCGTGATAGGTATTTTACCCAATCTTTTCACTAAAAAGAATGGAGATAATATGATGAAAATGATAAATAATAATAATAATAATAATTACATGATAACGATTACTAACAATAGCATTTAAAGTGTTTTGTTTACTAACCACAATATGAACTGTAAAGATGTTCGAAATAAAGACTTTTTATTTTATTTATTTTTATTTTATTATAGCACAATAGGAGGAGAACATACCATACATACATACCGCGGCGGAACGTGTTAAAAATAATGCGGATGTACTTAAAAGCTCCCGGTGAAAACCACATTCTTAGTTACCCATTTGTACAACTAACGGGACATAGCTAAATACTGGGAGGTTTACTGTTATAATTTATTTTTTATTTTATTTTATTGAGAAACTCAACAGCTTTATTACAATTTAGGAAACTTAATACTATATTGTCTATGTGGATACTTAAGCCAATTACAGAGTTTCATAACAATTTCATTTTGATGTACAATATAAGCAGCAAATTTTAAAGAAAATCGATGTTAGTAATTAATTCAGAGATGGTCGAACGTGCAAGCAAAAAACTATTGTGGTTTGCTTACACTTTCGGTCATGTATATGAATGAAAATATTCACAGTGCACATCTCTTACTTTTTCCTATTCTATTCTATTTGTTACACAATACAACAAGTAAAAATGTCGAGAGGCTTTGTGTCCCGCAATGTGTAAATATAAGTACCTACTGATGTAACTATCGAACACTTTCTGAATAATTCCAACCTGTTTTATCTCAACCATTTAATTTTTTTCAAATAAAGGCATGCTTCCAAAACCGTATCGCTGGGATGAAAACACAATTCCTTGCATGAAAAGCGTGGACCGTTAAGTCGTCCACCATATATAATAATATTGGTATTTGTATGTATATGTCACCGTTAAATTGTAAACTTCGTCATTTCATAATTGAACGTCGATGGATTACAATCTAACCTAACCTTACCTACCGTTAGTTTATAATCTCACGCGTTGTTTTGTAAACTGACAGGTCTCACAATTTCACGGTGACATATACATATGTATTAGGGGTTAAAGTATGAAATTGCCGTTTTGTATGGACGAAATCAAGAAAAGTCATTTTTTCATACTAACAATTTTTTAGTTTTTTTAAAAACGCCTGAACCGTTTTCGATGCAATTAAAGGTGAAAGTTAGATGGTTATACAGCTACGCATTATAGTATTTAAATTTCTGAAAATCAAAATATATAATACAAATATACTTAATTGAAGCAAGAAGGTCAGCTGACACATTGTAAGGGGTCTTTTCAACGACTTCCTTTGAAGTTATAGGCACTAGTATTGCATTATTTTTTTAGTCAAAAGTTACTTTATTTAGTTCTTGATACAATACAAAAAGAATTACGTAATCATATGACTATACTTAAGAGCTATAAACAAAATAAAAAGTGGGATAATAATCGGCAATTTCATACTTTAACCCCTATTATTAAGTAACCTGTAGGTTGGGGGTATAAAAATACATATTATCGTTCGTTTAAGCGCATGATCGCGGTAACGTTAAACAATATAATGATGTGACAAAAACTATTTGATATTATATTTCCACAGGTAAAAGCAAACTTCGATACTGATTACACAACTATGTGAATACTCGTACCTACGTCGCTACGTTTAAAAAATGTGGATTAATTAAATCATCATATTTAGTTGCAAAAGCAATCAATAAAGTGTGATTGAAATAAAATAACATCATCAATATTTTTTTATGGTTTTATTGGAAGGATTGCATTCACGAGAGTAGATACGAATGTTGACTCTTCTACTTCGACCCATCCCAGATCGAGCCCGCTAGAATGAAGCCATTTCTGCATCCAAAATATCATCATCATCAAGATCTAGGCACAGACCACCCCTAATGATACCCCCATAAAAAAGATATCCGTGAAAGCACGAGGAGAAAAGATTTTATTAATAAATGTGTTCCTCATTTAAAAATAGTAAGACAGAGTTCCTATTATCAGTCTGTTGCATTGTTTAATAAGTTACCAATTGAACTGAAGAGTACAATTTATCAAAGTGGCTTCAGAACAAAATTGAAATGTTTCTTGTTGGAAAAATGTTTTTATGCTATTGGTGAATTTATAACTGAAACAAATTTAAAAGAATGAATTTTGATAAATTGAATTATTTAATTAATTGACATTCAAATGATAATTGACATTATAACAATACTTGACATGTAATAATAGTAAGTAATAATTTTCATGATAATAATTATAATTTAATGTAGTTTATTGGTATTGGTGATTTGTTTTAGTTAAGATAATGATTTTAATTTAAGATGGTTTTTATTGATACTCGTGTTTTTATTCTGGATTAGTTGTATTATTGTATTATTCCACACAATGTATTTTGTTTTTGAATAAATAATTGAATTGAATTGAATTGAATGATCTCTGTCACGATTAAATATAGATTCATCTAAAGCCGCACACTAAAATAATACATTCCCCATATCCCTGTCCAACGAGGCTCTCCGTGCTTGTGGCTAGAGCGCAGTCGTTCTACATTTTGTCGTGCCCAATGCCCAGTATGGGATGGGTAAAAAAAATGTCCCCTCCCCTCCCCCCAAAGTTCAAGAGGAAGAAAATGCCTACTGCAACGAACCTTGGTCGACATCATGCTTCTATCATTTAAACGGTAAGTACCTAGAATCATCCCTGAATAGACACGATTCGGTTAATACACTATGTACTAAGAACTCCAGACCTGAAATACATACTCGAGGATACTACGAACATATAAGCAGTGCAAGATTTTGAAATGTTTCAAAAGAGACCATAGAACATTATCTTTTCATAATGCCTTCGGGGCTTTTTAACTAAGTACTGTTAACAAACATTAAGGCGAAGCCCTCAATTTATTTTTATTTGTATTTAATTTCATTATTGAGATATTAAGAAGTAAAAACGATACCATAAATAATTATGGAACTTTTCCGAAGTATTATAGTCCAGTAATACAGCTGCCCCCTTTTAGCCCCTATAATCTCGTAATGCGCAGACAGGCCCCATCCGGAGGCGCTTTTACACGTTCCAATAAATAAACCTACCACTGCTTCGGGACAAATGTGGGCTAGTGCCGACAAGAAGCAGCGCAAGAAACTCTGTCACTATAGTCAGCCTCTTTTTAAATAAATATCTCAACGGAAATTGACGCGCACGAAGTCACGGGCAACACTAGCTGTTGCCCGCATCAATTTCTGTTATTATGATCGCTATTATTTTTGCAACATTTTTTACTGATTTTTGCTCCTATTGGTCGCAGCGTGATGTTATATAGCCTACAGCCTTCCACGATAAATGGACTATCCAACACAAAAAGAAGTTTTCAATTCGAACCAGTACTTCCTGAGATTAGCACGTTCAAACAAACAAACAAACTCTTCAGCTTTATAATATTACTATAGATAAGATGTATGCTAGTGCCAAGATGAGTCATTTGCCTTTTACATCTTTCTCACAGCTTAAGCAGCAGAACTAAGTCTTCCAGACAGAAACCTAATACGAGCACCCCATTGCAGGACAAGAGTCTACAGTTATACCTAAAAAGGTACATGAATCTACAATGTGTAATGACCTATCTTTTACATTTACATTTGTGGCGGCAAACCTTACATTAGGCATGGTAAATTTCACACATTTTGTTTTATTTGTATTGAGTGAAAGATTATTCATAGCAAACCAATGCAATAATTTTGAGAGGGTATGTTTACTTATATTCATGTGGCCAGAGCGTATCCCTGCGCGCCCGATTTGAAGGGGGTTCGATGTTAGGTCAAGAGAAGAAGAAACAACATACATTTATGTTTGGGACTAGAGCCACATATAAGATATAATACTATGCTAGAGCGCACTCCTTCCCATTCTGTCGGGCCCGATCTGTGATGGCTCTGGAAAGATCTAAAAAGTTTAATTAAAAAGTTACCTTTAAAGACATAGAGCGTGCTAATTAAAACTAGTTAATCTAAGCGTTCTGTACAAATTGAAACATACAAAATAATTGAGTCGATAATGAAAATTACCGAGCAATTTCACGCATATTTTTTCCCTGAATTTATTTATAAATAACTAAGACTTAAAAGATGTTCTACCTATTCGTTTATCGGCTGCAGGATGCGATTGAATCTACAATGGTTGGCGGTCATATTATGTCTTATTGCACAAGAAACGATAAGCAAACATGACAAGGTTAGTAAAAAACTTTGGACCAAGGCCATTCAATATTACCACTTCTATATACCGAAAAATTTACTAAAGTACTGCCTATTGCAGGCCCCACTTCAGTATATTTTTCGGGGCGGGTTGGTACGGAACCCTCCGTGCGCGAGTCCGACTCGCACTGGGCCGATTTTTTTGTTAGACATATAGTTACGGATACTTATTATCTGTGATTATCTGAGATACTGGTACATTACTTAGACTGGGCATATAATGCGCCTGAATCACAAGGTTATCCTAGTTCAGGCAAGTTAAACCTTTTATCTAAGTAAGAGCAATTCTGTATTCAATATTAATTTTTAATGGTTGTAAATGATTTTATTATTTTTGTAGCATGGCGGTAAGAACATCCTTAACGGTGGCGGTGGAGGTGGCGGTGTGCGTAGGGGCGGAAACGGGGGTTCGGGTGATTCCTTAACTTGTATAGTTTACAATACCGAATGTAATGTAGTGAGTACATCTTTATGTATTATGAATTTCATTTATATTATATAAGGCAAACACTTTTTTTAAAAGGCAGAATGTCTTTTGGCCTACATTTTACTTCCTTATTTGTTCAGATGGTGATTCTATCGGTTCACTATTTTAAGTTATCTTCAAACCCCGGACTGCTCTAGTTGCTACTTACATACTTTTCTCCCTTTACAGTAGTATTCTGTACCTATCCTTATTCAATTTCCAATAGCGGATGCTTGTTGTGTTCAGCCAATCAAAGGAGCCTAAATATTTAAAGCTTTGGTCTGCGCCAGAGGCCTCGCTGATACTGAGGGACGTTCGTAAGAACGTAATGCCGTTAGAGGTAACTCTTCCCTGACGTAAGGTTCCTTGTTCCATAGGGTAGATAAGAGTGAATCTATATACTGTCATTCAGCAGTTGTACCTACTCGTAGATACCATGTATGTCAATAAAAAAATACTGCACAAATAATTTGGTTCTGACTAGGGTTCATAAGAAAGTCCTACGGCGATGGACAGAGGAGTCTAGTTAGGATGTTTGTATACAAAGATAGATTAGGCCGTGATAAAGGATATAGAAATTTTTTTCCTAGCCGATTTATTGTAATTGATAATTTCTACCGGCTCCTTTAAGTTAAATTTGAATTGTACATTTAAGTTTGTCTTTGTTTCAGCGTTCGATGTAAGTATAGTGTTGACTCTTATTTTAAGACTGCTATTTTATTTTTTTTGAACGATGTAATGTATGTGCATTAATTTACTACCAACAATCTTATGATCCAGCAATTCTCTCTCTCTCTCTCTCTCTTTCACAAACACACACACACACACACACACACACACACACACACACACACACACACACACACACACACACACACACACACGCACGCACAATCAGACACACACACAGAGAGAGAGAGAAGTGCACACACCCACAAACATGCACTCAGAATTGTTAGCTTTTAATTGTAATTTGTTTGAGTTTTTTGTTTCAATTTTGATAATTTAGGCAGGACGAAGACGACCTATCACTGAAACCTTATAAGGAAGGCTTTATTCAGTTAAACCGGGCAGATATTTATTATAATTTGGGCTAAGTGCCTTCCGCACTCGCACAAGCCCACCGGTGAAGCTGTTGTAGCTATTCGTACAGTAAATAAAACAAAAACACACTTTACATAATTCAGAAACAAGTTGCAGCTCTGAAAAGAGCTATTTCTCTTTTGCACTGAAACAGTGGTGGAGTAGTAAGAAGTAGCTCTTTTTAGAGCTGCATCTTGTTTACGTCATTCGAAATGACTTAAACTGTATATTGTGTTTTATTTGCTGTACGAATAGCTACACTGTCAACGGCATTCTGCCACAGCATAGGACCTCTAAAAAAAACATCATTCTCTTCAGATTCAGAGCACTGGAGATTATCTGTGACTGGAGTAATAATTTTTAGCAAGAGAAGCTACATTGTATACTGCTAAAATTGGTTGAATTAATATTTGCATTTTTATCAATTAAAGGTTGTCCAAAGGTATTGGGGTAAGATTTTTCTTTATTTTCTTATGTTATCATAAATGTCTAAAAACCAAAGTGAAGAAACAGAATAAGTACGACCGAGTTTTATAATGCTATTTAATTATTATTAACTTCTTAGGCACCAAGGAAACAAGTGGTATGTTTGCTCAACTCTAAAAACATGCAATGCGTTGGGGAAGAAGTAATAGTAGCTAAACGCAGAGGTAAACATTTCGTATTATCTTATCTGTGACATTTCACTGTTTTCTCATAAGTATGTGTGCAAAATCATTGATATGATTCCTGGTTCAATCAAACGATTGAAAACGTAAAATGCAGTTTTACTTTAAAATGAAAGGTCAAAATCACATTTTTACCCATTTACAACATTTTTACCCATTTACAACATTTTTACCCAGAACAACTTAAGTGACATAGCTAAATATTAGAAGGTTTGCTGTTGTAACGTCGAGAGGCTTTGTGTCCTGCGATGTGTTAATATACACAATACCTATTGCTGTAACTATTTAACTCCCTTTTAATAATTCCAAATTATAAACTTTATTCCCTAAATAAAATGCAGTTTTTAAAACTGTTTTAAAGCAATTAATTTAATTGCAGGGACAAATGGAAAGTACAGACAACCTACCCAAAAAGTTAAAGGTCATTGAATTGATTTTCAACGTTTAGTCCAACATGTAGAGATCAATATCAATTGAGAAATTTTTACGTTTTGTGGTAGTTTGACGTGCTTTTGTCTGTACAATTCCTTGAATGAAAAATGGTCCACGTGCAGTCGTCCCTCGTATATATGTATCTGTAGTATATATTGTATTATACTACAAATACACAAATATTATATGTACATAAATATTTATTTAGAAATCTGCTGTACCTAAACTTGGGAGTTGAAACACTGCCTATCACGCGCATGATCATGTAACGTTGAACAAGTCATGTGACGAAAACATTTACAATTCAATATTATATTTCCACAGGTCAAAGCAAACTTCGATATTAATTACACAACTATGTGAATACCTACGTGTCGCTACGGTTAAAAATGTTGATTAATTAAATCATCTTAGTTGCGAAAGCAAGTAGTGTGTTTTGAATAAAATAACATTATCAATATATTTTTTGTGGTTTTATTGAAAGAATAAACAAAATTACAACGAACTGCATTCACGAGAGTAGGTATGCAGATGTTCGTCGCGATTAAATATAGATTCATCTAATAAATTTTTCCACTCAGTAATAAATTTTTCGCCACGCCGCACACTAAAATAATATACATTACCCATATCCCCGTCCCACGAGGCCCTCTGCTGAGTGAAAAGGCTACGGAACCGGCGACAGTCAAGAGATGAAACAATATAAATATACCTATACATGTGCTAGATAGAGCGCGATATGGGAGGGGACAAAACAAACTTAAATTAGATTAGATTAGAAGAGGAAACTAATAATTTAAGAGGTATGTTTGTTTAGAGTTAATTGATACAGGGTTTATACCATGTACCTTAGTGTTGCAAGTGCCATGATCATGGGAGAACTGATGTCTATGCGGGTGGGTAGTTGTTAAGAGCAGACAAATCGATCTACCCTCCGTCGTAGTCTTTTATTACACTCGATACTGGTACCGCTGTTTGAAAACTCACTACTACTACACTTCTGCTCTCGACACACAACACTTACAGTATCCAATCGGGATATAGCATTTTTTGGATTTCTTCGGTTTTCACAAATTTGAACCACTGGATTCCAAACACTAGATAATTTAAAGCCATCGCAGCGATTGAAATTTTTGTGTTTGGTAATTTCAATCGCTTCTCTGACCGTCCTTGGTATATACTGGTGTTCTGTGGAAATTATCTTCGCGTTGTGAAACTCAATCCAGTAATTAGGACCAGAGTGTATAAGGTGTTCAGCGATAGCTGATTTATGTGTGTCGCTATTTTTAACCGCTTTAATGTGTTCCTTCACCCGGCAAGCCACCGTGCATTTAGTTTGGCTGATGTGTGAACTTTCACAACTGCAGTCAATCTTATAAACACCTGGTTTTTCAAAAGCGAGATTGTCTTTAGGTGATCTTAGACACTGTGATACCTTTCTTAAGGGAGTGAAGACAGTATTTAATCCCTAAACCCCCAGGAGGCACTCGGGTGCCACGATAACAATTGATTTCAATTGTGTCTGGAATAACTCACGATCGAGGGATTAAAGTGAGAACTTCTTTAGGATGTTTGAGATCTTGCCTGTCACTCCTTTTATGTATGGCAAAAACAGGTTGCCTTTCAACCTTATACCTTTGGTGTTTTGACAGATTTCTCATAGGAAGGCGTCCGGTGTACCCATTTCTCCGTAGTACATATTGTACATGATCTAGCTCTTCCTGCAGGTGTTCTTCGTCGTATAGATCATATACACGGTTGGTCAAGGATGCTACTACGGAGTTGAGGTGTCTAGGGTGGTGGTGCAAAGTAGCGTGAAGGTAACGGTCAGTATGTGTAGGTTTCTATACACTGAGTAGCTAAGTAAATCGTCTTTTGGCACTCTAATTTTAACATCTAAAAATACCAGCTGCCTGTCGTCCTCAATCTCACAGGTGAAGTTAGCCTTGGGGTGGATACTATTAATATTTGAGATTCAGAGAGTCTACAGTTATACCTCAAAAGGTAAAGGAATCTACAGTGTCTAATGGCTTATCTTTTACACTTACATCTGTGGCAGCAAACCTTACATTAGACACAGTAAATTTAACACATTTTGTTTTATTTTCATCATGCAAAAGATTATCACAGAAAACCAATGCTATAATTTTGAGGCTATATTTGCTTACATTCATGTACCCAGAGCGTATCCCTGAGTGCCCGATATGGGTGGATGTGAAATAAAGAGATGAAGAAACAACATACATTTATGTTTGGGACTAGAGCCTTAGATAAGATAATACTATGCTAGAGCGCAGTCCTTTCTATTCTGTCGTGCCCGATATGTGACGGGTCTTGAAAGAGGTAAAAAGTAACTGAGTGTTTTAGCGTTTCATTAAAAAAGTACTAATGTAATTATTAGTATTTTTTAAATGAAGCGTGCTGATTGAAAATAATCCAAGCGTTCTGTACAAATTAAAACAAACGAAATAATTAAGCTGCTAATGAAAATTACCCAGAAATTTCACGCTTAAATTTACCCTGAATTTATTTATAAATAACTAAGGCTTAAAACATGTTCTATTCATTTATCGGCTGCAGGATGCGATTCAATCTACTATGGTTGGCGGTCGTATTATGTCTTATTGCACAAGAAACGATAGGCAAACATGACAAGGTTAGTGAAAGCTTTGGACCTTTGCCATTCAATATTACCTCTTCAATATACCAAAAAATATACTAAAGTGCTGCCTATTGCAGTCCTACTTCAGTATATTTTTCGGGGCGGGGTTCTTGTGATACCTTTGTTTATGATAATTATTTCATAAAATTATCATAGGTCAAGCTAGTCTGAAGTCTTAATTGATTTTGCAATCGTCAAAGAATTGTTAAGTATTGCGTGATATTAAAATTTAGTTCGACTGATTTAAAGTCTTTTAATCAACTCATTACTACAACGGATATCGTTGTATTTTTTATGTTTTGTTAGACATAGTTACGGATACCTATTGTCTGTGATTATCTAGGATACTGGTTCACTACTTAGACTGGGCACATAATGCGCCTGAATCACAAGGTTATCCTAGTTCAGGCAAGTTATACCATACTGTACTGTTTATGTAAGTATCAGCAATTCTGTATTTAATTCAATAGTGTTTGTAAATAATTTTATTATTTTTGTAGCATGGCGGTAAGAAAATCCTTAGCGGAGGTGGTGGGGGTGGCGGCGGGGGTGGCGGTGGTGGTGGCGGTGGAGGTGGCGGTGGAGGTGGCGGTGGGGGTGGCGGTGGAGGTGGCGGTGGGGGTGGCGGTGAAGGAAGCGGTGGGGGTGGCAATGGGGGTGCCGGTGGAGTTAAGGGCGGAAATGGGGGTAAGGGTGGGGATACCTTAACGTGTATCGTTTACACTAGCTCATGTAATGTAGTGAGTACATCTTTATGTATTATGAATTTAATTTATATTATAAGGCAAAATATTTTTTTTAAAAGCATAATGTCTTTTGGCCTACATTTTACTTCCTTATTCAGATGGTGATTCTATTGGTTCACTATTTTAAGTTATCTTGAAACCCTAGACTGCTCTAGTTGCCACACATACCTATCTCCCTTTACAGTACCTATCCTTATTCCATTCCCAATAGCTTCTTGTGTTCTCAGCCAATCAAACGGCCCTAAATATTTAAAGCTTTGGTCTGCGTCAGAGGCCTCACTGATACTGAGGGACGTTCGTGAGAACGTAATGCCGTTAGAGGTAACTCTTACCTCACGTAGGGTTCCTTGTTCCATAGAGTAGAGAAGAGTGAACCTTCAGCTACACACTGTCATTTAGGCAGTTGTACTCGAATATAACATGTTTGTCAAAATATAATATATTAACATAAATAATGACAATAACATATTTAGTATATTATAGGCTCATATGAAAGTCCTACGGCGAATGGCGATGGACAGAGGAGTCTAGTTGAGATGTAATTATACAAAGATAGATTAGGCCTTGATAAAGGATAAAGGCAATTTTTTATTAGGCGAATTATTTTAATTTATATTTTTTATTTGCTCCTAAAAGTTAAATTTTAATTATACATTTACGCGTGTCTTTGTTTCAGCGAGAGAAGTAAGTAGTGTTGAAGATTTTAAGACTCTGCTATTTAATTCTTTTAGGATCATGCGCATTTATTTACTACCAACAATCTTGTGCTCTCTCTCTCTCACACACACACACACGCGCGCGCGCGCGCGCGTGCAAAACACACACACACAGAGAGAGAGCGAGAGAGAGAGAGAGACGTGCACACACACAAACATGCACTCAGAATTGTAAACTTTTAATTAGAATTTGTTTAGGTTTTTTGTTTCATTTTTGATGATTTAGGAATAGTTTAAGAGGAAGACGACCTATCACTGAAACCTTATACCTAATATGGAAGACTTTATTCAGTTAAACCGGGCCAATATTTATTACAATTTGGGCTAAGTGCCTTCCGCACTCGCACAAGCCCACCGGTGAATCTGGTGTAGCTATTCGGTCAGTAAATAAAATACTAACACACTTTACGTAATTTCAGAAACAAATTGCAGCTCTGAAAATAGCTAAGTATTTCTCTTTTGCACTGAAACAGTGGTGGATTAATAACGAGTAGCTCTTTTCAGAGCTGCATCTTGTTTACGTCATTCGAAATGACGTAAACTGTATAAAAGTAAAAAAGTAAAGTAAAGTAACAGCCTATAATCATCCTGCGGGAATCGGGATCCGATCCCCGTTAAAATATGAACACCAGAGTTGGTGGTAAATGTTTATTTATTAACACACGCGAGACACAGTTATCGTTGTATTAAATATATTAAGATTAACAATTTCAAATACACGACAATATTGTACATCATAATCAATCATCTGTCATACAGTAAAAAATTGCCGATCTAGTTGGCGAAAGTCGGACGTGCCAGCCAGCAACATTGCAAACAGACACGGCCCGGGACACGGGACTTTCGCCACACCACCCCCCCCACGGAGTAAATAAAACAAGGAAACTTAAGCTAAAGATCAAACGGGACTGCAAAGCGTACCCTACGACTTGACCGTGTAGTGTAGTTTTTATTGCTGGGAATGGTGCGAATCGGTGGTGGCGATGGGATTGGGATCATCGGAGGAGGTAACGGATCCGTTATTAGCGATGATGGAAATAGTCTTGACGGCAACGTAGGTGCAGATGATGAAAGCATTGGCGGTTAAGTCTGCTCTACCAGAGCTGGCTTCACGCGATCTAAACTGACCTCTACCGGTTTGCCATTCAGTTCCAGCACCACGGTCTTCTGTTTTAATTGTAAAACAGGATGTGGACCGGTGTAAGGTGTTGTGAGGGGTCTGCGAACCGCGTCGTCTCGCAAGAAAGCGTGTGAGGCGTTTGGAAAATCCTTGAACACGAAACTACCTGGATGACAGTGTCGGGATGCTGGAACTGGTCGCAATTTGGCCATTTGCTGCCGGAACCTTACGACAAAATCGCAAGGATCCTCCTGACGATGATCTGAAGATGGGTTTAAGAACTCACCTGGGAGGCGTAGCGCTTCACCGTATAAGAGCTCTGCAGCGGAAGCCTTTAAATCTTCCTTGATGGCAGATCTGATGCCTAAAAGAACAAGAGGTAGCGCTTCAACCCATGATTCTTCGTGACATGTTAAAGCGGCCTTTAACTGCCTGTGAAGGCGCTCGACCATTCCATTCGCACAAGGATGGTAACTGGTCGTGCGCGTTCTCATGGTGGCACAGCATTGGAGAAGTCGTCGAAACAGGTCCGATTCGAATTGGCGTCCCTGATCAGTGGGAATGCCGAATCGAGCAATCCAGCCAGAGATGAATGTGCTGGAGACTTCTTCAGCGCTGATACCTACCATGGGCCAAACTTGCTGCCCAACGAGTGTAACGGTCAACTGCGGTTAGACAATAGCGATACGAACCGCAGGGTGACAGTGGACCGATGATGTCGATATGAACATGTCTCAGACGCGCCGTTGGGATGGTAAAGTGTCCCAGCGGCATTTTAGTGTGCCTGGTTACCTTACTCTGCTGGCAGGGAAATCACGTCGGGGTCACCAATGCAGGAATTTGGATCCGATCCCCGTTAAAATATGAACACCAGAGTTGGTGGTAAATGTTTATTAACACACGCGAGACACAGTTATCGTTGTATTAAATATATTAAGATTAACAATTTCAAATACACGACAATATTGTACACTCGGCAGCACATCAAGATAAACAGTTGAACTGCGATAACAGCTTTTATTACGTAGGGCATAAAGGCGGTCTCAAGGCCAACATGTATAGTCTGATGTGCCGCCGTGTGTACATCATAATCAATCATCTGTCAGTAAAAAATTGCCGATCTAGTTGACGAAAGTTGGCCGTGCCAGCCAGCAACATTGCAAACAGACACGGCCCGGGACACGGGACTTTCGCCACAATCCCACTGCAGGGAAAAGGCCTCCATCATTGAATTCAAGTTACCACAGCAATGATGGGTGTTCTGTCATAATCACCACGCTTGTCAAATGCGGGTTGATGATCACAAACCCGAGCAACGTTCGAAAATTCAAAACATTTTGTTGCTCAACCCGGGATTCGAACCTGGGACCCCGAGATCTTGAACCGGTATTTAAACCACTAGACCAACGGGGCGTTAACTAAACTGTATATTGTGTTTTATTCACTGTACGAATAGCTACACTGTCAACGGCCTCCTGCCACAGCACAGGACCTTTAAAAAAAACATTATTCTCTTCAGAACACTGGAGTAATAATTATTAGCAAGATAAGCTACATTATATAGGTACTGCCTAAATGGTTTGAATTAATATTTGCATTTTTATCAATTTAAGGTTGTCCAAATATATTAGGGTAAGATTTTTCTTTATTTCTTCATGTAATGTCATAAATGTCAAAAAACCAAAGTGAAAAAACAGAATAAGTACGACTGAGTTTTATAATGTTATTAAATTATTATTAACTTCTTAGGCACCAAGGAAACAAGTGGTATGTTTGCTCAACTCTGAAAACATGCAATGCGTTGGGGAAGAAGTAATAGTAGCTAAACGCAGAGGTAAACATTTCGTATTATCTTATCTGTGACATTTCACTGTTATCTCATGAGTAGGTAGGAGTGTGCAAAATCATTGATATGATTCCTGGTTTAGTCAAACGATTGAAAAAGTAAAATGCAGTTTTACTTTAAAATGTAAGGTCAAAACCACATTTTTACCCATTTCCAACATTTTTACCCTTTTACAACATTTTAACCCAGAACAACATAAGTGACATAGCTAAATATTAGAAGGTTTGCTGTTGTAACGTCGAGAGGCTTTCTGTCCTGCGATGTGTAAATATAGACACAATACCTATTGCTGTAACTTTTTAACTCCCTTTTAATAATTCAAAATTATAAACTTTATTCCCTAAATAAAATTCAGTTTTTAAAATTGTTTTGAAGCAATTAATTCAATTGCAGGGGTAAATGGAAAGTACAGACAACGGCCGGTCAACCTACCCAAAAAGTTAAAGGTCATTGAATTGATTTTCAACTTTAAGTCCAACACAAGTAGATATCAATATCAATTGAGAATTTTTTACGTTTTGTGGTAGGTTGACGTGCTGTTGTCTGTACAATTCCTTTAATATAAAATTATGCACGTGCAGTCGTCCCTCGCATACATGTATTTGTAGTACAATATATTGTATTATACTACAAATACACAAATATATGTACATAAATATTTATTTAGAAATCTGCTGTACCTAAACTTGGGAGTTGAAACACTGCCTATCACGCGCATGATCATGTAACGTTGAACAAGTCATGTGACGAAAACATTTACAATTCAATATTATATTTCCACAGGTCAAAGCGAACTTCGATATTGATTACACAACTATGTGAATACCTACGTGTCGCTACGGATAAACAATGTTGATTAATTAAATCATCTTAGTTGCGAAAGCAATCAATAAAGTGTGATTTAAATAAAATAACATCATCAATATATTTTTTGTGGTTTTATTGAAAGAATAAACAAAATTACAACGAACTGCATTGACTCTTCTACTTCGACCCATCCCAGATCGAGCCCGCTGGAATGAAGCCATTTCTGCATCCAAAATTATCATCTTAATCAAGAGCCCCCAGCTGGGCACAGACCATCCCTAAAGATCTTCGTCGCGATTTAATATAGGTTCACCTAAATCCACACAGTATTTTTTTTTCGCCATCCACCGTCACACGCAGCACATTAAAATAATATACACTACCCATATCCCTGTCCGACGAGGCCCTCCGCTGAGTGAAAAAGCTACGGAACCGGGGCCGGTAAAGAGATGAAACAATATACATGTGCTAGAGCGCAATATGGGAGTAGTCAAAACAAACTTAAATTAAGAAGAGGAAACTAATAATTTAAGTGTTATGTTTGCTTATATTCATGTGACCAGAGCGTATCCCTGCGTGCCCTATTTGAAGTGTCGTGTCGAACATAATCAAATGCTTTGATCATGTCAAAGAACACTGTAGAAACCAACTTATTTTTGTCAACGTTTTCTAGGATTCCCCTTACTAATTTAAAAGCTGCTAATGTGGTAGACTTCCCTTTCTGAAATCCGTTCTGATTGTCTTTTATAATATGGAATTTATTTAGAAAGTCGAAATGCCTTTTCAAAAATTTTTGAAATATTGAATATACGAATACATTTTCCCATGAACGAATTACCTACTTTTCGCAGTCTGAATCCTGGTACTGCAAGTTTATGTTTATTTCTAGTATTGAAATTGAATACGTCACTTTTTTTTTACAAATTACTCGAGGTTCTTGCGGGGATGTGCTTAATGTTTCTTAAAATGTTTTGAGAAGCAACTGTAACTACTGTAAGTATTTTGATCTCCTTGAATAGCTCTCAGAGGGTCATAGGGTTAAAAGCCATAAATAGGCCGCACAGCACGTTTCTCCTGTATAAGAATATATAACAGAATTCTGTATGACATTATACTGTGAAATAGATAAAATATGAGTATACTAATGTTGCCGTTCCGATATCAGTCAATTGCCTTTCCCACAGCAATAGCAGCAGAACTAAGTCTTCCAGACAGAGACCTAATTCGAGCACCCCATTGCAGACGAGAATCTACAGATAAACCTAAAAAGGTAAAGGAATCAACAGTGCCTAATGGCCCATCTTTTACACTTACATTTGTGGCGGCAAACCTTACATAGGCATAGTGAATTTCACACATTTTATTTTATTTGCATTGAGTAAAAGATTATTCATAGCAAACCAATGCAATATTTTTGAGAGGGTATGTTTACTTATATTCATGTGACCAGAGCGTATCCCTGCGTGCCCGATTTGAAGTGGGTTCGATGTGAGGTGAAAAGAAGAACAAAGAACATACATTTATGTTTGGGACTAGAACCACAGATAAGATATAATACTATGCTAGAGCGCAGTCCTTTCTATTCTGTCGTGCCCGATCTGTGATGGGTCGGGAAAGAGGTAAAAAGTAACTGAGTGTTTTAGCGTCTCATTAAAAAAGTACCATTAATAACATTGAGGGTGCCGATTGCAAATAATCCAAGCGTTCTGTACAAATTGAAACATAAAATAATTAAGCTGATAATGAAAATTACTCGTACCAAGCAATTTCACGCATATTTTACCCTGAAAATATTTATAAATAACTAAGGCTTAAAAGATCTATTCGTTTATCGGCTGCAGAATGCGATTGAATCTACAATGGTTGACGATCATATTATGTCTTATTGCACAAGAAACGATAAGCAAACATGACAAGGTTAGTAAAAACTTTGGATCAATGCCATTCCATATTACCACTTCAATAAACCGAAAAATATACTTAAGTGCTGCCTATTGCAGGCCCCACTTCAGTATTATTATACTATTTTTCGGGGCGGGGTGTTTGTGTTACCTTCGTTTTTTTCCTGTTTTCATAGTTACTTACTTGAAATCAGTACAGTATATGTACGAGGGTATAGGTGGTGATATGTACACAAAATCTTAATTTTATAATATAATAGGTTGGGGAAAAAGTTGCTTCGCATTTTATATAAAAGAACACCGGCAAAATCATGTGCATAAAAAATTAAAACATTTAAGAATTTGATCTTTAGACTTGTGAATAAAATTATTATTAGTAAATGATAATTTTATGAAAATTATTGCATAAAATTATCATAGGTTGAGCAAGTCTGATAAATTAACATGATAATAAATCTACTTAATTGTTTTGCAGTCGTCAAATAATTGTTAAGTATTGCGTGATTTAGAACTTTACCACAACGGATATCGTTGTATTTTTTATGTTTTGTTAGACATAGTTACGGATACCTATTGTCTGTGATTATCTAGGATACTGGTTCACTACTTAGACTGGGCACATAATGCGCCTGAATCACAAGGTTATCCTAGATCAGGCAAGTTATACCTTTCTGTACTGTCTATGTAAGTAACAGCAATTCTGTATTCAATATATTTTAATGGTTGTAAATGATTTTATTATTTTTGTAGCATGGCGGTAAGAAAAACCTTAGTGGTGACGTTGGGGGTGGGGGCAATATCTGGAGTATAGGTTATACAGTTATGGGTCAGTTAGTTTGTATATTTTACAATACCGACTGTAATAAAGTGAGTACATCTTTATGTATTATGAATTTTATTTACATTATAAGCCAAACACATTTTTTAAAAGGCAGAATGTCTTTTGGCCTACATTTTACTTCCTTATTTCTTCAGATGGTGATTCTATCGGTTAACTATTTTAAGTTATCTTCAAACCCCGGACTGCTCTAGTTGACTCACATACCTATCTCCGTTTACAGCAGTATTCTGCTGTACCTAATCTTATTCCATTCCTAATAGCGGATGCTTCTTGTGTTCTCAGCCAATCAAAGGTCCCTAAATATTTAAAGCTTTGGTCTGCGTCAGAGGCCTCGCTGATACTGAGGGACGTTTGTAAGAACGTAATGCCGTTAGAGGTAACTCTTGCCTGACGTAGGGTTCCTTGTTCCATAGAGTAGATAAGAGTGAACCTATATACTGTCATTTAGCAGTTGTACTCGTATTATACGAGTACAACTGCTAAATGAAAGTATATAATATACCATTTATGTCAATTTAACAAATACTGCCCAAATAATTTGGTCCTTGTCAGAACGCTTGCTCCCATAAAAGTCCTACGGCGATGGAAAGAGGAGTCTAGTTGAGATGTAACTATACAAAGATAGATTAGGCCTTGATAAAGGATATAGGCAATTTTTTAGTAGGCGAATTATTATAGTTAATATTTTTTATTGGCTATTATACATTTAAATTTGTCTTTGTTTTAGCGTTCGAGGTAAGTATAGTGTTGACTCTTATTTTAAGACTCTGCTATTTTATTCCTTTAGGACGATGTAATGTATGCGCATTCATTTACTACCAACAATCTTGTGATCTCTCACAACACACACAGAGAGAGAGAGAGAGAGAAAGAAAGAGAGAGGCGTGCACACACACACAAACATGCACTCAGAATTGTTAGCTTTTTTTAAACTTAATTTATTATTTAGCTTAATTTTATTGTAATTTGATTGGGTTTTTTGTTTCATTTTTGATATTTTAAGACGAAGACGACCTATCACTGAAACCTTATATGGAAAGCGGGCAGATAGTTATTATAATTTGGGTTAAGTAGTCTCCTGTACTCGCATATGCCCACCGGTGAAACTGTTGTAGCTATTCGCACAGTAAATAAATAACAAAATAAGTTCAGAAACAAGTTGCAGCTCTGAAAAGAGCTATTTCTATTTTGCACTGAAACAGTGGTGGAGTAGTAAGAAGTAGCTCTTTTCAGAGCTGCATCTTGTTTACGTCATTCGAAATGACGTAAAATGTGTTTGTGTTTTACTTACTGTACAAATAGCTACACTGTCAACGGCCTTCTGCCACAGCATAGGATAGGATAAAGATATGCTACATTGTATACTGCTAAAATGGTTTATTTTAATATTTGCATTTTTATCAATTAAAGGTTGTCCAAATATATTAGGGTAAGATTTTTCTTTATTTCTTCATGTTACGTCATAAATGTCATAAGGACGACCGTGTTTTATAATGTTATTTAATTACGAGTATTATTAACCTCTTAGGCACCAAGAAAAGAAGTAGTATGTTTGCTCAACTCTAAAAACATGCAATGCGTTGGGGAAGAAGTAAAAGTAGCTAAACCTCTAGGTAAACATTTCGTATTATCTTATCTGTGACATTTCACTGTTTTCTCATAAGGAATAGGGAATAAGGAATCATATCAATGATTTTGCACACATAGTGCAAAATCATTTATATGATTCCTGGTTCAATCAAACGATTGAAAATGTAAAATGCAGTTTTACTTTAAAATGAAAGGTCAAAACTAAATGTTTACCCATTTACAACATTTTTACCCATTTACAACATTTTTACCCAGAACAACTTACGTGACATAGCTAAATATTAGAAGGTTTGCTGTTGTAACGTCGGGAGGCTTTGTGTCCTGCGATGTGTAAATAACAATACCTATTGCTGTAACTATTTAACTCCCTTTTAATAATTCCAAACTTTTAACTTTTTTCCCTAAATAAAATGCAGTTTTTAAAACTGTTTTGAAGCAATTAATTCAATTGCAGGGGTAAATGGAAAGTACAGACAACGGCAGGTCAACCTACACCAAAAGTTAAAGGTCATTGAATTGATTTCGCTGTTTAAATGCTGTTTAAAATATTATTTGACATATTTTGTATAGGCTAACATAGAGTGACGATTACTTTGACACAATTCCCATACAAAATATGTCAAATAATATTTTAAACGCTGTTTAAAACTTAAACGTCTATTGGTTACTTTAATTGCTGTTTAAAATATTATTTGACATATTTTGTATGGGAATTGTGTCAAATTAATCGTCACTCTATGTTAGCCCATACAAAATATGTCAAATAATAGTTTAAACAGCATTTAAACAGCGTTTAAAAAATTATTTGACATATTCTGTGAATTGTGTCAAATTAATCGTCACTCTTTGTTTACCGGCTGTTTAAGTGTTGGTGAATGTTGGTGGTCCATGTTTATGTGCGCATCAATAAGCGTTGTAAATTGATATAGTGTAATATGCTTACAACAGTGTTATTGTAGTTGCGTTGCACACACAAATAATTCGGAGACACGGGTTTGCTAAGGATTTAAGAGTAATTTCATATCTCCTTCTTTTTTAATATGATCTGAGGTTGACGTGCTGTTGTCTGTACAATTCCTTGAATGAAAAATGGTCCACGTGCAGTCGTCCCTCGTATACATGTATTTGTAGTATATATTGTATTATACTACAAATACACAAATATACTCATACGAGTAACATAAATATATATTTAGAAATCTGCTGTACCTAAACTTGGGAGTTGAACACTGCCTATCACGCGCATGATCATGTAACGTTGAACAAGTCATGTGACGAAAACATTTACAATTCAATATTATATTTGACGACCATTTGGATCAGCTGTAGTAAACGCTCTTCTGACACATGGGTCACGGGTTCGATCCCCGCACAGTACAAATATTTGTGTGCATGAACATGTCTGTTTGTACTGGTCTGGGTGTTTTCTATGTATTATAAGCATGTATTTACCAAAAAAAAGTATATAAGTAAGTTTATCGGTTGTCTAGTAGCCCGTACGACAGGGTACTTAATAGTAGCCTAATTTGGGACTAGATGGCTCTGTGTGGCCCAGTGAGGCATGTCTTAAAATATTATTATATATTTCCACAGGTAAAAGCAAACTTCGATATTGATTACACAACTATGTGAATACCTACGTGTCGCTACGGTTAAAAAATGTGGATTAATTAAATCATCTTAGTTGCGAAAGCAATCAATAAAGTATGTTTTAAATAAAATACGAGTAACATCATCAATATATTTTTTGTGGTTTTATTGAAAGAATAAACAATAATTAAAATTACAACGAACTGCACTAACGAGAGTAGGTATGAATGTTGATTTTCTACTTCGACTTATCCCAAGTCGAGCCCGCTAGAATGAAGCTATTTCTGCATCCAAAATATCGTCATTATCAGGAGCCCTTAGCTGGGCTGGGCACAGACCACCCCTACAGATTTCCGTCACGTTAATATATTATATTAGTCTAAATCCACCTCGTATTTTTTTTCCCCGTACACCGTCACATGCTGCACGCTAAATAAGTATAGTTATAGGGAGGTACCTGTTCTATGTGGGCCGAAAATAATAATGCGAAGAGAAATCAAAGCAAAGTTGCTCGTAACTAGTTAAGTTAGATGGTGTTTTACCGTAATCAGCTTATCCGTTTTTCATAAAGTTGAAAAGCGATTAAAATTTCAATAAGTTTTGCCCAAATGAGGGTTAGTGAGATGACATTTTGGTGAATGCAAATATTTGACCACCAGCATGTGTTTTAAAAAATCTAGCTAGTTTTGGGATTTGGTTTTTTTTTCCTCTTCTAAGTTTTCCACTTTTACGACGGATATGATTAAGATAATTATTTCTTATTTCTTAATAGTTCTTATTTCTTCAAAAATAATATTTGTTCAACTTACAATATTTTTAGAATGCGGAAACAATAGAATAAAGAAAACAATTTAAATATCTGTTGCTATGGAGATTTATTGGGTGATGGTTTTTTTATTTAACCTTCCATCCGCCTCCTCCGCCTCCACCTCCGCTCCCGCCCCCTCCGCCTCCGTAACCTCCGCCTCCACCACCAGTTCCTCCACCTCCGCCACCGCTACCTCCCCAGCCGCCGCCGCCCCCACCCTTAAAAAACATATATTTTTATTTTTATGATACCATATGGGTGAAAGTCTTAGTTTTGAAAACAATAATGATAAAGATAAATATATTTACAGAACCATGTGTGAGATAAATTTAATTGTAGAAACATATTCTTGGTGTCCATATTATTAGTAAGTAACAACATGTCTTACTGATATTCAGCGTGTAATATTTTTTTAAGCGTTAATTATATCTTATTTAAAAAACACAAACTTATGGAGCGATAAAACAGAATAAAAATATACAATGTCAAAATGTATCATTCAAAAAGTCATTTATATTATAATAGCATTTGTCAATCAATAATATCTTAAATTATTTTTTAAAAATATTGTTATTTAGTATTTTAATAGATAGAGGAATTTTATCTTGGAGCCATTGGACGGTTGCGGGCCACTTTATTATTATATTAGATAGGCGCGTAAGCGTGGAAATAGATGAGGGTTAGTTCTTACAAAGAGTGCAATCTCCATTATGTATAAAGACGGAAGTGTCAGAATCTTACGCCTAATGAAATATGGCATACAGCTGTCAGTTGAATGTACAACAAAACATGGCCCGAATACATCTTTTTTGACATTTTAACGCATTTTCCTTGTCTGTAGAGTTACCCCAAAAAATTATGGTAATTTATTATTACAATGTAGGTGACTAACAAACATTTTTTAAATTTTTTGTTCTACCGAAAATCGTGAACAATAATGTAAGTCAGGAGTCGTAGAGAATTGCTAGATTGTAGTAAATTCGTCACAAATCACCTCAATACGTAATTCTTAATTTTTTTAGTGTGACGAATTGCCGAAATGACTTCGCGGCTAAACGGGCAATAACCTGCTTATCAGTAGCAAATAAACATTTCGGTTAAAGCCTCACCAAGACTCTTATATTTACCTATTATTGATTTCCCACACAAATACCCTTTTAAAGCAAACCAATTTATTTCCTAGGTTCATAAACGAATCCAAAATTTCATTTCAATCATTTCGGTTCGACTTATATTTCGACAGGTAACAAACAATCAGGCCCCCAATTCCGCTAATTTACAAATGGCTCAATAGAATCGCAATTGCATCGCAATCGTATATTTTGACACATTTAATATGGTAGTAATGTCAAAATATGCGATTGCGATGTCATTGCTATTCTATTGAGCCATTTGTGAATTAGCAGAATTGGGGCCCAGAATTATTGAATGTTAAAAATAATGACAAATATTATTTCTGCGACAGCTACTGACAGTGTTGCCATCTCTGTGTCTCTATTCCATGTGTACTACCAAAGAGGGATTAAAAAACAAACGTTTTTATTAAATACCAACTTACCCATCCAGGCTTGCCTGGTCTGCCTGGTCTGCCTGGAGCTCCGCCCCAACTATCGTCATTCCACTAGAAATAAAAAAGAAAATAATCAATGAATAACACTCATCATCATCACCAATCATCACCTTAAGCGGCACAATCTATTGTGAGACATAATGTTAATACCTACTCGTAAGTCTTTGTGACGAACTATATACTCTTTTGGACAGGCCTCTCCTACCTAAAGCTATCCTCGGCTTCTCTCTCACCAGCCTCGCCAATACCATCTCCACTTCGCATCTTACGCTACAGACTAGCAGATCTGCCATATCCACTTCAAGAACTCTTCCAAAACGCAGGCTATATAGGTATCGAAACAAAATAAAACGAGAATAGCTTGACTAGTTAATACTCTCCTTATTGTTCTCTCAGTGGCTTGTTGAACAGATGATCTCGACTTCTGGTGGAAACTGGCTGGGAAGCCCACGTTCAGCAGGAGATGATGATGATGACCAAGCGAATCAAACAATTCGTTCCCCAGAGCATGATTCCAAGAGTCATTAACACCGACCGAGAACCTCCTTGCTCATCTGTGGTTATCCAACCAAATGCTTAACTATTTGAGTTCAGTAAATTGGTATTTTCTCAGTCTACTTGATCAGCTAGAAAAGCTTAGAAAGCACTAATATTTAAACTGGTGCTATTGCTAGAGTTATTTAATTCGGGGTTTATACCATGTACCGTGCGGGAGTTCTCCCGTGATCATGGCGCTTGCAACAGTGCCGAAATATCGGAAACTCATAATAAATAAGGTACATGGTATAAACCCCGAATTAAATAACTCTAGTGATAGTGACCATGAAAGTTTAAATTGGTGCTATTGTCTCTGATTTGTGTGCCATGTGCTTAGATTGAAACAAATCTAAACGTATAAAATTTTCATGTTACGTTATTTGTCCGCAATGGAATCCTAAACTTCTTAACCGAGTTTGACCCAACTTCTTTTAAGTTAAGGATAGTTTAAAACTAAGTAGTCGTAGCATAATTTTTGTATTGCAAATCATTTGTTTATTATTAAAACTGTGTTCCGTGTGAGACTAACAGGGTGTCGTTGTAAGGTAGATTATTTAGTACACGCCATATTTAAGGACAATAACATTTAAGACGGACTCTAGTGTGGGACGCTACCTGTGTCGACACACTGGCGGCCTCCCATCTGCCCGGAACTAGCCAATGTGCAGGTGCGGCGGCGATTAAAGCCGAAAACATTAAGATAACCAAGTATAGCCAAATAGGCACCCAGCACTGTTTCGTACCTTTTGGTGTGGAAACCCTAGGTCCATGGGGTTCTAATGCACTCTCTTTATTTAAAGAGATTGCTAAACGTTTATCTGACGTCAGCGGTGACCCAAGAGCTGGCAGCTACCTCGCACAGCGACTGAGCATCGCAATCCAGCGAGGTAATGCTGCCAGTATCTTGGGCACCTTACCACGAGGACCATTTTTATAGATTTTTCCCTTTTTATCTAGTCTATCTAAGTATTTGTTTCTTTTTATGTTACTTTTTATTTATAAGTTGTACATATTGTAGTTTTATATGATTATGTTAATATAGTTTCTAATTTAAATATTCTTTGAATAAAAACTTTCGACTATTTTGAAATCAGACGTCAAAATGAAATTATTCTGAAGAGTTAAGAAGTTCGCGGGGTCTGAAGTAACTAATAATAAGTATTTCTTATTAAACTTACCCATGCACCCCACCAGGGCTTGCCTGACCCACCAGGAGCGCCGGGGGCACCTCCGCTGCCACCATGCTAGAAGCAATGTTTTGTGTATTTTCGACTGTCCACAGGTTACCAAAATGGGTCACATTATTTTTCGGAAAAATTATTGCGTTTTTATAAAACACCTGTGATTCTTCTTTTATGATCCAAACACGCCATAAAGCTTGGCATAAGCTAAGGCCTAAGCATCATCGTTCCCCGTCACCCGTTACCCAGCTTCCCACGACCTTCACTAGATAGTCGGTCTACCTAGGGGCCTACTCATAGATTGTCGTCCGGTTCGCGATTGCTACATCGATAGGCCATCGGATTCTTATTATAATGGTCTTTTCTCAATCGCGGGACGATGGAGCCTTGGACCTTTGGAAGACGTGCGAGGGGCCGAAGCCAACTCGCAGAGGCCCGTTAGACAAAATGTTATGTGACACCAACCGACGATTATCCCTGTATACAATATCAATACTATATAATTTTTTAATATTATAAAGCTGAAGAGTTTGTTTGTTTGAACGCGCTAATTTCAGGAAGTAGTTACTGGTTCGAATTGAAAAATTATTTTTGAGTTGAATAGTCCATTTATCGAGGAAGGCTTTAGGCTATATAACATCACGCTGCGACCAATAGGGGCGAAGCATCAGTGAAAAATGTTGCAAAAATAATCGCAATCATAATAACAGAAATTGATGCGGACGAAGTCGCCGGCAACAGCTAGTAAAATATAAATGTGTCTAAGGAAACCCCCGGTTAGTGCCGGACTTTTGAAGAAAATGGGGAGAAAGTATACAGGGTTATGGGTTTGGGTGCAAGTGAATTGGGTAACTGGGACTAAGAAAGGAATATGGCCCCTGCCTGACCTATGTTACTCACATGGATAAAATGGCTTCGTGGTTGGCACACTCGATTATTAGGCCCCCGAAAACGGCCGCTAGCACATGTGACGTAGCGACACTTATTATTATAATTTAATTTAACATTGACTTACCCCTCCTTCGCCACCACCGGGCCAATATCCTCCGCCACCGCCTCCAGGCTTTGCAAAGAATTGAACAATAAATATGAATTTTACTTTGCTAATAATTTGCTTCTATTAACATCCGCCTAGCTACCAACACAATTGCACTGATATAGAGTGAGCAAACACCAGTATGCAAGAAAGCAAATACAGCACAGAAAATGCAATTATTTTTACCCAACACCGATGTAAGAATAGTCGGATGTAAGAATATCCTTGGCGCGTTTTGCCTTATAAACCATGCTGTTTACTTTTCTTCTTCTTCTTTCTTTCTTTACATACGTTTCATGTTGACATCTTTTTTTTCTAATTCATACAATCAAGTGTCGGTCATTTTCTTCTTTCTTTCATACAAACTTTCACCTGATCATAACAAAAATTAAATCCTTCTCCTGACCATTACAAAAATGTCAAAAAAATAATGGACCAAATTGGAGCAGACCACCACCACCACCACCCCACCCTGGTACTCCGGGACTACCAGGACTGCCCCCTCCAGTCTAGGGAAACAAATAATTAAAAATATAGGTACAACGCGTTGATCCAAACATGCAAATACTTAGACACCCCAACTGATTTATATTACTAATATTTTATAAATGCGAATGTTTGGATGGATGCTTGTTACTCAATCAAGCCAGAAGAATTTTGGCAGAAAATAAATGTCGGGCTGAAATAGTATAAACTGTCTTTTATCCCGGAAAACTGGATGTTTAATGTGAAAAAATTTATTTTTTTCTAAATTCTATGAGTACGAAGTCGCGGACAACAACTACTATTTTAATAAATTTACTTACAAAAGCTAAGATTACACCAAAATCGAGGAGGAAACACAAGGGCCGTTTTTCCATACAAACGTAGTCCCCTGTTTCCTCCCTGGATAAAGCCAGTAGAGCAAATTTTATAACAAAAATCTATGGCCACTATAAGTATGTTTCTATGTTTTCTGTTTTTTTCATAAATTAATTAATAAAAAAGATATGAGCCCTCAAAAATCGAAAAAGTTCGCCAGATTTTCCGCTGTGTTCAAACATCCAGAAAACAAATTTGGCTGAATTTTATTAAAAAAAAGAGAACATACGAAAACGGCCAAAGCCTTTCTTGAATTTTTTAATGAAAAGTATTTCTTCTCACCTAAATAAATTTATTTAAGTGACAAGAAATACTGGTGTTTTTTATATAACCTAAATGTCACAAACTTTTTAAATTTTAATTTTAGATCTAATAGTTTCTTAGCTCTGTGACGTTCAGGGCACTGACCTCGTATCGCAATCTGATTGTCAAATGCGATTTTTAGGCGCATAGTCATTATAAAGTGGACACGCAAATGTATAATAACCGGCCACGTGCGAATCGGACTCGCGCACGAAAGGTTCCGTACCAAAAAGGCGAAAAAATCGGGTTTGTTGTATGGGAGCCCCCTTTAAATATTTATTTTATTTAGTTTTTAGTATTTTGTTGTTATTGCGGCAACAGAAATACATAATTTGTGAAAATTTCAACAGTCTAGCTATCGCGGCTCTTGAGATACAGCCTGGTGACAGAGCGACGGACAGATGGACAGACGGACAGACAGCGAAGTCTTAGTAATAGGGTCCCGTTTTTACCCTTCGGGTAAGGAACCCTAAAAATGGATTTTTCTAAAAAAAAAAAAACTACTTTTGATCATATGTCTCCTTCTTGGATAGCCTGGAGTCAGAGTTTTCAAAACTGCCTATTACAATAAATTATCTGTGACTCGCTTTTACCACTTCCATCTTGCAACAAAAGCTGAGAGTGTTGAGACCGAAGGCTTGCCTTTTGAACTATATATAACTCACGCCTTCCAAATTCAGGCCAATTTGAAACATATCGTTTCCTTAATTAGACGTGACCTGGATTCAAAAACTTGCATTACCGCACCGCTAGACCAACCGGTACATCGTAAAGTGCTAGATTATTATCATCATAAATAAATAATGTCCACAACATCACATACATATTTCTGATCCCAAAGTGACATTGGCCCGTCCGGAAATCGAACCCAGGACCTCGGAGCAGGCGACACCTTGAAAACTGGTGTGTACGCCACTGTGCCACCGGGTCCTCGATCATAATTCTAAATTAATGGCCTGATGGAAACATGGAGTGTGATCCTTATAGGTCGAAATAGCATCTATAGGCATGAAATTGAATTTCATTTTACTTACATTAAGCTTTTTACCATAACTCCACTTACCCCTTCGCTACCACCGGACCACCACCAGCTGCCACCGCCAGGCTGGAGTGCAAAGGTTTTTACCACGCTTTTATTAGCTTGGGTTGTATCTATCTATGTATCTATGTATGTAATGGAATCTTTGAGCATAAATTTGACCGATTTCCAGAAGTTTGATTAATTTGAAACTTTGCACACGTATCAAGGACCGATGACAATGCAATAATTTAATAACAGTTTTCCCAGTTTTCCTCTGTAAGAGGGAGTAAAAGAGATAGAGCTAGCGCGCGATCTGTATCAATTATGTTTCCTGCATTGGTTTGGACTTACAGTCGGTAAAGAAGGAATCAAATCTTATAAACTAAACTAAAAAGTAAAAAATAAATTATAGTTTAAAAAACTAAAAAACCACGCTTTTAAAACAGATTGAACTAAAAAATTAAAAATAAAACTGTAGTAATCATATTATTGTACAAAAAGCGTGGGGGGCTTGATTTAGATTGTTGTAAATATTTTATCAATAATTTACTATATCTGTGGATATCATAACAAGCACCCCACGCTTTTTGTACAATAATATTTTTTTTAATGTAGCAATGTCTTTTTATCGACAGCTACATAACATATATTTAAAAAAATAAGCATGTAATTGTGAACAACTGAACAGCTAATCAGTAGGTTATGAATCTCCTTGTTTTTTACGGTATAATACAATTAAGGTATTTCACTGTTCGTTTTGTTTTTTTTGTGATAAGATAAAAATATTACTATGTATTAATAAAAAAAATATATATAAATATATTAATATATAATACTAAACATATCAAAAACCCTCCAAAAGCATGAGTTCTTCGGCCAGCATTTACAGACGTCCAATAACTATACAAACAAAATAACAATACAAGAAAATATCAATTTAGTTTTGGAAGTGAAAACAGGGGAATATGAAACCTCGAATACTTACTGCCCCGGGTTGCCCAGGCCTCCCTCCGCCGCCGCCGGGGGCGCCGGGCCTACCTCCGCCGCCGCCGGGGGTGCCGGGCCTCCCTCCGCCGCCGCCGGGGGCGCCAGGCCTCCCTCCGCCTCCTCCGTACTAGAGACGCGAAGCAGTTATTATTATGTAGTCCATCTCCATAATATGATAAACCTATACAATCATTAATTATAAGTGTAGCAAATATTTTGAATATACAACTCCTTTTATCAATGTTTCGACTATCTTAGGTAATGACCCCACAACCTCACGCTTACAGTGCCACTGCATCCGCATCCCTTTCGCGATAAGAAGGCCGATTGTAAATTTTTCTCTGGATCGTAATATTAGGGGTTAAAGTATGAAATTGCCGTTTTGTATGGACGAAATCGAGAAAAGTCATTTTTCCATACTAACAATTTTTTAGTTTTTTTAAAAACGCCTGAACCGTTTTCGATGCAATTAAAGGTGAAAGTTAGATGGTTATAAAGCTACGCATTATAGTATTTCAATTTCTGAAAATCAAAGTATATAATACAAATATACTTAATTGAAGCAAGAAGGTCAGCTGACACATTGTAAGGGGTCTTTTCAACGACTTCCTTTGAAGTAATAGGCAATAGTATTGCATTTTTTTTTTAGTCAAAAGTTACTTTATTTAGTTTTTGATACAATACAAAAAGAATTACGCAAAAATACGACTATACTTTAGAGCTATAAACAAAATAAAAAGTGGGAAAATAATCGGCAATTTCATACTTTAACCCCTATTATTTCGCCTTCTTGTGTTTATTGTAATAAAGTGTAGGTATTAAATACACGGTGCATTTTCAATCACCTGAAAAACGAAGCCCATGCTATTTGATCATTTTATATAACATCATGGCAGTGTTATTTAATTTATCAACAAAAAAAACATTTTTTGATAAATATTAAATATTGATTCAGACTTTTAATTTTGTAACACTCTGTAACGCGCACAGACGTATTATTTTGCAGCAGCGGGGATCCGGATGAACAAAACCTTAGACAGCTACATCCGTACGCGTCGCAGCGTGTTTCAAATTAAATACCTAGCTAAAATATATTTTTAATTTAAAAATTAAAATAACACTGCCAAGATGTTATACATAATTGTTACATAACGTGAGCTTTGTTTTTCAGGTGGTTCAAAAAGCACAGTGTATTTTAGTATTATCGTAAATTAAGTTTAAAGCTGTATACACTGATAGTACACTTAAACATAAATATTACCCCTCCCCCACCAGGCTGGCCAGGTCTACCAGGACCTCCCCCTTCGCCTCCGTACCTTCCGCTGCTTCCACCGGGCTAGAGATACAAAAGGTGATAAATCTATTGGTTGTATTATAAAGCTGAAAAGTTTGTTTGTTTGTTTGAACGCGCTTATCTCAGGAAGTACTGGTTCAAATTAAAAAAATTTGTTTATGTTGGATAGCCCATTTATCGAGGAAGGCTTTAGGCTATTAACATCACGGTGCGACCAATAGGAGCGAAGCATCAGTGAAAAATATTGCTAAAACGGGGATATATTTTTATATTTGAAGGCTGTCATTGCGTATGTAGGGAAGAATTATCTCTACTTTTTGAATGATTTAAAAATGGGTCCGCGACAGTCTATCTTTTTAAAACTCCGCGATTCGGAAGAAGTCACGGACAACAACTAGCTTGGTACATAAGTATGGGTTATCTTATCTGTGGTATGGGTGATAAATCTTTCTTCGTATATTTTTTCTGTATTATTCTCTGTCTTCTCATTTGAACTGATATTTACTTATTTGAAAGTCAACAGGAATTAAACGCGATTATATCGCATGACTTTTCGATTAGGTTGAACCGACCGTGGTCACAGGCTGACTGGAGACAAGCAATTAATTAATTAGTTAATACAGCAATAAATACTTCAAACGTCTAACATTAAAATCTGCCCTACTTCTGTTCGTTAATTTAATTTTGTTTATATTTGTAATAACTTTCTTGTATATGTACGAGTATAATGACGTCTCCTCTCTTTTATTATCCTTTTGCGTGCCCGTCAGGGTCCATAATGCTCATATTGTATTTAAATTTAACACGTCTGTACCTACATCATACATAACAGAAAAAGATGCACTCACCGTTAACTTTCAAAAAAAATTATGCAACTCGAATATTTACTTACAGTTTGAAGACTCAGGGTGCCATGCCAGTCCATAGATGCCACATAGTTGCCACGGTCGCTAGGTCCATTATGCTTAAAGAAATGGAGGGACAACTGCCTTAGTGAAAAGGTAGCAAGTTCATGGTATTCAAAAATGTATGAAGTAAATGTCTAGGGTTGAGTTCTTTGCTTTTGGGGAATATAAGACTGAATCTAAGTATCTGTTGTCATGTTTCAAACCCACATGAATAGAAATCAAACCTTATTACGTAAACTTTATTAATTAAGTCTTCAGGAAATGAACACCCACCCAGTTGCGGATTGTGTTACCTAGTTTATTTTATTTGATTAGCTGTGATAAGGATAAATAGAGATAAACAATAAAAATTCTTACCCTCAAACCTTTTTTGGACTCCTAAAGGAAATAATAATAAGACCAAATGTTATAGTTTTGTAGTTATTTCATTTTTAAAAACAATGATATTTTTTATGGTAACTAACAATATTATGAAAAATATGTTACATAAATATCCTTTTAAGTGTATTTTAAATTAGTCGTTAATAAGATATCTATTTTAAAACACGGTAAGCGTTGTTTTGCCAATTTGTTATTTTTTTTTTGTTATTTACACTACTGTTTTCATTCTTTCTTTTCAGTGGCTTACTGTACACCTGCCAATGTTTAAATTATATTAAAATGAGTAAATAATCGGATTAAATAATATATAAATTGACCGGTGTGCAGGAACTGGATTGAGGGGGAAGGTATAGTGTTTCTGTCCGTCAAGCTGCTCAATTGTAAAAATCTATTATCTAAGTTGTAACATTATAGGCACTGTCTTTTGTAAATACTTATATTTAGACATATTTAATATTATTTAATTACATGTCTGTTTGTTGCCTGAAATAAATGAAAAAATATATATATGTTAAGGTATAATTTGTGTTATTTTTTACTGAAATTACTGTTACTTTTTAATGCATCTGATTGAGTAACGCTTATAAATACTAGTCCGATGATTAGAATCACCTTCATGATGATGACGGTAAACCGACAAATATGAGTGAAATTCCTTAATTACGTTCATCATTAACTCAATTATTTTCATTTGTTTCTCTCGAAAGGGATTTTTGACGTATTTGTAATTGTTGAAAAATTAATTGGTTTTTAATTAAACGATTCTTTAAAAAGTGCACTAACACAACATCTAATTAAGCAACACTTTTTACTTGTCATCTTAAAAAAGTGAATAAAGTTCCACCTCAGTATTTAAAAAACAACCGTAACCCGACTACGAAGCAATGATTTTAAAGTAACACTGTTTTGCAGTATTATTTAACAATGCTTCTTCCATTCGATACCCCGCTCGTTATAACTGAAAACTTTTTTTTTAAGTAACTACCTAGTAGCATTCACCTTCATATAACTTTTTGACGTGACAACGTCTTATAAATTGGTTTGCCGGGTGACACTTCAAGAAACTGCGTTACGCTCCGCTCACGTTATGCGCTCACAATGAGAGCGAGTGAGAGGCACGCGTCCCTTCCACTCGGGCATGGTTAGCCCGCCTAAGAGCGAGAGAGACAGACATAAAAAGTGAAAGGCACGCGTCCCTTCCACTCGAGCACAGTTAGCCCGCCTAAGAGCGAGAGAGACAGAGCGAGAGAGAGAGAGTGAGAGAGATAGGCATACACACCGGTTCATGTCTTGCGCTTCTATAAAATCCAGTTCAATAAAATTTTGTTAATATGAAATTCAGTGCGAGATTCTTTGTATAAATTAATGTTTTAAATATAATTCTTTGTATAAATAAATGTTTTAAATTGTTACTATTATTTCATCCTTCTTCCTACTATACGAATGAATATTCACATTAAAATTATTTTACCACTCAAAGTCGTTGTCACGTAAAACTTTCGCCCGTATACCGACTTTACAGGCAACCAATTTTTAATTAAAATTAATTAATGATCAGCATCCCAATTTTTAAACAATGGGAAGCCTATAGGATTTTAAACTAGACTCTGTCTGCCCGCGACCACGGTTCGTGCAACCGGATCAAAACCGCGTCGGGAAGGTTAATTAATATGTATTTACTTTTAAGTAATGTATCTAGTTCGTTGCATTAAATAAACCCCGTAAATGTTAAGTGTTTTGGTAGAAAACAATCCGACCAAGTGCGTGTTGGACTCGCGCACGTAGGGTTCCGTACCATTGACTAGGTAAACAACAGTAGGTAAATAAATTTTGTTAATGTTGTGCCTACCTGTTACCATTTATTGTTATCGAGCAAAACTAGGCAGAAAATGGCGTTTTTTGTATGGGAGTCTCCCTTAAATATTTATTTTATTATTATTATTTATTATTATAGTCAAAATACAACTGAGTGTTTTGTGAATATTTCAAGTGCCTCTACATGTTGTCATTATTGATATCGAGCAAAAAAGGGCAAAAGAATCGCGTTTATTATATATGAAACTGAGATTGATTTTACTTTGTTTTTAGTATTTGTTATTGCTGCAACAGAAATACATAATTAGTGAAAATTTCAACTGTCTACCTATCGCGGCTCTTGAGATACAGCCTGGTGACAGACAGACCGACAGACGAAGAGACGGAGAGACGGACAGCCAGCGTAGGTAATCTTAGTAATAAGGTCCCGTTTTTACCCATTGGCTACGGAACCCCAAAATAGGTAGCTATGTTACCCGGACTGTAATCAAGAATCGATTGATACCTTATTCACCAGAATCAGCTCTGTAGTTTACATACATAAATAAACACAGACTGCTAAAATCAGTACCTTTCCTGTTGGCTTTGGCGTAGTCGGGTAATAAGTTTAATTTATCTGTTTTATTAGTTAACTACTTAATAGGTAGTATTTAATAAACACCTTACCAGCCTTAGATATAAAATGTGTACGATGCTAGACTCAAATTTATGAGATATTTAAAAAGAGGCTGACAATAGTTTGCATAGATTTGTATATTAAATCTATGATAGTTTGTGACCACTGACCACATTTTTCCCGAAAAGCAGTCGTAGGTTTAAATATTGGGACGTGTAAAAGAGCCTCCTGGGGCTTGATTGCAGAAATAAAACTGATTTCACTGATTTTGAGTTCTCCTATACATTCATACTTTTTTGATATTATAAATGGGAAAGTGTGTGTGTCTGTTTGTTTGTCCGTCTTTCACGGCAAAACGGAGCGACGAGTTGACGTAATTTTTTAAGTAGAGATAAGTAAAAGGACGGAGAGTGAGATGGGTTTACATTTTATCTCTTTCTAACCTCTACTTCTCTAAAATGAGGGGTGGAAGTTTGTATGGAGCATTCCGCAATTTTCAAGGTAGAAAGCTATAAAAACTTGGTATGCGGACTTGACTAACAAAAATCGTGCATCAAATTTTATTGTTACCCCGAATTTCGCGAGCGAAGCCATGGGTTAAAACTAGTAATATATAGGTATATCTACTATGTTTATAAATTTAACCAACCTGGCCATATTTGATGACAATGACATTTAAGACGTCAAAATCAAATTCTATTGAGGATGCGGGTGGCGCGGGACCGATCGTTGTGGAGATCCTTGAGGGAGGCCTGTGTCCAGCAGTGGGCGTCATTCGGCTGAGATGGTGATGATGATAACACAACAAATATAATTCCCAAAAACCCATCCATTTCCTTAATTTTGAAACGAACAAGCTTGTTTTAACAAACCTTTTGATGATAGGTTAATATTTCAGGAAGTATCACACATAGTATGATTAACAGTATAAGAAACAACTGCATGCTGAAGTCAATTACTCAAAACTAAATCAAGAAAATCGGTTTTGCATCTGGTAGTTATCACAACGAAATATGCGTGAAGTATTAATTATTTTCATCAATTTCATTTCAATCACAACGGGCATCCAATTGAAATGGTCAGGCGGTTTTCGTTCCATTTCAAAAATGTTAATTGGCTTCTTCATAACCCACTGACTCCAGTATCTCACAAAGCTAGATTGACAGTCATTTTAATTAATGTCTTTCTCAGTTACTTTAAAGACTACTGTAACAGAAAATAAATGAATATATTATTGATTTAAAGGAGAACCCCATTTTTGGGCCCGATGTTACAACAATGAAAATTCTGCCAAAAAATCCCTTTTATTTTACTTACCTATTTCTCCAAAAAATTGATTAATTGGAAATAGACAAGTGGAGAAAATGGATAAAATACATATTGTTTTTCTAATACTTAAACAGTCTCTGTAAACCGTTTCACACATTTAATTAAAACGTGACTATCTTCGTAAACGCTCTGTCACTTCATAGAGCGGGACTTTTAATGTTTTAATCGATTTGGAATAAAGCGATTCATAGTAATACTTCTTTATAATTGCATTTTTTAGGAATAATCTAAATAATTCGTTTTTAAAGCCTGATATACATATTAAAAACTCAGTAATCACCATTTTTTTCTACGAGCTTTGCAGTTCAATAAGTAGGTAATCATTAATAAAACAATTGAACATTTTGAATAGATCAATTCCTGATGTAACAGGCTGCACTATTATTAAGAATATCAGCTGACAATGACAGTTAATTGTCATTTGTCATTCACTCTAATAATCTTCAAAGAAAAAAAGGAATGACGATTTGGCTAAATGGTTACATACCGAATGCCGTAAAATATTAGAAAAAAAAAACTCTAATAATCACTCACATTTCGTTTCGTACAAAATGTGGTTTGTATTTTTCTCACTGCTCGATGCTATGCTGAAGTGCTCTGTTTACTACCTATATTGCCTATAGATAGAAAAGGAACCTAGATCCAGGTAAAGTACCAAAATGGTATATTTTTGTAAAATAATACATGATATAGGCATAGGGAAAGAAATTTTCCCTATGTTATAGGTTATAAAATAAAATAAGTTCATTGGTTGATTTAAGTACGAGTAACTTTCCCATTGTAGAAAGTTGTGAAAATAGGGCCTATGAATCTTTCAATATGCTTTAATTTCTGGTCAATTCCCAGCCTTGTAACGTCAGGCCCAAGATTGAATGGGATACGGGTTTGTCCTTTCAGTCTGGCTTTTCTACTTCAGTACATTATGTAAAAAAATCACAAAAATATTTTTGCTGCAAATAGGTCCAAGGAAGCGCATTTACTTACCCCAATATTTTTTCCTACTACTACTTATATAAATATGCAGTTATGAAAACAAAAAAGAATGTCAGCTTTCCCTTTTCGTTTAGGTTATTGATTCGAATCGTTTGCGTGCCCCGTATATTTTAGTTTCAGATAGGAAAGATACGACTATTAGATATTAAACGGTTTCTTGCACATAGCGGGAAATCTTTACAACGTAGTGAGAAGAGAAGAAGTGACAAGAAACAATAGAATAATAGTGTGTCACCGTAAGTGCCAAAAAGAATATACAACAAAACGTTTCTAATAAAGGCGTTATTTAATTTCTTCCAACATAAATTTAAAATGAAATAATTAATTTCGCAATGATGAATGTTACGATTCTTTTACCCATAATAACATTGCAAATGGTTCTTATATTCTACATAAAAAATAAAAAATAATATGTGGACAACATCACATACATTGATCTGATCCCAATTTGAATAACTATTTAAAGCACTCATATTTTAGAAAACAGAAACAACAAATGTACCACAAACACCCAGACCCGAGAAAATGTAAAAAAAACCTTTTTTCTGCATAGAGGTCCGGGATTCAAACCCGGGACCTTGGAGCAGGCGACACCTTAAAAACCGGTATGTACGCCACTCCGTCACGGAGGTCGTCGAATAATAATCTGTATCGATGGGTATATTCCGAAAATGCTTGTTTTGTTTACATGATATGGTGCAGGCCTATAATTTCTCCCATAGCCTCAGCTACTCCATGCTCTGGTACACCACCCTGTATACACCGTGAATTTTGAACCGCCTGACAAACGTAGGCCACGTTATGTTGCCGTGATGTACAACATCTTGGCTGTGTTATTTATTTTATAAAAAAATAATCTTAGAAATATGATTAAGCTGCAATGCACACGGACGTGTTATTTTGCTGCGGCCCGGCCGCAGGTGTATCCCGGGTGAATGAACCTTACACAGCTACGTCCGTGCGCTATACAGTGTGTTTCAAAATGAATTGCTAAATCAATATTTTTTATTTTTCATAGATCATTTTTATATAAGTAAGTAAAGTATGTAACAGCCTATAATCATCCCACTGCAGGGAAAAGGCCTCCATCATTGAATTCAAGTTACCACAGCAATGATGGGTACTGGCATAATCACCACGCTTGCTAATTGCGGATTGGTGAACACAAACTCGAGCAACGTTCGATAATTCAAAACTTTATGTTGCCCGACCCGGGATTCGAACCTGGGACCCCGAGATCATGCCCCGGTAGTTAAACCACTAGACCAACGGGGCGTTATTATTTATAGATAGATTTAATAGATAAAAATAATAATAACGCTGCTAAGATGTTGCACATAATGGTAACAATACGTGAGCGTCGTTCGTCAGGCGGTCAACAATGCACCGCGCATTATGTATACACATATAGCTGAGATGAAATCCTTTCTCCTTTAAATAAAAACACCAAAGGAATTGTTGAATATTTATTAGAAGATCTTGTAAATGTTAATTTAACTACATTTTCGGACCGTAGCGAAGTTTAGGTATCGTAGTTTTCTGGTCCCTGCTGTAATAAAATGATTTAATCATTAGCACATTTTGATGATTTGAGCAATCAAATTTTTCCTTTGCGACCGCACGGTGCTTGGTCACTTTTTTTTCATTAGACGTGACATGAACAAGTCAAATAAATTGTTATGTAAGTACTTTCACCCGCCCTTAACATAGTTAATGAAATAGATTGAAATTAATAAGTTACCCCTTTTATTTGCTATTCACCAAGCAAGCTGTTTGTTTGTTGTTACTACTATTGCTACTTATATAATAATAATTATTATTGGCACGAATCTTGAGCAGTGATTACTGACGAATGCGCAGAAAGATGCATAATTAGACTACGTACTAGGCACTTATTTCATTAATTTGTAAAGCAGATTGACTAAAAAGATATATATGGCGAGTATGAATGGAAATGTTGGAAGGGGAAGGCCTCGACGAACTTATCTTGATCAAATCGGGGAAGTTCTAAAGAAAGGTCAGGTCAAGAGTACCCTAAACCGGCGAGCGTGTATGAAAAGATTAATGAATGTGGATGAAGCGAAAGTAGTCTGTAAGGATCGTAGCAAGTGGAAAGATGTGGTCTCTGCCTACCCCTCCGGGAAAAAGGCGTGAGTGTATGTATGTATGTATGTATAAATTTAAAATGAAATAATTAATTTCTCAATGATGAATGTTACGATTCTTTTACCCATAATAACATTGCAAATGGTTCCTATATTCTACATAAAAAATAAAAAGTAATATGTGGACAACATCACATACATTGATCTGATCCCAATTTGAATAACTATTTAAAGCACTCATATCTTAGAAAACAGAAACAACAAATGTACCACAACCACCCAGACCCGAGAAAATGTAAAAAAACCCTTTTTTCTGCATAAGGGTCCGGGATTCGAACCCGGGACCTCGGAGCAGGCGACACCTTAAAAACCGGTATGTACGCCACTCCGCCACGGAGGTAGTCGAATAATAATCTATATTTTGTTGTTACTACTATTGCTACTTATGTATTTATTGGCACGAATCTTGAGCAATGATTACTGACGAATGCGCAGAAAGATGCATAATTAGACTACGTACTAGGCACTTACTTCATTCATTTGTAAAGCAGTTTCATAAGAATAAGATTGATTAAAAATATTTGTTTTTAAAATACATTTCACGTTTAACGTTAATACAAAGTTGGTATTGATTATCCCACTGCACTGTCAACACACTAGTGTTGTAAGTAACGCGTGTTTGACACAAAATCATATAAAAAATACAAAATTTACATCACTTTCGTTGTAAAATTTAATCTCTGATTTTAGTTACTTACGATGTCTAAACCACATAGGTAAAGTTTAGTTTTTGAGTATTAGTATTTAGGTCGGGGAAGAAGTGTTTTCGTATTATGTATTAAATTGTAGAAAAAAAACTTTGGCTTTACAGTTTTTACCTGAAAATACAATTATTTCAATATAAAAATATAACTGGCTAGTTTAAGAAAAAAAGAAAAAATAACCACCAAGTCTAATCCTTTTTTAAATTTTATCTGTCTGTCAAAAATGAGTGCATGTTCGTGAAATTTAAAGCAATGTGCTTTTAAAAACCAGAGTTATTTCAGAAAGTTGGTGACCCGCCAGCCTGTTATCAGAATAAATAAATAAATAAATAAATGTGGACAACATCACATACATTGTTCTGATCCCAATTTGAATAACTATTTAAAGCATTCGTATTTTGGAAACCAGAAGCAACGAAGGTATTACACACACCCAGAACCGAGAAAATGTAGAAAAACACTTTTTTTCTACATTGACCCGTCCGGGAATCGAACCCGGGACCTCGGAGCAGGCGACACCTTGAAAACCGGTGTGTACGCCACTCCGCCACGGAGGTCGTCAAAATGAACGACAGGTGTATTAATAAAACGAGCAACAAATTACTTCATACATACAGGATTTTTAATCACCATCCAAATTATAATACAACAATGTCAAAAAATCTACGAGACAAAAAACAAATGACTTATTTTTTCTTTTGGTTCATAGGTAACTATAATTATTGCCCAGTATAGAAATGTCAAGATAAAGTAGCTAGAAAATGTCAACCAAATATCTGAAATTGTTGATACGGCCTAGCAACACTTTTCTTACGCGATGCGCATCTCATTTATTCATTACGATACTATTCATGAATGTTGATTTTACCTTCAGACTTTCACAAGCTTAGGACCGTAAAAATTCAAAACTATGTCGCGATAATAATTATTCGGGTGAAAACTTGACCTACATATTTTTCTTCATAAACGGGCTCTAAATACGATACTTAACGCCTATAATGCTTAAAATTTAGACGGAGAAAAAGCCATCCTGAATTTAACGATGAAGATATTATTATTACCGTGTCAGTGTTCCAAGCAATGTGCTCAAAAAAAATAAAAAAATTCGTCGGACTGCCTGTAGGTATGACTGTCAGATTGTCACCTGTTTTGATCTCTTCTTAATTCTTTGGGTATGTAATCTTATCTTAGGTTAGCATCGAGAGAGGTTTGTCAACACTACTTGTCGCATTTATTTGATCAAAAGTCTTAGTATTTCTACAGCAACGGGATAATATTTATATGCATACCAACATATTTTAGTACAATAGGCTATTTTACTGGTTTTTGAAATCCATTTTATATTATTAAGTAGAGGTTGAAGAACCCAGTAAAAGAAGTTTTTTTAAATTCTGGTACATATTTGCTGAAAAATATCAAAATGAAAATTGAAATAGCGCGCCAAAACGCTATTTTGTCAATATGGCGCTGCAATGCGGTCGGTGACATCACCTGCCTGTCTTGTGATCTGTAGCACATAATCATCTACATACATTTGTTGCAAACAAATAACAATAGTAAGATTGGATCTATATTTTAACAGTGATTTATGTAATAAAATGAGTTTCAAATGGTATGCAGTACCAAAATGTGTAGAATACCTTGTAGATAATATAATATAATACTTAATACTTTGTAGAGGTAATATTCTACAAAAACTTCGGAAAACTATTTGTAAGTGTTCAAAAGAAAGTCTAAGTGTGCCGAAAGTGGTTGCATGTAACTATTTCGGAGGGATCCTAATAACATAGCGAATAGTACAAATATTTTCTTCTGTGAGGATCATTTCGATGTAAGTAAGCATAATATTTATAACTTTTAATAATTATCAAGAATGTAAATATTTTGTTATTGGTTTGAGGTTATAATATTTCTAATGTTTTTAACAGAATGCCTCTTGCAACTGACTTCGACGGTTTCCGATGTTTTCATAATATTTCAATGAACATTACACTTAAAGATCCCGAATAACTAGTTTGTTTCTTACAGATTTTAAATGAATGGGCAGGTTACTGCTTTCTGCTTTACAAAATCGCTGTCCATGGTAAAAGTCGTTGAGAGAATTTGTAAAATATTGGAAATAAATCACACAAAAACAATGGATAGTTTTATTATACAGGATGAAATTTTAACCACCTTCCAAATTTTAATTATCAATCTATAAGACAAAAAACAAATGACGTATTTTTTCTTTTAGTATAGCCCAGTACAAAAATGACAAGATAAAGCTCTTAGAAAATGTCCGCAAAAAATCTAACATTTTTGATACAGCCACCTAGCAACACTTTTTTTACGCGATTCGCATCTTATTTATTATTTAGGCCTAGGACCGTAAAAAAATAAAAATATATTGCGATAAATATTTTCGGGTGACAGCTTGATTTACATTTTTTACCTCATAAATGGGCTCTAAATTCGATACCGAAGGCCTATAAAAATTTTGGAAAGTGGTTAAAATTTCACCCTGTAGGTAATTATTATCAAAACATTTTGAAAAGCTATTAAAACGCAAGCATTTTTATTTCTGGATTTATAAATAAATCGTTTATCATTTTCAACTTCTGATACTAAATAACCATTTTTAAACTCATAATATAAGCTGATAATAGTAATTCGCACTTTATTTTTCGCATTGTCAAATAGCCTATTAACTTAGGGGGCGTCCATAAATTACGTGAAATGTTTAAGGGGGGGAGGGGGTCGAAACAAATCTCATCTAATCTTACGTTGGAGAGAGGGGGGGTCTCGGCAAATATCACGCAATTTTTTTTCTGATTGAAACAAAAAAAAAATTATACTATTATGGTCCATTTAATCCAGATTGTACATATACATGCTTAAGATTTAATCTTAAGCGTAATCGTAATACGGTTAAGATTCACTAATTCGTTCGAAAGAAAATAATTTCATTCAAGTTTACGTAAGAAACCCACATTTTGAAAAATCTCACGTGAGATTGGGGGATGGGGGAGGGGGTTGAATAAAATCTCACGATATCTCACCAGGGGGGGAGAGAGGGGCAGAAAATTAAAAAAAACACCTCACGTAATTTATGGACGCCCCCTTAGTTCAAATTTGAAAAAATAATGTAAAAACATTATTCGTATACTTTTCGCTCTTTACGAATTCTTGTCTACGAAAAGCTACTAATTGTCTACGAAAAGCTACTAATTGTCTACGAAAAGCTACTAATTGTCTACGAAAAGCTACTTTTCGCTCTTTTTACACGAATTCAAGAATTACGAGAAGTATACGCCTCCTTTTTGAAGTTGGTTAAATACGAAAAAACTCTTTCCTCAACCTTTTTTATGGTGAGTTAGTATACATTTAAACTAAAGAGTTGCACTCACTCCACAAGGATATATGTTGTAGTAAACACAAACAGTTCTATTTTTGTCGTCAGTGTCGCCACCCTGCAAAATTCAATACAATATAAAATATAGAATTATGTTATCGGCAATCTGTATATATGGTATTCTATACAATACCTAGGCAATGTATAAAATACCTAAAACGTAAGGGTAATGTATGAAATACTAGCTGTTGCCCGTGACTTCGTTCGCGTTAATTTCTGTTATTATGATCGTGATTATTTTTGCAACATTTTTCATTGATGCTTCGCTCCTATTGGTCGCAGCGTGATGTTATATAGCCTGAAGCCTTTAAGTACTTCCTGAGATTAGCGCGTTCAAACAAACAAACGAACAAACTCTTCAACTTTATAATATTAAGTAGAGATTTTTCATTTGATACATTGCCTGGGCATTCTATACAATACCCAATACGCTCCCGCGGCAATGTGTGTCTTAATATTCTTTGCTTTCGGCGACCAGCCTCAGCCGCTCCAGCTCGCACGGGTGGGTGCCTGAGATTCAGAGCTGCTCTCCCTCCGCGCCTCCGGCTTTTGAATGACACTCTAGTATCGGGCAGACTAGTACCACGGCGAAGGACCACGGAGAATCGAGGTCAACTAAAATTTGTTTTTCTTAATGAACCTCAATCTCAATGGGATACAATTTGTTTGGCGTTTCGTTTATAGGTCTTATAAAATTCCGTATTTTAGTATTCGGCGATCCGATTCAGTAATCGGATCGCCGAATGTGTAAAATGTGTAAAGTCGTGTTAGATACACGATTGGTGGTCCAATTTCTATAATTTTAGTTGTTTTTGGATTTGTCTTCGTCAGGAATAGTAAGTAGGTATAATAAGTATTAAAAACTTTGATAAGTGAACGTTAAAAAAAATTACTAAGTGTGGTTTTTTTTTAACCACGCCATACTTGATGGCAATGATTGAAATCAAATTCTGAGAGATACGAAGTGCGAGGGGTCCGCAAGTATTAGAATAGAACAATTATGAAGTAATATTAAAAGCTAAGCTACGAGTACTTCTGTTGCTAAAATCCAAACTAAAAAACCGATGAGCTGGTATAATAAGTATAAAGCATTTTGTCCTCACTTACTTGGATTTCGAAATGATATGTCTGGAACGTACAAAAAAACAATGTATTAATATAAAAATGAATCCCTATTTGAAAGAAAGATCTTTTCTTTCTTTTTTTCTTTCAATCTCTATTTCCCTTGGTCACGACAGCATGCGTGAACGGCTGGACCGTTTCGCTAATTCTTTTTTTTGTTTTTCATTGACAGTAGAAGGTGCTTATAAAATAAAAAAATAAGAAATTTGCGCGGAAAATTATAAAATTTAAGAAAACTTAATCACCATAATAAATTATTTGTAATGTATCGCTTTTGACAATTTAAACTTTTTAAGCTATTGCATAGCTTCTATCGCGGGCCTTGAGCGCGGGGACCGAATCCAGAAATTCCGTAACGAAAAAACCTCACGCTCCCCACTTCGACCGGCACAGCGGTGATACGGCTGTTCGACGAGGTGCGTGCGGTTTGACGAGGCGTTTGCCATTCGACGAAGTGGGTGCCGTTTAACTAAGTGGGTGCCGTTCGACGAGGCAGATGCAGTTCGACAAGTTGGGTGCTGTTTGACGAGTGGGGTGCTGTTTGATGAGGTGGGTGCTGTTCGACGAGGTGGGTGCCGTTTGATGGGTGGGGTGCTGTTTGACGAGAGGGGTGCTGTTTTTCGAGGTGGGTGCTGTTATTTATTTATTTATTTATTTATTTATTTATTTATTTATTTATTTATTTATTTATTTATTTATTTATTTATTTATTTATTTATTTATTTATTTATTTATTTATTTATTTATTTATTTATTTATTTATTTATTTATTTATTTATTTATTTATTTATTTATTTATTTATTTATTTATTTACTTATTTTTTTATTTATTTATGTATTTATTTATTTATTTTACAGTTAAATATACAAATATACTAATTGAAGCAAGAAGGTCAGCTGACACATTGTAAGGGGTCTTTTCAACGACTTCCTTTGAAGTAATAGGCACTAGTATTGCATTTTTTTTTTAGTTAAAAGTTACTTTATTTTGTTTTTGATACAATACAAAAACAATTACGCAATAATATGACTATACTTAAGAGCTATAAACAAAATAAAAAGTGGGAAAATAATCGGCAATTTCATACTTTAACCCCTATTATAATTGCATAAGTTGATAAAAAATGCTATGCAATAGCTTTACCGCGGCAGTCTCCGAGTGCCACACGTCTTTTTTTAATGTATGGCTTTTGACATAACATTGACAGAATGCTTGCTGCGAATATCGTGAAATATAGGGGGTTAAAACATCTAAATTTTGTACCTGGCCAGTAATGTCTGTCGCCTGTTCCCGCGTCGGAATACCAACAAAGCTATTTATATACCCGCCAGAAGAAAAAAAACAAAGACCCTTGTGATGCATAGAACAATTCATTATCTGTGACTCGCTTTTACCACTTTCATCTTGCAACAAAAGTTGAGAGTGCTGAGACCGAAGGTTTGCCTTCTGAACCATATATAACTCACGCCTTCCAAATTCAGGCCAATTTGGAACATATCATTTCCTTCATTTGACGTGACCGGGATTCAAAAACCGCACCGCTAGACCAACCGGTACATCCTAAAGTGCTAGATTATTATCATCATAAATAAATAAATGTCCACAACATCACATACATAGTTCTAATCCCAAAGTGACATTGACCCGTCCGGGAATCGAACCCGGGACCTTGAAGCAGGCGACACCTTGAAAACCGGTGTGTAAGCCACTCTGCCACCGGGTCCTCGATCATAATTCTAAATTAATGGCCTGATGCAAACATGGAGTGTGATCCTTATAGGTCGAAATAGCATCTATAGGCATGATGAAAATTGAATTATATTTTTCTTACATTAAGCTATTACGATAACTCCACTTACCCCTCCGCTACCATCGGACCACCACCAGCTGCCACCGCCAGGCTAGGAGTGCAAAGGTTTTTTACTATAGCAATGTTTTTTTATCGACAGCTACATAACATTTATAAGGTCACCTTCTTTCAGATGACATGACTTACACTGAGTCTCTGTTTATGTAAAAGAAAAATATCCGTATAATTTTTTCCAAACAAAATATGGCTTGTTATCATTTCATTTTTTTCTAACAAAAGAAATAATTATTTTAAAAAGCATCCCGTCTAACTCACAACGATCCCTACGTAATCGCCTCCGTCTCACTCATTCCAATGCCCCACTCTTCCCACACCTCATTCATAGGCATTCGGCGCTAGTAAAAAATATGCCTGTAATTGTGAACAACTTAAAAAGTGCATAACAACACCAGCTGTGCTGTGTGACTCAGTAACTGACAAAACGAAGGTCAGCAAACTCTAAAAGTGCACACGTTCAAACGTATAGGCAATATTCGCCCCAACCTAAAAGCGACGCTTGGTGTAACGTAAAAGTATTTCGGTCGAGATCCGCGCGTCGACGGTTCGATCCCCACTTGTGACTGAGAAAATATTTTTAATTATTTTTGGACTTTTATTTTTGGTTTCCTTTTGTCTATTTTTTATTTTTTTTGTTACTAATATGGAAAAAAAAGTCAAAAAAGATGTCAAGTCCGACCGCAAGACTCCAATTATATGTCTTGTATGAATGCAAATGCAAGAGAGACAAACGAGATACCATAGTATGTTCAAAATGTAATAAAGTGTACGACTTGGATTGCATTGGACTCTCAGAGAAGCTATATAGATTAATGCTACCAGAAAAAAAGGAAATGTGAAGTGTAAGGCATGCACACAAAAAACAAAAACATCGAAACCAAGTTCCACTGCTGCGGCCACGAGTAAAGAATTATCTAATATTACACTAAGAAAACAGCTACCATCGACGTCAAAGGATTCAACTCTAATGACAGATATGTTACAGGATAGCTCAGACATACTCATGTGCGACTCACTAGCCTTAAACGATGATGAAACTCTTAATGAGTCATTGACGGAACGACTCTCACAATGTGTGGACTATTCTCCTATGGATATAATTTATATAGAAGATTTAAAGGAACAAATTGGTGACCTTAAAACTAATCTGTCGTCTACACAAAATGAATTAGAAAACACAATAATTGAAAACAATGAAGTAAAGCGACAAGTTAATAAATTAAACAATGAAATTCAAGTCTTAATGAACGTATGTAGAACTTCAGCACCAAACACCCCTGAACGTCCTTCAATACTCACCCCGTCTAGGAAAAACAAACTTAACCGGTGAACATTATGTTTTTCCCCTAGCTTCAGGACTTTGGCTACTACGGCCACAACGGAAAACATGTCAGTCCTACGTACAAGAATATGTGAACTCCAGGAACAATTAATTGTGGCTAAAGGAGAAATTACCACACTACATAATCAAATCGAAGAGCCTAGAAACCTACTACACTTTAATGGAAATTGTGTTACCGATATTCCACCTTCGGGAAAGGAGGATTTTTTTATCAAACATAAGGACGAGATATCATCGGGAAAGAATCGACAGCTGCGCGTAAAATCGTTATTGTGGGAACTCAGCAATGCATCGGACTCGCAGTGGCTCTAATCAAAACGAGGAATAAATACAAATGCGAAAAATATCAAATATCATCGTATACAAGACCTGGCGCACCTGCTTTAGAAGTTCTGAAGACTTGTTAATATTTGGACATTAGTGACACGGATAAACTAATATTATGTGTAGGTGAAAATGATTCTGATCCAATGGTTATCGCATTTGAATTGTATACAGTCCTAAAATTGCTAAAGAATCGAGATGTTATCCTAATGAATGTGATGAATTCGAAACATATTAACTGTACTTTACTTAATAGACAACTAGCCCTATTATGTAACAGATTTTCCAATTGCCACTTTGTACAAAACAAACAATTCTACCGAAATTATATCTATGACACATGCTTTAACCTAAATATTAAAATTGACTCAATTGATTATGACCGTAAGTTTTTAAATTATGATTTTATTAGGAAACACATACAAACTCGGCATACACGTGTAAAACATACTGAACAAAAAACCTAGCAACAAAACTTAAAACCTGTAACGTATCGAAAACTTTTACTAAACAAACATTTATAGAAGACTACTTTTCGACAAAAAAACGAGCGCGTACATCATTACAAAGCAAAAATGACGACTTTTTTCGTGAAGAACAGTAAATTAAATACACAAAAAAAAACAACAGACACTGATATGTTCATTATATTGCACCAGAACATAGCTAGCTTTCCTTCAAAAAAAGACTTAATACAAATTACTTTGTCAGAGTTAGAAGACAAGAAAGGAAAACCAGATGTATTATGTTTTTCAGAGACATTTATAAAGAGAGGGGAGAAAAAAAATTTAATTCTAAAAAACTACGAACTAGCTGCCAACTACTCTAGAGAAACTAAACGTGGTGGTACATGCATACTGCTGAGGCGTGGTCTACAGTACAAAGAGTTGACTTGCTTGGGTAAACAAGTATTGCCAAACATAAATTTGAATGTTGCGGAGTTGAAATTGTACCACATAACATGATTATAGTTTGTATATATACCTCACATAACAGATATGCTTATACTTTTTTAGCAAGACTTGAAACACTAGTACATGAACTTTTAAAAAAGCATAAAAACAAAAAAATAATAATCACTGGCGACTTCAATATCAATACCTTAGTGTGTTCTAGAGCAACCCGTCACCTATTAGATATTGCTAAAAACTTTGACTTGTCTCTCCACATAAATCAACCAACTAGGGGAGATAGTTGCATCGATCACATACTTAGTAACGTTAAAAATGGAATCGGAGACGTACTCCCACTATATCTATCTGACCATGACACGGCGCAAACGTTGACTATCCCTGTCCAAAAAATACCAGCAGTTCAACACTTGTTTGCGCTTAAAAGGGATTTTTGTACTGAAAACCAGTCTAAGTTTCGTTATTGCTTGCAATCACTGTCCTTCCCCGAAATATATGAGGAGAAGAACATGAATGTGGCGTTCGATAAATTTCATGAAACCCTGTGTCTGCTTTATGATTTATGTTTTCCAAAAGTAAGACTAAAATTAAACAATAAACCGCGTAAGCATAAGTGGATCACTAAAGGTCTAAAAGTATCTGCAAAGAGAAAACGATCCCTTCGCTTCGCATCGTATAAAAGTAATAACAACATTGACAAACAATCATACCTAAAATATTCGAAGATGTTTAAAAAATGTATAATAACTGCTCAAAAAAATACTAATAACAACTATCTGCTTAGCTGCCAGAATAAATGTAGAGCTTCGTGGAAAATAATTAAAAGTGAAACTGAAGGCTGTCAACTAAGACACAGTATTTCTAAAATAAAATTTAATAATAATACAATAACAAAGGGAGATGAAATAGCTGAAACATTTAACGACTACTATATAAACATATGTGATGACAAATATAATTATGACAATGAAAACAAAAAGAAAATACTACATGACCTTGATTCTATTCCGAATTCGCTATTTTTGGAACCCTTAAGCGTGGAGGAAACTTTTAAAATCATTCAAACCCTTAATAATTCAAAAGTATATGGATATGATAAGATTTCCACAAATATTCTAAAATTTTGTAACAATCAAATAGCCCCTATTTTAGCATATCTTATAAACCTATCTTTTGAAACTGGACAGTTCCCTGAAGCACTAAAGCTCTCTATAGTAAAACCTATATATAAAAAAGGGGATAAAACCGATATAGGAAATTATCGGCCTATAACACTGATACCTATCTTGTCCAAAATATTTGAAAAAGCTATGCAAATTAAACTAATGAACTTCTGTGTAAAATTTAATATAATAAAGCCGGAACAGAACGGTTTCCAGAAAGGAAAATCTACAGCGCTTGGGTGCTTTAATCTTTTGCATGAAGTTGTCCTAGGTCTTGATGCTAAGCAAAGTGTTACTGCACTATTTTTTGACATGTCCAAGGCTTTTGACAGGGCTATCCATGACATATTGCTAGATAAGTTGGATAAGTGTGGTGTCCGTGGTAACGCACTTTTGTGGCTCAAAACGTACCTACAAGACAGATATCAATGCGTGGAAATAACTACATCTGAGAACAATAACAGAACATACCAATCTACCTACAAAGTTAATAAATTTGATGTTCCCCAGGGTAGTGTGCTGGGACCATTATTGTTCTTGGTATATATAAATGACTTGCCACTTGCTACTAAACACAAATGTATCATGTTTGCCGATGATCTCTGTATCATCGTGAAATGTAATCCTGACAAAATAAATTCTTATGAACTTGACATTAATAATACAATCAATGACATAATTGAATGGCTAAATATGAATAATTTAATTGTAAATATATCTAAGACAAAATATATGCAATTTCATGTAAAAGGACGTACAGAAATTAAATTGAATATACATTATAATGACGAAATTACCCTGGATAGCGCGAATAGTTCAAGATTTTTGGGCATATCGCTGAACAAAAATCTTAACTTTACTTGTCATGTAGACAGTTTGTGTAACAAAATAAACAGATTTGTTTACGTCCTTCGAAGGTTGACTGGGATTACTTCCCTAAGTGTATCACTGAGCGCTTACTACGGGTATGTTGCATCAATTATAAATTATGGAATAATTTTCTGGGGCAACAGTAGAGAGTATGTACAGAGGATTTTTATAGCCCAAAAAAAATGTGTGAGAGCCTTATGTCAGAAGGGGCCATATGAAACCTGTAGGCCACTCTTTGTCAAGCTTGGTATACTCACTGTTCCTGGGATGTATGTTCTGGAGATTTTTAAATTTGTTAATTAACATCTAGAATTATTTAAAACTGCTGCTGATGTATACCCCAGAAACACAAGATCATCCGATAGACTTGTATTAAATTTTTGTCCTCGAACATCACTATGCAGTAAAGGCTGCTACTGTATGTGCATTAAAATATATAATAAAATTCCCGAGAAATTTAAAAATGGTCCCGTAAAATAAATGACCCAAAATAGGCGAGAATGGTTGACCATGTCATGTTTTTACAGTGTTAAGGAATTCCTAGTTACAAAATTGGCATGCTAAAGTACTTTAGCAGAATGTACCTGCTATTTAATACATGTCTTGTTTTACAAAGAAATGTTATTATAGCGTTAAGAAATTCCGAAATGACAATAGTATATAAGTGACTTTGACTATGATATTTGACATGAGGTGAGCCTAAATCGTAAATATTCACTGACATACATATATAATTCTAATGAATTAAATTGCATTGAGCTTTGACATCTTAAAATCTATTGCTATACTTATTTTGATAATGTATGATGAAAATTTGCATGCTATATTTTATGGCTAAATAGGTCTAAAAGCTACATTACCTGTATTCTAACAACATTTTCTACCCTGTTTATGGCAAATAAAGAATTTGAATTTGAATTTGAACTGGACAGCTAGTCAGTAGGTTGTTGTTGTCAATCTCCTTGTTTTTTATCAGTTATAAAGGGAAGATACGGCATGTACAATAGAAGAATTTTACTGCTCGTTTTGCTTTTATTGTGATACAAAGTACATTAAAAACCCTCCAAAAGCATGAGCTCTTAGGCCAGCATTCACAGACGTCCAATAACTATACAAAGGCAACTATTAGGAAAATAAGAAAAATATACAGATAATAAACTAAATTCTCCTTATCACATTAAAAAAATCCATAATAACGGTTTAGTTTTGGAAGAGAAAACAGGGGAATATGAAACCTCGAATACTTACTGCCCCGGGTTGCCCAGGCCTCCCTCCGCCGCCGCCGGGGGCGTCAGGCCTCCCTCCGCCTCCTCCGTACTACAGACGCGAAGCAGTTATTATATATAGTCATGAATCTCCTTAATATGATAAACCTATACGATCATTAATTATAAATGTAGCAAATATTTTGAATATACAACTCCTTTTATCAATGTTTCGACTTTCTTAGGTAATGACCCCACAACCTCACGCTTACAGTGCCACTGCATCCGCATCCCTTTCGCAATAAGAAGGCCGATTGTAATTTTTTCTCTGGTTTGTAAGATTTCGCCTTCTTGTGTTTATTGCAATAAAGTGTAGGTATTAAATACACGGTGCATTTTCAACCCACTGAACAGAAAAAACCAGTGGAAGTGCGATATGGTTTTAATACTAGAACCGCTGTCGCCAAACTCACACATACAAACGGTAAATAATACGACGCACCACTAGTGAACAATGGTTTTGATTTGTCGTTGAGCTCCTATTCAAAATTAGCCTAAATTGTGCAAAGTGCAAAAACAAAATACTACTGCGTTCTGCATAATACAGTTCATTTTGCTTTAGATAAAATAAGGCATTTACGACGTTTTGTATTTTGAATCAACCAGCTTCGATTTCAGAAAAAGTTCAGCTATTCCACAACAGATGGCAGGCAAAAGTAGGAAAATAACTTTGCACTGTACCCTCCTAGAAATTAGGTTGACATTTGATTAAAACATTATTTATAACGCTAGTCTAGCCAGTTCGGTGACACATAATATTGTCATTATCGATAGATTGGACCCGATTTGGGTTTGTTTAAAATGTTAAAGGATACAAAGGGTATTGTTATCTATTGTTTAAGGATAATCAAGTTCAATAATTGACCAAAACTTACTAAGATCGTTATTCTTTACCTACAGAAATTGTTTTCCTTTTTTTGCGAAGTTCATGATATTGTAATTGTAATGCGCATGAATAAATGTACGCGTCTTATTAAAATTAGAAAATTACAATAATATGCATGTAATTCATCCTACCAAAGCAATAGGAAGTAAAATAAAATTAGCAAAATGTTTTATGAAACTTGATTTAAATACAACTAGATGACACAAAGATAAACTCATAAATACACAGTATAATATCACTATATATACATAGTATAAGTTACAATTTTAGCAACCCTTTATTTTGGTAAGGGGTAAAAATCATTATCGTTTATTTATTTTTGTGAGAATTTAAACACATAAGCAGATATATCGATATCAGGTTTATCGAAATCTGCTATCGCATTAGACAACATCACTAAATGAGTAGCGGACAGTATTTCAGAATAAGAAGAGAATGTGAGTAATCGAAAGCAAGCTTTATTTCTGAAGTATCATGATTGGTTTTAGTTTGAAATTTATTTCATTTTTAATTAATTGAAATGAAACAAGATTTTATTGAAAAACTACGATATTGTTGCTTACCTGTGGTATGAAATACCTCCATTTCTAAGAGTTTTTCTCCTACTATCATTTTTGCACTGCAAAATGGCACAATAAGATATTTTTGCTGTAAAATTACGCAAACAAAGAATTCCGCAGGACTACTGACTAGGCGCGATGTCAGAGCACGATTAAGGTCGAGTATGCGTAACTACGCTTAGTACTGGCACGCGGGTCCCGCCTACTTCGCACTTCCACTTGTTTTCTCTGTTCCGTGTTTCAACCACCTGAAAAGCGAAGCCCATGTTATTTGATGATTTTATATAACATCATGGTAGTGTTATTTAATTTATCAACAAAAATATTTTTTGAAAAATATTAAATATTAATTTAGACTTTTAATTTTGTAACACGCTGTGACGCGCAAAGACGTATTATTTTGCTGAAGCAGTGTCCCGGATGAATGAACCTTACACAGCTGCATCTGTACGCGTCACAGCGTGTTTCAAAATAAATAGCTGAACCAATATTTTATATCTTTATTAAAAAAAAGAAGGTAAAACATGGAAAATAACACTGCCAAGATACATTAAACATAATGGTAAAATAACGTGAGCTTTGTTTTTCAGGTGGTTCAAAAAGCACAGTGTATTTTAGTATTATCGTAAATTAAGTTTAAAGCTGTATACACTGATAGTACACTTAAACATAAATATTACCCCTCCCCCACCAGGCTGGCCAGGTCTACCAGGACCTCCCCCTTCGCCTCCGTACCTTCCGCTGCTTCCACCGGGCTAGAGATACAAAAGGTGATAAAGCTGGTTTATAAGTATGGGATATAAATCTTTCTTTGTTAATCTATACTTAATATTATAAAGCTGAAGAGTTTGTTTGTTTATTTGTTTGTTTGTTTGTTTGAACGCGCTAATCTCTGGAAGTACTGGTTCGAATTGAATTTTTTTTTTGTGTTGGTTAGTCCATGTATCGAGGAAGGCTTTAGGCTATATAACATCACGCTGCGACTAATAGGAGCGAAGCATCAGTGAAAAATGTGCAAATATAAAAACAGAAATTGACGCGTACGAAGTCGCGGGGAACAGCTAGTAACAGATATTTAATTTTTTGAATGTTTACAGGCATTAAACGCAATAATTATTTATTTAATTTATTTAGGACAACCAACAAAACAAACATGGTTTATACATATAGGTATAGGGGTACATTATTAAGTGAAGCCTTAATTATAGGCTGCCACGGCAAGTAATAGAAACGAGTAATAATTATTTACTAACTAATTGCATTTCATTGTTTCGTGTAACAACACCAGCCCTGCGATTACTACAAGTTATCTTGGGATCAAATTAAATTCACTGATGTTGTTCCACAAGATAAAATTAAAAAAATAAAATTAAAGATATAAACATATTTTTAAAGCTACCGCTGCCTGCCACATGCGCTATCGTGCCCGCGCATATACAGGGTGAAATGTTAACCACTTTCCAAAATTTTTATAGGCGTTCAGTATCGTATTTAGAGCCTATTTATGAAGTAAAAAATGTAAATCAAGTTGTCACCCGAAAATATTTTTCGTGATATAGTTTTCAATTTTTACGGTCCTAGACCTGTTAAGGCATAAAGGGAAATTCAAAAACTCATGAATAGTATTGTAATAAATGAATGAAATGCACATCGCGTAAAAAAAGTGATACTAGGATGCCGTATCAAAAATTTTAGATTTTTTGCGGACATTTTCTAAGTGCTTTATCTTTACATTTTTGTACTGGGCTATACCAAAAGAAAAAATACGTCATTTGTTTTTTGATTTGTAAATTGATATATTAAAATTTGGAAAGTAGTTAAAATTTCACCCTGTATACATACACATGCATGTATTTATGCACATACACAAACACACGCAACATGCAACAGCGGCCCGTTACAGACAAACATGATAGTTTTAATTACTGCACAGAAGCTATAGATTCAATAAAAGTTCCAAGCTTACCAAATATATCGGTGTTGGTACCCTTGAAGGCCTTATTACCTATATGCACCTTCTCGGCGCTAGCCCACATTTGTCCCGAAGCAGTGGTACTAGGTTTAAATATTGGGACGTGTAAAAGTCGCAGTCGTAGGTACGAGTGACGAGACGACTAATTAAGTAGGTATTTAATACAGGTTTGAGCTCAAAGTGTTTATGATTGTACCTATTTGTGTCGTTATCTCGGTGCGCGCTCGCTCGGAAATAAATTAGTTAACATTTATGGTTTTGGTTTGAATTTGCGGATGATTTTATAGCTTTTGATATGAGAACTGATAGTGTCTAGACAAACCTAATATAGGAAACCAAAAGCATGTCAAATATTAAGTGTTTTGAATAAATGAAATGAAATGAAATGAAAATGAAAGCGCCTCCAGGGGCCTATTTGCAGAAATAAAACTGAATTTACTGATTTTATTGAGGAAAAGTGACCCAAATTACTCTTAAACGGTTTGGTGGCAAATAATGTGTATCTTGAAAAACGAGGCAGTTTACGGGGAATACTGAATTTAACTTTGGCTAGTAGATGCGGACAGTCCAACTGGCCATTGACCAGCTTGTATAGAAATTTCAAAACAGCAACCTCTCTTCGTTTCTCTAGACTTTGAAGTCTGAAATATGTTAAGCGTTGTTTGTATTCAATTCTTTTTTTATGTACTTCATATTTAGGTGTCCAAGCTGAGCTGCAATACTCAAGTACCGTTCTGACAAGACAGTTGAACACGAGAATTTTACTGTGGGCCGATTTAAATTCTTTACAATTACGAAGAACAAATCCTAGCAACTTAAAGCTTCTATTTACAATGTTATCAATGTGTACATTAAATGTTAACCTATTATCAATGGTAACGCCCAGATCACGGATTGTATCAACCTCCCCTAAAAAATTTGATTACCTAGCTTATATGATGAAAAATGCGCTGATTTTTTTCTAGGGAAATGTATGAAAAAGCATTTATTATAGTTCAATTGTAAAAGATTATCATCGCACCATGCGGTGAATCGGTCTAAATCTTCCTGTAAAGCCCGCTGTACATTCGCCCGCGAATCACGGCCGCGAAGTTTGGCCGCGATTCGTGCAGGAATTCGGCGCGAAAAATATGCTCTGTACACTCGCAATTTTCGCAGTTACGTTCGCGCGTTTGTAAAGAATGGACATCGAAGTTGCTGCTGCCGTGACTCTGTGGGCCTTAGCGTGCTACAATTATGTGCATATTAAAAATGAAAAGCAAATTAAGAAGAAATGGAAAAAAAGAAGGTCGTTCGGTCACGTTCGTTATCCCAGGAAACACTCATTTTCTCCGTCACGTCCACTCGCCGCCACGTCTCGCATGCTACTGCGAACACAACATGAGTGTAGATGCTTTCGCGTTCACGCGGCGCTAACCAAGCGCGAACTCTTTGTCGCGGGACAAAAAACCGACACGGATCGGGGAACTCTACGAAGCGCGAACGCGAAGGCGCGAAACCACCTACACTCGCGTTTCGCGGCTTTCGCGGGCGTTTGCGCCGCGAGTGTACAGCTTGCTTTACAGTTTTACATCAGTATCGTCAGAAATATGTTTTACAATTTTTAAATTATCTGCGTATAAGTAACATTGCGAATGATGAAAACATGATACTACATCGTTAATGAACAAAATGAAAAATAGTGGTCCCAGATGCTAGCCCTGTGGTACCCCTGATGACGTCATATACACTTCAGAATACCCATTAACTACCACTTTCGAACTTCTGTCCGAAAGGTATGAGTAACGCCATTTCAACAAGAAGCCCGTTATTCCGTATTTTGTTAATTTCCCTGTTAATTTGTTTGTGTTTACCAGATCAAAAGCCTTGCTATAATCAGTGTATATGACGTCAGCAGAGATCCGAGAGTCAACCGCGTCAACCACATCAGATATAAAGCTGACTAGGTTGGTCGACGTGGAGCGCGCTTTAACAAAGCCATGTTGTTGCGGAACAATGAAGCGTCTGGTGTGCCAGTAAATAAGTGGAAAATACAAATGCATTTTATTAGGGATTCAAATACTTTTCCAAATACTGGAAGAATAATAAATAAATTAAATAAATAAAAAATAAATAAATATATAGTAATACTGAATTTCGATCATGGTCACAGGCTGACTGAAGTCAAAGATGCACTTACACCGTGTGGAAGGTAGATTCATATAATTCACCGATAACTTTCAAATAAGTTGCAACTCGAATAATTGAAAGTAGTTTTAGAGATTGACTTACAGTGTGAAAACTCAGGGTGCCATGCCAGTCCATAGATGCCACATAGTTGCCACGGTCGATAGGTCCATTATGCTTAAAGAAACAGGGGGACAAGTGCCTTAGTAAAAAGGTAGCAAGTTCATGGTATTCAGAAATGTATGAAGTAAACGTCTGGGGTTGAGTTCTTTGCTTTTGGGAAATAGTAGATTGAATCTAAGTATCCGTTGTTATGTTTCAAACGGGAACACCCAAAAATTCCGAAATATTTAATTCCGAAATTGAATATTCCGATTTTCAAACCTCCAAACATCAAAGTTCCGAAGAATCAAAATCCCGACTATTAAAAACCATGATTAACATTTTACAGAATATCAAAAGTACGAATCTTTTATATTCCGAATCTCATTAATACGAATGATGAAAAATCCTTTGTGTTGTTAACCTGAATAACTTTATTACGAATTTTAAATTTCCGAAAATTCATTGTATTAATAAAAAATTTAGTTGAATTCCGACTCGCCGTGGTCTTTTCGCCGTGGTACTTGTCTACCCAATACTAGAGTGCAATTCAAAAGCCGGAGGCGCGGAGAAGAGCAAAACTAAATGCATGCGTACTTACCTGCTTGCCTGCATGCATGGATGTTTGCCTGCTTGCCTGAATCCATGCATGCTTGCCTGCTTGGGCAATGCTTGCCTGCTTGTTTGCCTGTATGCATGATTGTATGCTTGGTAGCCTGCATACATGCTGCTTGCCTGCATGCATGCTGCTTGCCTGCTTGAATGCTGCTTGCCTGCATGCATGCTGCTTGCCTGCATGCATGAATGCATGCTTGCTTGCATGCATGCTGCTTGCCTGCATGCATGATTGCATGCTTGCTTGCATCCATGCGTGTTATCTGCATGCTTGCATTTGCACTTGGCAGCACCTAGTTAGAGTAACATTTAGTATGCATTAGTATTGTGTAATAATTTAATATTATCGGAGATTCTTAGGTTCGGGAAAATAATAAATAATTTCAAAAATGAATTTTTATTAATAAAAAAAACAATTAAGCGTTTAGTTTTTGGTTTTATGTGTTTTCGGAATTTTAATATTCGGAATTCGTATTTATGATATTTCGACTTATTAAAGATTCGGAATTGATATGATTCGGGATCATGAAATTCGGCATTCTTAAAATAGTACCTACTTATCGAATTTAAAAATTTAGGTTTTATAATATTACGACTTATGATAGATCGGATTTGTGATTTTCGGAAATATGTATCATTCAGAATTATAAAAATCGGTATTAAGTTTTTCGTATTTATGTAGTGCACCCGTTTCAAACCCACATGAATAGAAATCAAACCTTATTACGTAAACTTTATGAATGCTACTAAGTTTAAAAAGTTCTAGTAGAAAGCAAAACGTCTTCAGAAAATGAGCACCCACGGGGCATTCGTTTGATGAGGTCGTTTTTAGATAGCGGATGGTGTTATCTTGTTTATTTTATTTTATTATCCGTGGTAAGGATAAATAGAGATAAACAATAAAAAAACTTACCCTCAAACCTTTTTTGGAATCCTGAAGGAAATAATAATATGACCAAATATTATAGTTTTGTAGTTATTTCATTTCTAAAACCAATGATAAAACGAAAAACAGTTACATAGTTAGTCTTTATGCTGTAGAAGTAGGAGCAAGAGGTATACCAGCAAAATCTCTCTATAACCGCTTAAAAGAACTTGGCTTGGCCAGAACTGCAGTAAGTTCTATACTAGAGAGAGTGTCTAAAGCTGCATTAGCAGGTCCGTATCAGATTTGGCTGGGCAGGGAGAGAAACACGAGTAGTAAAGATGAGTGTTGATTCAATATACGTTGGAAAGAGGCCCCTTAGTTAAATCTAAAATCTTGACACAAGTCCCGGGATCTACTGGGAGTTTCTATTTCTGACACACAATGGACCCGCCACCCGCGCGGTGAATCCATGGAACGCTAAGAAGTTTGTCTCAATATATTTTTCGTATAACATTTTATGGAAAAAGCTTGAAAATATTAACCTACCTACAGAACTTATAAATATTTGTAAGTATTGGTATGGAAGCCAGATCAACAATGTGCGATGAACGGGAACGTTGTCGAATTCGTATAGATTGGAGTGTGGCGTGAGACAGGGGGCTTTGTCCTCACCGACACTATTTAACCTGTACATCAACGACCTGATTGTTGCGCTCAGCAGCACCCGAGTCGGTTGTCAAATAGATGGAGTTAATGTTAATAACATTAGTTACGCGGATGACATGGCGCTGCTGAGTGCATCAGTCTGCAGTTTAAGAAAGCTTGTAGCAATATGTGAAGCATATGCCAAAAATCATGGTCTTCTCTACAATGCTAATAAAAGTGAAGCCATGGTATTTGAGGTCAGAGGAAAGGACACAGAAAGCCTTCCGCCTATAAGATTAAATGGTACAATTATGAAGAGGGTGTACAAGTTTAAGTACTTGGGACACGTAGTAACCGCTGACCCCAAAGACGATGATGACATCGAAAGAGAGCGGAGAGCGCTGTCGGTGAGGGCAAACATGGTAGCTCACAGGTTCACACGTAGCTCTAGGCAGGTAAAACATACCCTGTTTAGAGCATATTGCACTTCTTTTTGTACGTGCAGCTTGTGGAGTGACTATACCCAACGATGCTACAGCGCTCTTCGAGTGCAATACAATATTACTTTCAGGATACTGTTGGAGCTGCCTCGATTCTGTAGTGCTTCAGGAATGTTTGCAGAAGCGCGCATAGATTGTTTTTACGCCACTATGCGCAAAAGATGCGCATCCCTGGTGAGCAGAGTGCGGACCAGCCCCAACAGCGTCCTGAGCATGATTGCTGACAGGGTGGACTGAGCGTATTTGAATCATTGCAGTGCAGTTTCACATGGGCTTACCAATGACCTGTATATATAACTAAGTTTTATGTTATTTTTATTTTATAACTTTTATTATGTTTTAATTACTTTTCTTTACTCTAGGCTAACTCATTATTGTTCGTAGTATAACTTAGTCTGGACACTTAGTCTGAAATATATTAAATGAATAAAAATAAATTAATAACATATTAAAAAACATCGAAAAGTAAACGTCATTAATAACGTACATTTATCCATAGACATTCATACGTTTTTAATATTATAAATGGGAAAGTGTATGTGTCTGTTTGTTTGTCCGTCTTTCATGGCAAAACGGAGCGACCAATTAACGTGATTTTTTAAGCAGAGATGAGAACTAAAAAGATGGAGAGTGACATAAGTTACTTTTTGTCTCTTTTTGATCCCCTACTTCTCTAAAATGAGGGGTGGAAGTTTGTATGGATCATTCCGCAATTTTCAAGATAGAAAGCTAAAACTTGGAATGCGGACTATTTGTGACTAACAAAAAATCGTGCATCATTTTTTTTTTTGGAAATCGGCCCCCAGCCCCTTTTGAGATAGGGTGAAATTTTATTGTTACCCCGAATTTATCGCGACCGCGATTTAACCTGGCCATATTTGTTGACAATGACATTTAAGAAGTCAAAATCAAATGCTACTGAGTCCATACGATGTTCGCGGGGTCCGCTAGTATCATCTTTATACACTAACCTACTCTAATATTCATTTGTATTTTTGTGTGTTTGTATGTTTGTAATGAATAAATTCAAGAACTACTTTGCCTCTTTCAAAAATTCTTCCACCATTGGTAAGCTACATTCACCCTGACTGACATAGGCTATATTTATTGCTAAAAAAGATTAGGGATCCTTATAAAAATTTAACGTCCACCCGTGCGAAGCCGGGACGGGCCGCTAGTATAAAATACTATAATTACCAGTATATAAACTTGAAAAATTTTGTCTCAGGCGGGACTCGAACCCGCATCTCGCGAGGAGATGCGGGTTCGAGTCCCGCCTGAGACAAAATTTTTCAAGTTTATATACTGATATTATAAGTGCAATTAAGTTGCTAAAATATCAAATAAAGTCTATAATTACCATTTTACGTAGACCCATAAACGTAGAATATAAATCTATGCATAGACCTAAGACGTACAGACATAGTTTCTTGGTGTTGCCGTTACTGTCCACCAATTCAAATTCGAAGAACTCGTTAAAATTTACTTCTGTAACGTCTCATGATCGCACGCTAAAAATCATTGATCTTATACATAAAACTCTCGTGTCACAATGTTAGTTACCTTACTCATCCGAAACGGCTTTACTGATTTTTACCAAATTTTATATGCATATTCAGTAGGTCTGAGAATCGGCTACTATCTATTTTTCATACCCTTAGTGATAAGGGTTTTTCACCCTTAAATATATATTTTTAAACTTTTGGACAAAATTTTTTGTTTTTATTTTTCTGTAATGTCACATAAAAAAATACATACAAGTATATAAACTTGAAAAATTTTGTCTCAGGCGGCGGGGAAAAAAAAATTTTTTTCAAGTTTATATACTGATATTATAAGTGCAATTAAGTTGCTAAAATATCAAATAAAGAATACATACAAGCCTAAATTTGTTACCTTTTATCAACCACCCCTATTTTTTAATAGCCATTTTAGTAATTTAATCATTTTCTTTGCAACCACGCCATATTTACGACAATGACATTTAAGACGTCAAAATTAGTCAAATTAAGACGTCATAACTATTTAGAGAAGATACGAAGTTCACGGGGTCCGCTGGTATTAATATAAAATAAGGGCGCACTTTTACTCCAACATATCAATAGAATAGACGATCTGTGGAAAGGCCCCAAACCAGGTGGACAGACGATCTGGTGAAGGTCGCGGGAAGCCGTTGGATGCGGGTGGCGCGGGACCGATCGTTGTGGAGATCCTTGAGGGAGGCCTATGCCCAGCAGTGGGCGTCGCTCGGCTGAGATGATTGTTGTACAAATACAATTCCAAAAAACCTACCCATTTCCTTAATTTTGAAACGAACAAGCTTGTTATAGCAAACCTTTTGATGATAGGTTAATATTTCAGGAAGTATAACACACAGTATGATTAACAGTATTAGAAACAACTGCATGCTGAAGTCAATCACTCAAAACTAAATTAAGAAAATCGGTTTTGCATCTGGTAGTTATCACAACGAAATATGCGTGAAGTATTAATTATTTTCATCAATTTCATTTCAATCACAACGGGCATCCAATTGAAATGGTCATGTGGTTTTTGTTCCTACATTAAAAAATGCTAATTGGCTTCTTTATAACCCACTGACTCCAGTATCTCACAAACCTAGATTGACAGTCATTATTAATGTCTTTGCCTGATATAGAATAAATGAATACATTATTTATTTAAATTTCAATCTGGCTTTTCTACTTCAGTACATTATGTAAAAAATACACAAAAATATTTTTTCTGCAAATAGGCTCAAGGAGGCGCATTTACTTACCCCAATATTTTTTCCTACTACTGCTTAGGGACAATGACGAATGTTACCATTTTTATATAAATATGCAGATAAGAAAAAGAAAAAAGATTGCCAGCTCTCCCTTAACGTTAAGGTTATTAATTCGAATCGTTTGCGTGCCCCATACATATTTTAGTTTCTGATTAATAAATTTAAATGACATAATTAATTTCTGAATGCTGAATGTTACAATTCTTTTACCCTTAATAACATTGCAACGAAAAAGTTTGCTTGTTTGTTTGTTTGTTTATTTGAATGCGCCACTACTACTATTTAGTCACAAAATTTTAGTGCTTCGCACGTTGCCTATGTTTTACATGGTTTTACTAAAGAATTTAAGTTCCCCGAAATTGACGAAATATTAAGAAGAATATTTACCATAAAATGTGTCGCTCGATAGTCGATATAATTAGGTCCAATTATATCACATATTCAATCATAGAACAATCAATATAAATAACAAGTACTTTTTGAAAAACGAGATACAGCATATTTCCGACGGTGTAAGTGTTCCAGTTAATTGACCGTAACTTTCTCTCTATACTTTTCACAAATTTTTGATCTTCTCCATTGAATTTGCACAATTTTTTCCTAAAAAGTTCGTAAATTTCGTAATATTTGGATAAACTTTTGAAAAGGAACACTCAATCCACACGCACACTGGAATTCTTACAGAAAATCAATGCTTCTTTACTTCGTCGGACTGCCTGTAGGTATGACTAGCAGATTGTCACCTGTTTTCGTCTCTTCTTAATTCTTTGGGTAGTCTTAGGTTAGCATCGCGAGAGGTCTGTGAACACTATTTGTCGCATTTATTTCATCAAAAGTCTAAGGTTTTTTACAGCAACGGGATAATATTTATATGCATACCAACATATTTTAGTGAAATTAACTAAGTTCAAATTTGAAAAAATAATGTCTTGAATTCGTGTAAAAAGAGCGATAAGTATACGAAAAGCATACTCCTCGTTTTTGAAGTTGGTTAAATACGAAAAAACTCTTTCCTCAACCTTCTTTGTGGTCAGTTAGTAGGTAGGTATACATTTAAACTAAAGAGTTGCACTCACTACACAAAAATTGTTGTAGAAAAGACACACAGTCTGCAGCGTTCCATTTTTGTCGTCAGTGTCGCCACCCTGCAAAATTCAATACAATATAAAATATATTACCTCCTGATCTGAAACAATTTTATTGCAGAAGGAACCGGAAATCTACAAAATCTAACAATGTAGTTAAATTATCACTTATAATCGCAGTCCATAAAGTATCTTGCAATAAATGTACAACAATGCCTTTGGTCTTTTTATTTAGAGGAGAAACGATTTGAGACAACTCGACTATTTAAATAAATAAATAAATATTTAAGACATGCCTCACTGGGCCACACAGAGCCATCTAGTCCCAAATTAAGCTACTATTAAGTACCCTGTCGTATGGGGTACTAGACGACCGATAAACTTACTTATATACTTTTTTTTTTGTAAATATATACTTATAATATATAGAAAACACCCAGACCAGTACAAACAGACATGTTCATGCACACAAATATTTGTACTGTGCGGGAATCGAACCCTATAATATTTGTATACACCGTGTTCCGCCTGACAAACGATGCTCACGTTATGTAACTATTACCTATGTGTAACATCTTGGCAGTGTTATTATGATTTTTTTATCATTAAAAATAATCTAAGAAAAATACAAAATATTGATTCGGCTACTCATTTTGAAACACGCTGTGACGCGCGCGGACGTAGCTGTGTAAGGTTTATTCTCCTCTGACCAGGCCGCACCAAATAATCTATCGAGCTTTTTCAAAGGAAATAACAAGCATTACTCTCTCAATTGCATTTGAGACCCGAATGTGACCACATTTTAATTTTATGAGTTGTCACTGAACACGCATTGACAGACGCAAACTAAGTATAGTCCATAAAATATAGCTTGATTAGAATGACACCTGTCAAACTGAGGTGACTAGTGATGGGACTGACTCGACTGATCAAACGAAAAAAAACAGATAAGGCATATAAAATAATATGAAAATCAGATATATTAAGATTTAACAGTAAGTCAGTGTGTCGTGATCATTATGAGAATAATTGTAACAATCATGAAAATCAATTAGAAAATTTTTAACGCATATAGAATCTAATAAATTTGAAAATTTTTCGTCAACTATTAATAATTGCAATTTGATGTTCTAAGCATCTACCAATGCTTTTTAAATCATTTGTAACATTTATGTTACATTACTTCGATTTTGAAATACTGTTAGTCTGTCGATTTTGATTTGTCGATTTTACCTCATCACTAGCGATTATGCGACTACTATTAACCTTGTAAAGACGTCTTTTCACGTTAGGTGTAATTTTTGTGACTGGATTATTTTAATGATTTTAACTTTAAATATCTTTTTTATATAATTAAATTGATTAATATGTACAGCAATGTATAAAAAAAATTTCTTAACATGCCAGTTACCAATATTTTTTCGTGTGTAAATGTGTTTTACTTGTGTGACGCTGGTACAAAGTTACGTCGTCTCGTTCAGTGAGAACTGTCATTCTAATCAAGCTGTATTTTAAGGACTATAGGTAATTTGATTTGATTTTACGCAACTTCCCAAATCCGAGTTAGTTTTGACGAGAGATCTCTTTCTTGAAATTGGTCTTGCTTGCTGGACTATCTGTCGCAGGCAGAGATTTAAATCGTTAGATGTGCCCAGCGCTTACTAAAACTGACCACCTTTTAACACTGTGTGCGTGGCGCTACAATTACTTGGCCCCTAGAATCGCCAACGGCTAGTTATGGAAGGGCTCAATCCAATTTGTTTGCCTAGACAAGAAACAATCCAACGTATATCTCGCTCTCGCGTACTGATTTGTAATAGTTCTCTTTCTGTTATACGGACACCATTTGAACTTTCGGCAATTGTTTGGGCAATGGTGAGAGTAATTAAAAATATTTGTTAATTCAGTACTTACTCAAGAAATGCAATTTGGATTTAATTGTGTTCCTTGAATTATTACAACACTTTCTATAGCCACAGGAAGGCATATTGAGTAAATTTAGTGAATAATTACCGAAAACAACGAATGTCAAAAACGTGCACCGTTCACTGTTTCCTGCAAGCGACTAGCACGGAAAGAGTGAGCTCACTCTTTCCAACGATGACACATTTTCGTGCGCCTTATGTATGGTAAGGGCTCATCTAAAGATTTAAATCTCTGGTCCCAGGTATTCTTAATATAAATTGGAGCGGGTGCGATACGGTACTTAACTACGTGGCAGTACGTCTTTAGTCACCTGTTACAACGTCCGTAGGAAGAGAAGGGGTGGTGCTATTATTTTTATGTCTACTCGACACATTACTCATCTTCCATCTACAAAATAAAGTCGTGTTACTTACACGACTTATATCTTTTCTAGGCGATTTCTATTTAGTTGTTTTTGGATTTGTCTTCGTCAGGAATAGTAAGTATTAAAAAACCGGCCAAGTGCGAGTCGGACTCGCGCACGAAGGGTTCCGTACCATTGACTAGGTTAAGAACAGAAGGTACACAAATTTCGAGCAAACAAGGGCAAAAAATCGCGTTTGTTGTATGGGAGCCCCCCTCAAATATTTATTTTATTTTGTTTTTAGTATGAAAAATTCAACTTTCCAGCTATAGCGGTTCTTGAGATACAGCCTGGTGACAGAGCGACGGAAAGACGGAAAGACGGACAGACGGACAGACGGACAGACAGCGAAGTCTTAGTAATAGGGTCCCGTTTTTACCCTTTGGGTACGAAACATTAAAAACGTTGAAAAGTGAACGTTAAAAAAATTACTGTTCCTTTTTTTTGGAACCACGCCATATTTGATGACAATAACGTTTAAGACGTCAAAATCAAATTCTGAGAGATACGAAGTTCGAGGGGTCCGCTAGTATTAGAATAGAACAATTATGAAATAAATAAGTTAAGCTACTTCTGTTGCTAAAATACAAACTAAAAAACCGATGAGCTGTTATAATAAGTATAAGCATTTTGTCCTCACTTACTTGGCTTTCGATATGATCTGTCTGGAACATACAAAAAAACAATTTATTAATATAAAAATGAATCCCTATTTGAAAGAAAGATCTTTTCTTTCTTTTTTTCTTTCAATCTCTTTTTCCCTTGGTCACGACAGCATGCGTGAACGGCTGGACCGTTTCGCTAATTCTTTTTTTATGTTGTTTGTCATCAATGACAGTAGAAGGTGTCTTTATAATAAAAAAATAAGGAATTTTCGCGGAAAATTAGACAATTAAAGAAAACTTAATTATCACTAAATATTTGTAATGTATCGGTTTTGACAATTTATACTATTTTAATGTATGGCGTTGTATAGGAGCCCCCCCTCAAATATGTATTTTATTTTGTTTTTAGTATTTGTTGTTATAGCGGTAACATAACTACATAATTTGTGAAAAATTCAACTGCCCAGCTATAGCGGTTCTTCAGATACAGCCTGGTGACAGAGCGACGGACAGACGGACAGACGGACAGACAGCGAAGTCTTAGTAATAGGGTCCCGTTTTTACCCTTTGGGTACGGAACCCTAAAAATGAATTTTGTACCTGCTGGCCAGTAATGTCTGTCGCCTGTTCCAGTGTCGGAATACCAACAAAAATATTATACCCGCCAGAAGGAAAAAAAACAAAGACTTTTGTGTATAAGCATAATAATATTAAACAATTGCCAACATTTTTTTTATTATGTATTTTACTTGAAAAATTATGTCTCAGGCGGGACTCGAACCCGCATCTCCTCGCATGCCAGGCGGGCGCTATACCATTAAGCCACCGAGACACTGGGACTCAGCGCGAATTTTTCAAGCATATTCTTAACGCTGTAAGCCAGCGTTAAGAGATGCGGGTTCGAGTCCTGCCTGAGACATAATTTTTCAAGTTTAATATTATAATTGCAATTTAATTGCTTAAATATCAAATAAAGTATACAAATAGCTGTTTCATCTTAACTGACTGTCAAACATCTGCAAAGATATTTCTTTCGGGTGTTAAGGGTGCAAACTCCTAACATTTGATGAAGCAACGCTGGCTTACAGCGTTAGGCTGCCCGCCCACGTCCGATAATCGGTGACCGATTTTTTGTAGGAGAAAAATAGAACGCACTGATAGCAATCCAGCAACGCACACGTCCTACAAAAAATCGGTCATGATTGTGTATGCTGATGCCTACTATAGAAAAATCGGCCCGATTATCGGTCCTACAAAAAGTCGGACGTGGGCGGGCAGCTTTAAGAATATGCTTGAAAAATTCGCGCTGAGACGCAGTGTCTCGGTGGCCTTAATGGTATAGCGCTCGCCCGGCATGCGAGGAGATGCGGGTTCGAGTCCCGCCTGAGACATAATTTTTCAAGTTTATATACTGATATTATAATTGCAATTCAATTGCTTAAATATCAAATAAAGTCAATATTCATAGTTAAGACAGGACAACGTCTGTCGGGTTCATTAATTTTGATAGATATTTATCCCCGCTATGATCCCCGTTCCGATATCTATCAGTGGCGACTTCGTACCCACCCACATTTAGAAATAAAATGGCTAGTTTCGGAATTTTGTCTAGTTTTGATCATAATTTGCAAAATTGGAATACGCATAAAGGGCGTATAAAGCAGTTTTTCATTGCAAACAGTATCGACTCGACAAGTGATCCAACGGGAACAAGAAGACGCGCGATATTTTTGAGCGCACTCAGCGACGGTACATACAAGCTCGTAGAGGATTTAGCCTTACCTAAAGAACTAGGAAGCGTGCCGTATGAAGACATATTGAATTTACTGGATTCACACTTTACGCCGAAGCGTGTTGGGTTCGCTGAACGACACAATTTTTATACAGCCACGCAGCAGCCAGGAGAAAATCACCCACAGTGGGCTGCGAGACTACGCGGATTAACAGCCCACTGCAAGTTCAGCAACATCGAAGAGGCTTTACGTGATCGCTTCATCATAGGGATGCTGCCTTGTATAGAGAAAGAAAAGTTGTACATGCAGAACTTGGACGATTTGAATCTGGCAAAGGCAGTCGAGTTAGCAGAAAGTTTACAGTGCGCCAAGGCTGGCACGGTAGCCAGCAGCGTCATTAGTGGAATTACTAGCGCAACCTCTGATCAGCTGTTTAAGCTTCAAAGTGGCAAAAATGTCAGTGTGCAGGTGCACAAACACATTAAGTGTTCGGTATGCGGGTATACAAACCACAAAACATCGGAGTGCCGTTTTGCGAAATATACGTGTAAAAAGTGCAATAAAAAAGGTCACCTACGTAGAATGTGCGGAAAAGTGAACTACGTGACAGCCAGTAACGTAGAGGAGGTCGAAGACGATGACGGTGAGTTATTTAACATTCGTTCGGTAAGAGGAGAACCTTTAATAGAAACCGTTATGATTGACGGTGTTCAGTTTAAATTTGAAATCGATAGCGGTTCCGCAGTAACAGTTATATCTGAAATTTTTTATAATTCAAGTTTTAAAAATGTGCCATTGTTACCTACAAATAAAAGGTTGATGACCTATACAGGTGTTAGCATAGCGTGTGTAGGTATGGTTGCATTACCCGTGTCTTACGCCGGGTTTACACACACGCTATCCATTTATGTAATTCGCAACGGCGGCCCGCCCCTCCTAGGTCGTGATTTCATATCTCTTTTTAAACTAGAATTATTAGCAAGTAATAATTATAGCATACGACCGAAACTAAGTCTTGAAAAATTATAGTCACGTTATCCAGATGTATTTTTCGATAAATTAGGCTTATTTAACAAACATAAAGTTAGCCTTACCTTAAAAGAAAACTCCAAACCAGTGTTTTTTAGGGCGCGTCCTATTGCATTCGCACTGCGAGACAAGGTAGACAAGGAAATCGATAAATTGGCCGATTTAGGAGTTTTAAAACCGGTGGATCATTCTGAATACGCGTCACCTATAGTGCCTGTCCTTAAACGTAACGGAAATGTTAGGTTGTGTGCTGATTACTCAGTGAGCATAAATAAGCAGTTGGTAGTCGATCAGTACCCCTTGCCTACAATTAAAAAGTTGTTTGCAAGACTACATGGTGGCCAGCAGTTCACTAAACTAGATTTATCGATGGCTTACAATCAATTTGTTCTCGATGACGTTTCACAAAACATTACTTGTATAAATACGCACCGCGGACTTTTTAAATATACATGCCTCGTGTTTGGTCTTTCTAGTGCACCGGCTATCTTTCAAAAAGCCATGGAAGGTGTAATTCGCAACGGCGGGCCGCCGTTGCGAATTACATAAATGGATAGCGTGTGTGTAAACCCGGCGTAAGACACGGGTAATGCAACCATACCTACACACGCTATGCTAACACCTGTATAGGTCATCAACCTCTTATTTGTAGGTAACAATGGCACATTTTTAAAACTTGAATTATAAAAAATTTCAGATATAACTGTTACTGCGGAACCGCTATCGATTTCAAATTTAAACTGAACACCGTCAATCATAACGGTTTCTATTAAAGGTTCTCCTCTTACCGAACGAATGTTAAATAACTCACCGTCATCGTCTTCGACCTCCTCTACGTTACTGGCTGTCACGTAGTTCACTTTTCCGCACATTCTACGTAGGTGACCTTTTTTATTGCACTTTTTACACGTATATTTCGCAAAACGGCACTCCGATGTTTTGTGGTTTGTATACCCGCATACCGAACACTTAATGTGTTTGTGCACCTGCACACTGACATTTTTGCCACTTTGAAGCTTAAACAGCTGATCAGAGGTTGCGCTAGTAATTCCACTAATGACGCTGCTGGCTACCGTGCCAGCCTTGGCGCACCGTAAACTTTCTGCTAACTCGACTGCCTTTGCCAGATTCAAATCGTCCAAGTTCTGCATGTACAACTTTTCTTTCTCTATACAAGGCAGCATCCCTATGATGAAGCGATCACGTAAAGCCTCTTCGATGTTGCTGAACTTGCAGTGGGCTGTTAATCCGCGTAGTCTCGCAGCCCACTGTGGGTGATTTTCTCCTGGCTGCTGCGTGGCTGTATAAAAATTGTGTCGTTCAGCGAACCCAACACGCTTCGGCGTAAAGTGTGAATCCAGTAAGTTCAATATGTCTTCATACGGCACGCTTCCTAGTTCTTTAGGTAAGGCTAAATCCTCTACGAGCTTGTATGTACCGTCGCTGAGTGCGCTCAAAAATATCGCGCGTCTTCTTGTTCCCGTTGGATCACTTGTCGAGTCGATACTGTTTGCAATGAAAAACTGCTTTATACGCCCTTTATGCGTATTCCAATTTTGCAAATTATGATCAAAACTAGACAAAATTCCGAAACTAGCCATTTTATTTCTAAATGTGGGTGGGTACGAAGTCGCCACTGATAGATATCGGAACGGGGACACGAGTTAAACGTTTGTTGGTTTACAACGCACTGATTTATTGACAGCAACGACGGTAGAGGGCGCAGCCACATACCTATAAATGTATAGACAACTCTTTATACGTAACAAATTTATTATAGTATTATATTTGGTAAGTCTGAAACATAGATTCCAGAGTTTAGTAACCTTAATCTGTTAGCATCGCGCAAGAAACGCAATTACTAAATAGGTCAAAAGGTGTTCTAAGTTACGAATATTGAGAGAAAAGTCTCTATGAAGGTCAAAAGGTGTTTTGAGTTAAAAAGGTTGAACGTTTTGTAAAGCAATTTACACATGATCAAATGAAGTTCAATTAAAAAACTTGAATATCTAAAAAACTTTTTCATCGCCTTCCATATTTTTTGAAAGCGTTATGCATTGTATTTAGAGCTCATTTATGAAGTTAAAAAGGAAGGTCAACTTTTCAATCGAAAATATTTTTCGCAACATTGTTTTCAATTTTTACGGTCCTAAGCTCCGTTTTGAGGTATCTTTTATTTGGTAGATACCTAACTTAAGAGTTGTATTCACAAACCTATATGCATCCCTATCTCCCTTGGTCATCGCATCACGCGTGAACAGCTGGATCGATTTCGCTAATTCTTATTTTGTTTCGATTGTAATTGTCAGCAGAATGTTCTTATGAAAGAAAAAATTAAGAATATTGCACGGAAAATTAGAAAACTTAAGAAAACTCGTATTGTGGAAGCCATAAATAAACAACGAAAGTACCACAAACACCCGGACAAAAAACTTTGACCCGTCCGGGAATGGAACCTGGGACCTCGGAGCAGGCGACACCTTGAGAACCGTATGTACGCCACTCCTCCACCGGGTCTTATGTCTTACATTAAGCTTCTTTACCATAAATCCACTTACCTCTCCGTCACCACCGGGCCACCACCACCACCAACTACCACCGCCAGGCTAGGAGTGCAAAGATTTTTTACTATATCAATGTTTTTTATCGATAGCTACATACTTAACATACATTGAAAAATATGCCTGTAATTGTGAACAACTAAACAGCTAATCACAATGTTGTGAATATCTTTGTTTTTTGTCGGTTGAAAAAGGAAGATACGGCATTATGAAATTTCACTGCAGATTTATAAAATTGCTTTTTGACAGATTATAAGCATAGTCTATAAAATAGACTTATTATAAGTATGAATGATGGCAAGCAATAGACGCAAATGAACTACCAGGATCATAACCCGGAAAAATGTAAGAGATTTTATTGGGTATATATCGGAATGCCTAATTATTTGTACTCCTAATTGTCATTGGCGCACAAACTATTAGCCTAAAATTTTTTCGCACATTTTTACTATTCCTAAACGTGTTTAGCCTATTTTTACTACGCTTAAGTTTACATCGCCGTATTATAATTTCCCAATTGCGACATTTAGCCGAATATATCATAACACCTACGCTTTTGCAGTTCCAAATTTTTATTCGCAGGAAGTTAAAAACCTTATCAGCATGCATGACTACTTGCAAAGAAGTAAGCATGGATGCAAGCAAGCAAGCATGTATGCAAACAAGCAATCATGCATGCAAACAAGCAATCATGCATGCAATCAAGCAGACATGCATGCAAACAAGCAATCATGCATGCATCCAAACAATCAGACTTCCGTGACGGCTTCGGCGCTGCGGGGCTCCGGCGGTCCCACGCGTGCTTATCGTCGCAGATGGCTTACGCTCACCGCTCCTGCTCCTCAGCCCGCGGGCCGCCTCGCCCCTCCGCGCCTACGCGCTTTTAAATTACACTCTAGGGGTAGGGCAGACAAGACTGCTTGGGGTCGGTTTGTGAACGATTCGTTTCTTAAACTTTTCCGTTTAAAAAAAATAGAGCGTAATGCCAAAATAAGATGCTAATACATTTTAGTGCTTTCGATATGAGACAGACTGAAATTTGGGTTTTCAATTTTTAGACCAATCTATAATAGTGCGAAAACAACTGTTAGACTCGACAATAATTATACGTTATAAGTTTAGACCAATACGGTTCGGCCAAATGAAATTAGGACTTTAAATTTTAAGCGAACCGAAGGGCACCCGATTTTATTATCTTGCTTCTGTGCGAGTAAAATAAGAGATATCAAACATTCTATTTAATTATATTTCTACACAGTTTTGTCTGTTCGTTTTTTAGACTTGAAGTGAATAATTTCATGAACCCGTATACTGTGTTGGTAGTGTTATTGGATAGAGCCGTGGCCTCATAAAGCAGTCTGCTTACGTACGTACGTACGTAACAGCCTATAATCATCCCACTGCACGGAAAAGACCTACATCATTGAAATCAAGTTACCACAGTCACAGCAATGATGGGTACTGGCTTAATCACCAGGCTTGCCAAATGCGGGTTGGATCACAAACCCGAACGTTCGAAAATTCGAATTTTATTAAGCTATTGCATAGCTTCTATCGCGGGCCTTGAGCGTGGAGACCGAATCCAGAAATTCCGTAACGAAAATAACCTAACCTAACACTCGGGGCGAGGCACGATCGAACAATTTTAAATTTACGAAATTTAAAAGAATTTAGAAGAAAATAAGGATTTTGACAGTATGGTTGCCTATGGTAAACATATCTGCCAAAATAACAGAAAAAAATAATTACAGAAGTCAAAATTAGAAAATACATATAATTATAAAATTAAGGGGTATATATCGGGATGCCTAATTATTTGTACTCCTAATTTTCATTGGCGCACAAACGATTAGCCTAAAATTTTTTCGCACATTTTTACTATTCCTAAACGTGTTTAGCCCATTTTTACTACGCTTAACTTTATATCGCCGTATTATAACTTCGCCGAATATATCATAACACCTACCCTTTGCAAGTCCAAATTTTTATTCGCAGAAAGTTAAAAACTTTATCAGCATGCATGCATGCTTGCAAAGAGGTAAGCATGCATGCAAGCAAGCAAGCAAGCATGAATGCATGCAAACAAGCATGCATGCATGCAAAGAAGTAAGCATGCATGCAAGCAAGCAAGCAAGCATGTATGCAAACAAGCAATCATGCATGCAAACAAGCAATCATGCATGCAATCAAGCAGACATGCATGCAAACAAGCAATCATGCATGCATCCAAACAATCAGACTTCCGTGACGGCTTCGGCGCTGCGGGGCTCCGGCGGTCCTACGCGTGCTTATCGTCGCAGATGGCTTACGCTCACCACCGCAGCTTCGGCTTTCTGGCCGGCTGCGCCAGCCAGCCTCAGCCGCGGCGCCTCGCTTACAGCCTCCTGCTCCTCAGCCCGCGGGCCGCCTCGCCCCTCCGCGCCTACGCGCTTTTGAATTACACTCTAGGGGTAGGGCAGACAAGACTGCTTGGGGTCGGTTTGTGAGCGATTCGTTTCTTAAACTTTTCTGTTTAAAAAAAATAGAGCGTAATGTCAAAAAAAGATGCTAATACATTTTAGTGCTTTCGATATTAGACATACTGAAATTAGGGTTTTCAATTTTTAGACCAATCTATAATAGTGCGAAAACAACTGTTAGACTAGACAATAATTATACGTTATAAGTTTAGGCCAATACGGTTCGGCCAAATGAAATTAGGACTTTAAATTTTAGGCGAACCGAAGGGCACCCAAAATTAAGCTTTTGCATAGCTTCTATCGCGTGCCTTGAGCGTGGAGACCGAATCCAGAAATTTCGTAACAAAAATAACCTATCACCCCCCACTCCGACCGGCACAGCAGTGATACTTTTTAGTTTTATAATTGCATAAGTTGATAAAAAATGCTATGCAATAGCTTTACCGCGGCAGTCTCCGAGTGCCACACGTCTTTTTTTTGTTATGATCTTGGAGTCGCCCAAGATCATAGCCCGGTATTTTAACCACTAGATAAAACCAAGGGGGCGTTAGCAGTCTGCTTAGTCTGTCTTTGTTCAAGGAATTGAATTTTCATTTTACCGTGAAATATTTTTTTAGTGATCATAACCACCTCCTCTGGTTTCATACCGCCGGGGGCACCAGACTTCCCCCCGCGGCCGCCGGGGGCGCCAGGCCTCCCTCCGCCGCCGCCGGGGGCGCCTGGCCTCCCTCCGCCGCCGCCGGGGGCGCCAGGCATCCCTCCGTCTCCTCCGTACTACAGACGCGAAGCAGTTATTATATTATTATAGTTACTAATTACTATATTACATAACTAGCTGTTCCCCGCGACTTCGTACGCGTCGATTTCTGTTCTTATGATCGCGATTATTTTTGCAACATTTTTCACTGATGCTTCGCTCCTATTGGTCGAAGCGTGCTGTTATATAGCCTAAAGCCTTCCTTGATAAATGGACTATCCAACACAAAAAGAATTTTTCAATTCGAACCAGTACTTCTTGAGATTAGAGCGTTCAAACAAACAAACAAACTCTTCAGCTTTATAATATTATAAGTATAGATGTATATATAGATATATATAAGTATAGATGCATATGTAGTACAATATGATAAATTTATACCATCATTAATTATAAAAGTAGCAAATATTTTGAATATACAACTCCTCTTATAAATTTTTCGACTACCCTATGTAATGATGACCCCACAACCTCACGCTTACAGTGCCATTGCATCCGCATCCCTTTCGAGATAAGGCCGCCGATTGTAATTTTTTCTCTGGTTTGTAATGTTTCGACTTCTTGTGTTCATTGTAATAATATAATCTATACTAATATTATAAAGCTGAAGAGTTTGTTTGTTTGTTTGTTTGTTTGTTTGTTTGAATGCGCTAATCTCAGGAAGTACTGTTTCGAATAGAAAAATTATTTTTGTGTTAGATAGTTCATTTAACGACGAAGGCTTTAGGCTATAAAACATCATGCTGCGACCAATAGGAGCTAAGGATGAGTGAAAAATGTTGCAAAAATAGTCGCGATCATAATAACAGAAATTGACGCGGACGAAGTCGCGGGCAACAGCTAGTATATTATATACAAGGTGAAGTTTTAACCACCTTCCAAATTTTAATATATCAATCTACGAGACAAAAAACAAAAGACTTAATTTTTCTTTTGGTATAGCCCAGTACAAAAATGTCAAGATAAAGCACTTAGAATATGTCCGCCAAAAATCTAAAATTTTTGATAAGGCCGCCTAGCAACACTTTTTTACGCAATGCACATCACAATCATTCATTACGATACTAATCATAAGTTTTTGATTTTCCCTTTATACCTAAACAGGCCTAAAACTGTAAAAATTTAAAACTATATTGCGAAAAATATTTTCGGGTGAAAACTTGATTCACATTTTTTACTTCATAAATAAGCTCTAAATACGATACTGAACGCCTACAAAAATTTTGGAAAGTGGTTAAAATTTCATCCTGTAAGTATATATATTGTACGGGACACCTTTAAATGATAATTAATTCAAATGCATTAAGCTCAGGAAGAAGTCCTGGCGTGCGCTTACCTGATTCTTCAGGAAGCGGCGATCGTTGGTCTGATTGTTCTACAAATCTAGCCGTTGGTAAAGGTGTAGCGGGTTTGATAAGTGGTCTTTCGTCTTTGCGAGGCTCCTGCGTCAAACAAGCATGCATGGATACTCGCGCTTCGTTATAGAATGTAGAAGTTTTTGTATACCAGTTTTCTACAAAATATGAATGAGACTGATCTTCAAATGTAATTAATTCATTATGATTTGATTGAAACTCTTGCCAATAGGCGTCGAAAGTTTCCAACCGCTTTTTGATATATGTTGGCGTCTTGCGATCGGCGCCATCCTTTTTGAAGTTGATATAAAGCTGGTTTATGGCTCCGATGATTTGATTTTGGTTGGCAAGTAGGTCTTCCATTATAGTGATGCTACACGATAAAATTGAAAGATCTTACTTTTACTGCAGTTGCTGCTGATATAGTCGAGCTGATTGGGCTTACTCCTTAAAGAAACTGCTAGCTCTTGTTGCTACTGTTTCTGATAACTTAGTTGTCACTAAGTAAATTGCTGATGATAACTTCGAAAATGCACTGCATCCAAAGAACCACTTACACGTGTACAGTCAAAATTTACGCGTAAATGATCCCGCCTTTTCGAAGGCTCGAAGGACCATAAAGATGTACGGGACACCTTTAAATGATAAGATGATATTAAGAGAGAAGAAAGTTTATTGATAATAACTTAAATGTATTGATATTGCTAATGATTTGATAATGAGAACGCGCCCGCCGTGGATTGGTGAAAAACGTGAACTGATGTAAAATGTGAATGATAGGCGCGCGCGTGCATTTAATTGACCTAAATAAATTATTGCTATATAATCAAAAATGTACGGTAAGACCGTACATGCTCCCGGGCGCGAGATGAATATGACGTTTAAGGTGATCCAGAATGTGCTTGTTAGTAAGGTGCTGAAAATGTTTGATAATGTTTTAAAGATAACAAGGTGATTCCATTGATTTGTACTTAAAATTATGTTAGTGGTTGATATCGCTCAGGCGTACGCTCGTAAAAAGTGGAGATGTAGCTTTATTTTGGACACGCGCACTTTGCACTATTGATGTAGGATTATTAATGACACTGTCACTTTCACTTGCACCAACACTAGCACTAGCGATGTCGATAAGCGACAGCCGAGGCGCCGGGCGCGGCGGGGCGCGCGGCGCCAGGCGGAGGCCGCGCGCTCGCGCCCGCCGCCACAGGAACGCTGCTCCTACTGCTCCGCATGCTCCCACCAAGATGTATATGACTACATAATGATGAACGTCGTGATATGAGATTTTGTCTAAGTCCGATTCGAGGTCTTCATTTTTCATTTGATCGATTTGCTTTCCCATCTCTACCAGAGTAGTTTGGCGTTGGGTTATCTCCGACAGAGAGGTTTCAATTTTATTGATCGGTACAGTAAGATTGATAATATTATTGATGGGCGGAATATCTATGGCGACCAGATCAGGCTGCTTCTGCAGTGTGTTACTCTGATGATTGTGAGAAAAAATCATGAATGAGTCTCCTTTGAGTACACAGTTTCTTCCGATTGATAAGACTCCGGCCTTGCTGACGTGTTCGGTTGCAACTCGACTCCCACACATGACTCGGATAGTACATTGTTCGCAACAATAAAATAAGTAGGTATTTATTGAGTTAAGTGGATTCCATGAGTTCTTACAGCTGTTGGTGATAGTTTGGCATTTGCCTGATAAATTAGATTTGATGCATAGGTTTTGGTCGTATTGCATGTGAAAAACTGGGCCTCGAAGTTCGCATAATTTCGAGTAAAGGTCAGTATGAAAACATGTTTGTAATTCAGTCTCAGTTACTGGTAAGTATGAATCTTTTTGAATATTTATTGCTATGTATTCAGAAATGGGCAGTATGCTGATAATGCTGCTGTTAATTAACTGAGGGATAGGTACAACTTTGTAAAGGTCATAACTCTCTCTAGTTAAAAGTGGAATCTTGATTTCGAATAAAAGATTTTGATTCGTAACCTTTACCTTGACTCTAAGGAGTTGATATAATTTTGATATACCACTTTGGATAAATGTCCAGATATAGTGCTGAGTTCATCTTTGAGCTGATCAGGTGATAATATGTTAATATCGAATTTCCCATGATAAATGTCCGTAACAGTATCGAGTAAGATATTCTGTATCTTTTTTATATTAACTAAAATATTATTAGCGATGATAGATGATAGAGTATACTCATTAATAGCCTTTAACCTCTCTACCTCCCCTTTGATAATTATGTTTTGTTGTTCTAAGTTGTTCAAGTGTTGATTGAATAGCTTATGTTGTTGATCAATTGATGTTTCCAATCTTTTCAAAAAGGTATATTGTGCTTCTATAACTGATGTTTGATTTTTCCATAACTTAGTAAGGTGTTGTTGGTTATGTCTGATAAGGTCAATGTCCTTTTGATATTGTACCGCGAAATCATCGTCTAGTACACCGAAGAGTGTATGTGCGACGTTTCCTATTCCGTTGATAAGACCGCGACGCACGCGCATTCCAGCCGCCGCCGCAGACTGCTGACCGAGCAACAGCTGATCGTAGTAGTGTAACTCAGTACACCCGTGACGTAATTGTAACAGGATTACATCGCATTGTTGTCGCTCTTGCAGTTTTGAACATATGTTTTCGAGATGAGTTATATATTTGTTTAGTAATTTCGAGCCTTGCCAGTACGGGTCCATATTGTAATAAATGATCATTTTCCATTCATCTCGGATTAGACGCATGTTGGATATTTTATCAAAATAGAGACTTTGCGTTTCTTTAAAATATGTGATATTGTACGCTCCGTAAGCCATTTGCGTTAAAGTACTCAACAATAAAAAGGTGTACATAATAAAATTGCTTAGTTTTATTCCGGATCTCTGGTCTTTGATACATTTACTGTTGTTTTTGGCAGATGAATCCTGTTGATTGGTTGCTGAGCTGCTGCTGGCTTCTGTTTTGACTGGTAAAATGGTCAATTTAGTGATAGGCCTCTTAATAATTCCGTTTTTGGTCTTGACAGTAACCGCCAGGTAACCTTTGTTGGCTTTAATGCCTCTTCCTTTGCTCGACTTCACATCAACCTGGCCAGTAAAGTCAACCCCCGTGTGATAAAAAGGTCTTGAAGGATTTGTCCGTGCTACACGAAGATCACCCATTATTTGATGGTGTTTCGTGGGGCTGTGCCTTCTACATGTTACGCAGAGACGTAAGCGTTTTTTCACTGCTCGGTTGCCACCTACTATCCAATACTGTAGTCGCAGCGACGATAGCGTTACTCTTGCTCCTCCGTGATACGTCATTTTGTGGGCGTGGTCTATGAGAAGGTTTGTCAGTTGACTTTCGTGAGGTATGATAAGAGGATGCTTCATTTCCTTGCTGATAAAAGCGTTCCTTAGTCGTCCTCCGACTCTCAATAAACCTTCTGAATCTATGTAGGGATTCAGTGATAATAATCTGCTTTTTGAATTGGCTTGATTATATTTTTGTAAATATTGTACATCTGTATCAAATTCGGTGTGCTGAATGTGCTTGATATTTTTTAATTTTGCCTTTTGTAGCTCTTCTGCTGTTAAATAGCTGCAATTGCTTTTTTGCTTCATACGTAGTATGTAGGCGAGTATTCGCGTCACTCGCGTTAAACTGCTGTGTTTGCTAATCAACTGTGTAATAATATTGTCACTAGAGCCGGTTGTGATTGTGTTTTTTATTTCATCCTCAGTGATGTAAATTGGTTTCTCTGCTGTATGATTCTCGTCAAACTCTGATAGCCACGCTGGGCCATGCCACCACAAGGGATGCTCGTAAAGTTGCTCAGGTGAAATTCCTCGGCTGGCACAGTCAGCAGGGTTTTCTTGAGATTTGACGTAACGCCAACATTCGGCTGGCATGACTTCTATTACTTGCCTCACTCGGTTAGCAACGAAGGCCTTCCAGCGGCTCGGCTCCCCGTTTAGCCAACCTAACACTGCGGTGGAATCACACCAGCCATATGTTTTGATATTGAAGTCTGTCATACATAATTTAACTTTATGCATAAGTTTTGATAAGAGATGGGATGCACACAGCTCTAGACGAGGTAGAGTGGTATTTTTCTTTGGCGAAACTAGCCTTGACTTCGCAGCGACTAGTATCACTGTATTTTTCTTACGTCCATCCTGATTTTGATTTGTAATTTTACAATATATTACACAAGCATAGGCGTTTGTCGATGCATCACAAAAACCGTGGAGTTGTATAACATCTTGTTCACTACATCTTAACCATCTCGGGATTCGAATTTGTGTAATGCTTTTGATGTCTTGTCGGATTTTTAACCATTCTCCTTTGATATCATTAGGCAGTTCGTCATCCCAATTTACGTCATACGACCATATTTTCTGAAAAAGCAGTTTTAATTTTGTAGTAATAGGTGTAAGCCAACCCAGAGGGTCAAATAACTTTGATATGTCGGATAATAATGTACGTTTTGTTAATTTTGATTGATAAGTGTTGATTTTCATGTCAAAACTGATATCATCTGATTGAGGATGCCAACGTAAACCTAAAGCTTTAGTTGACTCCTTAAAATCATAAAATTGATCGCAAGGTTTTGCTGTACTAACGCCCTCTAGAAGAGCTGGTGTACTTGCTGACCATTTTCTTAAGTTAAATCCTCCTGATTTTAATAAATTGATTAGGTCTGCCTGTAGCTGCTTGGCTGATGATAAGTCGTGACTACCACTAATCAGATCGTCCATATAGAATTGTTCTTGCAAAACCTTGGCAGCTGGAGACTGATACTTGTGACCTTCATCGTCTGCTAACTGTTTAAGGACCATCATGGCTAGGAAAGGGGCGGCCTTAGTGCCGTAAGTTACTGTTGTCAGTTGATACTCTTGAAGGTTTTCACTAGGTGATCCCCTCCAGATAATTTTTTGATATTGTTGATCATCTTTATGAAGTAAGATCTGCCTAAACATTTTTTCAATATCGGCAGTAAAGGCAAATTGATATTGTCGCCACTTGATAATCAATGATAGTAGATCTTGCTGCAAATTAGGTCCACGGTACATAACATCGTTTAAACTTTGACCACTCGATGTTTTTGATGATGCATTGAAAACTACGCGTAGCGCCGTGGTCAATGACTCCGCACGTAGAACACAATGATGCGGTAAAAAGACACCCGATGTAGGTGGTAAGCAGGGTGACGTCAGCCGCATGTGACCTAGATCGATGTATGCATTGATAAACAATTTATATTCCTTTTCTATATCAGGCCGAGCTGCAAACCGTCTTTCTAATTGCTTAAATTGAGCTATCGCTCTTGACTTAGATTCTCCTAAATCTTTTTTTGAATTTGATAGGGGCAAACTAACTACATATTTGCCATCGGGCTGTCTGATAGTTGTCTTTCGGAAATACTCTAGGCATTGGGCATCTTCCTGAGACATGTTGAGCTCCTCGGGAATGTCTTCTATTTCCCAGAAACGTTGAATGCTGTCTATGTCATTTATGATAACGTTGCAGTGATAGGATTTTACATTTCCACATAAAATCCACCCAAGGCGGGTTTGCTGAGCTACGGGTTCGGATTTCTCTGATGAAATAATACCGCTTAGGATAATTAATGAGTAGACGTCAGCCCCTAGCAACAGGTCTACCGGGCGACTGACGTTAAAATCGGGATCTGCGAGATTAATGTTGTCTAAGTATGACCAATCGGGCTTTTTGAATGTATTGTTTGGTAGATTGCTCACTAAGTTTTTCATGATAAAAACATCTGTTGTAAATTGATAATCGCTGTAAGTAGATGAACACGTGATATTAATTAATCCTTTACAGCTATTTTCTTTTGCTCCTACTCCGAAAATAACCCCCTTGCATCTTTGTCGAGGTAGTTGTAATATTTGAACTGCTTTTTCGGTGATGAGGGATGTTTGAGAGCCCTGATCTATGAGAGCTCGTAGTTTAATAGATGTTCCATCGGCCGACTGTACCTTTACTAATGCTGTTGCTAAGAGAGTTTCAGTGATATTATTTTGAGAAATAAGATTAGCGTTTTTTCGCTCATGACATGATTTTGATGATGCTATATATGCCTCGTGCAAAAGCGTGTTATGACGACCTTCGCACTCACGGCAACGCTTTTCTGATATGCAATTTTTGCCATAGTGATCATAAAGACAATTTACACATAATTTTAGTTTCGTAATAGTGTTTCGCCTTTCTGATGGATGCAATTTGAGAAACGTGTTGCAATGAAATATGCCGTGTTGAGCATTTTTACATAGTGGGCATCCGGTTTGTGTGTTTTTCGTACTTAATTGAAGAAATTGGTTTTGATTGCTGCTAAATGCTTTAAAATAATTATTAGGTTTCTTATGATTTGATGTTGTTTCAGGGTGAGATGACTTTGTAATAGCATCCTGTTTGCGACGAGACGATTCTAATGATGTGAATTTATTTTCTAGAAAGTTAAGAAAGTCTGATAATAAAGGCAAATCACGTGGATTTTTCAGTGATTCGACATAATCTTTATGAGTCTCAGGGTCCAGCTTTTGAGACAAGATGTGTACTATTAATGGATCCCATGAGCTTATATCTACACCTAGGTTTTTAATAGCATTTAGACTTTCGTTAGTGCTGTCATATATTTTCTTGATATTTGCTGATGATTGTTGTTGAGATGTTGGTAAGTTTAAGAGTATATTGATCTGTGACCCAAAGATTAATTTGTTATTGTTGTATCTGTGATTTAAAAGATCCCAACAGATTTGATAGTTTTCAGAAGTTATATGTAGATGTTGAATCATTTTTTCCGGCTCTCCTCTCAGCTTGCTTTTTAAGAATTGCAATTTTTGTGCATTTGATAATGATCGGTTGGTATGAACAGCTTCACAATACAGGTCTTTGAATGATACCCATTGATGATAATTACCAGTGAAGGTAGGAATATCCATTTTAGGAGTGGAGTTTTCCCTGTGACATGATGACCAGATTTTGATGTTTATGTCTTTTTTGATCTGATTATATTTCTGTTCGTACATATTAAACGTTTGATCGTACTCGACATTTTCCTCATACAGTTCACTATCGATTTCCCAGTGAAGTTCATCGATAACGGACCACCGTGAATTTAAGGACCGTAACACGTCCTCTAATTCCCACCTATCTGATACCGTTTCAAGATTTATGTTAGAAATAGTTCTGGCAAAGGCCTTGAAGTGGCTTCTTTGCTTTCGCAGCATTTCGTCTAACTTGCTGTTATTACCATTTGATCGTAGAGGTACATGAGGAGGGCGTGAGCTACCTGATACTGATACGGAGGGAAATTCAAATGCATTAAGCTCAGGAAGAAGTCCTGGCGTGCGCTTACCTGATTCTTCAGGAAGCGGCGATCGTTGGTCTGATTGTTCTACAAATCTAGCCGTTGGTAAAGGTGTAGCGGGTTTGATAAGTGGTCTTTCGTCTTTGCGAGGCTCCTGCGTCAAACAAGCATGCATGGATACTCGCGCTTCGTTATAGAATGTAGAAGTTTTTGTATACCAGTTTTCTACAAAATATGAATGAGACTGATCTTCAAATGTAATTAATTCATTATGATTTGATTGAAACTCTTGCCAATAGGCGTCGAAAGTTTCCAACCGCTTTTTGATATATGTTGGCGTCTTGCGATCGGCGCCATCCTTTTTGAAGTTGATATAAAGCTGGTTTATGGCTCCGATGATTTGATTTTGGTTGGCAAGTAGGTCTTCCATTATAGTGATGCTACACGATAAAATTGAAAGATCTTACTTTTACTGCAGTTGCTGCTGATATAGTCGAGCTGATTGGGCTTACTCCTTAAAGAAACTGCTAGCTCTTGTTGCTACTGTTTCTGATAACTTAGTTGTCACTAAGTAAATTGCTGATGATAACTTCGAAAATGCACTGCATCCAAAGAACCACTTACACGTGTACAGTCAAAATTTACGCGTAAATGATCCCGCCTTTTCGAAGGCTCGAAGGACCATAAAGATGTACGGGACACCTTTAAATGATAAGATGATATTAAGAGAGAAGAAAGTTTATTGATAATAACTTAAATGTATTGATATTGCTAATGATTTGATAATGAGAACGCGCCCGCCGTGGATTGGTGAAAAACGTGAACTGATGTAAAATGTGAATGATAGGCGCGCGCGTGCATTTAATTGACCTAAATAAATTATTGCTATATAATCAAAAATGTACGGTAAGACCGTACATATATGTATATGTCTATCTAAGTGTCAGCATGTAAGACGTAAATCAAGTTTAAAGCTGTACTTATACACTGACAGTGCACTTATACATAAATATTACCCCTCCCCCACCAGGCTGGCCAGGTCTACCAGGACTTCCCCCTTCGCCTCCGTACCTTCCGCTGCTTCCTCCGGGCTAGAGATACAAAAGGTTATAATCTGATATACGAGTAGTATAAGTATTGGTGATAAATCTTTCATTGTTAATTTTTTCTGTATTATCCTCTGTATTCTCTTTTGAACAGATATTTACTTATTTGAAAGTTCACAGGCAATAAACGCGATTATATATCGTCTGACATTTCCATCAGGTTGAACCTACCGTGGTCAAAGGTTGACTGGAGACAAAGATACACTCACTCCTTGTAGAAGGTAAATTCGTATTCGTATTTGAAAGTTGTCTTAGACATTTACTTACAGTATGAAGACTCAGGGTGCCATGCCAGTCCATAGATGCCACATAGTTGCCATGGTCGCTAGGTCCATTATGCTTAAATAAACGGGGGGACAAGTGCCTTAGTGAAAAGATAGCAAGTTCATGGTATTCAGAAATGTATAAAGTAAACGTCTAGGGTGGCGTTCTTTGCTTTTGAGGAATATTAGAAATTTTATTGCCATTATTATAACAATTTAAGTGTAAAAAAAAATAAATGCATATCCGAAAACCACGTATTGTTCACTAGGATCAGTATTTTCTTCAGGACCACACCTGGGAAACTGATGTTTCTGAAGATATTGAGGGTCAAAGTTACAATTTTGTTTTCCATTATATTGCGAAAACTGTTGCAAAAGGTTACATAAAAACTTTTCTCCATACAAACATAATACATTATTTTATTATTTCGTTCATAATAAGGCTTTTTTAATTACACTACGCAATATACGGCTTAGCGCGGACGTACATACGACGACCATTTGGATCAGCGGTAGTAAACGCTGCTTCTGAGCCATGGGTCGCGGGTTCGATCCCCGCACAGTACAAACATTTGTGTGCATGAACATGTCTGTTTGTACTGGTCTGGGTGTTTTCTATATATTATAAGTATGTATTTACAAAAAAAAAAAGTATATGTATAAGTAAGTTTATCAGTTGTCTAGTACCCCATACGATAGGGTACTTAATAGTAGCTTAATTTGGGACTAGATGACTCTGTGTGGCCCAGTGAGGCATGTCCTAAATATTATTATTAATCTTAAAGTCAACAGCGCAGCGGCGCGCGCGCCCCGGCTGCTATTTCGTGCTGTGAATTATAATACTTTTTTAAATCCTAAAAATGAAAATAAAAACCCAGCGATAATATTTTGTAATAAGTATGTCTTGGTTTGATGTTCAAATTGCGTAGCTTCAGGGTCGGCGTTGGGTTTTTAACACCCTGTATGTAATAGCAATAAATTTACTACCATGAAACCATGTAAAATACTTTAATTAATTACAAAGAAACATAAAAAAAGGAAAATCGTACTTTCCTTTCACTTTACATAATATAATGTATCAGTAATAATCGAATACACCATGTAGTATCAGAAAAAACCGTTAGGTAAGATTAAAGGTAAGGTAATCCCATACAATAAAAGTTATTCAAATTGTCCGCCATTGAATCTAAAGCCTAGATTGCATTAGGCCAGTATTTTGGTCGAGTATCCAGTATTTTAGTAAGTAGTTGGAACACCAAAAATTTTGTCGAGTAGGTACCTAGGTTAGAAAGTAATTTAGTAGCGAGTTGAAAGCGAGTCCCTCTACTAAAATACTGGGGCCTTACTCAGCTATTTCAATTGCAGTTCGATCGTGATTGAATTGGACGATTTTGACATTTAGCCCATACTAGAACTGTAAAAAACCTGTCGTTCAATCACGATTGTGATACGATTTGGTTAGGGCCTGGCCTAATGCGAACTAGGCATAAGTATCTGGTGTCATTGTCTGTCATGTTGTCACATGTTTCAATCCTATACGTAAACTTTATTAATGCTGCTAAGTTGAATGAGTTCTAGTAGAAAGCAAAACGTCTTCAGAAAATGAGCACCCACAGGGCACTCGTTTGATGAGGTCGTTTATCGATAGCGGATTGTGTTATCTCGTTTATTTTATTTTATTATCTGTGATAAGGATAAATAGAGATAAACAATAAAACATACTTACCCTCAAACCTTTTTTGGACTCCTAAAGGAAATAACAATAAGACCAAATATTATAGTTTTGTAGTTATTTCATTTCTAGAAACAATCATCAATTTTTTTATGTTAATTACAAAAAAATATATATAAAAATGTTACATAAGTTCTTTTAAACTGTATTTTAAGCAATCACATTGTAAATTGCTTGTGTAAATTCAATTAGTGGCTCGGTATTTTAAATTAGTCTTTAATAAGATTTCTATTTTAGCTGACCCGGTAAACGTTGTTTTTCCAAACATGTTAAGGTATATAGGTAGAAGAGTTTACTGTTTAAATCATATTTTTAATACTTATTATCCTATTCCGGACGCAGACAAATCCAAAAACACAAAAATCATAAGAATATGTCGCGCCGTTCTCGAGTTATAAGTCGTGTAACTTATTATTTTTCACTGACCTTACTGTTACTTTTTAATGCTTCTGATTGAGTAACGCTTATAAATACTAGTCCGATGATTAGAATCACCTTCATGATGATGCCGGTAAACCGACACTGTTCTTAAAATATAGCTGCTTTTTAAACGAGAATATGCGTGAAATTCCTTAATTACGTTCATCATTAACCCAATTATATTCATTTGTTTCTCTTAATAAGGAATTTATGACGTATTTTTAATTATGTTGAAAAATTAATTGGTTTTTTAATTACTTAAACGATTCTTTAAAAAGTGCGCCACTAATTAAGCAAGCACTTTTTAATTGTTATTGTAAAAAAAATTGAATAATGGCCTAACTCAGTATTTAAAAAAAAAACAGTAACCCGTCTACGGATATGCAATGATTTTAAAGTGAGTTAGTTGATATCGAGCAAAAAAGGGCAAAATATCGCATTTGTTGTTGTTATTGTTCCCTTAAATATCGATTTTATTTTGTTTTTAGTGTTTGATATTGCGGCAACAGAAATACATAATTAGCGAAAGCCTGTTGACAGACAGACGGACAGACGGAGAGACGGACAGCCAGCGAAGTCTTAGTAATAGGGTCCCGTTTTCATCCTTTGGGTACGGAACCCTAAAAATAGGTATCATAAGTTACCCGGACTGTAATAGGAATCGATTGATACCTCATTCATCAAAATCAGCTCAGCTGCAAATGTGGAACCCACCTAAATACCCATACATAAATATTTTAGTACTAGACCCGTTAAACTTCGTATCACCTAACCTAACGACACAAAATTATGATGAAGTACATTTTATATGAGAAATTGAAATTGTTGTTTTTACTATCTTCTTCCCAATTTTTCCATATTGTCTCACCTTTTAAACCTTCCCTGGACTACGACTAACATCTCAAAACCAAAATCAGCTAAATCGGCCCAGCCGTTCTCGAGTTTTAGCGAGACTAACGAACAGCAATTGATTTTTATAAATATATAGAAGATAGAAGATTATCTTACCTGTGATAAATATACACAGACTGCTAAATCAGTACCTTTCCTGTTAGCTTTGGCGTAGTCGGGTAATAAGTTTAATTTATCTGTTTTATTAGTTACTAAATATTTTAATATATAATAAATTAATTTTTTTAAGTTAATTTGTTTTGTTATGTTTGATTATTTTTACATAAAGTACTTTGTGCACCTTCCCCTTTCTTTTTGTAGTATCCTGCACCCAAAGGTTGTCTGGAAGAAATCGCTACAGGCGATAAGACCGCCCAAGTTGTACATCTTTCTGTAACATTTCCTGTAAATTTATTTCTTCTGTGGTGTGCAATAAAGAGTATTCTAATCTAATCTAAATACCTAGGTGGTATTTAATTTACACCTTACCAGCCTTAAATGTTTTAAAAATGGGTACGATGCTGAACTTAAATTTATGAGTTTAAAAATAATCTGACAGTAGTGACTACAGTTGTCCCAAATATTGGGACGTGTAAAAGCGCCTCCTGCCTATTTTTATTTTATTTTATTTTATTTATTTAGGAACTCAAAACAGAATAACAACATATACAAGACAATATACAAAAGTAGGTAAAACTTAAGGCTAGGAGTTATCCCAAAACATGTGTTCACAACTAGGCTATCATGTAACTACGAGTACACCTTAGTATTAATAAGATTAACTTAAAAAAAAAACAGATATTACTTTATTTGTTACTAAACAATTATTTTCCTCCCGATTTTACATATCATTAAGTATTCCCAGTATTGCCCGTTTGAACTCGGGCAAATTATCGTTAAATATGTCCATTGTCATGCTGTTCTTTATTAGTGATTCATTGTATAGGCGACACATTCTGGCGAGCGGATTATAGTGAGACGTATTGTTTTGATAAACTTGAAGCGTGAAGGTTTTCAGGAAGGGCTCGCGAGATCTTGGGCGTATGTTGAAGTTGATATTAGAAAGAAGGTTAGGGGAATCTACATGTGAATGAATTATTTTAAATAGATATATCATGTCATGGTATTTGCGTCTAGTTTCGAGAGCAACAACGTCAAATTTCTTAAGTTTATCCTTGTAGGAAGGTAGACTGCGCTTAAGGCCGGACCTGTAACAGAGTATGGTTAAGAATCTCTTTTGGATTCTTTCAATGCGGTTTGAGTGAGTTGCGTAAAATGGGGACCATACCGCTGAATTATATTCCAAGATACTGCGTACCAGGGCGTTGTAAAGGTATATGAGACTCCGAGGGTTTTTAAAGTCCTTGGTAGTTCTGCATATAAAGCCAAGGAGTCTTAAGCATCTGGATATTAGATCATCGTAGTGAGCATGAAAAGAAAGCTTTTCATCGAATATGATTCCGAGATCCCGAGCTGCAGACTTTCTTTGTAGGACCTGTCCGTTAAGACGATAGTCGAACAGGATTTTGACCTTTTTATTTCCAAAACTCAAAACAAAGCACTTGTCGACATTAAGGTGCATCCGATTTGTGGTGCACCATTCCTGAATCACATTCAGATCAGACTGCAAAGTTAAGGAATCACCAGGGCTCTTAATGATTGAAAAAACTTTAAGATCATCAGCATACAATAGGCAAGGGCATTTGATTTGATCGACTAGGTCGTTAATAAACACAATGAATAATAAAGGGCCTAGATGTGAACCTTGTGGTACTCCCGATCCTATAGGAGAGGGAGAAGATGTGTAGCCCTTTATAGCCACTAGCTGACTTCTGTTGTGAAGGTAAGATTCAACCCATCGTAGCAAGTTGCCATGTATGCCGTAGGAGGCCAGCTTAGCACATAGAATATTGTGATTCACCCTATCAAACGCTTTAGAAAAGTCAGTATAAATGCTATCGATCTGTGATGTTTTATCAAAGGCATTACAAAGGTAATTTTTATATTCAAGTAGGTTTGAGGTGGTGGATCTGTTTTTAATAAAACCGTGCTGTTTTGGGGAGAGAAGAAATTGAATGTGGTGGTATAATGAGTCATAAACTAAACATTCAAATACCTTGCCAAGACAGGATAGGATACTTATTGGCCGATAATTTTCGCAATTTGATTTATCACCAGTCTTGTAAATCGGAACAATATGAGCTGTTTTCCAGACAGTAGGGAAAACACCTGCTTTCAAAGAGGCATTAAACAGTAAGTGGAGTGGAACACTTAATTCCTTGCTACATCTTTTAATTAACATGGGTGGTATTCCGTCCGGTCCCGCCCCCTTACTAGCATCGAGCTTCTTAAGTTTAGACTCGATACATTCCGAAGTGATCTCAACGTTACTTATTACACTATGGTTGCGGGTTGGCAAATCGATTAGGTCGCGACTGTTAGTGTTATGGTCGAATACGGAACTGAAGTAGCTAGAAAAAAGCTCACAAACTCCTTTTTGGTCAGATGATGTTAAATTTCTGTACTTCATGGTTTCAGGGATGGAATCAGAATCATTTTTCTTGTTGTTTACAAAACGCCAAAAACCCTTTAAGTCAGTTTCCAGGGAGGACTCCACTGATGAAGTAAAAGCTCTGTAGTCATTTTCTATTAGTTTTTTACAGCGAGCGCGAAGCAAAGAATACGAGTCGTAATCACGAGGATTTTTGAATTTTTTAAATCGACGATATAGTTTCAGTTTCTCTTTTAAGCATCTTTTTAAGCCAGAAGAAAACCATAGGGGATATTTATTGGTATTATCCCTCGCGAAAGGAGTGTGTTTCTTTATGATGTTCATAAGCTCTATATAGAATCCCTCAGTCATTTCATTGATATCATGTGATGCTAGAACGCCCTCCCAGTCTACTGATATAAGATCCGAACATATTTCTGTGAAGTTACTTTTGAAAAAATTAAGTCGCTCTATATTTTTATTATTTTTGAATGATATTAAAACTGTTATTATATGTGCATCAAAATATTTAATAATATACCTCAGGCGATAAAGGACATGTCTTTTAAAAGATTTGGAATTGCACTGCATAAATGGCTTTTAGAACGTTTATTCTACTCTGTCCAGGAGTTCCTAAATTATAATTATAATTAATGTTTATAGAAATATGTGATTTAACATGGTAAATTTATTATAGGTATGTTTGCATGCTATTGTGTTTAGCTGGATAAGTGAGACAAATTAACAAACCTGTGATCTTCAGTGTACTTTATTCAATGTCAAATAAAGAATTATTCTATTATTCTTATTCTTGATTTTAACTTGGATGGGTTCTCGACAATATCAACTACAATAGGGGAGTGATGTCTGTCTTCCCGACTCAGTGGATCCGCGCCGTATACCCGAATATTGTTTGCACTAAATATAACAAGGTCCAACAATCTGCCTCTTTTATTGGGAATGTTGTTGTACTGATTAAGACTACAGAATTCTAGAGATTCTAGAAGAAGGTCTGCCTTACGTCCCTTATGTTCGGATGGAACCATGATATTACAATTTGGTGATGCAAGCCATTGGATATCAGGAATATTAAAGTCGCCTATACAGAGAAATTCTTCAGTATCACGAAATTGGGTGACAACATTTTGAAGGTTGGTGTGAAATTTATTAATATATTCTAAGGGTAGATCGGGCGGGAGGTAGCAAAGACAGATATTAATCACCTTAGCATCAGTTGTATCCGGTAAAATACTGATCCATAGATCCTCAACTATCCTATTTGCAGATATAAAACAGATTTTGGGGACTCCTATAATTACCTCTTACGACAGCCATTAGGAATGGGATGGTGCTGTTTTTACTGTGGGACCATACGCCATTTTGTCTGGGAAAACCCATGCAATTATTTTTATTATTACTTCGGTTATTTTTTGTATAACTTTTGTTCAATGTTCTACTTGTACCTAAAGAAATGAAAGATAGAGGATTTGATATTCGCGTTTATTTTGGTTTATCCCGTCGTTTCCAACACTTGACAGCGTGCATGATCACGGGTACCTAGACTACTAGTATCACCACAATATTGCAATAGAGTAAAATCCTGGTATAAGCTTACAGCCAAGAAATTTTATTGTTCAGCATGACTACGATATTCAAATTTTGCCTAGTTATAGGAAGATATACAAAAGTTATACCTACCTAAGTCAGAAGGTAGCGAAGACTTTATACTCATGAATTTCATAACCCAACAAAATGAAACACAATTAATACTGCATAAGACCCCTTATACATTTTTATGATAAGTTGTAGTACTTAAATATATCAAAGACAAATCAAAACTCAAAGGCTGCTGTAGGTACAAATTACATCCAAACTCAGTTAGTTAGATATTGGACGGAACTCGCGTATATCGCTCAATTCTCGCTCCGGGTAAATCGAGAGGTCAGTAGTGTGTCAAAATTGTATTTGTGACTTTGGTCGAATAAATTTAGTCGTGTGAAACATTGTAGTTTTTTTTTTAAAGTTATTCGGCTCCGGTCTCCTAACAGTTCCACGAATTTATTCATTCTTTTTAGTTGTAAGCCATTCTTAATCAGCCTTTAGTAGCTGTCCACTGCCAGGATAGAGGCCTCTCCGAAAGGAAAAATCGATAGTGGTCTCAGTTTGACTAGGTAATATTAAAGGGAAGACGCTGCTGCCCGTCTCCTTTTAGCAGTACTCCTTTAGTCGCCTCTTCGGACACCCGTTTTGTTTGTTTCTTTGTTTAGTCTGGGCTTTGTCCGCACTTAGCCTCTTTATTGGGCCATTGTACGTGTTCCCCGCCTTTTACCCCAACTATCCCAGGTGACTCCAGAAAGCCAGAATCTTCCCTAGGTTTCCACTGATTTCCGAAACCGATGTTGGTGATTGGAGTAAGCCTGCCCGTTCCGCGGCCACACTGTTACACTCAATGAGTACATGTTGTGGCGTTTCGTCTGCCTCCATGCATCCTCTGCATAGGGGGCTGTTTGTTACACCTAGGGTAAATAGGTGCTTGTTTAGGGTACAGTGACCGGTATGAGTACCTATTATTTTAGAGAGATGGTCCCTTATAGCCTGAGCAGTTTGCGGGCAAGCCATTTTGAAGCCACCGGAACAGCGTTCTTGGTTTGCCTGCAGCCGTCAGTGTTGTTCCATACTGTTGTATGTGTTTGTTCAGTTTTATTACGGAGCCATGTTTTTATTTGAGCCCGGGGTATTGGCAGTAATGGTTGCGACACCCGTAGGAAGAGAACGGATGGTGCTATTTTTTTAACATACCGGCTGTGTTACTAAAGCTGTAAGCCCCTTCACACCAGCAATTAAAGGGCTTAAAAAACTGTTTTAATCATTTGTGATATGTAGTAAACACTGCTTCTGAGCCATGGGTCGCGGGTTCGATCTCCACTCAGGTACAAATATTTGTGTGCATGAACATTTTCTGTCTGTCTTTCTGGGTGTTTTTCTATGTATGATAAGTATATTTACAAAATAAAATTATTTATACCTGGCCCAAAGAATAAGTTTGGCTATTCAGCGCGGTAATGTGGCTAGCCTGCTGGGCACCTTTTCACAAGATAGTGATCTTAAACAGGTATTCTATTTATAAGTATTTATCTGTTTGATTATATGTAAGTAGTATAGGCTTTTTAATGTAAATATTTATATTTTTATTATTATCACCTGATTGTTTGTAAAATTTTCTGTGAAATAAATAAAACCTCTACAAAAAAAGTATTTAAGTAAGTTTTTCGGTTGTCTTAGTACCCCATACGCCAAGCTTATAGGAGTTAATAGGGGCTTTATTTGGGACTAGATCGCCATGTGTGGCCCAGGGTGGCATGATGTCTTAAAATATTATATTATTTATCCAGCTGTTTTATATTAAACAATTGCAAAATATTTGTAACAATGTTGTAAAGAGCTCTCTACCTTGTCTCTTGTCTTATTTATTTCTCTACCTAGAAGTACATTTGTCATAAAATAATTTTATTTTGTACTCAATAAATAAAACACAAAATATTTGGAAAGGTACCTATTTTATTTTCCTTTGTTTTTGTATATCATTTTGTTTTCAAAGTTAAACTAACGTAAAGGCTCCTATTAACGACCCCCTAAAATTGGTGTCCTAATAACGTCCTTTTTTTTCAATCATTCCTAATAGACTTTATATAGGTTCCAGTAAAGTGATTTCTTAAAAATTAGTTAGGTGTTGTAGTTGGTCATTAAAAATATTTTAATTTGTGTGTCTAAATAGTCAGTGAATAAAATAAATTGACAGTAAGTGAGATGCGCCCGAAATGAATGCACATTTCATAGTGTTGCGCCTCCAGCCTCATAAGAACCACTAAACTTTACTTAAAAAAAATAAGATACTAAAAGTGGATTTGTCTTCTTGCTATCACTTAAAAACTGTAATGTATAGATTGTTTTATTAAGCTAACCCTTAATATAACCAATTTTATTGATTTTTATGGTATAAAATCATATTTTACTTAAAGGCGGTAATAGAGTCTAAATCTCATAACTTGATGCTTATAACGACCCATGGCGTTGTAAGAAATTCAAGAATATTTATTATTTTGTAATAAATGTCTATAATTAACTAATTACTTTAATTTGATTTTGTTTTGTTCGCTCAATAAGATTATTTTACTTAATTGGATCAATTAACGACAAACGTTTTTCCTAGAGATTTTGGGTAAAATTCGTTTTAACGCTAATCATTATATCTATTAATTTATGACAATATATTTTAAACAACCTAGTTTTTCTTAATAATTGAGTAATTGATATTAAAAGAAAATGAATAGTAATGACATCAAATGGAACAGTTTTCAATAAAGTAGATATTGTAGCTGTTGATTAGGTATTTTATTGGTCGCTAATAGAATATTGTGGGTAATCTTCACAATTCATTCTATTCCCGACTCATATATATAAAAAACATTTTTGGATTTTCCCTATTAAATGTCCGATAAAGATTACATTCCTATTAAATTTCAAGACTCCAGAATCACTAGATACACCATCTAGGTTTTGATTCCCTAACATTTATCTGTTTTTTTTTTGGTTTTTTCTAAATGACTTACCTAAAGCCCTTTTCTTTCCTTAATTTAAAACAAAATCTAATAAAAAATACCAGAAGAAACACAAAAACAAGAAAAACAAAAACGTGACAAAAAAACAGAAAAAAATAGAAAGAAAAAAAAACATGCAAATATTAAAAAGGCAAAATAAATAAGCGAGTTGGTTAATAACTTTTTGAAAACTGTATGGCAGATACAGTTTTCAAAAAGTAAATTATTTGTGTTACTTATTTATATTTACTATCTTATTAGTATGAAGATAATTAAAAGTAAACATATAATAGTTTGAAGACTGATTGCGGGTGGCAGTAATAGTTTTTCTGAATTAATTAGAATAGTAAAAAATATAAGTGCATAACAGTTTTGAAATTATCATTGTTATGTTACATATTACGATCATAATAATTTATTATTTGTAAAAAAATAAACCTAACAATATTATTTCAAAACTGTTATTAACACTTAATGAATACCTCTTACTACTGTTTTTTATTTAATTTAATTGTATAGGGAAAGTGACAATTTCTTAGGGGTCGGTAATGGAAGCGGAAAAAACGGTTATAGAATTTAATAACATCCAAGGGTCGGTAATAGAAGAAACTGCTCTTTTGGATTAAAAAAATATTTACTAATATTTGTGCGATATAATACTAAATTTAAGTACTGAATTTCATAGAACATTTCATCAGGATTGAATATAAATTACATCATCATGCCTAACATACTAGCTTATATCTATTTTTTCATAGTGAGTACAAAGACTGCTTAAACTGGCGGTAATAGGAGCATTTACGTTAGTTAAACGTAGTTTATTGTTTTCAAAGCTGTGAAAATAGATGTAATTATTAAAACGAAAGTAATTAAAGCTTTATTCAAGATACCTTTCATAATTGGTTCAAAGTTGTGCCTTCATTGTCTCTGGCGTTTATTATGCTGATATTACCAGGGTCAGAGTCATAGACAAACTTATTCTAAACTAATTGTCCATCTTGGTTTTGCACGTAAGTAAAAAAGACAATAGACCAACGCCCCGTTAGTCTAGTGGTTCGAATACTGGACCAAGATCTCAGAGTCCCGGATTCGATCTCCGAAATAGTTTCGGAATTTTCGAGCATTGCCCAGGTTTGTGTTCATCAAGTCGCATTTGGTAAGTGTGGTGATTATGCCTGTCCATCATTGCTATCGTAACCTAAATTCAATGATAGAGGCTTTTTCCCTGCAGTGTGCAGTGGGATGATATAGGCTTTACTTTTTACTAATAAAGAAAGAAGTCTAAATGTCCTTTTTTGACTTCCGTCTCATGCACTCTGCAATGTGGAGATTGTATTAATCAAGTTTAAAATTTTCCTGAGTAATATTTTAAGCATTTTCTTATGCCAACTGCCAACTGAACCACAGTTGGCGGTGTTGGCACCAGCTTCTCCAATTAAGGATTTTGGCAAGATTCTCACGGCAGGCGGGTTGGAGATCGCAAAAAGTATAAAGTAAGGTTACCTACCTATTTTAAAACCGAATAGTGTAAGTACGAATTTCATTTTTCCGAAAACGATTTACCACATTTTTATTTACCATATTTTTATTTTACCGAAAACACGATTGACATATTGCTGATATTCCGATTTTCGGTTGTTATTTTTTTTTATACTATATTGTTTAAAATCTTACTCAACAAATGCCAAGAATACTATTGTTAGATAATTTAATTTCCAGAAAAACGTTTCCAATATTATTATAAGACAAAAAATATATTAGATATTATATCATATATTAAATAAAAATAAATATAAATTAGACGATACATAACTACTTACTTGTTTTTTTTACGATGAACAAATTTTAACAAATGAAAAAGTGCTTATGTAAAAATAGGGAAAAGCAAAGAAATCAAGTAAGCATGCAAGCAAGCAATCATGTAAGCAAACATGCAAGCAAGCAAGCAAGCACACATGCATTAGGATTTCCTCGTCTCCGGCGCTGCGGGAAGTGCAGCCTCTCCGCCCTTGCGCAACAAATCTCAGTCAACCACCCTCACCTTCGCAGCTTCGGCTCTTTGGTCGCCTTGGCTGACTGCGTTTTATTGCAGCAGGCGGAGGCTGCTCTCCCTCCGCACCTCCGGCTTTTAAATTACACTCTAATATTGGGCAGACAAGTACCACGGCGAAGTGACCACGGTGAGTCGGGGTAAAGATAATTAGAGTTGTTACGGATGTAAAAAATAAAAAATACATGGATAATAAAAAATAAAAAAATTAAGATAAAGTATTTTGAAGAAATTTTGAAAATTTAATATAATAATAGTACTAGGTATGATATAGTAACAGATTTATTAACAACGAATTATGCATGTATCGATTCTTTTTTTTAATAAAAATAAATTAGATGATACAAACTAACTTGTTTTTTTTCCGATGAATAAATCATGTTAACAAATAAAAAAAAGTATGTAGGTATGTAAAAATACGGAAAAGTTACTTTGATTTTTAATACATCTAGAAAATAAAATTATAGTATTCAAAATAACTGTAAAAAGAAAAAAGTGTTTCAATAATCGGGTATCTGTTGTTCTGGAAAATGAAACATCCATAAGACAAATTTCTTATTTGCAATATTATGTATTAAAATTCATCTGTGGGTCTAGCACGAAAAATTGTCGAATTCGAATCGTTTGCGTGTTCGTATCGCCGTCGAAATATTTAGTATGAAAATTTAAACAGCGCTCGCGCGGTCAAAACGAGACCTACAAAACAAAGCACGAACTTTGTGTCGTTTGCTTTCGATACGCAAACGATTCGAAGTCGATAGTTCTTTGTGCTAGACCCACTGGTATTGAAAACTTCGTTAAACCGTTTTCGAATTATTGAAATTTGAACAGAATAGTTTCGAAAATAAGATATGTTACCAAAAAGTAAAGAAACAGCCTATAATTATCCCACTGCAGGGAAAAGGCCTCCCTCATTGAATTCATGTTACCACAGCAATGATGGGTACTGGCATAATGTCTGTATGTACTGGCATAATGACACAGTGGTAAGTATTTTAAATATTAGGACGTGTAAAAGCGCCTCCTGGGGCTATTTGCAGAAATAAAACATTTTTTTCTGATTTACTGCAATTCGTCTAATGCAGACGCTGCTGTCCATATTCTTCTGGCAATAGTATTAGTAGCCTCTTACCACGACAGCCATAAGACGAGAAAAAAAAGCCTTCTGAAGCATGATTAGAACTCACCTTTTTCAAGCCCAAGACGATTTAGAAGAAATCCTTTTCAAAATTTACCCTACCAGGAATCGAAATAAAATCTGCCAAGTGCGAGTCGGCCTCGCGCACGAAGGGCACCATTGACTAGCTTCCTGTTACCAAAGGTTTTTTTTTATAAGGATCCCTAATATTTTCTAGCAAGAAATATAACCTAGGTATGTCACTCAGGGTGAACGTAACTTTTCAATGGTGAAATAATTTTTGGGATCGGCACAATAGTTTTTGAGTTTATTTGATATATTTGACGACCATTTGGATCAGCGGTAGTTAACGCTGCTTCTGAGCCATGGGTCGCGGGTTCGATCCCCGCACAGTACAAATATTTGTGTGCATGAACATGTCTGTTTGTACTGGTCTGGGTGTTTTCTATGTATTATAAGTATGTATTTACAAAAAAAAAAGTATATAAGTAAGTTTATCGGTTGTCTAGTACCCCATACGACAGGGTACTTAATAGTAGCTTAATTTGGGACTAGATGGCTCTGTGTGGCCCAGTGAGGCATGTCTTAAAATATTTATTTATATTTTATTTATAGTTTATTCATTACAAACATACACACACACACAAAAATACAAATCTTTCCTCTTTATAATATTAGTATAGATGTAGATATCAAGCGGGAGACATAATTTTTGAAGTTTAAATAACTGATATTTTTATTGCAAGTTGCTCAAATATTTTATATAGTATTATGATAATTACATAATATAAAGAGAGAGTGATATTTACATAATATTAGAGGTGTCATCGATGGTTACGACGGTCCTTTCGTTTCTCTTCATTAGATTCTAAATCGCCTAAGCAATGCACTTTATCGTACTTGAGCAAACAAATTGATGGCTTCTTCTTCATCTTCTGTAAAAGAAAAAAAATAAATCATATTCATATAATTGCATATTAAGTATGCATTATGATCTCAGACTGTTTGGTATCCCACTGCTGGGCACATTAACGCACGCGCGATGTAAAGTGTAGTTATATTATGCTGTAGTTTGTATATTAAGTAAGTGTATAATATTTTGTTTTGTTTAAATAATAATTGACTTAATTAAACTAACTATACAAAAATGTTTTAATGTTTACCTTTATGTCTGGATTCATGTAAAGTCTGGAAGCATTAAATCATTATTTAACTACTTATAGGTTAAAAAAAAGAATTTATTCGGTGCCTACGTCATACAGTTTTAAAAAACTATTTTACACTTGACTACAAAAAAAGAGGTTACTTATTTTAATGTTAAGTTTAAAGAAAGACTTATATGTATTATATTTCACCGTTAAATGGTAAACTTCGTCAGTTTATATTATTGAACCTTGATAGATTACAATCTAACCTTTTTTTTTTTTTTTGTTTTCTCAGGAAAAAATGCATTACGCATACCTACTGCTTCAGGGGCAGCAGTAGGGTATGTGGGACTCTCTTGTCGGTGCCCGACAAGCATACCCACTAAAAAGACCTGCGGTGTACCTTGCAACGTATGTTGGGAGTGTATGGGTTTCCCTTAGGATGCCCTCCATGCACCGCCTACGTACGGCCTATGCCGGGCCTTAGGCATAAAATATGGGTGATCCTGTACACCAGGAACCACCCCCAGTCTGGCAAGCTGTGCAATGCGAGCGTTGAGCCCCCCGGCCCAACGCCCACTAGCCTGCTAGAGGGGGGAAGTTGAGTTCGGCGTATGCCTTCTCGTCCTCCCCCATCTACGACTTCGGGTCGGGTCCGCAAGCAACCTCGCCGACCCGATCCGTGGCCACCCTTTACAATGACATTGCATGTCGTTGCAAGGGGCCGCCAACGTCTCACGCCCACTCGCTGCCCAGCATAGCTCAAACCATACTGGGAAGCGAGCGACTTCCGTCCGCCGCGGGGCTGGTGCCCCAACGGCAACACCGCCGTCGCACCCTCCAGCACGAACGGCCACAACAGGCCACGGGCCGAAGCCCGCTACCACCGTCTGGAGACGCATTCAACAGCGGACTATGACAATCTAACCTTTTTTTTTTTTTTTTTTTTTTAGGCGGGGGAATGCATTTGCGCACTTCCTGCGTCGGCGGGGGCCGTCGCAGGGGAGTGTGGGACTCGTCCTATCTAACGGACACTACCCACTAAACCACCCTCCGTGTACCACTCGCGTATGATTAGCCGCGCGGTCACCCCATAGGAATAGTCACGCGCAGACACCAACGCTGCCATCTTGGCTCTCTCGGCAGAATGCCATCTATACAGAGCGGCGCGCAGGGTACACTGCACGCGCACACTCAGATCTAATGAGTAGGCGGACACCCCCGTGTGCCGCTTCCTCAGATCCTGGAGAATATCTAGCCAGGACTAGACACTCTCACGCCACCCGGGAGCCCAGATGCGTAGCTACGCCATCGGGTCCTCAACCGGGGGACGTTTGTCTTCTTGCTTCGGTGGGGGACAGTTGCGCGTCGTACCCACACGATGGTTGTCAGGTAGTTTGGCCTCTGCGCAGAAGATGCAACGAATCGTCTTCAAGCAGCCGGCAGTCCTGTGTCCAGTCTCGGCGCAGCGCATGCACACGTTGCTCCGATCGGTTATCGCCTTACATTTGGCTCGGCCGTGGTCGACGCCAAGGCAACGCGAGCAGCGTTGGGGTCGGGGCTTTAGCAATGCGGCTTTAGCCATGACCCAGCCCACAGCAAGTCTCGTGTTGGCTATCTTCTTTGCCGCAGTCACGGGGCAGCGGACGACAACGCTGCCGCCCACGCCACCGTGACTGATGTGGCCCACTCTTATGTTCTCGGGTTTACAGTCCCCGGCCTTGGCCACCGCTGTAGTGACGTCGTCGGGGGTAACAGACTCATCTAGGCCCGTCAGCCGGAATGACAATCTAACCTAACCTAACCTAACCTTTTTTTTTTTTTTTTTTTTTTTTTTTTACGCGAGGAAAATGCTTTGCGCATCATCACCAATGCCCCGGGGGAGGGCAGGGCGGTATGTGGGACTCCCGGCGCCCTGAAAAGGGCGCTGCTCCTGGGAATGGAACCCAGGGGTATACCCACTAAAAACCTCGCGTCGCCCGCCGCGCTGACTGACGGCAGGGTCTGTGGTTACTCGACAGTCCACGGACCCCGCCAGCGGCCACCTCCGCCCTGAAAAGGGCAGACCTCCTCAGAGGGGGTGCTGAGACGGCACCCCACTCCTACCTCTGGACAACGCGCTGGGCGAACAGCGCGTCGTCCTGGTCCCATGTGCTAGGCAGCTGGTGCCCCCGCACCTGCCGCCCGGGACCCTGGCGGGGCCTACCGCCCCGCCTACGTCGACGGAGGCGGAGAGAGTGCGGATCCCGCTCTCTCTCCCTCTCGGCGACCTCCTTCTGTGACATGACGTCGTCGCAGAAGGCGGCCACCGCCTCCCAAGCCTGCTCGCTGCGGACCATCTCCGACATGATGGCCGGCAGCGAGAGGACTCCTCCTCCCAGGGCCGCGGTTAGCACTGACCGCGGCCCACTCCACGCGGGGCACTCCACCAGCGTGTGGTGCGCGGTGTCTTCCGCGCAACCACAGTGGTGGCATCCCTGGGTCGGCTCCTTCGCGGCGACCAGACACAGATATCTCCCGAAGCATCCATGCCCCGAGAGAATCTGCGTCATCCGGAAGGAGAGCGACCCATGCCGCCTCTCGATCCACCCGCTGAGGATGGGGTGGATCGCCTCGAGGATGCGGCGTCGGGAGCCAGCTAGTGAAGTGCCCAACCGCTCCTCGATGGACCGCGTCCACCGGTCCAGGGCGACCGCGTGGGCCTCCCTCCGCCACCGCACCACCGTGTCGTGCGGGGGCCGGTTTCCCTGGCTTCGGGCATCCGCTGCCCGCCAGTACACCGACCCCTGTACCTCCGCCTCCAGGTCCCATGGAAGGGACCCGGCGAGTGCGCACGCCACCTCGTGCGAGATGGTGCGGTAGCCCCTCACCACTCGAACCGCCATGACCCTCTGTGCACTGTGCAGGAGGGCCCTATGGCGGTTCTTAAGGGACGCCGCCCATATCGGCGCCCCATAGAGGGCCATGGACCTCACCACCATCATGTAAAGACGGCGGCAAGAGTCCCCAGCACCCTCTAGGTTGGGCAGCAGGCGGCTCAGTGCGCCCGCTGTCCGCACCAATTTGGGGACCAAAGCTGCGAAGTGGTCCCCAAAGTCCCATCTGCTGTCAAGAATGACGCCGAGGTATTTCAGCGTCCTCTTGACAGGGATGGGAGTGCCGCCCACCACGATGTTGGCGCCGGCAGGTGGTCCACGCCGAGGCCCGTGGAAACAGATGGCCTCGGACTTGTGGAGAGCCACCTCCAGCCCCAACCGCCGGATTCTGGCCACCACCGCCGCAACTCCGGCGGTGGCCAACACCGTCGCGGCCCGGAGGTCAGAACCCCGGGCCGTGACGAGGGTGTCGTCGGCATAGCACGACACGTCCACGCCGCGCAGATTTGCGCAGCGTAGGACGTAGTCGTACCCGATGTCCCAGAGCAGGGGTCCTAAGACTGACCCCTGTGGGACACCGCACGACATCTGCCGACGACCACTACCCTCCATGGTGGGGAAGACTACCGCTCGCTCAGAGAGGTAGTCCCCCACTAGCCTCCTCAGGTAGGGTGGCACTCCATGATAGTGGAGTGCCTCCAAGACTACCTGCCAGGGAAGGGTGTTGAATGCGTTCGCGATGTCCAACGACACCGCGATCAACACCCCACCCCCGGAGACCACCTCCTCCGCTGTATCCCGCAGACGGCCGATCGCATCAATGGTCGATCGACCTCTGCGGAACCCATACTGGGCATCGTCCAGGTTCGGCCCGACCTCCTCCAGGTGCTCGACGAGACGGTTCACCACCACTCTCTCCAGCAGTTTACCCGCCTCGTCGAGCAATACTATGGGCCGGTACCCGGACGGGTCCTCGGCCGAGCGGCCCTCCTTTGGTATGAGAACCAATCGGCCCTCCTTCCACTTCCGGGGGAATCGGCCCTCCCGGAGGCACCGGCTGTAGAGCCCCTGGAGCATGGGCTCCAAGGGCTTGTGCTCCCCGCTGAGAGCCAGGACCCAGGCTCGGGCAGGAATCCCATCGGGCCCGGGGGCCGTTTTCTTGTCTTTTAGACGGAAAACGGCCGCCCCCAGCTCCACCTCCGTGACCTCGGGTGGCACCTCAGACCCAGGGTCGTGGGACGAAACTCCCATGGAGGGAGGCACGAAGTCCACCCCTCTTTCGGGAAACAAAGTCCCTACGACCCGCTCCAGGACCTCCGGATCCAGGTTGCTGGAGACTGGGGGAGCCCAGGGGCGAAGCTTTTGCCGTACTAGTTTGTACGGCCTGCCCCAGGGGTCCCTCTCTAGGGCCCCCAGCAGATCCTCCCAGGCCGCCGCCTTGGACCGCGCTATCGCCAGCCGCAGAGCTACCGCTGTCTCCCTGTAGGCGGCGTACAGCCGGTCCAGTTCGGCCTCCACGTGAATCCGCCGCCTCCTGTACCGCTGGAAGCGGCGGCGCTCCTCCACGCACCTGGAGCGGAGGGCGGCAATCTCCGGGGTCCACCAGTAGACCTGGGTTCGGGGAGAGGGAGCTCGAGCGCGAGGCATCGCCACATCGCAAACTTGCGACATGGCCTCGATGAGCCGTGCGGCTTCCCCCTCCAGGTCCACTGGTGGTGGCTCCGGCAACCACGCCTGAACCAGTGCGGCCTCCTGCAGCAGGTTTCGGTCCAGGCACTTTACCGCCCACCGTGGGCCCTCCTGCTGGGGCTGGCCAGGGCTAGCTGGGGTGGCTGGACCGGAGACGCAGAACCGGATGTGCCGGTGATCCGACAATGTCTCCGGGTCCGTCAACACTCGCCACCCTCGGACACGGCGTGCGACGGCGGGCGATGCAAAAGTTACATCGACCCGCGAGCTCCCATTGCGTCGCACGCACGTGGGCACGGTGCCGACGTTGAGGATCGCGAGTCCACACTCCACGATCCACTCCTCCAAGACTCTCCCCTTCGGATCAGTAGTCAGGGAACCCCATTGCGAAGATTTCGCGTTAAGGTCCCCGAGTACGATCGCTGGAAGGGGAGAGCAACGTCCCACCATGGCCCCGACCTCCAACAAATACTGCTCGAATTCGGCGAGCGGTCTATTGGGGGAGAAGTACACCCCAATAATAACCAGGTCGCCGATTCGAGCCGCCGCGAACCCGTGACCCCGCCACACGCATGTGAGCGGGGGAAGGCCAGACGCCCCCCGCCGGTGTATTGCGACGGTGCCGTCCAAGTCCCCGACCCAGTCAGAATGGGCCGGGATGCGGTATGGCTCCGCCATAACCGCCAGCTGGACTTGCCACTGCGCTACATCCTGGAGCATGAGATCCTGAGACGCGGCGCAGTGGTTCAAGTTTCCTTGAAGAAAGTGGAGGTCCTTACGCATGTTGGACCTCCATTTCAACCTCCGGTTGGGCCGCTGCTACGGGCGGACTCAAGGGCCGCGGCTCCGAGGATTTCCTCGGAGGTGCGGCGCTCCTCCTATGCGCACTCTTCTTCGGGGGCTTGGTGCAGGCCTTGCCCCCGGGTGCGTGACCTGCCGCTTTCCCGGCTGCCTCACAGATGGGGCAGTGGGGAGCGGCAGTACAATCTTTGGCCTGGTGGCCCTCATTACCGCAGCGGCGACAGTTGCCACTGCGGTCCACTTCCGAGTGGCATTGGGCCCCAACGTGTCCCAATGCGAAGCAGCGGAAGCAGCGCTGCGGGAGTGGGGCTAGGATCTCCACCCTGGCTGAAGTCCACCCCACGAGCAGTTTATTTGCTGCCACCTTTTTAGCCGCCTTGAGGGGGCACTTGACAATCGAGGCGCCCATGCCTCGCGGCCCCCTTCGGATCGCGCCAACCCGAACCTCCTCAGCCAGACAACCGCCAGCCTCAGCCACTGCCAGTTTGAGCTCTTCGGCAGTGACGGAGTCGTCCAGACCGGAGATCCGGAGGTCTGTGTGGATCGTCGGCCTGACCACCTTAACTTCCTCCGGGTTGAGGACTCCCCGGAGCTTGTCAGCGAGCGCGTCGGCCTTAGCCTCACTGGTTGCTCCAGGGATCTCGATGATTCGGGCCCCGGTCACACCTTCGCGGAACTTCACCTTCTCGATTCCGAGGCCCTTAAGGTCGATCTTGGCCTTGGCCTCGGCAATTACCGCTGCGTAGGTTTTCTCCGCCCCCTTTTGCAGTGTGAGAGTCACTGCTGACGAACGTGGGGGGCGGAGACGTGGGGCCCTCTTCTTCGATTCTGGCTTTACGGCCGGAGTGGAAGGGGGCTTCGCCTTCTTCGGAGGTGCCGAGGGTCTGGTCGCGCGGCCCTCCGGCTCCACGCGTAACTTACCCCGGCGTCGCACCACCTTGGACCAGGAGTCCGGCCCGGTGATCGGCCCAGATGTGGCCGATGGTTCGGCAGAGGGCTGGGCGGCGGACTTTTTGCCCACGCCTTTGCCCTTGGTGGAGGGAGGGGTGACCGCCGGCTTGGCGACTATCTTCACCTTTTTCCCCTTCTTGGTAGTGGCAGAGGGGGAAGACGTCACCGGAGCAGCCGCAGTCGCGCGAGACGTCGAGGGGGCGGACAGAACCGCCGCGAAATATGGAGCCGGTGTTGGGGCCTCTTCACGCCTGCGATCGGCTGCAAGTGGGGGGCGCAGGCGCTTCCCCGGCAACAAGCGCCCTTCAGCCTCGAGACCGTCGAAGCGGGCGTCCACCATCCTCGAGAAGCGCGCTACTACCTCTCGCAGCGACTCCTCGCCCACTCTCGCAGGAACGGTGCCTACTGACGCCGGCACGATGGGCACCTCGCCGGATCCGCGCCTAACCTCCTGACGAAGAGAGGACAGCTCTGAGCGCAGCTCCTCCATCTCCGCCCTCAACCGCGCGTTCTCCGCCCGGAGGCGCGCCGTTTCATCGGAAACGGTCCGGTATTCCAGCTCCGCCACTGACTCGCGGATCGCCTTTGCGGAAGCCTTCAGGGCACTTGAAAAGGTGCCCTTCAGGTTTCCTGATTTGGTGGCGACCATTTCAATAGTCTTTAGACTACAGTCCAGCCGCTCTCCCAGCATCGCCGCCGTCACCTGCTCCGCGTTGCTCCATGAGCTGGCAGTGGCGACAAATCTACTCGCGGTATCAGGCTGCGCCTTGCGAGGTTTGGCATCTAACTGAACCGGGGACTCCTTGCGGAAATTCACCTTAGACTGGGGTGTACCCAGTTTGGTGGTTGCCCTGCCACGGCCGCGCTTGGAGGTCCGCGACGACCGGGATATTAAAGACATTGTCGGAGACCGGGACCTGTCGGAGTCTGGGCTCTCTGACTCGCTCCGCCGCGAGTCGCATCTCCTCTTCCTGTCCTGCCACAGTTTAGACAGGCCAGAATTTGCCGACCTCAGACTCATTGCTGAGTCTGAGTCGACACCACTACCGGCGCCACAGATGTCCTGCAGCACGACCACACACTCTTTGACGCCTTCCGGCGCGTCAACCACCACCTTCTCGCAGACACCCGACTCACCAGCTGGTGTGGTCTGAGTGGGCGCTGCCGATTCGCGGGAACTACCCGCACCATTTGTTAAGTCATCGTTGGACGACGACCTCTTCGCGGACCTCCCGCGGACGAGGGAGTCTTGGTCCGGTTGGACCTCATCCCGCCTCGATACTTCAAACACTGCGTGTCCCCCTCCCACATTACGAGGGGACATGCCAGCCGAAGCTGGGGGGATTGTCCGGCAAGCCGGCTTTACCCCGTGGGTAGATAAATTTCGTAGTGTTGACATTTTCATGGTTTTGTGCCTGCTATGACCCTGAGGGGACAGGCTTGAGCCCCAGGGTTTTGCCACTCACTGCTCGGACGACCGCCCCGTCGTCCTCCCTCCTATACGGGAAGGTCCAGGCCGCCGTGGTCACCAACGGCCCAGTCTTTAGGGATTTTTATAGAGGTTTACTCCTCGCGCGCCCCTGGAAGGTACCCAGTTAGCAGCTTCCAGGAGGGGCCCGGTCCGCCCTAAGAAGGGCGGATTACGGTGTACGGGGGTTTTTTAAAGAGGTTTTCCTTCCTCGCGGCCCGGGCAAGAGCCCCGACAGCCCCCGGTCCGCCCTGAGAAGGGCAGATTACGGTATACCCCCCGTGAGGAGACGCTCAGTGCGCCCCCCCACCCCCTAGGTTTTGGTCCGCGCCGGCCGAAGCCAGTACCCCCCATATCTGGGGGGCGTTCCCCTATCCGCCACCTGGGGACGCGCCCGATAGGAGACCCAAAACTCCTTCCCTGTGAAGGGCGAGAACCTAACCTAACCTAACCTAACCTAACCCAACGTTAGTTTATAATCGCACGCGTTGTTTTGTTATTGTACACTGACAGATCTCACAATTATTCGGTAACATCTACAAATTAAAGACGCGTATAATTAAAAAAAATTACATCTTTATCTCGAAGTTTCGAACCTTTAAACGTTCGTCTAGATATTTTAAATTTCAAATAAATCTAAGTTAAAAGAAGGGTATTATTAATGACTAATTAAGTAAATATTTTGATAATTAAACATACCTTATTTGTTTATTATCTCAATGTCTTGTTCGCGTATGATTATCCAACCAGACATAATAGGTACTAGGTCTAAAACAATACTTGTATTCCTTCACGATTATGTACTTACTTCAACTGAAATTTAAATTTAATTTTGTGAATGTCTCAGTAAATAAAAATATAAAATAAATGCTTTCAAAAGATATTGATACCTAAATATTATGCGAATCTAAATCGAATTGTTTTTCGTCATGTAGGCAATATCTTTGATTAATTAATATTGTGATTGCTAGCAAAAACTTAAAAGAACATTAAAAACGTTTCGTCTGTATGGATTGTTAAGTATTTGTTAGTATTGACAACGGCAGGTCAACCTACCCAAAAAGTTGAAAATTGATTTTACTTTCTGACAAACACTCGGCTAAGAAGGAAGGAGACAAAACAGTGGTATACTATAAACGAGTTTAATAAGTTATCGTCCTTATGTTACGATATGTCAATTTTAAGTTTAAGCTAGATTACATATCTTTTTCTTTTTTATTCTTAAACCTACCCTTGACTTGCCTCCTGCACCGCCACCGCCACCGCCCCAGCCCCCACCCCCGCCCCCACCATTGTTATCTCCACCCTTAAACAAAATACATCAAACCTCTTCGAGGTAATTTATGAATTGTTTCATTAATGTTTGTACTGGTCTGGGTGTTTTTATGTATATTCAGTACCCATTTTACCTATATACTTACAAAATAAAATGTATAAAAGTAAGTTTATCGGTTATCTAGTACCTATAACCCAAGCAACTTAATAGTAGCTTAATTTGGGACTAGATGACTCTGTGTGGCCCAGTGTGGCACGTCTTAAATATATTATATTAAAATATTGTTATATTCTAACATCATAAGCCATGACGGCTCATGGTTTATGACGACCCTTATGGAATCGTGCGGTGGTCAGCCTACTACGAAATTTTCAGAATTGAATTGGGTCTGATGCCTACTCTGCAACACGAAGCTGTTACATTTACGGATATATGTCCCTTTCAGACACTTTAAGACATCAGTATGAGTGATAGGGACAGATGGATTCGAATATGCGGACATTGTGTTGCGGAGTAAGGCCTATGAAACGGGAGAGTACTCGGAAGGCACGCCAAGTCGTTGGTTCCGGCTTCTGTCACAAGATGGATGCCATAAAAAAAAGTCACGTCATAGGTATGTAATTGGTGGCTTCGGAAACTCTAACAAGAGACGATAATCTGTTGATGGTACAATTGGGGCAAGTATACTATATCTTCTTGTCTACTAATTACTATCCTTCAGGGATAAAATCTGTCACCAGAGTTATCCAGGCCGCCATTCATAACCGGGGCAGGTTCTAGACCCAACAGTTTTGAATTGATCGTTTTCTAAATTGACCTGAGTGGGAGTCAACATGCGACCCTTCCATAGTAGGCATATTCATAAATAAGTAAGGTAGCTATCCTATAATAGTTATTATTTGTTATACAAGAGTGCAAAGTTCTTTTTTAACCGCGTGCTCAACTTTGATGACCGAGCAAGCAAAGGATTCTAAAATTAAATCACGAACGCAGCGAGTGATTAAAAAATTAGAATCCTGAGCGTTAGCGAGGGAATTAAAAGAGCACAAGGTGAAAAATCTTTGCACTCGAGTGCGAGGAAATGACTAAATGCAAAATAAAACATTTACAATCACAAGATACTTTTATTTCAGTTTAGGTACACTTTTACTACAACATTATGATAGAAATAAACTTCTTCGTCGCTGGAATCACTCATTTTCGTTTTTTTTTTACTTGTTTTCAAGTTTCTTATTTATAGCAATACGAATTCAAAACAAAATGGAGAGCGCAAAGCAAATTGAAAACAAAAATACACCAAGGAGATTAAGAGTCTTAGTTTTTAACAAATTAAAAAAAAGTTGTATGATTAATACGGCACCATGGTGATGAAAGTAAATAGGTTTAATGATGTTTTGAAATCACATACCTAGTGCACGCGATGTTCTAAATTCAAATTTACTTTATCCTCTAGCGAATAAAAACCGCTTTTGCACTCAGATATCGAAGAGCAAAAATACTCTTTCCGAGATGGTGGGATGAAAATGAAATTTTTTGGCGTTTTTTGCTCGATATTAATAACGGAAAACGGAACAGATTTCACAGAATATTTAGTTGTATACCTATTGGCTGGAACCCCTCGTGCGCAAGTCTGACTCGCACTTAGCCGGTTTTTTTTCTCGTTATTGTATTGTGAAAATATACATTGTATAGTTGTAAAAATAAACATCGTATCGTAGTAAAATGTGAAGATTAATGTAAAAAAAGTCACTAAGCGATTAATAATTATAGTGAATAACGACTATGATAAATAAATAGAGGTACTTAGATCGAATAATAATTGACACGGTTTAAGGTAAATGATACAAACCAACCTATTTTAACAATGGTGGGGTCGGATAAATATCATCATTGCTTTTCATACAAAATAAAATTCGAGGTTCCAAATTGTATGTAAGTAATTTTAAAAAAAATGATAATTTAATATTTCTGACTTTACTAGTATTTATATGCATAATTATGTTAACACAGGCTGATTTCGCCTTGGTTTACCATTTACCTAACACGCTGTATACTGTAACTTACGTAACACCCGCAGCCTCCGCCATTTCTTCCAACGCCACCGCCACCGCCACCGGCGCCGCCACCGCTGCCGCCATTAGTACCAGTCTAAATACAGGGAAAGAAAAGTTTAATTCGAAAACAAATACAAAATTTTTATTTCATGCAGAGCCCTTAATGTAGGTAACAGTTTATCTTCGAAATTAGTGTTAGTAACATAGAATATTGGCCACACTTTACATTTTGGTATGGGTTAAAACTTAAAACCCATCGTTGAAGAAGTGGTGACTTCCAGTCATCCACGAATACCCTCAGGATAGTAAACGTTAGCGCTATATCTTCATGTTTAATATTTTTCATGTTTCATAATTTATTTATCTGAATGTACCTTTTATATCAGACATTTCAAATTACCGTCATTCAAAAATTCAGACATTTAGAAAATCAGACATTTTGGGAAAAGGTCATTTTGAAATTTGTGCATAGTGTGGACCAGTACATTTTGGAATTCAGACCAACCCGACCGGAAGGTCATATCTTACGATATATAGAGACGAAAAGAAGCCTTCTTTTTGAAGTCACATAAGCGTTTTTTGCATTAATCGATTAAAATTTTGTTGAAAATAAAGTAGTCATCGTATTAGATGACGTATAACAGCGTTTCCCATTTGCCGGGTCGTGACCCGGTACCGGGCCATCAAAATAAAATACCAAGTCGCAAAATTCCCGTCTTGTTTAAAAAAATAATACCTACTATCGATCGACGCATAGTAAATATTCTTCTTAAACTTAAGCCATTTTCGGGGAACTTGAATTCTTTAGTAAAACATAGGCAGCTTGCGAAGTATTCGCACTAAAATTTAGTGATTAAAAAGTAGTATTAAAAAAAATCTATTAACTAATGTGTATTATTTAACCTGATGGAACCAGTTTGCTTTTTAAAGTATTGAGTTGGTCACAAAGGGGCAGTGTTAAAATTACCGGGCCATGTGAAAACAATGTTTGGGAAACACTGACGTATAAGAAATAGCTGTGCCATATATAATTGTAACAACATAGTGCAATAGATTCCCGACGGATCAATGTACAAAATATCATAGGTGTTTTATCTCGAGTCTGGGTTTGTATCTTCGTTGTTACTAATTTTCACAAAACAAGTACTTGAATACCTAGTTATTTAAATTGAGATTGGAATAATGTAAGTGATAACAATATTAATGTTATTATTATAGGATTTTGTATACTTAACTGGTTATAAAATAAAAAAAGTTTATAATAATTGTCATTGAGCGTAAGCCAAAATATATGGTTCCACAAAATATAACCCGTAGAGGGCGGGGCGTAAATTAGGGACAGAGCAGTGCGCCAATCACGCGTCAACGTGTTCTAGACGCAACCAATCGCGTGCAAGCTTCATTTATAACAGTGTTAGTGTAGAGTTGTGATTGCTGTTAATGTGTGCGTAAGTGGAACTGAAATTGTTGGAGCGCTACTTTTCCACAGAATGAGAAATGTTACTGTTGTCGAAATTGGACACGAAATTTACATTTGGAGAATCTAACTTAGTTATTTTAGCAATATCACAAACTTTTATTTTTCACAATGTATGCAGAGAAGAATATTGCATCTTCAGACTATTGACGTGACCATTTTGTATGACATATTCAAAACCTAAACACTTTGGCCTTGTATTACTTTGTGAATTTTAGTCGTATGTTAAATCTATACTAATATTATAAATCTGAAGAGTTTGTTTGTTTGTTTGAGCGCGCTAATCTCAGGAAGTACTAGTTCGTTTTTTTTTTTTTTGTGATGTATTGTCCATTTATCGTGGAAGGCTTTAGGCTATATAACATCAAGCTGCGACCAATAGGAGCGAAGCATCAGTGAAAAATGTTGCAAAAATAATCGCGATCATAATAACAGAAACTGAGGCAGACGAAGTCGCTGCAACAGCTTGTTTGAATATATTTTTGTGTTGTTATTTTGAGGGCACTATAAGTTAACGTTTGTCTATTAATGTTAAACATTCCTCATTATTAGTGATGAGGTTCATTTAACATTTATTCGTTAAAATAATAATAAATAAAAATGTTTCTTTCTCACCACAGACTTTAAGAAGAAACTTAATGCTAACTTACAGTAAAACACAGTTAAAGGTTGTGGATCGCTGGTGCCTGTATTGGGTTTATAGAGTAAGACCCCAAATGCGATGGTGTGATGACATCAAGAGAGAAGCCGGATCGATGTGGATACAGGTGGCTCAGGATAGAAGAGACTGGCATGAAAGAAAGGAGGCCTACACCAAGAGAATGGTAGAAGAAGGCTGAGAAGAAGAAAAACTTACAGTAAAACACAGTCAAAGGTTGTGGATCGCTGGTGCCTGTATTGGGTAGTAAGAGCTCTTTGAAACAGGACACCAGGTCCCACCTCTCATAACAGTATGTACTTAGCAAATTATATGTATGTGTGATAAAAAATTTAAAACAAAACCATGATCTTTTTCCCACAAAACTAAATAAACTAGAAAGACTACCACAAATGAACAAAGTGGAAAGAAAAGTGAATACATATAAAGTCTACCGAGTTATTTTCAGTAAAGCCTCAGTTTCATCATAAAACTGTCCGAGAAGCTAATTGATAACATTACATTTTAAATTATAGTAGCTCATACCGTAAGTACTTAGCAATTTTTGTAATTTTTTATATATATATACGGGCCGAGAAATATAAAGAATTTGTTAGAAAAGGAAGTCTTCAGCAAATTACGGGATGCGACTAGTTCATTTCGACGAATCAAACACGGGTCAAAAGGCGTTAGTGCATGCTGTATAGAACCACGGCTAAAACAGGAATCTATAAATACATGACACTTACCGAACAGTGACAGCTATTTCTGCCGTGTCCGGTGCTGATATCAGCTCCAGGAAGTCCAGGGGAACCTAAAAGACCCCCTCCTCCGCCGCTCCCTCCTCTGTTGCCCTATTTATGATAAATAAATAGAAGTACTTAGATCGAATAATAATAGAGACCAACAAAACCAGCTTTTTTTTACACGAGGAAAATGCGTTACGCATCATCACCACTGCCCCGAGGGAGGGCAAGGGAGCGCTGCTCCTGGGAATGGGACCCAGGGGTATAACCATTAAAAACCTCACGTCGCCCGCCAAGCTGTCTGACGGCAGGGTCTGTGGTTACTCGATAGTTCACGGACCCCGCCAGCGGCCACCTCCGCCCTGAAAAGGGCAGACCTCCTCAGATGGGGTGCTGTGACTACACCCTGGTGGCTGGTGCCAACGCATCTGCCGCCCGGGACCCTGGCGAGGCCTACCGCCCCGCCTACTCTGACGGAGGCGGAGAGAGTGTGGATCCCGCTCTCCCTCCCTCTCGGCGGCCTCCTTCTGCGACATGACGTCATCGCAGAAGGCGGCCAGTGCCTTCCAAGCCTGCTCGCTGTGACAACAAAAATGTGTGAACGAAGAAAATTTTGTGATTCTGATTTGTATAATAATATTTTTTACGAACCTCACCAAAGTATTTGCATAATTATGTATGTTAACTCAGACTTGTTTCGCCTTGTTATACCATTTACCTAACACGCTGTATAATGTAACTTACGTAACACGAGCAGCCTCCACCGTTGCTTCCACCGCGACCGCCACCGCCGCCGCCGCCGCCACCGCTGCCGCCATTAGTACCAGTCTAAAACATGATACAGGATGACAGGATAAGATAAGTTTAATTCAAATTCACAATTTTTATTTTAGGCAGTTTATCTTCGAAGTTAGTGTTAGAACATAGAATATTGGCCACACTGTAATTTTAAAACAGATCGTTGAAGAGGTGGTGACACCCAACCCTCAGAATAATATTGGCACTGCCGCGAAGACGTAGCAGATGCACATCGTTTTGTTTACTTATTATTTATTTGGCACACTTGTAATCTGTCCTATCGTATTGTCAAGGAGCGTAAGCCAAAATATATGGTTCCACAAAATATAACCTGTAGAGGGCGGGGCGTAAATTAGGGACAGAGCGGCGCGCCAATCATGCGTCGACGTGTTCTAGACGCAACCAATCGCGTGCAAGCTTCATTTATAACAGTGTTAGTGTAGCGTTGTGATTGCTGTTAATGTTTTCGTAAGTGGAACTGAAATTGTTGGAAAGCTACTTTTCCACAGAATGAGAAATGTTACTGTTGTCGAAATTGGACACGAAATTTACATTCGGAGAATCTAACTTAGTTATTTTAGCAATATCACAAACTTTTATTTTTCACATTGTATGCAGAGTCTACGCCCCGTTGGTCTAGTGGTTTAAATACCGGGACAAGATCTTGGGGTCCCAGGTTCGAAACCCGGGTCGGGCAACAAAAAGTTTCGAATTTTCGACTGTTGCTCGGATTTGTAATTACCAACCCGCATTTGGCAAGCGTGGTGATTATGCCAGTACACCCATCATTGCTGTGGTAACTTGAATTCAACGATGGAGGCCTTTTTCCTGCAATGGGATGATTATAGGCTGTTACTTTACTTTTACTTTTATGCAGAGAAGAATATTGCATCTTAAGACTATTGACGTGACTATTTTATATGACATATTAAAAACCTTCACACTTTGGCCTTGTTGTATTACTTTGTGAATTTTGGTCGTACGATAAATCTATAGTAATATTATAAAGCTGAAGAGGTTCGATTTTTTTTTTGTGTTTTATAGGTTATTTATCGTGGAAGGCTTTAGTCTATATATCATCAAGCCGCGACCAATAGGAGCAAAGGCATCAGTGAAAAATGTTGCAAAAATAATCGCGATCGTAATAACAGAAATAAAATTGACGCGGACGAAGTCGCTGCAACATCTTGTTTAAATATATTTTTGTGTTGTTATTTTGAGGGCACTATAAGTTAACGTTTGTCTATTAATGTTAACAGTCCTCATTATTATTGATGAGGTTCATTTAACATTTATTCGTTAAAATAATCTATACTAATATTATAAAGCTGAAGAGTTTGTTTGTTTGTTGGTTTTGTTTGAACGCGCTAATCTTCCAGAGATTGAGTACTGGTCTGAATAAAAAAAATCCTGTTGTGTTGGATAGTCTATTTATTGAGGAAGGCTTTAGGCTATAAAACATCACGCTGCGACCAATAGGAGCGAAGCATCAGTAAAAATGTTGCAGAAATTAACGCGTAAGAAGTCGCGGGCAACAGCTAGTAATAAATAAAGATGTTTGTTTCTCACCACAGACCTTAAGAAGAAACTTAATGCTAACTTACAGTAAAACACAGTCAAAGGTTGTGGATCGCTGGTGCCTGTATTGGGTTTATAGAGTAAGACCCCAAATGCGATGGAGTGATGACATCAAGAAAGAAGCCGGATCGATGTGGATATAGGTGGCTCAGGATAGAAGAGACTGGCATGAAAGAAAGGAGGCCTACACCAAGAGAATGGTAAAAGAAGGCTGAGAAGAAGAAAAACTTACAGTAAAACACAGTCAAAGGTTGTGGATCGCTGGTGCCTGTATTGGGTAGTAAGAGCTCTTTGAAACAGGACACCAGGTCCCACCTCTCATAACAGTATGTACTTAGCAAATTATATGTATGTGTGATGAAAAATTTAAAACAAAACCATGATCTTTTTCCCACAAAACTAAATAAACTAGAAAGACTACCACAAATGAACAAAGTGGAAAGAAAAGTTAATACATATAAAGTCTACCGAGTTATTTTCAGTAAAGCCTCAGTTTCATCATAAGACTGTCCGAGAAGCTAATTGATAACATTACATTTTAAATTATAGTAGTTCATACCGTAAGTACTTAGCAATTTTTGTAATTTATTATATATATATACGGGCCGAGAAATATAAAGAATTTGTTAGTATATATATACGCCTTTTGACCCATGTTTGATTCGTCGAAATGAACTTGTCGCATCCCGTAATTTGCTGAAGACTTCCTTTTCTAACAAATTCTTTATATTTCTCGGCCCGTATATATATATAATAAATGCTGTATAGAACCACGGCTAAAACAGGAATCTATAAATACATGACACTTACCGAACAGTGACAGCTATTTCTGCCGTGTCCGGTGCTGCTATCAGCTCCAGGAAGTCCAGGGGAACCTAAAAGACCCCCTCCCCCGCCGCTCCCTCCTCTGTTGCCCTATTTATGATAAATAAATAGAAGTACTTAGATCGAATAATAATAGAGACCAACAAAACCAGCTTTTTTTTACACGAGGAAAATGCGTTACGCATCATCACCACTGCCCCGAGGGAGGGCAAGGGAGCGCTGCTCCTGGGAATGGGACCCAGGGGTATAACCATTAAAAACCTCACGTCACCCGCCGAGCTGTCTGACGGCAGGGTCTGTGGTTACTCGATAGTTCACGGACCCCGCCAGCGGCCACCTCCGCCCTGAAAAGGGCAGACCTCCTCAGATGGGGTGCTGTGACTACACCCTGGTGGCTGGTGCCAACGCATCTGCCGCCCGGGACCCTGGCGAGGCTTACCGCCCCGCCTACTCTGACGGAGGCGGAGAGAGTGTGGATCCCGCTCTCCCTCCCTCTGGGCGGCCTCCTTCTGCGACATGACGTCATCGCAGAAGGCGGCCAGTGCCTTCCAAGCCTGCTCGCTGTGACAACAAAAATGTGTGAACGAAGAAAATTTTGTAATTCTGATTTGTATAATAATATTTTTTACGAACCTCACCAAAGTATTTGCATAATTATGTATGTTAACTCAGGCTTGTTTCGCATTGTTATACCATTTACCTAACAGGCTGTATAATGTAACTTACGTAACACGAGCAGCCTCCACCGTTGCTTCCACCGCGACCGCCACCGCCGCCGCCGCCGCCACCGCTGCCGCCATTAGTACCAGTCTAAAACATGATACAGGATGACAGGATAAGATAAATTTAATTCAAATTCACAATTTTTATTTTAGGCTGTTTGTCTTCGAAGTTAGTGTTATTGGCCACACTGTAATTTTAAAACAGATCGTTGAAGAAGTGGTGACTCCCAACCCTTAGAATAATATTGGCACTGCCGCGAAGACGTGGCAGATGCACATCGTTTTGTTTACTTATTATTTATTTGGCACACTTGTAATCTGTCATATCGTATTGTCAAGGAGCGTAAGCCAAAATATATGGTTCCACAAAATATAACCCGTATTGTAGAGGGCGGTGCGTAAATTAGGGACAGAGCGGCGCGCCAATCATGCGTCGACGTGTTCTAGACGCAACCAATCGCGTGCAAGCTTCATTTATAACAGTGTTAGTGTAGCGTTGTGATTGCTGTTAATGTTTTCGTAAGTGGAACTGAAATTGTTGGAGCGCTACTTTTCCACAGAATGAGAAATGTTACTGTTGTCGAAATTGGACACGAAATTTACATTCGGAGAATCTAACTTAGTTATTTTAGCAATATCACAAACTTTTATTTTTCACATTGTATGCAGAGTCTACGCCCCGTTGGTCTAGTGGTTTAAATACCGGGACAAGATCTTGGGGTCCCAGGTTCGAAACCCGGGTCGGGCAACAAAAAGTTTCGAATTTTCGACTGTTGCTCGGATTTGTAATTACCAACCCGCATTTGGCAAGCGTGGTGATTATGCCAGTACACCCATCATTGCTGTGGTAACTTGAATTCAACGATGGAGGCCTTTTTCTTGCAATGGGATGATTATAGGCTGTTACTTTACTTTTACTTTTATGCAGAGAAGAATATTGCATCTTAAGACTATTGACGTGACTATTTTATATGACATATTAAAAACCTTCACACTTTGGCCTTGTTGTATTACTTTGTGAATTTTGGTCGTACGATAAATCTATAGTAATATTATAAAGCTGAAGAGGTTCGATTTTTTTTTGTGTTTTATAGGTTATTTATCGTGGAACGCTTTAGGCTATATATCATCAAGCTGCGACCAATAGGAGCAAAACATCAGTGAAAAATGTTGCAAAAATAATCGCGATCGTAATAACAGAAATAAAATTGACGCGGATGAAGTCGCTGCAACAGCTTGTCTGAATATTTTTTTGTGTTGTTATATTGAGGGCACTATAAGTTAACGTTTGTCTATTAATGTTAACAATCCTCATTATTATTGATGAGGTTCATTAAACATTTATTCGTTAAAATAATCTATACTAATATTATAAAGCTGAAGAGTTTGTTTGTTTGTTTTGTTTGAACGCGCTAATCTCTGGAAGTACTGGTCTAAATTGAAAAATTCCTATTGTGTTGGATAGTCTATTTATTGAGGAAGGCTTTAGGCTATAAAACTTCACTCTGCGACCAATAGGAGCGAAGCATCAGTGAAAAATGTTGCAGAAATTAACGCGTACAAAGTCGCGGGCAACAGCTAGTACTAAATAAAAATGTTTGTTTCTCACCACAGACCTTAAGAAGAAACTTAATGCATAGTAAAACACAGTCAAAGGTTGCCAAGGATCGCTGGTGCCTGTATTGGGTTTATAGAGTAAGACCCCAAATGCGATGGAGTGATGACATCAAGAGAGAAGCCGGATCGATGTGGATACAGGTGGCTCAGGATAGAAAAGACTGGCATGAAAGAAAGGAGGCCTCATCATCATCATCATCATATCAGCCGAACGACGCCCACTGCTGGGCATAGGCCTCCCCCAAGGATCTCCACAACGATCGGTCCTGTGCTGTCCGCATCCAGCGGCTTCCCGCGACCTTGATCAGATCGTCGGTCCACCTTGTAGGGGGCCTGCCCACGGAACGTCGTCCGGTACGCGGTCGCCATTCGAGAACCTTTCCGCCCCAACGGCCATCGGTTCTCCGCGCTATGTGTCCCGCCCACTGCCACTTCAACGATGCAATCCTTCGAGCGATGTCGGGTGTTTTAGTTCTCCTGCGGATCTCATCATTTCTGATTCGATCGAGTAGGGAAATACCAAGCATCGCTCTCTCCATTGCTCGCTGGGTGATCTTGAGCCTTCTTATGAGACCCATAGTAAACGACCACGTCTCACTCCCATAGGTCATTACTGGCAACACACACTGGTCAAAGACTTTCGTCTTGAGACACTGAGGTATTTCGGACGCGAATATATGCCGGAGCTTCCCGAACGCTGCCCATCCGAGCTGGATTCGACGAGAGATCTCTTTCTCGAAGTTGGACTTACCTAACTGGACTATCTGTCCCAGGTAAACATAGTGGTCAACAACTTCGAGTGCAATGTTCCCAACGTTAACTGGAGCGGGTGCAACATGGGCATTTAACATGATTTTCGTCTTGTCCATGTTCATCCTAAGACCCACTCTTTGAGAAGCATTACCGAGATCTTCGAGCATAATGTTCAGGTCTTCCAAGGTCTCAGCCATAAGAACTACATCATCGGCAAATCGCAGGTGTGTTAGGTATTCGCCATTAATGTTGATGCCGCGTCCTTTCCAGTCCAGAAGCTTGAAAATATCCTCCAACGCAGCTGTGAACAGTTTCGGAGAAATAACGTCTCCCTGTCTCACACCTCGCTGTAGTTGGATCGGATTAGAGCTCTGGTTCTGTAATCGGACCGACATGGTGGCGTTTTGGTATAAGTACTTTAGCACCTCGATGTACCTGTAGTCTATTTGGCACCTTTGGAGAGACTGCAGCACTGCCCAGGTCTCAATCGAATCAAAGGCTTTCTCATAGTCCACGAACGCTAAGCAAAGTGGCAAGTTATACTCTTCGGTCTTCTGTATAACTTGCCGCAGCGAATGAATGTGGTCTATGGTACTATAGCCTTTTCGGAACCCGGCTTGTTCGGGAGGTTGGAAGTCGTCGTACCTGCGAGTGAGACGATTCGTAACGACTCTCGAAAACAACTTATAGATATGGCTCAGAAGCGAGATGGGTCTGTAGTTCTTCAAGAGAGTTTTGTCACCCTTCTTGAAGAACAGTATCACATCGCCTCTGCCCCATGCCTTTGGCGTTTTGCCCTCGAGTATGACAGAATTAAAGAGCTTCTGGAGGACCTTAAGTACCGGCTTACCGCCCGCTCTAAGGAGCTCTGTTGTGATTCCGTCATCACCCGCCGCCTTGTTGTTTTTAAGCTGCTTGAGAGCCATTCTAATCTCGCACAGGCTGACGTCCGGGATATCTTCAGAATAGTGTCTTCTGTTCTGTCTAGTGTCTAAAGGAGGCCTACACCAAGAGAATAGTAGAAGAAGGCTGAGAAGAAGAAAAACTTACAGTAAAACACAGTCAAAGGTTGTGGATCGCTGGTGCCTTTATTGGGTAGTAAGAACCCGTTGAAACAGGACACCAGGTCCCACCTCTCATAACAGTATGTACTTAGCAATTTATATGTATGTGTGATGAAAAATTTAAAACAAAACCATGATCTTTTTCCCACAAAACTAAATCCCACCAAAAACATTCTGTAAAAAACTAGCCAAGTCTCGATGGAGCTGCTTGTTTGACACTAAAAAGTAATGAAATCTTGACAAAGTCGTGCCAAGTCTAAGGTTCCTTACTGCGATTTCTTTATTATTATAGTTAATGTTGTGTGACTTGGCCGTTGAAGGGTACACAAGGGTACAAAACCAGGTGCTCCATGACACCATTGCACCAATCTGTCGCCAGAACCACACTAAAATATTGATTAATTTTATTAGATTGTCTTATATGACAGGTTTTTTGTTTTGTCTTTTTAATTTTTATTCATATTCATATTCATTGATTTCAAATTTTATAACATAATATTCATAACATTACACTTAGATACCTACGTCAATTTACAATTTCAAATAGACACACATATAACGCCCCGTTGGTCTAGTGGTTTAAATACCGGGCCAAGATCTCGGGGTCCCAGGTTCGAATCCACGGTCGGGCAACAAAAAAGTTTCGAATTTTCGAACGTTACTCGGGTTTGTGATCACCAACCCGCATTTGGCAAGCGTGGTGATTATGCCAGTACACCCATCATTGCTGTGGTAACTTGAATTCAATGATGAAGGCCTTTTCCCTGCAGTGGGATGATTATAGGCTGTTACTTTACTTTTTTACTTTTTTTACACATATTTTTGTTATAATTTAAATGACAAGTTTAACCTAATTAATGTATAAATGTCATAAAATTAAAAATTAAAACAATATCAGCAATCTAGGAACATCGTCAATTTTAAAAATTATGTAGTAAAAAAAGCAGGATAAATAAAATTACTGCTTAAAATACTTAATCGTCACAATTACACTTTTATATTTTATGTCTGATTCAACATAATTATTAAATAGAATAATAAAATGTCAATAAAATATATGAATCATCAATCCATAATGTAGTAAGTTTAGAAATAACTAATAATAAAAGATATGAAAATTTAAAAATTAATTAATTTAAAAATTAGAATTTTGAAATGTCATTATCCGAAAGAGCTTCATTCATACTATAAAAACTTTTAAGAATAAGTATTGTTTTAATTTTGTTACAAAATACATTACCTCGTAGATCCCTTACTTCAGATGGTATTTTATTTAAAAACAGAAAACTCTTTCTTTATTTAACCAGACAATGTTTGGGAAGTGCTATCTGATTCCAGTATCGTGTTACATATTTGTGATAGTCACCCTTTTTAGTCATATTATTAACATTCTCTTTTATGTATAAAATGCTTTGATATATGTATAAATTCACCAGTTACCGTCATAATTCCTAATTGCCTAAATTTATCCCTGCAAGTGTCATTGTATTTTAATCCTAAAAAATATTTATCAGCTCTTTTTTGCAAGACAAAGATTTTATGAGCATCTGCTGCTATGCCCCAAAACATCACTCCATACGACATCAATGAATGGAAATACCCGAAATAAACGTTTTTTGCTGCTCTTATACCTCCTAATGCTTTGATTTTCCTAATCGCATATGTTGTTGCACCAAGTTTCTGTGAAAGTTGCTGTATATGAGATGCCCAAGTTAACTTATTGTCTAATTAAATCCCGAGAAATTTTACTTTATATTGTTCACTTAAATCAAGATCGTCAATAGTATTACTCACACATAGAGGCGTAACTTGATTACCAAGTCTGAAATATATTAATTGTGTCTTATCAACATTCATAAGCAGATTATTTATTGAAAAAAAAAACCATCTGTTATTGCGGCTAATAAGCAATTTGTGTAATGTTCGAGTAGAATAAAGTTAATCGTTCGACTATTTCTTCTTGTAAACTTGTAAGTTACTATAAGTGTAAAAGCCAGTCTAGTCTTATCCAGAGTTTTCCTTTAATTTTATTTATATGCGTATTAAAAGCAGAAGGGGAGGCATTCGCCCAGCAGTGGGACGCTGTAGGCTAGATAAAATAAGAAGATGTGTCCCACTACGCTGGATTTTTGCAATGACAGTCGATTTATTTATGTACCAATAGTAGAAGGGGGCATTACCATATCTCTAATACAGCTGAGACCAGCTGAGGGTTCTTCATCAGATACTTCAGACCATCGATTTTTGACACCAAATGAAGCGGCCTACCAAGTTGAATATTTTTTGTAAAGGCGGTATGTCGATCTCTTATAGTTGGGCTCTTGTGTTTTCTAATCAGGGTCACCAGGTACTCCAGATCTTCGATTATCCTAGTTTTTATAGTTTTCCCTTTATGTGGCCATTAAACCCTAACTCTGTACCAAATTTCAGCTCTCTGAGTTTATGGGAAGTACTAGTTCTATTTTGCTGATCATGAGTGAGTGAGTGAGTGTCATAAATGCGAAACTTTGCTTTCGCTTAACTTCGGAACTAAATGACCTACAGACTTGAAATTTTGGATTTCAAGTATGTAATTATAGCTTATTGGATGACAAAAATTTCTGCGTTCTGGTCTTATCCAGAAGTTCTCAAATAGGAGCCTGAAAATGCAGCGAAATGGTTCCAGTAAAGGATGGTACGGCAGTGTTTGCTTCGCGCTCGACTTGGCGGGGGCACTGCCGTGCCCCCCGATAAACTAGAAAGACTACCACAAATGCACAAAGTTGAAAGAAAAGTGAATACAAAATAGAATATAGACTACCGAGTTATTTTCAGTAAAGCTTCAGTTTCATCATAAGACAACATTACATTCTAAATTATAGTAGTTCATACCATAAGTAATTAGTAATTTTTGTAAGTTATTATATACTTAAGGGCCAAGAAATATAAAGAATTTGTTAGAAAAGGAAGTCTTCAGCAAATTACGGGAAGCGACAAGTTCATTGCGACGAATCAAACGCGGGTCAAAAGGCGTTAGTGCATGCTGCCTTAGAAACACGGTTAAAACAGGAATCTATAAATACATGACACTTACCGAACAGTGACAGCTATTTCTGCCGTGTCCGGTGCTGCTATCAGTTCCAGTAAATCCAGGGGAACCTATAAGACCCCCTCCTCCGCCGCTGCCACCTCCGTTGCCCCCTCCGCCGCCCCACCACTACTTAATGGAAACACAAAATTTTGCAATCTTTAATTTTTGTGATTACCTTAACAATTTAATTGCAGTGATAGTATCAGTATTTAAACTTGAAAAATTATGTCTCAGCGGGACTCGGATGCGCATCTCCATGCATACATAAAGCACCTCGCCTGGTATGCATGGAAATGTGGGTTCGAGCCCCGGAGTTTCAGTAGGATGGAAGTTGTGGAAGAAACAAGCGTAGGTTTCATTATTTCTGCTTATAGGTATTCTGTTACTCACGGCTACTCACTTTTGGAGTCACGCTGATCGTACGCTGATCATCGGCGCTGACCGTCAAAATATAGAACTTGAGCGCCGACGGCGGTCAGCGCTGACAGCGATTTGGCGCTGATGGTCAGCGTACGATCAGCACGACTCTAAAATCAGCCTTAAAACCAAAATAGCTGTCGAAATAAATTTTTAAAGCATTTACTCCGATCGCCAATTTTATAGCAATCATAAGTAGGTAGTTAAAACGATCGTAAAGATCAAAACCTTATTTTAGAAAATGGATTAGAATCAATGTTACCAACCTTACGGTATTGACAGCATATTTCCGGTATGACCAGGCATAATAACACCAGTCCAGTACTCAAAAACAGCCGCATGTTACTGTCGATGCACCGATACTGCTTTAAAAATTGTTGATTATGTTATTTAAAAATAAATTAACGACTAAATTGCTTTAAAGCTACAATAAGGTAAATTGATATCACTGCCCCAAGCAAATTACTTTATTATTAGCTGAAAATCGATTGCCACGGTAATAAAAAATCGATAAAAATAATTACAAGCGCTAATAATTAAACTTGTTTACCGTCGTGGTATAGCGGTTTATGTTCCTCACCTCTTGGCTTTAAAAAGCGGTCACGGGTTCAAATCTAGCTATGGACTAGTGCTTTCAGAGATACAGATGACAAATATTATTTAGAGCGGGGCCTTTCAGTCTGGTTATCTATGTTATCTTATCTACCTATCTTACACTATGGAAGGCCAGTGTAACGAATAACATTACAGTTTACTGGTTAATTGAAAAGAACAAATTAATTATAAACGCTTTGTTTTATTGTGTAAATAAATAAATTACTTTTTTTACTGTAAAAAATTTATCACTATTTCTTTAACTTTTTATAAAGCTCTCCCAAACGGACTTGCAAAGAACAGGGCTCCATACAAGGCCAAATTATAAATCAGCCGTTTAGCTTAAAACTAGAATTTTAATAATGAATATATTCGCTTTTACTAAAACCACATAAAAATGTCTTTGATTTAAACGAAAATGTGTTCTTTGAAAGACTCAACAAACATCCTGAAACACTATCGTATAACTAAAAGTATGTTAATGGCAATTATTTTTAAAAAAAATGTTATTGAGTATTATATTGATAGTACATAAGTAGCTAATGCGTTTTACATGGAAATCTTTAAAAAAAACCTATGATGGCCTTCATATGGGTCCGTTCGTTGGGTCGTGTAAAAGCGCCACCTGGGGACTATTTGCAGAAATAAAACAGATTTTTTACTAATTTTTATTTTACATCTCATAATCGGTTCGTAGTCAAACTTGTGTCCGACTACGAGCTACGACTACGAGTGTCGTAGCCAATAGATAATTCGTAGCAGCATGCTCATCCGCAAAGTCTACAATTCGTAGCCGTGGCGTCTACGAAAACAGATAATGATACTTAGTACCTCATAATGATGATGTAACGAATGTTTCATTTCTTACATTTGCGAACACGATTCATATCCAATAATTGCGAACGCAAATACTAATAAATAAATAAAAAATTAATAAATAAATGTGGACAACATCACATACATTGTCCTGGTCCCAATTTGAATAACTATTTGAAGCATTCGTATTTTGGAAACCAGAAACACAAACACCCAGACCCGAGAAAATGTAGAAGTCCGGGAATCGAACCCGGGACCTCGGAGCAGGCGACACCTTGAAAACCGGTGTGTACGCCACTCCGCCACGAAGGTCGTCAAAATTATTAAAAAGAAACCGCAAAAGAGTAATACTAATAATCTGCTACAATACAAGTACGGTATCAAAACTTATGAAACCAAGACATTATTCATGTAATTATCACTAAACAGAAAAATAAAAAGCTTTCAAATGTATTATACCTATAAAAACTAACTTTGAAACTATGAATTACATAGTACGAGTATTGTGGGAGTGGGATTTGGTCTCGGGCAAGGTGGCGGTGGGCTCTTAGCAGTTACGTCGTTGCGGCATACCTGTAGACTTACTCTTGAAACTCGATTTCAAGCAGTATTGGAGATTGGAATCGAAATCTTGTCGTTTGGCACTCTTGAATGCTACACTAGCGCCAAATCGTACCCGGATTGGGTGAAATTTAAAGGAACTAAATGAAATCGACTTCAAGATTTTTCGGCACTCTTGACGTAATTTTGACATTGATCTATCGAGTTTAGATTCGTGTTTAGGATCGAGTAAACACAGTTACAAGAAACTAACTTTTTTGAGATTGAGAGTGATATTTTGACGATTTTATCTAGTTTTATTTATTTAAAATGGCACGTTTAGGTCTAATAAATGATATTTTAGACATCGGACATAGATTCGATGTGAGACAAGGGCGGAATTTGATAAGAATGGTAAGTTATGCAGACAACGCATTTGATATGAGTGTCGATGAGTTTAGGAGAAATTATGGAGTATACATTCACCTATCTATTTGACGTAATCTTTCTGCGCACCGCCTAACGCATTAAGCGTCAGCGAAATTTTATCCCACTCCACTATAAACAATAAATTCACACTGAGTCGAAACTTACTTAAGTATCGAACCTCTTCACCTTACAATTTATTAGTATTGCTTTCAAGTTTTTTACACTTTCATAATTGGAGAATGTGTTGAAAAACATCGGTAACATTATTTAATTACAAGTACAAGTTCATTGGTTAATAAATAAATCGTCCAGCACAAAGTTATTTTTGACGTGTGATTTCGGTGTGAAGTTTTTTTTTTCACACAGACATTCTCAATTAGCCACTTTAACTAACAAAGTCAGCTGTAAAATATAGTTGCACTAAGCAAAAATGGGAGGAAAGTACATGTTACAGTGAATAACATTATATTGAACATTAAAATAATAAATATGGCAAGATTTTACGTTTTGTTACGATATTACATTCTTGGTAGTTTACATTTTTTTCTGTATGGTCACCCAATTTGATCGACGGTACTCGATCGTGATTTCGAATCCGATTTCATAGTCGATCGTGTTCAAGAGTGCCATATCTTTGGAGATTGGGATTGAAACTGGTTCGGATTGGAATCGGATTGAGATCAAGATTGGTTTCAAGAGTAAGCCTACTGGTAGACAGATAGACCTGGGTAGGATTCCTACAATCGTTTGAAGGGAACAGTTGTTGGTTTGCCAGCGTACCGTGGTCAGATACCGTTGATATGTCAGTCAGTCAGTTTTCATTTTTAAATATTTAAGATAGAACATCGGAACCAGACTCGACAGCAGTCAGTCTGGCGGACGACGCCAGGAATTTCTGATGATGACGGGCATCTGTCCATAAACACATACACAAGAATAGCTCGTTTAAAGGTTTAAGATAGAAAGATTAGATTACATAGATAAACAGACTTAAAAGTCCTCGCTCTACATAATATTTGTCATCTATGTCGCATCGTCATCGTCATCTATATGACAGCACTTAACCAGATTTGAACCCGATATCGCTAGGACTACTAAGACAAGAGGTTAGGAGCGTGAACCGCTGTGTACCACAGCGGTTCGGTTAATTAATAGCGATTGTAATTTTGAATGGATTTGTTACAGCGTAGTAATCGATTTCCAGCTAATAATAAAGTAATTTGCTTTGGACAGTCAAATCAATTTGTAATCGTAACTTATTAGCAATTGAGTTGTTAATTTTTCGTATAAATTACGGAATCAACAATTTTCAAACCAGTAAACTTGCATCGACAGTAACATGCGGCTGTCTTTGAGTACTGGACTGGTATTATTATGCCTGGTTATACCGGAAATATGCTGTCAATACTATAAGGTTAGTAATATTTATTCTGTTCCATTTATTTTTTAAATAAAATTTGCAATTTCCATTTTTAAGACGCTTATTAAAAAAAGATACATTGTTAATTTGTGTTATTATTTCTGTCGAACGGTGCTGGCACATAAAAATAATAGCAGCACCCCGTATATGTTGTAAGAGGCGACTAACGGTCGGTCCCATTAATCTATCTATTGCCAGTTTGACATTTTAGAGATAGGAAACAGTTTCTATCTCTGATTTTTCCGTCCAGAGAAACAAAGACAGAAGTCGTTTTCTATCTCCGATATGCCAAAACTGAAGATAGATAGGTTATTGGAACTGTCCGTTAAACGAGTTTACACATGCACAGACTATTCTGTTATATCATTATCATCGCAGTAACTACTTCCTCGAGAATATCTACCTCTGAATAAAAAATTCGACTGCCTCGTCTGCCTCAGGTGGGATTTTTGGTTTGAACTCAGACCAGCCGAAAATAAATTATTCAATTTCTTATGTTCTTCGATCTGTAATTATACACCCATAAATTCGCACACCTAAGTACCTAAATAAAGAATGCAATAATTTTGTGTTTATATTAAGTGGGGCAGATGGGGCCGGGGAGGAGGTGGTGGAGGGGGTGGCGGAGGAGGCGACGGGGGCGGTGGAGGGGGCGGAGGGGGTGGGGGACGGTGCGGAGGCGGAGGAATATTAGGTTTACCTGAACATTATTACTGTCAGTGCACGGTGAGTGTCATCTTCTTCTATATAAAAATTCTAAATTTATTAAAGAAAGTCGTGTTATTTACACCACTTATAACTCGAGAAAGGCTGGATTGATTTTTATGATGTTTGTGTTTTTGGATTTGTCTGCGTCGGGAATAGGATAATAAGTGTAAAAACATTGGAAATTTAACGTAAAAATAACTCACTAAGAAACTGTATTTCTTCATACAAATTTCCAACTTCGCCATATTTGATAACAATGACATTTAAGACGTCAATATCAAATTAAATTATTCTTTGCGCTGATACGAAGTTCACGGGGTCCACGAGTATATACGTACTATAATTATGTACAGGATGAAATTTTAAATACTTTCCAAAATTTTTGTGGGCATTCAGTATCGTATTTAGAGCCCATTTATGAAGTAAAAATGTAAATCAAGTTTTCACCTGTAAATATTTTTCGCAATACAGTTTTCAATTTTTACAGTTTTAGGTCTGTTTAGGTATAAAGGGAATATCAAAAACTTATGATTAGTATCGTAATGAATTAATGTGATTTTTGGCGGAAATTTTCTAAGTGCTTTATCTTGACATTTTTGTACTGGGCTATACCAAAAGAAAAAATACGTCATTTGTTTTTTGTCTCGTAGATTGATAACTTAAAATTTGGAAGGTGGTTAAAATTCACCCTGTATATAGATTTCTGTTTTAGGGAATAAATGTTTACTAAACCCTCGCAATAATAATAAGGAATGTTACTAATTTTAGATGGAAATGTAGTCATGGTGCACTTTTTCTCTTAAATAAAACAAAAAGTAATTACATTTCTTTTACGACCAAAATTTACAAATTTATACAATGTCGAAGTTTGAATATCTTTAATTTTTCATGCGAGAAGTTCCTTCCTTCAGCTTTTCAACGACCTAAGAAGTGAACGACTAGACGAGATCGACTAGAAGAGAGAAGGTTCACAATAAGGAATGTTACCAACATCAGATAAAAAATAGTGCTCCCAATAAAACAGAACGAAAATTGTAATCAGACATCATACAGGATCAAAGTATGACTTCGTGTTCTTCTTTATATTCATTCATTTCTTTTTAAATACTCGATGTAGAACAGAGGTGTAATAAATTATTGAAGGTTATTATAAGTTATAACAGCGAACTTATATTTAACTAAAACAAGTTTTGTCTACTGTTGATGCATTGTCTACATCAATAACTTAAAACAATCTTTAAAAAAAAAACTTTCCAGCAACTCACAGCGTTAATTTTCCCAGTATGTTTTTATTGCTGTAGGTTAGTTTCATCAGTATTAGGAGTTTGCACTAAATTGTTAAAATATCATATAATAATATAAAGATAGTTTAAAATTTTCGAAATTTGACATAAACATCTAATCTTTCCCTATCATGTTCTAGAGTGGCGCTAACGATGGCGATGGCGGAGTCGGAGAAAACATTGGTCTATCTTGCTGGTGTAATGTGAGTTAGACATAAATATTAATGATAGACATATATGGTGGGTGGATTGTTACAGTGAAAGATGCTATTTTGTGGGGTTCTCATACATACATACCATATATAGGTACCATAGATTTAGTATACTGTTGATCAGACTGTTTATCTATACTAAATCTATGATATACATACCACAGAACATGGAAAAAGGTTAGGAAGTCTGTCAAGCGTCATTTGTATAAGAACAGATGCCGCCGCCTACGTTCCACTATACATAAACTAGTTCAAAGAACGCCAATTAAGCGAATTGAACGTCCCGCAACTAGTAGGGTAGCGCGACGTCGAAAGAAACCAATCACAGCGTTCACTTACATTCATGTTTGGGCAGAAGTATAAGTATTTGCTCATAAACTCTGTGGCGCGTTTGCCCCGCCTACATCGCCTTTCTAACCTTTTTCCATGTTCTGTGATATATACCTACCAAAACTAATGCAAGGAACAAATTGTTTGACTACTTTAGTCATGAATATGCCTAATATGGAAGGGTGGGACCCATTCAGTTCGTTTAGAAAACGATAATTTTTAAATACTCTTGGGTCTAGAACCCACCCGTTTTTTATAACGGCGGCTTGCAAGACTCTGGTACCAGATTATCCTTGAAGGATAGTAATTAAACGGCAAGAAGAACATAGTACGAGTAGCAATATTTTGTCCCAATTGTACAATCTTGAACGATAATCTGATGTTCGAGTTTTCAAAACCGCCTATTACAGCTGGTCTATTGCGTGACTTGTTTTTAATTACGGCTTACATCTTGATTACGACCGACTACAACCTACGACTACGAGTGTCGTAGCCAAAAGATAATTCGTAGCAACATGCTCATCTACAAATTCTACAATTCGTAGCAGTGGAGTCTACGAAAACAGATATTTTATGATACTTGGTACTTCATAATGAAGATATAACGAATGTTACATTTCTTACATTCCACGGCCTTCCGAAGTAAGTTAAGCCGTCGTACGATCCAGCGGCCTCACTTTGCAACACGAAGCTTGTATTTACGGATATATCTGTCTCTTTCAGATACTTTAAAACATCGGTATGAGTAAAAGGGACAGGTGGATTCGATTAAATTAAGTAAGGCCTCAGACACAAGCCAGTAGAGAAAATATCGATTTCTCAATTGACGCGAATTTGCGTTGTGGACCCGCACTATAAATCTAGGATCATCATAAACACTGAACAAGACAATTAATATACGAGGCTTGACGTACTTTACATTATATTTTTAGCAACGTAATTTTATTTATAATATCAGTATTTAAAGTAAAAAAATATATACACTGATTTAAACTCATAAAAACTAAGGCACATGGTTAGTAGCAAGTATATTGCCACCATAATTTAAATCTTATGCCGTTACGATACAGTCCAAAACCAATGAATTTTATAATTGACTATACCAGTCAAAGTATCAATTATTCCCCGACTTTGCTCGCGTTCAAAAAATTCGGGGTAACAATAAAATTTTACTTCCTCTATTAAGGGGTTGGGGGCCGATTTCCAAAAAAAATTATGCCTGCATGCCATGCATACCAATTTTTAGCTTTCTAACTTGAAAATAGCGAAATGCTCTTTACAAACTTCCACCCCTCATTTTAGGAAAGTAGGGGGTTAGAAGGAAATAAAAAAGTAGCCTATGTCACTTCCCATCCCTTCAACTATCTTCACTTAAAAAATCACGTCAATTTGTTGCTCCATTTTTCCGTGAAAGACGGACAAACAAACAGACACACACACTTTTCTTACGGACTTCTCAGACGGAACTCGAACCGGGCGCGCATGGTATGCATGTCTAGTCTGAAACGTAATTTTTCAATACTTTACATAATATTTAAGCAACTTTATGCTTGAAAAATTGACGCCTGTATCTCAGCGTCTCGGTGGCTGAATTGGTAAAGGGCCGCGCCCGGCATGCGAGGAGATGCGGGTTCGAGTGTCGCCTAACGGTCGGTCCCAATAATCTATCTATCTTCAGTTTTGGCATATCGGAGATTAAAAACATCTTCTGTCTCTGATTTTGCCGTCTAGAAAAACAAAGACAGAAGTTGTTTTCTATCTCAGATATGCCAAAACTGAAGATAGATAGATTATTGGGACCGGCCGTAAGACATAATTTTTCAAGTTTAAACTACTGATATAATTCTTCAAGTTTAATGTATGATGTATTTTGTTCTTAAGCCTGGCGGGAGCGACGATAATGGCAAGAACAAAAATGACTTCCGCAATGGTGCTGATGGCGGTGATGGCTATTGGTACGGGTGGGGTAACGGTGGTGATGGCGGGGGCTTGGGTGGAGGCGCTGGTGGTGCCAGCGGCTGGGCTGGTGGCGCGGGCAGGTGGTACGGTGGCGGAGGAGGCGGCGGCGGCGGTGGCCGTGGCGGTGGCGGCGGCGGCGGCGGTGGCCGTGGCGGTGGCGGTGGCGGTGGCGGACGTTGGCCTAGGATAAGTTAAGCAAAAACACAAAATGGACTGAAATGTATTCTGCTGAAATAAAACTGCCATATCGTAAACTAAGTACGATAACGATTAAACACTTTCAAAGCATTTCACTGTTTTGTCTCCTTCCTTATTAGCGGAGTATTTTACACAAAGTAAAGGTAAAGTTGTTTCTTAAAATTTCAATACATAACTTAAATTTGGTTCTGGACTACTTAGGCTGTGGCTATAACCGCATACAATTGGTTAAAAAATATTTTCACATCATCGAAGTATTGTCGAAAAGTAAGTGAAATTAATGTTACAATCCTTAAAGTTTGACTGAAATCCTTCGAAATAATCTAAAACCACCGTGAGATATCTTTCATAACTGATACACCTACTTAAGATTAATATCATAATTATGAATATGGGATGGGCACAATGGATTTGGGTAGCGGAAAGCCAGATCTTGATCGATTTCTTGGAAAAATAGGTTTGACCAGTTATCTGTAGGTAATATTGTAATTGTAATTTGCCCCGTTTGTCTAGTGGTTCTCGGGGTCCCAGGTTCGGTCCCCGGGTCAGGCAACAGTTTCGAATTATCGAACACTGTTCGGGTTTGTGATCACCAACCCGCATTTGGCAAGCGCGGTGATAATGCCTGTACCAATCATTACTATGGTAACTTGAATTCAAGCAAGATGTGGCCCGCCATTAGTTTATTTCGCCACCATGGCCTTAGCCTGCCATAGGGGTGCCGACCGCTGGTCTTGACGGATCGGTCGATCGGTTGGTAGGCCTTTTTCCAAGTAGACAGACGAAGCGCGGAAGACACTATACGCAGCGAGGGCAGCGCAGAACATAATTATCTTTCCCGCGTGTATTAACTCCTTTGGAGAGGGTCACGCCCAGTAGCGGACTGCTGGGGATACCTACTTAGTATCCCTCTGTCTTCTGGTTAGGCTGATGATGATGGTGGTTTTATAAATATCTTTAACTAGCTGTTGCCTGCGACTTCGTCCGCGTTAATTTCTGTTATTATGATCGCGATTACTTTTGCAACATTTTTCACTGATGCTTCGCTTCTATTGGTCGCAACGTGATGTTATAAAGCCTTCCTCGATAAATGTACTATCCAACACAGAAAGATTTTTTCAATTCGAACCAGTAGGTACTCCCTGAGATTAGCGGTTCAAACAAACAAACAAACTCTTCAGCTTTATAATAATAAATAAATAAATATAAATAATAAATAAATATTTAAGACATGCCTCACTGGGCCACACAGAGCCATCTAGTCCCAAATTAAGCTACTATTAAGTACCCTGTCGTATGGGGTACTAGACAACCGATAAACTTACATAAATACTTTTTTTTGTAAATACATACTTATAATACTCTTACATAGAAAACACCCAGACCAGTACAAACAGACATGTTCATAAACACAAATATTTGTACTGTGCGGGGATCGAACACGCGACCCATGGCTCAGAAGCAGCGTTTACTACCGCTAATCCAAATGGTCTTCATAGTATAGATTTTACATATAATATTAGTATAGATTTTACAACAATTTTGCGCCTCTTATCATTCATCTGACGTTACCTTTTTTTACGATTTCCATCTTGTCAATACATTGTGACGCCATTTGACGCGCCTTCCGAAGCATGAATAGAAGCGCCTCCTACACCTTCCTTCTACACAGGATCTAAAGATGACCATTTGGATCAGTGGCAGTAAACGCTGCTTCTGAGCCATGGATCGCGGGTCCGATCCCCGCACAGTACAAATATTTGTCCGCATGAACATGTCTGTTTGTACTGGTCTGGATGTTTTCTATGTACTATAAGTATATTTTTACAAATATATGTATATATAAGTAAGTTTATCGGTTGTCAAGTACCCAATACGACAAGCTTCTTAGTATAATTAGTTTGGAACTAGATGGCTCTGTGTGGCCCAGTGTAGCATGTCTGAAAATATTTTAATTTATTTATTTATTTATTTAAATCAATTAAGAGAAGTTTGTTACCTAAATACACCGTACACCGTTTGGCGCCGTACACCAGTGTAGTATAATCAGTGTTTAATTTGGTCATTCGTAGTAATAAATATTTACAAATCCTTACTAATATTATACGTAAATGTAAGTTTGTTTGTTACGCTTTCACGCGAAAACTACTTAACTGATCAACATGATAATTTGTACACATATTCTTGGAGGTATCAGTCAATTATTGTAGGCTTGATAAAGCTGCGTATTTCAATAATACTTATGTACAGGCGAGCCAGACAGTTACAACAGATATAACATTACGTGTAAACAAAATTGACTTGTACCCACTAACGTACAAAGAATGTTCAACGGCCAAATCACACAACATTAACTATAATAATAAAGAAATCGCAGTAAGGAACCTTAGACTTTGTCTAGATTTCATTACTTTTTAGAGATAAACAAGCAGCTCCATCGAGACTTGGCTTGTTTTTTACAGAATGTTTTTGGTGGGATATTATATTTATCGAGGAAGGCTTTATAGGTAGGTTTAAATATTGGGACGTGTAAAAGCGCCTCCTGGGGCCTATTTGCAGAAATAAAACTGATTTTAACTGATTTTAACTGATTTTATAACATCACGTTGCGACCAATAGGAGCGAAGCATCAGTGAAAAATGTTGCAAAAGTAATCGCGATCATAATAACAGAAATTGACGCGGACGAAGTCGCGGGCAACAGCTAGTTAAAGATATTTATGAAACCACCATCATCGTCAGCCTAACCAGAAGACAGTGGGATACTAAGTAGGTATCCCCAGCAGTCCGCTGCTGGGCGTGACCCTCCCCAAAGGATTTAATACACGCGGGAAAGATAATTATGTTCTGCGCTGCCCTCGCTGAGTCTAGCATCTTCCGCGGGTATATATCGGGATGCCTAATTATTTGTACTCCTAATTGTCATTGGCGCACAAACTATTAGCCTAAAATTTTTTCGCACATTTTTACTAATCCTAAACGTGTTTAGCCTATTTTTACTACGCTTAACTTTATATCGCCGTATTATAATTTCCCAATTGCGACATTTAGCCGAATATATCATAACACCTACCCTTTTGCAGTTCCAAATTTTTATTCGCAGAAAGTTAAAAACTTTATCAGCATGCATGCATGCTTGCAAAGAAGTAAGCATGCATGCAAGCAAGCAAGCAAGCATGTATGCAAATAAGCAATCAAACATGCAAACAAGCAATAATGCATGCAATCAAGCAGACATGCATGCAAACAAGCAATCATGCATGCATCCAAACAATCAGACTTCCGTGACGGCTTCGGCGCTGCGAGGCTCCGGCGGTCCCACGCGTGCTTATCGTCGCAGATGGCTAACGCTCACCACCGCAGGTTCGGCTTTCTGGCCGGCTGCGCCGGCCAGCCTCAGCCGCAGCGCCTCGCTTGCAGTCTCCTGCTCCTCAGCCCGCGGGCCGCCTCGCCCCTCCGCGCCTACGCGCTTTTGAATTACACTCTAGGGGTAGGGCAGACAAGACTGCTTGGGGTCGGTTTGTGAGGGTTTCGTTTCTTAAACTTTTCGGTTTAAAAAAAATAGAGCGTAATGCCAAAAAAAGATGCTAATACATTTTAGTGCTTTCGATATTAGACATACTGAAATTAGGGTTTTCAATTTTTAGACCAATCTATAATAGTGCGAAAACAACTGTTAGACTAGACAATAATTATACGTTATAAGTTTAGGCCAATACGGTTCGGCCAAATGAAATTAGGACTTTAAATTTTAGGTGAACCAAAGGGCATACGTCTTCCGCGCTTCGTCTGTCTACTTGAAGAAAGGCCTACCAACCGATCGACCGATCCGTCAAGGCCAGCGGTCGGCACCCCTATGGCAGGCTTAGGCCATAAGGTGACGAAATAAACTAATTGCGGGCCGCATTTGTGATATAAACGTATAATTATTCATATCCCATAGAAAAAAAGTAAAAAACTAAAAAAAATATGTGATGTCTGAGATCCCGCACGTAATGCAGGCTATTTTACCACGCTTTTATTAGCTTGGGTTGTATGTATCTATGTATGTATGTAATGGAATTTTTGAGCATAGTTTTCACCTATTTCCAGAAATTTGGTTAATTTGAAACTTTGCTCATGTATCAAAGACCGGTGACAATGCAATAATTTAATAACAGTTTCCCAATATCCTTATCAGGGCCGCCAGGATTAATCTTACTCTTTCGCTCGGGCACTCGGCACAACACAACGGAGGCAGATACTTTTTCAGGCTAGTTGCATTTTCACCGTGTTGTTTGTTCGTAAGGCATTTGAATACTATCACAAGTCTGCAAATAATTAGTTGAAATATCGAACTAAAAAATGAAAAATAAAATATAGTTTAAAAAAACACTCTTTTATAGCGAATCGAACTAAAAAGTAGAAAATATTTTTTAATTACAAAGAGTTTATATTTCAGTAGTAGAAGATCGAATAATCAATCATAACTAATTACTTCATAATAAAATTTAAATTATTAGGAGAAGAATTCAATTCAGAGTAAAAAGCGTGGGGTGCATGATATATAAAATGTAACAATTATTCTACTTGCAACTATCTATGTGCGGAGAGTTTTCAACATAGTAAAAAGTTATGAAAATATAGTAAAATGCACCTCACGTTTTTTACGCTGGCCCTAGGCCATTTTAGAACCTTTCTACATCTGCGACCATTGATTCTTCTTGCTTGAGAACTACACTGCCACATCAGTTGAGCAATTTCAGTTACTAGCGACCACGTTACAGTGTTACAGGTAAAGTAGCGGCCCATATTTGTAGTTGCAAATCATAGAATGGCACTCATGTTCTCGTCATGGTTCGTTCATGCATTTAATTTGATCTTTACAAGTCATTTTATTATCATATTAAACTATTTACGAGGCGCAAGTAAGACATTAGAGCCGCGGTTTGCCGACCGCTGGCTCTAGGCCATTTTAGAACCTTTCTACATCTGCGGTCATTGATTCTTCTTGCTTGTGAACTACACTGCCATATCAAATGAGCAATCTCAGTTACTCAGCGACTACGTTACAGTGCTATAGGTAAAGTAGCGGCCCATAAATTATCCCACTACAGGGCAAAGGCCTGCATCATTGAATTCAAGTTACCATAGTAATGATTGGTACAGGCATTATCGACACGCTTGCCAAATGCGGGTTGGTGATCACAAACCCGAACAATGTTCGATAATTTGAAACTGTTGCCTGACCCGGGGACCGAACCTGGGACCCCGAGAACCACTAGATAAATATAATAAATAATAGTTTGTTTGTTTGTTTGTTTGTTTGAACGTGCTAATCTCAGGAAGAACTGGTCTGATTTGAAAAAATATTTTTGTGTTGGATAGTCCATTTACCGAGGCTTTGGGCTATAGAACATCACGCTGTGACCAATAAGAGCGAAGCATGAGTGAAAAATGTTGCAAAAATAATCGCGATCATAATAACGGAAATTGACGCAGACGAAGTCGCGGAAACAGCTAGTTATGGATAACTGGTCAAACATATTTTTGACGACCATTGGATCAGCGGTATTTAACGCTGCTTCTGAGCCATGGGTCGCGGGTTCGATCCCCGCACAGTACAAATATTTGTGTGCATGAACATGTCTGTTTGTACTGGTCTGGGTGTTTTCTATGTATTATAAGTATGTATTTACAAAAAAAAAAGTATATAAGTAAGATTATCGGTTGTCTAGTACCCCATACGACAGGGTACTTAATAGTAGCTTAATTTGGGACTAGATGGCTCTGTGTGGCCCAGTGAGGCATGTCTTAAAATGTCTTAAATATATTTTGCCAAGAAATCGATTAAGATCTGGCTTTCCGCTACCCAAATCTATTGTGCCCATCCTATATTAATATGATATTAATCTTAAGTAGGTGTATCAGTTATGAAAGATATCTCACGGTGGTTTTAGATTATTTCGAAGGATTTCAGTCAAACTTTAAGGATTGTAACATTAATTTCACTTACTTTTCGACAATACTTCGATGATGTGAAAAGATTTTTCAACCAATTCTATGCGGTTAAAGCCACAGCCTAAGTAGTCCAGAACCAATTTAAAGTTTTGTATCGAAATTTTAAGAAACAACTTTACCTTTACTTTGTGTAAAATACTCCGCTAATAAGGAAGGAGACAAAACAGTGAAATGCTTTAAAAGTATTTAATCGTTATCGTACTTAGTTTACGATATGGCAGTTTTATTCCAGCAGAATACATTTCAGTCCATTTTGTGTTTTTGCTTAACTTATTCTAGGCCAACGTCCGCCACCGCCACCGCCACCGCCACGGCCACCGCCGCCGCCGCCTCCTCCGCCACCGTACCACCTGTCCGCGCCACCAGCCCAGCCGCTGGCACCACCAGCGCCTCCACCCAAGCCCCCGCCATCACCACCGTTACCCCACCCGTACCAATAGCCATCACCGCCATCAGCACCATTGCGGAAGTCATTTTTGTTCTTGCCATTATCGTCGCTCCCGCTAGGCTTAAGAACAAAATACATCATATATTAAACTTGAAGAATTATATCAGTAGTTTAAACTTGAAAAATTATGTCTTACGGCCGGTCCCAATAATCTATCTATCTTCAGTTTTGGCATATCGGAGATAGAAAACAACTTCTGTCTTTGTTTTTCTAGACGGCAAAATCAGAGACAGATGATGTTTTTAATCTCCGATATGCCAAAACTGAAGATAGATAGATTATTGGGACCGACCGTTAGGCGACACTCGAAACCGCATCTCCTCGCATGCCGGGCGCGGCCCTTTACCAATTCAGCCACCGAGACGCTAAGATACAGGCGTCAATTTTTCAAGCATAAACTTGCTTAAATATCATGTAAAGTATTGAAAAATTACGTCTCAGGCGGGACTCGAACCCATGCATACCATGCACGCCCGGTTCGAGTTCCGTCTGAGAATTTTTTAATTAGATATAATTGATACGGGGTTTATACCATGTACCTTAGTTTTTATGAGTTTAAATCAGTATTATAAATTTATAAAATTACGTTGCTAAAATACGTCTTGTTCAGTATTTTAGCAACGTAATTTCAATTATAATATTATATAAAATACGTCTTGTTCAGTGTTTATGATGATCCTAGATTACAAATCTGCGGGTCCACAACACAAGGGTACAAGTTCATTTCCTAGTCGCGTCAATTGAGAAAACGATATTTATTGTACTGGCTTGTGTCTGAGGCCTTACTCCGCAACAAATTATCCGTTTAGTCGAATCCACCTGTTCCTTTCACTCACACCTATGTTTTAAAGTATCTGAATGAGACAGATATATCCGTGAGTACGACGCGACGGCTTAACTTACTCCGGAAGGCCGTCGAATGTAAACATTCGTTACATCATCATTATGAAGTACCAAGTATCATTATCTGTTTTTGTAGACGCCACTGCTACGAATTGTAGACTTTGTAGATGAGCATGCTGCTACGAATTATCTATTGGCTACTACACTCGTAGTCGTAGGTTGTAATCGGTCGTAATCAAGATGTAAGCCGAAATTAAAAACAAGTCATGCAATAGACCTGTAATAGGCGGTTATAAAAACTCGAACATCAGATTATCGTTTAAGATTGTACAATTGGGACAAAAATATTGCTACTATGTTCTTCTTGCCGTATTTTTTTTTTTGAAAGAATAATGTTTTATTTTAAAACCTATTAACCTACTTCCAATATTATTTAAACTACTAAATACTAAAAATTTTCATAATAATTGCCGTTTAATTACTATCTTTCAAGGATAATCTGGTACCAGAGTCTTGCAAGTGCAAGCCGCCGTTATGAAAACCGGGCGGGTTCTAGACCCAAGAGTATTTAAAAATTATCGTTTTCTAAATGACCTAAGTAGTCAAACAATTTGTTCCTTGCATTAGTTTTGGTAGGTATATATCACAGAACATGGAAAAAGGTTAGAAAGGCGATGCAGGCGGGACGAGCGGCAAACACTTATACTTCTGCCCAAACATGAATGTAAGTGAACGCTGTGATTGGTTTCTTTCGACGTCGCGCTACCCTACTAGTCGCGCGACGTTCAATTCGCTTAATTGGCGTTCTTTGAACTAGTTTATCTATAGTGGAGCGTAGGCGGCGGCATCTGTTCTTATACAAATGACGCATGACAGACTTCCTAACCTTTTTCCATGTTCTGTGGTATGTATATCATAGATTTAGTATAGATAAACAGTCTGATCAACAGTATACTAAATCTATGGTACCTATATAATGGTATGTATGTGTGCATGAGAACCCCACAAAATAGCATCTTTCACTGTAACGATCCACCCACCATATATGTCTATCATTAATATTTATTTCTAACTCACATTACACCAGCAAGATAGACCAATGTTTTCTCCGACTCCACCATCGCCATCGTTAGCGCCATTCTAGAACATGATACAGGGTGGTGATAGGGAAAGATTACATTCATACAGGGTGACTCGCGCATGTCGAATTTCGAAAACTTTAAACTATCTTTGTATATGACTAGCTGTTGACCGCGACTTTGTACGCATCAATTTCTGTTATTATGACCGCGATTATTTTTACAACATTTTTCACTGATGCCTCGCTAGAGCTTAAAGCCTTCCTCGATAAATGTACTATCATAAACAAAAATAATTTTTCAATTCGAATCAGTACTTCCTGAGATTAGCGCGTTCAAACAAACGAACAAACAAACTCTTCAGCTTTATAATATTAGTATAGATATTTTAATAATTTAGTGCAAACTCCTTATACTGATGAAACTAACCTATAGCAATAAAAACATACTTGGAAAACTAGCGCTGTGAGTTGCTGGAAAGATTATTTTTTTAAGATTGAGTTAAGTTATTGATGTAGACAATGCATCAACAGTAGACCAAACTTGTTTTAGTTATATCTAATAACATTTCGCTGTCAATAACCTTCAATAATTTATTACATCTCTGTTCTACATCTAGAATTTAAAAAGAAATGAATGAATATAAAGAAGAACACGAGGTCATACTTTGATCCTGTATGACTTCGTAATTTTGGACAATTTTCGTTCTGTTTTATTGGAAATATTATTTCTGATGTTGATAATATTCCTTATTGTGAACCTCCTCTCTTCTAGTCGATCTCGTCTAGTCGTTCACTTCTTAGATAGTCAGTTGAAAAGGTGAAGGAAGGAACTTCTCGCATGGAAAATAAAAGATATTCAAACTTTGATATTGTATAACTTTGTAAATTTTGGTCGTAAAAGAAATCTGATTACTTTTTTTGTTATAATTAAGAGAAAAAGTGCACCATAACTACATTTCCATCTAAAATTAGTAACATTCCTCATTATTATTGCGAGAGTTTAGTAAACATTTATTCTTTAAAACAGAAATCTATATACATAAGTATAGTATTTATATACTAACGGACCCCGTGAACTTCGTATCGCCCCAAAGAATAATTTAATTTGATATTGACGTCTTAAAATTAAATGTCATTGCTATCAAATATGGCAAAGTTGGAAATTTGTATGAAGAAATACAGTTTCTTAGTGAGTTATTTTTACATTAACTTTCCAATGTTTTTAACACTTATTATCCCATTCCCGACGCAGACAAATCCAAAAACACAAACATCATAAAAATCAATCCTGCCTTTCTAGAGTTATAAGTGGTGTAACTAACACGACTTTCTTTTATAGATTTAGAATTTTTATATAGAAGAAGATGACCACTCACCGTGCACTGACAGTAATAATGTTCAGGGAAACCTATTCTTCCTCCGCCTCCGCACCGTCCGCCACCTCCTCCGCCCCCTCCACCGCCCCTGCCACCCCCTCCACCACCTCCTCCCCCGCCCCCTCTCCCCCACTTAATAGAAACACAAAATTATTGCATTCCTTATTTACTTAGGTGTGCAAATTTGTGGGTATAGAATTACAGATTAAAGAACATAAGAAATTGAATAATTTATTTTCGGCTGCCTGGGTTCAAACCAAAAATCCCACCTGAGGCAGACGAGGCAGTCGAATTTTTTATTCAGAGGTAGATATTCTCAAGGAAGTAATTACTGCGATGATAATGATATAACAGAATAGTCTGTGCATGTGGATCCCTTTTTATCAAAGTTTTTATCATTTTATCGTTGTACTTTATAGTATTAGCTTTGGGACATGTGAGATTATTTTGAAACTTGTCTTTAATAATTTGCCATGCAGCCCGACATTTATTCTTAGAGTTTGCGATGAATTTGCGATGCACATTTCTTTTATAACTAAGAATGCAATGTCTTAAGATTGAACTTTTTTAAATTTTAAATGCATAAGGCTGCTCGCCCACGTCCGTTAATCGGTAACCGATTTTTTGTAGGAGAAAAATAGAACGTACTGATAGCAATGAAGCAACGCACACGTCCTACAAAAAATCGGTCATGCTGCCTACTATAGAAAAATCAGCCCGATTATTGGTCAAAGAGTCTGACGTGGGCGGGCAGCCTAATAATCACTCGTCATCATCGACAGTCCGTATTAGTTCACTGTTGGACACAGGCCTCTCCCAGGAGAGGATTTTACCATAATCTCCACGCTTGACAAACATGTTGGCTATCGCAGTTTGGCCATTGGCGAAACGAGCGTCGTTTCGCCATTGGCCAAACTGTGCGTCTTCTTCTGACATGACTCCTTAGACGCCTCTTACAACACCCATAGGAAGAAAAAAGGTAACGGGTGCTGCTATTATTTTTATGTGCCGGCACCGTACGACAGAAATAGTAACAAAACTTAACAATGTATCTTTTTTTTAATAAGCGTCATAAAAATGGATATTGCAAATTTTATTTAAAAAATAAATGGAACAGAATACATATTACTAACCTTATAGTATTGGCAGCATATTTCCGGTATAACCAGGCATAATAATACCAGTCCAGTACTCAGAGACAGCCGCATGTTACTGTCGATGCAAGTTTACTGGTTTGAAAATTGTCGATTCAGTAATTTATACGAAAAATTAACAACTCAATTGCTAATAAGTTCCGATTACAAATTGATTTGACTGTCCAAAGCAAATTACTTTATTATTAGCTGGAAATCGATTACTACGCTGTAACAAATCCATTCAAAATTACAATCGCTATTAATTAACCGAATCACTATGGTACACTTAGCGGTTCACGCTCCTAACCTCTTGGCTTTGTAATCCTAGCCGGGTTCAAATCTGGTTAAGTGCTGTCTGTGACATCTTGATTTTACTTAAATTCCTATGTCCCCCAGATGGGGTAGAGGGCATCCACAGTGCTCCGCCAGCCCGCTCGGTCTTGAGCTTCACGCTTAATTTCGCTCCAAGGCTTGCCAATAGTCGCCTCCTCTGCAATGATTGTTCGCCGCCAGGTTGGCTTAGGGTGGCCACGCTTACGCTTGCCTTGGGGATTCCAGTCTAGGGCTTGCCTCAGAATATGATCGGGGTCCCTTCGGAGCGTGTGGCCGATCCAGTTCCACTTGCGGCGTTAGATCTGTCTGCGACATAGATGGCAAATGTTGTGTAGAGCAAGTACTTTTAAGCCTGTTTATCTATGCATGTAATTTAACCTTTCTATCTTATACTTTTAACCTTATCTTATACCTTGTGAATGGGTTTATGGGCAGATGCCCGTCATCATCAGAATAAGTCATTCAAATTCCTTGCGTCCGCCAGACTGACTGCGCTGTCAAGTCTCGTTCCAATGTATCTTAACAGACGGCGCTAGCAATGCGCCATCATCTGTCTTCTATCTTAAATATTTAAAAATGAAAACTGACTTACTGACGTATCAATGGTATCCGACCACGGTACGCTGGGAAAACTAACACCTGTTCCCTTCAAACGATTGTAGGAATCCTACCCAGGTCGCTATGCCGCAACGACGCGACGTAACGGCTCCCACTTATAAGTGCCCACCGCCACCTTGCCCGAGACCGAATCCCACTTAAATACTCGTATGTAATTCATAGTGTCAAATTTAGTTTTTATAGGTATAATACATTTGAAAGCTTTTTATTTTTTTGTTTAGTGTTATTACATGAATAATGCCTTGGTTTCATAAGTTTTGATACTGTACTTGTATTGTAGCAGATTATTACTATTACTTTTTTGCGGTTTTTTTTAATAATTTGCATTCGTGTTCGCGATTATTGGATATGAATCGTGTTCGCGAATTGAAATGTAACATTCGTTACATCATCATTATGAAGTACAAAGTATCATTATCTGTTTTCGTAGATGGCCACTGCTACGTTGTAGACGTAGATAAGCATGTTGTTACGAATTATCTATTGGCTACGAAACTCGTAGTCGTAGCGTTGCGATGTAAAATAAAAATATGTAAAAAACAGTTTTATTTCTGAAATAGTCCTCAGGTGGTGCTTTTACACGACCCAACGAACGGACCCATATGAAGGCCATTATAGGTTTTTTTTAAGATTTCCATGTAAAACGCATTGGCTACTTATTTATTATCAATCTATAATAATATTAATATTTAAGACATGCCTCACTGGGCGACACAGAGCCATCTAGTCCCAAATTAAGCTACTATTAAGTACCCTGTCGTATGGGGTATTAGACAACCGATAAACTTACTTAAATACTTTTTTGTAAATACATACTTATAATACATAGAAAACACCCAGACCAGTACAAACAATGTTCATGCACACAAATATTTGTACTATGCGGGGATCGAACCCGCGACCCATGGCTCAGAAGCAGCGTTTGCTACCGCTGATCCAAATGGTTGTCAAATACTCATTCTAATACTCATTAACAATTTTTTTTCAAACAATTGCCATTAAGATACTTTTAGTTAAACGATGGTGTGTAAGGAATGTATGTTGAGTCTTTTAAAGAACACATTTTCGTTTAAATCTAAAACTTTTTTATGTAGTTCTAGAAAAAGCGGATATTTTGGTTATTACAATTCTAGTTTTAAGCTGAACGGCTGATTTATAATATGGCCTTGTATGGAGCCCTGTTATTTGCAAGTCCGTTAGGGAGAGCTTTATAAAAAGTTAAAGAAATAGTGATTAATTTTTTACAGTAAAAAAAGTAATTTATTTATTTACACAATAAAACAAAGCGTTTATTAATATAAATTTGTTCTTTTCAATTAACAAGTAAACTGTTATTCGTTACAGTGGCCTTCCATGGTGTTAGATAGCTAGATTACTTAGATAAACAGACTGAAAAGGCCTCGCTCTAAATAATATTTGTCATCTATATCTCTGAAAGCACTAGTCCATAGCTAGATTTGAACCCGTGACCGCTTTGTAAAGCCAAGAAGTGAGGAACATGAACCGCTATACCAAGACGGTAAACAAGATTAATTGTTAGCACTTGTAATTTTTATCGTTTTTTATTACCGTGGCAATCGATTTTCAGCTAATAATTTGCTTGGGGCAGTGAAATCAATTTACCTTATTGTAACTTTTAAGCAATTTAGTCGTTAATTTATTTTTAAAAAGCTGTTGCCCGCGATTTCGTCCGCGTCAATTTCTGTTATTATGAACGCGATTATTTTTGCAATATTTTTCACTGATGCTCCGCTCCTATTAGTCGCAGCGTGATGTTATATAGCCTAAAGCCTTCCTCAATAAATGGACTATCCAACACAAAAAGAATTTTTCAAATCTAAGCAGAACTTCCGGAGATTAGCGCGTTCAAACAAACAAACAAACTCTTCAGCTTTATAATATTAGTATAGATAACATAATCAACCATTTTCAAAGCAGCATAGTGCGTCGACTGAAACATGCGGCTATTTCTGAGTACTGGACTGGTGTTTTTATGCCTGGTCATACCGGAAATATGCTGTCAATACCGTAAGGTTGGTAACATTGATTCTAATCCATTTTCTAAAATAAGGTTGTGATTTTTGCTATCGTTTTATGAGTAGTTACTCATGATTGCTATAAAATTGGCGATCGGAGTAGATGCGTTTAAAACTTATTTCGTGACAAATATTTTGGTTTTAAGGCTGATTTTAGAGTCGTGCTGATCGTACGCTGACCATCAGCGCCGAGCACCGAAATGTATGGAAATCGCTGTCAGCGCTGACCGCCGTCGGCGCTCAAGTTCTATATTTTGACGGTCAGCGCCGATGATCAGCGTACGATCAGCGATCGCTATAATCAGCCGTGAGTAACAGAATAAAATACCTATAAGCAGATATAATGAAACCTACGCTTGTTTCTTCCACAACTTCCATCCTACTGAAACTCCGGGGCTCGAATCCGCATTTTCATGCATACCAGGCGAGGTGCTTTATGTATGCATGGAGATGTGCATCCGAGTCCCGCTGAGACATAATTTTTAAGTTTAAATGCTGATATTATAATATCAATGAGGTAAGTTGCTAAGGAAATCACCAAAATTAAATTTTAGGTTTTTTAGGTTCCCCTGGACTTCCTGGAGCTGATAGCAGCACCGGACACGGCAGAAATAGCTGTCACTGTTCGGTATAAGTGTCATGTATTTATAGATTCCTGTTTTAGCCGTGGTTCTAAGGCAGCATGCACTAACGCCTTTTGACCCGCGTTTGATTCGTCGCAATGAACTTGTCGCTTCCCGTAATTTGCTGAAGAATTCCTTTTCTAACAAATTCTTTATATTTCTCGGCCAGTATATATATAATAAATTACAAAAAATGCTAAGTGCTGATGGTATGAACTACTATAATTTAAAATGTAATGTTATCAATTGACTTCTCGGACAGTCTTATGATGAAACTGAGGCTTTACTGAAAATAACTCGGTAGACTTTATATGTATTCACTTTTCTTTCCACTTTGTGCATTTGTGGTAGTCTTTCTAGTTTAGTTAGTTTTGTGGGAAAAAGATCATGGTTTTGTTTTAAATTTTTCATCGCACATACATACGAGGGCGGCACTGAAAATTTCGGGAATCAAGGAAGTGACACAACATTACTATTTAAAAATGTATTTATTGCTGTTCAAAGTATTCTCCGCGAAATTTGACACATTTTTCCATACGACGGAACCAATCATTGAAGCAACCATTCCATTCGGAAGTTTGGGTCTCCAAAATGGCCGTTTTGTAGGCGTCTACAGTTTCTTCAGGTGATGAAAATCTCTGACCACACAATTTATTCTTTATTTTAGGGAAAGTATAGCAATCATTAGGGCTTAGGTCGGGGCTGTACGGCGGATGGTCTAATAATTCTATGTTTTCTTGCTCTAAAAACTCTTTTGTTCTGTGCGCGGTGTAAGAATTCGCATTATTGTCGTGATGGAGGATGATGCGGCGGTTGCAGTTCTCTTTACGGAGTTTAGAAACAACCTGTGGCAAACAAATGCTAGCATACCATTCTGCATTAACCGTTCTTTGTCCCTCAAGAGGAATAGTCGCAACATGGCCGGTTTTGGAGACAAACGTGGCCACTATTTTTTTTGCAACACTCCGTGAACGAACAATTTTTGTTGGCTTTAACTCATTTTCGAACATCCAAACTCGTGACTGGTTTTTTGTTTCGGGTTCGTACGCGTATATCCAGGATTCGTCACCTGATACGATGTTGTATACTGCATTTGAGGATCCTGCGTGGAATCTTTCGAGAGTTCTGACGCACCAAGTAACGCGAGCCGCTTTTTGCTCTTCACAGAGCGAATGCGGTATCCATCGGAAAATCAACTTTTTTACACCTAATTGTACATGCAAGATTATTTGTATTTGACTCATGCCAATGTCTAAAGTTGCCTGAATTTCGCGGTATGTCACATGTCGATCTTCCTCAATCAGCTTACGCACAGCATCAACGTTTTCTTAGGTGACTGCAGTTTTTGGACGACCTTGACGGGGATCATCACACGTCCACGTTGAAATTCAGCAAATCAGCGATAAATTGTGGTTTTGGATGGGGCTTCATTACCAAATGCAGAAATCATCCCGTCAACACACTGTTTTTGTGTTAAACCACTTCGAAAGTCATAATAAATCATCGCTCTTGAATTTTCTCAAGTCAATTCCATTTTCTCAACGACTAAACAAGTTTGACAAGACCTTGTGATATGACCGAGAATCTTTTTAGAGTTCCGTACCCAAAGGGTAAAAACGGGACCCTATTACTAAGACTTCACTGTCTGTCCGTCTGTCCGTCTGTCCGTCTGTCCGACTGTCCGTCGCTCTGTCACCAGGCTGTATCTCAAGAGCCGCGATAGCTAGACAGGTGAAATTTTCACAAACTATGTATTTCTGTTACCGCAATAACAACAAATACTAAAATCAAAATAAAATAAATATTTAAGGTGGGCTCCCATACAACAAACCCGTTTTATTGGCCTTTTTGGTACGGAACCCTTCGTGCGCGAGTCCTACTCGCACTTGGCCGGTTAAATAAATAAATGGTATTCGATTTTTAAAACCAAGGAGTTTTTAATTAAAAAGATTTTAATATGACAGGAACAGTGGAAATATTCCATTCCCGATACTTTTAGTGTATAATTTGCTAAGCACATACTGTTATGAGAGGTGGGAAATAGTGTCCTGTTTCAACGGGTTCTTACTACCCAATACAGGCACCAGCGATCCACAACCTTTGACTGTGTTTTACTGTAAGTTAGCATTAAGTTTCTTCTTAAAGTCTGTGGTGAGAAAGAAACATTTTTATTTATTATTATTTTAACGAATAAATATTAAATGAACCTCATCAATAATAATGAGGAATGTTAACATTAATAGACAAACGTTAACCTTTAGTGCCCTCAATATAACAACACAAAAATATATTCAAACAAGCTGTTGCAGCGTATTCAACCGCGTCAATTTCTGTTATTATGATAGCGATTGTTTTTGCAACATTTTTCACTCATGCTTCGCTCCTATTGGTCGTAGCTTGATGTTATATAGCTTAAAGTCTTCCATGATAAATGGACTATACAACATAAAAAAAAAACAATTCGAGCCAGTACTTCCTGAGATTAGCGCGCTCAAACAAACAAACAAACTCTTCAGCTTTATAATATTACTATAGATTTATCATACGACCAAAATTCACAAAGTACTACAAGGCCAAAGTGTGAAGGTTTTTTAATATGTCATACAAAATGGTCACGTCAATTTAAGATGCAATATTCTTCTCTGCATAAAAGTAAAAGTAAAGTAACAGCCTATAATCATTCCATTGCAGGGAAAAGGCTTCCATCGTTGAATTCAAGTTACCACAGCAATGATGGGTGTACTGGCATAATAACCACGCTTGCCAAATGCAGGTTGGTAATTACAAATCCCAGCAACGTTCGAAATTCGAAACTTTTTGTTGCCCGACCCGGGTTTCGAACCTAGGACCCCAAGATCTTGGCCAGGCATTTAAACCACTAGACCAACGGGGCGTAGACTCTGCATACAATGTGAAAATTAAAAGTTTGTGATATTCCTAAAATAACTAAGTTAGATTCTCCGAATGTAAATTTCGTGTCCAATTTGGACAACAGTAACATTTCTCATTCTGTGGAAAAGTAGCGCTCCAACAATTTCAGTTCCACTTACGCACACATTAACAACAATCACAACGCTACACTTACACTGTTATAAATATACACTAATTTACGCCCCGCCCTCTACGGGTTATATTTTGTGGAACCATATAGGTATTTTGGCTTACGCTCCATGACAATTATTATTATATACTTTTTTTATTTTATAACCAGTTAAGTATACAAAATCCTATAATAATAACATTAACTAGGTATTCAAGTACTTGTTTTATGAAAATCAGAAACAAGGAAGATACAAACCCAGACTCGAGATAAAACACAAATATGATATTTTGTACATTGATCCGTCGGGAATCTATTGCACTATGTTATTACAATTACAAATGGCATAGCTATTCTTATACGTCATCAAATACGTTGACTACTTTATTTTCAACAAAATTTTAAGTGCAATTTGAACCACCTGTAAAAGGAAGCCCACCGTATCTAACCATTATGTATAACATCTTGACAGTGTTACTTTGATTTTTTAACCAATTTTTTTTAAATTAAATATTAAATTTTGATTCTGACTTTTAATTTTGTAACATCTGTGACGCGCACTGATGTAGCTGTATAAGGTCCATTCAACCGAGACCCCACCGCAGCAAAATAATACTTCGGTGCGGGTCACAGCGTGTTACAAAATTAAAAGTCTTGATCAAAATTCAATATTTTGAAAAAAATACTTTTAATCAAAAAATAAATAGACCACTTCGAATACCATGGTTTATCAACGCCAACCTAAACCGAAAATGTGTAATAATAGCTGTAAGGATGCGCTCTGGACACATCCCTTTAAATAAATTCAAATATCTGATGAGAAAAAGCGACACCCCTAATTGTGAAGCATATGGTGTCTTAGAAGATATATATCACTTTTTGATGGAATGTGTCCGGAATGTGGCAATACGAACTGCTCTTGTGCAAAATTTAAATTTAACTTTACAGAATGTTGGAGTGTTCCAAAGTGTTCTCGCTGAACCTAACTCAGAATCGGCTAAAGTTCTTTACACTGAAATTGCGAAAGTATTGTAATATGTTTTATAAGATTTATATTGTGTACATTCTAATGTTTTAGTAAGTCAAGTTATCATTAGGGTATAATAGGACTGTCATAGTCGAATTACGACTCAAAGTCCTTAAAAAAAAGATTAAAAAAAAAAACAATAATAACACTGCCATGATGTTATACATAATGGTTACGTAGCGTGGGCTTCGTTTTCCAGGTGGTTAAAAATGCACCGTGTGTATGCGACTTCGAAAAGAAGGTTTATTATTGTTAAATAAACAACATTCCTAGGCGCGGGAGGAGACGAGCGGGCAACGGGCTGTGACGTCATCGCGGACCCGGTATCTATGCGCCGGCACACTCGTCTTGGGATACCACTGTCGGCAGTTCATATTTGCGTTTATTCCATAAATTATTGTAAATCAGAGGCGAAATACAGCACCTATATTATACAGTCCACTTTGTTTTATCTGAGCACCAAGAAGATCTGTTAGAAACCCTAACAATTATCGTCTCTGTGTGTCGTAAGAGATGACAAATTGATTAGTGTTAGTTTAACCCCTTGAATGTGGATATTTCCAGACACAATAGAAATCAATCTTTTTAAGTCTTAAATATCAGATCTGCTCCTAAGCAGCCAAGCGGTTAATATTGTAACACATTGTAACATTATTGAATGCAATAAATTATTTGAATTTGAATTCAGCCATCAGTCAGCTCCTCTCCAATATTGGTTAAACACCACAACCCACAGAAAGTGTGGCGATTTTGACTAAATCCTACTGTTAAATATATCTATGTTGCTTATTATAAATGGACTTATAATAAGACGAATTGACCACAGAACATCAAAAAAGGTAAGAAATGCTGTTATGCTCCGATGTCGCCGCTTGTGCACCCCAATACATTTATAAACGAGTTCAAAGAACGCCAATCAAGCGAGTTCTTTTCACGACACGCAATCTTATTGATCGCGCGACGTCAACAGAAACCAATCACAGCGCTCACTTACAAGCATTTGCTCATAACCTCAGTAGTGCGACTGCCGCGCCTACATCGCCCTTCTAACCTTATTCCATGTTCTGTGGAATTAACGGTTTTTTAGCTATAATTAGAAAACGATGTGTTACGTATTCGCGGTAGTGCCAATACTATCCTGAGGGTATTCGTGGATCGTTGGGAGTCACAACTTCTTCAACTATGGTTTTTAACCCATACCAAAAGGTAAAGTGCGGCCAATATTCTACGTTATTAACACTAATTTCGAAGATAAACTGTCTCTAACATTATGGGCTATGCCTGAAATTTTTTTTTTAAATGGAATGCGAATTAAGCTTATCTTTCCCTGTATCATTATTTAGACTGGTACTAATGGCGGCAGCGGTGGGGGCGGTAGTCTGCACCAAGAGGGGGGTCACTTATTCTTGTAAAAAATGAATTAAAATGTAAACGCAAAGACATTGTGTCGCTCTCGGTTGAACGAACTATTGAACTAGCGTGTGCTGAGCTGGAACAATATATCATAATTAGCGTGTATAGCCCCCCCAAAGCTAACTACCACGTTTTTGAATCTGTTATGGATGAGGCTCTGAAAAAGCTCTCAAATAGAAATCGAATAAGAAAGTAGTTGTATGTGGGGATTTCAACGTTAATATATTAGAAGAAACGCAGTCGTCCACCCGGTTTCTTAATCTCTTTAAGTCGTATAATCAAATTAATCTTTTTAATGAACCTACCAGAGTAACGCTCACATCAGCTACTTGCTTAGATAATATTTTTTGTGATGGTATAGTGTTAAAAAAATCCATTTTAAATTGTCTTATTTCGGACCACAGTGGACAAGAAGCATCGTTCGAGCACCATTATGTCTCTAATAAAGTAGATTCTGTGTATAGGCAATTTACTATTAATAAAGAAAAAAATAGAAAAAAATAAAGAAAAAATTAAAGAGGGTGTAAATTTGCTAAAGCATAATGATCAGAATGTTGATGAATTATTTGAGAATCTTTTTGGTTTGGTTAAAAATGAATTTGATGAACATTTTAAACAGAAAAAGTAAAAATAAATAAACAGAAGTGTGAGTTTATAGAATGGGCTACACCTGGTATTTATAAAAGCAGAAAAACATTATATGATTTATATAGTTTAAAGGCAGATTTCCAAAACCCACATATTATAGAACATGTTAAAAAATACTCTAAATTATTTAAATTAGTATGTGCAAAAGCGAAGTCAATCTATCTTTATAATTTAATTTCGGCTTCCAACAATAAGGCAAAAACCACTTGGAATATTATTAATAAAGAGACATGTAGAGTAAAACTAAATAATCCTACTTACTCTCTCAAGTTATAAACACGAACACAGAGGTTGCAAATACATTTGAGATTTTTTTTCAAATATAGCACCCTCTACTACTAAAGGGCTTGCTTCTTCTGCTGATCTAGCTGAATCCCTTCTCAAGTCTGTTGTCGATGAGTGCAATTCTTTATTTAATTTTAGGCATATAAACCCTGACATAATTACAAAAACTTTTAGAGAATTCAATATGAAAAAAACGGAGGATCTTTGGGGAATTTCTGTCAGCATTATCAATACAATTATAAGTTCATTAGCCCCTCAACTCGCTATTATTTTTAACTTGATGATAGACAGTTTCCAACTTTAATGAAGTTTAGCAAAATCATTCCTTTATTTAAGTCAGGAGAAAAATGTGACCCCTCCAATTTTCGACCTATATCTATCTTGTTAGTGCTAAGTAAAATCTTCGAGAAAATAATGTTTAATCAGCTTTTATGACACTTTAGTGTAAATAAATGATTAAATAGCAACCAATATGGCTTCAGAAAATGTAGAAATACTACCGATACTGGTGTTGCTCTTCTACAACATGTGTTTAATGCTTGGGAGAGTAAGCTAGATGCCATAGGTGTATTTTGTGACCTTTCAAAGGCTTTCGATTGTGTAGACCATGTAACATTACTTAAAAAACTTAAACATTATGGTGCATCGAATGATTCCTTGGATCTAATAAGTTCTTACCTTAAGGACAGGACACAAAAGGTTTGCATAAATGGAGCTGAGTCTTCAGGGTCTGCTCTTATTATGGGTGTCCCTCAGGGATCAGTATTAGGACCCCTGCTATTTTTAATGTATATAAATGACCTTCCGTGTTATTTACATAATCTTTGTGAGATGGTATTGTTTGCAGATGACACATCAATGATTTTTAAAAGTAAGAGGGGAAAATTTTCATTTGATGATGTTAACAATACCCTCTCTAAATTATTACATTGGTTTACAACAAATAATCTTTTACTAAATGCAAATAAAACAAAATGTGTAAAATTTACCATGCCCAATGTAAGGTTTGCTGCTACTCATATAATTGTTAAAGATGAACCACTAAACTCTGTAGATTTAACTACCTTTTTAGGTATAACTGTAGACTCTCATTTGCAATGGGGTGCTCATATTAGGGTGCTGTCTGGAAGACTTAGTTCTGCTGCTTATACTGTGAGAAAGATAAGGCAATTGACTGATGTTGAAACGGCAAGATTAGTATATTTTAGCTACTTTCATAGCATAATGTCATACGGAATTTTGTTGTGGGGCTCAGCGGCTGATATTGAGTCAATTTTTATATTACAAAAACGTGCTGTACGGGCTATTTACGGCCTTCGACCCCGTGACTCGCTGAAAGAGCTCTTCAAAGAGATTAATATACTTACAGTGTCTTCTCAATACATTCTCGAGAATATTGTTTACGTTCGTAAGAACATACATTTATTTCTTAAGAAAAGTAACGTACACAATTTTAATACCAGAAATAAAGATAAACTTGCCGTTCCAGGCTTCAGACTGCGAAAAGTAGGAAAATCGTTTATGGGAAATTATATTCGTATTTTCAACAAATTACCACAGGGTATTGCTGAACTCCCTGTACATAAACTTAAATCGTATGTCAAAGTAATTTTAATGAAAAAAGGCTATTACACTGTCAATGATTATTTAAATGATAGAAATGTTATGGCATTAAATTGTCCCAGCTCGTACTTGCTTAAACCTTGTAAAAATCACCTTACCTTGTAAAAATTTATTTAAAAAGAGGCTGACAATAGTGACCGATTTTCTTGCGCTGCTTCTTCTCGGCACTAGCCTAGACTTATCCCGAAGCAATGGTAGGTTTAAATTGGGACGTGTAAAAGCGCCTCCTGGGGCCTATTTGCAGAAATAAAACTGATTTTAACTGATTTTTAACCTAGCAATTCTCTGCGACTCCCAACATACATTATTGTTGACGTTCTACGATAGAAGAACATTTTTTTAAAAACTTTCTTTGTCACCTACATTTTTTTTAAAAAATTAAGAGTCTTGACTTTCATCCGTATGGTATCATATAGGTAAAAAACATATGTTTTTAAGGGTGGGAGCGGCGGCGGCTGGGGAGGTAGCAGTGGTGGAGGGGGAGGAACCGGTGGCAGAGATGGAGGTAGCGGAGGTGGAGGGTATGGGACCGGAGGTGGAGGCGGAGGAGGCGGATGGAAGGTTAAATAAAAAAACCATCACCTAATAAATCTCCATAGCAACAGATTTTTAAAATTAATTTCTTTATCTATTGTTCATTTGTCATTCTTATGAGTAAAAATATTATAAGTTAAGCAAATAAATAAATAATTTTATCATCCGTCGTAAAAGTCGAAAACTAAGAAGAGAAAAAGATAACCAAATCCCAAAATATAGCTAGGTTTTTTAAAACACATGCTGTGGTCAAATATTTGCATTCATTAAAATGCCATCTAACTGTAGGTAAATGAGGGTTCATTTGGGCAAAACCTATTGAAATTTTAATAGATTTTCAACTTCTTCTTTCTATTGCCTGATTAACCACAAACTAACTTAACTAGTTACAAGCAACTTTGCTTTAGAATTATTTTCGGGCCTCATAGAACAGGTATTTAGCGTGCGGCATATGATGGTGGATGGCGAAAACACAATTACGGGGTGGATTTAGACGAATCTATATTAGGGGTGGTCTGTGCCCAGCTGGGGGCTCTTGATGATGATGATATTTAGGATGCAGAAATGGCTTCATTCTAACGGGCTCGATCTGGGATAGACCGGAGTAGAAGAGTCAACATTCATACCTACTCTCGTGAATGCTGTTCGTTGTAATTTTAATTATTGTTTATTCTTTCAATAAAACCACAAAAAATATATTGATGATGTTATTTTATTTAAAACACACTTTATTGATTGCTTTCGCAACTAAGATGATTTAATTAATCAACATTGTTTAACCGTAGCGACACGTAGGTATTCACATAGTTTTATATTCAGTATCGAAGTTCGCTTTGACCTGTGGAAATATAATATTGAATTGTAAATGTTTTCGTCACATGACTTGTTCAACGTTACATGATCATGCGCGTGATAGACAGTGTTCAATTCCCAAGTTTAGGTACAGCAGATTTCTAAATATAGGTATATTTATGTACATATATTTGTGTATTTGTAGTATAATACAATATATACTACAAATACATCTATACGAGGGACGACTGCACGTGGACCATTTTTCGTCCAAGGAATTGTACAGACAACAGCACGTCAACCTACCACAAAACGTAAAAAATTCTCAATTGATATTGATCTCTACTTATTGGACTTAAAGTTGAAAATCAATTCAATGACCTTTAACTTTTTGGGTAGGTTGACCTGCCGTTGTCTGTACTTTCCATTTACCCCTGCAATTAAATTAATTGCTTCAAACCAGTTTTAAAAACTGCATTTTATTTAGGGAATTAAGTTAAAAGTTTGGAATTATTAAAAGGGAGTTAAATAGTTACAGCAATAGGTATTGTCTATATTTACACATCGCAGGACACAAAGCCTCTCGACGTTACAACAGCAAACCTTCTAGTATTTAGCAATGTCACTTAAATTGTTCTGGGTAAAACTGTTGGAAATGGGTAAAACTGTGGTTTTGACCTTAAATATTAAGGTAAAACTGCATTTTATATTTTTAATCGTTTGTTTGAACCAGGAATCATATCAAGAATTTTGCACACATATTACCTACTAACTACTTATACCTACTACTTATGAGAAAACTGAAATGTCACAGATAAGATACGAGTAATACGAAATATTTACCTAGAGGTTTAGCTACTATTACTTCTTCCCCAACGCATTGCATGTTTTTAGAGTTGAGCAAACATACTACTTGTTTCCTTGGTGCCTAAGAAGTTAATAATAATTAAATAACATTATAAAACTTAGTCGTGCTTAATCTGTTTTTAGACATTTATGATATAACATGAAGAAATAAAGAAAAATCTTACCCTGATATCTTTGGACAACCTTTAATTGATAAAAATGCAAATATTAATTCAAACCATTTTAGCAGTATACAATGTAGCTTTTCTTGCTAATAATTATTACTCCAGTGTTCTGAAGAGAATGATGTTTTTTTTGAGAGGACCTATGCTGTGGCGCATACGAAAACGCCTCGTTGGTCTAGTGGTTTAAATACCGGGCCAAGATCTTGGGGTCCAGGTTCGATCCCTGGGTCGGGCAGCAAAAAGTTTCGAATTTTCGAACGTTGCTCGGGTTTGTGATCACCAACCCGCATTTGGCAAGCGTGGTGATTATGTCAGTTCCCATCATTGCAGTGGTAACTTGAATTCAATGATGGAGGCGTTTTCCCTGCAGTGGGATGATTATAGGCTGTTACTTTTACTTACTTTACTTTATGCTGTGGCAGAAGGCCATTGACTGTGTAGCTATTCGTACAGTAAATAAAACACAATATACAATTTACGTCATTTCGAATGACGTAAACAAGATGCAGCTCTGAAAAGAGCTACTTCTCACTACTCCACCACTGTTTCAGTACAAAAGAGAAATAGCTCTTTTCAGAGCTGCAACTTGTTTCTGAACTTATTTTGTTATTTATTTACTGTGTGAATAGCTACAACAGCGCCACCGGTGGGCTTATGCGAGTACAGAAGGCACTTAGCCAAATAACAAATATCTGCCCGGTTTAACTGAATAAAGCCTTCCATATAAGGTTTCAGTGATAGGTCGTCTTCCTCTGTTTGTGTGTGTGTGCACGTTCTCTCTCTCTCTTTCTCTCTCTCTGTGTGTGTGTTTTGCGTGTGTTCGGGTGTGTGTGTGTGTGTGTGTGAGAGAGAGAGAGAGAACGTGTAAACGAGTAAATTAATGCGCATACATTACATCGTCCAAAAAGAATGAAATAGCAGTCTTAAAATAAGAGTCAACACTACACTTACCTCGTACGCTGAAACAAAGACAAACTTAAATGTACGATTCAAATTTAACTTTTAGGAGCCAATAAAAATTATCAAAAATAATAATTCGGCTTAGAAAAAATTTCCTATATCCTTTATCACGGCCTAATCTATCTTTGTATAGAAACATCTCAACTAGACTCCTCTGTCCATCGCCGTAGGACTTTTATAGGAGCCCTTGTCAGAACCAAATTATTTGGGTAGTATTTTTTATTGACATACATGGTACCTACGAGTACAACTGCTGAAATAATGACAGTATATAGGTTCACTCTTATCTACCCTATAGAACAAGGAACCCTACGTCAGGGAAGAGTTACCTCTAACGGCATTACGTTCTTTCGAACGTCCCTCAGTATCAGCGAGGCCTCTGACGCAGACCTAAGCTTTAAATATTTAGGGCCCTTTGATTGGCTGAGAACACAAGAAGTATCCGCTATTGGGAATCGAATAAAGATAGGTACAGAATACTACTGTAAAGGGAGATAGGTATGTAAGTAGCAACTAGAGCAGTCTGGGGTTTGAAGATAACTTAAAATAGTGAACCGATAGAATCACCATCTGAACAAATAAGGAAGTAAAATCAAGGCCTTATAATGTAAATGAAATTCATAATACATAAAGATGTACTCACTGCATGACATTCGGTATTGTAAACTATACAAATTAAAGTACCCCCACCCGGACCCCCGTTTCCGCCCCTACGCCCACCGCCACCCCCACCGCCAACGTTAAGGAATTTCTCACCGTCATGCTACAAAAATAATAAAATCATTAACAACCATTAAAAAATATTGAATACAGAATTGTTCTTACTTAGATAGATAGGTATAACTTGCCTGAACTAGGATAACCTTGTGATTCAGGCGCATTATGTGCCCAGTCTAAGTAGTGTACCAGTATCTCCGATGATCACAGGTAATACGTATCCGTAGCTATGTCTAACAAAAAAATCGGCCAAGTGTGAGTCGGACTCGCGCACGAAGGGTTGCGTACCATTGACTAGGTAAACTGTTGTTTAATGTAAATAAATACGAGTCCGACTCGCACTTGGCCGATTTTTTATATAGGTACATGATTTCGCTGTTGTTTTTTTATATAAAATGCGAAGACACTTTTTCCCCAACCTATTATACCTATTATTTAAACAAGATTATGTGTACATACGAGTATCACCACCCTCGTACAAACATTGTACTGATTTCAAGTAAGTAGCTATGAAATCAGAAAAAACCCCGCCCCGAAAAATATACTGATGTGGGGCCTGCAATAGGCAGTACTTTAGTAAATTTTTCGGTATATTGAAGTGATAATATGGAATGGCATTGGTCCAAAGTTTTCACTAACCTTGTCATGTTTGCTTATCGTTTCTTGTGCAATAAGACATAATATGACCGCCAACCATTGTAGATTCAGTCGCATCCTGCAGCCGATAAACGAATAGAACATCTTTTAAGCCTTAGTTATTTATAAATAAATTCAGGGTAAAATATGTGTGAAATTGCTCGGTAATTTTCATCATCGACTCAATTATTTTGTATGTTTCAATTTGTACAAAACGCTTGGAATAACTAGTTTCAATCAGCGCGCTCAACGTCTTTAATGGTAACTTTTTAATGAAACTTTTTACCTCTTTCCAGAGCCATCACAGATCGGGCACGACAGAATAGAAAGGAGTGCGCTCTAGCATAGTATTATATCTTATCTGTGGCTCTAGTCCCAAACACAAATGTATGTTGTTTGTTCTTCTCTTGAACCAATTTCTTTGCTTGAACTCACATAGAACCTATTTTAAATCGGGCGCGCAGGGATAAGCTCTGGTCACATAAATATAAGTAAACATACCCTCTCAAAATTATTACCTACATTAGTTTGCTATGAATAATCTTTTACTCAATACAAATAAAACAAAATGTGTGAAATTTACTATGCCTAATGTAAGCTTTGCCACCACAAATGTAAGTGTAAAAGATAGGCCATATTAGACATTGTAGATTCCCGTACCTTTTTAGGTATAACTGTTGACTTTCGTCTGCAATGGGGTGCTCGTATTATGTCTCTGTCTGGAAGACTTAGTTCTGCTGCTTATGCTGTGAGAAAGATGTAAAGGCAAATGACTCATCTTGGCACTAGCATACATCTTATCTATAGTAATATTATAAAGCTGTGGTGTGAAAGAAGATATTGTCACAAGGATTGAGAAAGGGATGCTTAGATGGTTTGGACATGTAGAGAGGATGAATGAGAGGAGAATGACTAGACAGATCTACAAGACGAGTGTGAAAGGGAACGTTGGAAGAGGAAGGCCTAGACGAACCTATCACGATCAAATCGGGGATGTCCTGAAGAAAGGTCAGGTCAAGAGTACTCTAAACCGACGAGCATGCATGAAAAGATTGATGAATGTGGAAGAAGCGAAAGATGTATGCCAGGATCGTAGTAAGTGGAAGGCCTTGGTCTCTGCCTACCCCGTTGGGAAGGAGGCGTGATAATATGTATGTATGTATATTATAAAGCTAAAGAGTTTGTTTGTTTGAACGCGCTAATCTCAGTAAGTACTAATTGAATACTGGTACGAATTGAAAACTTATTTTTGTGTTGGATAGTCCATTTATCGTGGAAGGCTGTAGGCTATATAACATCACGCTGCAACTAATAGGAGCGAAGCATCAGTGAAAAATGTTGCAAAAATAATCGCGATCATAATAACAGAAATTGATGCGGGCAACACTAGCTGTGTGACTTCGTGCGCGTCAATTTCCGTTGAGATATTCATTTAAAAAGAGGCTGACAATAGTGACAGAGTTACTAGCGCTGCTTCATCTCGGCACTAGACCACATTTGTCCTGAAGCAGTGGTAGGTTTATTTATTGGAACGTGTAAAAGCGACTCCGGATGGGGCTTGTCTGCGCTTTCATTACGAGATTATAGGGGCTAAAATGAGACAGCTGTATTACTGGATTATAATACTTTGGAAAAGTTCCATTATTATTTAAGGTATTGTTTTACCTCTTAATATCTCATTGACATTGAAATTTTAATACCAACGAGTAAAAATAAATTCAGGGCTTTACTTTAATCTTTGTTTAACAGTACTTAGTTAAATAGCCCCAAAGTCCAACAAAGGCATTATGAAAAGTTAATGTTCTGTGGTCTCTTTTGAAAAAATCTTGCATTGCTCATATTATGTACGTAAGTTGTAGTATCCTCGGAGTATGTATTTTAGGCTTGGAGTCCTTACAGTTCAAATGAAAGAAGCATGATGTCGACTACAAGGCGCGTTGCAGGAAGTATCATTTTCTTTCTCTTCTTCATCATCATCATCAGCCTATCACAGTCCACTGCTGGACATAGGCCTCTCCAGTTGCACGCCACTTAGGTCGATCCCCGGCTTCTCGCATCTAGCTCCTGCCAGCCATCTTGCGCAAATCATCACTCCACCCTTTTTTTTTTGTTTACGCATTTAAAAAATGCATTACGCATACCTACTGCTTCAAGGGCAGCAGTAGGTTATGTGGGACTCTCTTGTCGGTGTCCGACAAGCATACCCACTAAACAGACCTGTGGTGTACCTTTCAACGTGATTTTTTTTTTATAACTACTACCTCCAACGTCATCGGAGCCTATATTTTCTATTAAAATTTAAAAATTTTCTTTTCCAACTGAAGGTTAAGCCTTCTACAATAATATTCAGTACTATACTTATATTTTGCTGTATCTATTACTTAAGTTTATGTATATTCTTTTACTTTGAATTTCAGGGTAACTTTTACTGTAATCTACTTTTCTAATGTAACTATTATGAATTTGGTTTTTATTTTTTATGGATTCTACTCGTCTAATGATTTACTATAATTTACTATAATATATCTGCTATATGTTTACTACAATCAAAATTAAATTATCTTCATTTCCATCTCATCCTACAGGGTCACATTAAGCTTATATTTTCATTTATTTTTATCTACCTTATTTTGTTCATTTAATACTTATTTTCAGAATACTTGTATTTATCTTTTATTTTAGCCTTTTTTATTTATCATTAACCTTTCTATGTTTATGTATAAGTGAATCTACTAATATTCAATAAATATGACACAATACTTATTTTTGCTTTTATTCCTTTGTATTTCTTTGACCGCTAAATTTTTGCAAAGTTCTATAAATATGCTTTTTACTTTTCTTGTTATTTTCGAAGCCTTTTCTATCACCCTGTCGATCCCCTCCCACATATCTCTTCTGTCTTGTTTCCTACAAAGTTTTATATTTTTTTTTGTTATTTCTTTATTATTATTTTTTTTTTTTTATATTCACCACCTACGTACGGCATATGCGGCCTCAGGCATTAAGTATGGGTGATCCTGTACACCAGAAATCACCCCCAGTCTGGCAAGCTGTGCAATGCGAGCGTTGAGCCCACCGGCTCAACGCCCACTAGAGTGCTAGAGCTTAGAGGGGGGAAGTTGAATTCAGCGTATGCCTTCTCGTCCTCCCCCATCTACGACTTCGGGTCGGGTCCGCAAGCAACCTCGCCGACCCGAACCGTAACCACCTTTTGCAACGACAGTGCATGTCGTTGCAAGGGGCCGCCAACGTCTCACGCTCACTTGCCGCCCAGCATAGCTCAAACCATACTGGGAAGCGAGCGACTACTATCCGCCGCGGGGCTGACGCCCCAACGGCAACACCGCCGTCGCGCCCTCCAGCGCGAACGGCCACAACAGGCCACGGGCCGAAGCCCGCTACCACCGTCTGGAGACGCATTTAACAGCGGGCTGCCCAAGCCCACTGGTGGGTTTTGGTCCGCGCCGGCCAAATGGCCGGTACCCTCCATGACTGGAGGGCGTTCCCCTATCCACCACCTGGGGACGCGCCCGGTAGGAGACCCAATACTCCCTCGGAAAATTATCACTCCACCTGGCCTGGCCCACACTACGTTTGCCGAGACGCGGTCTCCACTCAAGAACTCGTTTACCCCAGGTTCTGCGGCTAATATGGTCAGCCCACAAACATAAATGTGTGTTGGTTCTTCTTCTTTTTAGCTCGCATCCAACCCACTTCAAATCGGGCACTCAGGGATATGCTCTAGCCACATGAATATAAGCAAACATACCACTTAAATTAATTAGTTTCCTCTTCTTAATTTAAGTTTCTTTTGACTCATTGCGCTCTAGCCACAAGTATAGGTATAATTATATTGTTTCATCTCTTTACCGCCGCCGCGGTTCCATAGCCTGTTCACTCAGCGGAGGGCCTCGTGGGACAGGGATATGGGTAATGTTACATATTATTTAAGTGTGCGGCATGTGACGGTGGATGGCGAAAAAATAATTACTGAGATCTTTAGGGATGGTCTGTGCCCAGCTGGGGACTCATGATTATGATAATTTTGGATGCAGAAATGGCCTCATTCTAGCGGGCTCGATCTGGGATGAGTCGAAGTAGAAAAGTCAACATTCATACCTACTCTCGTGAATGCTGTTCGTTGTAATTTGTTTATTCTTTCAATAAAACCACAAAAAATATATTGATGATGTTATTTTATTTAAAACACACTTCATTGATTGCTTTCGCAACTAAGATGATTTAATTAATTAATCCACAATTTTTAACCGTAGCGACACGTAGGTATTCACATAGTTGTGTAATCAATATCGAAGTTTGCTTTGACCTGTGGAAATATAATATTGAATTGTAAATGTTTTCGTCACATGACTTGTTCAACGTTACATGATCATGCGCGTGATAGGCAGTGTTCAATTCCCAAGTTTAGGTACAGCAGATTTCTAAATATAGGTATATTTATGTACATATATTTGTGTATTTGTAGTATAATACAATATATACTACAAATACATGTATACGAGAGACGACTGCACGTGGACCATTTTTCATCCAAGGAATTGTACAGACAACAGCACGTCAACCTACCACAAACTTAAAAAATTCTCAATTGATATTGATCTCTACTTATTGGACTTAAAGTTGAAAATCAATTCAATGACCTTTAACTTTTTGGGTAGGTTGACCTGCCGTTGACTGTACTTTCTATTTACCCCTGCAATTAAATTAATTGCTTCAAACCAGTTTTAAAAACTGCATTTTATTTAGGGTATTAAGTTAAAAGTTTGGAATTATCAAAAGGGAGTTAAATAGTTACAGCAGTAGGTATTGTGTCTATATTTAAACATCGCAGGACACAAAGCCTCTCGACGTTACAATAGCAAACCTTCTAATATTTAGCAATATCACGTAAGTTGTTCTGGGTAAAAATGTTGAAAATGTGTAAAAATGTGGTTTTGACCTTACATTTTGAAGTAAAACTCCATTTAACATTTTCAATCGTTTAATTGAACCAGGAATCATATCAATGATTTTGCACACATACTTATGAGAAAACAGTGAAATGTCACAGATAAGATAATACGAAATGTTTACCTCTGCGTTTAGCTACTATTACTTCTTCCCCGACGCATTGCATGTTTTTAGAGTTGAGCAAACATACTACTTGTTTCCTTGGTGCCTAAGAAGTTAATAATAATTAAATAACATTATAAAACACGGTCGTCCTTATTCTGTTATTAGACATTTACGACATACGAGGGCGGGTCAATAAGTCCGTGAATTTTTGAATTTCTGACCTCTTTACTGAAAAAGCAACACTACTCCTGTCAACAGGTATCTGTCAGTTGATTCCTATCAAAATTTGAACTTGCTGCGTCAGTTAGTTTGTGTTTGACAGCTATTTTTATCAGACTACCCAGTAATTTGAGGAAAAAATGGAAAAAGGTGAATTTCGTGTGCTTATTAAGCATTATTTTTTGCGAAAAAAAACCATTACCGAGACCAAGGCTAAGCTTGATAAATACTATGGGGACTCTGCACCATCGATTTCAATGGTAAAAAAGTGGTTTACTGAATTTCGTTGTGGCCGTAAAAGCACTGAAGATGCCGAACGTCCTGGACGCCCAGTTGAGGACTCTACACCCGAAACAATCGAAAAAATTCACGATATGGTGTTGGCCGACCGAAGATTGAAAGTGCAAGAGATTGTGGAAGCCGTAGGGATCTCGCATGGCTCAGTGGTTTCAATTTTAAAAGATCAATTGGGCATGAGAAAGCTTTCCGCAAGATGGGTGCCGCGTTTGCTCACAGTCGACCACAAACGCAATCGTGTAACAACTTCACAGGAAGGTTTGGCGTTGTTTAATTGCAATATGGAGGAGTTTTTGCGCCGTTTTGTAACCGTGGACGAAACATGGATCCATCACAACACACCAGAGAACAAACAACAGTCAAAACAGTGGGTTTCTAAGGGTGAATCGGCGCCAAAGAAGGCCAAGGTGGGTTTGTCAGCCAATAAAGTTATGGCGACTGTTTTTTGGGATGCACGTGGGATAATCCACATTGACTACCTTCAAAAGGGAAGAACAATCAATGGGGAATATTATGCCAACTTATTGGACCGCTTCAATGACGATTTGAATAAAAACCGACCTCATTTGGCCAAGAAAAAAGTTCTTTTCCACCAAGACAATGCAAGGGTGCACACATGTGCAGTTGCCATGGCAAAAATCCATGAATTGGGCTATGAATTGCTCCCTCATCCGCCCTATTCTCCAGATCTGGCTCCGAGTGACTACTTCTTGTTCCCAAAACTGAAGAAATGGCTTGGTGGAAAAAGATTTGACTCCAATGATGAAGTCATCTCGCAAACAAAGGCCTATTTTGAGGACCTCGACAAATCATATTTTTTGGAAGGGATAAAAAAATTGGAGAAGCGTTGGACAAAGTGTATAGAGCTCAAGGGAGACTACGTTGAAAAATAAAATGATTTGTTTATCAAAAAATCTGTGTTTTATTCCAAAAGTCACGGACTTATTGACCCGCCCTCGTATCACAAAGAAATTTCCCTCATATCTTTGGACATCCTTTAATTGATAAAAATGCAAATATTAATTCAAACCATTTAAGCAGTACACAATGTAGCTTATCTTACTTAAAATTATTACTCCAGAGAAAACTTTTTAAAAAATGTTTTAATTCAATTTTTAACACTTTTGCTAAAATGTTCATTCAGTAAAGCCGTGGAACGGAACGCAATTCCGTTTTGACGGTTGACAGTTATCACTGACATTGTACCTTCCGTTTGTTTCGAACTGAGTAAATAAATAAATAAATAAATATTTCAGACATGCCACATTGGGCCACACTGAGCCATCTAGTCCCAAATTAAGGTACTATTAAGTACCCTGTCGTATGGGGTACGAGACAACCGATAAACTTACTTATATACTTTTTTTTTTGTAAATACATACTTATAATACATAGAAAACACCCAGACCAGTACAAACAGACATGTTCATGCACACAAATATTTGTACTGTGCGGGGATCGAACCCGCGACCCATGGCTCAGAAGCAGCGTTAACTACCGCTGATCCAAATGGTCGTCAAAGTGGAGTGTTTATGTTCCCCGATTTTTCCTTATTTTTAACGAAAAAAAGAAGAAAATGGTATCAAGTACAGCTCCTATTCCACCCGTTGTGTCAGTATGCAGTGGCATTTCAACGGAAAATGCAAAGAAAATTACTTTCAGAAACGACTAAAAATATGCTTAAAAAACTTGTGGTGATACTGTTGCAATTGTCCGGTAGGCATACGCACTATCGGTTGTTGTGGACATGTGATGTCCATTAGGTGGTTTTTATCTTAAGCACGCTACCAGGATCAGGTCAAAATACCAACATCTTTCTTAGACGAGTGAGGAAGTAGGTACTGCTACTGAGAGACAATTCCGAAAATGATGATTCTCAGGAATAAACGTATTTTGGTTTGATTTATCGGTGGTCTCATTTTTATACTTCTCCTTCTTCACGTTTAAGTGGATAAACTGTAGGTACCTACATAATATTATTGTTTGTTATTGATCACAAATCACAATGAACCTTTTGACCTCTACAGGAAAATTTCTTTATAAATTAGAACAAGTTTTGATTTATATTACAACTAAATTTAAGAGGAAAAAAATTGTAATTTGCGGTGACTGGAATATCGATACACTAAAACAAACGTCACTTAGTAATGAACTCCTGTCAACTCTTAGGAACTTTAACTTATCAATCCACATTCTGACACCTACAAGAAGAAATGCTTGTCTAGATCAAATAGCTAGCAACATAAAAAATACCGAAGCTGAAACTCTCTGCCTTGGCCTGTCTGACCATGAAACAGCACAAATACTTGCCATTGAAATTGAAAAACAAAAATCATTTAATACATGGTTTGAATATAAACGAGATTACAGTATTGAAAATTGCAGAAAGTTCAATGGTTGCATCTCATCATTAACGTATTCTGAAATTTTGGAAACTAACGATATACAAACTGCTTTCAAAATGTTTTATGATACAATCTGTCTCTTTTACAATTTATGCTTTCCAATTATAAAGGTTAAACTTAATAACAGGCCCAAAAATCTTACATGGTTAAGTAAAGGTTTAAAAAAGTCTTGTCGAATAAAGCGCGCATTATATTTGGCTTATCGCAAAGCAGATGATAGGAATTCACAAATGAAAAAAGATATTTATAAACAATATAAAAATTACAACTATAAATTAAAAAAATGTATATTACTAGCGCGAAAAATTAATAATAATAAGTATATAAACAAATATAAAAACAGTTCAAAAGCAATATGGAATACAATATCAAAGACTTTAATAAGTAGCCAACAAATTGATGACATAAGATGTATTAAATTAAACAATACGACATATACCGATCCCCAAGAAGTTTGTGATATATTTAATAAATACTTTATTAACTTAACTAATAAACCAAGCGTGAATCTTCATAATAATAATAAACATGACGTAATAAATACCAATCCTAATACATTCTTTCTGACACCGATAAGTGAGAATGAAACATATAATATTATATTATCATTAAAAAATAGTAAAGCCAGCGGCTATGATGATATATTGACTAAAATACTTAAATCTATCGCAACCTCAATAAGTTCCCCGCTAGCGCACATTATAAATTTATCTTTTGAACAGGGTCATTTTCCTGAACAATTAAAACTATCAATAGTAAAACCAATTCATAAAAAAGCAGACAGAAAGGAACCTGACAATTACAGACCAATTACAATGACTCCTATACTTTCGAAAATTCTGGAAAAAGCCATGTATAAAAGATTGAACTCATTCTTCACTGACTTTCACATATTGCATCCACAACAATTTGGATTCCGCAAGGGAAGCTCGACCTCATTAGCTTGTTTTGAGTTGATTAACTTTGTGACTGAAAGTCTAAATGAAAAATCTCCCGTAGTCTCGATTTTTCTCGATATGTCAAAAGCCTTTGATTTTGTGGATCATGGAAAACTACTTTCTAAGTTATATAAATATGGCATCAGAGGCAAAGGATTTGAATGGTTGCAAAGTTATTTAAGCAATAGAAGACAGTGCACTGAAATCTATCAGTTTACTCAAAATGGATGCTCTCTTATAAGAAAAAGGTTTAGATCAGCATATCTGAATAACAACACAGGTGTACCCCAAGGGGGTGTCCTTGCTCCTCTACTTTTCCTGACATATATAAACGACTTGCCCAATGCATCAATTCATAAGCCAATATTATTCGCAGATGATACTACCTTACTGATCAAATGCCACAAAAATGAACCTTATAATACAATAGTAACAAAAGCGCTTACAGATGTCACAGAGTGGTTGAAAAATAACAATTTACATGTTAACTTAACCAAAACAAAAATAATGGAATATCGTTCTTACAATAGCAATGAACTACAACTAAATATCAAATACCTAAATTGTAATATAGATAAAGTAGACAAATATATATTTTTAGGTATAACGGTGGATCAATATCTAAATTGGAAAGCTCATGTAGATAAAGTCTGTAGCAGGCTGGAGCGATACGTATATGCTTTGAAGCGGCTAAGGCAAACTATATCACAAGAAGCCGCGTTGACTGCCTATCATGGATACGTCACATCCATCCTTAAGTATGGCCTAATCATCTGGGGAAACTCAGTTGATGTAAATAGGGTTTTTAAATTACAAAAAAAATGTATCCGCGCCATCACCAATGCATGGCATACTGACAGCTGTAAACCTTTATTTCATAATTTACGCGTCCTCCCCTTGCCATGTATGTATATAAAGGATATATGCTGTTTTGTGAAACAGCACCCGCAATATTTTTTAAAGTATGCAGACGTTTCTACTAGACCACTTAGAGGTCAGTATAGATTAATGCTGCATAAACCACCATCCCATGCTTTTATTTATAAACAAAATGTGTATAATATGTGCATCTTAACACTTTCACGCAAGCAACGTATGTATACGTCAAATTGTGGTAGATGTGGTGAAGCACAGCGTATTAGTACGTTCAGCTAATAAGTGTTGTGTTGAACACAACGTAGTAGCACGGCGCCTGTTCATACTAATCTCTATTAGTTCGGTTGCTGTGTGACAACGCATCAAACTCTTAAAAATGTAGTGCTACACCGTGTCGGAAATTTTACACATCTTTGAAGACTCCATACACTGGCAGTGATTCGCTCCTTGTAGACGCACAACGTTACTATACGTCAATCAGCGCAGGTTACGTCATACATTCCGTTGACCTGTGCGAGCCGCAGGGGAAGGAGCGCGTGCGTTGCTGTCCACACACAGCCCGCAGTGAATAATATTACGCATAATCGTATTTTTTTACTATTTACGTAGTTATTACAATGTAACTATTCTAAAATCACTTCAATGGTCATTGATTTCTTATTACTTTTCAATATTTGTAAGTATACGTCAGTATTTATACGTATATGCTCCGTTGCAAAACGGAAAAGTGAAGCAAACAGGTGACGACTTGGTACCCAAGGGACGGCACTAGAAGCAGAAGACGTAAAGTAACAAGATGAGAGGATGACTTAAATATTACCTTGAAATAAGAGTAGCGGCAGCCAGAAATCAGTGGAAAGAGTTGAAGGAGTCCTTTGCCGTAAGGCTTGCCTAAATAAGATACATTTTGTAGTAGGTGTAGCACAGTATAATGTAAATATTTTGGAAATAAAGGCTTTATTATTATATGTATACGCCAACGTTATTACACGTTGTTGGGAATTGTATAGATGTTTATCTGTACTTTTTGGCACGACGTATGTATACGTTGACGTCCTATGACGTAAGTGCTTTATAACATAACACTAAATTCACGTGCTCTTAGCAGACCGTCTCTGGGCGTCGATCCAGTTTATATGAAAAAAATATGTGCGTAATCGCATCGAGCTCAGATAATAGCATGTTCGCATGAAAGTGTTAATATATAATAAACTGCCTGACTCTATTAAACTATTAGAGGGGCGTAAATTTGAGGTTACTTTGTCGAAAAGGTTAGCTGAAAAATGTTTTTACAATGTTAATGAGTACCTTGATGACCTCTGTTAACTATTAGCTTTAGCATAGTGCTTAGTTTATAAATAAGTAGCTAGCTTTTAAGGTAATTTGCACGTCTGTTCACAGACTGAATACGATGTCTAGTTAAATACACCCAACACCATCAATCTCAAATGTATTCTTGCAAATAAATGTTATTCTATTCTATTCTATTCTATTCTATTCTATTCTATTCTATTCTATTCTATTCTATTCTATTTAGAATATGGCTATATTTTTTTAAACTTGAAAAAATATGATTTACCTTAGTCAGCTAAGGCCTGTGGGTTCGATTCCTAGCTAAGACATGTATATCTTTGATATAAATAGCATTGTGTATGCAAATAATCAAATAAAACTTGTAAGAAGTTTTTAGGTTATGTCATTTAGTTAGGATTATTTCCTGAATATTCCCTTTAGATAAAGAAATACTAATATTGCTTATGTTTTCTAGACATTATAAGGAACAATTTGATATATGTTTCATTACTATACGTCACAATTTTTTAGTGGGCCCATTCGCCATACTAAAAAAATGTCTCCTTTGATCTGATGGAGTTACAAGATTTGATACTTTAGCCGACGACTTTTTTCACAAATCAGTCATCATCAATTATAATAATTGGTCATACTTAGTAAAAGATATTATAATTCGCTTTTTTACTTTCCAAAAGGGTCCCAAATTCTGGTGGGCCCAAGGGCCCCAGCCTAGTTTAAGACGGCCCAGTTCAGCGGTAGTAGTTTGACAAACAACATGTGTAGTGGTAAAACTACTTGGTGTTCGAGCGTTAGCAGTTCAACAGGCAATACAAAAGGACAAACTATGAAGGTCAGTTTTGTATTATTTTATATTCCCTGTCACGCTCATGGCGGCCCGCTATGGAGCTCGCGCCAAGCGATGTCGAGTGCGCAGTGGGACCCGGCCAAGTGGTCGCGCTCGCACGGCCCTGGCTCGACGAAGACATCACTTCTGAGGCAGTCAACTCCTTTTCCAGGAAGTCCAGTAATTCACTCACTTGGGGAATGTCACCGGATGACGTCAAATAAAGTTCGGAACATTTCAGATTTCGGGTGTTCTTTTGCGTAACAAAATGATTAAAAGAATGAGTAACAGGCAATCTTCAAGCAGTAAATTTTTCTCGATAAACGTTAAGAAGGTTACGTAAAGAATGTTCAGAATTACGTTCGATTCGATCATAGGTTGCACATCCATAATTTTATCTAAATGTTTTGTTGCTATAATTCGTTTGTTCTCATAACGGTTAAGTAATATGTATTTGCATAGCATTATCGTAGTTAGCTTCTGTGATTGGTAAGGATTTAATTAAGTTATAAGGTTCACCGCGCTACGACAATAACAAGTAACGAAAACGTTCCACATTTGAAAGGCTTTCATTATCATGCACTAATGAGTAAAATAGGTCATAAAAGGCAATCCAATCCGTGACCTTGAATTATCGGCAACGATAATGCAGGCAGCTGGATACGCAGCTGAGCCGCTGACGCAGCGGTATGTGCACAAGATTCGTTTGCAATCTAATAGGTACTTTGTTTACGTTGAATGACTTTGATGCGATCGGACACTACTTGAATTTTATAATATGAATTGTCAAACTGTTCACGAATAGCTAATTGTTCATCTTTCTTGAAATCTTTCGATTTTACCAAATATTTTTCTATTTTTAATTGTACGCTTAAAAAACTGTTTTTTAATAGATGTTAATTCTTTCACTCGAACGCGAAACTCATCTTCGTCATTTTAACTATCAACCATGCGCTGTAGGCTAGTTAAACATAAATCTCGTTCAGAACAAAGTTGTTCTAACTCCATTTCGAATTTGTACAAAAATGAAGTAAACAAAGATTACAAGTAGGTACGTAGTTAGAAGAAATCAATTACGCAGTAAGCAATTCAACTTATCACTGTATGTAGGTAGTTAGTTATTAATTTGTTAAATGTAATAAGTAGGTGTAAGTACGATTGTAGTTATAAGTATGTTAATGTAGTTATAAAAAGGCTATAGTTATAAAGCAATATACGTCATGTAATGTTAATCCCTCAACCCCCAGGAGGCACTCGGGTGCCAGGATAACAATTGATTTCAATTGTCTCTGGAATAACTCACGATCGAGGAATTATGAATAAAAATGTTAGTTAAGTATGTCGTCTACCCGAACGAGAGTTCTGCTGAGCGATAAAAAGTTGGTGATAATATTTGACATGTTATTAATATAAATATTATGCTAAGAAATTAATAATGTAAGTCTGTTGAGATACGTCGGAACGAGACTTGACAGCAGTCAGTCTAGCGGACGTAAGGATTTTAAATGACTTATTCTGATGATGACGGGCATCTACCCATATACACATGCACAAGAATAGCTCGTTAAAAGTTATAATATAGAAAGATTAGAGTAGATATAAAGATAAACAGACTTAAAAGTCCTCGCTCTACTTATTACTTATTTCTCATCTATGTCGCAGACAGCACTTAACCAGATTTGAACCCGATACCGCTAGGATTACAAAGTCAAAAGGTTAGGAGCGTGAACCGCTAAGTGTACCACAGCGGTTTGGTTAATTAATAGCGATTGTAATTTTGAATGGATTTATTAAAGCGTAGTAATCGATTTCCAGCTAATAAGAAAGTAATTTGCTTTGGACAGTCAAATCAATTTGTAATCGTTACTTATAAGCAATTGAAGTGTTAATTTTTCGTATAAATTACGGAATCAACAATTTTCAAACCAGTATACTTGCATCGACAGTAACATGCGGCTGTCTGAGTACTGGACTGGTATTATTATGCCTGGTTATACCGGAAATATGCTGCCAATACTATAAGGTTAGTAATATTTATTCTGTTTTTCCCATTTCCATTATTATGAAGCTTATTAAAAAAAGATACATTGTTTAATTTTGTTATTATTTCTGTCGAACGGTGCCTGCACATAAAAATAATAGCAGCACCTCTTATCTGTTTTCTTCCTATGGGTGTTGTAAGAGGCGACTAACGGCCGGTCCCTATAATCTATCGATCGCCATTTTTGACATTTCGGAGATAGGAAACAGTTTCTATCTCCGATATGCTAAAACTGAAGATAGATAGGTTATTAGGACCGGCCGTAACGGAGTACTGCCATTGGCCAAACTGCAATAGCCAACATGTATGTCAGGCGTGGAGATTATGGTAAAATCCTGTTCTGGAATAGGCCAGTGTCCAACAGTGAACTAATACAGGCTGTCGATGATGACGAGTGATTATTATGCATTTAAAAGTTAAATCGAAAATCAGAGTCCACCCACACATACCTACTTAAAAGGGTTCCACATGCACAGACTATTCTGTTATATCATTATCATCCCAGTAACTACTTCCTTGAGAATATCTACCTCTGAATAAAAAATTCGACTACCTCGTCTGCCTCAGGTGGGATTTTTGGTTTGAACTCAGACCAGCCGAAAATAAATGATTTAATTTCTTATGTTCTTCAATCTGTAATTCTATACCCACAAATTCGCATACTTAGGTGAAGTAAATAAAGAATGCAATAATGTGTTTCTATTAAGTGGGGCAGTTGGGGCCGGGGAGGAGGTGGTGGAGGGGGTGGCGGAGGAGGCGACGGGGGCGGTGGAGGGGGCGGAGGGGGTGGCGGACGGTGCGGAGGCGGAGGAAGAATAGGTTTCCCTGAACGTCATTACTGTCAGTGTACGGTGAGTGTCATCTTCTATCCTATAAAAAGTCTAAATCTATAAAAGAAAGTCGTGTCAGTTATAACACTTATAACTCGAGTAAGGCTGGACTGATAATTATGATTTTTGTGTTTTTGGATTTGTCTGCGTCGGGAATAGGATAATAAGTGTTAAAAACATTGGAAAGTTAACGTAAAAATAACTCACTAAGAAACTGTATTTCTTCATACAAATTTCCATCTTCGCCATATTTGATAAAAATGAATATTTCCAATTTTAGATGGAATTGTATTTAAAGTGCATCAAATGCAAAATGCATGCAAAAGTTATCAGATTTCTTTTACGACCAAAATTTACAAATTTAGGTATAACTACAATGTCAAAGTTTGATTATCTTTAATTTTTCATGCGAGAAGTTCCTTCCTTCACCTTTTCAACTGACGATCTAGAAGTGAACAACTAGACGAGATCAACTTGAAGAGAGGAGGTTTACAATAAGGAATGTTACCAACATCAGATAAAAAGTAGTGCTCTCAATAAAACAGAACGAAAATTGTAATCAGATTGACTAAAGTTACGAAAACATACAGGATCAAAGTATGTCCTCGTGTTATTTATATTCATTCATTTCTTTTTAAATACTAGATGTAGAACAGAGATATACCTACCTAATAAATTATTGAAGGTACAGCAAACTTTTATTAGATATCTAAAACAAGTTTGGTCTACTGTTGATGCATTGTTAATTTTGTATCAAATACTACATCAATAACATAACTACATTTTTAGAAAATAAACTTTCCAGCAACTAACAACGCTTATTTTTCAAGTATGTTTTTATTGCTGTAAGAGTTTGCACTAAATTGTTAAAATGTCATATGTAAAGATAGTTTAAAATTTTCGATATTCGACACGCACTATGTCGCGTGCTACAGCTATTTCAGATATAAACTAATCTTTCCCATGTTTATCATGTTCTAGAATACCGCTAACGATGGCGATGCTGGAGACGGAAAAAATATTGGTCTATCCTGCTGGTGTATTGTGAGTTAGACATAATATATTAGAGATAGTCAAGTATGGAGGATCGTTACAGTGAAAGATGCTCTTTTGTAGAGTTCTCATGCACACATACATATACCTGCGCCTATACGAGTTCAAAGAACGCCAATAAAGCGAATTCTTTTGGCGTCGCGCGACTAATAGGGTAGCGCGACGTCGAAAGAAACCAATGACAGCGTTCACTTACATTCATGTTTGGGCAGAAGTAGAAGTATTTGCTCATAAACTCTGTGGCGCGCCTACCTGCCTTTCTAACCTTGTTCCATGTTCTGTGATATATACCTACCAAAACTAAAGCAAGGAACAAATTGTTTGACTACTTGAGTCATGAATATGCCTAATATGGAAGGGTGTGACCCATTCAGGTCATTTCGAAAACGATAAATTTTAAATACTCTTGGGTCTAGAACCCGCCGGGTTCAAGACTCTGCACTGGTACCAGATTATCCTTGAAGGATAGAAATTAAACGGCAAGAAGAACATAGTAGCAATATTTTTGTCCCAATTGTACAATCTTGAACGATAATCTGATGTTCGAGTTCTCAAAACCGCCTATTACAGGTCTCTGGTGCAGGGACCGGAAAAACTTTTTAAGAGTTTATTTATTAAGAGTTTAGTGTATTGATTTTCATTTCTTATATTATTATATCTATAAAACACGTAGTTTAAAGCAGTAATTCTGCTTCCTCATTATGGTTTCGTTTCGTTAGTTTGCATTCAAGTTTAATTACGGAAAACCTGTTATTGGCCTTACTTTATGTATCTTTTTCTAATTACGAGTAAGTACTTAAATTCTATGTAAAACGCTGTTGGTTTTCGAATAAATAAATAAAATAAAATTTACCCTATTAAAAAGGAAAGCCTATTGTAAAGGTTACCCTGTGATAGGTTTACCCATGTAATACAGTTACCCATGTGATAAGGTTACCCATGTGATAGGGTTACCTTTGATTGTGTAAGCTTATTAGTTCGGTTATTATTTTTTACGGCTTCCATCTTGACTACGACCGACTACGACCTACGACTACGAGTGTCGTAGCCAATAGATAATTCGTAGCAACATGCTCATCTACAAATTCTACAATTCGTAGCAGTGGCGTCTACGAAAACAGATATGATACTTGGTACTTCATTATGAAGATGTAACGAATGTTAAATTTCTTACATTCGACGGCCTTCCGAAGTAAGTTAAGCCGTCGCGCGTCGTCGTACGATCCAGCGGCCTTACTCTGCAACACGAAGCTTGTATTTACGGATATATCTGTCTCTTTCAGATACTTTAAGACATCGGTATGAGCGAAAGGGACAGATGGATTCGATTAAACCATAAACGGACAATTTGTTGCGGAGTAGGGCCTCAGACACAAGCTAGTACTTATAATTGAAATGAAAGATAGTTTACGGATTTAGAACGCGTTTATTTTTGATTTAACCCGACGTTTCGAACCCTTTACAGCGTTCATGGTCACGGGTAGACTAAGGTGTTATTCGTCTTTAAGATGGTAATTTGAAAAAAAATGTTTTACTACCGCCTCTAATTTTTATAGTCAGTTATGTTCCTTTTCACACAAAATGAGCTAACTGTGTCCGGAGTCTTCGCAGTGTTGCCATGGTTTGTGGACTTCAATGATGATAAGACAGGGTCCCAAGCAGCTGGTAAATTCCAACCATCTTCTCTATTGAAATTAGGATGTTTTTTAATTTCTATTGCTTCGCGTATCATTCTAGGTACATATCGGTTTTCCTTAGCAAGAACTTTAGGTTTATCAAATCTAATGAAATGGTTGGGCTTATCAAACGCATGACTACAGACTGCAGATTTCGTTATACGCATGTTTTTCATATCGGCTATGTGTTCTTTTACCCGAGTACCTATACTGCGTTTAGTTTGACCTATGTAAGAGAGCCCACATTCACAGTCGAGTTTGTATACGCCTGGTACTTGAAGGGGAATGTTACACTTGACTGGTCGTAAGAATTGGTTGATCTTCTTCGGCGGCTTGAAGTAGGTCTTGATAGAAGCGCGCTTCAAGATGTTCCCAGTTTTGTCTGTGACACCCTTCATGTATGGGAGTACCGCTGGTAGACGCTCAACTGTGGATGGTTTTTGACGGTCCGTGAAGCGGAGACGCGGTACTTGGAGTTTATTGAATTTAAGTGCTCGCTTGACATGCTGGAGTTCAGCATGCCGGTGGTGGTCATCACAGATCCGCTGGGCTCTCTGAAACAAAGTTTTTCCAACAGTAGCTAACTGTGAAGGGGGATGGTGAGAGTCACCGTTTAGGTACCTATCAGTATGAGTTGCTTTCCGATACACTGTGGTGCTCAAACTATGATCCGGATTCCTGATAATCAACACATCCAAAAAAGCTAACCTATTATTGGCCTCCAACTGCATTGTGAATTGAATTTTAGGATGAACAGAGTTGAGATGTTCTAAAAATGCAGAAACTTTATTAGATGGTAATATTGTGAAAGTATCGTCGACATACCTCTTGTAAAATCTAGGTATTACTGGGGCTGTGCGCAGGGCCCTGTCCTCGAAATCCTCCATGAAGATGTCAGCTATCACGGGGGACACAGGAGAACCCATAGCTACGCCATCCAGTTGTTGGTAGAAACAATCATTCCACAATAAATAATTACTTGTAAGACAATGTTCAAGTAGTTCTGCATATTCTAGAGGCATGTCATTTTCAGTTAACTTCTTTGTCATGATCTGAATGCAGTCTTGTACTGGTAGCGATGTAAACAAAGACTGGACATCAAAACTAACCATGGTTTCATTGTTAGATAGATTAAGGTTTTTAATCTCACTAACAAACTGGTAGGAATCATTCACATAAGCTGTTGTTTGTCCGCGTAAGGAGGATAGGACTTTAGCTACGTGTTTAGCCAGAAGATAAGTTGGTGAGTCAATCTGGCTAACAATTGGTCGTAGTGGAGCATTCGGTTTGTGTATTTTCGGCAACCCATACATACGAGGAGCTTTCGCGCAGCTAGAAACCAATGAATTTACGTCTAGATTTAATTTTTCAGAATGCATTTTGATCAAGTCGGTAGTATTCTTTAAAGCTTTAGTTGTTAGATCGGTTTTAACCGGCTTGTATGTGTTTTAAAAAGCATTCTGAAAAATTAAATCTAGACGTAAATTCATTGGTTTCTAGCTGCGCGAAAGCTCCTCGTATGTATGGGTTGCCGAAAATACACAAACCGAATGCTCCACTACGACCAATTGTTAGCCAGATTGACTCACCAACTTATCTTCCGGCTAAACACGTAGCTAAAGTCCTATCCTCCTTACGCGGACAAACAACAGCTTATGTGAAGGATTCCTACCAGTTTGTTAGTGAGATTAAAAACCTTAATCTATCTAACAATGAAACCATGGTTAGTTTTGATGTCCAGTCTTTGTTTACATCGCTACCAGTACAAGACTGCATTCAGATCATGACAAAGAAGTTTACTGAAAATGACATGCCTCTAGAATATGCAGAACTACTTGAACATTGTCTTACAAGTAATTATTTATTGTGGAATGATTGTTTCTACCAACAACTGGATGGCGTAGCTATGGGTTCTCCTGTGTCCCCCGTGATAGCTGACATCTTCATGGAGGATTTCGAGGACAGGGCCCTGCGCACAGCCCCAGTAATACCTAGATTTTACAAGAGGTATGTCGACGATACTTTCACAATATTACCATCTAATAAAGTTTCTGCATTTTTAGAACATCTCAACTCTGTTCATCCTTAGATTCAATTCACAATGGAGTTGGAGGCCAATAATAGGTTAGCTTTTTTGGATGTGTTGATTATCAGGAATCCGGATCATAGTTTGAGCACCACAGTGTATCGGAAAGCAACTCATACTGATAGGTACCTAAACGGTGACTCTCACCATCCCCCTTCACAGTTAGCTACTGTTGGAAAAACTTTGTTTCAGAGAGCCCAGCGGATCTGTGATGACCACCACCGGCATGCTGAACTCCAGCATGTCAAGCGAGCACTTAAATTCAATAAACTCCAAGTACCGCGTCTCCGCTTCACGGACCGTCAAAAACCATCCACAGTTGAGCGTCTACCAGCGGTACTCCCATACATGAAGGGTGTCACAGACAAAATTGGGAACATCTTGAAGCGCGCTTCTATCAAGACCTACTTCAAGCCGCCGAAGAAGATCAACCAATTCTTACGACCAGTCAAGTGTAACATTCCCCTTCAAGTACCAGGCGTATACAAACTCGACTGTGAATGTGGGCTCTCTTACATAGGTCAAACTAAACGCAGTATAGGTACTCGGGTAAAAGAACACATAGCCGATATGAAAAACATGCGTATAACGAAATCTGCAGTCTGTAGTCATGCGTTTGATAAGCCCAACCATTTCATTAGATTTGATAAACCTAAAGTTCTTGCTAAGGAAAACCGATATGTACCTAGAATGATACGCGAAGCAATAGAAATTAAAAAACATCCTAATTTCAATAGAGAAGATGGTTGGAATTTACCAGCTGCTTGGGACCCTGTCTTATCATCATTGAAGTCCACAAACCATGGCAACACTGCGAAGACTCCGGACACAGTTAGCTCATTTTGTGTGAAAAGGAACATAACTGACGATAAAAATTAGAGGCGGTAGTAAAACATTTTTTCAAATTACCATCTTAAAGACGAATAACACCTTAGTCTACCCGTGACCATGAACGCTGTAAAGGGTTCGAAACGTCGGGTTAAATCAAAAATAAACGCGTTCTAAATCCGTAAACTATCTTTCATTTCAATGTATAGTGTTCGCGTAAACTCAAGAAAACAGTATAGTACTTATAACCTTGCGTTGTGGACCCGTAATAAAAATCTACCGGATCATCTTAAATACTGAACAAGACTCTACGAGGCTTGACGTATTTTAACCACCTTTCAAATTTTAAAATAGACAAAAACAAATGACGTATATTTTCTTTTGGTACCTATAGCCCAGTACAAAAATGTCAAGTTAAAGCACTTAGAAAATATCCGCCAAAAATCTAAAATGTTTGATACGACCGCCTAACAACACTTTTTAGGGTTCCGTACCCAAAGGGTAAAAACGGGACCCTATTACTGAGACTTCGCTGTCTGTCCGTCTGTCCGTCGCTCTGTCACCAGGCTGTATCTCAAAAGCCGCGATAGCTAGACTGTTGAAATTTTCACAAATTATGTAATTTCTGTTGCCGCAATAACAACAAATACTAAAAACAAAATAAAATAAATATTTAAGGGGGGCTCCCATACAACAAACCCGTTTTTTTAGCCTTTTTGGTACGGAACCCTTCGTGCGCGAGTCCGACTCGCACTTGGCTGTTTTTTCTTATTTTACGCCATGCGCATGCATCTTATTCATTCACTAGCTGTTGCCCGCGACTTCGTCCGCGTCAATTTCTGTTATTATGATCGCGATTATTTTTGCAACATTTTTCTCTGATGCTTAGTTCCTATTGGTCGCAGCGTGATGTTATATAGCCTAAAGCCTTCCTCGATAAATGGACTATCCAACACAAAAAGAATTTTTCAAATCGGACCAGTACTTCCTGAGATTAGCGCGTTCAAACAAACAAAAAAACTCTTCAGCTTTATAATATTAACTAGCTGTTCCCCGCGACTTCGTACGCATCAATTTCTGTTTTTATATTTGCACATTTTTCACTGATGCTTCGCTCCTATTAGTCGCAGCGTGATGTTATATAGCCTAAAGCCTTCCTCGATACATGGACTATCCAACACAAAAATAATTTTTCAATTCGAACCACTACTTCCAGAGATTAGCGCGTTCAAACAAACAAACAAACAAACAAACTCTTCAGCTTTATAATATTATAGTATAGATAAGTACAGATTACGTACGACACTAATCATAAATTTTAATTTCCCATGCTAAGGACCGTAAAAATAGATAACTATATTGCGAAAAATATTTTCGGATGTAAACTTGATTGTCATTTATTACTTCATAAATGGGCTCTAGATACGATACTGAACGCCTACAAAAATTTTGGAAAGTGGTTAAAATTTGTATTTGAGCAACGTAGTTTCAATTATAATATCAAACTTAAAAAAATATATACTGTTTTAAACTCATGGCACATGGTATAAACCTCGTATCAATTATATGTAATTAAAAAATTTCCGGACGGAACTCGAACCGAGAGCGCATGGTATGCATGCATGGATTCGAGTCTGAGACGTTATTTTTCTATACTTTATAGCGGGTGTAAAAAAACCAAACGCAGATCCGAAAACCACGTATTGTCCCCATCATTAGGATCATTTTACTCTTTAGGACCATACCTGGGAAACAGCTGGTTTCGAAGATATTGAGGGTCAAAGTCACAATTTTGTTTTCCATTTTATTACAAAAACTGTTGCCAAAGGATACTTAAAAACTTTTCTTCATACAAACATAGTGGTTGTTTTTATTATTTCGTTCACAATAAGGCTTTATTAATTACAATACGCAATGTACGGCGAAGCGCGGACGACTTTTGAACTTAGCAGCCATCTACAGCGCAGCGGCCTACGCTACGGCTGCTATACATTGCGCGCTACGAATTATAATATTTTTTTGAGTCCCATTTATATAAAAATCATTTCCCAGCTACGAGTATAATATTTTGTAATATGGTTTGGTTTGCTTATCAGATTGCGTAACTTCAGGGTCTGCGTTTAGTTTTTTTACACCCTGTATAATATTTAAGCAACGTTATGCTTGAAAAATTTACGCCTGTAACGACGCGTCTCGGTGGCTGAATTGGTAAAGCGCCGCGCCCGGTATGGGAGGAGATGCGGGTTCGAGTGTCGCCTGAGACATAATTTTTCAAGTTTTAACTACTGATACAATTCTTCAAGTTTAATATAACTATGTATTTTGTCCTTAAGCCTGGCGGGAGCGATGATAATGGCAAGAACAAAAATGACTTCCGCAATGGTGCTGATGGCAGTGATGGCTATTGGTACGAGCGGGGTAACGGTGGTGATGGCGGGGGCTTGGGTGGTGGCGTTGGTGGTGCCGGCGGCTGGGGTGGTGGCGCGGGCAGGTGGTACGGTGGCGGAGGAGGCGGCGGCGGCGGCGGCGGTGGCGGTGGCGGTGGCGGTGGGGGACGTTGGCCTAGGATAGGTTAAGCAAAAACACAATGGACTGAAATAAAACTGCCATATCGTAAATTATGTACGATGACTTATTAAACACTTTCAAAGTATTTCATTGTTTTGTCTCCTTCCTTATTAGCGGAGTATTTTACACAAAGTAAAGGTAAAGTTGTTGTTAAAATTTTAATTAAGTTTTAGACTACTTAGGCTGTGGCTTTAACCGCATTAGAATTGGTTGAAAAAAATTTTCACATCATCGAAATATTGTCTAAAAGTAGGTGAAATTATTATTACAATCCTTAAAGTTTGACTAAAATCCTTCGAAATAATCTAAAGCCACCGTGAGATATTCACCCTTTCAGGCAGTGCAGGCAATTTTCGCCTTTATCTTTCATTTTAAAGTATCTAAATTTCTTATTTAGATAATTTAATCAGTGGCGGATTTGCAGTCTAGGCCGCCCTAAACTTTAAGTTTTGGACTACTTAGGCTGTGGCTTTAACCGCATTAGAATTGGTTGAAAAATATTTTCACATCATCGAAGTATTGTAGCGATGGGTCGTTATAGGTTTTTGAGATAACTTAACGTAACCGTGATGTGATTTCCAATAACTGGTTTCATAACTAGTGATTTTTGTAACTAGTTATTTTTACAACGCTCTAAAGCAAACGTGATTATTATAAGGATAAAACGTTTGGTTATATAGCAGGTATAACTTAATCACTTCACGCACACGTATCGTCAAATATCGAATCGATCCTTTAAGAATCTCTGCCCTTCAAAATAAGACTCAAATTCCATTAAGTACAAGCGAGGGAGTGGATGAGAGCTGCTAACCGAAAGCCGAACATATACCTGTTTCATTCACACTTACGCTCGCGTCCTATAGTTGTTTCATTCATACACGCAACAAAGCTATCACTCTTTTGTTGCGATTCTTTTTTTGGACCCTTTATACATTACTTGTTTTACTCCTTCATGTACTCAAAACGATGTGTGGGATGTGCAATGTAAAACGTCGTTTTCAACTTGTCGTAACGAGTAACATAAAACCAGTGATTTTGCGTGAGGAGTGAAGCCAACCAAATATCTACGCTAGACCTTTCACATAAGAGTGAATTCAATTTAACTTCAGAGCGTTGTGATAAAAGCAGTTATTGAAGACCGATGCCTATTTTGATCGTTTGAATGGCGTTATGAATCTAACTAGTTATTGTTGTTGCGGATAACGAGTGATCACTGTTCGGGCTTGTAACTGCTTAAATAACCAGTTACGGTTAATAACGCCCATCGCTAAAGTATTGTCTAAAAGCAGGTGAAATTATTATTACAATCCTTAAAGTTTGACTGAAATCCTTCGAAATAATCTAAAGCCACCGTGAGATATTCACCTTTTCAGGCAGTGCAGGCAATTTTCGCCTTTATCTTTCATTTTAAAGTATCTAAATTTCTTATTTAGATAATTTAATCAGTGGCGGATTTGCAGTCTAGGCCCCAAGCCATCAGCCGCCCCTTTCTCAGCATCCACCATATAGACTACATAATGAAATTACTTTATTGCCAACTTTTATCTGAATAGATTTAAAGACTTAGAAAAAAACTGTTTTATTTTGCAAGAATATGTTATCTACATACATAGATGTTACAATACAAGTTTACAACTTGTTATTTGCTCACACGACACGGTAACTTTTACACAAGTGTTATCAACTTTTGACGCTTAATTGTGAATTAAATATTTTAAGACGCTGACATGAGCCAAATTGAGCTCAATGAAGATTGTTTTGCTTTAAGCCTATGGCTCGTATTGTTGCCAAATGCTATGTAGTTGTAATTGATCATATTTTTGACCAGGTGGCTGTTTCCAAAACACGATTCCAAAAACTTTTCTCGATAGAAAAAAATCTCAAAGTAGCCTCTGAAAATACATAAATTACCATTTTTCTCAGCAGTCCGTATAACAATGATAATAAAATTTTGCTATATTGTATATTACATGTTGCTTAAGCAAATGGCTGATTTAGATTTTTAATAAAATGCCAATTTTAAATTGCACAACTAATTTTGTTGTTTGGCACTTAGGCCCTTCTATTCCATGTGCTTTTTCTCTGTCACTCCTACGAGAATCGACAGTGATAGCTGTGGCGCGTTCCAAAGAAATTCAAAGACGAATAAATTTGTGGGCGTGTTCATTGCTCAAGGTCATTGGCTGCAGTCAGCGTCTTAATATCTAATTAAACACAATTAATTTGTACAGACCTACTTGCGGACGGGTGGGTTAGTGTGGGCAAAAGTAACTATAAGTTTACTATAAAAAATAATGATAATAGTAGCTGCTAATTCCTAATATCTTACGAGGTTTCTGGAATAATTAAGGTTTAAAGATATTTTATTCTCATAAAAGACAATATACAGTCACTTACATGAGAACAACAATAAAACTACATTTGTTTCATCCGAGCTTATTAGTTATATGAAAATAAGAAAACAGTAAAATCAATTAAAATTTAAAAATACTTTTCGAGAATATACTCGTATTTGGCCAGTTTTGATTTAAAAACATTATCAAAAGTTTCACTTTTAAAATTAGACGGTATAGCTGGTTATAAAGTTGTGCTCCTTCATACGTGATCATTTTTCTACCATAATTTGTTCTTTTGCAACAATTGCACATTTAAATAAAACATTTGTTTGTTTTTAAGACAAGCTCGCAGCGAACGATAAAACATAGAAGAGTATTTAAGGAAAGATTGCACCACGCAGTGCCGCCCGCCCGCCATACGATATAATAAGTTTTTTGACAGAATTGGGGACGCCGCTGAATCTGGCCGCCCTAGGGTAAAACCGCTACTGGATATTATATGAATAATATCTAGTGTTCGATAAATTAAGAAACGAATATATAAATCTGATAACACTTGGATCGTCTTCTTAATAGCTGCATACGCTTCATATTTGGCCTTCGCAAGTATGACCATGTATCCAAGTTTCGCTCCCAGCTTCACTGGCTCCCCATCAAACAGCGCAGGGAAGTTCGTACTCTGTGCGTCCTTTTTTCTATACTTTTTGACCCTAAATCTCCATCATATCTTAAAGATAAATTGTCCTTTCTCCACACCTCTCATGACAAAAACCTCCGTTCTGATGATTCTCTTCAGTTACTTACTCCTCGACATTCTTCTGGCTTCATGTCTCACTCTTTCTTGGTAACAGCTATACGGCTCTGGAATGGACTGCCCTCCAAAATAAGAAAATCTACAACAAAATTTTCCTTTAAAAAGGCTTTGAGGAGCCACTTCTCTGAATAAGTTTTTCTCCTTCTCTATCGATCTTCTCTGACATGTGTGATGTGTACAATTATATTATGTGTAAGTAGTTATGTATATATTATTATGATATTATATTATCTTTGGTATATTATGTAAGTAATTATTGTTATTTATGTATTCTTCTATTTTATTGATGCATTGCTTTTTTATTTCTTTTTCTTTGATGCACCGCCTGTGATATTTCTGTTTGGGCCAATGGTTGACTGGTAGAGAATGCTTTTAGCATTAAGTCCGCCATTTTGTACTTGATTTTACATGTGCAAAAAAGTGTAAATAAAAAAATAAAATAACACTAGAATATAATATAAAAACAACTATTGTGATCACTTTAATTTAAAAGTAACAGCTTTAAATACTTTTATAGAAAATATGTATTCTAACCTTTAAAAACGAAGCTCGAAGGTGTTTGTTGAAACAACGTAGATACCAGTATTTATACTTGAAAAATTATGTCTCAGGCGGGACTCCCCGTTATTTCCCCGGTATGCGAGGAGATGCGGGTTATCATAAATTGCAATTATTTATTTATTTATTTATGTCACAATAAAAAGTCTTACAATAAATATTATTTGCGATGATTCCTACTGTAAGCTAGGCCTGTCCCGTAGGAATCATCTTTTAACAAAATACATAAAGTTATAAAAAATAATAAGATACATTATTTACATTTACAAGGTACGAAAAAAGTAAAAAATAAAAATAATTTACCTAATTATCTCAAAGTATTTAAATATAACTAATTTTGTGTGGGTGTGTGTGTGTATGTGTGAGTGTCTATGTGTGTGTGTGTGTGTGTGTGTGTGTGTGTGTGTGTGTGTGTGTTACGCGTTTAAATATCATAAATTGCTTAAATATCATTTAAAGTTCAACGTTGATACCACAGACACCTAGACAAGAGTTTTTTTCTATATAAACTCGTCCGGGATTAGACCCGGAATCTCGGAGCTGGCGGCACCTTGGAAGCCAGGAATCCACACCATCCTCATCATAGTAAGTATAGCGATAGTATAGTATACAGGTCTTTAGTTTTAAATAAAAAAATATTAATTAAACAGATTTTATTCATAGATTGTTCATTAAGAAATATAATTCAACTTAATTAGGTACATATAAATCGTTTTAAATCAAATTTTTAAATGCAAATACTTATAGTACAGTCTTTTGAAATAAATCATAGAAATATAAAAAGAACGATGACACTTTTTTACATACATTATAATATTTTGCCTGAATTTACTATCGGGTTAGGGGCCGTCCACAAATTACGTCACACATTAGGGGGGGGGGGGGAGGCGTCTTACTTTTTGTGACAATGGGCAAAATAGTATGGATTTTTTTTGTAAAAATGCGTGACAAGGTGGGAGGGGGGTTCTAAAAACCCAAAAATCGTGTGATATAATTTGTAAAAGTAAATAAAATAAAAGTAATGGATGACCCCTTATATGATGCGTTAGAGTATTATTCACATTGCTACTTTATAAATAGTAAACCTTATTGCAAGTTAAGGTTGTGTTCATAAAATTAAACACATTTGCCTTGTAAAAACAGTTTTTAACTGTGAACTGAATTTTCATTATGTATATTTTACTCAATGACATCTACATAAATATATCTAAGATTTTACTTGAAAAAACAATCCAACTGCATACACAATAAGACTTACATAATATTGACTTTATTCCATTAATCAATTTGGCAGTATAACTTTTAAATTTAAATTCAAAATAATCATCTAAGAAAATACCTTAAATTAATACCTTTTTTTCATAATTACATATCAAAATGGAAATTATTAATGATAATTTTAATATATTTACAAATATTTGTCATTAACTTGCGCGAGGTCCGAGCTTCCTTAGGCAGGCGAGGCCCTGGGAAAAAGATAATTAATTATATTTAAGACATTAAAAAAAAAGTTAAGTCTGTAACTATCCTAGACGCCCCGTTGGTCTAGTGGTTTAAATACCGGGCCAAGATCTCGGGGTCCCATGTTTGATCGCCGGGTCTGGCAACGAAAAGTTTCGAATTTTCGAACGTTGCCCGGGTTTGTGATCACCAACCCGCATTTGGAAAGCGTGGTGATTAAGCCAGTTCCCATCGTTGCTATGGTAACTTGAATTCAATGATGGAGGCCTTTTCCCTGCAGTGGGATGATTATAGGCTGTTACTATACTATACTAACTGTAATTATCCTAGTGCAGAGCAAAGGCCTCCATCATGGAATTTAAGTTACCACAGCAAAAGGTACAAGCATAATCACCACGCTTTCCAAATCCAGGACGGTGATCTTGACCTGCAATATTAAAAAATTCGACTATTGTTGCCCAACCCGGGGATCGAACCTAGGACGTCAGTCAAGATTAAACAGTCATTTAAATGCTTTATACGATTTTTCAAGTCCAAACACTGATTTCAATATCTCTCAAATAAATCTATACTAATATTACAAGGCTGAAGTGTTTGTTTGTTTGAACGCGCTAGTCTCTGGAAGTTCTGGTTCGAATTGAAAAAATATTTTTGTGTTGGATAGTCCATTTATCGAGGAAGGCTATATTCTTTTAAAAACTTCTTAATCGCGATCATAATAACAGAAATTGACGCGGACGAAGTCGCGGGCAACAGCTTGTTTCTAATAATATCATATACTCGCGGCCCGTCCCGGCTTTGCACATGTGGACATAAGTTTTTTTTATAAGGATCTAGAAATATAGCCTATATGTCACTCAGGGTGTTAGTGCTAGCTAGTGTAGCTTTCCAATGATGAAAGGATTTTTGAAATCGGCACAGTAGTTTTAAGTTTATTCATTACAAACATACACACACATCATCATCATCATCATCAGCCTATCAGTCTACTGCTGGACATAGGCCTCTCCAGTAGCACGCCACTTAGGTCGATCCTCGGCTTCTCGCATCCAGCTCCTGCCAGCCATCTTGCGCAAATAATCACTCCACCTGGCCTGAGGGCGTCCTACACTACGTTTGCCGAGACGCGGTCTCCACTCAAGAACTGGTTTACCCCAGCAGTTGTCGGTTCTGCGGCTAATATGGCCAGCCCACTGCCACCTCAGCTTGCTAATCCGGTGGGCTATGTCGGTAACTTTAGTTCTCTGCCGGATTACCTCATTTCTGATTTTATCCTTAAAAGAAACTCCGAGCATAGCTCTTTCCATAGCCCGCTGAGCGACTTTGAACTTGTGGACTAGCCGTACCGTCAATGTCCACGTTTCGGCTCCGTATGTCATGACGGGTAGGACGCACTGATTGAAGACTTTCGTCTTGAGGCATTGTGGGATAGACGATGAGAAGACTCGAAGTAGTTTCCCAAATGCTGCCCAACCCAATACACACACACAAAAATACAAATCTTTCCTTTTTATAATATTAATGTAGAAGAATTTCCTCTGTGTCAGGTCAGAGAAATCATTTCTCTCACCTGCTCCTGATACTCGGCCCGGGATAACCAGAAGTTGTCTCTGTTCTTGCAGACTTCAGCCAGAACCGCACCGCCAATGAACACCATGTCCTTACGCCGCGGAGGGTCTTCGATGCGGATTTTGAATTTCTGTGTAAACAAAAAAAAACAATTTAAAAATAAAAAATAAACGCATGACAAAAAACAAACCCGTTACAGAAAACTGCATCTCTATTTAGCTCAAACAGTTCTGAAGAAATACTGTTTTCTTGAGTTTCTAACACTATACATTGAAATGAAAGAATTTTAGGGACTGTCTTATTTAGAACGCGTTTATTTTTGATTTCGCCAGGCGTTTCGAATACTTTACAGCGTTCATGGTCACGGGTAGACTAAGGTGTTATTCGTCTTAATGTAGATAATTTTTTAAAATGTTTAAAACTACCGCCTCTAATTTTTATTAGGCGTTAGTTATGTTCCTTTTCACACAATATGAGCTAACTGTGTCCGGAGTCTACGCAGTGTTGCCACGGTAACAGCAGCGCTCCCTGTCGGATTAATACTTTAATGCCTATCTAAGAACCATCGCCGATAAATTACAAATCTACTGCGAAAAACTACATGTCAGTCGTGCACGTAAGTGTTTTCGCTTATGTGTCTGTTATTTTTTCACTTGTGTATGTGTGTGTGTTTTCGTGTATGAGTGTGTGTTTATAGGCATGTGTTCTCGTGTACGTATGTGTGTTTCCGCGTATGATTGTGTGTTTTCGTGTATCTGTGTGTGTTTACGTGTATGTGTGTGTGTGTGTTTATGTGTATGTGTGTGTGTTTACGTGTATGTGTGCGCGTTTTCGTGTATGTAGGTGCATTTTCGTGTATGTAAGACGTTTTTATTGTAAACTTGTTTGTGTCTCTTTCTACTAACCACTAAGACTAACCCCCGTATTTATAAACAAGTAAAAGTAATTACTTGACTACAAGTAATTACTTGAGAGACAATTTGTTTGCCTTAATGAAGAAATTACTAGAAGTTATAATTACCAAAAGTTAGCATTTTCAGCCAAATCATATGACTATTAATGGTGACCAATTTCTTTCACTTAAGCACTAGGTATGAACACTTTAAGTTATGACTTTCTTAATCAATAAGTAATTACTTCATTATAAATACGGGGTAAAAGGGCAGTTTTCTCAGCGAACACTCACCGCTAGCTTGTCGCAATCGTTCCTGAGCACGCGCTCGAGGTAGAGCTGCTTGATCTCCCGCTCGAGGCGCGACGGCAGCCCGGGGTACATCGTGGAGCCGCCGGATAGCACGATGTGCTTGTACAGCTCGTTGCGCATGTCTATATCCGCGGCCTGGGGGGGGGGGGATATAATACGTTAAATGTAACAAATACAAATTTGCTACAACCTTACAGGGTTTTGTTGTAAAAATAAAAACGAAAACTATAAAAACTAAAAAAAAAACACAATTTTAACCGTTAAGACGCTGACTGCAGCCAATGACCTTGAGCAATGAACACGCCCACAAATTTATTCGTCTTTGAATTTCTTTGGAACGCGCCACAGCTATCACTGTCGATTCTCGTAGGAGTGACAGAGAAAAAGCGCATGGAATAGAAGGGCCTAAGTGCCAAACAACAAAATTAGTTGTGCAATTTAAAATTGCCATTTTATTAAAAATCTAAATCAGCCATTTGCTTAAGCAACATGTAATATACAATATAGCAAAATTTTATTATCATTGTTATACGGACTGCTGAGAAAAATGGTAATTTATGTATTTTCAGAGGCTACTTTGAGATTTTTTTCTATCGAGAAAAGTTTTTGGAATCGTGTTTTGGAAACAGCCACCTGGTCGAAAATATGATCAATTACAACTACATAGCATTTGGCAACAATACGAGCCATAGGCTTAAAGCAAAACAATCTTCATTGAGCTCAATTTGGCTCATGTCAGCGTCTTAAGACTAAAAATTAATGTGAGTGGATGAGTGCGTACTAATAATTATTATATATATAAATTGTAGTATTTCAAGGATAAATATTGTTGTTTTATAATTTAAGAGAGTACAGGAGTGAGTTTCAGGTTTATATATTATTTATGTTAGAAATAGGTAATTAATTGGGTGTTGATGTAACTTTATCGGACATGTACTCTCTATTTTTACTATAAAAAATTGTAGAGGTACTAGAATTAACTTAAAATTTTTTCAGTCCCGCCTGAGACAAAATTTTTCAAGTTTATATACTGATATTATAAGTGCAATTAAGTTGCTAAAATATCAAATAAAGTATATAAATAGCTGTTTCATCTTAACTGACTGTCAAACATCTGCAAAGATGTTTCTTTCGGGTGTTAAGGGTGCAAACTCCTAACATTTGATGAAACAACGCTGGCTCACAGCGTAAGAATATGCTTGAAAAATTCGCGCCATGTCGCAGTGTCTCGGTGGCCTAATGGTATGGCGCCCGCCCGGCATGCGAGGAGATGCGGGTTCGAGTCCCGCCTGAGACAAAATTTTTCAAGTTTATATACTGATATTAAAATTTTTTGCTACAACGACCCGTCCGGGAATCGAACCCGGCACCTCGCACCTTGAAAACCGGTGTTTTCGCCACTCCGCCACGGAGGTCGTCAGCTGTGTATCTATAACATCTAAGGATCTATACCTGGATAGTATTGAAGACTAGCTCGGCGATGCCCTGACCCTCCACGTTGATGAGGTGAGGCTGGAAAAGCGCTTCGGGCGCTTCGAAGCGCTCCCCGCCTACTTTGATGACCCTCCCGTCTGGTAACTGGATAAAAATGTGGGTGTCCCTTCATTGCATAACATTATTAGACCCAATATCTTTGGACAAAAAATATTGTCCAAAATTTTAATGCACAATTAAGTATACAATTCACAAATAATTCGAAAAACATTCCTTTAAGGCAGCGGTCGGCAAACCGCGGCCCGCGGATGTCTTACTTGCGGCCCGTAAATATTTTAAAATAAGTTGTAAATATCAAATTAAATGCATGAACGAACGCTGATGAGAACTTGAGTGCCATTCTACGAATTGCAACTACAAATATGACAGCTACCAAACAAAAAATAGCCTGCATCGCGTGCGGGATCTCAGACATCACATTATTTTTTTATATTTTTTTCAGTTTTTCCTTTTTTTCTATGGGATATGACCAATTATACGTTAATATCACAAATGCGGCCCGCCATTAGTTTATTTCACCACCTTATGGCCCTAGCCTGCCATAAGGTTGCCGACCGCTGCTTTAAAGTACATCTTATTCAATGCTTACAAATTCAGAATCATTTCAGTTATTTGTTGAGATAGATGAGCATAAGATTTTGAATCAATACACATAAAACAAAGTCGTGTTAGTTACACTGTTTGTTTAAATCTAATTTCCTCACTAACCAATGTTATAACAAAGTCAAGGCAGTAGTTCTAAGATTCATTCACAGATGTCGCTGTGTCTAGTTGAATCGCGGTTGTATTTGGTTCATGTAACTTATATACCACTCAGGTAATCATAAGGTTCAAAACAGAATTCACTCTTACAACTGGGACTTGACTTTTATTTTGTATATCAATCCTAGTTTTTTTGGAAAATTGTGAACTATTTTTAACTCCAGAAGGACTGGAACAATTTTTTTTTATTTGTCTTCATTTGAAATAGGTTATATAAAAAAAAACACTCTTCTAACCAACCAACCCCTTATACATTCGACAAAACAGCGGTTACCGGAATCAGATTAAATAATAAAAATTATGTGGCCAGGGGCCTTATTCAGCTATGTATTTCAATCGCAGTTCGATCGTGATTGAATTTGACGATTTTGACATTTAGCCCATACTAGAACTGTCAAAAACCTGCAATTCAATTACGATTGTGATACGATTTGGTTAGCTGAATTAATACTGGACTAATTTACTCGCAAAATGAGTTTTTCAATATTGTTTGTTATTTAAGTTACTAAAATTAACCATGCTATTTCAAATTGAATCATGTATTTATGTAATGCCCTTAATATCGCATTGGATGTTATCGATCTATAATAATAGCTTTAAAGAATGTTCTTAAATAAATAAAACAAATAAGATTTTTAATTGCTTCCTTTGCTTAAGCGCAGATCTACGCGCTCCCCGTCAAGTACTTAGACGTAGATCTACGCAGCGGTCACCTGCAACCGATTTTAGCCGATTTAAATATTAAAATGATATCTAATAAGGTCTATGTTTCTTTATTTTTAATCCCTAATGAATGAACGACCACAGAAAAATATCACCCATTGAGTGAAACTCACAGAACGGTTGTTCTGGCCCATTCAAATTCGACCTCCTAGTGTGACAGGAGTCATTGCAGTGATAAGTGATTTTCTAATAAGAATTTGTAATTGTATTCTTATTAGGTGCATTGTGTTTTTAATATTAATAGATTACTTGTTTATCGTATTATAGGATGTAGTAAGTAATAACAAACAATATAGCTTAAAATATATTTTAAATCTCTTCGTTTCTACAGATCGAATGGTAAGTGATGAAGAGCATGTGCGGTCCAAATATCTGTTATAAATAAATCCAATAAGAAACATTTTAGACATTGGTATTACATGAGAAAATATATTGGCTATCCAACTTTTAAAATAATTAATTGACTGATTAACTTTCCAAATAAAAATTGAGAAATATTCAATAAATGCCGAACCCTACTCCACGCACTCTCTAAGCGCGCCATATTGCCGCAGACGACGGGTCAGCTGTAACGCCCCCTGTCGCACATGGAAGTTAACAGTTATTTACTTGAGTACGGTAATCGTGACGTCATAGTTAACTACTAAGTATTAATTCAAAATCAGAATGACGGTTTGCCAAATCATAAAGAGAATGTGAAAAATAGCGCCACCTATCCGACTGGGTAGAAACTTGAAAAAATGAACTCTATAACTTACAACATAAGGTTCAACTAGCACCGTGGTCTCCCACGCCAACTTCTGCTCCTGCTCTATGTTGTAGCCGATGTAGCAGAGTTTCTCCTTCATCATTCGAACCGTCTCGAAGTCCGCGGAGTGATTGAAGGCGTAGCCACGGAGGAGGAGTAGCTAGAGAAAATCAGTAAAATAACTAGAGTAAATTGGTTCAATGTGTATACCATGCAACATGTTTTTTATTACTTTATATGATATTTTAAGCAATTAAATTGCGATTATAATATCAGTATTTCAACTTGAAAATTATGTCTCAAGCGGGACTCGAACCCGCATCTCCACCGAGACACTACGTCATAGGCGTAAATTTTTCAATGTTAGGAGTTTGCACCCTTAACACCCGAAAGAAACATCTTGGCAGATGTTTGACAGTCGGTTAAGATGAAACAGCTATTTAAATAATAGGGGTTAAAGTATGAAATTGCCGATTATTTTATTGCGTAATTCTTTTTGTATTGTATCAAAAACTAAATAAAGTAACTTTTGACAAAAAAAAATGCAATACTAGTGCCTATTACTTCAAAGGAAGTCGTTGAAAGGACCCCTTTCAATGTGTCAGCTGACCTTCTTGCTTCAATTAAGCATATTTGTATTATAAACTTTGATTTTCAGAAATTTAAATACGTGCGTAGCTATATAACCATCTACCTTCCCCCTTTATTGCATCGAAAACGGTTCAGGCGTTTTTAAAAAAACTAAAAAATTGTTAGTATGGAAAAATGACTTTTCTCGATTTCGTCCATACAAAACGGCAATTTCATACTTTAACCCCTAATACTATATAATATGATATTTTAAGCAATTATAAATGCAATTATAATAATATCAGTATTCAAACTTGAAAAATTATGTCTCAGGCGGGACTCGAACCCGCATCTTTCTTCCAAACGCGCCGCGCCCGGCATGCGAGGAGATGCGGGTTCGAGTCCCGCCTAAGACAAAATTTTTCAAGTTTTTTCACTAGTTTTGGATAATTATGTCGGAACTGTTGCAAGCCCCATGATCACTAGAGAAGAACTCTAGTGATAGCGACCATGAAAGTTTTAATCATTATATTAGCAAAATCAGTTTTATTTCTGCAAATAGGCCCCAGGAGGCGCTATTACTAGTCTAAACTAGAGAAAAGTAATTATTTTTATATTTCGTTGTTTTTTTTTTACCTTGTGTAATCATTATTTTTTGAATTGGATCTGTATGATTTAAATTAATCTCTAAACTAACATCTTGAACTACTAGACTAGAGAGCTAAGTGTTGCCTTAGGTGCAATGATTTAATTTTATTACTTCTAAACAAAATCAATTCTCAAAAAATAAGGCAGTATTACTTTAGCAAATTACCTCTGGTAATATATCACATACATTGTTCTGATCCCAATTTGAAAAACTATTTAAAGCATTGGTATTTTTGGAAACCAGAAACAACGAAGGTACCACAAACACCCAGACCCGAAAAAATGTAGATAACACATTTTTTCTACATTGACCCGTCCGGGAATCGAACCGGGACCTTGGAGCAGGCGACACCTTGAAAACCGGTCGTCTAAAAACAATAGATAATTGAATTCTATCTTATTCTACCTTGATAAGGTATCTAGTGATATCCCGGCCGGCGATGTCCAGCCTCCTAGTTAGATGGGGTAGAGCGAATTCTTCATACACGGGACATATGTGGGTCACTCCATCGCCTTTACAAAAACATAATAAGTTATTAGCGCTTCCGTGCTTCGGTCCTGGCCGTTGTCAAGAGAAAACAGTCGTTAAGAGGAAACACTAAGGGCGAGAGAATTGAAAAATAGGAATTTGTAAAATCTATTGCTGTCGCGCAGTCCTGAACGCCTCCCCGCAAAGCGCGATAGAGACAACTGCATCTTGGACCGAAAATACCTACTAAAAGCACACAAAATCAACGTTTCGTAGTCCCCCGATTCCTTTTCCAAAACTAGACTGATTTAAATACTTTTATAATTAAAATTAATATTTTTTTTCCAAAATTTAGCCAAATTTGTTTTCTGGATGTTTGAACACAGCGGAAAATCTGGCGAAATTTTTAGATTTTTTAAGGCTCCTATCTCTTTTATTTATTAATTTATGAAAAAAAGGAAAACCTTGAAACATGCCAATATAGTGGCCCTAGATTTTTGTTACAAAAATTATTGCTCTACTGGCATTATCCAGGGAGGAAACAGTGGACTACGTTTGTATGGAAAAACGGCCCTTGTGTTTCCTCTTAAGCTGTTGAAGGGCTTTGGGCGGCTTGATGAACGTCCAACGGCGGGGTGATGTTGCCACAGCCCTCGCCGTCCACCAACCCTCACTAGGTCAGCGTGGTGAAACCAAGGCCTTAACCCCTCTACTTTTATAGGAGAGACCCGTGATCAACAGCGAGCGTAAATGGGTTGTTACTTTACTCGTGATCGGAATACGTAGATTGATTTTTAGTACTTGTATCATAGATGATCACAGAAATAATAACATTGATAAGACTTTTTTGGATTTGTATGTTCAGTTTAAACTAGAAATTACAGAAATACTTTACCTGAGTCTACCACCACTCCAGAGATCAGGCCCTGGGCGTAGAGAGTGAGCACGGCCTGAATGGCGATGTATGCACTGTCGAAGCCGTATTTTTCAAACATTACCTACAATAATAAAAATGTTTAATTACATACAAGATGAAATTTTCATCATCTTCAAAAATGTTTTTTAGGCGTTTAGTAAGTAATCAAGTTTTCAACTCGAAAATATTTTTCGCAACATAGTTTTCAATTTTTACGGGTCTAAGCCTGTTAAGGTATGAAGGGAAAATCAAAAACTTATGAATAGTATCGTAATGAATGAATGAGATGCGAATCGCGTAAAAAAAGTGATGCAAGGAGGCCGTATCAAAAATTTTAGATTTTATGAGGACATTATCTAATGGGGACTACCGTTTCTTTGCTCACCAGTTGGCGCCACTGTAGACTGAGGTCCGGAGTTATAGCTGTCAAAGGCTATTGGCGCCGAAACAAAGTGTTATATCTTAAATCTAATTAAGGTTATATTGTTTATAAATAACTATCTTGATATTATAAGTGCAATTAAGTTGCTAAAATATCAAATAAAGTAAACTATCTTGATATCAACAAACTAACTTCTGAAATAGTTGCTCTTGAGGCCGCCTATTTTTGCGCTTTTTCTTAATTCCGCTTATAAAGCGTTCACATTAATCGCCAAATAATCCATATTTCCGATATTTTACGAAGGAGATCACTTTCCAGCAGGCAGGCAGGAAATTATAATTTATGCAACAAATTCCGCTAAAACCAGTACAAAGTGAATGATATTGGACCTCACGCGACACTAGCGCCTCTAGTGGCAAATTCACTAGCGATAGCCCCCATTGCTTTATCTTGACATTTTTGTACTGGGCTATTTATACCAAAATAAAAAAGTGCGTCATTTGTTTTTGTCTCGTAGATTGTTATATTAAAATTTGGAAGGTGGTTAAAATATCACCTGTATAAGCTGTTGAACACCCCTTTAGTCAAGTGGTTTAAGAACCAGGTCAAGATCTTGAGGTCCTAGATCGATCCCCGGGTTGAGAAACTTGAGTTTCGAATTGTAGAACATTGCTCAGGTTTGTAAGAACCAAACCCGCATTCGGCAAGCGTGGTGATTATGCCTGTACCTGTCATTGCTCTGATAACTTGAATTCAATGAAAGAGGTCTAGCAGTGGCGGTTGAATGAATGAATGATATCCTTGATTGTATGAATGAAATCCTTGAATGAATGAATTAAATCCTCGAGTGAATGAATGAAATTATAATTTGTCTCAACAATTGGTTATAAAACTTAATTATCGTAGGTAGGAAGACTCGTGTTTACAGACCAAACTATCGAAACGTATACATTCATTCTCCTGTGGTTTTGATTTGGTTGTACGAATCATGTTTGCGGACGAACTTAAACGTCTGGTCAGGTAAACATAATTATATATTTATTTTTAAATTATTATAAATATAAAAAAATATATACATATAATTATGTTAACCTGCTGCATTAAAACCGGCTTGTAATATTAAGTTTTGTTTAAAAAATATATGTAGCTTAATATTCTATCAATCAAATGTTTCACATACCTCAATCATCTTCTCCCGGTTCTTAGTGGGGTTCATAGGAGGTTCGGTGAGAAGGATCTTCGTTTCCTTGGGGTCCACGTTCATCTTGCTAGGCCCGAACGTGTAGTCCCACACGTGGCACATGTCTTCCCAGTTACGTACCACCTTAGACAAGTTTATAATAATCATCTACGCTATTTTAAGAATGAGGAGGTTCTAAAATCGTTATTTTTTTCTTTCTTTGACATACTATTAACTGACCAATCAGCTATAAATTGATTATGATGTTTTTTTTTTAGTAGGTCATATTACATTAGAAGAAATTTTTGCATAAATCAACAAATCGATCTTTGATTTTGTTTATTTTTTCGGTGTATAAACACAGAAATTTAGAAAAGTATTTCTTTTTTTTACTTACTTTTTTAAACTGGCCTAATCAATCTAAATATGTAATTAAAAAGAAAAATTTAACCCTTTGACGATCGGATATTCCAGACACAATTTAAATCAATTGTTATCGAGACAACCGTTTGTCTCTTGGGGCTTGAAGCGTTAAAAACATAATTTGAGTCGATAAAATAAAAGTTTTAAATTGTGAGTTGTATTGGTGCCAAACATGGAATAGGTATCAAATAAAATTTCAAACTTGAAGTTTTTACTATAGATTTACGCAGGGAGCCCGAAGACATTATTAATCATACTCACCCCATTCTCCATAGGATAGCTGACCTCCAGCATTGACCTGAGCTGTGACGCCTCATCTCCTACCATCAAGTCCTAAAGAAAATAAACATTTGTATAAGCCATCTTACCTACTGCCTCGTACCTTGTTAAAGCTCATGTCAACTAGAACACATCAACAGTAGTAAAGCGAAAACGAAGCCAGATACAAAAGATATATTATTTGCATCATTTACCTACCTGAAAGTCTTTAAGTAGGGCAAGGCAAAATATTGACTGTATTTTAGATTAAATCTAAGACTTTTAATTTTATAATTTAATATGTAGAGTTAAAATACTACTGTTACTTTTTAGTAACAGATACCCAAACTATTAAAAAGCCAAGTACAGCTTTTTTGAAATTTTTTATTTGGCAACTCTAAGTGCTCGTGTAAATTTTTATTTATTTACACTTTATTGCACAATTAAAATTGCAATTTTAAAAAAATAAAGTGTAAATAAATAAAAAAATATATTATTAATTAATAATAGTTAAAGTCAAACTACATTGTCCCAACAGTCAAAAGAATGGCCGGTCAATAGTTGTATTTGCTTAGCAAGATGAGAGAACTGCTTATAGCATAGTTATAAAAAATATAAACTTTTAAGGTTGACCGTTTATTTAAAAGTCGCAACACTTTCGCTTCACCTCAGTCAATTTCACAAGACCTTAAAAATAAGTATAAGTAGAAAAACTGTAGTCATACACAGCCTTGTTAAAACAGAAATGCCAAGAAAATGTTGCTATTACAAAAAATAACTAATTTTAAACAATGGCAGCTTTATACAGCTGTAACTTATAGTCCTTAAGCTGTACTATCTAACCATTTATTTAAGTATTACATAAGTGCAAATTATCAAATTAATATCTTATATCTTTGTATGTTCGCTAGATCTAATACTCAAGCATTGTAAACTAAATGTTTTGCGTTCAGCCATCTATAGTGCGTTTTTCTAGCTGGTTACCTGAACGATCTCTGGATGGAATGTCTGGTGAGAGGGAAATAATTATTATTTTACAACTCCGAGAACAGCATAAGATTTGGACAATATAATTTGGGTGTCGTTCGGTGACAGCCTATAACATTAACATATATCCGGGAAGGATAGAACGCTAGACACAATTGAATATTTATTGTTTTCACGTCAACAGGTGGTTGGTGTCCCGGAAAGTGTTAATTGCAAAACTCCTTCTCTTTCTATGGGTGTCATAAGCGGTGACTAAAGGAGTCCACCCAAAAAATGGCGAGCAGGAGCGTCTTTTCTTCATCATAGGCCAAAACTTTAATCGCAAAGTCACCTGGCAAGTGCGGATGTCACACTATCTTAAGCAACACTTCTTTTTTTTATTAGTTGAAAAACAGATACGCAAAAATATAAGTGTCAAACCTGTAACTTTGACATTATTATTATATTGTTAAGTTATACCAAATAAAGGCACAAAATTCATGCCTTAAACACATGTTAGTTATGGAAACGCATGCTTAAACTTCATGGAACTTACTCCGATACAAATATCCTGGAACATTTAACTTTACTTTAATAATAGTTCTTATAGCAATTTTTATTGATCATAGATTTGCTATAATTTATTTACTTAGGGGCAATGCAAATATTTACCTCCATAACTTTAAAAGATGTTATCTAGTAATGATTGACACATTATCATGTTGGGTGCAATTTGTGGAACTGAAACGCAGTAAGTGCATTTGATTGCTTTCTTTCACATAGTATAAGTGGAGAGCCAATGCTGGGTGTTAACCAATAATTCTAGATTTCACACTACGATTTACTTTTAGGATTGACTACAGAAAATTGGCTCATTACAGGCCTCAGTGATGAAGTAATATAATTGCAAAAAATGTGTACCAACCTTTACATCAATATCGCCAATTTTATTCTCCGCTCTGATGATGGGCCTGCCCACCATCGATGGGAATATAAATGCGGGGAAGTTGCTGCCAGCGTAACCACATTTTACAAACTAGAAACAGAATATTTTCCTTTAGATGTGATGAATCAGTTCGCTTATCACAACATTGATAACTTCAGAAATTCCCGTCAACTTACACCTGTACCGTTGTCGCAAACGATTACTTTCCTTCCTTGATCATCCATTGTTGCGATTTTAATGGATTTTCAGCCAATTAGTGGATTTTCTTTGGTATATTTACATAAATTTACTGGACGCAAGAACCCCGCAAATTCCTTTTTTTTTTTCAATTTGACGGAAGAAGGAACAAGTATGACAAATCCTCAAAGTGGGAAGTTAAGATTGCATGTAAAATGGACTGTATTTTAATAATTAAATGATTGGTTTTACTTTGTGCTATCAGAATGACACACCTAGGTTGGTGTTGCCATTTTTGCAAAGTTGGTAGCTCAACTAGTGAGCTCAGATTTAGGTCTTCAATAATACTCCAGCTAACATTTAATAAATAAAATAAAATAATTTATTTCAATCAAAGCCCATATTATAGTGTTGAATTGGCACATTTCATTGCAAAGTGTTGTACATATATATTGTGATAATGAAAAGGCTGGCATTGTTTCAATATTAATAATTTGTTTGTAAGTATTATAATAAAGAAAGTGTCCAAAAAACAGGCACTCCTGTCTGATTCGACTCCGCGTTTTCCGCGAAACTCACTTGATTTTTTAAATGTGTAAAACACGCATACATTTAAATAAGCCATGTATAGGTGAATGATATTTTCAAAGCATTTATTTTGAATGACACATTCTAAAGACTTGGCAGCATAGGTTTGGACTTTAAACGATTTAAAAAAAAAACTTTTTTTAAAAAAAAACAAAACGTCAGCCTGACATTGTCAAAATTTGACGGCGAAGCACGCACGCGTGTTTATTTCACGTGTTGTGGTCGTTTTTAATTAAGTATATTCCTAAATTAAGGCAAAATGAAGCACAAAAGGTTTGAAGAAAATATATTAATAGATGAAGCCTACACAAATTATGGTAAAGTTGACAAAAATGCCGATGAAAAGAAAGGACAAGGTATTGCAAAACATTTTGCTGATACTCTTGAGTACGAAGAAAAAAAGAAATGGTTTCACCAGGTAATTGCGCTATCATATTTTGATAAATGTCTTATATGGTTTTTTAACATACGACTGAGAGTTTCTCAGTAGTTGAGTAAACTTTAAGATTTATGATTTTTATGTCAATATTTTCTTGATAAATGTCTATGCCTTTTGCCAAAGGCCTCTTTCAAATTATTTGCAATGTCTACTTTAATTCATATCAATATATTAATTTAATCTTCCAGTCATACTTGCTGTCTTCTCTTGCATTTTCTGTGTATAGCGCTCTAGATTAAATCACATTCTTGGTTTTACCCCACTCCTTCGTACCGCACCTATATTATATTGCAATGACTGTCTGTTATTCTTTAATATACCAAATTAAGAAAATAATAATTCCCCAGTCACTTCTCTACCCCCCTTTTAAGATTTAGGAATGATTTCAATGACAAAACAAATCCAACAAAGAAATCAAATCTTATTGAATTTTTTGTGTCTCAAACTACCTTAATACCAAATTTAATTGCAATTGATTCTGGGGTTTAGGTGTAATGAGGTTACAGACAGAAACACTTAGATCAGTATGGAGGTTTTTGTTTCCTATAACTATCTAACATAAGATATGTGTGCTTGTTATGCTTGTATGCTTGTTTATGAGGAAGCAATCTGTATCAACTCCTGTGTACAAACAGGAGTTCAAATAATATCTAATAAGGGTGGTTTAAGATTAATATGACTGTTCCATTCAGAGGCGGTGGGCAGTAATAATGCATATGGAATAAACAGTTAATTTTTCAAGTGATTTTTGAACTCTTTTTCTAATATTATTTATAATGTATTGTTTTATTGTGTGTTAGTCTATCTTTTAGTAATTTAGTATAATAGTTTAATATTAATTTTATTTGAAATAAATATTACTGTTAATATTAATTTATAATTTTAATATTTTCTTAGCTTCCGGAAGAACCGAGTACAGTGACAAAAGTGCTAACACAAGAACAGATAGAGGAAGTGCGGAAGGAAGCGAGTAGTGCCCTACACGGAGACACACTGGCCTATGAGACTAGTGAGTATTTTTAGTTTACTAAACTCTTAAGTTTATCTTCTTATTATTATTTAGGTTATTCTTGAACACTTTGTATTTGGAGGTTTTTAGTATACTTCTTGATTAGGGGTTTTAGTAAATTAATTTGATTTGTGTTAATTATTTTTTTGCACAGTGAATTTAGTTACAAAGTAAGTAACATCCTATAATCATAGCATAAGCACCACGCCTATCAAATGCGGGTTGGTGATCTCAAAGTTCTCAAACCCGAGCCATGTCCGTTTTTTTTTTTTGGCCTGAGTGTTGAACCCATGACCCTGAGATCTTGGCCCGGCATTTAAACCACTTATGCAACAGTGCATTAAGCAAAGAATAATCTAGTACAGTCACCATGATTGGACTAGACTAGGCATATAAATAATTTAATTGACAAATGAACATGAATCACGTCAATGGCAAATGTTTTCAGAATCAAACAGAAGTGGATCATCGGACCAGCAGTGGGCAAGAACACTGTTGAACAAAGGTGCCATAGGAGACAGAGTAGCAGCAGCCACAATATTAATACAGGTAATTTATTAGTAGTTTTTGTAATCTTATATGTTTAATTGCCTTCAATATTTAGGATGATCCAGTTGGTGTAGTTGTGCAGTGGTCTGCCTACTGTGCAAAGGTCTGATATCCCGGTCGGGTCTGTTTAGAAAATGATCTTTTGTTAATTGGCTTGGGACTTGATTGAAGTCGTGTTTCGGAAGGCACCTTAAATTATTTGCAATGCTAGTATAAAGTAACTAAGAATGAATGTAATTTTAATACGTCATGTTATTATTTTTTCAATAAAATCGGTATGTTTATTTTATTAAATTTGTATGCTTATTTTACAGGATAATCCTCTATACAATCTGACAGCCCTCAGGAATCTTGTGAACAGTGTTAAACCAGCCAAGAAAAAGGATGGCATCATTGTTATTGGTAATTCATGAATTCAATCAATTTTACTGTATTTGCTTGATATATTTTTCTAGATAGTTTTAAACCCCATTCCCAGTCCCACCTAAGACTATCAAAATTTTTATTTAAGATATTAACATATTTTTAGTGATTAACAGTGTTATAGTATATGTTAACTCTTTTAATAATGAGACATCCAACTCAGCTTTTCCCATTTGCTGGGTCGCGACCAGGTACCGGGCCATCAAAATAAAATTTCGGGTCGCAACATTCCCGCCTAGTTTTAAAAATAATACCTGCATCGTAAACGCTATCCTTAAACTTTCGCCATTTTCGGTGAACTTGGATTATTTTGTAAAAAGGGTAAGCAGCTGCTCCATATCGCAATAAAATTTTGTGTCTAAATAGGCGATACCAAAATATTCACAAAACATTTTTACTATAAATAAATGTCTATTATTTTACCTAAAGAAACCACTAGCTTGGCTTTAAATAAAAGTATTAAGTGGGTAACAAATGTTTGGGAAACACTGATCTAACTAAATATAAATTTTAATAAATCCTATCATTCATCAGATGCCTTATCAGAACTCCTAATATCCGAGCTTCTCATCCCTGACGCGAAGATGCGAACATTGGATCAGCATCCGCTAGGCCTGGAAGAGATGACGTCAGGCAACAAGCAAGCGAGGCGGAACATACTCAAGCTGTGGTATTATGAAGACCAGTTGAAGGAGTTGTATGGAAGTAAGCATTTATTTATCACTGTACCGGGATTTATAATGCAATGTTGTAATTTGAAGGTTAAATCGTATTTACCTTCCCGACGTTTCGATCCGATTGCACGAATCATGGTCGCGGGCATACTCCGATCAGGATCGAAACGTCGGAAAGGTAAATACGATTTTACCTATAAATTATAACATTGCATTATAAATCCCGGTTCAGTGATAAGTTTTATGTGTAACAATGCATCAAGAAAGTTTAAAGCATTTATTTGTTTACTTATTTTAGATATATTGATTGATACTGTATTCCTGAACGCCCCGTTGGTCTAGGGGTTCAAAAACCGGGCCAAGTTCTCGGGGTCCCAGGTTCGAATCCCGGGTTTGGCAAGCGTGGTGATTATGCCAGTACAGCCATCATTGAAGCTGTGGTAACTTGAATTCAATGATGGAGGCCTTTTCCCTGCAGTGGGATGATTTATAGGCTGTTACTTTACTTTTACCTTACTGTATTCCTGCTATGAGTAGAGCCAAGTTTTCTTTCTCTTCTCGTTATACTTTAAACCAGGTTTTCTGATAGTGGAGTCCACGGACTAAGGGGTCGGTAGGATGTGTACTAGGGGTCCAGATGACATGTGCCTTGACTTGCCCAAGACAATCATACAAATTAACGTTTTTATTAAGGCCAAAGAGCGCACCCTTCTCATTCATATACTAGTAATTGAAATGAAAATGAAACTACCCATAGAAGTACTCTTTATTTTAATTAATATAATGTTAGGTTAGGTTTAAAATATTATTGACAGGTCAATGGAATTGTTTAAATTGTCAAAGTGGTCCGTGATTGCATACAGCTTGACGGCCGGTCCCAATAACCTATCTATCTTCAGTTTTGGCATATCGGAGATAGAAAACAACTTTTGTCTATGTTTCTCTGGACGCCAAAAACAGAGATAGAAACTGTTTTCTATCTCCGATATGCCAAAACTGAAGATAGATATATTATTGGGACCGGCCCTAAGAAACCCTACTTTCGACAGATAGGTAGATATCAAATTTTTGAATTCACTGTACTATTTATGATGAAATTTTAACCACCTTCCAAATTTTAAAATAGCAATCTACGTGACAAAAAACAAATGACGTATTTTTTCTTTTGGTATAGCCCAGTACAAAAATGTAAAGATAAGAAACTTAGAAAAATGTCCGCCAAAAATCAAAAAATTTTCACAAATGCGCATATGCGCAACACTTTTTCACAGATGCGCATATCAATCATTCATTACGATACTATTCATAAGTTTTTGATTTTCCCTTCATACCTAACAAGCTTAAAAATTGAAAAAAATCGCAAAAATTGAAAACTATGTTGCGAAAAATATTTCCGGGTGAAAACTTGAATTACATATTTTACTTCATAAATAGGCTCTAAATACGATACTAAAGGCCTATAAAAAATTTTGAAGATGATGAAAAATTCATCCTGTATATGTTAACAGAGGCTAGTTTCTGCTTGATATACCATATACCTAACAGCCAGTATATATGCTTATCGTTGCGTATTAGGGCGTTTGGACAGATCGTCGTTGTAATCCTTAAAGGAGGCCTATGCCCACCAGTAGGTGTCATTTGACAGATGATTTGGAAAATATATATTATAATATTTACTTTTTAGCTTATGTGGAAGCTCTGAATAAGTTTGCCCACGACTCGGTAGAAGCCAACAAAGAAAAAGCCGTCAGCGCAATGTCATACCTGCTGATGCATCATCCAGAGAGAGAAAAGGTAATATATTTTTTAAGACATGCAAGTCCCAAATTAAGCTACTATTAAGTACCCTGTCGTATGGGGTACTAGACAACCGATCGATAAACTTACTTATATACTTTTTTTGTAAATACATACTTTTAATACATAGAAAACACCCAGACCAGTACAAACAGACATGTTCATGCACACAAATATTTGTACTGTGCGGGGATCGAACCCGCGACCCATGGCTCAGAAGCAGCGTTTACTACCGCTGATCCAAATGGTCGTCAAAATATAAATATATGTTATAATATTTTTTTTACATTAGTAAGGATCATCGATACAAAGAACTAGGTACCTACACAGTCTAATACAAAAATGACACCTAAATAGAACTGTCCTCGATTGTATGTTGGATCTTGACTTTATGTCAGATTCAATTTATAGCCCGGCCAAATTATGACGACATGCAATAGTATGGATATTTGTCATGTTGTATCTATTCAATGGGGGCTATCGCTAGTGAATTTGCCACTAGAGGCGCTAGTGTCGCGTGAGGTCCAATAACATTCACTTTGCACTGGTTTTAGCGGGCTTCGTTACATAGATTATAATTTCTTTAATTTCCCTGCTGGAAAGTGATCTCCTTCGTAAAATTATCGCAAATATGGATTATTTGGCGATTAATGTGAACGCTTTGAAAGCAGAATTAAGAAAAACCGTAAAAATAGGCGGCCTCAATGAGCAACCATTTCAGAAGTTAGTTTGTTGATATCAAGATAGTTATTTATAAATAATAAACTTTAATTAGATTCAAGATTTAACACTTTGTTTCGGCGCCGATCGCCTTTGACAGCTATACCTCCGGACCTCAGTCTACAGTGGCACCAACTGGTGAGCAAAGAAACGGTAGTCCCCATTGATAAGGTTGTATACTCTTTATGTCAAATGGCTGCACTTTGGATGGACATTGCTCTGGTTTTTTATCACCAACCCGCATTCGGCAAGCGTGGTAATTACACCTGTACCTATCATTGCTATGGTATCTCGAATTCAATGATGGAGACCTTTGCCTGCAGTGGGATGATTATAGGACATTACTTTACTAACGAAGGAAACTATTATAAGACAAATACAAAAAAAACATTGTATATAAAATGTAATGAAATGTATTTTTAATTTACAAAAACAATTTATTTGCTTAAAAAACTGGCTCAAAAACAGCTAAAGGCCCCTTAGAGGAGGCCAATGTCCAGACGTGGGCGTCGCGATTCGTGAATTCAATGATCGATGTATGATTCAATTCAAATAATTTATTGCAATCCGTAATACAAAGGTGTTACAAGTAATGATTAATACAGGGTGTAACAAAAGGCTTAACGAAGCCGAATAACACGTATTCTGCCCATTTGTACGATCTGGGAAATGAATCGTTACTGAGATATTGAGGGTCAAGTGTTTTTTTTTTAAAGATATTTTCATACAAATCTGCTGTTAGTTGTTACTAAACTTTTTTCTTTAGAAACATGATAAAAAGTTTTAGAACTTTAAAATAAAAAACGCTTTAAAGAGGGCAACCCGCAATGAACCGCACGCACGCACATCTAATTTTATGAAGCTAGGTCACAATCCTCATCCGTAGCGCTTCGTACGCGCTATACATTGCGGGCAATAAATACTCGATTTATTTTAATGCCTAAAAAAAGTCGTTTGCCAGCGATTATTTTTGTTACAAACAATTTGGTTTGACCGAACCGAATGCGAGGTTTAAGGCTACGTTAAACTTTTTGTTACACCCTGTATGGGTCGTTACTTGACTTCTTACTTTACCTTATGTCTGACGTCACGATGTCTTATGCAGATGCTTCTCACGAACATAATAAACAAGCTGGGCGACCCCTCGCAGGCGGTCGCGTCGAAGGTCATATACCACCTCTGCCAACTGCTTTACAACCATCCGAACATGAAGTCAGTAGTGCTGGCCGAGATCGAGAAGATGCTGTTCAGGTTAGTATACATACTGGATGACTTTTTCATGATCTTTCAAATTTTTTATAGGCATTATGCATAGATTTAATATACTTCTGTTAGATTGGCAATGAAAAGAGACAGAATATAGTGCAGCTATATGATAGAACGAGATAGATCACAAGGCTGTTCACGTACACGCTAAGAACCCGTAGTGTTTTTCTGAGTTCTGACGTCTGTCATGCGCAACACAATATTCCCTTTAATTTTACTAGTTTCATTTTTATTATTGTAAAAAAGTGACTAGTTGATGTATTTTCATTATGGTTACATGTTCAGTACCTGGAAGTAACTCATCTAAAAAAGGGAACCAATAATTGTACATTTCACACGTCAACACACAATCGCGATTATCAGCAGCAAAATGCAATGTTTCAGAGCTTTGACTAAAATTTTGTATACGGCATTTCATCAGAACAAGGATTTAAATTCATATGAATTCAATTAAAAATAATATCAAATACGTGAATTTCAGAAATTACTAACGTCACTTTTGTATTTTAGTGATTGACGTTGTCGATGATATCTTATCGACATTTCATTAGCTGACATATTTCACATTGTAAACCGCATACAGCCTAAATTGTTGAAATACGTTAGAAATGGTTGAAATTGCCTAATAGAAAAGAATGTTCGCCCAATAAATATTCGAGCATTTGCAGTTTACATTTGGACCCTAAGTGTTTTTAACACAGAGGCTGAAGCCTGTTAAATTACGCTCTGGATCAATCTCCATATTGTTCAAGCCCCCATCAATCCCCATTAGTTAAACATTAAATATATGTATATTTAGTGTACGTTTGTAATGTGTAATTGAAAAATAAATATCAGTTTTATTTTAACTTTGGCGATCGCGATCGCAAAATGAGGCAAAATTGTTAAATACTTGCAAGTAAAGCCTACGACATTTTTTACAATAAATTGATTTTGTTTGGGGATAAGTAATTATAAAATAAAAAACATATAGGTATTTACTTGCAGTTTTTTGGCGTTCTTTTAATAATACTAAAAAATAAGTCACCTGCGTCAACGTAAACTGTGTCGATGGAATCGATATCGAAAGGAAGCAGACAATGCGGTACTGCACTATTTATTTCACGCACATGCTCACTTTATGCACACTAGCGTAACCTAGTTTTGGTCTCGTTTTCAGGATTCAATTGCCAATCTATCATCTATATTAAATCTATGGCATTATGACTGTATTTAGAGCACATTTATGAAGTAAAAAATCTTGGTCAAGTTTTCACCCGAAAATATTTTTCGCAGCATAGTTTTCAATGTTTATGGTCCTAAGCCTGTGAAGGTATAAAGGGAAAATCAACAACTTACGAATAGTATCCTACTGAATGAATGAGATGCGAATCGCGTAAATAAAGTGTTGTGAGGAGGCCGTATCAAAAATTGTATACTTTTGGCGGACATTTTCAAACTGCTCTTGTACTAGGCTATAACAAAAGAAAAAATACGTTATTTGTTTTTTGTCTCGTAGATTATTGTAAGTATTAAAATTTGGAAGGTGGTTAAAATTTCATCCTGCATTAAGTTTTGTAAAATGTTAAACGGACGGACTGTTCAACATCTTGCGACAGAATCCGGGACCAACAGCTGAACACTTTCTGGGACACCAACCGCCTGTTAGCGTGCCTTCCAAAGCATAACTATAACCCCCCCCCCCCACCCCCACCCTTACAGACCCAAGCCAGAATTAGAATAGCATGTGCCTAAATTTACTCGACTGGGAATCGAACACCGATGGCATCGTTAAATTTATTTATTGTGAATTTTTTATTGTTGTTTTCAGATCAAATATATCCTCCAGAGCTCAATACTATGGTGTGTGCTTCTTAAACCAGTTCTTCCTAGGTAAAGACGATTCGAAAATAGCTGAAAACCTGATCAGGATATATTTTTCGTTCTTCAAGGCTTCCATAAAGAAGGTAAGTTATTTTTCTTACAATACTGAAGAAAATGTTGAATACCCCTTTTTTTTCTTCATTGACCCATCCGGGAAACGAACCCGGGACCTCAGAGCAGGCGACACCTTGAAAACCACTCTGTCATGGAGGTCGTCAAAACATTGCAAGTTACCTTAATAAAACTAACTAAATCTGCACTTTCCTAAATTTTCAGAAAAAATTCAAATAAGATTTTTGACAGATAAAAAGATGAAAGAAAAATAAACTCGCTAGCGTGTCGCTGGTTAATATTGGTTTCTTCTATAGTATACATTTTGGTAAATCAATAAAAATTCGCGTGGTGGGTTGAAAGTGACAATAAAAGCAAATCGTTCGCAGGGCGACATCGACTCCCGTCTCATGTCGGCGATATTGACGGGCGTGAAGCGGGCGTACCCGTTCGCTAACAAGGACCGGCTGTCGGATGCGCAGGCGCATATTGACGCGATACACAAGCTGGTGCATCTGGCGAGCCTTAACGTGGCCATACACGCTCTGGCTCTGTTGTTTCACATCAGCGACGCGTCTAAAGGGTCAACGGATCGGTGAGTAACGAGTTTCTATAAGGTTTATTTATATAATAATAGCTGTCGCCCGTAACTTTGTGCGTGTGGAATTTAGTAAATTTAATGTTATCCGTAGGGTATCGTAAAATATTTCCGGGATAAAAGATAGCCCATTTGCTATTTCATCCCGTAATATTGCACAAATCTCTCTACGACAAATTTCATCTAGATCTGTTCAGCCGTCCTGGTGTGATTGAGTACCAAACATTAATCCAAATATTCGCATTTATATTGTTAGTAAGATTATTATTTTATTGCAAATTATTCATTTATTATTTAAAAAACCTAAGTGTTACATACGATTTTAATCAACTGATAACAGTATAAATTAATTTAGTGAGGTAGAAGCCACGTTTGATGACATTTAAGACGTCAGAATCAAATTTATATTATTCTGAGGCGATACGAAGTTCACGAAGTCAACTATTTGTAAAATAAAACAAGTTGTTGGCTAACAATGAACTCTATTTCGAATGAAACGATAAAAATTACATATTACAAGTAAAACATTCATTCGTTCAAAAAAATACAGAATTGAATGATCACACTTATTTTCTCAGTGGTCTCAACAGATGGCAATTTTAACAGTTTTTTTAGTATGAGTTCCTTTATTTTATTTTTATAACACACAGCACTTTACACACATAGAACAGGAAAGATCTTTCTAAAAGAGTGGTGCCATTCAATTGCTAGGATGAATGATCGCAATCAATTCTAGTTTCAATTCTAAATAAGAATTTCTTATAATATTGTTATAATTTTTTTGCCACTAACACAAGTTCGTTCCCCACAGCTACTACACCGCCCTCTACCGCAAGCTGACAAACGCGGACATATTCAACACAACCCATTCGGCTCTACTCTTCTCGCTCATATACAAGTCGTTGAAGCAGGACAAAAACACGTCACGTGTCACATCTTTCGTCAAGAGATTACTACAGCTGTGTTGTTACGCGACGCCCGCGCAGGCTTGCGGGATATTGTTTTTGGTTTCGCAAGTGTTGAAAGATGGCGATAAGAAGGATGCTGTCAAGCTAGTGTGGACTAAAAAGGAAGTTAAAGAAGAGGTTAGTGAAGCTAGCATTGAAAATTAAAAAAAAAATGTGGAAGATATAGTTTTAGTTCAGTCAATAAGCACTCGATTGGTTAATTACTACTAACTAGACATTAAAAGCCCATTGATAGACGATAAAAGTGCTTTTAAGTTTATAATTAATATTTTTATTGGCAGAATGGAATGATTTTTATGGAGTTATTTCAAATATGGACTTTATCAAAGCGAACTCAACTGTTTTCGTAGAAAAATAGGGTTTTAATTTCCAGTTCATAACTATATATACTATAACCCCTAACCTTTGAAAGCCCAAGCCAAATTAGAATACATTGTTTTTTGTATTGTATTGTTTCAAAACACCAAACCAGCCGAGTCGTCAAAAGTTTTAATTTATCAATGACAAACTGTTATTTTCATAGGAGCTAAAAGACGAGAAAGAAGAACATTCAGACACAGAGAAGGACGAAGAAGAAGTGAAAGATGAAAGTAAAATAGAAGATAACAGCACAGAGGAGCAAACTAAAGAAGAAAGCACAGCACAGAAGAAGATCGATCTTCTACGGGGAGACAAGAGGGATTTATTGATGGGTAATATTACGATCTTGTTTTTTTACCGAAATCTTCATATTTGTACAAATTGTATTGGCTGTCAGTTCCAACTATTACAATATACTTTGACTTCAATACGAAGGCAAAACCAATCAGAGATGGCGCCACAATAGTTGGTTCTTGGCTGACTGTTTTATGTTCATAAATCATGTAATATGGACAACATCACATAATAATGTGGATCTAAAGCGTTGTGAGTGTGTATCGTGAGTAACTATCTAAAGCATTCGTTTTATCGCTCGCAAATCAGAAACAACGAAGGTACCACAAACACCCAGACCCGAGAAAATGTAGAAAACCGGTGTGTTATCCCACTCTGCCAAGGAGGTCGTCATTACTTACGTAAACATATTTATTTAAAAAAAATCTGACAATTATAGTGACCAAGTTTCTTGCGCTGCTTCTTATCAACACAAGCCCAAACTTGTCTTAAAGTAGGTTTAATTATTGGGACGTGTAAAAGCGCTTCCAGGGTTCTATTTGTAGAACACTAATTTCACTTTTCAATTATGAAATGAAATTAAATGAAATTATTTATTTGCATTTGAAAAAGGGTACATTGTGGTGGTCAATATAATAGCATGGTTCAGCTTTTTCAGCCATATACGCATGCAAAATACAAATTATAATTATGTCAAACTATTACATTATAAGATTCATTAAATATTATATGTCTGAATTTTAAATAAAGCATCTATACATTAATAATATCAATTAAAAAAATTATGAGTATGTCAGAATTTTAAATAATAACAAAACACAATGACACAATGTAACAAAAAAACAATAGGTCAATACAATTAAAACAACAAAAAGTACTACACTGTCACATAAGGTTTAGGTATTCATTCACACTGTAAAAGCAATGTCCATTAAGCCATTTGTAGAGGGCACTAAGCATTACATACATTGCATTAGGTATTAAGCCATTTGTAAATCATTTCATGTCATGAAGACTTTACTATAGAACATTCCTATTTTACCTTCCCTAGATGACGATGAAGAGGAATCCTACGTAGATCTAAAGATAGACGAGGAAGGCAACATAAAGCCCAAGAGACGGAAGCACCAGCCGGTCACAGCGGGCTGGTTCCACGCCAAAATGAACGTGAAGAAAGAAGATTCAGTGGAAAATGTGAACAAAGATCTGGAAACGAAGATACAGTTGAAGAAGACTATTAATATGGATAAAGTAAGTCGTAAGTTAGTTGCTTAGAGATTTTTGAGGTGGTGGGATCTACCTTCTAGTGGTCCACCATGGGTAACGGCATCTTTGGTTTTCTAACCAATGGTGACGGCTAACAGATCCCTCAGCAGTGGTAGGCTTCGTAAGAGGCCGCCTAGATGCTACCGCCCTCCCTCCTGCCGGAGTCCAGCGACAGACTGTGCCTCTGTGTTCCGCTGGTGTGTGGGGGAACCAGTGCCTCTGGGTAAGCTCGCAAAATTGGCCTACCAGTTTTGAAATGTCATGTGTAAGTAAAATAGCGATAAGGTTGAACTGTGGACTTATGACGTATTAGTATCAGTAACTGTCTGAATATATTTGCATGGGAAAATCAACCCTGTTGTTCTATGACGCGCGAGGGATTTTCAACCTTAGGGTAAAAGTCCACTTTCTTGGCCGACCGAACCTTTTTTTGTTGGATTGAGAACTGCGTGTGTAATTTTATGACGTAAAAAATTAAGCATACAAGGGTAGACCCTCAAATTCCACTCGCACAAAATCGTACACGGATTGCAACGATATACCTCCTGACAAACGAAGCCTACGTTATGAAACCACTATGTATAACATCTTGGCAGTGTTTTCTTTTACATTAAATTTATAATATCTTACAGAAATATAAAATCTATTTATTTCGAAACACGCTATGACGCACACGGACGTATCTGTGTAAGGTTCATTCACGACCCGGCCAAAGCAAAAGATTACATCCGCGCGCGTTACAGCACGATTCAAAATTAATAGTCTCATTTATTAATTTTTTCTGTGACTATTTTAATTCATGATGATGATGATCATCATATCAGCCGAACGACGCCCACTGCTGGGTATAGGCCTCCCCCAAGGATCTCCACAACGATCGGTCCTGTGCTGTCCACATCCAGCGGCTTCCCGCGACCTTGATCAGATCGTCGGTCCACCTTGTAGGGGGCCTGCCCACGGAACGTCGTCCGGTACGCGGTCGCCATTCGAGAACCTTTCCGCCCCAACGGCCATCGATTCTCCGCGCTATGTGTCCCGCCCACTGCCACTTCAACGATGCAATCCTTCGAGCGATGTCGGTTGTTTTAGTTCTCCTGCGGATCTCATCATTTCTGATTCGATCGAGTAGGGAAATACCAAGCATCGCTCTCTCCATTGCTCGCTGGGTGATCTTGAGCCTTCTTATGAGACCCATAGTAAACGACCACGTCTCACTCCCATAGGTCATTACTGGCAACACACACTGGTCAAAGACTTTCGTCTTGAGACACTGAGGTATTTCGGACGCGAATATATGCCGGAGCTTCCCGAACGCTGCCCATCCGAGCTGGATTCGACGAGAGATCTCTTTCTCGAATTACGATGCAATCCTTCGAGCGATGTCGGTTGTTTTAGTTCTCCTGCGGATCTCATCATTTCTGATTCGATCGAGTAGGGAAATACCAAGCATCGCTCTCTCCATTGCTCGCTGATCTTGAGCCTTCTTATGAGACCCATAGTAAACGACCACGTCTCACTCCACTCCCATAGGTCATTACTGGCAACACACACTGGTCAAAGACTTTCGTCTTGAGACACTGAGGTATTTCGGACGCGAATATATTCGGAGCTTCCCGAACGTTAAATTAAATAAAAATAACACTGCCAATATGTCATACATAATGGTTACATAACGTGCCCTTTGTTTGTCAGGTGGTAAAAAATTAACGGTGTATAATAGATCCTAGATAACCAGTCCAATACTAAAATGACATCAAAAACTGTTCTAGATCGAATGATTAACGTTGATTTTATGTCAGTATCAACTTTATAACCCCGGCCAAATTATATCGACATGCAATAGTATGGATATTTATGTCACATTGTATCCGATTGATATAATATATCATATTATGTTATACTAGCTGATCCCTGCCACGCTTCGCTGGGGCACATTTTTCTTTATTTTTTATGGTTTTTTTTTCGCGGTCGCGGTTGAATAGATAAAAACAATCCTTGATGCGGATTATATATCATGCTGAAATTTCAGCTCACAAACCAACATAACATTTTTATATATACAGGATGAAATTTTAACCACTTTCCAAAATTTCTATAGGCGTTCAGTATCCTATTTAGAGCCCATTTATGAAGTTAAAAATGTAAATCAAGTTTTCTCCCGAAAATATTTTTCGCAATATAGTTTTAAATTTTTACAGTTTTAGACCTGTTCAGGTATAAAGGGAAAATCAAAAACTTATGAATAGTATCGAAATGAATGAATGTGATGTGCATTGCGTAAAAAAAGTGTTGCGGAAAGAGAAAGATTTTTGGCGGACATTTTCTAAGTGCTTTATCTTGACATTTTTGTACTGGGCTATACCATAAGAAAAAATAAAGTCATTTGTTTTTTGTCTCGTAGATTGATATATAAAAATTTGGAAGGTGGTTAAAATTTCACCCTGTATAGACTAAAAGTGCACCCTTATGTCAAATGGGTGCACTTTGTGTAATTAGGCTACGCTCAGTAAAAGGGCTGTTGAGTACGGGAACGATAGGTGAGGGCTCATTAGTAACTTGACTGATACAAATTTATTCGACCTATTATATTTTTTTATTAAATAATAATAAAAATAAATAAATGTGGACAACATCACATACATTGTCCTGATTCCAATTTGAATAACTATTTAAAGCATTCGTATTTTGGAAACCAGAAACAACGAAGGTACCACAAACACCCAGACCCGAGAAAATGTAGAAAAACACATTTTTTCTAAATTGACCCGTCCGGGAATCGAACCCGGGACCACGGAGCAGGCGACACCTTGAAAACCGGTGTGTACGCCACTCCACCACGGAGGTCGTTATATGATACTTATTTATTGGATAATTATAAAATTTCGACAAATTTTTATTAATGGATGTTTGCTGACCTTTTGTTTTTAAATATTATTTTATAGTTTTCAGGTTTGCATGTAATTAATAATGGCTGATTTAGCGGATGTTTTATTGTTGCGACCATCTTCACCATGAATAGTTCATTTTATTTCTAATTTTTTGTAATAATATGACATCAATCAATGGCGGACCGCTAAAGTTATAAATAATATTTATTTTTATTTATTTAAACTTTATTGCTCAAATTTAAGAAACAAATGTACAAACGGTGGACATTGCCGTCTTATAGGTGATAATGGAGTACAACCCGTTCGCCCGCAACCCGATATACGCCGGCGCAGACAGAGTGGCGTACGTCGAGTTACTGCCGCTGTCTCAACACTTCCATCCCTCCGTCAAGTTGTTCGCAGAGAAACTGCTCAACGGTGAGTATCGTTCAGCATTCTGTTTTCTTGAATTTATGCGAACACTATACATTGCAATGAATTGACTTCGAAAGCAAGGAATATTTAATTTAAAACTATGTATTAAAATTATCCCACGGTAACCGTACCTTTTTCCGAGATAGAAAGTGGTAGAAACGACGGGATACACTGTATTAAAATGTAAAAATATACGCGAGTTCAAATCCGTTATTTTTATTACATTTTTTTTCGTTGAAAGGATCTTAAACAAACCACTCAAGTCACCAAAACAAGATACATGCAATAATTTTTCACGCGAAAGTACATTAAACAGATCAACATTTTATATAAAACAAATATTCGTACAATTGCCACTGTTGTGTAACTAGTCCAAAATTTTAATTCGAAAAATATGATGAACGTAGCAGCACGCTGTAATCTAAGAGTTGGCATGACATATTCAAAAATTAATATAGTTAACCTTTTATTCCTATTTACTTTTTATCCTGGTACGAAATCGAAGGAAATAGCTAGAAAACAAACAAATATTTTAAGCTCTAGCTTTATTATAACATTCAATTTGACAATTTTTCAGAGCAAATAATCCAGTATAGCGGAGATCCGCTCAAAGATTTCGCCGGCATCCGTTTCTTGGATCGTTTCGTGTTCAAGAATCCGAAGAAGCGAGCGGAGAGAGACGACGGAGACGTGAAAAGGGTTAAGGGGTCTCATCCCAAGTTCGCTGTCAGGAAGAATTACATTGCCAAAGGTGAGACAGCTATATGCCGTGTATAGTTCGTTCGTGTTAGTAATGAGAGAGAGAAACGTTGAGATATCACTGTAATTGCAGGGTAACGACGTGTTCACAGTAGTGTTCAATTTCAAACATATTATTTTTTTGTATTTTGAGGGCTGATTTTTCAAACTTCAGTTAAAACTTATCAGACGGAATAAGTATAAAACGACCGATTTCAAAATGTCGTTTACATTACTGATTGCCGACAAATAGGTGACGTTTTCAAATTAGCCATATTGTATTTTATTCGACGAATATTTCTTATCTGACTATTGAAAAATCAGGCCTAAGTGTAATAAATTTATAAAAATACACTTATCAAATCAAAATTATAAGTCACAAGTGTAATTTGATAAGATTTGATTGTTTAGGGGGCGGGGTTAGGCCGGACAGTGACGACACACTGCATTCTTAACGCGAACGAAGAAATTCCCTGACGGGTCAATGTAGCAAAGAAAAGTAATTTCTTATATTATCTCCGGTCACCCAGACCGTTTGTGGCACCACCATTGTCTCTGATTTCCACAAAACAAATGCTTTAAATAAGTTAATTTGGGATCAGAGCAACGTGTGTGATGTTGTCAACATTTATTTATGTTTATACCGTGTCGTGGCAAAGGTGGACACAGCGTGATTCCGTGTCGTTAAAGGCTAGAAAGTCTAGTTGAAAGAATGCAAAACCTCTCAGAGGCCGATTCAGTGCTCAAATTAACCCAACAACAAAGTTTGATTTATTACAACTGTCCAGGCAAACGATATTTTGCCATAATTAATAAGGGTTGGTGAAAGAAAAAAAAAAGTTTATTGCTGAATATTAAAATTTTATTACTTATTATTCTATTTCGGAAGAAAAAAATCTAAATAAATACACAAAAATCATAATTGGTCACGTGATTCTTTAGATATAAATGTGTAACTAACAAGACTCTGTTTTATATCTATACTCATTATTATAAAGCTGAAGAGTTTGTTTGTTTGTTTGAACGCGCTAATCTCTGAAAGCACTGGATTGAATTGAAAAAATATTTTTGTGTTGGATAGTCCATATATCGAGGAAGGCTTTAGGCTATAATTATAACATCACGATGCAACCAATAGGAGCGAAACATTAGTGAAAAATGTTGCAAAAATAATCGCAATCATAAAAACAGAAATTGACGCGTACGAAGTCGCGAGGAACAGCTAGTATTATATAAAATGCACGGTATTTTAGCCGTTTGACAAACGAGGCCCACGTTATGTTACCATTATGTATAACATCTTGGCAGTGTTATTTTTATTTTATCAATAAAAATAGTTTTATAAAAATATTAATATTGATTGATAGACTATTCATCTTGAAACACGCTGTGTTGTAAAGTGAGCTCTTAAAATACATTTTCTTTACAGGTTTGAAAAGTATACCAGTGAATTCGGCGTCGTATCTTAATGAAGACGCTAAGAAGATACCAGTGGATGAGAAGTTCCTTTACGAGTGAGTTTATTTATTTATTTTGTCTTGATATTATAAAGCTGAAGAGTTTGTTTGTTTGTTTGAACGCGTTAATCTCCGGAAGTACTGGTTCGATTTGAAAAAAAAATTTTGTGTTGGATAGTCCATTTATTGAGGAAGGAGGCTATATAACATCACGCTGCGACTAATAGGAGCGAAGTATCAGTGAAAAATGTTTCAAAAATAATCGCGATCATAATAACGGAAATTGACGCGGACGAAGTCGCGAGTGATGAAGAACATACTTTCTGCCAGTCATGTATGAATGTTACTGGTAAAAAGTAACTTAAGTAATAAGCCTACGGTCATCCCACTGCAGGTCAAAGACCTCCGTCATTAAATTCAAGTTACCCCAGCAATGGTGGGTATAGGTATAATCTTTTTAGTAGAATTCTTACGAACGTTCAACCGTCTTCCCACCTTCGTTATTGGAAGCGAAGTATAAAGTTTTTTTCTGTCACTCGTACTTTTATTAAATAAATAAATAAATATTTAGGACATGCCTCACTGGGCCACACAGAGCCATCTAGTCCCAAATTAAGCTACTATTAACTAGCCTGTCGTATGGGGTACTAGACAACCGATAAACCTACTTATATACTTTTTTTTCTAAATATATACTTATAATACATAGAAAACACCCAGACCAGTACAAACAGACATGTTCATGCACACAAATATTTGTACTATGCGGGGATCGAACCCGCGACCCATGGCTCAGAAGCGGCGTTTACTACCGCTGATCTAAATGGTCGTCAAACCGTAATGAGGAGGATCAATTATTATAGTCACTACGCCTGCCAAATGCGGGTTATCTGTTACTTATAACCCTGTATAACACGGCCTGATCGCGAGCGTCATTACTTTACATAATTCAGTACTTTTCCATATTATTTTTGCAAGCTGTCATTTTTAAATGCATTACAATTTAGATAGATAGATAGATAACACTTTATTGCTCACATTAAAAATTGGTACAAACAGTTGACTTAAAACTAAATTCATAACTAATGTGAGCAAGGGCGGCCTTATCGCTGCAAGCGATCTCTTCCAGGCAACCCTGTAGGAGAGGAGAGGTAACATAAATAAATAGCAGGTAACAAGAAAAGTCAAGAATAAATACATAAGAGCAAGAACAGTTTATAGTAAAGGTATAATTAGTGGACATAAGCCAAGACTTTCATTTGATTATACTTAGATTAGATTAATAATAGAAGCAAATAAAAGCAATACATACAAAGAAATACTTAAATTTACTACTAAACTTAGTCAGCAAAATTTTGTAACTCGCGGATAGCGGTCAATTCTCGCTCCGGGCAAATCGAGTGGTTAGTAGTGTGTTAAAATTGTATTTATGACTTTGGTCGAAAAAATTTAGTCGTGTGAAACATTGAAGTTTTTTTTAAAAAAAACTTCAAAATTTTTCGGGCCCTTTCTTCTGATAGATTGAACCCCCAGATCTTGGCATGGTACTTAAACCACTAGGACTTGTTGTCAATCAATCAATCAACAGCCATTGTCCGTCCACTGCTGGACGTAGGCCTCCTTCAAGTCACTATCCAGTCGCTGCCAACAGTTCTCCTAAGGTCATCAGACCATCGAGTCGCAGGCGTCCTACCTTACGCTTGTCTAAACGCGGTCTCCACTCCAGAATTCGTATGCTCCAACGGTTCTCGGTTCTACGGCAGACGTGACCAGCCCACTGCCACTTCAGCGTGCTTATCCTTCGGGCTAACTTGTTGGAAGTATGCGTAATATCAGCCTTTAATGACGAAGGTTATTCCGTCGTAGGCTCTTGCTCTGTTAAGGCTTTACTTAAACTAATATATGAAATTCCTGTGTCGCAGTGTTTGCTACCTAATTCCTCCGAAATGGCTTAACCATTGTTTTATTATTGTGTTTATATTCGGTAGGAGAATAGGTCGTTAACTATTTTTTATATCCCCCAAGTCATAGGGTGGCCCGTGATTTATGTTTTTAAGCCTTTAACTGCCGAAGTACTAGACACAATAAAAAAAATATTGTTTGGAGGTCACCGGTGACCCCCATGGCGCTCAATGTGTTAACTCAAAATTTTACTTGTACCAAGTCGCTGACAATAGCAAGTTGTAATGTAAAATTCCTTGCAGTTTCCTTAAAAAGCGGCGTGAAGTCAAAGACTCGGACGACGATGACAGTGACAACGATTCCGTCACGAGCGAAGACTTTGAGAAGTATCTAGACACGGTCACCGGCTCTAGAGCGACAGGTTAGTTGTTAGACCAGGGATTCCTAAAAAGGTTTGCGTATAATGGTCATCAGGGTTCCATGAAAATTATGAAATATGTTTAATAATACCACGGTTATAAATATCATTTTATAAAAGTGCAAAATATGTGATGAAAAGAACTCTTAATAAAAAATGGGTAGTCCATATCCATCAGTCCTTTTGTAAACCGAAAGCTAATGGTCTAGCCAGGTTATTTTATAATAAGCTTTGACTGGTCATACTCATACTGTCAAATTTGCTAATTTTTTATATAATATGCGTACTTTTTTACCTAATTTATTAAATAGCATACCTTATCTTTTTTTTTAATAAGCACTATGTACGCCGTTCTGTGATATGCATCAGAATAAAACACTATGTATCATAGATATTGAGAACGTGTCAATGTGTATCATGTGGCTGCACTTATTAATAAATAAATAAATAATAAGCTCCCGTCATTTGATATGGGATTCCATAAAATAATAGAAATTTGATTGCTGTTCAGTTATCTAAAAAGTTTGGGAAGGAGACAGGCAAAGAAACACATGCATTACTTAGTAAGTAAGTAACGGCCTATAATCATCCCACTGCAGGGCAAAGGCCTCCATCATTGAATTCAAGTTATCATAGCAGTTGTACATTATGTATATGTATTTATTTTGAGTGTCACGTGTTTTACAAGCTTATCGTTTCTGTAGAGTAATTATTATTAATATGATATGATTACAATCATTTCGCATAATATGTTCCATTTATTGGTTTACAGGAACACATGCTTTAAAATTAAAGATATTTATAGATTGCTCAAGTTTAGATTGTCACAAAAAATGGTGAATTGATCGATATTTCACCATTTTTTGTGACACATAAATAACGTAAAAATGCGTGGTTATCAATTAATAAAAAAACTCCCCTTTTTTCGTAGATACAAAAAAGACCTTTAAAACTGTTGTTATTCTCTTAATAATTGTTATTGTATCTTGATAAAGCGAAACTATTTTCTTCTCTAGCTGATTCGGACGAAGAACTGGATTACCTAGCTGACATGGAGGCGACTAAGCAATTATCAAGCAAGAAGAAGGACAGCGAAGACAATCAGCTCGACGAGCTCGCCAGCGGGGATGACGATGACGAAGATGACCTTGACCAGGCCACTGATGATGGAGGTTTGTACTTCATAACTTTTTCGTCGCTGCTCTTACTGCGCACAGGAAGAGCAGTTTGTAATTACCGCGTATCTGCTTTATTACAATTTTACAGGAGGTTAAGAAAATTGGAAATCTTAGTCATTTGACAATATTTTACGGGCCGAACTAACTTTTAACTGTCTTATAAAGTAAGTCACAAAAAAGTAACTACTTGGTTTGGTTCGTAATTGTATAACTGCTCTTCCGCGGTGTTGCACGCGCAGCGATGTTTTGTGTCTTAACCTTTCTTCTTATATAGGTTTTTCTGGAGTCAGGGTTTTCTGCCTATTACAGACCACTAACGTAACGACTTCTAATATGAATATCTTAGGACTGTCCATTAATCATGAGATGATTTTTACGTGGTCAGGTTTTGTACTACTACGTTTCGTAAATTGATCCGACCGTAAATCTAATCCAGGACCAGGCCTATACCCTAGTGGTGATGGGGTATTGACATGTTATCTACACTTATATTATAAAGTGGAAAGATTTATATTTTGTGTGTGTGTATGTTTGTAATGAATAAACACAAAAACTACTAACCCATTTCAAAAATTATTTCATCATTGAAAAGATACTTTCACCCTGAGTGACATAGGCTATTATTCATTGCTAGAAAAGATTAGAGATCCTTACTAAAACTAAAAATAAAAGGTAAAATATTTAAAAAATCTTATGTCCACCCGTGCGAAGCCGGGACGGGCCGCTAGTATTTCTATAATTATGTAAAGTAAAATTAAGTTTACGATGTTTGATGTTTCTTTTGTCATCAGATAGCGACGGCGAACTCAACATATCTGGCGATGAAAATGAGCCAGTCCTGTCAGGAGATGAAGATGGTGAGTGTTTGAACTGATAGATCATTAGCCCACATAGGTCAGACAGATTCAACGTCTCCAATTGCAAGCCACTGAGCCTGGAAGCGTGAACAGCAATTCTGGGTGGGGTATGCAGTAACTAAGTTTTATAAAACTTTATGAGAAATGCAGGGATCGGTATTTTATTTAGTTAGAGTAGTTAGCAGCTGATTGGCATGTATGGTGTGCGTGCACGCTACTGACTGAGCCCCACCGATAAAACACAAGGATTCTTTCATCCAGCCGTACCAGCTACAAGGTCCAGTTGTGGACTATTGCAATTTGCAACCTACTGGAACGTTGTCATCAACAATTTTTATTGAAATTTGCATGTTCAGCATTCACCAATGCTTTATAAATCAGTTGTTGTAACATGTTACACTAATTCGATTCTTACCTAATTGTTATATATTTTTTTAATTATTTATCATTTATTTCAGGCAACAGAGTAAAAAATACAGGCCCATAAAATAAATACCTTACAGACTAACATACATACAATACTTATAACAATACAAATTACACTATAAACACACAATTTTCACGGCGTTGTGTTACGCAACTTGGTGTCAGGTAACCGTCCACGAAACCGACGATACACAACACCCTTTGGCCAAAATTCTGCCTGCATGAAGGTCGACAGTTGTCCTGTCGGAACCCTAACCACAAACGAATTGAAATTCGTGTTGTGTCGAGATTCCAAATGTTCAACCCTCAAGGTGTATTTGGTCTTCAATCGCACGTACTCTACTATCTCCTCGACCTTTGTAGAGTAATGAAGCCATTTTAGGCATCGTTCACACTAAACGTATTGTAGGCCGCTGACTGTGAGCGCGCGTTACGTAGTTTATCGCTTTTCCATATATATTTAACTTGTCGTTCACACCGAACCGACTATACGCTAGTACGTAGTCCGTTGTCGCTGACTCTCGGTGGCCGATTATTGTACTACGCGTCTATGCACGGCGGACGCGGATAGGCTACGTTGCCGAATGTAACAGCGTATTAGATTAAAGCGTACGCATCCAGTTTGAACCTACACGAGCCTATTCTTTTGTTCACTCATGTAGCGCATTGTACGCTATAGCGTATTGTCGGCTTGGTGAGAACGCGTACTGCAGACTGAGTCCACGTTCACACTGGGCAGACAGTGTACATACTCACAGTCGGCGGCGGACGATACGTTTGGTGTGAACGATGCCTTAATCGTCGAATTCGATTTGTCGATTTGTCGCATCTTCTGATAGAAAAATTAAGTTAAGCAACCTTGTAAAGACATATTTTCAAGTTATGTCTAATTTTTGTGACTGAATTAATATGAAGTATAAAATGTGGATCACATGTATGACGTTGGTATAAAATAACGTCGTCTATTTCAATTTCAAATCAAGTTTTATTTTAAGGACTGAAGCTACATTTATTTTTGTTTTGGACTGACTTTGGGGCAGTGACATTTGTAATACGTAGGGTCAAATAAATGTTTATTATAAATTATTATTATAGTTTTTTTCGCACTACACACAAATATTAAAACATTATTCTCCAACAGAACTCCTGTTGCAAGATAGCGACGACGAAGCAGACGAAATTGACGTGCCCGGGAAAAGGCAGAAAGGAAAACCGAAGCTTAAACTAAAAGGTAACTAAAAGGCTCGGAAACTTTATTCAAAATAACGTTTTTTAAACGTTAGGAACTGTACTAACGTTCCATGTTCAACATTTTGGTCGGAACAAAAACAAAATGAGAACGAAATAAAACTGTTTAATCCGTAGAGAGCTGAACCGAGATGGCGCGTGCCTCGTGTTCGTTCGTATTGCAGGGCCTAACATGGGCAAAAACGGTTAAAAAAGTAAAAACGTTTTATTGGGCGAGAACGATTTAAAATTTTGTTACCCGTCAAAAGAAAGAAAGAAACATTTATTTGTCGAGACCCAGAGTGCTAGGCCGATAAGAGTGTACTAAAATAGGTTGCAGCAAAACTTTTTTTTTGTGATTCCGTTCAGCATAAAAGAAACACTTACGTTTTTAGGTACTTAAGGCGAAATCGTTTCGAAAAATGTAACGATTTCCGAGCCCTGCTATAGTGTTCTATTTTAAACCTATTTATGGTTGTAAGGCATTACCTACAAACTAAAAGGAATTAATTTCAATGATTATTTAAAATTGCTATCTTTCTTAGCAATAAAATAGACTTTAATTTCTTAGCAATAAAATAGATTAAAAATATACGATGGTTTCAAATATTTTTGAATCCAGTAATAAATCTACTTATGTAAAATACTTATTAAAGAAAATTTTGTCCAATACCTATATTGGTAATTTTTTAATGAGGTGCTAGCTTTCTATAGAAGATATACTTTTTCAGTATAGATTGTTTGGGTAAGCTACAAAAGTCGGCCCTGTTACTTCGGTTCGGTTCAACGACACACATCAATGCCTAGGGCTTCGTCAAATTGCCATTAGCGTACCAAGAAATCAGTTCGATTTGCAAAATCTGGTACATATAACTAATACAAAAATATATCAGTATATAAACTTGAAAAAAAATTTTTTTTTGTCTCAGGCGGGACACGAAAAGACTGATACTGATATTATAAGTGCAATTAAGTTGCTAAAATATCAAATAAAGTATAGTACAAAAAAACTTTACAAATTAATGTCTGTCCACAGGAAAAGACGATCTTGGCTCCCTATTCGCATCAGCCGAGGAATTCTCAACCCTCCTAGAAGAAACCGCATCCAACAAAAAGCAAGGTTCAAGCCAGGCAGTCTCCAACACTGACAATTCCAGTAAAAAACAACTTGCATGGGAAGAAAAGCGGGACACGTGGATCAAAGGGTACAACAGAAAGATATTGGGAAATAAAAAAGGCGGGAAAGGCAGAAAATTCAATAAGAACAAACAAAATGGCGGCTTCAACAAAACAGCTGACAGCAGAATCGGCGGAAAACGGAAAGCTAATTCAGATGGCGCAGGGGGGAAAATGAGAAAGTTTAAATAATTCCTGTTAAACTATTAATAAATGCAATGATGTGTTATTAATTTATTTATTTTTAACCTATATCAATTTAATCTTCTATTATTAGCAATAATTTTATTACACCACCAACCACACCTACCCACATCATACGTTATCAATCGGTTTTGAAAAGTTCTGATCAGTTATCTCCGTGCCGTGGCCACCAGAACAAAACGACCGTTCTAGCGTGAACGTAAGTGAATACGGTAGGTAGATGAAATGAAATGAAATGAAATATTTATTTGCATAAAATATGGTACAGACAGGTGTTAAGAACAATTTGATCCACATATTTTACCAAATCTTGGCATGCAAAATTTTTATAATATTTGTCTAATTGTCAGACCCAAACATTCTCATCTTAAACAATTATTCAATAAATTTGCCAAATGTCAGTTACAATTTAAATTAAATTAGATGGTAAGGAGTCACCGTATAATTGTCGCACCAGGCGCCCAATATGGTTAAGATTCTGGGAGAGACCTATGTCCAGCAGTGCAGAAATATAGGTTGACGATGTATAACAAAAGGCTTAGAAGAATGAAATAAAGAAAATAGTTAATGTGGTGCTAGTCATCACAATGGAATGAGTCATTACCAGCAGTAGTGAAAAACACCTAATTGCTGGGAGGTAACAGAAAGTCTGCTATTCGAAACCAATGCTTTAAATTTGCTTATAAAGGTTTTTCACACACGCAGCTGAGATGCCGCCTGACCTTATGCGACGTTGCACACTGTCTTCTTCTAAATTGGTTTGGCCTAAAAGCCTTTGGAAGACACGTTAGGTACCTAGTTGGTCCCGCCTTTTGTCGCAAGAGGAAGGTCTGTAAATAGTAGTCAGCTAGCCTATGATAGTACGAAATATGAATCTTCTTCTTCGAGTCGAAAGCAAATTCAAATTTTATTGGACCAAAACTCAGCCACTTTTACTGCCCTTTCATTGGCCTGAAGGAGATCCCCGTGCGAGCAGCTTTCGGGGCACGCAGGGCAGGATAATAGGTGGTCCATTGTTTGTATGGGATAACCACACTCGCACCGATCGTCCAGAACATCAGAGAACCCCCACCTGCGCAGATTATTCTTACTCCGGCCGACCTGAGTTCTGAGTCGGTTCAATGACTTCCAGGTCGGCCATGGTAAATCATGCCCAGGAGGAAGAGACTCGCTGATCGGGACGAACCCTGCAAGTTGGCATTTTTCCCGCCAAAGGGTACAAGGGAAATATGAATTAAAAATTTTTTTGTTTATAACTTCCCATCGTTAACACCGGCCCGGTACCTACACTGCACTACCCGCACCGACATCGAGTAAGCAAGCACTAGTTCTTGCAAGAAAGCAGCCCGCTAAAGAAAAAAAGAAGCTGCCTCAACATTTCCGACGACAGAACTCACAAGATAGGAATCTGTAGTAAAAAAACTTTTTTTTTCTTTAAATAGGCTCCAGAAAGCGCTTTTACGCGTCCCAATTTTTAAACCTACCACCACTTCAGGACAGTAATGGACCAGTTAATACTTATTAGTTAAGGAAGAGTGACTCCCTCCAACACAGGTGCTTATGTACTTAATAGAGGAAGTCCACACTTAAATTGTTGTAAAAAAAAATATTTGGACCGAATAAATACATTATTATTATTATTACTATTATTATTATGTAACTGTGACTATGGAAGGACTATCGCCCCTGCCTGACTTACGTTACACACACTGATAAAATGGGCCTCCGAAAACGGCAGCTAGCACATAGTGACGTAGCGTCAAGGGGGCAATGGGCAACATATCCTGAGGTGCTTAAGGGGGAAAAGGTATATGGCTCTTGGGACAATCCCGCGGTAATCCATTCAAGATATCTACAAGCATCTTAGGTACTGCAGTGTCTGCAGTACTTCCTTCCTCGGAGCATTTCTGCTCTAGCGACTCTCCACTCAAGCCGGCCAATGAAGGCAAGCAAGAGGTGGGAGATATGTTCCTCGTCAGTGTTCACTCCGGCCGACCAATGAAGGCAAGCCAGGGGAGAGGAACAGGGATTCTTCCGGGAGCAATCAGGTCTGTTAGGGTCGCTACGGCGGGGTATTATTATTATTACATAATAGATTGGCCATTTCAAGACGATTACATATTTTGTTAAATAAATTTAGTTAATACCGCCATTTATTTATTTATTTACACTTTTTTGCACATGTAAAATCAAGTACAAAATGGCGGACTTAATGCTAAAAGCATTCTCTACCAGTCAACCATTGGCCCAAACAGAAATATCACAGGCGGTGCATCAAAGAAAAAGAAATAAAAAAGCAATGCATCAATAAAATAGAAGAATACATAAATAACAATAATTACTTACATAATATACCAAAGATAATATAATATCATAATAATATATACATAACTAGTTACACATAATATAATTGTACACATCACACATGTCAGAGAAGATCGATAGAGAAGGAGAAAAACTTATTCAGAGAAGTGGCTCCTCAAAGCCTTTTTAAAGGAAAATTTTGTTGTAGATTTTCTTATTTTGGAGGGCAGTCCATTCCAGAGCCGTATAGCTGTTACCAAGAAAGAGTGAGACATGAAGCCAGAAGAATGTCGAGGAGTAAGTAACTGAAGAGAATCATCAGAACGGAGGTTTTTGTCATGAGAGGTGTGGAGAAAGGACAATTTATCTTTAAGATATGATGGAGATTTAGGGTCAAAAAGTATAGAAAAAAGGACGCACAGAGTACGAACTTCCCTGCCATTGAAGGAGGCCTATAAAAAGCTGTAGATAGGCGTAGTCAGTCGGTTGGCGAAGATGATGATATTATGGTAAGACGTATATATCATCACCTGCCATAATTTTAAGTGTGCCACAAGGAATTACATTAGGACCCCTGCTGTTTCTGATTGTTTGAAAATCAAGATTTATGTAAATTATTATTACCTGATGTGCCTAAGTTGCGCTTTTTCGTTTTTTTTATTTCATTTGAAATTACAACCCGAACTAGTTGATCAGGTATTTAGTTTGGGAATCTTAACATTTAGTTTTAAACCGTACATTATTTTAAGCATTAATAATTTTGCAGAACGAAAAAATACAGCTTAAGTTTAGAATAAAATGAAACGCAATTGCACGGCAGTCTTCAAGCAGTCTTTTAATTGTTTTCTATGAGTCTTTCACCAAGCCCGTGTACGAAACTCCGTAAAACGAAACGCAGCCGCCAATGTTTTCGTTTTCCTCCTTCCACAACGAAACTTGTTTGTGTGATGTGTCAAATGGCGATCAAGCGAAAAACGACTTTATCGTAGTCAGTTTTACAAGGAATTCGCGTTTAATGTCTCTTACATTTTATTGGCTACCCAATCGCGACATTTCAAATAAGAAATGACCATTAGAGCAAATATAATTTCAGATGTTCGCGCGCGATGGACATAAACTAACTAATAAAACCTCTTGTTTGTTGACATTCCTACATCGTATAGTTGTGTTGCGCCCCGCGCCATAACGCGCCGTATCTTGCATTTGTCCCGTGAAATTAACTCGTTTTTCAAACGTTATAACACAAAAACTGATCAGTGACAATCATTTTGTGAACTAAAGTGACGCAGGTCGTACTACAAACTGTTTATTTGGAGCGTTAACGAAAAAGAGCGGGCAAAATCAGTGTACATGTGATTAAAACGAGCTATTTATAGATACACCTACGACGCGACAGCGCCGTTTACGCCTCTATAGACGTGCATATGAATAAAATGAACATTCCAGCTGTAGTATATAGCTAAAAACGTTGTAGAATTGCCAAATCAATTAATAAAGTAAATCGCATTTTATTAGAAAACGAAACCGCGAAACAAGTTTGACAGTTCACGGTTGCACACATTCAAAGAACGCTCAGTGCGCATTGCGCAAGTGTGCGTACAAGTGATGTGAATTTCTTGGCTTATCGATTGGCGAGATAATTTCAAGGCCACCTAACGAGACCTCGTAAATGTTAAAAAACAATTCTAATTGCTTTTGAGATAACAGTTATATGAATTAGATATTGTTATTAAACAAAATGGAGCCTTCTTTTTTAGAAAGTAAAAGTCCAGATACTTACAGACATGAGTCTGTAAGAACGTCAACAAGTTCTAATCAGCTGTACATAGCTGAGAACTTGGATTTGCCAGATGATGTATTCCATGCATTCCGCTCAAGCGTTGACAACATTTCGGTTATTGGCGAGAATGTTACTGTTGGGAATAGAGACTTGTCTATAGATAGCAATTTGCTTAGTCCAAATATGGGTACCTCCGTTTATGATATTACTACACCGCTACAAACTCCTGTTACAGAAACTCCCCCACTTGATAATTCCCCGCTGGTATCTACCGACACACCTAAAGTTGAAACTAATAAAACCCAGCGGCCGTTCAATTTGTTGAAATTGACGCTACCTAAAAAGAATGAAAAAGATATTTTCGTGAGGCCGTCTCCAGTGGAGGTCATGTCGCCGGCTAGGATGTTGCAATTCGAAGTTGATATCGTGAATAGTGCTACACCAACCATGAAACGAGCCGTTGTTGATTTCGACTTCTTCAGTAAGAATAACTTTGAAAAATACTTTGATGATGAGCAATCAGACAAAGTTCATGTGGAAGAGCCCAAACAATCGACAGATGATACAAATTTCGAAGAGACGCCCGTTATCGTAAAGGCAAACACTGTACGACATGAAATTGGATATGGTAAGTATCATTTGTCAGTAAAGATATTAAAAAGCGTACGTAGAGTTCGTTTTATTACCTCAAATATGTTTCAAATTACAATGGCATTTTCGATAGGAGTTCTTAATCGCATCGACAATAAGATTAATGTCGCAAACATTTACCTAATTGAAATGTATACAAGTATTAGTACCTAACAATGCGACATATCAACGCTCGTTTGTGGCTTAACGATATTGTAAATATATTTCAACATTAACTAATAGTTGGGTTCAATACAGACAGAGCCTTTAAAATAAAGTTCGTTTCAAAGAGAAATTGTTGCCATGATAGAAATCAAGGGTGAAGCAACCTGAATTTCAAGGCTTTACCAGATTCTAGTTAAAATAATGACGTCAAATCAGACTTACTTCTGAAACTTACACAATTTTCGAACTTAGGTCAAGAAAAGTGTAATTTTATTTGTTTGTTTCTGTTTATACTATGCTGGTTCAGAACGGAAAACGACGCTTACGTAATACGTAGCTGGTCTTGTAAAGCCGTATTTATCTCTAAATTTAATTTAGCAAAGCGGTATTGTAGATAAGCGAAATATAGAAGTAAGCTTCTTAGATGTTCTTTAGAACCATTAGAAATCAGAGAAAAATTCTCAAAACAAGACAAACTTCAAGTTGTCGCTAACCGCAATAACTTTCTCAATATCTACGATGAGGATACGGAAATGTTAATATCATCTCATCTTACTTAATCTTTCTGCAAGTTTTCAATCTTGATATTTTTTAACACCGTTCCAATTCTACACGTCATGGCTGAAATTCTTACTATTAAGATGAAGGTTGGAAACAACTACCGTATCTTCCAAATATCTATAAAACTTCCGTGTTCTCGTTTTTCGTGTCGCTTACCGCTCAACAATTACGGACGTAAAGTCGGAGTACATTTCACAACTTTCCAGCGCTAATGAATTAAATATCACAACCAAACTGTCTTGTAAAGGTGAATTAAAATTGTAGCTGAATGATACAGCTGCATGTTGCATAGCACAGGTTAAAGTTAGTTTGATCTTTGCATATCCGATGTTGTAGCACAGATAAGATATGTTGTAGCATCCTACTATGCTACATCTGATATCTGAGAAACGAAAAGATATCAAGTAGGTATTTCTTTAAATAAATAATTGTCACCTTTGAGACGGAGCCTTTAATGATCTTCAAACCCCAACGAAATGAAACCTGAACAATTATTTATCCATTAATGTAATTGACTGTTACGTTTTCCGCATTTTTCTTAGGTACACCATCTTAGTTGTAAGATACGTTTTGTTAGCAATATTTTTTATTGATGTTGTCACTTCTACTTAACTTTTAAGTTGTTTACAAGGTAATCTTTAAGTGGACGAAGGAGAGATACGATTACAATTAATTTCTCAATTTGGTATTTTAAACACTTATCATCTAATTCAAATTATTCCCTCGATCGTGCGTGAGTTATTCCAGACACAATTGAAATCAATAATAAGGAAGGTACTGGCTTCTGTTACACGGGTCCTCCTATCTCAGAAGCCAGGGCTACATTAATCTTTGTATTGGCGCTTGTTATAATACCTTCCGACCCACCCGAGTGCCTTCTAGAGGTTGAGGGATTAGTTATGTTTAATTAATAATATGTTAGCATTCAAATGAGCTAGATGATTGTTTCCTTTGATAAATAGGCAGATGGGTTGAGTCATAGTACGAAGAACAGGCTAACTAGAATGGACCCGCATAGACCGGTCTGCATTCTACAGACTAGCGTGTAATGCAGCCGTGAACCACGACGGTGCAACCACTAATCGGGTTCACCTCTTGTCCTCATTATTCGGCTAGGTTTTACCGTATCCGCTACTGCATATCCCGGAAGCGGATGAGCACTAGCTTAAGAAGACCTACTACGCACAAGGCACCGCTAGCTTTCAAACGGCCCGATGAACAACCAAGCAAGCAGAAGCAACCAAGATAATCAAGCTTTTTTGAATCGTAGTAACATCTCACAAGAAATGTGACAAATATTATCGTAAAAATCTGAATCAAGTAAACATTTTCGTTCTGGGATTGTGTATTATTTTAAACTCCGGTTGTCCTTTTATTAGACTGAGTTCTAATCACTTATGCCTTGTTGTTCGACTTCAGAACGACGTAATATCCTATATTAGCGTTATGAAAACATATTTCTTATGATGATAAAGGATTTGTTACGTCGTTATTATATGTAATCCACAACAATAGAACATCAAAGGGTATAGAAAATAACTTCTCAGTCTCCGTTGCATTCCATTAGTTGCTATTATTTGTTATTTTCGATTTATTTCGTTAGATTATTATTTTATTAATATTTTCTGTAACTATTAAAATTAAGGATTTTTTGTACCCTTGCAAGCCTGAACCCTTCGAGCGTGGATTAAAACAATCAATTGTTATCGCGACGGCTGGCTGTCGCGCGGGGCTCGAAGCGATCTGTATGATAGATAATTATAATCTTGAGCGATTTATTACATTAGAAATTATTGGGTTGGTCGAAGTACAATATTAAACTGATTTAAACTCCCATGGAGGTAGGTATATCATATCATAATCCCTCGATCGTGAGTTATTCCAGACACAATTGAAATCAATTGTTATCGTGGCACCCAAGTGCCTCCTGGGGGTTGAGGGATTAAATCTTACGTGTTAGTTTTGGGGTTTCTTCTACTATCATACCATGTATCTAGTTTTTTATATACCTACTTCCTATATTTCGGAATTGTTTCAAGCGCCATAATCATACGCTAAAACCACAAAAGAGTTATAAGTTTTCAGTAAGCAATAACAGAAAACAATAGTGATGTAACAAAATGGGTTATGTAATAGACATTAACTTACAGTTTAGAAATTATACTGCACAAGAATTTTCTAACGGAAATCAATAAATTTTATTTTTGAACCGACGAAATTGGTGTTTTCAATTTGACACGTTTTATTAAGGTTTTAAATTAGATAATATTTATACTCAACGATGTTTTATCTGTATCTATTTTTATTAGTTTAGTTTTTTTAAAAGGTGTATTATAATATGTGTATTTTTCTTGTTCTGTTTATTGTAAAGATAACTTTGAGTGTACTCTTACTTTTAAGTGTGGAATAAAAAAAATCGATATCGATTAAATCCACAAGAAAATCGATATTATTGGTATCTACATAAAAAGCTCCTCGATTTGAAATAGGTACCTAGGTACCTACCTACTCTTTTCGTCGGTTTGAAATTTTACCTACCATACCTTTATTGCTACTTCTTGATTTCCTGTACTTACTTATCCATTTATCCATAGACTCATCTGTATTTTGAATAGCGCCTACACAACATTGGAACTTAGTCATGTAGTTGTAAAAAACTTTATTTACCTACTTAGGTAGTTGGTAAGTAAGTACCTACTGTGTATGTTTTACGAACTTGTGTAGGTTTAATAAATAATGGAAATAAAACCTGAACATCGATAAAATTACCACCTTATATTTATTTTGTCGTAGCGATGTACGTACCCAAATAACTTTTTTTTTTTCTACTTTGGAATTATTATGACGATAATCGAGTCAGAAATTTGTAAACAAGTTTGCTTATTGCCGTTCAGCGTTAATAACACAATCTGTGATAACACCCAACTAATTATAGTTTATTTGCAGGCAAACGTTTTATCTTACGATTGTTTTCCTTGTTATAATTTATAATTCATCTATGTCGTTCTTTGATGGAATAAAACGTGGTATTTTTACTAATAAATTAAAATAGTGTTAATCCAATAGGTATTATTCCTAAAATAATGTGTAATTATTACTTATCATGTCTTAAATTCATTGATATGAAAATTTTAAGTTTAATCTATTTTAAAAACTTAATATTTCTTTTCAAATCATTTATTTAATTTGACCCTAAACACACAACTCTAAAACAAGCGAGCAAGATATATACATCTGTTTCAAAGTTCGACTAGTTATCTCACTCTTTTCTATGGGTAAGAAATAGCGGTGTCTCTCTTTGTTTACGTCCATGAAACGGTGACTTTATAGTACATGCGCAAAATGCAGATAAACCGAATAAGTCGGACTACTAATAAAAGCGTAGAATCGATTACAATTTTTTTTTAAATAAATTTTAAAAGTTGCTTCGACTAACTTCTTTATGGCCATTATTTCGAGCTCCTATGAAAGACCAAAAACTTAAGCTGCTACTACAACTATCGCTTTAACTTTAAGTACAAAGAGAGAGCAAAATGCAAGCATAATAAAATTTGTATTAGAAAATACTTTCATACGGTAAATCAGAGCACACCTCTAATCAGCCTTCACCAATTATGTATTTTTGTCAGGCTTATACGTATTTTTTTAAGCTTAAATCAGTTTCTAACCTGATCTAAAATGTAGCTTCAAAATTGCATCTAAAGGGTTTACAGAACGATTTATCAGATTTATGATCAAATATATTTTTTACAAATCATGTTTTTTTTTTAATTACAAATTCAATAAATAAACGTATTGAGATAACGGAAGAGGCCATTTAATTAAGGTGCTGCATAATGTAATGAGTGGTAATAAAAAAATTACGTCACTCACGGTTTTCTGTCATAAACTAAACTAGCTGAGAAATACTCACAATTATGACTTACTAATAAACGTTTTGCGAATCTACCTACAGATTGTATTTTATCACAAAATACCTATCATAATTTATTGTTTCCTTTCCTCAAAAGTACTAAAACAAAAAATATTTTAAAATAAAAATATGAAGTTTCATCTTTTTTTTCTACATATTTATTTCGTAAAAAATAAATAATTATGATAATGTGTCATTAATATCATGTATTTAAAATGGTACTTTGAAACATTCAATTATTTTTGGTGTTACAACAATCTCTTCGTAATACCAATTTATCCAAATTATCCACATCACAATAGTGACATAAACTATAAGACTAAGATAATTTACTGCTGAATTAAGTGGTTATTTCCATACTGATTTAGATAAAAAAGAAATAAAGTTTAATAAATCGAATATTAGACCGATTTTAAAAATCGATTGTTGATTTATCTTCATATTTTAGTTGCACTACCTGGCCTCGTAAATCGTAAATGGTGGGGGAAGCGCCGCTCGTCGCACGGCACGGTTTCTATTTTGCGTTTCTTTCTTGAATTCAGTTACTTTAACGCGTTGAGTGGGGCTGTATCTCATTCGCGCGTGCATTTTGAAATTAATTTATTTAGTGTACATAAGTTTTGTAAAAAGGACAAATTGCAAGTAGTAAATAGAAATAGTGTAACGAAATAAGTACTGAACGGAACAAAGTGATTCTATGGACTGTGCTGTTTGTGTAGTGCTTCTTCCTACTTACATGGATTGGATTTGTTGATGTGCTAACCCCGTTTAATTGGACTACGAACAGGCTGTGATTTTTCATTGAATGGAACTCAAACCCAAATAAAGTATTCAAGGAAATATCTTGAATCCTGATTTGACATTTCAATGGTGTGAAAGTAGACGAGAGTGGGATAATCAGATCGATTTGCGTAGCGATTTCGGGAATAAGACCTCTGTGGGCTTGTTGGCGTCATTTTTATTTGGTCGGATTGTACTGTACAGTGGCGCCATCTAAGAAGAAAGTATAGTGTGAACATCGCACGATTTGTGGTAACTCGTCGCGAAAAAATGCTTTACGTGTCTGCACTTTCGCTGGTGAAGTTAGTGTGCTAGTTGCGGGGCCCTAAAGTTTTGTATTTAGCACCCTTCCAGGAGGAGTTTGAAACTATTGTTGTTGAGAAAATCCATGGACAAAAGCTGAGTGTGCGATTCTACATGGTTTTGTTGTGGCGCTGAGCCATGGCCACCGCCGAAATGAGCCTCCCCGACAAGAAGCCGGAACACGAGTCAGGATATTACGAAGGCAGCGACCAGGAGGGCAGCATGGAGTGTGGGTGCCCGTCCCCGGTCAGTTCTCGCAACTCTTCGCATTCTACCAAGTTGAAACGCCGTCACAGCGCTCAGAAACACAAGAAGGTGCCCGTCAAGAAAGCTAAGGCCGACCCGCCGGTCAACGGCCACTGTAGTTCTGCCAACCGAGTTAATACGGACAGGAGTGTTGAAATAGTAGAGTGTTCAAGTGTGGCCTCAGTGAAGGATATTAAGAATGCCGAGGAAGTGCCTCCTGTGCCCGGACCGAGTTCCAAGCGTAGCAGTTCAGTTGAACTCATTGGAGGGACCGTTCCACCTCCGGCAAGAGATTCAGTGGATTGGAATTTGGTGGATGCTAGTAAAATTAGGAAAAGACATAAACGTAAGTTGTTTCTATTTTATGATTAGTTTTCATATTCAACTAGGTACCTAGGTACTTTTGAAACAGTCTAATGTAATACACATGGTGCATGCCTGGACTGTGCGTAGAAAGATAACAACGCCACACTGGATGAGTCTCACATGTTTTAATTCATACAAAATTAGTATTGCTTTTCTGATTTCCATGATGATATTATATTGGAGTTTCTCGTACCTCCATGAGTGCTGGCGCCTACTGTTACAATAGATATATATATTATGTCACCACCCACCAAGGTGAAACATGCATAACACAGGCAGGCAGTTAAAGGAAATAATAAAAAAGTATAAGTATTATGTGGAAAATCCGAATACTTAGACGAGTATCTTTGATACTCTGTAAATTACACAAAGTACAAGAAATAAGTGAAGGGCAATCTCTTCAAGTTGAATTAATATTTAAAGGGACAGGATGTGAATAATTAAAAAATGTGAATATTGTTAAACAAAAAAAGTTATTATCATGTAATGATGGTGTGTGTCGGGAATGAATTAGTAATATAGTAGCCTGCTGCACACCAGACACAATTCATTTTCGTTGAAAAATCACACCCACACACATAGTTGAATTAATATTTAGAGGGACAGGAGGTGAATAATTAAAAAATGTGAATATTGTTAAACAAAAAAAGTTTTTTCATTTTATTTCTATACTATTAGATAAGAGCTTTGAAACTGATTGAAATTAAGTTAGGTATATAAGATGCCAATGTTATATTTCATTGGCTTTTGAATTACACAATAATCTCAATATAACAAGACTACCTTGCACAAATGAAAAAATTTAAATTTTCTACAACATAGCATTTTTTAAACTATACAGGTATCTATTATTACATAATTTTCTTCTTCATATTTCTAATGAATAAATAAATTTGAAAATGTGATTCATACAGGTCAAGAAATTTCATACTTTTATTTTTTTCCTTTGTAAGAACTAATGTGGATCAGCTACCTAGTTTAGAAATTGCATGCAAGTAATAACAGTTACAATAGAAATTAATTGTCATATGGCTCAGATCTGTACTTAAACAGACAACCGGTTAATCAGCTCCACCTACCAATTATTACATACTCACCAGTTTTCTAGGTGCTCCTAGATCTGATCCCTGAAACGAGCCAATACTGACATATTGCTTTTTCTCATTCCATAAAACCAATTGAAGTTAACTTACTTTGAGATCAGATTAAACTCAAGTATTTTTAAAGTTTTAGCTGTTAATTTATCAAATTATTGTGTTTCTTCTTGGATTTCCATCATCATCAGCCTATATGAGTCCATTGCTGGACACAGGCCTCTCCAAAAGAAGGATTTTGCCATAATCGCCACTCTTGGCGGACGGGTTGGCGATCGCAGTTTAGCCAATGGCTGAGAGAAGACGCTGCTGCCAGTCTTCTTCTGGCAGTACTCCTTTAGTCGCCTCTTACGAAACCCATAGGAAGAGATGGAGTGGTGCCATTATTTTTATGTGCCGGCATCACACAACACGACACCTCGTGACAAGTCATACACAAATCGGTGAATCTTCTTTCTTGGTGAAAGTTTTTGTCACGGATGCTAAGCAACGCTGGGAGCGGTCACAAGTTGGATGGGTGACCGTTGTGGCATTATATCTGCAACGCTGGGAGCGGTCACAAGTTGGATGGGTGACCGTTGTGGCATTATATCTTGAGTGCTTCCGTGCTTTAGAGGGCACGTTAAGCCGTCGGTCCCGGCTGTTGTCACAAGATAACAGCCGTGAAACCTGTTGGAGGCCTTCGGGCGGCTTGAGAAACGTCCAACGCGGGGTGATGTTGCCACAGCGTCGCCCTCGCCGTCCAACAACCCGCGCTAGGCTAGCGTGGTGGTACTAAGGCCTTAACCCCTCTCCTTATAAAGGAATAAATTATAGTTTAAAAAACTAAAAAACCACGCTTTTAAAACAGATTGAACTAAAAAATTAAAAATAAAACTGTAGTAATCAATTGAAAAATTCATATTATTGTACAAAAAGCGTGGGGTGCTTGTTATGATATCCACAGATATAGTAAATTATTGATAAAATATTTACAACAATCTAAATCAAGCCCCCACGCTTTTTGTACAATAATATGAATTTTTCAATTGATTACTACAGTTTTATTTTTAATTTTTTAGTTCAATCTGTTTTAAAAGCGTGGTTTTTTAGTTTTTTAAACTATAATTTATTTTTTACTTTTTAGTTTAGTTTATAAGATTTGATTCCTTCTTTACCGACTGTAAGTCCAAACCTATGCAGGAAACATAATTGATACAGATCGCGCGCTAGCTCTATCTCTTTTACTCCCTCTTACAGAGGAAAACTGGGAAAACTGTTATTAAATTATTGCATTGTCATCGGCCCTTGATACGTGTGCAAAGTTTCAAATTAATCAAACTTCTGGAAATCGGTCAAATTTATGCTCAAAGATTCCATTACATAGATACAACCCAAGCTAATAAAAGCGTGGTAAAAAGACCCGTGCTAAACAGTGAGCGTAAATAGGTTGCTACTTTATGCAAATATGAAAATCTCTTCTTCTTCAGTTTGGTTGTTGCGAACGTCTCGCCTAAGGCCGGCAATCAAATAGGTAGTACTAATGTAATAGTAAGCATATTATAAGTACCTGTGATTTTATATCTGTGAAGGAGTAATGGTTGTTCATGGCTCCCCTTATCAGTAGGCCTTGGCCGAACGCGATAACGCTCTTGTATCAGTGTTTAAAGTGTCCCACTATTGGCTGACTATTGATGTTATGATGAACTAGATTTGACCGCGGTTTTTAACGTATTTTGTATCACGAGACTTAGAAAGTTGTCAGTTTTCAGTCAAAGTTTTATGCATTGAATCAAATCAAATTACCTATTTATTTGCAAAAATGTGGGTAACAATTAGGTGTCAAATATGGAGCGAAGTACAAACACATTTATTTAACATCTCTGGCATGCAAATTTTTGATATAAAATTAAAATATTAAGCAAAATAATGAAAATGTCAAATACTAATTATAGAAATAAATTACAAGTTATAGATTTGACAGGTAATAGGTAAAAAAAAATACAGTCGAATTGATAACCTCCTCCTTTTTTGGAAGTCGGTTAAAAAAAAATCGAACTTTTTGATTTTAAAAATTTCAAAAGCCATCTTGCTTGTTTGCATTTTGATAAATACGGGGGAAAGAAGGCAGAAAAGTAATCTAGGTACTTAAGTAAAAAAAAAAGTACATAGACGGATGATTTAGTTTTTTATTCTTTTGTAATCACTTGCAAATTGGATGTCAAAATGGTCAGAGTACAATCCATTGATAATGTAATCAACCTAAGTATCAAATTTTTATAAATTCTTTAGAATGGGAATTGTCACTGATTGTTTAATCTAAGCTATGACATTTCCTTTTTAAATATTCTCATATTTTTTTTAATGGTTACCACCTCACGTGTTCGATTTGAATCCAGGTGTATGTAATATATACACAATTAGTCGTCATATTTACAAAACGCGAGTAGTCTGGTATGAACGGAGCGACCTCTGCGGCTCCGTCTCAGCGGGTCGACGCACTTTTGACTTTGGCTCTATCGTAAGACTCGAATTATGTATTACATGATTAGTTGTCATTTTTACCTTGTTTACTCGAGAAATGTTTTCGCGGAAAAATTCTTAATGTAGTTAATTAGTATTAGTATTGCAGTCGTTGGAATATCTATATTCTATCGCTAAAAATAATCCGAACTTGACGGTAAACATGTGCCTACTCTTCATTTCCTTGTTCTAATCACCAACTGGTTTCTGACTTATGTCCAATCTATAATGATACTATGCACTCACAAAAACACACACAACCATCTGAATCATAAATGAAAGCTTCGAAAAGCAGTCACCAAGATTCCACTGTACAGATGATTTTGTCCTAGAACTATTCTCCCATGTACCTACCTACCATGTTTTTTATAATTGCACGGCTGGCTCGATCGTTATTTATGCTCTTCTGTCATTTCTTATTACACTGAACACCCTACTATAAAAAATTGATGCAGTGAATTGTGAAAAGTATATTACGATAAGATAAATGATTTTAAACTTTCGCGATTTGAACTCATTATTTATAGTACACTAAGCGTTAAATATTATGAAGGTATAAATACCTATTTATTTACCCGACGTTTCGACTGGATTGCACCAAAGGGACAGTCAGTCCATGGGGACTGACTGTCCCTGTAACATAATGACATAGTTACTATGTTTAGAATTTGTTCCAGTCATGTTCCGCTAAACAATGTTGCATTTATCATAAAGGTCAACCTCTACAAGAGGTTCTTTATCTTTATCTCCTAACCAAGACCAGTGAGGTGTTCCTGGAGATTTGTGTCATTTAATGATGGAGTGTGTCGGGAACGATTTAGTGTACAGTAGCCTGCAGCAGATACAATTCATTTTCGTTGAAAAATCACACCTATGTCACCTGCATAAGATGCCGTTTTGAATTTACATAAATTGTACTCTGTACATTGCACAACAAATATAATCTATACTTATTTAATATTATAAAGCTGAAGAGTTTGTTTATTTGTTTGTTTGAACGCGCTAATCTCCGGAAGTACTTGTTCGAATTGAAAAATTCTTTTTGTATTAGATAGTCCATTTATCGAGGAAGGCTTTAGACTAGATAACATCACGCCGCGACCAGTAGAAGCGAAGCATCAGTAAAAATGTTGCAAAAATGGGGAAAAAAATGATATTAATCGCGATCATAATAACAGAAATTGACGCGGACGAAGTCGCGGGCAACAGCTAGTGGTGTTTATAAATGCTTTAGCTCTAACTTCTTTTCTATTAAAAAAAAACTGCTTTATAACAAAGTTTCCTTTCCTTTACTATAAAAAAAATACTGAGCGACATGGTTCCTCATAGATTGACCTTCAGTATTCAAAGCAAAACTGGAGCGAACTGCGGTAATATAGGGCAATATCATGACACCCTCAGAACTAAGTCACGTTCTTAGCCGGTTTGCGATTGGACCTTCTCACCTTCCAACCATCTTTAGTCCTCCAGTTAACATGTCGGCAGACATCGCAGACCTAATGCCTGTATCACGCTTTTCTAACCTATTTATTCATATTTATTTACCAATTAGACATATTATTATCCCAATTACATACCATTACAAGTTCTTAACGCTTAAAATGATGTACAATGTTGTTAAATTATAATGTCAATGAACCCAAAGTTGTTGGCGAATTGATATTGTTTTGCACTTGATACATTTTATCAACAATTGTTATGCTAATCTGACACTTATCAATACATATTATGTGTTTATGTTTGCAAGTAACGTTATTTACAGTATTATTTTATAGACATCTTGAGACATAATTATGCGAATAAGTTAAATTTTTAACATTAACACCAATTTTGATAATGTGTAATGACATTCAATAATGAGAAATTCAATAGTCTAATTGATTTTAAATAATAAATTATTCAGTACAGATATTGTCATACAACAACTGCATTAGCACCGAAAAGATAAGGCGTGATCTCAGCGGTTTGATAATGAACATTAATTTGATTTGTCACTATTTAAAAGAAAAACCACACAAAAAGGAAAAAAGGCTAGGAAAGCTGTCATGCGCCATTTGTATAAGAACTGATGTCACCGCTTGCGCCGCCGCGCCGCGTTGAAAGAACGCCAATCCAGCAAATTCACACGAATCACAGCGCTCACTTACATTAATGTTTGGCCAGAAGTACCTATCTATATAAACATTTGCTCATAACGTCTGTAACCCGCGCCTGCCCCGCCTACATCGCCTTTCTAACCTTTTCCCATGTTCTGTGAGAAAAACCATGGTTTCTGCATTCCATGATCCAGTTGAAACAAGAACCTTTTTCTTAACTATTTGCAAGCTTATACATATAAAGATTTAGTATACACCATTGTTCTGTTGACTCTCGGTTTTACTAATTAAAGTGTTAATTAAGACACAACAGGTGTTATAGCATTGAGGCCGCATTCGTAAGGTATTGTGACTTGAATGCAAAATAGGCCAACATACATTTCATGCTATATTAAGTAACAACTAGATACGCCTAATAACCTATTACAAGACCCTATTTTCACGAAATTTAATGAAGCTTTGTTCACCTGTATGTTCATTTCTGACATAATGACGAAAGTAACACTAATAGATTTTTTAAGAGTCATCTACATAATATGCCCAAGTGTTTAGACTTTGCTGTATTTTGAACAAATAGTACGACGTATTTTATTATTTATTGACCTCTCTCTTGCACTAAGATAAATATTATTGATTTAATTACGCCGTTGATATCATATTCTTTTAAATCATACAATCAAAAGTCTTATTATCCGTCAATAAATTCATCTAATCGTCCAAACCAGGTGGATTCTGCATCGAATCTTGGGCAAGTCACGCCCATAACCGATTCGTTCTGTCAACAACAGTTTAAAAAGTTTAAAGACGTCCGCGTCAGGGCTTTGAAAGACCGGAACGTATTAGATATTCCGTATTGCTACGATTTTTACGATCGCTATTGTATATTTGCATATATGTATGTGCGTCAAATTTTTCATTCTACGCAATGGTTTCTGAGTGTATCCACAATAAATTTCAGTGATTTCTTACGAATGTTGTTTGCGTACTATGCTTATCCGATACGTGTTCGATCCTTGTTCTCTCTTAAAACAAAAAAAAAAAACGAATTGCGCAAACGCTCGAAAGGTGTGAAAAATACACGTAATTACCTTTTATTAATTACCAACATTCGCTAGGGTTGAACCACCAAAAGTCCTCCTTTTAAGAGGTGTACGATATCAGAAAGATTTTGTATCAATAACTCCTACATTCACTACTACACTCAATTTGGATACAGATCTTCGTTTTATGAACATTGAAAAACTACAATCGAAATGTAGATAGTAGAGATAAGAGGTATTGGTCCTTCACAGTCGAATAGATTATAATAATGGTCCCCTTATGCGTGTAAAATAACAATAAGTATACAAACCTTTATCATATTCGTATCAGTCCTACATCCACTAGCAGGAAATGCAATACAACAAATAACTGCTTATAATTATATCTTTTTATGGCTACTATAGTAACAAAGCATTGAGCTAATAAAGGATATATTTCTATTAAATATTGACAGCCGTATCCTGCAATCGATCGATACATTATTTTTACATAATAATAATATAACATGTGTCATGATTGAGTTAATGGTAATCGCGCATTCGAAACGTCTATATACTAGAGGTAATTAGCTAAAATGAGTTCTAGTCTAGTTTTTTAGGAATAGATTTTGTTTAGAAGTAATAAAATTTAATCAATTGGGGGCAGCACTTAGCGCTAGTAGCCCCGTTAAGCCTTGCTTTTCAATGTGTGCATACAAACAACCAATGTTTGCGTAATATATTTCTTTCCCTATGGTAATATAAACATTGATTTACCATGTTGTGTAAACGGTATCGATTTGTACTTTTAAAGAACAATACGTATCGACTAACTAGTCTATACAATTACATATTTAGTTTTACGGAAAGTATATGTTGAAGAGTCTCTCTGTCTCCTACTTATGGCTTAAAATAAAAAAGTATAGTTAAATAGAGTAAACGTACTCGTAACTATTAACTTTTTTTTTTGTAAAAATAAGAAATCATTTGTAGTTCTATTTGTGTATTAAATGTAAATATCATTCACGTTTCGTACAATTATCTTTTTGGGAGGCATAAAACAGTCACTTATAATGAATTTTTTTTTTACAAATTCCCTAACGCTATGAATAATACTCGTATTTTCACGTATCCGTTCCCGTTGTATAATTTAGTTTTGAACATATTTTGATTACGGTTTTTGACAGGAATTTTATAAAATATTGAATGCACATTATGTTATTGCATTAAGCAACTATGTTTGTTGCCATGACAAAACAATATTAAAAGGACAATTAATCGTAACAGAAGTCTTACGTATACTTTGTTCTTTTAAAAACTAAACAAAGTACTTCTTACCTTCAGCTAGAATCAATTGTACCGGTACATAAGTTACTGTGTCATTAAATACATTAAAACTATTTATAACCTGATCGAAAAGAGTCACGTATGATTCCCCAATTAGCCGTTAAAGATTTATGGCGACACTCAAAAATTAATGTAATTTGTTTTGTTTACAGTTAACCTTAACGGAGCTTCAAAAGTGGACATATCACATTTCGACCTGCTCAAAGTCCTCGGCACTGGAGGTGAGTGTTTTTTTTATACTATCTCACCTAGCACTAAGAAGTTCGATCAGAATTGTTCTTTACTAGAACCTCTTCGTGTTTTCGTCAGTCGTTTTTTTTTATTTCCGCCCAGTAGCAATCTTTTGCGAACTACAATAATTCAATACTGTGTCCGTATTAGTGGATTAGTGGCTGGTGGAGCCCATTGGCTCTGTAGCCCCTGGTTTGTATTAATTTTAATTTTATTTAAATGGGGTTAATTTCATATCTTGTCAAATTGCCCTTGCCGCTCGATCTGTGCAATCTTCTGTAATAAAAGCCATCAGTGGTTATCAGCTGCTGGACTGACGTATTGGGATAGTTTGAGAATAGATCCCTATAGTTCCAAGTGTATCTTTCGATCTCTTCTCTGACTATTGGCAGCTGTAGATCCTGGTACATGAACTTGCTGATAAGCCAGAGAATCTGGTATATCCTACGTATAATTTGGTTAAGCGCATTGGGATCTGTACTCCGTTAACTAATCGGGGTATCGCACTATTTGTGCATTACGTGCGCAGGCGCACGCTCGACCGCATCCGCGTGTTCGGCGTCGCCACGTGGGGTCACTGGCCCTACCACCATGGGGTGATGATTAGTTAACTGCCTAATTGTCCATCTGCCAGTAATTAGTTGCATAAACTATGATGAAATTTGTTGAGAACTTTGTGGGGAATGTTATATTATGTTACATGGCGAAATTCATAGATAAATTGCAAGGTAGGACGTTTCAAAAGAAAAGAGGAATTATTTTAGAAACGTGTCAAGGTGGTTTGATTGCCCTAAAAAGTAATTTGAGATATTTAAAAAGTTTCTTTGTTAAAGTAATTCTATAGTTATATAAATGACCATCTTTATTCTGTATAGCTTTTTGTTACTTGGATAATTTAGTTCCAAGAAGAATTAGAACAATAGCCCTTGTGATTCATTTTCAATGTCAAATCTGTTGGTATGCAAGCAGAAGTTAGTTCCATAAAAATCGTTCTACAATATAAAGTAAGGCCTAATTTTTGTGTCATTCTCTATTTATTGTTGTCTAGCTAAAGGAAGCTCAAACGATCCGTAATAGTCACATTTATCTAGAGTTTGAACAACTGACTAAGCTTTTAACCTACTGTTTGCACTTAGACTTGACCCTATCTAAAATTGACCTTGCTAACCTTAGTTAACAGTATCGGTCAGTTGCTAATACCACAGTAAATCTACGCTTTAGATCAGTATGTCAACGTCATACAAACGCCCTAATCGATGAGAAACGTTGATAACAAATACTATTAAAAGTGTTTCAGTTTCCACGTTTAAGAGTGATGATGTCTATTGAAATGACTCTTACCGTAAATAATATTACCAGTTGTTCGTGTTAACATCCACAGGGTTTTCTTTAGCTTTTAAAAAAGTGCTACTCAAATAAATACCTTACTCTCCAGCAAGGCCTCAGTCGTGGGGTGTAAAGGGATCCATAAATTACGTCACACGATTTTTGAGATTTTCAGACAAGGGGGGAGGGGGGCTCCCCCTTGTCGCGTATTTTTACGAAAATTTCCATACTATTTTGCCCAATGTCACTAAAAGTAAGACCCCCCCCCCCCCCCTAATGTGTGGCGTAATTTGTGGACGGCCCCAAAGTGTATACAATGATGCGACCAATTAATTGACACATTTGTTATCATCAACTCACTAAACGTATCTCTAGATACGTATGTCGTTACGTCTATCTAAGTAGCTCAATACGAAGTAGAACGACAAAAAATTTAAAAGTTGGACCAACCTAAAGCGTCGTTAATTTGAGATGGTGCATGATTTTTGTTGATACTCTTTGTCGATACTTTCTTGTTTTGCACCGAGTCAAAATATAATATTTGATATTTGACGGTTTTGGTTAGAGAAAAATTATGTCAATGATGTTTATTATCTATTATATATTATAAACCTAATGCACGTCTTTTCGCTTGCCAGACCACTAAGCTTACGAAGCTCGTTAAATTCTCGTAGAGGTTTTTTGATTAGTCATTATTATTAGATGCAACTGTCCTGTAAAAGCATACTCACTAGGGTGGTCAGTCCTCTGTGAATGCACCCAGTTGCATAACGGTTGCAATAATCGCAACAGCGTATCGGTTAGGGTTGGTGAACTCTTTCTAACATTTTTTTCCGCTAGTGGCATGCTTTCATTCTCACTCCTGTCAATAACCTACGCCTGGATCCTACTTTGAAGGCAGAATCGTTTGATATTCCCAAGCAAGTGTCAAAATCCTGTTACAATTAATCCATTGTGATTTCATTAGCATCATTTGTGTCTAGATCATGATTATTCATGGACGGGACATTATGACGCTTTGTTTTCGTATATTTTGCCTAAGATTTCTGATTAATTTCATCCCTTTACATTCGAATTTACATGATGATTAATATTCATTATGAGACGATCTTATAATTGATTGGAATCATTTTCATGAGCCACTACTCATGTCAAGTATCCATACATGTCTTAAACTGCCAGCAACAATTAATTAATTTAAATGCCTAACTAACTGTTTTGGATTTAATATTTATTGATTAGTAATTCATTAACCTATTCCAAACTAACCATTGTGTAATTATGTTAATAGCCAAGTGGCTCACTTTAAAACTAATTATAATTACAGGCTATCGTATAACAAAACTCAATGATAATAACTGCCCTGTTGGCTGATGAAACTGTCACTTAACATTTAACTCAAATTACCCTTAAAACACAGTAACGAGATAGTAACAAGCTTATCTACTTAATTTTCACCAAAAACACTGTCCACATGTATGCATCCCCCGGGATTAAACGGAGATAAGATAATTATTTGGCCGAAACACAATGCGACCTTCTAGAAAACGCTGGGCAAAAATGTTTCGTGCCTAATTATAATCGTAATGAGTTGACACATCTGTTAATTTTTTTTCTTTGATAAGTTAAGTACCAAAGTAGTAATGTTCTTACTTTTTTTCATTTAAAATAAATATTGTGGCAAACGTCTATAAAAATAATGCTTTTTTATTCGCCAAAACTACAATAATGTTATGTCTGACATACTATTATTATACCTTCACACTGGTAATAAAAATCTGTCTGGTCAATATAGGTTGATTTTACGACAGAAAATCACCATTATTTCACATACAATGAAAACAAATTGACATCGTTTCAATATTCACTGAGAAATACGGTTATAGCGACGTTGGTTTGGTAAGCCATGGGTAGGAGGGAGAGAGGGAGAATTAAAAATTAATTGAAAATAAAATAAAATGTTATTACAATTTCTTTAATAAAAATGAACTTCGTTCCATCCGGGTGTTCCGTTGACACCTCTCAAGTTTTTTTTAATTCTAATTCTACTTATTAACTTTGTTAGCGAAGCTTGTGCAAAAACTTGAGAAAGGTTACGTATTAAGTAATGTCGACAATTTAGCATAACGGCAGATTCAGAATAACGAAATTATTCATTGACACGCCACGGTTAAATAAATCGATGATCAATATATTCCACTATTTTATTATGTTATCATACATTTAATACGAAATAGCGTGTGTTTGTTTATGTGGCTCGACTCTGCGGGCCGTATGTCGACAATCGCCATAATATGTAGCCACGAGTTCGCCAGCCATGCCATAGATAATAGGGTTATCGCAGTTGTACTGTTTTGCGTCAAGACATGAACTTATGCAAGTATGACGTATAATTAGCATTGTACTTTAGTATGCGCAAACGCACGTCATCTCTGGTAACGTGCACTAACAACAGTTATGACGTCATAGAGCCTCTATGTATCGTATGCATTTCAAGATTTCCAAGACCCTAAAGACCGGCATAACCTATCCTCATTAAAATAAATTAGTTGTGGTATAATTAAATATGTTGTAAATAAATAATAGCGCACGGCTTATGCATTATTTATGTATACCTCAAATCAAGCATTACAGTGAATAGAGTGGATTAAATAAATTAGTTTTAAAGTACTCGAATGTACCTCAAAAATCCAAAAGTACCAGGGCCTCATCGTGTTGTAGGAGGTTGTCCCAGGCCAGGACGTCGCGTCGCTCGTCCGTCTCGTCGGGTCGTCGACCCCCGAAACTGGCGCGTACCGTAGCAGTGCCCGGTCGTTACCCGCCCGTCCTTACCGCTTATGACCTTATGCGCACCTGGTACTCTTGGACTGTTTTCTTCACAGATTTATAAACTAATTAACCTAATTAATTTTTACACATATAAAGGTAAGGTTTTTTTTTTCAAAAGATTCGTTACTTGACTTGTTATAACCTGAGTCCTGTCTTAATATAACATTAAATAACCATTGAAGGAACCGCAACATTATCACAGGAAGCGTCCACCATAAATTTACTATTGAAGTTACTACCTATGTATGTAGGATTAAAAAATTACAATTTGTAATTATTAAGACTGGTAGTTTTTAGGTATAAATAAATACTATTCTTACTTTTAACACAATAAGTTTAAGTAATTAAAAAAGTAAGTATTTAAAACAAATAACTTTGTTGTTGATCCCAGACACTTAACGGTTTTTTTAATTATACATTTTACAACCCGGTAGAAGATATTAAAATGTCTTTAACTTACTATCTTTTTAGTGCTAAGTGGTAATTGCTGATAAATTCCCCCACACAACTGTCTAATATTTATTTGTTGAATTAAACTCTACTATTTTACTTCTTAGTTATTAAAAGATTTTATGAATGATATTTTACTTATCGTTAACCACACCCAAAGGCTGATGACCCCGAAACCAAATAACGGATTTGTGGCGAAAAATTCGTAACACGATTGAGAATAAATCGATTGGTTTAGCAATAGATTTTCCAACCATCGAATCAGCTGGTTAGGTTTTCACACAAAGTTATCGTACGCAAAATACAAATTCAATTTTCTAGAAATATGACATTCTGTGTTAACAATATAGGTACGTGATTAATGAAAGTTACGGCCTAAAATCCTCCCTCCCACTGCAAGGCAAAGGCCTCCATCGTTGAATTCAAGTTACCATAGCAAAATCACCACACTTGCCAAATGCGGGTTGGTAAACATAAACCCGAGCAAAGTTCGGAAATTCGAAACTTGTCGCCCGACGCGGGGATCGAACTCATGACCCCGAGAACTTGGCCGATTACTTAAAACACTCTACCAACGGTGTTATGAATTCAATGAAAGAGACCCTTACCCTGCCTGCAGGTTTGTTTATCAACCAAGTTATACACTAATTCAAGAGTATAGTATCGAGATTTGTGATATATTTGTCTAACAAGGGGGCGTAGAACATTGACACCGTTCAGCCCACCCATGGGAGATAAGTCACCCCGGTCGATGGCTTTATTTTTATTAATGAGCATGGTACTCGATGGCAGAGTGCACGTGTACGCCTACGCCTCACCGTATTATGTTTATCTTCAGACTTCTTAAAAAAATCATAAAATTGTTTTATAATAAGAACACTCTGACCATAAAAAGTACGCGTTGGACTAAGATAGTTCGGTTTTCTTTTCTTCGATATAGGCCCGTGTTCACCAACAGACGTTTAAGTTTAAACAGCGTTTAAAATATTATTTGACATATTTTGTATGGGAATTGTATCAAATTAATCGTCACTCTTTGTTTACCGGCTGTTTAAATGTTGGTGAACTTAGGTCTAAGACCCGAGTTCACCAACAGACGGTTAAGTCTTAAACAGCGTTTAAAATATTATTTGACATATTTTGTATGGGAATTGTGTCAAATTAATCGTCAATCCATGTTTACCGGCTGTTTAAAAATTGGTGAACTCGGGTCTTAGGGTAGAGTTCACCAACAGACGTTTAAGTTTGAAACAGCGTTTCAAATATTATTTGACATATTTTGTATGGGAATTGTGTCAAATTAATCGTCAATCTATGTTTACTGGCTGTTTAAGAATTGGTGAACTCGGGTCTTAAAACAATAGTACCTACATACATTCTTTTTAAACCAGTGGAGTTGACTTTTCATACTAATGCATAATAGTAACTGTATTTGCTTATTTATTGAATGTCGAACGATAAATAACTTAAGAAAACAAATTAAGAAAAAACCTATTCCAAATTAGGGATCGTCCACATATTACGTCACACATTAAGGGGGGGGGGTCTAACTTATGTCGACTTATGTGACAAGAGGGGGGGGTTTGAATATCTTAAAAATCGTGTGATATAATTTATGGATGACCCCTAAGACACCCATGATAATTATAATTATAATTATTGTACAACCTATCTGAAGTCGTCGTAATTCTGTCTATAATTAGTTATGCTAAAATACACAATTATACGTAGATACGACCTTAAGTATAGTTTTTTAAATAATAATATATGGCGACTCAAAGATTTGAGTCTCTAATTCAGATGAATATGGTATAACTTATCGTTTAAAGGTCGCTGAATTTAAAATGTAGAAACTTTTAAATGGATTTATTTGATTTCAGGAGAAAACAAACTAAATAGTATAAAAATATTTTGAAATGAACAATAAAAACAATCTCGAAGTATTCCAAAGAGTTTCAAGAAATTATGCAAAACATAATGACAGGATGCCGCAACGTTATGCTTGCCCCGAAATCGAATAAATATACATATTCAAATAAGATATTATATTTTAGACTAGAGGTGACTTTTGAAGAATTTTGAGTTACATATTACAAAAATATATTCAAAACAACAGTTTAAGTTTTGTAAGTTAATATCCATCTAGAAAGTTCTACTATAAATATACTATTTTTGTAGTTTATGTATGAAAACACGACTCGGTCTTGGCTGATTTGCAAATAAGCCTGTTGCCAAGCAGGTAAACGGTACGGTAGGTCAAGATACGCTGGCCCCTTGTTGGTAACACGCAAACCGGCGGATGTGCTTTGCACGTGGATCGCGAGCTTTTCTGGCCAGGTGGCGAAGCCAAAAAGGTTAGCTTTAACTTTTACCAACTGCCCAGATTTTGAGGACACAAACACGGAATAAGCTTTTTGATGTCGCATCAGCAAGACATTTCTGTTTAACCCAATGGTTGACTGATAGATAATGCCATAATTAAGTCCACCTTTTGTACACCTGTTTACTTATTGGTGCAATAAAATTCATAAATAGCACCACTCCTCGTCCCATAGATGTCTTAAGAGTCGACTGAAGGGATACCGCTAGAAGGCCGCACCGATCGTCCAGATTCGTATCTAGATTCTAGAGTAATCGTTATTTTGCACTTGTCATTTTCAAACTATTAGACAAATTAAGCTTAATTAATCCTAGCCAGCTAAGATATTTAAAATAACTCTTTATTACATTTAAGTATTAAACCTACTTGTAAAATAAAATTTGTCGAATAAAAATCTATTTTTATTTTTTGGAGGAAAAAAATATCAAAATGTTTTCCTTATCGTTCATACTCGAAAGGCCATGGCCCTTGATTCATATTTATAAATATAGTAATGAAATTAATTAATTATAGAATCAAATAAAAACCATTTTTTATTAATTAGCATGAGGAAGTTAAACTGAATTAAATTAATATATCTAAATTTTTTACTTATTTACAGATAACTGTTTTTACTTTATACTGGTAATACAAAGCTTCTATTTTAAGACAGCAAGTATATTATTTAAAAATAACTATTTATAGAACCTACTTAAATATGATACTGTGATACATTTGAGTACAAAAACCAGAAATTTGGTCCAGTGTAAAATTAATGACACCTACCTACAATTATTTCAAAATCAATATTATAATGTGTCTACAAAAATGGCCACAGGCTTTTTCTACCAGCCAGAGCGCAAGGTAAACGTCCTGCGTGCGCCATCTGCGCCCGCGCCGCGTAAAAAACGCCGCACCTGGTCGCGGCCCGCGGGTTGCGCGAACGCACAATGCATTATCGCCCTCCGGAGCTTCACTTGACAATATGGAGCACTGGCGTATTAAATTGTGCTTAAATGTATCCATGTATGGACAGATTTTTGCAAATTTTCTCACATGGATAACACGAGTTTGAGATTTTACAGCTTTGATGCTTGTTTATTTTTTTGTTGAGGATTTTATAATGCTTCTTGTAATTTTATAATTACACTGCTATTACAACTTTTAAAAGGTTTAATAAACAACACAAATGATAGCCCCAAATTAAGCAAAACCTAATTCCCATCACAACTATGTAGTTGTTGAGGTGACATAAACATATGCGTTTTTAAAAGCTTTGTCGCTTGTTTATTATTTCTCGTTTGAGGATTTTGTAATGAATCTTTTAATAACACTGCTAATACAACTTCAAAAGGTTTAAAACAACTCAAACCATAGCCCCAAATTAAGCAATGCCCAATACCTATTACTACTAGTTAAAGGGATGACAGAAACATTTGCCCATTGCGGGATTTATTCATTTATTTATTCAAGGACCTTTACTATATTTGAACCCGCATCGATTGGTTTTGTAGTCCGCGTTGCACAACAGTAGACCAGACGGTCGTCTTAGTGATGTTTGTGGTGCTTGCCTTTAAGAAGATTAAAAGAACTTTACGTTAATAAATTGGTAGAAGGATTATTTGCGAGGTCAAAGACTAGTTGGTATAGATAGATACCACCATAAACTGTTATGTCCATCAGATCAATTATTTTGAGCGGGATTATATTCAAAAAGTACTTGTGAATAATTGCAAATTATATAACTACATATAATCTCTAAGATAGTAGGTTATTAAATTATAATACTATTTAACATCTATCACAAGTCAAAGAAAGAATAGAAAGAAAGAAATATGTTCATATTATCTTAGTTTACTAAATATTCTCTTCATATTTATTTCTGATAAAATGAATAATACATAATTGATTATAACAGAATGTCAACGGGACGTTCTTCACTTGGGATGCCCTCAATTTAAATATTGTAATATGTAGGTACACACTTCTTGTAGTGCAAGAAAAAAACATTTTTTAGGGTTCCGTACCCAAAGGGTAAAAACGGGACCCTATTACTAAGACTTCGCTGTCTGTCCGTCGCTCTGTCACCAGGATGTATCTCAAGAGCCGCGATAGCTAGACAGTTGAAATTTTCACAAATTACGTATTTCTATTGTCGCAATAACAACAAATACTAAAAACAATATAAAATAAATATTTAAGGTGGGCTCCCATACAACAAACCAGTTTTTATGGCCTTTATGGTACGGAACCCTTCGTGCGCGAGTCCAAGTGCTCGCACTTGGCCGGTTATTTGTACTTATGTCTTACACCAGTGTTTCCCAAACATTGTTTTGCTATGGCCCGGTAATTTTCACACTGGCCCTTTGTGACCCACTGAATACTTTTAAAACCAAACTGGTTCTATTAGGTAAAATAGTACACATTTATTTATAGCAAAAATAATTTCATCTTTGTCTAAATAAAGATCGGTCTAGGTAGGAAGGGATTAAATGTTGCCAAGTCTTTGTCTTTGTCACACAACGAACTCACCTCGGCTCTCATCCACGAATATGTTTTATTAATACAAATGAATGTATGCATTGTAATACGCTAAGTACTATAGTGAAAATCTTCTATGTATGTATATCAATAAAAATGAATCACCGAAATGTATGTACGCGCGCATGCTTTCGATCAACTGCACCAAATTTGATGATTGTATGGAAAAAATTGTTTCAGAAATACAAATGTTAAACATAGTCATTAGTCACAAATAGACCTATTGCTTGCATTATCTTCATGACAGCTAAGTTTCAATAATATAAAAAGCAAATAATGCTTTAGACTTATATTTCCTAATCCCTATATTATTATCAAAGTCAAATATATCAACACTGCTCCACGTCATATCTCCCAAAATAATGATTGATTGATTATATTGTGTTAAATGTGGTTTAATAATAAATTTAATGTATTCTATTCAAATTTAATTCAATTCATTATATTATTTATTTTATTTTATTTCAATCTGATTCATTTTGTGTTCTACTATAATTTCTTCACCAGCAATGGTCGAATATGTGGTAGCAATATGTAATAAAAACCAATGTAATTAATACCTTATTCTTAGAAATAAACCATTTGATTTTTATTTTTTATGTTTTTATATTAAACTAAATAATCGTTACTTTGCGTTAGTAACATGGCTTCGTTTCGCCAGAAATAAAAGTTATCGCGAACAAATTTATTTCGGTTATAATGATTAAATTCGTTTTCCTTCGAAACGTGTTGTGCAATAGGCACTTCTGGTTGAGTTGAATAACATTGATTCAGGTAAATAATTATTTTTTCTATGATTAATTCATTGAATACGATATTAATAGAGAAAGCTGTGTGTTTGTACGAAGTAATACTCGTATCTTAAAGCACATGTTATATTAGTAACGTTTTTATTATGAATACATAGTTTAAAATATATTTGCAGCACCCATTCTCTTCACACGGGTGTCTTATGAGGCGACTTAAGTCGTCTACTCTTCAACATTGGCCAAACTACGTCAACCCGCCTGCCAAGGATGTCGATTTGGGCAAATCTTGGAATGGCAATTGTCCAGCTCTGTTTCGAAGTAAATTTATCTCATTATATTTTCTACATCATACTCAATTTAGGTCATTTATTGAAATGAATCGATGTCAGTGAAAGTAAAATTGATAAATTAACTATTTTCCTACTACAAGTATAATCCTCTAGGATGTGTTTCATTCACTAAATTACTTTTACATTCTTTCGAAGTAATAGAAACTATCACCTGTTCATCGCCGCGGGCATACATTAAGGACCGAAACACGATGCTCCTATGTTCAGCTGTCTCACACTTAGGTCTGAAATCAGCATGAGTGATAGAGACAGATAGAGACTAATAAACAGGAATAGTGTCGTATTGAATAGGATTTTAGGATCTTACCTTTAATTTTGCACTAAACAAAATAAATAAAACAAACGTCATTGATATAGTATTTGAGATTTTTAAAAACCTATTTTTGTTACTGGTATTCCTCATAGAACTGAGTTCTCATAAATTAATGTAACATTAACATTATTTCATAGCAGTTTATGTCAACCTAACGGCATGCGTAACAATTCTCACAGCGGAGGATCAACGACCTGGCTTTCGCGAATTAGCATTTTTATCAGTACAGCTTGTGTAAGATTAAAAACCTTAAAATATAGAAACAAAGTTGGTAATGTATTCCACATCCGTGTCATTTGTAAATGAATTATGTTTACAAAAACGTTTATTATCATCTTAGCCGAACGACGCTCATATAGAATGGCGATTGCACACCAAACAACGATTTGTGGGTAAGCCCCCCATCCGGTGGACCGACGATCTACATAAGGTCGGAAACCGCTGTACTTCGCTTAGCTGTGATAATGATAAAGTATGTCTTACAGAAAACAATTATTGAGTGTATGTATTTAATTGATATAGTGATAGTATAGCTTTTCAGTGCCAATAATCAAGTATCACTAATCTCTAATAACTGTAATGCTAATATACCATCTACATATCTTGTTTTTTGTGTATCCATCGTATTGTATAACTAAAAAAGTCCTGTTCTTTTCCTTGGCAATAGAAATTTTATCGCCTTTAAAAGCTTAGGTTCTTTCTCATTGTTCTAACGGCTATTACACCTGTTTGAACAACATGAAACCGAATCTTTTGCTTTGCCCTTATGGGTCTCTGAACTTCGTTGCTAAGCCTCTCTCTTATACATATAATATCACTTCACTTATTGTTCTGGACATTAACTTGATTTGTTTAAGCATTACAATTATTGACTGTCGCATCTCAATCAGGTAATGCTTTGTCGTTTATAAAGATAACGTTGTATGGTTACTCTTCGTGAAGACAATATATTGCTCCATGGTTTATTACAAAAACAGTAATCAATACAGTAATTACTGAAACATTAGCATTACATTGTTCCGTTCCCCATTAAAACTGAAGTAATTCGAAAGACAATTTGCGTCTTGAAATTGTTGAAATAGACAGTCCATTGCCTATTGCCAGTTCAACGTTCGTCCTGACCGGTCGTAAGTACACGCGGCGACCTTCGCCTAACCGAATTCCAATAAGAGATGTTAAATTGAAATGTTTCAGACTTCGGAATTTAGGAAACCTTTCCGATACTTCAGTAGTCCCAGTTCATTAAAAGCACGTTTGGTTATTACTCTGCCAATGAATGATTTGGCTATTTGTCTTTTTTTATTTGTAGATGACGTTTAAAAGTTAACTTTTTTACGTGCTTAATAGGTATATTTGAGTTTCAAGATGAGTTTGTCGCTGTGGGCACCATGCCCATGATTATTTGAATGACTTTATATGTTTTGATGTCATAGAAACAGTAAAAATATACAAGGAAGTTTACATTTACCTAATAAATTCATTTCTCTCATTTTTCGATCTGCATCAACCCGGTTTAGAGAAGTCTTTTTATAGAACGTTTTAAACTTCTGTGACTATAAACATTTTCATTACTGTCACAATATTGTCCATGATGACTTTAGAAAACTTTAGTACAACAATACCGATCAATTTACTATAATAATATGCACTTACATGTTTTTTTCCTATAACAAGTATTGTTGAACTCATTAATATCCCAGTCTCACCGCGCAAATCGGTTTTAGTTGCCGCATGTATTTTCGGCACTGTACTGTTATTCTTTGAGAGATCATCGACCGTTCTAGGTCGTTCCCAAATGCATTATACTGGAGTGTTTCCTGCTGTATAACATTTGGAATGTTTGCCACAAATTCTAATATGCGACGATTTTGTTACATTATCTGACTATAACCATAAACTTAACACTCTGATGATAATAATTATTATAACGCACTAATTCGAATGTCTATGAACTAATAAATAATGTATGATCAATCATACAAATTTGGAAATAAGTAAAGCTTTTGAAAATGTTTGAAAATTATTGAAAATCATTGCATATTTAGCAAAATCAATAAAGCTATAATTAATTGAATATAATGAGGAGGTCTATCTATGCTCAGAATTTCTCTCAAGCGTAAAATCAGAAATGAATTCATTCAACTAGAGAACTGAACTAATCGGCGTTGCACAAAGACAAAGCAACTGAAGCGGCAGTGGGTTGGCAACATTTGCTATAGAACTGATGAAGGTTTTGTGACGGAATCGTTTTTCTTGACTTTAGAGTTTGAGACCGTAAAGTGGCACACTTAGCGTTGGGCGATCTCTATCGTGGTGGAGCGACAGTACAGACATAATATAGAGACGCTGAAAAAAAATTAATAACAACTGGAGAGGCATCTGTCCAAAAGTTGATCGATAATAAGGCTGATCATGATAAAGTTAACAGTTATAAATCACAGATTTATATACTGATATTATAAATCACAGAATTAAGGAAGACAACAATATTACAAACAGATGGAACATCAGAAGTAAAATTGCATTGCTTGCTTGCATTCTATTGAAAATTATTGGTGTTATTTCTGATTTCCAATATTGCGCTACCATAAATAACAACAGCCATGCCCTTGTTTTGCATTTCACCGTAAAATGTTGGGGTTACGCAAGGTGCTCGATCTATTTTTGGACCACTATTGTATCTACTCGTTTATTAGAAACAACCGCGGCACCGAAATAGAAAAACTAAATCGCTTAAGAGCCAGGGTTGTCTGTCTAATGCACTTGAAAAGATTGCTGCCCACACAATGAATTCAACTTTGTTTTAGATTCACTCGATCGACACATAGACATGTGATGTATTCTCTTTGTGTTATCTACTCGTACATTTGCAAACAGCAACATTATCAGACGTTAGTTTTCATATTACGTAAACAATTCAGTGGCAATGTTCATTCTTTCGTTTCGTGTTTTTGTTTTCGTTTATATTGTGATTTTCATATAATTTTCTTCTTCAAATGGAGAATTATAGGTTATCCATCGTCAATAGAAAAATAGCTTCATCTGTCTTGTTTATTCTGACGTTCGACAGTTCAAACCAAAGTTATAATAATAGGGGTTAAAGTATGAAATTGCCGATTATTTTCCCACTTTTTATTTTGTTTATAGCTCTTAAGTATAGTCATATTATTGCGTAATTCTTTTTGTATTGTATCAAAAACTAAATAAAGTAACTTTTGACGAAAAAAAAATGCAATACTAGTGCCTATTACTTCAAAGGAAGTCGTTGAAAAGACCCCTTACAATGTGTCAGCTGACCTTCTTGCTTCAATTAAGTATATTTGTATTATGTACTTTGATTTTCAGAAATTTAAATACTATGATGGGTAGCTTTATAACCATCTTACAGACAATAAACATTTTATTATTATTTATTATTATCTAACTTTCACCTTTAATTGCATCGAAAACGGTTCAGGCGTTTTTAAAAAAACTAAAAATTTTTAGTATGGAAAAATGACTTTTCTCGATTTCGTCCATACAAAACGGCAATTTCAAATTTTAGAACCTAATATTTAAAACAAACAAATCGCTTACCAAAATGTCGAAACTCTCCTACGATTGTCCTAATCCGATAGTGCTAGACAGGAAGTACTAAAATTTAACCGCAGTTATAGAATATTCCTGCAGTAGGATCGCTTAATACTGTAGTACCACAAACTGAATTATGAGAACTTATACTTTATTTGATATTTTAGCAACTTAATTGCACTTATAATATCAGTATATAAACTTGAAAAATTTCGAACTTTCGACTCGAACCCGCATCTCCTGCGGGTTCGAGTCCCGCCTGAGACAAAATTTTTCAAGTTTATATACTGATATTATATGAGAACTTAACTAAAACCCAGGCGGTTTTTTCAGTAGTAGGTTACTTGACATAACGTATAGAATACAATATCAGGGCTTTGATCTGAGGCTTTTAGAACATATCTGGGTGGCTTCAAATCATTTTTGAAGTGAAACTTCTTTATCGGCGTTGAAAAAAAAATCACCGTCACGTTTTTCGGTTGCGCGTCACAGCGACACATTTTTCGGTTACGCGCCATCTTTTTCTTGCCCCTACCACAGACGATAGCAAAAAGGTAAAGTGAAATTATTTATTTATTTATTTATTTTTATTTATTTTTTAATTATTTATTTTTTATTTATTTATTTATTTATTTATTTATTTAACCAATTTCTTGAAAGTTGCATGTAGATCATTTTTCGAAAAATAAGGCCATAAAGAAGTTTCACTTCTTACGTGTGTACACTAGTATACGCACAACTTTTTTTTTTAAGTGTCGTGTGTCCTTTACATGCACTTGTATGCTATGTATAAAATCAAAGTACCTAAACCTTTTTATTTTAAAGGTGACGGTCAGCAGAATCAAGTTTTGGCAATAATTACGCCTCGATCAAATAAAGGCATCGCTGAAGCCTAATTGGTTTAATTAATATTCCTTGTCTCGGTGCAAGCGAGCCCGCTATATTTGTATGTGGCCGAACTGTCAATAGAATCGTCAACAAAGTGCGTGACGATCCACCAGTTTTTATCGAGCCACTTAACGCTCTCATCTCGAGTCGACCGGTTCGGTGTTCACACCGGACGTATCCGGTTACCGTATTACGTTACAGCTGCTTCCTCGGTTTATAGTCTATGGATTAGGGGCTAGTTTCATTATTAAGCTTTGTCATTATGTCTCACTGTTTTAAAGTCGATTTTTTTTGTTTTTCATGATGAGACAGTTTGTTACTTCGTCATCTTTAATCGAGTTTTTCTTTTTATGATTATTTGTTAAACTTAACTGTTATACTACTCGTTCTGCCTATATTCAGGATCTGCTTTTGATACTACAAGTTTTTTTTAATACTATATTATGTGTTTTTTGTTGTTGAGAATCTTCGTAAATTTATCGTTCGTCATCATCACTCATCAGTCATCATATTATTATGTGCTCTCATAGTTGCTAAATTAATTCCTAGTATATCGTTCATTCAACTTGACTACTAGATTATCTAAGATCTAGGTGAACTATGTGACCCCTTCTGACCCGTTGCACGATAGACATTGTCTGCGGCTTAATAGTCAGTCTCCCATTGTGGTTTTCCTAGCAGGGTTATGTCTGTATCCTGTACAGATAAGACTTTAAATGGATCCTTGAATATTAGTGTTAAAGAATTTAAACGAATACGCAGCATTATTTTTACCGTCTGGTGTTTTGGAGTTTTGTTAATTATTTATATTACCACATGTCTTATCTATTTTGTGTTGAGAAACTCCACAGTCCACTGGCATTCGCCCGTTGACAGCAGACGGGGAAACCTCGTTACCGACAAAAATATATTTAGCTTATTATTATAACACTTTAAATATTACATCGCAGCCAGAAATAATCTCAAGGACAAGCCGTACAAAATAATGTCTACAATAACAGATAGGACCAAGCCTTACAGTTCTAATGTTTGAGAACTTGCAGATAATCAATAATAAGAAGACTATCGACTAAAATCCACCTAAAAACTTAAAAAAAAATCACGCGTTTTGAGTGATTTTAAATTGAATAATTTGAAGCATCGTAACCGCGGCTAGAAGTAATAAATGGAGACATTTTAATGTAAAGAGTATACCATAATTTTCTAATGCAAAACAATTTCTATCCTCCAACTAAGCCTGCTATTATCTACGCTAGTCCTGGACATTATCCTGTGCATGGTAATTGTTTAGCAATGTCTTACATCCTTGCCCTATTGTTCATCTACCTGGTCAATTCTCATCATAATATTGTTGTGGACTTGCGGAAATTCAGCCGGCACTTTTTTTGCTTTCTCTCCATAAAAACGTAGGTATAACAATGAAGATTATTTCAAACATTTCGAACAATGAAGCAGAAGGTCGTAAAGGTTTTAACACCTTTCTTCAAATCAGCACTATTGTTATTATGATACAGTTTTCATTCAACGGCTTTCTTTCTAAAAACGGTCATCTTTTTTGTGATAGAGTTCATTGATTTGACTGAAACAGGATAATTTTCTATGTTTTATGTGTCAGGCATGCTGACTTTTTTTATTTTATCGTGTATGAGGCCTAAAATTTCGAAGCTTAAAACTTAAAATACTGCAGTGCGAGAAATAGTTTGGTTCGCATAATCTTAAATTTACAACAGCTAAATACCTACGTCTTTTTAATTTTTGTAGTAATTAAATTTGGCTCTCATTGACTTCTTCAAAATAAAACATATAAGAAAATCTAAAATGTTATTTCATATGTATTTAGATTCAGAAATCGAATGGATAAATCGAATCTTAATAAATACTGGCTATCTTATTTTTTTATGTAATTAAACAATGTGTGCAACAAATAATTAATCTTAACTGGATATTTCTTCGATTGTACTGTTCCTCTCTGCGATAGGAAAGTGTTCTAAAGAGTTTTTTTTTATTATTTTTCTTTTGTTTCAGCCTACGGCAAAGTGTTCCTAGTAAGAAAAAGATGTGGTATAGACGAGGGTAAATTATACGCAATGAAAGTTCTCAAAAAGGCATCAATAGTACAGAAGTTAAAGACGGCAGAACACACTAGGACAGAAAGACAGGTAAGACCATCATTACAAGTAACATTTTTATTCAATTAAAAATATAAATCCTTAAATACAAATTTTAGACTGCGTCAGGTGGGACACGAACCCATTACTTTTTGTTTACCGGCTGCTCTAACCATTGAGATTTGAGATACAGAGCGAGACATTAATTGTGAAGACGAATTAAGTCGAATCTCCTTTATTTTGACTGCTTGCTAACTAACTTCTTGAAATAAGATAAAAGAACATACCTACACAACCGCGTAATATAAACTTAATAAATTCAGTCTTTCATAATTTCTTTTGATGATTAACATTGCTGTAGAAATAATATATTTATTTCCATTGCCCTTGACACCAAGCTACTTAAAAGTAAATCAATTATCCGGTAACCTTTAATAATAACTAATTAGGCTTTAGTGTTCCCCAAGGATGTGTTTTGTGTCCAATACTATTCAATATAGAAAATGTTGTAAACTGACGTCATCCAACAGGTCCTGGAAGCGGTACGGGCATGTCCATTCCTGGTTACACTACACTATGCCTTCCAGACCGACGCCAAACTACACCTTATATTAGGTAAGTCAGAATTACTTTTCATTTACTGTTCGAACTAGTACTAAGTAAGGTGGTTAAATTGTAGGTACAGGGTGTAGTGGGTTGAGGTCGAAAACGTTCTTATTATAGTTATTTAGTTCATTAATACTCCAGGTATAAGGCAAACTACTTTGAAAATGAACTGTATCTACGATCTGAGTTAGACTATGTTATTTGCATTGTAATCGAGTTTAGTGGTTGAACTACTGACCTTGTTAGTTGCCCCAAATAACGAAGTTAACTAATTGTAATTACACTTCAAACTTAAGGGTGTAATAAAATTGAAAGCTATTGGTTCCATAACCAATTATTATTACCAATCTATTCTAATGATAGATTATTACATAGACTTGCTGGACAGCATAGAAATGTATCGATTTCAATAAATATGTTTTTTCATTATAAAACAATTCGTACAAGTATTATCCTTAACTATTATTCGAATCAAATTTAAAGATATCGCCAATTAAAAAAAAATCGTTTAAGTGACACAGCTGTTTTTAAATATCGTTTCCCAATATTTAAAATGTCATATTACAAGGTAGGAAACCTCGAACATGCATACATAATGTAACTTCTAAAAAATTTACTAGTTTATTCTAGTCTAGACCTACTGGCGGTAAAATTTCCGATCGAGATTAACTTAACCAGTTTTTTTATAGGACCCAACCACAATCAGATAACTTATCTAGTTTAGTCTACGTAGTCCCATACAAAAAGGTCACTTTGAAGTTCGATCTGTCCCAAGTTTAAATATAAATAGTTAATGACATTTGTCATACTTACTATGATGAAAATTGAACCTTACCTACATGTCTTAAAGATGAATGCCAAAAGTATCAGTATCAGTGGGTGCCCATTTCCTGAGGACGATTTTCCTTCACTGATTGTGTGTCTAGTTTTTTATTATTATTTCACATCAAAGCCTAGTACCTCCTGGAGACAGTGCCTAAAATCGATAGGGCCCAATGTGACCCCACGCTTACCCTGTCTGGCTTAGGGCTCGTGTCAAAGCCCTCTGGGTCCTCACACTGTGACGTAACTGTCGGGTCGACGACTGGTGCGTAGCCCGGTTTAGGGCAAGGTCGGACAGGTGAAGATGCGACCCTGTTTGCATAGTTCGATCTGGGTGGATATTGCTCTTGAAGTTAATAACAGCACGGCGCGTACATGAGATTCATTTAGGAATCTTTTTTAAGAATTATATTTTTTTTATCGTCAGACTGTGTTTATGAATAAATACTTTTCCTGGACTTAAGATTGCCATGTGAGCTTCATGAGTCGTTCACAAAATTTTTATATTGATAAAGGTTAAAAAAAAGTATAATTTTCAATTATATAAGATTTGTTATCGATTACGTTTTTATCTCTTGATATCAGTTTTGAAACAGATAAATAATTTTGTGGTAAGTTCCTAATTTGCCGAAGAGAAATTAAAAGAAAAGTGCCCTCCTCTCAAGAGCCTGATATTAGTATCAGGTTTGTAGTGATAATGACTATGATGACAAAGTTTATAAGATATGTTAAGCATTTTAATACTTGTAAGATTTGTGAAGTAATGTTTTGTATCTGAGCTTCAAATAAAAACTTCCGCTTATAACAGTGTAACATAACAGATCTATTCGCAATAAATGCAAATTGGCTATACCGAAAGTCGATATACCAACGCGTGTCGAGTGGGGGAGAGGAGGAGGGCTCCTCCACTCCACGTGCAAGCCGTTGTTGCCTTGAACTGCACTCCTGACAATCAATAAATAACTGCATAAGCCTGATGGTACTTTTTCTTCTTGAGTTATGTTTTAATTCACAAGAAATCACTTTTAAAGGAATCTAAACTGAGTAAAGAGAAAATAGCGGTATTGTACAGAAAGATTCTCGTTCATATCGGACCGTATCAGAGGCCTTACTCAGTAACACTTTGTCCGTATATATAAATGTATCTGCCTCTTTCACTCATATCGATATTTTACAGTATTTGAAAGGGACAAATACGTTTGTATGTGCGGACTTCTTGTTGCCTGATATGGGATTCCCTGAAATAAGGATTTTGCATTAAGCACTTCGCTTGACAGGGTTGGCGATCGCATTTCGGCGCAGGCCAAGGAAATACGGTGCTGCCCATCTCCTTTTGGAAGTACCTACTCCTTTAGTCACTTCTTACGACACCTTTCGCAGCATGAGAAGGGGTGTTTAATAATCCCAGCACCAATCTAAAATCACATGTAAGAACCTTAGAGTATTAATATAGGTAGGTCCCTTTATTTATACTCGTAAGGGTATAACACTAAGGGCTATTTTATTGTCACGCGGGTCCCGCATGCGGGTGTCGCGCATTTCGAGTACATTGCTAGCTTCAATATAGCCTGCAATGTAGGTGAAATGCGTGCCACTCGCAATGCGAACCCGCGTGACAAAAAAGGAGCCCTAAGTAACCATAAAACATCTCGGTATTCTATAGGAATGCCCTCAAGATACAATATAGACGTATCCGTCACTCCGAACGATCCACAATTGTGTATCATCTTATTTCAATTGTCTTGGCGACAACATCAAAGCAAAATCATTTGCGAAGAATTAGCGTATGAAAATAACGGCGAACTGTATGACCTCTCTTTTCCGTTGCTGCCATTTTTATTTGTTCATGTTTATTGTCATCGTTTTAAAAAAGAAGACAAGACTTTGAGATTGATTAAAAATAACCGCTGCTTATAATGATGATAAGCTTTGTGGTTTGGTTTGTCACCTAATTGGTTTACTCTGTATAATTAACTGTGTGGCATATCGTGGTGTACTACTAAATTTAAGTCGAAATCAGAATGCAGATGTTTTCTTCAAATACCCTCAAGTTAGTTCAGGAGCCGATTCTTTTTTAAACTAAATCATTAACTTTAAAAATAAAACATTTCACAATTTTTAAATAATTTTTACTCTTTTATTTATTATAACTTTAGTTATACATTGAGGTATATTATAAACATTAAAGCAATATTTATCATACTCGCTCGGTGACGACCTCAAAATAACCTAGGAAAATGTGCAATTTCAATTTAAATGTCGATTTTCAACATGTTTTACAAAAGAATAGTTGTCTTAGTGATAGATAATGTTAACCTTCGTAAATCGAAAAGTATTGTATAAATATTTTATACCGTAGGTAGTAACAGACATTGATGACAACTGACCTTTTTTTTGTAAATATTAGAGGACAGAAATGTCGGCTGTTTTATTAAAATAAAAGATGAATATTCTAAAACGTAAATCAAGCTTGTTTTAACAAAAAAATTGCCATTTTCCTCGCTCAAATAAGATCTGTAGTCATTACTTATATCTTGAACTACTGCTCCAGATAACTGTCTTCGAACGTTGACTTGACACGGTGGCGCGTGTCTAGATAGTTTGGGCACTTAAAAGCTTATGTAGCATTAGTAGCTTTAGCTTCGGCTCCATATACGCGTAGGCCGAGTAAAATAAGTTAAGTAGTTATGATTTTAATGACATCAAATCAATCATGAAAAAGTAAGGTTATTTTCAGTTTATAAATCGAATACATATTTTCAAATAAAATGGATGCATCATTTTCCGTTGTACGAGAGAGTGCCACAATTGAGCTCGTTAGATACAGATGTCCATGGCACATTAGAATTTCTATTAGGCATTAGATTTAGATAATGCAATCGCCATTTTGATTTCATTTGTTCGTCGTTCGTCAAAGTTTCTTTTAGCATTTGTTGATTTATATTTGTCACAGTGAAATTGTAAACTGCATTAGTTCATAGTCAAACGTCGATTGATTACAATATAATAACCTAACATAACCTTCTTCTTGGTCGGTAATACTCTTGTCAGACTGGTCGTGGTCATCACTTCAGGTGTAGGTGGCAAGCTTTACAACCGCCACTCCTCTTTAATTGCCTTCCTTGTGCATTCATGTTGATGATGAGCCATTTTCTGCCGCTTTTATAATGCTGTCCGATCCCGGCATGCCTCGGCATCTCCGGTTCCGGTGGCGCCACCTCGGGTTCGCCATTTGGTAGGGTGCCTTTTGCACCCCACACGCCCGCTAGTATGGGCTTCGGCACGAGCGAGCCTCACCCTTGGCCGTACCGGGGACAGAACACAATTTTTTTTTGTTTTGAGGTACCGGGACACTGCTAGTGCGGCGGACCTAGGCTGACCTAACCTACCGTTTGTTTATAATCACATCAATCACAATTTTACTATTCCTCACCCTTGGCCGTACCGGGGACAGAACACTTTTTTTTTTTGTTTTGAGGTACCGGGACACCGCTAGTGCGGCGGACCTAGGCTGACCTAACCTACCGTTTGTTTATAATCACATCAATCACAATTTTACTATTACACTGAGTTTCATCAAAACATCCTTAATCTTAATATATATAAATTACGTGTCACGTTGCTTGTCCGCGGTAGACTCCAAAATTACTTAACCGATTTTAATCAAATTTGCACACCGTGTGCAGTTTGATCCAACTAGAAAGATAGGATAGCTTACATCTCAATTTATAGTCGCAATATTATTTTATTGCAAATTTTCTGTGCAACATGGCAAGGTAAACACCATATTTGATGCCAATGACATTGTGTGACGTCTTACGTCAAAATCCAATTATATTATTCTGAGGCGATACGAAGTCCGCGGGGTCAGCTAATAATATTATAAATGCGAAAGTTACTCTGTCTGTTACGCTTTCACGCCTGAACTATAGAACTGATTCTGATGAAATTTAGTTTCCGATGTTGTTCACGCGGGCAGTCCATTTCATTATACGAGTAAATGACTTAAAACTTGTAATTGAATATTTGAATCCATGTTATTAAGAGTCCTACACAAATTGAAAACATGGTAATCGCAAGAAACATCTCATAGTAGTGTGATGATGACTGATGGGACACGTCGTGTGTGAAACTTATAACTTTTTTTTATTAGGTAATTTCAATGGTTTTGTGATAAGGAAAAACCTACTCAATGATAATAATTTATCATTATTTTGCGGTTATGCCTATTTTGCGATAATAACTTTTGAATTTCATTGTTGCATAAAAAATTATAGTCTAAAATCTTTTAGGCATTCATTCTATTAACATAGTACAGACAACGGCAGGTCAACCTACCCAAAAAGTTAAAGTTCATTGAATTGATTTTCAACTTTAAGTCCAACAAGTAGAGATCAATATTAATTGAGAAAATTTGACGTTTTGTGGTAGGTTGACGTGCTATTGTCTGAACAAGTAACATTTTATTAACATTATTTTTTCGTTATAAGACAGTTAAATATGAGACTCTTACTAATCGAGTCTCGTTACCTAATTATACCTTTCATAATGAAACTCTACCTCAACATACTTAGTATTCTGTACATAGTTTTTCATAGTTAACACAAGGTCCCACCGAATCTCGCCGTGATCTTGTGGCCTCGTGTAAAATCTATGTATTAAGTTCAAGGATGTGTGTAATACACTTTCAGTACTGTTTAAATGACTCGTACTGAATTACCAAAACCCCAAAACTTTCTATGGATGTCGTAAGAGGTGACAAAAAAAAAATCTACATTTTCTCGGGTCTGGGTATTTGTGGTATCTTCGTTGTTTCTGGTTTCCAAAATACGAGTGCTTCAAACAATTATTCAAATTGGGGTCAGAACAACGTATGTGATATTGTCCACAATTTTGTTCTCTTATTTATAAAATGTAATAAAAAAAACTCTTTTTGCGGAAATATAGTCTGTAAATGTTTGTCATTGAGTTTTTATGTGGTAAGGATACGGTAACTATCAGTATAAGGATAAAAAAAAGTGTTATTAACAATTATGTTACAAACATCATTATCAGCCCCTATCAGGCCACTGCTGGACATAGGCCTCTCCGAAAGGAAGGTTGCCTTAATCGCCACGTATGGCAAGCGGGCTGTCTAGTTGTCTATTGGAGTTTGGCTATTAGTGGTGAAATGACGCAGGTATTCCTTCAGTAGCCCATACAGCACACATTCGAGAGAAGGGGTGGTGTTATCCTATTCGGGTGCCGCATCATACATACAAAAATTACGAGATATAAGGATAAAAAAAGTGTTATTCACAATTATGTTACAAACATCATTATCAGCCCCTATCAGGCCACTGCTGGACATAGGCCTCACCGAAAGGAAGGTTGCCTTAATCGCCACGTATGGCAAGCGGGCTGTCTAATTGTCTATAGGAGTTAGGCTATTAGTGGTGACATGACGCAGGTATTCCTTCAGTAGCCCATACAGCACACATTGGAGAGAAGGGGTGGTGTTATCCTATTCGGGTGCCGCATCATATATACAAAAATTACTAGATACACAGTCCCGTACAAAATTCACACTAATTATTATTAGCAACGTAGCTGCTGTCATGTTTTATACTTGCCATAATGAAAATGCACCCTTACGTACAGGCAACAGCAGGTCAACCTACCCAAAAAGTTAAAGGTCATTGAATTGATTTTCAACTTTTACTCCAACATGTAGAGATCAATATCAATTGAGAAAATTTGACGTTTTGTGGTAGGTTGACGTGCTGCTGTCTGTACATAACGTTACCGTAAGAAATTGTACCCAAAATATTCTAGTGGCGCTTAATGGGGACTACCGTTTCTTTGCTCACCAGTTGGCGCCACTGTAGACTGAGGTCCGGAAGTATAGTTGTCAAAGGCGATTGGCGCCGAAACAAAGTGTTATATCTTGAATCTAATTAAGGTTATATTGTTTATAAATAACTATCTTAATATCAATAAACTAACTTCTGAAATAGTTGCTCTTGAGGCCGCCTATTTTTGCGCTTTTTCTTAATTCCGCTTTTAAAGCGTTCACATTAATCGCCAAATAATCCGTATTTGCGATATTTTACGAAGGATATCACTTTCCAGCAGGTAAATTAAAGATATTATAATTTAAGCAACAAATTCCGCTAAAACCAGTACAAAGTTAATGATATTAGACCTCACGCGACACTAGCGCCTCTAGTGGCAAATTCACTAGCGATAGCCCCCATTGGTGAAGACGTTGTTGATCGTTGATTTGTTTTTGATTTTATAGGTATCTATGGCCGGTACGATCATAAACTTATTTATATAAAGAAGGTCATGGAATTAAAATAATATATGGAGCGCAATAAATAAAGCATTAGTAGAGTTATTATAACATCGCTCAATAATGTGACTAATAGCGCATGATTCGGGGTTCGATTCTAGTTCAAGCATTCGGGTCAAGGGGAGACTCGCCGGTTTGCGCAAGTAGAGTTGGTTTGGTAGTACCTAGTGTATGTTTTCGACTTTACGGCTATAGAAATAGAACTGGGTTTATGCAAAGTATGAATGCGTTGGCTTTTTGGAAATGCCTTATTGAGACTGGGTTCTGAGTTTCAGATACTAAATTTTATTTTATTTATTTTGATACGATTTATTATAATAATATAATCATACTTCATACGTCGTCAAACTAATCTTACTTCATTATATATTACTTATTTACTATTTACTTATTGTTTGTAACGCAATTAAGCTAGCCCGGCTGTACAGATCAAGATGCAATTTACGCACGTAGATTGATTATAGGTTTAAATAGCACATAGGCAGCTTTTTACCACGCTTTTATTAGCTTGGGTTGTATCTATCTATGTATCTATGTATGTAATGGAATCTTTGAGCATAAATTTGACCGATTTCCAGAAGTTTGATTAATTTGAAACTTTGCACACGTATCAAGGACCGATGACAATGCAATAATTTAATAACAGTTTTCCCAGTTTTACAAATACAAATACAAAATTCCTCACATCCCTCTGTAAGAGGGAGTAAAAGAGATAGAGCTAGCGCGCGATCTGTATCAATTATGTTTCCTGCATAGGTTTGGACTTACAGTCGGTAAAGAAGGAATCAAATCTTATAAAGTAAACTAAAAAGTAAAAAATAAATTATAGTTTAAAAAAAAAAACTGTAGTAATCAATTGAAAAATTCATATTATTGTACAAAAAGCGTGGGGTGCTTGTTATGATATCCACAGATATAGTAAATTATTGATAAAATATTTACAACAATCTAAATCAAGCCCCCCACGCTTTTTGTACAATAATATGAATTTTTCAATTGATTACTACAGTTTTATTTTTAATTTTTTAGTTCAATCTGTTTTAAAAGCGTGGTTTTTTAGTTTTTTTTTATTATCCTAGAAAACCTACGGTTTCCGTAGCATTAGACGCAAGCTGTGGCCCATAAATTCCACGCGTACAGTTTGCTTGTAATTAGATAAAGCACTTGTTTTGTTTAAATCAGAAACTACAAAGGACCTCAATCACCCAGCAGACCCGAGAAAGTATAAAGATTTTTCTTTTCACTTTGACCCGTCCGAGAATCGAACCCCTCCTCTTCCAGACCACAGAACAAGACCTTGCAAGCCGGTGTTTCCTCCAACACGGAGGCCATCAAAATAATGGCGCAAAATTACAATTATTGCAATTAACTCACCATAATCCAATTAAAAATTATGTTCTTGCAACAAATTGTAATGTTAAGGTCTCCCGAAATGTGTTGCTTCACTTTGGTTTGTTGAACCAAGTCACACGATTGGTATTATGATGAAAACCTTTGTGTTTTTTATAGATAGTAACCATGGTTCCATGATTAGTGGATATATCTTACTAAAACAAACTACCCTATTTAAATAAACAATCATCATATGTTTGTTTGGCAGCGTTTCGTCATTGATGATTTTGTTTTCTAAAATTGTCTAATTTTCCGCGCGATTTCCTTATTTTTTTCTTTTATAAGAACTTCTCCTGTTAATGGCAAACAAAAAGATACATACATAATAATAATTTGTGATAGAAAACAGCCTCACCTCATGAGCACCTCTGCTCATTTGTTAGGGTGCTCTATCGTTTACCTTAGTTGCTTTCATCTTTAAGCCATGTATACAAGGTTGAACTTGCGTTGTGGTAGACCTCACACATCACATTAGCTGCTTATATTGAAACTTAGACAGTTCGAAGTGTAATTTTTATATTTGTATCATCGAAATTAGTCAACCCTATACAAAATTACGATCCGCATTAAGAACTGCCTTTTCTTTTGTCGGTTAAATAGAAGATGTGACACAATAAACTTCACTATCTGCAGATCTCCAAAAGGAACAGCTTCCGAAGGATGCACTATGCATTCTTTGTGTCAACAGTTGTGACATAAAATCTAGATATTAATGACCTGTCGCTCTGCCTAACTGGTTACATGGACAAGCCAATTAGCGACAAAACAGGCACATATTATTCGGCAATTTAACACAAATTTATCTAATATGTATGTACTTCATTTGTGGTTGAAAATGAAATACAGTTATTCCGCATGGTTGTCACAATGTTTGTTTTATGAGTTTGCAAAGAGTACAGAGTTTATTGAAAGCTACCCCTTGAATGCTCTTAAAGGTCATATTTTATAGATTAAGAACTTAAGATGAATTTTTTTAAATTGGAAAAGTTCACATTTAAAAATTCTTTGTACTTAATTAATTCTTTCGATAAGAAATAAATTACATTGTCAAGTGCAGAAAAAATATAGGATGATTTAAATTTGCGGTAAAAAGTTGCCGGGTCAGCTAGTTGTAAAGGTGGTTGATAAAATTGCATTAACCGAAATAAAAATATCGTAAACAAAATCGCAGGCGTATATTAGTTAAGTTATTTAAACGCCCCCCAAAGGTGACACCCCTGTCTCGTCTAGCAAACAGTTGTAAGTAACTTGTAACTAACCGCAAATTCGTTGATTTCGTGCGAAATATATAAAAACAGTTTTGCGGTCAAGGCCTGAGCGATTAACTGTGTCGTTTTTACTTATTATGAATCGTATACAATTCTTTTGTATCGTTACGCACAAATAAACCTTGCGAAAATCACCGAAATTTGCTTCGAGTTGGGCATAACTAAATGTCTTTGAAAGGTCGGAAACGCATCTTAACTTCACATTAAGTTTTCTTTAAATGTCAGGGTGATGCAGGTTTAAATTAACATCGGTAAAGTTGTTTTCTTATTTATAAATGGATGTGTTCCCTATAGATTAAAAAATAGATTCTGCGATATTCTACATTACAAAAGGCTTTTGAGAACGCTTCGAAAATTTTGGCTTACTTAACTCTCTGACAAATATTGATAGCGATGACAAATGCGTAACAATTCAGTGCATTAGTTAATACAACTTTAATGCTTTGTAAATAGAAAGGACAGAGATAAAATAACATTTTAATCCTATCTAGGACCAAGCCATTGGCATTCGTGAGTCATTAATGTAATGATATAGTAAATTTTATCTTATAACCTCCTTTGTTATAAAAATATGATTTATTATCGTTACAATGAAACAAAAAAAAAACAGAAACATCAATGTACTAGTTGTTGACACGATTAACATAACACAAACAAAGACTTGATCATCACAAATCTAAACAGAGGCAAAAACAATACAAAATAAAAACGATCCCGCTCTTGACCTTTTAGTCCTCAACCTTCATAGAACAAGGCGTGTCCTTATTACAAGCGATTTGTGGATGTGTGGACTGCGATGTGTGGACTTCTCTTCTACGTTTACTTATATCGCGAAACATTATTTAAACATCATGATAAACAGTTCCAATTTGTCGCCATCGAGATTTTTGCTATCTAAAGTATTTTTACAAAAAAATATATTTTGATGTTTATAAAAAGACTTAGCAAGACATGCTCTACCCAATAGAAACATTCTACTGTCATCCAAGTTCACCCAACTCATAGTCAGTTGAAAAACGATGATACATATTTTAAATATCCATCTCGCTCCTGCTTAGAACACAACCCAAAGATGTTAAGAGTTGTTAGATCCTTTCAGCTCGGTATTGTATCGACAAAGGAAAGTAATGAAGGTCGCCGGAGAGCTTGCTTATTACGTGAGTCGGTTACTTCAGAAATCCTTATTGTGGTTTATCTTATTCTGATGTACCTATCCTTTGTCATTCTATACCGGTTATGTATCTGAATTTGCTTTTGGATAAATGTGATTTTTACCAGGATGATCTTTCCTGAAATCGGAAGTGAATTCAGAACTGTAATTTCATTGTGTTCATGATGGTATTGGAATCTACATACCTTCTGTGTTCAATGAGTTTTTACCGCTCGCACAAAATGTTAATTGTCAGGTAATAAGTTTGTTTGATATTTTGTATGGTGCCGGCACATAACACAATAGCAGCACTCCTCCATTTCCTATGGATTTAGTAAGTGGCAACTAAAGGAGTATCGCCAGAAGTAGACGGGCAGCAGCGTCTTCTCTTTACCGTTGCCCGAATTGCAATAGCCAACCCTTTTGTCTAGCATGGTAAAAGTGTAGCGATTATGGCAAAACACTTCTATTGGTGAGGCAGTGAACTGATCTAGGCTGGTGATGATGACGATTATAGGAGTTACAGATAGTATAACGCTTGTAACAGTGCTGAAATTTCGGTAATATAAAAAACAGGTTAGAAAGCCCGTAACGACTAACTCTTATGATAGGGACGGGACCATGAAAGTTTAAATCATAGTAAAGTTGGTTTAGTCTCACAAGGATATAATTTATTGAACAAAATGCTTCTCTATTTACTAGTTCATAAAAAACAAATTCCTAGTATTTACATGTCTGACTTGTAAATTCAAGGTTACCAGACAAATTGCATCCACGAAAAAAATATTATAATTCTCGTTGAAAGAACATGTTTTACAGTTCCTATCGAATCCTAACAATGTACCTAGTTACATTGAATTCATATTCGATAAAAAACGACATCTGCCTATGATTTACCAACTGGTTTGTGGCACACTTTTGGTCACCTTGACACACTCCTGAAGTGCAAGGAAAGTACTCTAGTGACGATAAAGAGCCAGAAAGTCCGGTTCTTTAAATCTTATTTGCTGGCACCAAAGCAATTTTCAGAATCTCAAAATCGTCTTATCCCTCATTAGCTTACTTACTTATTTATTACTGCCCAACCCCCCCAAGAGATTTTTAAAACATAACCATCTGTCGGTTTCGTAAGGCTAGTAGGACATAGATGACTAGGATATGTTTTCAGTTTCAGCTTAAGAGTTACATTGATTGCATTATGTTTTTTGCCTTCCACGCCGCTCCGGCAAACACGATTGGCCTTAAAATGATTATCTTCGTCTCGCCCTACTCAATGACTGTGTGCACAAAACCTCTATAATTCTTGTGATACGTATGTACATTCTATGCTAGCGGAATCTTTCCACAAAAAGCACTGTCCTGGCCAAGATTGGCCAACGATAGTGTGGCACACTTTTGGTCACCTTGACACACTCCTACTGTGCAGATTCTAATAGCTCACGCATCTCTCGAGCCTTATTAATGGCAATTGCGTCGGCGTTGAGTATATTTTAAGGTAATTGATAATGCTCTTTAAGCCTGTTCATTATTGTTCTTCAGACAGTTATAAATATACGATTTCTATTTTCCTTTATCGACTGTTATTTGATGTTGGGTGGAATTTCTTAGATATCTAAACTTGATTGATTCTTATTTTTAACTCGTAAAGTTATGGACAAAAATTTCTTCCAAAGAAAGTCACTTTTTCTCTCTTATTTGATTTTATTTCATCCATTCTGAAGGACCGTGATCCATAAATTCCGTAAATGTAACAAACAGCTAACAACGTTAATGGAAGATTTGACCGACTTTTTAGCATTGTTCGTCAAGTTGACAAAATTTTTGGTATGGCCCAATTTATCAACAATCTGAATTTTATAATAATGATGATTATTACCATCAATTTTTTCAACCGAATTATAATGAAATATTCAACTATTTTGACAGACCAATCGATGTACAACCATCACGGTAAACAGGAGTCAGTCTATTAGTCATTATTGTCACCAAAACTACACCATCATTAACTATCTGGTTTTCCGTTACAGTGAAAGTTAATCTAGCGTGTCAGTAACATTACAAGTATTACGAAACCGGCAAACTACTTTAATCACTTAATTTAACGAAGGTCGTCCACGTCGTAAACTAATTATCGCAGTCGTTTATTGAAATGGTTAGGGCAATTTGTTGAAATGATATCCGAAACAGCATTTTGCAAATTTTTGCGACATAACTTTTTTTCTGTTGGCTTTTTTTTCTGATAAGTTAAAGGATATTAGAAGTTTTTTATCCTGCAACACATATGGTCTGTTGTGTTTTGAAATGATTATGTGTTCAAACAATATCTATGTGGATTTAAATCAACAACAGTAAGGTAAAGCGTATATAACTGGAAGGCACAGACCTCACCTCAATATATTATTGTGAAGGCTAGCCCACTTCATATCGAGAAACAATACTTCACTACTCGGGCTCGGTACGTTTGCGATGGACCCCCGCGTTTATCCGCTTACTATCAACAGAACAGGAAAACAATTCGATGCTATGTTTGTGATCTGGCTAGGCTTACTGACTTATGTCAAACAATATAAGAAGTCTATAGGTCTTCCCTCAAATAACGCCGTAACAAGCGACTCTGCAATAGGCCGATATCTTCCTTTATCTTTGCTAATATTAATATAGCTAGGCTAGGACCAACTTTTAATGTGCCTTCTGAAGTACAAAAATGCTTGTGATATTTATTGTATGCAACCTATAGTATACTAACGAGATCTGAATTGTCGTCCATCTACTTACGATCGCGACTTGAATTGTACTACTAAGTTTTGGTAAATCACCAATTTCCAATGGAAACCACTACCAAAGCACTGCCGCTACTGACTTATAAGCAAATACATACATCATCATGATTCATGAATCATGATCAAAAAATAGGAACGTATAATTGTTCCAATATCTTGTACTTATTATTAATACTTACATAGTAATGAATTTGATAACGCCCATTGTCATCTTCACTCGAACATTCTGATATGATTGCACAATTTTTTTGTTTGTTATGCTTTCAATGTTTACATTAATAATATAATTTCATCATATTTTTCCTTTGTTAGGGTTTTCCAGTTTAGGTTCCTGACCTGCTATCTGAAACCAATTGCTTATCTGAAATAGGTGCAATAATAGGCATTACAAATAAATGAAAGATATAAGAGTTAAATCTGATTAGTATTATGAAACTCGGTAGAAACGTTGGGCAATAAAATACAATATGTTCGCGTTTAAATCCCGCTATACATTTTTAAACTTAATTTTTGAAGGAGAACAAATTTTGAAGATGTAGCTTTCTGTTATGTACTGTTTCATTTCCTTTATTTAATTTTACATTCAGTACTGCAAAGTGTGAGCGGAGTCAAACAACATGATGATTCCTTAAAGCCTTTGTTTTTATATTCTACTTTGTTTCCGGCAATGAATCCAAATGCAATATTCGTATCTCATCTTAATTGGTATTTGGCAACTTTCCTACTCACTAATTAGATGTTTCGACTTTCGTGAGATTGATATCGCTGTATTTTTCTTTCCGTATCTAATTGTTTTTAAAATTTCTAAATTAGGTAATAATTATTTTTTGAAAGTTAAACTTTTTAATACAAAATACGGTAGGATCATTCTTTATTATATTTCGAAAACGGGTGAACATGTGAATAATGCCAGCGCTTCATATGCAGTAGTTGTGTAGGCTTGATTATCAGAATTATCAAATCTGAAAATATACCTAGAATATAAATAACTGGAAATTGGATACGTTGTCTTCTTCTTATCGTATGACTATGACAAGTGTTAAGACAGAAGCTGGCTTGTCGTACCCTATGACTACTATAACTCGATCAAAATTAGATAAGACCATGTCCTAAATTGACTAGAAGACCACCGTACCATTTGAGCGTTGTCAATAGGCATCATCAATCTGCAATTTTGTTTACATGTGTAAACTTTTATATGTACGCTTCTCGCATTATGTGTTTTAATCAGTAGGATTAAGAAGAGTGTCCCACAGTCCCCTTATTCGCGTAACCAAATCGTATCACAATCGTAATTGAACGACAGGTTTTTGACAGTTCTAGTATGGGCTAAACGTCAAAATCGTCCAATTCAACCACGATCGAACTGCGATTCGGTTACGCGAATTAGGCCCCAGATATATTAACTTCAACGCTACATCAGGCGGCCGCCGCGCTGGCTAATAATGCTCTTTTGTGTAATAAGCTATCAAAATCAACGATCATAGGCATTTACTGTGCATTGTTCATTCCACTGACGTGTCTACTGTTTTTTACATCTGCAATACCGGGGAAATCTAGAAACTATAGATTGTAGACAATTAGGATCCTAGTGCAAACTTAATTACATGCTCATTCATTCTATAATGAATGCTCTAACAAGATACTACGCTTTATTTTCTTTCTCATTATTGAAGTCACTTCTCATAACATCAAATTAACTTACGTTTGGTAACATCTAATAGTAACAGTGAATTTGTGTTCTTAGTTTTTGAATTATCACGTTGTTTTTTATAAAACAATATTATGGTTTTCTGAAATACTGAATAGTACCTACAACGTATTTTGATGTAAAGTATATTTGTTGCTTACACATCGCTAAGAGAGTAAAAAAGACAACATTTAAATTGCTCATTAGCATGCCATCCCGGACTAGGTCCACAATATATAATCGACATACGTTAATCGATTCGATAACAAACAATAAAAAAAAAAACAGCAAGATATCGAATCTGTGATAGTTAAAAGTGAACCGGAAATGAAATGTCTAAACATTTCTCTATCGAAACATGAATTTCATAACGCGTATCGTTTCCCCGCCTTGACCTGGTCGGACGCTCGTTTGCGCGCGCGCAAGCTGGAAATCGCGCCTATTGTTCCAACGGTTGCACGTGTTTGCTTAGCGTGGTCAATTTACAGAAGAACGGCGTCTTGGTTTCATTTTAAAGATATTAAATAGCCCCAATGGATATAAGAAGTAGATATTAAAGTGCAGTTTTCAGTATTCTTACGAAGTAGACAATCTCAAGAAATTTGCACTTACTAGTCAGTCGTATAGGTACATCGTTATTGGGTATGCGGTTTTCTTAGTTGATTATCCTGATTTCGTTTTCTGGCAAAAACTAGCACCGAAAATCAGAAATAGTCTGAGACATCTGCGATAGATTAAAGTCATAGTAAGAGCGTGGTTTTAGCAGTAGACAGTTAGCATGATGTCAATTCAGATATTTTCTGTCAGTAAAAAAATAATACAAGCATTATTTAAATATTCCATTAAAATCTTGTACAAATAATTTTATGTCTCGTCTATAAATGAAAATGATATGCCTTTTTGCAATCAAAATCAACAAAAAATGCATTTGTGAACCAGACTCTTCCAATTTACGCCACAGCGTATCTATTGGAGAGGTTGGGAAACACTGCAGAACGGAGTGTAACCTCGTCTGGCAGATATTGGACGTTGCGTTGCGACGATCAATCTGCACCATTGTGCATTGTTGACTATGTCAATAAGCTGATTGGTTAACTAAATCATTGATGTATTTGCAACTAGCTTGACAGCTTACTTCAACCTTGACCGATGGCAGATTTGGCAGCAAGTTTCTTAACACTTCAACTCCAAACGTGTTGTTCAATAATCATTACTCCGTGATTTGCGGTCTTGTTCATGTCTGTCATCAAACAGCAATAGCTCGTATAAGTACGAGGTCGGCAGTAGAATTCCTGGCGCCTCGACTCATTTAATGTCCTGTACACATGCACATGGTGAAACCTCGTAGCAATATACTCCATCGTCCCGGTAACAGCGGGTGGAAGGAACACGGGGAGTAATTACTTGGGCTAGCTAAAAATTTGCTAGCTTCTGGCTTTTAGTTTGGTATCCAATGCTAGTCATGGTTCAAATGTATGTTATAATGTTATAACATCTCTTATGAAAGGCCAATTATTATGAACAGTTTAAAGAGAAATAAAGAATACAAGCGCTAAGCTAGTCAGCAATGACGCCATTAGTATCGAAGTGTACGAATTTCAACTAACGAAGGTTTTACGATTCATTTATTTGTAACACTATATATCAGTGTTTCCCAAACATTGTTTTGCCATGGCCCGGTAATTTTCACATTGCCCCTTTGTGACCCACCAAATACTTTTAAACCCAAGCTTGTTCCATAACTTAAAAAAAATACTTATACATTTATTAATGACGACCATTGACGATGAGTGACGACCATTTGGATCAGCGGTAGTAAACGCTGCTTCTGAGCCATGGGTCGCGGGTTCGATCCCCGCACAGTACAAACATTTGTGTGCATGAACTTGTCTGTTTGTACTGGTCTGGGTGTTTTCTATATATTATAAGTATGTATTTACAAAAAAAAATATATATAAGTAAGTTTATCGGTTGTCTAGTACCCCATATGACAGGGTACTTAATAGTAGCTTAATTTGGGACTAGATAGCTCTGTGTGGCCCAGTGAGGCATGTCCTGAATATTTATATTATATTATATTTATATTATATTTATATTAATAGTAAAAATATTTATACACTATTTTGTCACAAAATTTTATTGCGAGGCATGAGCTGCTGCTTATTTTTTACTTATTAAAGAATCCTAGTTCGCGGAAAATGACGGAAGAAGATTTTTTACGATGCGTCGATCGATAGGTATTATTTTAAAACCAAGGCGGGAGTGTTGTGACCCGGTATGTTATTTTGATGGCCCGGTACCGGGTCGCGACCCGGAAAATGGGAAACGCTGCTATATATGTCACTCATTCTACATTCTAATATAAAACCTGTTTTAGAGAAAGGGTTTGTACCGAATTGGCCTATGTGTATTCAGCTTATGCTCAATGATTTTAATAGGCCACACTGGTCTTATTATCACTTGTAAAGATATAGTTCATCCATAAGCTAGAAATGATGATTGCAGACTTGTTGCTTGTTTGTTGATGATCCAGTTACGGATACATGTTTTATTATGAACTTCAGTATTGAGGTTACCAGGATACGTTTTATGCAGTCTGTTTGTCTGAACAAACAGATATAAAGAGCGAATTAAAATTTCAGTACACTGAATTCTATAAATAAAAAAGTATGATAAATATTTTGCAACGATTTTTAAGTTGTATCAACTTTGTGTTCGTGGAATCAATATATTACTGAATTCTAGAGTTCTTTAATGACTTTGGCGCGAAAGAAAACAAAAATGTTGAACTTTGTGTAGGTTAGAGATCTAGAGGTTTCTAAATGTACTATTGTGCATATCTAGGTATTACATACTCCTTTTCTGCTGTAATTTTTTTAGTTAGTTGTTAACGTACTTGCTAACGTCTATGACTAGAAGACATGATTTCATCGTCTTATTGAGATTCAGAATTCACAAAGCCCACATCTCGTTTGAACTTGAATGAAACTAATTCGCTTATGCCTCGCCAGATCTAGGCCGCAATATCACGCTGGCCTAGATGAGCTGGTTGTGCGAGGCATGCGAACTCTGTTTCAGACGCCTGGAAGTTGATATGATTTTGGGTGCAAGTGGTTCAACCTATAGATTTGGAAATTCTAGTTGTAGGATGTTATTCAAGAGTATCGTTTTGCTAAAATTTATTTTATCTTTAAATACGATTTGTAAATACAAAATTTTGGTTTTCGTCAAATACACACCTTTTCTAAAGAGTGTTTTATGATGTCCTTATAAGGTTTAATTTTGTAAAATATGTGACTTACATAAGATGCTTACTTAATGTATTATCTTTGCAAAACGACGTCAATGGGGTTCATACGGTAATCAATAAATCCAATCAAACAAAATAGATATAACATGCAAGGATCATTACTAATGACACATTTATTTATCAAATTCTTATGGTACTTGTTAGAATAAATTACATACTGATTTAAACTTTCAAACGCCCCTTGGTCTAGTGGTTTAAATACCGGGCCAAGATCTCAGGGTCCCAGGTTCGATCCCCAGGTCGGGCAACAAAAAGTTTCGAATTTTCGAACGTTGCTCGGGTTTGTGATCACCAACCCGCATTTGGCAAGCGTGGTGATTATGCCAGTTCCCATCATTGCAGTGGTAACTTGAATTCAATGATGGAGGCCTTTTCCCTGCAGTGGGATGATTATAGGCTGTTACTTCACTTTTTTTTTAAACTCTCATGTCACTAATAATTTTGATCATTTTGACGCCAAAATCACAGAAGTTAGTTCGTGATCATGGCTTGCAACAGTGCTGGTATAAATGCCAAAACCAATTATGTTAAAAAATAGATTATTATCAAATCTAGAAATCTAGAGCAAATAAAAATGTTTATAATACTTTAGTAAGCAAACTTGAAGCTGCAAATTTGCAAGCAAGCATTAAGTTGATATCAAACGGTAAGTAGGTAACTGTTATCGACTTGCCGTACTATACTTGACCCGGCATTTGTAAAGTATTGGCAAGGTTTCTAATACAGAACTTTAGTTCGAAAGCTTGAAGTAGGAGGCACCGTTTTACTAACTTATTTATGGTCTCCAAACTTCGGCGCTAATTTATTCGCTTTTCAGGTGTTCTTGTTTTACGTAATAACCGAAATCGTTATTAAAATTCTGAATTTAATTCCATTGCCGTTATAAATAAAATGAGATTACCATATTTTAAAAATATTTCTGTAACTACACATAGTATTTACATTATGTAGCCTCATCTGGTATAGCTGATTATAACCTTCCATCCGATCTGATAATCAAATAATAAACTGTATAATAATGCTAACTATGCTGCAGTATCAGCAAGTGTTACTCAATTCTTTATTATCATCTAACTAAAGAATTTGATTCCAATTATAATCCGTTGACCTTACGAAGTTATGATATCATGCATGACCGATCATTGATTGATATGTAAGGAGATTTGTCAACTGACATTATGGTAATAATGACTGGATAATTTCAAACCTGTAGTTACTATAGCATTTATTACTCATTGCGTAAGTGATAGTACTACCACTTCTTTGTCGTTTTGATCGAGATATAGAGGCAAAGTGACTGATGAGTTTAGTCCTGTATCTTTTATTAACAGTTACAATTATAATGCAACGCCGAAGTCTAAAATCATATGCGAAGTCACCGTTTGAAATTTTATGGGAATTGTCTATCCATCAGTACCTATACTTATTGGTCAACTCAAACTTTGTCTAAGACTACCCTAGAGCTCTCTTAAATATCCACCTAGGCCATTATTTGTAGATTTCTAGTCACTTGACTCCCAGAAACAGGATCATAGACAACCGGCGTTTTCTTCAACTCTTTTCTACAGTGCTCGACAAGGTATACTTGATACATCAATCAGCCTAACAGTTTGCGTTTTTGTTCACAGATTACGTAGCCGGCGGCGAACTATTTACACACCTTTACCAGAGAGAACACTTCAACGAGAACGAAGTACGGATATACATTGCTGAGATAATACTGGCGCTAGAACAGCTACATAAGGTAAATCTGACTACTATTACCATAAATACCTCTAGGCATTGTAAGTTCAATACTAGCTAGCTTGACATCTGTCAATAGACCGAACAGATCAGTGTTTGGACCTCGGTCGTAAAACAGTAAAATCAGTTTTATTTATGCAAATATGACCGCTTATAGCAGGCGCTTTTAGATGTCTCAATATTTTACCACTGCTTCAGTACAAGTGCCAAAAGTCACATAATCAATAACTATGACCTACCCAGGACTCCTTAAAATTTCAGAACAATGTAGCAGAATGCCTTTAGGCTATTCGTAGTTTAATTGTTAAAACTAATCTTAACAATAGTCTGATATTATCAAAGTTCATGAAGGTTACAAAGGCGAAACTATTAAAACCATTTCTGCACGAACTACTTAAGAATGTTATTTAAAGTACTAAGGCCAAAAGGTTATCCACACTCTTTTGATGTTGCCTACAGTTGGATCAAACCACAAAACAGTCTTAGAAATATTATACATCATCTCGGACCTTATTACTCGTGAAACATGAATCATTTTGTTCATGTAACAATGAAATCGGGCTATTATGAAAACAAACACCGTGATTGTGTTTTTTAATTTAGAAAGTGATAAAAATCGCCCTTATCGTCTTACGACTTGTGCTATCTATCTGTAAGGTCATCAACATATTGTGAAAGCACAATAGATCTTGAGTTTTCATTATTGTTCTTGCACTCTTTAACAGTTAAAATTAGTAGGGTGAATCGGTGGGTTGATGTCTGACGTTTAGGAAATATAGAGAGGAAAATACACTTTCACAAGAAAGGTTTTCTCATTCATTTTAAGCAAAATTTGTGGCGGTTGATAAACAGAAGATGATGTAGAAATCAGTTTTATCATAAAACTAGTTTAATCCAAAAAATACATTTATGTGCAACAATATTATATTGCTATGTAAAGGCAAGAAATAACAACAGATAACAAAACATTCACAAATTCTCGTCATTGGTCAAATTACTATTAAAATAAGCCTCTAAACCAACAGATCCTCGTCCATTACTAGTGCAGGTTTCGCCTTAGGGCTATAGCCACAGGTATGATTCGCAGTAACTAATTCTAACTTATATTTAATTACACTGTATCCTTCCTTCAGCTCGGCATCATCTACCGGGACATAAAGCTAGAGAACATCCTCCTCGACGCCGAGGGTCACATAGTGCTCACCGACTTCGGCCTATCCAAGGAGTTCTGCGGCGGCGAGAGCCGAGCGTACAGCTTCTGCGGCACCATCGAGTATATGGCGCCGGAGGTCGTCAGGAGCGGCAGCCAGGGGCATGATATCGTGAGTAGTAGATTTATATTATACTAGCCGGTATTAATTAGCTTCGTGAAGCCTATTTTCTTCTTTATGATGTTAAAAACCTGCTTAAAATATTTATGTTATTTCTTTTGTTGGTCCTTTCATTACTTGTTTGGTCAAAAACGCAGAAAGAAACTAATTTCATTGTTAAGAGTCATTTTTTTTTTCAAACAATGTTTATACAACCTATTACAAGAAGGGCATACAGCTTTAATTTGTTTACTGCTATTTCCCGAACTAAGTAAACTGTCTTTAAATATCGTTAATTTGATTAACTACCCTATACAAACTTTTATAGCTTTAATTTGTTTACTGCTATTTCCCGAACTAAGTAAACTGTCTTTAAATATCGTTAATTTGATTAACTACCCTATACAAACTTTTATAGCTTTAATTTGTTTACTGCTATTTCCCGAACTAAGTAAACTGTCTTTAAATATCGTTAATTTGATTAACTACCCTATACAAACTTTTATCTATCAATTTCAATCGCTTTAAAAATTTTTTTTAAATTATTTACAAGTAACCCCTTTTTGCTTGCCTATAAGGGGGCTAGTCTATTGGTGGCTTGGCTAAGCCCGCGACTTCGTTTGCAACGAATAATCTTCTACCGCGCTCCCAATTTTATCGAGGTTCCGGTTATATCGCGCTCTATAATCTTTTAATGTTAATTTCTTTAATAGTTCATTGATCTATATTAAAATTAAACAGATTTAAATTATGTCTTACTCAAATTTATAAATGATACAAAATAGGTTATTATCACCTGAAATAGATATTTTATAAAAACATTATATCAGACAGTAAACCTGTATATTAATAAAAAAGTAAGTGTTCACAGTTATTTTGTGCAATGAAACATTCGCAATATTAAATGGTAGATACATGTTTCAGAACAAGGAACTTGTAATTTTATATATGGCTTTAAACTAAGAAAGTATGGCTTCTCATGGAACGTGTTTCATGTCCTATTTCCCAACAAACGGCTTAGCCGTAGAAGATTGCAGTGCAAAATTCAATTTTATAGAATGCATTGTGAAGTCACCTAATAATTTTTTGTGAACGCGATCGTCAAAGCATGAAATTAGACAGTGTAATTTTGTATAAAACAGTGGATTAGTCTTAAAATAGTTGAAAGTACGTATTTATTTATATTATTAAAATGTATAACAAAATATTTCGACTAGACGGTTTATTGATCACCGTTTCTCGACGAAGGAATCTGTTACACTGCACTGAGCCAAACATGACTTATTTTTCATCGTCAAATGACACTGATGTAAAATAGGAAAACTAGAAACATAATCAGTGACAGAAAAACGTCCTTGCCAAATTAGCACCCACTGAACATTTTGGGTACTCTTTTTCCTCTCCCTTCCCTAAGCCCTCGTCCTGGACGCCAGCGGGCGGAGCGGGCGGTGGGGGCGGTGTATGTGGTTGATCACGCGCCGCCTGCACCGCCCGTAACGCTGTCGTAGAGAACAGCTTCACACAAATCTATGAACTATGATCAAGACGCGCGCGCCGTCACCCGCGCCGCCCGCTCCGCCCCCTGGCGTCCAGGGGCCTAATTCGCGTAACCGAATCGCAGTTCGATCGTGATTGAATTGGACGATTTTGACGTTTAGCCCATACTAGAACTGTCAAAAACCTGTCGTTCAGTTACGATTGTGATACGATTCGGTTACGCGAATTAGGGGCCAGGACGAGGCCTTAGTCGTATTCATCTCTAAGCTCATCTACCATCTCCGTTGCCTGACCACCTTTAAGAGCAAAATCGCTTCCAGCTCGCGTCGTCTATTGTTTGAAGTGACGTCCGTTTTTGTGTAGTACAAGCACGCTATTTTCGTTCAGGCTTCGGAGACCCCCACCGTACATAAGGTTGATTTTGCATTACGATAGGTATGACACATGGCATAGGTCAGTGTTTCCCAAACATTGTTCTGCCTTGGCCCGGTAATTTTCATACTGCTCCTTTGTGACCCACTTAATATAAACCAAACTGGTTCCATTAGGTAAAATTTATTAAATGTTTTATTAATACTACAATTTTTTACTAAGGAATTCAAGTTCTCCGAAAATGACGACAGTTTAAGAAGAACATTTACCGTAGCTCGATCGAAAGTTCCTATGCCTAAATTTAGTTCTTATATTTTATTGATGTCACATAGTCATATTTTTACATTTAATAAATATACTAGATTAAATACTTACGACTAATTTAATATCATTTTTAACGTGCGATTATTTAATAAAAACAAATTATATGAATGTTTCCTTCCTATAAAAGATCACCTCTGGGAAATAGTGACCGTAAACAAATGAAACAATAATAAAATGTTGCCTCGCGTGCGTAGGATGTTGTTGACATTCCTAAGATAACACGATTTGCATTGATACCGCTTCTCGTCTAACAATATACTTCTTATGTCAGTTATGTTGAGCTGAAATTTGCAAAGCAAATGTTGAAGATGTCATTATGCAGAAGGTAGGTTTGTTGTTGGCGATTTATCAATCGTGAAGTGAGATCTTGAGTCTTATAAACAAATTTCTAAATCACTGCTTTTTATGAGTGTATTTTTTATGTCATTCATTAAGTGCCTACATCAAGAGGTTATAATATGTGCTATGAAAGTGCAAACCCTTCCCCTGACCTATTCTCTGAATAACGAAGTATAATCCCTCGATCGTGAGTTATTCCAGACACAATTGAAATCAATTGTTATCGTGGCACCCGAGTGCCTCCTGGGGTTTGAGGGATTAAAATTCTTTAAAATAAGTTATGACATTTCATAAGAGTTTAATAACAGACACTGTTAAACAATTTTTATAGATTAAATTTTTATAAATAAAATATATTGACGACCATTTGGATCAGCGGTAGTTAACGCTGCTTCTGAGCCATGGGTCGCGGGTTCGATCCCCGCACAGTACAAATATTTGTGTGCATGAACATGTTTGTTTGTACTGGTCTGGGTGTTTTCTATGTATTATAAGTATATATTTACAAAAAAAAAAAGTATATAAGTAAGTTTATCGGTTGTCTAGTACCCCATACGACAGGGTATTTAATAGTACCTTAATTTGGGACTAGATGGCTCAGTGTGGCCCGGTGAGGAATGTCTTAAAAAAAAATATTATACATGATTTAAACATTATGTTCCGGGATTAAAATCCGCATGAAACTAAATCACGAGGACTTAACCCAGCTTTACAACAACAATACTTATTTTTTATTAAGGCCAGCTATACGAATTCAATAATATTCATAATACTGACTGAGAGATAAGAATCGTTCTACGTCACTAATTAAAACAAGTCTTACATCCTTTAAAACGTCCTGTCTCGCCAAAACACGTGAGTTCATCAAACTGTCCAAAAATGTTGACTGACACGTAACAGTATCCAATATGCATTGTGCTAATATAACTCAGACCGTGTTCGATATCGGTTTGTCAATACGGGTCCGATATAGCGCGAACGAGTGACTGAGATTCTATATTGTTTGGCAATGTCTAGTCTAGTCTGTGTACCGAAAGAGTTTTATAGGTTTCTTCTAATTGTGTTGTTCTTATTAGTGTATACTATACTGCCAGCAACGACTTACGGCTGTTTTCAATATCCTATCTATCGCTAGTTTTGACATATCGGAGATAGGAAACAGTTTCTATCTCTGGTTTATCCGTCCAGAGAAACAAAGACAGAAGTTGTTTTCTATCTCGAATATGCCAAAACTGAAGATAGATAGGATATTGAAAACGGCCGTTAGTACGCGCGAAATTTCGAATGACACTGCACATTTTGCATATTACTGAAACGTGCTATGCCAATTGCCAATATAATCTCTCAGCATGCCAATTAAAGAGCCAAATGCGTTCAGCTGTTTAAGCATGATTATTAAATCATGCTAACAAATATATGGATATTTGTTATTTAATCATGCTAAACTTTTTAATTTATAATATTACTAGTTTAACTTATTTATTTATTTAAGAAAAAGGTTTACAAAAAGGTTTAACAGACATACATATAGACCCACAAAGCCGACTAGATATTAACCCAACACATTATAAAATGTGTAATTTATTACATTACACCTTCACGATTATCACAGGAGAGTTTGATCAACGTTAGCAAAATATTAACCTAACAATATTAACATACAAATATGCTATTTACCAATACGAAGTACAAAAAATCAAATTTTAAAGTTAAGCAGCGCCGTATGCTTAGGGGGCGTCCATAAATTACGTGAGCTGTTTTTTTTAATTTTCTGTCCCTCTCTCCCCCCCTGGTGAGATATCGTGAGATTTTATTCAACCCCCTCCCCCATCCCCCAATCTCACGTGAGATTTTTCAAAATGTGTTTTTCTTATGTAAACTTGAATGAAATTATTTTCTTTCGAACGAATTAGTGAATCTTAATCGTATTACGATTACGCTTAAGATTAAATCTTAAGCATGTATATGTACACTCGACAGCACATCAAGTTAAACAGTTGAACTGCGATAACAGCTTTTATTACGTAGGGCATAAAGGCGGTTTCAAGGTCAACATGTATAGTCTGATGTGCCGCCGTGTGTACAATCTGGATTAAATGGACCATAATAGTATAATTTTTTTTTGTTTCAATCAGAAAAAAAATTGCGTGATATTTGCCAAGACCCCCACTCTCTCCAACGTAAGATTAGATGAGATTTGACTCGACCCCCTCCCCCCCTTAAACATCTCACGTAATTTATGGACGCCCCCTTAGTTAAAATAATAAAGTTGCAGAATTACAATTTAAGTACTGTTTTAGTTTTGTTTCCAGCCTAAAACCGATGGTCTACTTACTTGTGTATTGGGAACTCCCCGTTTTATAAATAGAACATGTTGATAAGGATAACAACACTCCAAACAGTAGCTAAAATATAAATAAGTAAACATTGTTTGAAATTGTTGCCACTAAAAAAATTAAAACAGTTTTCTGTTGGTGCTTCGTTACTGGATGGTGTACGCTGAAATTCTCTAAATACGAAAAGGCCGGTAACATCATTTTAAGAGGCGACCATTAGTTAAAATTAAATATATTTCTCTTTATAAACTCATTGCCTCATTAATCGCCGTTCTTTTTAAATTAAAAGATTATTCCCTTACGAAGTTACTAAACTGACAGATGAATGGCTCCTGTCCGAACCAATCACAAACATACTGTCTGTCTGAAACAGACTGTCCCTTCGCCCTAAAAACTCATGACAGTAATAAACTGTTTAATTTATTTTGAACTGTAACAGAAACTTTATAGCTCCACGAGTTCGAATCTTCGGTGAGTCACTCGTACTCTATCCTCGTAGAGATGTCACATTAAAGATACGTGCAGTAGACTCGTTTCTGAAAACCAAAATTCTTCCAATCTCTTTAGATCACAAAACAGCCATTGAATTTTCCAATAGTTTTGACGGTATATCTTTGTCAATTGGCACGAATAATTTCAAATGTGTATTTATATCATTCAGAGAAAGATTAAGTCATTATTAGTACAGGCAATAGTACAACATCGGCCTAAACTCTGGGGCATCGGACGTAGTTGCGATAGGTGCGATTTTGCATCAAAAGTTCCTATTTGATGAATGGTATCAGGCTACATAAGGTGTATTAATGTATATGTATAGAGTTGAACCATTATCGAATACGTAAAACCACCATCAAATTTACGACACCAGATAAATGATATTTTACTTATGGTCGTGAGGAGGCTATTTTTATTTTCCCTATTTTACTGTGGCTCCTTACATCCCGGACATTTGGCACACATCCTATTTTCAATTAAGGTTATGTTTAACAGTTTCACAGTATCTCACCCAAGACAGGCCTCCCGAAATGGTTGAAACGATATTTGATTGAATACACATAATTAGCCTTCGTATTAGATAACGCTTAAAACGTTGTTAGCTCTGTTGTCCCAAATCATTTTAAAATACTTAATTGCCACGATGGACTATTGACCTAAAACGCCATCTTGGATTTATCAATATTAATTGTTTCTAATGTTCCAGAAACAACTTAAAAGAAATATAAAATGAGATTAGGAGGTATTAATATCTTGAGAATTTGATATTGTAATACGGCAGACATAAACACAGTTCATAGTACATACCGTTAAAATATTGTATACGTTTCATAAAATATTGACTTTGGAATAAACGTGACGTGTTGTTCTGTCCGTGTGACTACCCAAAAATAGACTTGCGACGACGTTACAATTACAATCTCAATTTCCGGATGAATTTTATAGGAAGACGATTAAAAAGAATAAGTTTTTTGCGTTTCGTTTGCTGATCATAGCACATAACTAAGTAGTGACCCTCACTCACCTATGTGACCTTTTGAGCATACTGTATTTTCACACGCTCGACCTCAGTCAGCACATTTTTTCCAATTAGGCGTTTAAGTGGGAATCTAACTATTTTTCTGCACATGTTAGTATTAAAGAAACGTTCTAGCCATGATTTTTAACTTTGATAGTGACCAGTTTTGCCTGTTTGAATAAAGGCCATGAAAAAAAGACATACACTAAAACTTAAAACTACTTAGTACCTACCATATTAAGTTTGATGATTGTCAGTGTCTCCTTAATCCTATATTATTTCAAACAAAAGAGCATTTTCATCGAAAGTCTCAAACGAAGATTAGATGTTGTTTATTTAGTTTTATTAAAACAGATATATAATTATACTCCAAATAGTATAAAAAATAATTTTATCGTGCTGGTATTTATAACAAACGAGTAAATACAAAATAATTGTTACCAATTAATCCCTACATAATTAACTACGAGTTCAAGTGAACATGCGATTGTTCTAAAGGCACATTTTTTTAATATCAAGGACATATCTAGCTAGACTGTAAGTATATTGCATAAAAAGGTGTAGAAGACTCATGTGTAACCCATATGATCGATGGAATGAAGGGTGGACAATTACCCAAATAGCATTGAGTTATAGTGGAATATCGAATTTACCTACAATGGGTAATTTTCACTACTAAACCATACAACATAATGTTTTGCTGTCCTGTTAAATTATGTATTATTTGCAGGTTCGATACCGTATTGTTATTTCCATGTGTCTCTGTGGCATTGTATTGTAAACTTGAGTTATTTGATAAACATATAAGATTTTAACCTATATACATACTTATACCGTTCAATTTGAAGTACTAGTTGCATAATATTTCGTCATTGCTTCTGTTAAGTTTTTTAATGAACATGGGATTGGATCTACTTTACTTTTCTATACTATGATTCCAGCCCACCTAGAATTGTGATTACAGCCAATCAGGCAAAACACGTGCACCATGCAACCGTGACCGAACAGTAATACAATCTAGTCACTGCTTAGTTGTAATAGAGACCACATTCGCGTGTCGTCTTCGATGCACTTTCTACTGTCAGTTTCGTTCGAACAGCTGACTAGAAACAATTCGAAGATGGAATGTTGAGAGTATTGAACGATGTGCAAAAATAAACTTATGGATTTGTACGCTTGGGTGATGACTACGAAGTTCATTTTACTGGTGTATATTAGTACGTAAACGTTATGGTAAGCATTTCCTTTTATTATTCGTAATTCATATAAATTGGTCGAAATATTTAGGCATGAAGTCAACACAACACGATTTCACCACAAAGTGATTTCCATTGTCTGTCTATGCCAATGTCTCTCGAAGTGCAACATCACACAACACGCCGCATGTTCCTGTACAAACTGAAATCAGCTGATATCTAACGCGACGTTGCCACTCTGGCCTGCGACGAATTTCGAAACGGTATTTCAAAATGGCTTCCGCAGCGATCTTGGGCCGAAATTTCACTGTCAAATTGGACACTCGCCAGCAGATATTTTGCTGAAATTCTAACAAAACAATCGAGTCCAACACTGTATAATAACTTTTGACTTTTACGTTCTCAATTTACATTTATCCAGTCTCGTTGTCAGCTTGAACTACCTGAATTACGCTTCTCTCGCTCATGCATAAACGTGCACTGTATCTTCCATCTCGCTCCATCTCGGACCGTGACCTAGATGCTAGAGTTGCTCGCTTGTGCTAATTCGGTACACTATCTCCGAGTGTACCGTACCGACATAGTGTCAGATTAATTAAAAATATTACATTATTTTTAATTATTTTCATTCCGTTCGTGTTTCAAAATATTAAAACACTTTTTGAGAGACTTAAAGTTTGTAACAACCTTGGCTGTTATTTTGCACCATTTTCTATTTTACAAACAATATTATAGAATATTCTTAACGCTGTAAGCCAGCGTTGCCCGCCCGGCATGCGAGGAAATGGTTCGTGTCCTGCCTGAGACATAATTTTTCAAGTTTATATACTGATATTATAATTGCAATTTAATTGCTATAAATATCAATTAAAGTGTAATATTATAGGATTTTAGCAGATTGCATTTACGTGAAAATTCAGGCTGGACACTACTGGTGTACTTACTACAGTAAAAAGCAAGACATTTGTTTAAATTCTGCATATTTTGTTTTTGTTAAAGTTTATAAAATTTGCAACTGTCTTTTTGGCTTACTGAAGGTTTAATTAGGAGCGTGCTATTTGTTCTAAGTGAACAAATCATAAAACTCTCGTGTCCTATTTAAATTGATTACCTGCACCTAAACATTAAAAAAAAAACTTAACACTTTTTTCTTTTAATGGATTTCCCATGCTGCATCAGCATGCTTTACTGACGTTTGGAGACAAAGAAACAAAGCTTACATAAATATTATTTTATTATTATTAAACTAGTTTTAGCATACCTCATTTATTGCTAATTGAAAATCAGACAGAATATTTGCCAAGGTAATTATTTATAATGTAATCTAAATTATTATTTATTAAAAGTGTCTGTCTGGGATTTCAAGATATAAAGTATCAAAATAGCAGACACTATTAAAATTTTGTCTCGAATAATGAAAAGAATAAACAAACACCTGAAGGCGATCGCAGTTCGGCCTATGCAGAGGGAAGACGCTGCTGCGTGTCTCCTTCTGGCTGGCAGTTCTCCTTCAGTCGCCTCTCAGGACACCCATAGGAAGAGAAGGAGTGATGTTATTCTTTTAACGCCAGCACCATCAGGCCTTTGTCATGATTTAAGCAGCGCCTAGGCGATAAGAGCACAGTCGCTCGTGGCTAAATAGACCGATCATCGAACGATATTTTCGTCCGCACTTACGGCACGCGAACTGAGAGTCCGTTGCGACAGGACTATCACCGCGCGCATGTCTTTTTTCTCGCTTTTGTGATAGATTTTGAAGCCAGGCCTTGTCGTGGGTATCACAGCCCACATGAATTAGTTTTCTCCACTCATTGCGGTCAGTAGCGAGGTTCTCCTATGTGTCGCAGTCGATGTCGAATGCGATCATGTCGCGTTAAGCGCAGTCTTTGAACCGTAAAATGGAACGACCAACTTTGCGTTTTGCGAATGCTATTTGGCTCAACATTGTCTGTCTAGGCAAACGAGTGCTGCTCATTCGATGCACATGCCCTAGCTGTCGCAGGCGTCTCTGCTTGAGTAGAGCGGTGACAAGCACTCTCTCATTTGTTACCCTGTCCTTCCATGTTATCTTCAGAATGCTCCGAAGACAGCGCATGTGGAAGGTGTTAAGTCGTCGTTCCTGTTTGGCATACGACGTCCAGGTTTCAGCTCCGTACAAGAGGACAACGTGGTGCCAGCACCACGTACAACCAAACAGACTCAAATTAATTAACACGGGCACAACCCTCAACTATGTTTACAATTAGTTCAAATGACCGCGCAATCAGCCGGCCATATCGGCGACATCGCGTATGACCTTCGCTGCAATGCCGGGCGTGTGAATATGATAATTTCTTAATCTAAGTGCGGTGATACCGGTGATACGCTAAAGGTCACGTTTCACTAAGCCAACATAGTGTAAGGAAGTAATCAAACGCTCAGCTTTCGTGCTGATTTTATGTTTCACTTATCTTTTACATGATGTGGAGACAAAACTGTGTAAGGATATTAATTTGAATAAAAAGTTTTTAATTGAAACTGTTCAACGAAATCGATTCAAATAGGTTGTGCCTGTTAGGTTCTATATCTTATTTCATGTTTTTTGTCGGGATTTTTTGTTAGTTTTATTTGTATGGACTCTGTCTACCTTTAGGAATGGAAATTAATTAATTAATCAAAATTTTAAATTTCAACCATAGATATAAAATGATAAACAAGATACACAATGCGCAAAATGTCGTCATAAAATGAGCACCAGTAGAACATATTATCAGTGCTCTTCCAATTTCCATGAAATGTAGGCATCATAAAGCAGGGCAAATTCTACGTTGTTTAAATCAGGACCATTTTAAAGTTCCGAATTTGGGCCTATATATTTTATTTACACAAAAAATATTGCTTGGGGCTCACCGGTGGCCCCCGATGTCAACCTGTTATGCATAACATTTTTCGTAGGTGCGAAACGAAAACATAAGCGGCGGCATTAACAATGGTTTCGCTTAATGTGCCCACTCATTGCCATCGGAAAGGTTCAATGTAACCAGTTTTTTGCCTACACCCAATAAGGTGGATGGTCTGACAAACGCCTCAGGAATGCTTATAAACAAGCATGTCTTTGACTATAGTCCAATAACCGATGACTAACTAATAGGTACTTCTTTCCTAATTGTATTGTATTAAGTGTCAAATTACAATGACATCAAATTTAAAAATGCACCTGAATGGAAAACCACTGTAACTGAATTAGGATCTAAAGCGACAGATGCTAAAGTTAACAATAAATTAACCGAAGCCGGATTTTTAGCTGATTAAATTGAAGTGTATTTGTTTCATAGTAATTACTAATATTGATTATGCGATTAATAGAACTTCTCGGAGAAACCCTAATTAACTTCTACGTAGTGTTTAAAACTTCGCTTATAATGGCCATTTATTTATATTTTCTCAGGTAATTTCAGATCAACTTGATTTTTATTTTCCAAAGCATTCTATAGATTCTTCTTAATTAAAATGTATTTTTCTACAACGGCATATTTGATGACAATATGAATAGCATTTAGGACTTTAGTCATCATCAAACCAAAGCACTAATTACGATTACGAGTATTCTGATATTATGAGGTACGAAGTACGCAGGGTCAGCTAGTTTAATTATGTCTCACTAGCTGTTGCCCGCGACTTCGTCTTCGTCTTTTTCTGTTATTATGATCGCGATTATTTTTGCAACATTTATCACTGCTGCTTCGCTCTTATTGGTCGCAGCGTGATGTTATATAGCCTAAAGCCTTCCTCGATAAATGGAATATCCAACACAATAAGATTTTTTCAATTCGGACCAGTACTTCCTGAGATTAGCGCGTTCAAACAAACAAACTCTTCAGCTTTATAATATTAATATAGATTTGTCTAGAAAAATCTCTGTATGGTTTGATACGATGTCAAACTCACTTTATTACTGCTAAAAATATTTTGATATAATAATACCTACTTGTATGTCACTCGTCATCTTCAATAGCCTCTTGATCAAAGTGTTGGGTGTTTGTGTGTGATCCTTCTTTCTGAGGTTGTAAAATACATGTTATTACCATTATGAGTATCAAGGTCTACATTATTGTACTACCCTTGCTTTCCAGTGTACATGAAGCGTGATTTTATCAAATGAATCTTATTTATAGAAACGGATCAAACCTTGCATTCGCATATAGAAATACTCTTGTTATCAGTAACATTGTTTATTTAATTTATTCGTAATGGAATTTCTTTGGGTTTTGAGGGTTCAGTAACGAAAGGATACCCCTATTCAATTATGAGACATAAGCAACCGGCCGTCTTTGGTTTGTCCGTCTTGTATTTTTGTTAACCCTGAAGTAACAAATAAAAATAAATGTTTGAATTACTTACAATAAGTGTAAAGGTAAAAAACGTGATAGTACACGGTTTTCATACTCGTACTGTACGATGATTTTGAATCATAATCATCATAATCATATGGAACATTAGGCCGTACACTTCTGAGCTTCCACTTCCCCCAACACGCGAGGTCAGCGATTTATCTGTCTAATAAATTCTTCTTTTATGATTGTCCTTCGAGAATAGTCTTGTCTCCGACGTGAACTGTCTGATATTTAATCTTTGCGTCAAAAGCTGTTAAAAACGGCTTAAGTGCCTTCCGAAACACGACTATTACCCAGTCACCCTTCCAGATCCAGTCCCATGCCAATTTAGAAAAGGTCGTTTCCTGAATTGTGTCAATTGGGAATCAAACCCGGCAGAGGTGCAGTCCAGGTCTATCATTGCGTAGTTAAGCGGACTACCACAAAACTACATTATTTATTTGTTTTTTACTTAGAGACGATCTATTCCTTTCTAATACCAAAAACTAATACCAATGGGAATTGTAAATTCAAAAAAAATCTGTATCGTATTTTGGGACTCATGGTATTCGTCCGGAATATAAAATTAATTACGACAATAGGTATACAAATACCACTGGTATTAATTTTTGGTATTAGAAAGGAAGATATCTTAGAGACAACAGTCTCAATATAAACACTGAATCGTATGTAAAATATGACACTGATTTATAAAGATAATTGAGAATGTAGCATGCGAAAAAGATGATAAAAATGCTAGCCCACGTTTATTTCAAGTGTATATGTTTCACCTTCGCTTCGTCGCGTCGCGAGCAATAAAATAGAACGGGACAGTATCATCACCTCATAATGAGCGAGCAAGACGAACATACTACGAGTATAGAATATGTAGTTTGCTATGGCGATGAAAAAAATGTGGTTGGAACTGTTGGAAGTAATTCACTTTTCCAAGCAACATAGTTCACACACTATAATGGAACAATGGGGGCTATCGCTAGTGAATTTGCCACTAGAGGCGCTAGTGTCGCGTGAGGTCCAATATCATTCACTTTGTACTGGTTTTAGCGGAATTTGTTGCATAAATTATAATTTCTTTAATTTACCTGCTGGAAAGTGATCTCCTTCGTAAAATATCGCAAATATGGATTATTTGATGATTAATGTGAACGCTTTAAAAGCGGAATTAAGAAAAAGCGCAAAAATATGCGGCCTCAAGAGCAACTATTTCAGAAGTCAGTTTGTTGATATCAAGATAGTTATTTATAAACAATATAACCTTAATTAGATTCAAGATATAACACTTTGTTTCGGCGCCAATCGCCTTTGATAGCTGTACCTCCGGACTTCAGTCTACAGTGGCGCCAACTGGTGAGCAAAGAAACGGTAGTCCCCATTATACTCGTGACCTCTATGCTAAGCTTACAAATCTTGATTCTTCTAACCGCATTATAATGTCGTCGGTAATGGTGAAAGTTCGGTATTTCATAGATTTGGCGTCTGGCGCAAATTATTCTATTCAAAATACCCAATGTGAAGATATTCGGCTTTAGGAATTTCATCCTAAACTGATCAACATAATTCAAGCATCCCAAAAATCTTACTGACCTTTATGTGTGTTGGAGGTCGTTCTGTACATAATGTAATTAATGCAGTCAGCTGTGTGGTAATACATAAATACTAAATTGAAACCAATAAAGGTGGAAATGATTGATTGAAACTTTCAAATTCTCATGCTACTAAAAACGAAAGTGATAAATTAAGCACAAGACGGAACGAATTTGATAGTTTTAAGTTTTTGACGCTTCGAATATAATTCCTGATACCTACATGTTTTTCTTGAAGTGATTTAAAAAATCAATCCATAATCTGAATGTATTAAATAGTTAAACATTCCTATTTGTAATATAGCATGCATGTTTGGTTGATTTTCAGGTCTTAATAGCTTCCTTGAATATTGAGCTAATCATCATAAGCGTAGGGAGAAAGCATCTCAGCATTGATTGTGGAATCTATTTTACTAATTTGAAAGATAATATCATAAATTAACAAATATATTCCAACCTACTCAAGTATAGAATATCCTTAAATGTTAGCAACAAACAACCGTTTGAAGGTGTGAAATTAATTGACTGACATTGTTATGTTAATCGTCAAGCCAGAAGTATAAACTGGAAACAACACTTCAACATGACCGACGTCCTTATTACCTAACTCCAACTAATCAACCTAAATCGCGGTTTCATTTAAAAATTCGTAAGAGCTAGCACACGGACGGAAAGGGATGTTCTATGAAACAATAACATCGATGATATAAGAAAAAGTTTGCATTCGGCCCAAATTTTGGCGTATATCTTATCTTAGAATTTAACATGATAAATCGAAAAAGTTTATTTAAATCCATCTAATCCAATCCACGCATTATAATCCTCTCAAATACTCTATTGATTTCTTGAACTTCTTATTGGTTAGAGTACTTTCTCCCTTTGCCCTCTGCTACTTAATAATAAGAGTAATTAATTTTAAACAGGTTTAAATGTCATCTAGAGATGTTAAAACTCATCTCACTATGATTTTCTGTTCTAAATTTTGCTTTTGTCTGAATTCTGAACTATCGTTAAAACAAGATTCATCCGTAAGCGTTTGTTACTGTTATGACATTACAGAACGAACAATACATCATATCGATAATTTTTTCTTCAAACGAACGTCCCTACTTTGATTGCCGTGACCCACATAGCGGCCGGCCATTTTGTATGTGCGCGCACTGCGCCCGCGCTACGTTGTGGTGGGACATTTCACATGATTCTGGCCTTATCTGCGCCGTTATAATAATATGTTACTTTCTATGGCATATTAAAAATTTAAAACAAGCGTGCGTGGAGTTCAAATATTAGAACGAGGTTAAGCCAAGTCGTATTAGTACCTATTATTTTAGTATGGGTATATACGACCAACTATTATTATAAAATGCTTTGTACTTATTTTATTGGTGATTGACCTGTTACATAATAATGTAGTAGGACGTGATTAAAACCATTATTACTTTTTCATTACCACATAAACATCACGTTATAAGCTTTCATTATAATACAATTAAAAGTGAAATTTAATTTAAATACCATCCACAATAGCACTAATAATAATACATTTGTAGTCCTCTTAATGTACTCTTACAAAGTCAGTAAGATTCTTCAAGACCACTTCTCCCACACTAATAAAAACTCAAATTCGGTCGTAATCCTCCTAAGAGTGCATTTAACACGAATACAACGCATAAAACAACTGTTATGAACAATTTAACGTTTCCACCACGTATTAAATAGACTCACTTAAAATTTGACATTTACCTTCAGTAATTTGGAACAGTGAAAGTTACTCTGCAGATCACTGCATTCAGTCTCGGAATCGGCAAAATTATTATGTATTTAATTACCTACATACGAAAACTAAATATGTTTGATTGACGATCATTTTGCCTGACTCCATCAATTATAATATTAATATGTCATCAAAAGTATGTCAATAAAAATTTATCGTTTACGTAGTTATCGGGTATGATCTTGTATTCGTATTAGAAGCGAATCGCGTCAGTCGACTGATGTAATTCAATATATTTTACTCATTCATAGTAATCACACATAATATTTGTCAGTAATCATCGTAAACATTGCAACTTTGTGTAATTGTGGAAGCTTGCCTGTACAGAATATTAGATTTACTGCCTAAAGATTTCCATTTCCATTCGCCCCGCCCGGTGAAGCTGTAACGGCCTACTGCCACAGCATAGGTCCTTTCAAAAAAAAAAAAAAAAAAATTCCATTCGCGATTCGAGAAGTGAAAGCTAACGAAATAATGTGTTTATCAGAGCATGACGCTCTTAGGCAAGCGACTCCATTGACATTCGCCAAAAATATCAGCTTGTGAATGAACACAATATTTCTAATTTTAATGATTTATTTTCGCACACCGTCCACGCCGCACGACCGCTCACATGCGTAGTCATTCGCGGAATGGGGTCGGGCTATTCCAATTTTAAATTTCAATTATCAGATTAGAGGTTTGATAGTCTTACTTTCACATGCTTTTTTTTTGACGAAGCCATAGCCGGTTAGTTTTTGCAGAATCCAGCCTATTCTTAAGCTTTAGTTCCGGCTTGGCTGGCCTGCGCTGTCCCATAAATTGGATAAGCACTTTCAAATCGACAGTATGCTACAAACTTTATACCCTTCTTTCATTGTCATTGGTTTGATTATCTTTGTGAATTTTAATGGTTTAGTTGGTGAGTTTTACTATCGTACTTTAGGATTATTTAAGAGGTAATAAAGGGATTTAGCTCGATATTGCTTATTTCTGTACTAGCTCTATTCATTGCTATGTTGTCCAATCTTCCAAAAAAGCTTAAAGATTAGCACAAAAGGCTGCAAATGCTGCAATTCATTTTGTGCAGTATTCAAACAATAGTTTTGAGTTGATTGGCTATTATTATCATAATTTTATTTAGTTATACCAATTACCTACCAATAAACATTTCTGTATGCGATTTCCTCTAAATACAACATACTTTGGCAAATACCCAACGCCAAACATTTTCAGAGCCGAATCCTAATCGAATATATTGGTGTTAATTATAATCTAGAATCATATCGGTTAACCTAAATGACACGAACGGTCCTGTTATAACGAACTCGCTACGTCCAATTATAAATAGTCTGATAAGTTCCGTTACTTAACGCAACCTGTCCCACTCGCACTCGATGATCACCACACACGTGAGAAGAAGACAAAAATACAAACGAACCTGCATCGCGTGCTCTGACTCGGGTTTCCCCGTGCGAGTACACTTTCATTCGCATGCGGATTGTGTCACATACAATTTTCAATTTTAAAACAATTGGCTACGGTTCAAATTTAAGTACAGGTTTTAGAGCTTAGAATCTTTGATTGTATTGCAAAATCGCTCTAACTTACCCTTTTTATGCTGTAATGTTTAGTCTGACCGAAGAGATGGTAATAGAGGTAAGGTAACCAAATCACTATAAATTTAAATTAATTTGGCAAATCATGTCATAACATTGGTAATACCACTAGACATTATTAACCAAATAACTTTGCTAACACTGTATGACTAATACACTAATGAATGTGAAAAAAATCCAAAGGATATTTGCTAGGAGAGTCATTAAGCCGCTTATTTGTTACGAAGAGTGCAACGGGCGATCAAGCGTTGTGCATCATGCATGAGATCTCTTGACAGCTGTTCAGTAGTGCAGCAAACGTATGATCGAACGAAACGAAAGAACAAATTGTGCGAAATTGCGGTTTTAGAGAAACGCTAACCAGTATTCGCAAGGTACTATCCGTTCCATTTGTTTGATTGGTGATTAATTAAAAATCAAATCTGAGCCAGAAAAAATATCTTGAAGACATTTACTTACGAGATTTATCATCAGTCTTGTCCAACTGCAGCTTCTGTGTCGTTGACGTCTATCAGAGATGTTGTATCTCTCTTCCGATGAAAAAAATAAAGGAACAGACTTCTTCTATTTTCATGTTAATCTCGTTTTCATACATCTGCCTAAACCACGGAAGGATTTAAAACATGCTAAGTGTAAATAACTTTGTTAGTCTCGGGGAAAACTTAGTGTCTTGAAACCGCAACAAAATTATTCTGCAGTAAAAAGAAAATTCAACAATTATAATAATAAATAAAACCATATAAAGTTAGCAATAACACCAAGGCGAATTATAAGTGTTTAACATTAACAAAAAAAATTGCAGCTTTTATGTTTTCGACAATAATATTTACAAGGATTAACTTATCCTATCAAAATTAACTGACATCAACTTTGAACTGTTCACCATAGAAACCAAAATCAATGCATAAAAAGGTGATTGATCTTACTAAAAGATCAGAGTCACTGACAGTGATACTCCTAAACAAATAGCGGCTTCCAGTACAATAACTCATTGGGCAAAGTATAATAACCCTGACAATGTTTGCAGGGATGAAAGGGGTGGAGATTGATTCCAGATATTGATATTCCAGATTGAATGATGTGTTAGCTCAACACACCGAAATATTACATTGTGAAATTGTGATTATTTCTTATTATGACCAAAACGAAAAGTCAGACTAACATTATGATCATACACATTTAGTGGAAGATTCCTCACTAATGAAATCAAAGACCGCTTTGTTTTCGGTAAATAAAGCTCCGAAATATTTGATGTTAAAAATTTTAAAGAAAATAAGATTTCTGATAGTTGATCGTACAGAAATCCTAAGTTTCTCCTAAGTTCCTTAACAAATTTCTAAATTAAACCTGTGATAATTTAAGGCAATGTTTTGTTTTAGGTCAGTTATCAAGTTAACAGTAACAATGAATATCTCATATTGTTTGTTTTTGACGGTATGACCTCCAGTAAAGCGATGGTATGATCGTAACATTACAGTTTGTAATTATATTTATGTTTAGCGAAAACCTGCCGAGACTCATTTTAAGGTCACTCTTTATGTAATAATAACAGAGAATCGTTATTCATTTCCGCTTGTAACGGATTTTAAATGGAATAAGTTAACATAATAAAAAAGTATTTGCATATTAATATCGACTGAGTTTCGATGATTGATTTCTAAATTTTGATTGCTGAATAATATGGATAATGTTATCAACGTCAAAATCCACATCATCTACTAATTATTGTGAATTTTCCAGTTTTCAGAAATAATTCTTCTTACGGTTCATTGTTTTTTTCATCTATCTCCGATATGATAATTGCATTACCACACGAGTAAAAAATTTTTAGTGTGAGGCGCCTTCTCAGGTTGCATTAAGATTCCCGTTGTATGGTGTTAAACGGGCTTGACCGGGCAAGGTCCGGATACGTGCGTGCCGCCACGACCGATCGACATTCCCGTAATCTTTCGGCATAATATTAAAATCCGTTCGGAGCGTAACAAGAGTTTCACCGCTCGGTAACGGATGACACAAGCGACGCTGGTGTTACGGTACCCCCTGCTATCCGACTTTCAAACTCACGCGCACGATCCGAACGCAATCGCAGCACTTCGGCTATCTTCGGCTAGCCTTACACGAACTTAATCCGAAATCAACGTTATTCCTTTTACGTTAAAAAACGTTTTCCTTTGTTCCGAGATTTTTAACCAACTTTGACAGCTACGAATTGAGTACAGCACGATTTGAAACTTGCGTTGATGGTTCTTAAAGTTGCATTTTGTCCGATGAAAAGTTCGTACCGTTAGCAGTGAAAGTGTTCGAGCAAAAGTGAAACGGATGATTTAGAATGGCGCAACGCGCTCAAGATTGGCGTAAAAAATCGCGATCGAGGAAATGTGAGAGGTTACAAAGTGGATTTGAGAAATTTTTATATTTTTTTTCCGCACGAGATGGCCAGCACTGTGTTTTAGGCATTCTTTTATTTTTCTGCTCATGTCCGACACTTGATAGTCTTTCACTGAAATCACTTATGTCCAGTTCTTTAATATAACTTTGTGTAGATTTAAAAGCGGCATGCATTACTACTCAATAAATTTCACACGAAACACTTTCATGACCTTTATACCACGCATGTAAGTTTAATGGAAACGCAATAATCAGCAAACAGTAGACGGCTAACCCAATTTTTGCCATCGGTTGTTGCGACAAGTATGTGGCACGGATGTGGATCGTAGTTTCTTTTAGTCGACTCCGGAAAAGGAGGAGCGGTTCCATCAAACAGTTCCAAATATGTTTAGCAAATTTTGAGCGACCGTTACTTATAAGTTATAATAGTTTGATTGTTTCGATGTCAGTTCAATCATTATTTGCTGGTACTTTAAAAATATCTCTTAAGATATTAACATTAATTCCTACTATAAATTATAAACATTGTTAATTGGTACCATAAACATGTTATCGTCAAACAAAAAATACTGTTATTGATTAATACTAAGACATGTGAAATAAGATTTTGCGGAAATCATTTATAGACATATATACACTCAGTCTGAGCCATTCAAGAATGGTCAAGTCGTCGCAGTCATGGTAAAGTAACATATTTCACGTCGTACAAAGGACAGTAGCATATATTATGAATGATTACACTGTTGATCAGACCCAACATGACATTGAATAAACCTTAAATGTAATCACGATACTTTGATATTTAAGTGTAAAGTTAAAACTAAATAACATTGAAAATCTTTCTCAATTAAGCCAAGTCGGACATTCAGTAACATTTCCGTAGTCAACCACCTAGCAGGAGAAGCCAGTCTCTTTTGTCCACATTCTTATCAATTCTGCTAATTGCATCTAGAGTTTTCATTCAAGGAATTCTATATCATCTTTACCTATATCGAGTATTAACCACGTTCACTCTGACTCTTACCTTAGTTTCAACTAAAATATTCGGCGTAAAAATATACTTATTATCAAAACGAAATAAACACACAGTAATTGTAGTGAGTCACTCTCAATAGCAATTGTCTAGCGGTACTGAATACACTGTGACGGGTATGTAGGTCAGTTGGCCAGAGGCCCCCCAGGTCTGCCAGTTGGGCTAGGTCCATTTTTGGCCCAACATCTCCAAGATTTATCTGTAGTCGAAAACGAAAAGACTTATATCTTCTAGGGGTTATGGGGGAAGGAAGAGGTGGTGGTGTTCAAAAAGAGGTTTAATTTCAAATGGTGAATATACTAACTACAGAATATACGATCTATTGCAAGCAAGCGATAATAATAAGTACTCCTATGAAGAAAACTTTGACCTGATAGTTTTCGAAAAACCCAAACAAGTTGTGAAAATGGACTAACTACATTTTGATGAACTTGGACCTATAAGGTTAAGTAAGTTGCGCAGACGTCACCTATACGAGTAGTACAGGTCTGATTTACTATACTCCACCTTGCCATCGCCCACTACAGGACATAGGCATCTCACGGCATTCATTATTGTACTATGTTCATTGACTATAAAACCAATATAACGCTGAATATTAAACTAAGTAGCAGTGGAATTATCAGCCACGCTTGACGGTATGTAGGTCAGTCGGTCGCGCGGAGGCACCTGGGTCTGTCAACGATACCGTTGCTACAGGCCAAATGTCGAGAAGTGGAACCTGTAGTGCGATTGTGTAAGGTTGTTCATGGATGGACAATGAATACAATTGATCATCGATCGTATAATGTAAATTCTAATTGTGTAATTTTGTCCATTCCATGAAGACCGAAAAGTGACCGGTGGTATAAAAACGTTTCATGGATTTGCGTTTTATTATCGCAAAACATTCGGTAAAACTGATTTTTTTTTTACATAATATTAAATTGTATTTAAATATAAATGCAGGTTTTTAGTCAAATTTAACGATTTCAACCCAAAAACAAACTTTTATTCATAAAAACATTGAATTTAAACTAAAAACTTACCTTTGCAATTGAAATAATCAAACGCAAAGAACGAATGAAATACGAGTTTCCTGCTACTCGACAATAGGTGGCGTTAGGGGACTACGTTTTTTTCCCCCTAAAAGTATTACGGCTTCGGACGAGTCCATACAGCCTAGTCTTTTTAGTTTTAATGTCAATTTTTTTATACATACAATATCATTTAAACTTACATAAACATAATAGCCTAACCTAACCTAAACCTAAACTAACCTAAACCTAAACTAACCTAACTCATTGAAATGTATGGGTGGTATATACATTTCAATGATTACAGGAGTTTTACGCGAAAGTCAAATAGGAGCGCCTTTTCTTGTTTCTCAGTTTTATTTGATTTGTCCTACTCACTGACACATTATTATAACAATGCCACCACTTTATCACAATAAATGCCGCTTAAGATAATTTCACAAAATTTCGCAACAAAGTCCCTCTTTCTCTTCTCGTTTCCCGCGCAAAACTCCAGTGGACTACGTAAAATGTTCTCTGACGTAGTATATTATTTTATTTATGTTCTGTGAATGTCAAGTGATAACTGTCACAGTGAAAGAAAACTTTAAATTTGTTTAAGTAAAAACACAAGTAATTAAAAAAATATTAAATTAAATTAAGGCGTTCTATCAAAAACAAACAAGACAAAGTGTACCTAAACTAAATAAAGATAAAACAACATTTTCTTTCAAAGAAAATGTAACAATTTGAAGAAATTTGCGTACATAAGAGGGTAAAATTTACGATTGTCATGAGTCAAGAGTCACCGCAATCATTTGACATTAGCAATGAGCTCATAAGACTTACGCAATTCGAATTATCTGTCAAAATCATGTACATCATTCACTCATCGTTTAAAATTAACGACCCAATCGTTAACGATAAATGAACTCCGTACACAATTAGAATTAGCCGTTTGACAGATTATACCGTACGTTATGAACTGTCAAATGAATACGATTGCTTTACACAATCGCACCTCTGATTGGTAGCTTGAAATTGGCTAATCAGATCTCTCTACTGTTTCAGCATGACATAGCAACAATTGTCTTCAACTAAAGCTAGTGACGTTTACCAAAAAAAGTTGCAAGGTTTTGCGTGCATGTCAAATGTATTGTACAAAGTGTGCACCTCTAGTCTAGGGTATTCAAGGAATCCACCTTAAGCTAATTTTTTTTATCTTTATCTGCCACCGGTTGGGGTTTGAGTCTGCTGTCAGTAAGTCGTGAATTGCGGTACTGTTTATTTTAATTCTCAGTAATTTAAACTCTCAGTATTCCTAATACGATTCCGTATAATTGTTTTAGTAACACCCAGTATCTCTTCAGACCCGTTGTGAACTAGCCATTCCGGCGTGACATTGCGCCGTTTATTGCCAATGTCATTATCATTGTAACAACTTTTGTACAAGACATGAAATTAATGAATAACAGTGGCCTTTACTTTAAGATGTCTGCACTATGTGGCAGTGTGTCGCTGGTGGAAGATTATAATAAGTAAACATACGTCAAACACACAGTTACCTAGCACTTTTATTGAACAGGGTCACGGAATCACAGTAGATTAGCCTTTTCCAGGATCATAATCCCTTTCCTTAGAAGCAAATATCTGTATCTCTCTTCTTTTTATTTATAAATACTAAAGTGTGCGAATCTTTTTTTTTTTGTTTTTAATCTTTTTTATGGATGACTTGCCTTACTAACCAACTGTCAAATTAACTTATACAGGGAAATCCTAATAATCCTTTTCATGTAATTAATTATTTTCCATTTGTACATGTCGTGATTCTCTTAAAACACAAATTTACTTCCCGCCGGATTTACGACCTTACCGCAACAGCTATAAGAGGCAGTATGCGTCTCAGTTAATTTATTTGAAACCAAACGATTCCTTTGATTGCTTTCCTGTTCAGCAAAATCAACGTAGCCTCGGTTCTCAGTATTGGAGGCCAGTGGAAAATGCTATAAATATTTTTACGGCAAATACAAAGAACTCGAGTCGTGCTAAAGTGAAGTAGGTATTTGATATAATCATTGCATTTTGGGAATAGGTATTTGATATAATCATTGCATTTTGGGAATGCTAACCTTCCATACTTAATTTACCATTAATGATGTAATAAAATTATGGACCTTGGCGAATTAGGGCGTTTGATAAAAGTAAATGATTTACGATGAAAACTTGGTTTGTTTGATTGTAGTTTTCTGCTGGATTACAAACGTTCTAAATTTTAAGATATTTAATTAAATCTCGATTTAATAAGGATCTGGCAAGTGACCTTATATCTTAATCATCACGTTACTTTTATATTTTTGTTAAATATAGTTAAGACGTAATTAAAAAGCATTTAGGAAGATGGTAGAGACAATTTATTTTATTCTTCCTCCCTAAAAATATATGTATTGTATAGCTATTATCTTAAATGTAAATATAATGTGTTTGTTACCAATTAAATAGCTACAAACTTGGCAAATCGCTATACTTCAGTGGTAAAAATTGGCGATATTTATGATACTTAATTATGTATCCAATGCTCACAATTTTAGTTATTTTAAATATAATGGTATAACAATATCTTAACGTATTTCAAAACAAAATAACTAGTGACTAGTGAATCCGGAAAGTCCATAAAATTATTTTAATACATATATTTTTGGATACTGTTATAGATAATGATATAAAAGACAGTGACAAAGTCATTTCTACCGGAGTAGGTATATTCCGTATATTTGTTAAGGGTTGCGTATAATAGTATTGGACAGGACAAGAATTTCCACCTGTTGCATAAGTAAAACCAAATATTTAAGGTATAATTGTCCAAGGCAACACATTACACTTTGTTATCACGTTATCAGTGACATTCCAACTATTACGGAAATCTAAGATAATCATTTTCATCCTTATTTTGAAGTCGTAAAAGCTAAAAACGAGTTCTGGACTGTCTTTATTAGTGATAACTTAGTCCATAAGATATAGGTAGGTAGTAATCATGACTGGCATTCCTCAGCAACTATTTTGTTCAAGTGCATCTGACAGATGATTAATGACATTACGAGTTACTATTACCGAGTTAATATGAGTGGTCTAAAAACTAGTACTTGCACCAGTAAAAGTGGATTTATATTATCTTTTTTAGATGAAGCAACGCCCACGCGTATGAGATCTCAGATCACATAGAGACAAGTTAATATTGGATTTATCTAAAGCGACTAATAAAAGTCATTTCTCGTTGTACTGTCCAGCCAGTTGCTAAGTTTACTTCGAATCGAATGAAACATGTAAAAAAAATCGACAATATAAAAACAAATAAAAATTTATTTATTTAATTTGGACTGCCAGGGATATTTAAATTGGTAAATTACTTATACACCGTGAAATTTTAGTGGTTGTTTTCCCGCAACAGAACGATTTACCTTTAGCACCATCGAATCGTGCGAGTTATTTTTTTAAATAAAGATATCGTTGTTCTCTACTAATCAAAAAAATAATCATCAACTCAAAAGCGTCAGATACGATAGTATCTTTACAATATGTGACGTGTTTGGGTACTGCTTGCCGCACGAAATCAATGTTCAAAGCAAAAGAAGCTCTACGCACTAAGCAATACAGCATAAACTGCACCGCGCGAGGGGTAATGACCCCGGCCGGTGACCGGCTGCGGCGCGGCTGGTACCATTGGTTCGAGGTTGCTTTCGAGTTTCGTTTATCACAATCGTGAAACTGCTATTTTTTTATTTGAATAAAAAAACTGCACAAATCTATTGTACTCGTACTACTAAGATAGAATCATTTTACTGCGGGAAAACAACCACTAAAATTTCATGGTGTATACATATGTATATAATTTTTATAGGTGATACATATAAAATGTAATTAAAAGTCTTCTTAAGGCTGCCACATCATGCACAATACGGACGGAGTTATGTTAAAATTAGAAACTAATTATAATGTAAAATTAAAATTTTGAAGGACAGAATATAAACATGTATAAAATAAATGAGCTCTACAATATAAATCATAAACATACAAAGAGAACTACACTATGATATTGTTACTTAAAAAAAAATGTGAGAAATGTCACATACTGTCGGGAATGTTCTCAACGCCGCTGATAATACTAGATCCGCTAAAATGTGCCACCGGTCGCGTCATACGAGGTCGCGCTATCCAGGTCACTGGGCCGCACTAAGTGGGCCTCGCGGATCCGCTCGCAACCGTGAACTTGACGTGGGATTTGCGTCGTTATTGCGCAACCGTATGTGCTAATGTTGCCTGATGACGTTTGTACACGTCACAGGCTGATCATGGTCAATGTGGTGTTGTAGCTTAAATTTTAGCGCTGAACACTCGAAATATATATTTTAGGTCAAAAACTAGTGTATTATGTTATTATTACATTTCGTTAGACGACGTCACTGCTCCGCTTACTGCTACTTGCTGTGTCAGTTGGTCGACGACGTAGTGAGGTTTTGTAGCGTATCGATAAAAAGTTTTTCTTTTATTTATATTTAAAAATAATAATTAACATTTGTATTGTTGTTAGGAGTATTTATAAATAATTATATTCATTAGTTTTTTAGAAGGAAAGATAAATCTTTTTCTACTGATCATTTCGTAAATAATGTAATTTGTTATGTTGCGATAGATACATGATGTAAAATACAATGGTTAATAATTTAACGTATTTTGACGTAAATATTTTAAAAATTTCGGTTATTAAAGTAGAGATCTGAATATTCAGTGTATTGTTTAGATAAACACACAGACAAATACGTAGGTTTTCCAATGGTTTGAAAATATTGCATAAAAACATTTGCTACACAAAAAAGACATAACAAAATTGTACTCTGAACTTTTTCTGAAGCCTGTGAACTATTAATGAAGTAGATTAATCTCAATATAGTACCACCAAATTATTACAAGTTGAGACTATCGACAAATCGAAAAACTAATTTATCGACAGCTAAATAATAAATATACATTTTTTTCGCAGCACTAGTTTGTTTATAATAACTTTCGCTATTGTAATGTCAAGCGGCAAATTGCTTAACACTCGCTCAATAGAAGCGACTGTTGCAATGTATCGATTTTAGTCACGAACCTTTCAGATTTTCTAATTAATGACACAATTATATAAAAAGTTATATAATATTATTAACTTAAATATTTCGTTTCTGTCAAGGACAATCGAACTAGATTAATAGTTTATTAGAATCTGTTTGATGAATTTGCAGACTTTCGTTCACTGATTGCCAATTAAAAACAACGATCTTTTGTGTATTAGTATGGCTCTGGATATCCAGATTTCTGCTACCAAGTAGGTTTTAAAGTTTTGCTAATATTCAGACTATTTACAGTAGTGTATGTTTAAAGAAAACAATTATTATTCCATTACTAACAGCATAAAAATCAGACCAACCGCAATTGAACAAAACTAAAAATTCTCCATTAAATTACAAAACAAATCACTCTTCCCAGAAAACATGCGATTTTTAAAGAATTCAAGTTAAAACAACTCCCATCTAGCCAACTGTTGGTTTTCACCCGTATTTTCAACTACTCCGAAACGGAGTGTGAGTAATGTGCACTTTTTAAGAATTTCTGTGTATTTATTTTCTTGTCAGCTGGGAAATGTTTGTTTTTTTGAGAGAGATTAGTTCAGGCATACATAATGAACATTAAATAAGTTGTCCGTTTATTTATTAATATATAATTGAACATCTATTGACTATGCCCCTAATCCAGCTAACCAAATCGTATCACAATCGTAATTGAATAGCAGGTTTTTGACAGATCTAGTATGGGCTAAATGTCAAAATAGTCCAATTCAATCACGATCGAACTGCAATTGAAATAGCTGAATAAGGCCCTATGACCTTAAATATTTTTCTTGATTGAATACCTAAATAAACGCCTAGTACCTATAGATAGGTACCTGCAATGAGATCTAACTAAAACCTTTTCTTGTACCTAAAGGCAGAGCCTTCCGTGTAAGTAATATACCTGTTGACTGATACAGAGAAATGAGAGTGGAGAAAACTTAAAGAGAAATACCTCATAGTAACTAAAAACCCAAACCAAGGAAGTCTTAACTACAAGTGAAAGTGAATTGGCACGGACCAGTACATTCACTTTCGTTTGTATGTTATTCACCACCATCGCTGATCTTTACTATGCCTACAAGGCGATATTGTAATAACAATAACTAATATATTCAACCCTAGTCAGTTGTATTGGGTAAGCCTCTCCAGATTCCTGATCCATCTCGCTAAGCAGGATCCTGATTGTTTTACCAGTCACTGCCAGGGGCAGCAGACATCAGAGTATCTATCATCATAGCATAACCTTGTTTTGTGGCTTGCTCTGCTTTTAAATGAGCTATAATAGGTCCCCCAACTGCAATTAGCATACCTATAACGTCAAACTTCTCTATTTTCTTTTAAACTTTTGACAGTTTTATTAAAAGGTAGGTATACTGTGTATTATTATGCTAGCTCCTTCGATTAAATTATTGATCGAAGGCTAGCTCTCAAAGAATGCGGTAATGTAATTTCTGTTAATACCATTTTTGCTTTAGAATTTAAAATGACCTGAAAAATATTTATCTACTTTTTTTTCGTATAGTCTATAGTTCTAGTTCAGCGTTTTTTGCACTTAGGCTGCCCGCCCACGTCAGACTTTTTGTAGGACCGATAATCGGGCCGATTTTACTATAGTAGGCAGCAGCCTTAGCAGCAGCATACACATTTATGACCGATTTTTTGTAGGACGTGTGCGTTGCTCCATTGCTATCAGTACGTTCTATTTTTCTCCTACAAAAAATCGGTGACAGATTATCGGACGTGGGCGAGCAGCCTTAGTGTTGTCTAGTAATATTATTTCAAGTTACTGAATACGCAGTTGGATAACTCCAGTCAGTTTAAAACGATTCCAAGAAAACCTTTTTGTGATGTTTCTTAATTAAAACCTTCTCACATTATCACGTAACTTAGGCTTATAAAAATACTACGCATTCCGATCGGCATAGCACTCAATTTCAACCTTCTGTCGATTACAATAAGATCTAAATTACAGCAAGGTTGACCAATCAAATACAAATCTTATTGCAATCGGCATACGAACTACACCAAATAACCTTTCAGCAGCCAATCATTCAAACTTAGCCTCTCTTGTCACGAGCATAAGACCTAAACTCGTTGTAGGGTTGCCAATTGGACATGAAGTAAACAGTTTTACTCCTTCAGTATCTCTGTAACAATGAAAATAAGTCACTACTCCGTCTTCTAATTCCTATGAAGAGTTATACGTGCAATCCCGGTGTGACTTCATATAAAGCTATCCTAAAAAAAAATATTCAATAATAACGAATAAACTTATTGGAAAGTAAATTGTAGATTTATTTAATTCCAAATGTAAGTTCATTTGTCAATTAATGACCAATTTGAATACTTACTTACTTACTTACCAATTTTAATAAAAGAAAAAAAACTAAATAGCCGCAATTGTACTCGTAACTGTAAAAAGCTCAATACGAACTGTCTTATTTTATACGCTTAGGGCGCTTTTAGTGTCACGCGGGTCCGCATTCTTGTGGCGCGCATTTAGAGTACATTGCTAGCTTTATTTGATAGATAACTCGTGCCCAGTATCATCTATCAAATATAGCCTGCAATGTAGGTGAAATGCGTGCCACCTGCATGCGGACCCGCGTTACACTAAAAGCGCCCTTAGTCTGATTCATCTTAATGGTTAGGTAATTTAGATTCGATATGTCTTGTTTTTTTTTAACCTAATATAGCAGCAACCCTACATATGGACCGCCCAGCAACGTGCTATACTCACGTGGGGGGAGGGGGGGGGCATGTCTCTGGCATGTCACGTGACCACCAGCGTTAATAAACCTTGGTATAAAGTAGAGATGCGCCGAGTAGCACTTTTGCCGAGTAACGAGTACTCGGCCGAGTAACTCGGTTCAAGCAAATACCTGTTTTCGCGATGACCTTAAAAGCCCCATTGCTTTTGAATTGGATCGCTAGTAAAAAGAACATTTGTTGGCAAAAGAGTCCTTTCGAGTGGTGAGCATGGGCACCAAACAAGGTATCATGAGCTAGTTTAGCACTAGTGTTTATTAATTATCATAATTGAGATTATCAAAGATATCCCAAATTAGTAATAGGTAAATACTTTTTGATTAACACTATTGTTTTAATTATATCTACCAAAATTTATTGCTTTGCTTAAACCGAGTATACTCGGCATCAAAACCGAGTTATTCGGCCGAGTACGAGTATCAAAATACACGCCAAATATGCCGAGTACTTTATTAACCGAGCACTCGGCCCATCTCTAGTATAAAGTAATCATTTACATATACGCTTTTGTTTTATCTCTTACACAATGTACAGTTGTAGAAAAACTGAATATTTTAAAGTAGACTATTACGCCACTTTTGCACTGTTTAGAAATTATGTCAGAAAAATTGCAGAAATTAACATTTTCTATGTCACGTTAGTAAATTTGAGGTTAACAATCAAAATATATCAAAGGCAAACACGTAACTCTGTTTATTTGTTGAGTTATATAAAATCTATTATTGATTAGTAGATATGTATAATAACAAAATGTATCCTTCACCAAGTTTAAGATATGATATCAAACAAATATAACAAATCTACGAGATAACACTATCAAAGCATTAACCACGATTGCGACCGTGCCATTGAGACTTTTGTTCCTATTTCCTTACACTCATTTGTAAGTCCCTAGCGAGTATAATAGAGAAAAAGTTATAAAAATCGTTTTCCCTATTTTGCCTCCTCCCAACTCCCATTTCCCCAAGACTCGTGTTTAATAGACGACGTGCACGTGCTATTGTTTTGCGCAGAATTTTGTTTCTAATATCAATATTTTTATATGGGTTTGTTTTATTTTTAAACCCAAACAAAACTTTAAACAATATTGATAGTAAGTTTGTAAAAAACAGCTGCATTGCGGTGATCTTACTTTATTACGCTTTTGATTGAAGCAAAATCATTTCTGTTTTTGCAAACATGCCTGCCTAGAGGGCGCTTTAATGATTGATGATTCGGAAAAAGTGTAGGCTAGCGCCTAAGCCTGATTATGTCTATCCTTATTACTTGCTTTATTGCAAAAACATTAATATTTTCAAATGTTTTTTTGATCTATTACAATGTAATAAAATATGAACACGTGAACCGGTATATTTAAACTGGTATATTTCATCCTGTACTTAAATGCCCAAAACGTAGTTTTAACCATCCACCATGGAGTCTAGCCAAAAACAATAAGATTCTAAAAGATCTTTATTACATGAAAAGACAACACAAAGACTTAGTATGTTTCTTATCAAATTTTGTATCGCCATTACTGTAGGTACTTCTCGAGGGATCGAATTTTTAAAACAAAGTGAACTCAATCAGCAGTTCGTCCAATTAAATCAAAGTTCAAGGTATCAATTATTTACTTATATTATTTGCATCATTTTAGCCACGTATATACAGTTCGGCACGTGCTTCGAAGATTTAATACATACATACACGAGTTTGTTGAAGTGGAAATCCTCACAATAGGGACGAGCGGCCATCATACCTCTGCCGATGTAAACAACAACACTTCATCTTCCAAGTAGGGTGTTCAAATGGCCGGTCACTTTGACGGACAATTCCCGAAAGCTTGATAATGCATTATATTCGAATTTTCTGGAAAGGTCTTAAACCAAATTTGGTTAATGAGACTATTATAAGTTTTTGCAAAATAAAAGCGTCAGGTTATAGAGTTATAGTACTTGTCACTGTCACCGGTGATAAAAATACAAGCCTAGTGACATGTACTTTCTTCTCTTAGCTATGATTTATTGGGATCTAAACTATTCGTATTAAATGTTTTTTTCGCAATAAATAACACGACTAGTTATATCCTAAGATATCATTTTATTAAAATAGGTCTTTATAACATGACTTGGTTGACATTTATACCCTATTCACTATTCGTGCAACTGCTTTTCTAACTAAGCTTTAGAGTATAAATGTAGGAGCTACAGAAGGCATTAGCAACTGTTAACACGTCTGTAATGCGTTTCGCTTTTGAACTCAACGTTGTGTCATCTCAGTGTTTTAGCTATCTTTCGAGTACGACTTATAGCGGTTCTCTATTTCGTTTCAATGTATTTTTATCAATATGTTGGTATAAATAGCAACTTTTTCTAACACTAGTTTTTAGAGAGATCGGAATCTGAAGCATGACCTTACCTAAAGTTAGTTTTTGTCTAGGATACTATGGAAGCGGCTTCTTAAAACACGTATGTTGATTCCGAAATCCCGGGATGTTTACTATACAAAAGTACCAATCATAACAGCCAACACTTCAACTTAAAGCAAATATGCATCCAAGTATCTGATCTTTAATCATGGCTTTTAATCCCACTCAAACATGCGATATGGTCTTAACAGCGGGTAACAGATAAACAACTAAATTGACGCGAGCTGTTTGTTGTCGATATTAAATGACCGTTTCCGGGTCCGCGGCTGGGAAAAACGTTTTTCATTGTTCAGCTTTTCCTTGAATTTTTTTAACAACTCATCATACTAGGGTAAAGGTTTATAGATAATACTCTCACTAAATTAGGTATATATGTGTGTGTTTAATTAATGATCCGAGCTGGAATTACGCTGTTATATTATAATGTATGTGTCTGTTACATAATATTCATAAGTAGAAGGATGTTTGTTGTACTCTCTGCAAGTGATACTTGGTAAAATATTACCTTATTGTGAGTATATGATTATTTTGTTTTAACTTCCCTTTGCTCTAGCAATGTTTTAATGTAGTTTGTAATAGGCATAAGAGCTCTTGTTATTCACAGTCAAGTGTCAATGTTAGGAAAATTAAAGATATATGAGAGAATATAGAAATAAAGAGCTAACTGGCTTTGTTTTGGTAAGTTGTTTATTTTCGAATCGGAAAGTAACTATAACCACTAGTCTGAGGAAATGTAAGGACGTTTTTTAAAATTTTACAGTCCAGTTAAGTTTGATATGATAGTTAATTATCATCTTTTCCAAAACAGCTCGCATATGACTAAAATCCCTTGTTATTACTACGATAAATCTACAATTAATTTAATATTATTAGAGAACTAAAAATCCGCCTAAAACCGCTGCGTTACATAAGCCGGCTGGCCTCGTCTGCTCGATAATAGGAACACCCAATGTCATGCAAATTGTTCACTTCGCTGTTTATTGCGCAGACGGTCTTTAGCTTTTATGCCGGACGGGGGTGGTGGCGTACGACACTGAAGTAGTCACGAAATAATAAATAATATGTTCGATTACAAGTCGTGCCTAAAATTTGTAATATAATATTTATTTAAGACATGTCTCACTGGGACACACAGAGCCATCTAGTCCCAAATTAAGCTACTATTAAGTACCCTGTCGTATGTATGTCGTATGGTCAGGGTGTTTTCTATACAGGATGAAATTTTAACCACTTTCCAAATTTTAATATATCAATCTACGAGACAAAAAACAAATGACGTATTTTTTCTTTTGGTATAGCCCAGTACAAAAATGTCAAGATAAAGCACTTAGAAAGTGTACGCAAAAAATCAAAAATGTTTGATACGGCCGCCTAGCAAAACTTTTTTTACGCGATTCGCATCTCATTTATTCATTACGATACTATTCATACGTTTTTGATTATCCTTTTATACCTTATCAGGCCTAGACCCGTAAAAATTAAAAACTATATTGCGAAAAATATTTTCGGGTGAAAGCTTGATTTACAGTTTTTACTTCATAAATGGGCTCTAAATACGATACCGCACGCCTATAAAAATTTTGGAAAGTGGTTAAAATTTCATCCTGTATATAATATATAGAAAACACCCTGACCAGTACAAACAGACATGTTCATGCACACAAATATTTGTACTGTGCGGGGATCGAACCCGCGACCCATGGCTCAGAAGCAGCGTTTACTACCGCTGATCCAAATGGTCGTCAAATATAAAGACTTCTGTCCTGTGTTTTATTTAGTAACTATAAATATCTGAATTTCGGTAACGTTTCTTCCTCATGTTTTCAAAGAGTGATAGATAATACTTTGAACCCTATCCTAAACCTGTAACGAAATAGATGGCTATAGATGGGTTTGTCGCCCAATTATAATCTTCCTCCATAGATAGGGGTTCTGCTATTTTTATTTATTTATAATATTAGGGGTTAAAGTATGAAATTGCCGTTTTGTATGGACGAAATCGAGAAAAGTCATTTTTCCGTACTAACAATTTTTAAGTTTTTTTAAAAACGCCTGAACCGTTTTCGATGCAATTAAAGGTGAAAATTAGATGGTTATAAAGCTACGCATTATAGTATTTAAATTTATGAAAATCAAAGTATATAATACAAATATACTTAATTGAAGCAAGAAGGTCAGCTGACACAATGTAAGGGGTCTTTTCAACGACTTCCTTTGAAGTAATAGGCACTAGTATTGCATTTTTTTTTTAGTCAATAGTTACTTTATTTAGTTTTTGATACAATACAAAAAGAATTACGCAATAATATGACTATACTTAAGAGCTATAAACAAAATAAAAAGTGGAAAAATAATCGGCAATTTCATACTTTGACCCCTATTATAATGAATACACCTGTTCAAATTAAAATAAAGTCTACTAGGAATATCAACAAATGGGATAAAAATAAATGACGTAGCAACTATTGAAATGGTGTCACTCAGGCAATAATTGTATATTGGTCACCCTGTTCATTGGCCTAATAATGCCTAAATAAATAGTTCATTATACGCATTAGTATCCGATCGTTAACCGGGTTTCCGCTGGGAATATTAATTGATTTACTGTCTTTGTTTATAAATATTCCTCTGTGCCAATAAACTTTGCTTGTGTGTAAACATTTTTTTTTCTTGCATTTGTTATGATAGTCTTAATGTTAATCGTAGACGGATGTTTTCATCCACAAGTTTTGCTTATATTTTCTTTGCGGGCTTGAACGGTTTCGATAACTTTATTTTTTAATTTAATTTAAAAAGTATTTTCATAAAAATATCTGTTATTCAAAAACTTCCGTAGTTATCCTTTTGGGTAAAACATTTAACATCTTACTGTTATAATGATACAAAAGAGCGTCAATACACAACTTTGCATAATTATATTCGCTTTATTGTAGTTTTCTTGAATTAAAAAAAAAACAACCAGTAATCAAAGAACTCTGCACCATTATTAGTTATCCGTTCATAACATTCGTTTTTAACGTCGGATTTATCAAAAGTCAATGAAATGCTAACACAATATAAGACACATGATAAAATTATGTAGCAATGAAATAGCTTAGTAACAAATAACTGTGATAAAAATGAAATTTTAAGGTTAAAACATAATGTGTTGTGTTTAGGATATCTGATAAAATGTTTGCGTGGTTACCTTCCGCATAAGATCATTGTCTGTCATTGACAGGTTTGATAATTTCCTTATTTAAATATCTTTTTTTTACTTGAAATTAATTTTAATGTAGGAAGAAGTATGTACCAAAATAAACATATTTTATTAAATTTATTGTATGTCTCTCGTATCTCGTATGAATTTGCGAGATTCACTTGTACGAGGTCTCAATCGTGACGCAATAAGATATAATAACGGTACAAAGATCAGTTATTATAATAAATATTTGTTGGGCTCAAACTTTAGAGTGGTCAATAAATATGTGTCCATTATGAAGTTACGTTACATGGCCATGATGGCCATCATGGCTAATCGTAAGAGTATTATGTCCATCAGTAATCGACTATCTTTTGCTATCCGACGGCAAATAGGACGTTTTAAGAGTATCTTAATAAATAATACTTTAGTTAGTATATTACTCTTTTTACTTAGTATAATAAATAATTAAAACATAACTAAAAAAAACAGTCGTACTTTTCGATGGCATAAAAATAAACTTTAGCATGAAACGTGACTACGTCTTACGCGTTATGTCTGCAGGCATAATTCTTTCTCGTAATTTATCCGAAACACTTTGTGTAATATACCATTTTAATACAGTTTTTACTAACTTAAATTAAATGTTAGGTACAATCAAAAAAATAATATAAATACAGATACAAACAATGGCAGGAAGATGATCTTAAATTTTAATAGAATGTTATTTTAGTAATATACCCGATATTAAAGTAATACAGTACGATGAATTTTTACTCACATTTGTTTTCATTGGCAATTCGATTGAACGAACAGCGATTAAATGTTAATTACTCATAGAAAACAGACTTCATTGAAACCTTATTGCCTGTTATAAAACTTGATTTACCTATATGTTATTTCCATACAACTCGTAAAACAATTAACTGTGTCCACGTCGTCTTTAAAAATTGCTACGGAGCGAATCAATTATTTTTTGTGTTTTTTTTACTTTATTTTCTATTTAGATTTGGTGTACTACCGTTTTGGTATACTAGCAGTAGAATCGGCCTACCAAACGAAAGATAAAGTAGTAAAAGTACGACCTTTAATTCCAACACATTGAATAACTTTCCTAAAGATAGGTAGGTACTCGCAGCATGTTGAAAGCCTGTGTTGTTTCAAGTTAATCACAAATCTAAAATTTTCAACTATTTTTATAAGCCAATGTTCTCACTAGCCACGGTTTTGCCAAAAAGGAAGAGAAATATCGCCCATGAATTACAAAGTTGCGCAAATATTTTCAAACCTAATTTTACATTGTCGCAGTCACTGTACAGTCCTTGGAAAAAATAACAGTCTAGAAACTTACGAGGCTATAAACGTAAGTAACAATTTAACCATACAAACACTCGCTCGGCATTATGAACGTTAACTTGACTAATGCAGTCTTGTTGCTATGTGAACGTTGCCAAAAATCAGCTCAAATGACCTACATTACCCATCGCATTACCATAAGCCAATATCGACCTTACCACTTAACGAATACTTCACAGTTTAATTTACACTTAGCGTAGTTACTTTAACTCCAGAGTTACAGCATTTTTAACCTTAACGACATGAAATAAAGCAGTTATAAGATAATTTTATAAGTTACCGATTACAGCAAGCCAACCTTCCGCAAGACTAGCACGGCCTCGCTCCTACCACGATCAAGGTTTGATGTCGTATGCGATGCAAATGAATATACACTTTATTACCTAGGTTTTAAGGTCTTTAGGCGATTTAGATGAGTCGCAGAGAAATTGTAATTATTATTGTCTTATTGGCTTTTTTTATGAAGAACTTCGTGTTGAAAGCGGTGATTTAATGTATCTTTTAATGTTTTCCAATTATTTAAATAGTTATTTAGTTAAGTACTAGATTTTATAGATATTTTTTTGTTTTATCTATCCTTGCTTTAGATAATCTATTTAAAAATACGTAAAACTAATTACACGCTGTTATTCAAAGTATATGTCAAGAAATTATTTTTACAGGGTACTCGTAATTTACAATAATTAAAACATACCTATTTATTTCTTAGGCCGGTAGAGGCAACTCTAGGACCTTTACTTTATATTATACGCATTATTTAGTTTTCTATGCAATCATTGCTATTTGAAACTAAACAGATTCCCCAAGACAAAAATAACCAGCGATAACAGAAAACAATTTATACCAAAATATTATGACAGTATAATAGCGTGTTTACGACCGAGACGAGTTTATTAGATTCTCAATGATAAACACCAGTTCAAGTAGGTATTAGCAATGGCGGCCCTAAGTTCACGATGGCAAGAGTATTAACGTGTTACAGCATATTATAGGAAAGTAAAGGTCGCATACATTGTCATGTGCATCGCGTCAGGGCCGCAACAAACATGCAGATTTATTAAAAGCATCATCGTCATCAAATTCGAGAATTATCCTTAAAACAGAATTTTGTTTATTGTCACTATTGACTACAAAACAGTCAATGAACAGATTTATTTAACGAAAAGTTGAGTGTCGCATTGTTCGTATTAATGACTGTCTAGAAAGTACTTCTTTCGGGAATGTTTTTCCCATCCACACTCACTACACAGACTGTATGATATTTTAAAATCTATGAAAATAAACGTGCTCGTTTATTTTAATACATAACATATTTGTCATTTTTAGTGGTGCGCCCTCTGGACATCAGTAGTCGTGTTATAAATCTGCACGCACTTACAAACGATGATATTGTAAATTAAAGTACCCGCACTAGGCTCTAGATCTTGGTCGAGGGCATGTAATTAGCAGCAAATCCAAAAATAGCATATCATGGAAGAGGATAGTTAGTGCCAGCCCTAACGAGCATAAACCAAGGTTCCACCGCGGAAGCCGCGCGCTCGGCTAATCTCGGCGAAGGCCGGGCGAGCTCGTCGCTACTGAAGGGACATTTTTAGGGAATTATATTCTATTCGTTATTGTTTAACAATCAAATTATCAAATACTTGTGCAATACTAACTAGATAGTTTGACCTTACGCAGCGAACGTGATAATCAATCGTGAAGCTACTATTACGCTCAGCTAATAATAGGCCATGTGATTCACCGTTAGCTATAAGTATTCGCTTTACATACAATGCTAAATAGCTAAAAACACAATGATGCTTACAGAAATATTCTGGTCTGCAAGGTCTTGGGAAAGCACGATAAAGCTGTTGGTTTCGTCTCCTATCGTAAGATGGAATTCGTTCAAACAAGTAATTTCAGAAGCTTGAAATATGAGGCTACAAAAACTCTAACCCATAATATCCTTATGAAGCAGCGTTTTTGAGTTTTTAAAACCCATCTGAGAACTAGAAAACAGCGATATAGTCTAAGAAAAAAAAATAGTTGAGAATCTAGTCTAGTCACAGTCGCTATCGGTTACACGATTTGATTAACTTGGCTCGATAAAAAAAACACAAACCTACATCTCTTCGAAATGTTTTTTCAATTTGACGACTAAACTACGGACATTTTAAATAAAACTCCACCTCTCTTGTCCACAGGCGGTCGACTGGTGGTCCGTAGGCGTGCTCACCTACGAGCTGCTGACCGGCGCTTCGCCCTTCACCGTCGAGGGGGAGAAGAACACGCAGCAGGAGATCACCAAACGCATAGTGCGGTGCAGCTACCCCATCCCCACGGACGTCAGCGCGGATGTCCAGGACTTCATCAAGAAGTAAGTTGACGCTTAAGTATGATGTCATGTGAAGATGTAAACGTGATGTTCAAAAAATACGAATAGATGGAGTGGTTGGATGAACAGCACCGTAGGTCTAGTGGTTTAAATACCGGGCCAAGATCTCGCGGTCACCGGTTTGATCCCCGGGTCGGGCAACAAAAAGTTTCGAATTTTCGAACATTGCTCGGGTGTTTACCAACCCGCATTTGGCAAGCGTGGTGATTATGCCAGCACCCATCATTGCTGTGGTAACTTGAGTTCAATGATGGAGGCCTTTTCCCAGCGGTGGGATGATTATAGGCTGTTACTTTACTTTTTTTTTAGATGGAGTGGTTTAATATACAACTAGTTCTGGTCAGTTTTGAAATTAAAGTCTTCATCCTAACCTAACCTGGACTTCAGATCAGCAGAATATATGTACTCCCAAATTTTAATTCTATTTGAAAAAAGTAAAGCAAAGGCCTATAGTCATCCCACTGCAAGACAAAGGCCTCCATAATTGAGTTCAAGTTACCAGTGCAATGATGGGTGCAGTTATAGTCATCACGCTTGCCAAAGCGGTTTAGTAGTTGGTGATAACAAACCCGAGCAATGTTTGAAAATTCCTGTTGCCCTACCCGGGGACAGTCTCCAGGCCCCGCAGACCTTGGCTTCGTACTTAGACCACCCCACAAGGGGGAATTAAATTGTACAGTACAAAATTTTTAATTTAATAATTCATATCGTGTGGTTGGTTTAATAAACAATATTTTGTTTTTTATCTTGATCTTGCAACAAACCTCAAATTCAGCACAATTATTATCCAATGAAACGCAACAATTCATTGTTTATATGAAACTCTTCTTATTACAGGCTACTGGTCAAGGATCCTCGCCGCCGACTCGGTGGAAGCGAGAACGACGCGGAAGAGCTTAAGAGGCATCCGTTTTTCCAGGTTAGATTATTGTTCCCAAGGTTAGTTGACCTACCAATACATTTTTATACTAAGAGCCCATGCTATTTGTAAGAGACGTATACGTTCGCAAGCGAGGCAAGGTAGTCAGCCGTTTGGAGCCGCTCGTAGGTATGCGTCGATGTCCTGTCATAAGCGATCGGATGTGGCCGCATCTATTTCTATGAGATTCGATGCGATACGGGCCGTTTGGTGGGGTTAGACCTTAAATGCAGAAAAGGGCGTTACGAACTCCTGACTGTAAAGTGCTGACTTACCGTATCAAAAGTAAGAGGGAAACTAGCCACAATTTTGCCCTACCTCTAAAGAAATTCATAATATACAAGAGTAGTTTGGATCCAAAATTTAAAAGGATGACCTTGATGAAAAATTCCGTATGAAATCCGAATAGTATTAATTTCTAAAATAGTTTTGCATGATCTTTGCACCTTAGACAGCTGTTGACATTCATCTGGCTGATATGTTAGTGATAATGATAATTTTTAATATATAACCTAACCAACCACCAATCTTCATGTCGACAGAACCTAGACTGGGAGGCGGTCGCCCGTCGCGAGGTGCAGGCGCCGTTCGTCCCGCAGCTGTCGCACGCGGCCGACACGTGCAACTTCGCCGACGAGTTCACGAGGATGCCGCCGACAGACTCGCCGGCTCAGGCGCCCAAGCATCATGACAAACTGTTCCTTGGTAAGTGTTGGAAGACACTTGGGAATGATCCTTTTGAAGTTTCGAAAGGAGATTGTCGATTTTTTTTTTTGGGGAATCTACAGTTAAAATCAGTTTTATTTCTGCAAATAGGCCCCAGGAGGCGCTTTTACGCGTCCCATTATTTAAACCTACCACTCTTTCTTAGACTGAAGACTAAAGAAACTCGTGAAACACGACATTTGTAGATAAGACTGTCAGTATGTCTCTACGTGTTGGTAGGTGAATTATTGGAGCTAGGCAAGGAATTAGCATCTATGCAGAACTCAGACTAATAAGGAAAGTTTTCTTATGAAATGACTATAAAAACTTACAATCTCTTTTTCGTTATTTTATTGGGATCTCTTTTTTGATATTTAATCAGTAGTGAAACATATGTTTAGACTGTCAATTATGTATCTACGTGCTGGGCCCCAATTCGGCTAATTTACAAATGGCTCAATAGATTCGCAATGGCATCGCAATCGTTTATTTTGACATTACTACCATATTAAATGTGTCAAAATATACAATTGTGGTACAATTTCGATTCTATTGAGCCATTTGTAAATTAGCGGAATTAGGGGCCTGGTAGGTGACTTTTCGAAGAGCCAGACTAGATTTCCGACTTCGACCCTTATCTAGGTAGTCTTAAGTTCTGCTATACATCCTCCGCCAACATTACTTAACCTGCAGAATGGGGTATCCTTGTGTAATGTTAATAGGTTACAAATACATAAATCACACTACTACCACCGAATTCAGACTGACATATAATGAGGAGAAAAAAAAACCAATTGACCGACATGCTAATATAGGAGTTTTGTCAGTTTTTAATTGCGCTGTCCATCACTACAATACGATGTTGCTTGTCTTCCAAACTGATGAATAATAATTATACGCTATTAATGAACCTTGTCCTAGTTCTGTATGAGAAAGGCTCTAAAGCTCGGATTTTGATTTCACACAATCGTTTAGAAATAAAAAAATATTTTATTTGGCAAATTAATGAAATATACAAAGCACACAAATATATTATAAAATAATAAACAAATACATGATAGCCAAAAAGATCTTCCGCTCAGTATTTATCGCGTCTTCTTAAAGTGTGCCACTACACTGGCATGCTGCGGATTTGTCTGGTATATGTATTTATAAGGAATTAATTACAATAATATTTTCCGTTGCGGAGAGGCGTTTACCGCGTCTTCAAAGTGTCGCCTGCTCCGAGTGCCGTGTTCGATCCCCGGACGGGTCAATGTAGAAAAAAAGTGTTGTCTACATTTTCTCGGGTCTGGGTGTTTGTGGTACCTTCGTTGTTTCTGATTTCCTCGATATAAGTGCTTTAAATACTTTGGGATCAGAACAATACAATCAGGGCCGTCTTAAACTAGGCTGGGGGCCCTTAGGCACACAGGAATTTAATAACATTTTTTTACTAAGTATGACCATTTATTATAATTGATGACTGATTTGTGAAAAAAGTGTAATGTCAGTATATAAACTTGAAAAATTTTGTCTCAGTTCTCAGGGACAAAAAAAAAAAAAAATTTTTTTTCAAGTTAATATACTGATATTATAAGTGCAATTAAGTTGCTAAAATATCAAATAAAGTATAAAAGTGTAATGTGCCAAAAAAAATGTTTTGAGAATAAATGTATGAGAGTTTTTTTTTTTTTTTCAAAAATTATTCATTATCGGTCCTTCGGGGACCCTTGAGAATGGGGACCCTGGGCACGGGCCCCGTGTGCCCTTATAGTGAAGACGGCAATGAATACAATGTATGTGATGTTGTCCCCATTTATTATATTTAATGTCTTAGAAATCGAGCGCAAGTACAAATAAAAATATCTTTGAAAAAAAGACATTACTATTTCTAAACTTTTGTATAATTAACGGTATGGTATATTTGTTCCAGGTTACTCGTATGTAGCACCCAGCATACTCTTCTCGGAGAACATCATCTCGGACCAGATCTGGATGCAGGCGACGGGCCAGAAGCACGATAAACTAAAGGGATGGGTGGCCAAGGTAATTGACTATTTAATTATTTATCATCTCAGCATAAACACGACCACCTGCCAGCAGTGGTCGTGATTATGCTCAGATGTGATGAGATGAGAGAAGAGATGTGTCCAGACATAGGCCTTCCGTAACGATCTCGGTCAAAGTTTAGGACTTGGACCATTGAGTTAAGGGGTGGGGGAGGAGGAGGATGGCAAATATGTTGTCAAAAAGTGAAAATATTTCTGGAAAGGCGCAATACTCCGCAAGTTGAAACATTGCTTAAAGGACTACTTAGGTGACTACCATTAAGCCACAAAATTGCGGAAACTCTGGTCCAAGTCCTAAACTATATCCAGGATCTCCGCATCGATCGGTCCCCAAACTGCATTCAACGGCTTCCAGCGATCTTTCAACAGATCGTGAAATTATTTAATTATGAATCAAACAAAAAAATCCTGAGGCGTACAATATTTACATGTTATATATCCATAACATAGTTTTAGTAGTCAGTTCATTTTGCGTATATATAAATCACTTAAGACAACCTTCATTTCTATTTCTTTAATTTTTTATGGTGTAATATACACTTACTATATTAAAATTTGTTTCTCTTAATGCTAACTGTTACACATTATTAAAAATATATATATTTTTGTTCTAGATTATAGTAAGTATTAGTTTGAATGAAAACATATCAAATTGTTATAATAAATTAAATTCTGTTCAAATCGAAAACTTGTGTTTTAGTAAAATATCTTTTGTGGTGTTTTAGTAAAATATCTTTTGTGGATGCGCCATTTATTGCTATCATGCTCTTATAATTAATATAATTAAAATCTTTTTATAGTGTTTCAATTTACAAAATTAATTGTTTTGTACTGTCTACAGGACTCGCCGTTCTTCCAAAAGTACGCTGTTGATTTAAGTACGCCGCTACTCGGTGACGGCTCGTACTCAGTTTGCAGAAAGTGCATACACAGGCAGACGGGCAAGGAGTATGCTGTAAAAGTGAGTATTGTATTTGTTTTTGTGCTTCCCATAGTACTTCCCTGATTCTGCTAGGCTGTTGTCAGTAAACAAGCTTACAATGAGTCGTTTATAAAGTTAAATACTCCGTGCATAATTGCAGTTACTGTTCTTTCAAAAGTACCTATGTTTTGGACCTTAGAAATAAGTTAACTAACAGTGAACACTTTAAAATAAAGTTATCATGTAACATACTATATATATTTCTGATCCTAATGTAAGTAACTATTTACAGCATTTATTTTGTGAAAATCTGAAAAAAAAAACTGAAGTACCACAGACACCCAGAAAATGAAGAAATACTTTTTTTTTCTGCATCGACACGTCAAAATACCGAACCTCCGACCCAGCTGAAATCCTGAGCAGCTGATTTCCATGAAAGCCGATGTGTAGCCCATTCCACCACGTAGGACGATAAATGATAACTCAGAGCATCTGGTTGACCATGCTATCTCTTCATACTCATGATTTAACAAAACCACCTACTCATATTTATAATGTACAGACAAAGCACGTCAACCTACAACAAAACGTCAAATTTTCTCAATTAACCCCTTGTATGTGGGTAAAGCAAGCACAATAGAAATCAATTGTCATATAGCTCGGATCCGTGACTAAGGCCCGAATTCACCAACACTTAAACAGCCGGTAAACAAAGAGTGACGATTAATTTGACACAATTTCTATACAAAATATGTCAAATAATATTTTAAACGTTGTTTAAACTTAAACGTCTGCTGGTGAACTCGGGCCTTAGCAGCCGACCGACTTAAAGCTGAAAATCAGGTTGACCTGCCGTTGTTATGAGTTTTTTTAGTTTATATTTAACGTCAACATACGCGGTGCTGTTGTCTGTACCCAATGTTTCTAATGAAGTATTTTTTTGTTTCAGATAATTTCAACACAAAAGAAAGACATTAGGCAAGAAATAGAATTACTGAAATCGTGTCAAGGGTGTCCCTACATCATTACATTGCATGAAGTTTTCCACGATTCGGTAAGTGGTTCAATTTGTCAATAGATTCTGTTTGAAATTGGATACAATTTTATATCAGTCAATACAGAAAAAAAACTTTTGTCAACATATCACTTGAGCTACTAATGTACACTAATATTATAAAGAGGAAAGATATGTATTTTAGTGTGTGTGTGTGTGTGTGTGTGTGTGTGTGTGTGTTCGTAATTAATAAACTCAAAAACTACTGTGCCGATTTCAAAAATTCTTTTACCATTGGAAAGCTACATTCACCCCGAGTGACATAGGCTATATTTATTGCTAGAAAAGATTAGGGATCCTTACTAAAACTTAACGGGTCCACCCGTTCGAAGCCGGGACGGGCCGCTAGTAGATAATATAGTGTCTAAAGCCAAACATCCTTACAATAGAATGCAGATAAAAAAACCCAGTCAACATATCAGTGAAGCTACTAATACTAAATGAGTTAACAGATGCCCACGGGTGAGCATAGACCTCTCTCGAATGATTTTTCCATATTTTCATTTGCCATTTTATTATTGAAATTGAAAGTAATTCGGAATAAAAAGATGTTGAGCTTTTTCTTTGTTTGGTTAGTATCGTTGATCGTATCGTCTTCGTGCCCAATACCTGTTGTCATTTCACTTTAAATGAATCTTTGATCTTTAATGACTCTGTAATAGAGTGGTAATTTCCGAAAATTCTTTTACATATCAGTATATAAATTTGAAAAATTTAGTCTCAGGCGGGACTCGAACCCGCATCCGGGCGGCATGCGAGGAGATGCAGATATTATAATTGCAATTTAATTGCTAAAATATCAAAATAAAGTTCTTTTACATAGTTTTTGTTAGTTATTTCGAGATTTCTGCCATGTATGTACCTTGTTTTTTTATGAATTTCCGATATTCTGGCACTGTTGCAAGCGCCATGATCGCGGAAGAACTCTACTATGTCGATAGTGACCATGAAAGTTTAAATCTCTTTATCTATATCTTTAGCATTCTTTACCCTGTATACATTATATCCCGTGCATTTTTGACCATCTGATATGTAACCATTATGTATAACATCTTGGCATTACTATTTTTATTTTTTTATTACTTAAAATAGTATTAGTAAAATGAAGAAAATAAGACTATTCATTCTGAATCATGTTAAGACGCGCACGGACGTATTATTTTCTTTCGGCCGGGTCCTGGATGAATGAACCTTACACAGATACGTCCGAGTGCGTCACAACGTGTTTTAAAATGAATAGCTGAGAATCTTCTAATATATTTTTTGATAAAGAATTTAAGAAAAAAAAATTGGTAAGATGTTATACTATTGCGATTACATAACGTGGACCTCGTTTGTCAGGTGGTTCAAAATGTACTATGTAAAACACAAACCACAGAACATGGGAAAAGGATAAAACGGCTGTCATGCGTCATGAGAACCGGTGTCGCCGCTTACGCCCCACCACACATAAACGATTTCAAAGAACTCCAATCAAGCCAATTCTTTTGACGTCGCGTGACCAATACGGTCGTGAGACTTTAAGAGAAATCAATGACAGCGCTCACGTTTGGGCAGAAGTATAAGTATTTTAGTATTTGCCCATAACCTATGCGGCGCGCCTGCCCCGCCTACATAGCCTTTCTAAACTTTTTTCATGTTTATTTATTTATTATTTATTTATTAACACTTTATTGCACATACAATAGTGGTACAAATGGCGGACTTAATGCTAAAAGCATTCTCTACCAGTCAACCATTAGGCCAATTAGAAATATTACAGGCGGTGCAAATGAGTAGAACTTTAAAATATACAAATAATACCAATAAACTATACTTACATAAAGATTGTTTGCAAAACAAGAACAGGTTGCAGACCAAAAAACATTATATATATATATATATATATATATACATACAAATAAATAATAATGAATACATAAAATACACAAAAAACTATATAACTACACATAAAATGACTGACACAAACGATTGTCTACCCGCAGGCGTTCACGTACATAGTGACGGAGCTGGCGGGCGGCGGCGAGCTGGCGGCGCAGCTGGCGGGCGGCGTGGACGAGCGCCACGCGCGGCGCCTGCTGGCGCAGCTCGCGCGCGCCGTGCGCCACATGCACGCGCGCCGGGCCGTGCACCGCGACCTGAAGCCCGAGGTGCGTACAGTGCCTGCCAGTGTCTAGCGCCCGGCGCCACGTACATAGTGACGGAGCTGGCGGGCAGCGGCGAGCTGGCGGGTAGACCTGAAGCCCGAGGTATGTAGAGTTCCTTCACTGTTCTCTACCCCATGCGTTATATAGTGACTGAACTGGGAAAATGACTAATGGCGCAGCTGACGTGTGGGGGGTATGACACATGCACCCGCAGCAAGCCGTGCACCGCGACCTGAAGCCCGAGGTATGTAGAGTGCCTTCACAGTGGACAATACATCCCCTAGGCATTCATACGGATAGTGACTAAGCCATATCCCCCGTACGTGGAGTTCCTTCAAGGCCTCAGTCACTTCAAAGTCAACAATTCAACCCCTAGGCATTCACACAGACAGTGACTAAACCATATTCCCCAAACGTTCATGTGGATAGTAACTTATCTAACGCGGGCTGTGCGACGTATGCACGTGCGTAGAGTGTACACCGCGACCTGAAGCCCGAGGTGCGTGGGGTTCCTTCACAGCCTTAGTAGCCTTAGTCACTTCTCAGTGGACAATATATCCCCTAGGAACACAGATAGTGACTAAGCCATATTCCCCAGGCGCTTACATGGAGCCCGAGATGCGTAGTTCCTTCACGGTCCTTTTCCCCGAGCTTCCTATACTATTGTCTACCCTGGGGTAGGCCTCTAGTCACTATATAGTGTTTCGCTCGGTGGCTCCATCGGAAGACCAGCGTCGTGTGCCCGCGCACTACATTTATGCTGAGGTGGATGCCTTTCTGCCGGGACCTAGAGACTCGTAGGCCTATCCTACTTATTTGTGTTACTGTATTGGATGTGTGCTTTTCTTTTTTACCTTATTCCTATTGTTTTTATTTTGCTACCTATTTTTGTACACCTTTATCGGCGTAGCACTCTGGGTCTCAACAAATAAATGTTTCTTTCTTTTCTATATAACCAAAAAAAAAACTGGGTGTTATATAGTGACTATCCCCCTAGCTTCCACGTATGTAGTGACTTAACTGACGCGGGTGGTACGCCATATATACTCGAGTAGAGCTGTATACAGATACCTGAAGCTTAAGGTGCGTAGGGTACCCTCCTTCACTATTGTATCCCCCAGGCGTTACATAGTGGCACAACTCACAATTTAAAATCTGACCACCAGGCTGCCAACCATTATCGTGCACACCAATCAATAAGCACTAAATGCCCTGCCTACTACGTTTCATCATCATCTTATACGTATTATAAGTATATATTATAAAGGTAATAAGGTAATAGAAACAAAATTTGGACGTGACGTTTTTGCACCAAAATTAGCCATTATGTCATTTTTATCAAAAAACCTGAGTACTCTTTTTGAGCGACTCTTACAATACCTAATTTGTTGTTGTTGGAATCCATCCAGCCGCTCGAAGATAAATCGATACAAAAAAAATTACAAAAATATATGCAACATACGCACGAAAAGCATGCCAGAAACTTACTATCAAATAAAAGCTGTAATTATCGGCGGTTAGAGAATCAAAGTCTTATATAACTTTTTCTATTTCCAGAACATTCTCCTGACGAGTGCCCGACTCAGCGAGGCGAAAGTGAAAGTGGTAGACTTTGGTTTCGCGCGACGCACGCCCGAATGCGACGAGCGCTCGCGTATGATGACGCCGTGTTTCAGGTAGTTATATAACAATCTTATTAAAATTATGTATAAAAACCGACCAAGTGCGAGCCGGACGTTGTATGGAACCCCTTAAATATATGTTTTATTTTAATTTTATTATTTATTACTTTTTTGAGTGAAAGTATATCATTCCAAGCGTCTACCTGTTGCCTTTATGAATATCGAGCAAAAACGAGCTAAAAAATATAATTTGTTGTATTGAAGACCCCTTAAATATTTATTCAACCAGTTCATAGATACAGCCTGGTGACAGACGGACAGTAGACAGACAGTATGATAGATAGACGGACAGCGTAGTCTTAGTAATAGGGTCCCGTTTAACCCTTTGGGTACGACATCCTAAAAAACTAGATGCACGATTGGTGACCGGAAGACGTCCTCGCAAACATTTTAGTGCTCTTCTACCTTATAGTCCATAAAATATAGCTTGATTAGAATGGCACCTGCCAATCTGAGGAGCCTAGTGCTGCATCTGACTCGACTGATAAAACGAAAAGAAACCAGTTACGGCGAATAAAATAAAACGAAAATCAGGTATATTAAGTCAGTATCGTAATCATCATTAGAACCACTCTGCAACAATCATGAAGATCAACTAGAAATTCTTTATCACTTATACAATCTAATAAATATTAACGTTTTTTGTAAATTAATAATAATTACATTTTAATGTTCTTAGCATTAATTAATGCTTATTAAATAATTTGTAACATTTATGTTACTTTACTTCGATTTTGAATTATCATTAAAGTCAATCGATTTTGATTTGTCCATTTTACGTCATCACTAGCGATTATGAAAAATGATGTAACCTTGTAAGGACGTCTTAATAAGGCTCTTGTGTCTGGATTATTATAATATTTTTGACTTTTGATGTCTATTTTATATACATAATTATTTTTTAAATAACATGAACAACAATTTATAAAAAAAAAATTCTAAACATGCCAGATACCAATATTTTTTCGCGTGCAAATATATTTCACTTGTGTGACGTTGGTACAAAGTTACGTCATCTCTTTCAGTGAGAACTGTCATTCTAATCAAGCTATATTTTAAGGACTATAGTTGCATTAATGTTAAAGCAATCTTCGTAAGGTTGAATTTGCAATACGGTAGATATGACACATAACATTAACTGCTTATAAATTTGGACTAGAAGATTATAGGCTGTTTCTTTACTAAAAGCGAGTATTAAACCATTTGTATTGTATCTTTCCTTTAGTTTGCCGTACGCGGCGCCCGAAGTGGTAGCTCGAGCCCGTAGCTCTAACGCGCCGGGGTACGGGCCCGCCGTCGACCTGTGGAGCCTGGGCGTTATATTCGTGAGTACACGCCACTAGCATATGTGTTTATTTATTTATTTAACATGGTACAAGAACAGAATAATATAGTACACGCTATTAGAACTGTGTTTATTTATTTATTTCCACAAGAACAGAATAATACACAGCGTGTTAGGTATTCATATTCATTTATTAATTGCATCACATATTTATGTACAGACAACGGCAGTTCAACCTACCCAAAAAGATAAAGGTCATTGAATTGATTTTCAACTTTAAGTCCAACAGGTAGCGATTAATATCAATTAAGAAATTTTACGTTTTGTGGTAGACTGGGGTGCTGTTGTCTGTACAACAGGATCTTACAAAGTAGGGCAGTGGACATATGAACCCTGGTAGGGAATTACAATTTAAGTTTTATTAACTATTTTAGGTAAATGGTATAAAAAGCCGGAACCAGCCTATGTTGACATATGCATAAAAATAGTATGGCGTATTGTCGTTTTGTTCGTACTCGAATATGCGTGAAGTGATTGCAACAATTTTAATAAAAATTTTGACATTAACTTATTATACAACGTGTTCCTTTTAATATCCCATAACTCTAAGGTTATGTTCTATAGGTAAAAATAATATAGAACGCCCTAGAACATGTGGTTCAAAAATCAATAGTTCCGAATATAAAATCAATTTTAGTTAAATTTGTTGAACAAAATGTAACCAGTATGGCGAATCCTTAGTTTTGCGAGACGTTGGCAAACTTACACTAAAGTGTAGAGTAAAGTAGCGGGAGAGCATAACATGTAAAAACATTGACCTGTGTGGGTGTTTCATTGATAAGTAGGTACGAATAAATCGTTTTCATTCAAAAGTTCATTCATAACAAGGTAAGGGTGTTTTACATAAACAGTCGTGACTCTTTAGAATTATTTTGTATGAAAAAATTCAACAAAAAAAAATTTAATTGAAAAATAATTCATATTATGCAATTTGATTCTTTACCATGGTCTTTTTAATACCCTAGAGTTATGGGATATCAAAAGGAACACGTTGTATATGTGTGTATTTTAATTTAATGCCCTAATATCGTATTCTATATTATACAAACTATTTTTCATAAAATATTTAGTTACGTTTTCCTAAAAATAAACCATATTTAAAAATTCATGCTGTAGTTATTTCAATGTTCGTTTGTATTTCCACTGTTATTTTTTAAATTTGAATTATCTTTTCTTTTTTTAATGACATCTATCTGCGTCTGAAGTGTCACCCATTTGGGTTCCATCCCAGGTCCCACGGATCGTTCGTTTTTTTTTAAATTTATTACGTATTGTTTGCAGTACTGCATGCTTTGCGGCAAGGCGCCTTTCCAGCCTGTATCCAAGAAGGAACCGATCACAGTCTTCATGGATAGAATCAGGACCGGCAGCTTCACTATGGAAGGTTAGTTGTAATATTATTTTTTACTATCTTACTTTTTACTAATATCGTAAAGAGCGTAAGTTTAGATGCATGTATTTTAATCAATCACACCAGAGGTATTACTCTGTAACGCGATGCCCTTATAAAATTGCATCTACCTCTCTCACTCATATCGATGTCTTAGAGTATCTACAAGAGATAGCTATATCTGTATACACGTGCTTCGCGTTGCGAAAGCATGGCCTCAGAATGACCTATACATGCCTTAGGATAAATTTGGTACGTGGGTACTTTGTACCCTGAAAAATGTATAGTTCTCACAGGATAGTACCAAATTATAAATTCCACGCTTATAAAATCAATGGCAATAGAATTAGTAAATATTATTCGCCTAACACAGTCGATATAAATTGACACCTCTACGGTTTTATTTCCAAAGTTGGATAAAGTAAAAAAGTAAACCATTGAATTACAAATATCTTGATACGGCTGACCGAGTTTCTTGCACTACTTCTTCTCGGCACTAGCCAAGACTTGGTGCCGAAGCAGTGGTAAGTTTAAATATTGGGACGTGTAAAAGCGCCTCCTGCGGCCTATTTGCAGAAATAAAACTGATTTTACTGATTTGTCGGTTACAATTAAATTCAGTGAGTAATCGTGTATAGTTTTATTTGGAATAGTGATAAGTCATAGGTTTTCGCGCCCTATTGATCTTCAAACTCTCACTGTCCTGGGGCCGGGAAACATAAGATTCAAACATTTAAATACTGCTCGGGTTTGTGATCACGAAACCGCATTTGGCAAGCGTGGTGATTATGCCTGTAGCTGTACCCATCAAAGCTGTGGTAACTTGAATTCAATTGTGGAGGTCCTGAAGTGGGATGATTAAATTTTTAAATCTACATTTTCCACACTTATGAATTAAACTAGGTGTAATTTTTAAGGAAGTACTTGCATAATATGTACCTAGTGTAAAATACTTATTGTAACATTATTTCCCAGGTCCCGCCTGGGAGAACGTATCGGAGGACAGCAAGCGGCTGGTGTCGGGGCTGCTGGCCCTGGACCCCTCGCGGAGGATGACCACTGCGCAGCTGTTGGAGCACCTCGGCGTCCACGACGACGAGACCAGCTTCAAACTGGCTGTGAGTACACGCCTACGCTGGTGTTGCCTGTAGATAAGTCAATATCGGTAGTCTATCGATCGTTGAAGATAAAACGATAACATCGATTGTCGATTGGTTATTCGATATTAAAGAGCAATACTATTGACAGTATCGATAAGATAGTAATTGAATGGCACTAATTGAAACTAACGATACCACTGCTATTTGTTGATAGTATTGCACTAACAGAGAAATCGATACTATCGATGGTCATATCAAAATCAAAAATAAAATAAAAACAAATATTATATAGGTGTTTTTAACATTCAACTATCGATTGCATAGTTATCAATTATTAGGCAACATGAGTACAAATCAATTTAAAAAAAAAGGGAAAGCTAAGTAGCTGTTTATACCAAGATACGATTGCATGCAGCTGAAGAATAGGCTAGTTGACTCTTTTTGGAAATAGGTTTTAAATGATTATTTAATGTCCAAATAGACCAAAAAAAATATTTTTAGATTTTTGTAGGACCTAGATAGCCGTAAAACTTAAGTTTAAAGTTCACTTTTCGTGCGACGTATGAAAACGCTGAAAAACTTTAGACTATCTGTGGCCTGTGCTGTGACGTCATACGAGTCAAAATAAACGAACACTACTAGTCCATCACTACCTCATAGTGTTATTTATTTACTTGTGTCATAAATGTCAATGTCACGCTTAAAATGACGCACGCGGTTTGTTTAAAGATGTATGACGTCACAAAATAGCCGACAGCGTTTTCAAAGCTTAAATTTAAAAAGTTAAAAATAATAATTTCATTTTAGAAATATTTAGCAATCTCAAACTTTTAACATCTGAAAATGATAAATACCGGTTTCTTAACCAATATACTAAAGATAATATTCATCAACTGCGCCAAAATTGATAGCAGTAAGAAGCATCAGTAGTAGAAAAGCTGAAATAAAATCGAAGGGCAACAAGAAGAGTGATAAATATGATTGTTGATGCATGATTCGGCGTAGTATGTTTTCCTAGATGCCGTGGGAACAAGACAAGTAAAGCCTGGGAACATGGTGGAAGTAGCAACCTATAATCACCCCACTGCAAGGCTCTATATGTGAGTGTGTGTGTGATGTGAAATAGAAAAAAAAACAGTGCGGTAGCTTTCCTTTCTGAGTTTCCAATATTTCGACACTGTTTTAATTGCCATGATCCCAGAATAAATATCGGAAACTCATAAACACAAAGTATTTGGTATCTCGAGACAACAAACTAATTAGGCTATAATTGATACGTTGTTATACATTTTGTGTCCAAATTAAACATCAGTAACATTCCCCATCCTATTCGCATCCAACAACCGTTTCTTCATCGTTATTCCAACCAACACTTACATTCCTTATTTTTCCCAGGACATGACCAAAGCGGACCTCTACAAGCGTCGCAGCAAGAACAAGCAAAGGAAGTCCAGCTCCGAACCGCCTCAGGACGAGCCCGAGGAACCCAGCCTCATTGACACCATAAACAACCTCAACAGAATGCACAAGAACTCCATAGAGAACGACCTCGAACTCATCAAGGCTAATACCCAAGACACGCCCGTCGAAGATGTCCCCGAACCGATGTTCAACGACGACGACATACCATCAGTGAAACCTGTAGAGAAAACATACGCAAAGTCACGGTCAAAACTCGACGACTACATCTACATCGAAAGCAGTCAAGGGCTCGACGAGACTGAAGTAGCTTTCCCCAAAACGACTAGAGCCAAAAAGAGCAAAGAACAGCAGTCCCCCGTTCCCAGAAAACGCAGAAAAGTCGACGTCAGACAGATCAAGAAGGAATTAAACGGAGAAAGAGAGCTTAGGAGCAAAACGGAAGAGAAGAAAGTTGAACAACGTGTTCTGAGAAGCAAGAGTGCGAGTGAGAAGGAAAAAGATAAAAAGAGGCCGACCAAGGAGTCGATAGAAAACGAAAAGACAGTAGTGACGAGAGTCACGCGTAAAAGGAAGTACGAGGAAACTTCTAAACCTGTTCTCAGGGAGAAGGGACAGAACGGTCACTCGTCTAGGAAAAACAGCGTCGAAGCCGAAGTTTCGAATAGGAAAATTGCTAGAGCTAAGAAAACTAAACCGACTCTACCACCATTAAAGTTAGAGCTAGAACAGAATGTACGAATGACTCGCTCTAGACAGAGACGCCTCGAAATCAGCTTGTCTCCGTCTCAAGTGAAAAGTATCGCGCCAGCCTTCTCGTTCGAATCAGACCGTCGAGTCAACTCGATCGAGAGCACTCGGTCTGCCAAATCGAACACGAAGAAGGCTCCGGCCCGCAAAAACGCAAAAACCAAAGTTAAAAAACCTCCGGTACGGTCGGTACGCACCCGCGCGAACAGAAGGTGAAAACTTATTGAAAATATAATTTATAACAACACGCCATTCGTGAACACGTGAACGCGATATCGTAGACTGTTAATAGTTTAAAATTCCAATATGGCGTCGTAACCTCAAATTCCAAATATCGAGACAGTGATGCAATAAAGGACGCTTTGCTCACGATTAGATTAGCGAAATGAATAAAGATTATTTATTCGACAGAGTAAGTTATATTTGTGTGATTCGCGAACTAGCTCCCATCTCGCGATAGACATGTTTTTTTTTAATTTTTTAATCCTTTTATTTAATGTTACTATTATTTTTTAAGACACTTTCCCTTATTAATTACCATTAGAGTTAATTCTTTGACGTTGGTTATTATGTATTTTGAATAGAGAAATAAAAAATAGGCTAATCAATCCGGTGTGTCTGTCGACTCTGTCAAACTGATGTGAGAACGATTCCCTTCAACACCACTAGGTCGTCGCCGCTTGGTGGCGTTGATCAGGTTTATGTCAATGCACAAAGATTATAAAACTACCCTCAAAATTTCCGCAAATAAGAATGTATTAGATAACAACGGTATCTTGATACGGAAAATGCTGTGTAATTAATAAATTCGCTGCGATCAAGTTATTAGCTATAATCATACAAAATCATTTAAATGGCAATACCTGATGAGAACTGTCATCGTGTTACAAACGTCATCAGACGACGCCTTACCAAATAGTTATAATCACAAAAGTTTTTCAACTGAAAACAATACTTTTCAGTTCAAAAACTAGGTCCATATCTTACAGATCTCTTTCATTAATATGAATTTAGGTTGTTTGTGTGTGTATATTTGTTTGGATCTAGCGTAATAGGTTAAATTTGTAAATGTTTTGAATTAATAATGTAATATGGCGATGTTTACCTTCCACATAATTGCAAAAAATATATAAAAAAAACTTTATGAATGGTAAAAGTGCCAAAGCATGCTTGAATTTTATTGTTAAAATAGTATTCTCAAATTGATTCTAAAATCCTATCGAAAGAAAATCTAAAATCTTCCTAAATACTTTTTTCTTATCTTAATTACTTTTGCTGTAAGCGCTTTAACCAAATTTTGTTTTGATTGATATTTTTTTCCATGTAAATAAAACTGTAATAGCATTTAGTACAAAATCGGTGGAAGAATTATTTATTATTGTATATTGAAAATCTCAATTCGGAACGTGTTGATTAATTGTTAGCGTGAGGAGTTTTGGCACGGCCATACCGCTTCGGTACGCATGTTGTTCACGTTAAAATTATAGGAATTTATGGCAATACAATCATTCAACGAAACTTGCTCGAAACACCGAACGATAAAAGCCAAATTTCGCATGTGTGTAGATTTTATACGTTGTTCTTTTTTCATTCACATGTTAATAATGTCAAATATGATATTATTACACTTGAAATGATTCGACTGGCTCTAGTGGGATTCGAAACTACTTCGATTACGGGTGACTTGTCCAACAGAGCTCCAAAGACAATTAGTATTTGAGTCGATTTCATTTCAAATGTAATACCTTCGCGTGTATAAACCTTGTTCTACTGTAAAAAAAACGCCTTTATGTAATTATCAAGTGCCCTGTCTAAGTAGAATTAAAATAATATACAGAGATACTAGATATACATTAAAAATGGGTTATAATATTTATGTCTTCATAGTTGGATGCCTCATGTAATATAGATCGTTTATGAACTTAACAAAGTCTATCGCTTATCGTCATTATTGATAATGTTAGTTTCAGCTCTCGACTCGTGAATTTGACGATTTGTCGCTGTCTAGTCTTAACTCTAGCTAGACTCAATTATGGAAATGGCCGTCATGTAGAAATTAATAATTGATGCACCAATCCATCAATAATGTTATAAAAAAGTTTTTTTTTTAGTTTCTCGTAGAAATCAACAGACTGCAAGAATGTTCCCATTAGATTGTAAGACCTTTTCAATTTGTAAGATATGTTTGGGTTCATTTTCCTATAAGTTGGCAAAAGACATGTGAAAAGGATGAGATTTTAAAGACAAGAATCAATCAAATTTATATGTCTTGGTTTTTTTAGCAGAATTCTTATGTTACAATACCGAGCGTTCGATCGGGAAGCGTGTCAATGGATGTTGCGAGAGAATCGCTGTCCACTATACGCTTTAGTTCAATATCATTTGGATAGATTAGTGTGTGATCAGGGCATTACGTGTTGCCTCCCGCTCGCACCACAACGAAACAATCGCAGTGCGAAAGAGACGCAACACACGTCTGGCCCAGTGCCGGAGCGGACTCACGTCCTACATCGGAGATTCCGAATCTCCACGCTTCGCATAGTCTCACGTATTACGTGATAAAAAGTTTGTAAAAGTGCACTTAAATGGATTGTACCAAAAGATTATATAATTTTATAATAAAGTGTTAGAGGTTTATGCGTCGGCGTTAAACAAATTTTGTAAGTTCAAGGCGCCGGCCGGAGATATTGGATTGTAATAAATATACCATTTTAACATTACATGCTTGTGTTATTTTTAGTGATAAATATACCTGTGATTCGACACCTCGTACCCGTTTTGATAATACTCTGAAGCTTTACTTCGTAACGCAATGACCGTACCTTCCACTTCACCTGTCTTCTCTTGATCATGCCAATTGCCAATGTCTTAGTCATATGTTTCTATATATGATATTTTTAGCAACCCAATTGCAATTACAATAACAGTACCTATTGAAACATGAAAAAACTGTGTCAGGCGGGAATCACGACATTGCGTTATTGTTTCAATACGTTTTTATCGCTGTCAGTGCAATTGTGTGTGATTGATAGGTTGTTAGTATTTATATAGCATATTAACTGATTATCAAACATCTGTAAAGATGTTTCTTTCAGGTGAAGAGTGCAAGTTCCTAACATTTTTTGAAACTTGCTGGCTTACCAGTGATATTAACATCTTGAAAGATTTACGCTGTGAGACGTGACGGGGCACCTTGCCTGGTGTGCATCCCCATTCAGCTTTGCCATTCGGGTGCGATACCCGCTTGAAACAATTTTGTTATGAGAGTATAGATATTTTCATGTTCTTACAAGGAAACAATAATATTGTCGAAATTGGTTTATTATTCGCGAAACGGTAATGCATATAAATGACAAGGGAATTATGCTGTATGATTGTTGCTGTCTTTGCTGCATATTTTGACAGACAAAGTAAAGACCATTTTTGTTCTTTGTCTGTGGCTGGCTGGCTGGTCATAGATATTTAGTGCTGCCACTTTATACATATACTATTTAAAATATTACTAAGTTAACTACTAAGTTATTGACTGGCTTAGTCTTCAATGAACTATTTAATTACAATGTACATAAAAATCTATTTAAAAATTATCGAAAAGACTTGAAGCATTTGCAAAAATAATTTAAAATTATTTTATTTCTTTGATTTTCAATAGTTCGGCCATCGGTATTAAGAACTACGTACAATATCCGATACAAAAATGACACCTTAAACTGCCTCGATTTAATTATTAACGTTGACTGAATGTCAATGTTTATATTAATTCAATAATTTAGGTCAGTACAGCAGTGGCTACATAAAATTTCAGTTTGCAAGTTTCGAAGCCTTATTGGCTATTTCTCTGAATTTTTTTTTCCGGCTTGGACTTTGTACACTCTTTCTGGATAAATGGCACAATTTCTTTAAAATAACAACGCCGGTCACACTGGCAACCGTGTTTATACCACGATCGGAAACATAGATTAAAAAAAATTAAGGTAGAAATCATCATCATCATCAGCCTATTGCAGTCCACTGCTAGACATAGGCCTCTCCAAATGCACGCCACTAAGGTCGATCCTCGGCTTCTCGCATCCAGCTCCTGCTAGCCACCTTGCGCAAAACATCACTCCACCTGGCCTGTGGGCGTCCTACATTACGTTTTCCGAGACGCGGTCTCCACTCAAGAACTCGTTTACCCCATCTTTTGTCGGTTTTGCGGCTAATATGGCCAGCCCCCTACCACTTCAGCTTGCTAATCCGGTGGGCTATGTCGGTAACTTTAGTTCTCTGCCGGATCACCTCATTTCTGATTTTTTCCCTAAGAGAAACTCCGAGCATAGCTCTTTCCATAGCCCGCTGAGCGACTTTGAACTTGTGGACTAGCCGTACCGACAGTGTCCACGTTTCGGCTCCGTATATCATGACGGGTAGGACGCAATGATTGAAGACTTTCGTGTTGAGGCATTGTGGGATCGACGATGAGAAGACTTGACGTAGTTTCCCAAATGCTGCCCAACCCAACTGAATTCTTCTGTTCACCTCATCCTCAAAGTTGTTTTTACCTAACTGCAGTATCTGCCCAAGGTACACATATTTCTGAACAACTTTGCGGACGGCACCGTGGATTGCAATTGGTAAGGTAGAAATGTTTCGGACTATTTCTCCTTAGTCGGTTTATACTGGTCATACTCGTAAAAAGAACAAATTAAAAACAAGCTAGTTGCAAAAATCACTAAGACTAATTAGATAAGTTGTCAAGGGAAGTCCAAATTATTACACAATTAGTAACTATGAAATTATTTGGTTGCAGCAACACCAAACTTAGCACTGTGGCAGACGTCAGGTGAAGATGTCGTGTTTAGTGGTCTTGTGTTGAAAAAATTAAATTAAATTGTCGACGTTATGTGTTAATAATTATGTGAATAATGAGATGAAAGTGTAAATAAATGTTAGATTAGTGTTTGCTAGTGATTATGGCGCATAGTGGTGGTGTTTTGAGTTCAGATATATCGCGGAGAAACCCTCAAGACGAGTATGAGCTCATTCAGCGGATCGGATCTGGGACCTATGGCGATGTGTACAAGGTAGGGGGCCTTCTAGACCTTATTTTTACTCTGATTTAAAGAGTTGTTATAATCGTGCGACGATGAATCATTCTATCGCGCGAGTAAGACAAGTTTTCTTGGTCGATTGTGCCGTTCGATTTCAATGTCAGATTTTACTGTCGCTGCTACATATTTGCATTGAAATCATATTTCGTGTTATCTTTTTATTGCGTGATATTATTTTTGATAAAGCAGTACGTATGTGCAGTGGCCTTGGTCGAGTACAGGTGTTCGATCACGAATGAGGCTACACCCGACCCAGGTGCAATTAGGCGTAATGCTTTGTCTCATCGAAATGTATCATAATACTTCGCACCGTCTGTTTTTAATGTTATATTTTGAATACGTATTACTACAACCTCAATTTGTCTAGTCCCAAGTATTTAAAATTCAATAAGTTTAACTTGTAATTTCTTGTCCTTATGTTTATGTATTTTATAATTGTATGCTTTGCAAGACCCCTATATAGAGACTATTACATTTGTAATGTTACATAAATGCAATAAACAAATAAACAGTTCCAATATTGACACTTCTAAAAATAATTTTTGAACACCAATTAAAACTTATATCACTACCTATTGAGTAAATTGTGTGGTTTATTCAAGTTTAAAACAGAAACAAGTAAATTGTTCAATTGGCACTTGATGTAATGATATGAATATGGGTGACTATGTAAGAGTCAGTGGAATTACATTGAGTTATTGCTTAACACGTCCGCTGCGGGCTTTTCGTAATGAATTGTCCTAAAATACAGACTTAACTCGAAAACGCGTGCGCCGCACTTTCTTTTATTGAATATATTGCCCCAAACACAGATGTGTGTAAAGCAGCCCAAGCGTCGAATGATATAACTACACGTAAACGAGTTTTAGCAGCAAAACATGTTAAAATTGCTAAAATAAGCATGCAATATAAGCCAATTCAAAATACAAGGTACTCCTATTGACTAGGTTAAAGATAAAATTTTATTTACTTACTAGCTGTTGCCTGACAGAGGCTTTGTGTGTACGTAGCTTGAAATTAAAAGAGGGATGTAAATTTTTTCAGGATTAAAAGTAATCTGTGACCTATTCCAGTATATAATATATCTGTATCACAAATTTCATACAGATCAGATAAGCTGTTATATTGTAATTGAATAACATCCAAACATTCACATTATTTTATAAAAATAGTAAGATAAGTAAGATTTGAACAATATATTACTGCCCAGTTACTTGTTTAGTTTGTAAACAAACTTCATAAGAGATATAATGACATGATTTTTTGGAACACCTCATCGTGTAGATTCTTCTCTGTAAGCATAAAAATCAGTTTAAATTTAATTATTTGACCAATGGGTTATTTATTAATTGTAAATCCCATTCAAAGAAACATTATAAACATAGGTAAGGGGGCGTCCATAAATTACGTGAGATGTTTAAGGGGGGGAGGGGGTCGAAACAAATCTCATCTAATCTTACGTTGGAGAGAGTGGGGGTCTCGGCAAATATCACGCAATTTTTTTTCTGGTTGAAACAAAAAAAAAATTATACTATTATGGTCCATTTAATCCAGATTGTACATATACATGCTTAAGATTTAATCTTAAGCGTAATCGTAATACGATTAAGATTAACTAATTCGTTCGAAAGAAAATAATTTCATTCAAGTTTACGTAAGAAACCCACATTTTGAAAAATCTCACGTGAGATTGGGGCATGGGGGAGGGGGTTGAATAAAATCTCACGATATCTCACCAGGGGGGGAGAGAGGGACAGAAAATTAAAAAAAAACACCTCACGTAATTTATGGACGCCCCCTAAGGTACAGAAAAAGCTCAACATACCAACACTAATATGCAATTGCGTAGTTCTATTTAGAATATAATTTATTTGCCAGAAAGAAAATACTTCATCACAGAGACAAATACCTAGGTCTCATGCTCAGCATTAATTTTTTTTATTTATTTATTCATTTATATCAGGCAACAAAAGGCCCATACAATAAATACCTTACAGACTAACATACATATAATTAACTTAGCTAAAAATAACTATTTATTACAAGTAACACGTAATGAAGGCGGCGACGTGTTTCGCATTGCAGTGTCCGGTATCCGACCACGGAATCGTCAGAACAAAACACCTTTCGGCCAAAAATCTTCTTTTATGAAGGTCGACAGATGTTCGGTCGGTACTCTCACCACAAAGGAATTAAAATTCACGTTATGGCGGGAAACCAGCCGTTCGACCCTCAGAGTGAATTTGGCTTTATTTCTGATGTACTCCACAATATCATCTGATTTCGTGGAGTAATGCAGGCGGGACACATACAACTGCGTTGTCGCATTAATGGTGTCATCTTACGGAATACCATAATGCTGGAATTCTGCAGAAGCCTGGAAGTTATAGTACAATTACTAAAACTAAGTTAAAGTACCTAACATCTTCACTAAACAATTTTACTTTACATAATAATTTAGAAACTGAATTGCAATTATAATATCAGTATACAAACTTTAAAAATTATGTCTATAACGGGACTCAAACCCGCATCTCCATGCAGGTTCGAGTCCCTTCTGAGGCATCATTTTTAAGTTTAAATACTGGAACAACCAATTACTTAGTTTTCCCTTTGTATGAAACAATGTATGAGCTATGATACATATTCGATTATCTAGTGAGTAGTGAAGATTAGTTTTTGTTTTTTGCATCAGCCCCCTGTCTCTATGTCTGATGTTGACAAAGGCCTCTTCCAACTGTCGCCACTTCTCTCTATCATAATAAGCAAATCTAGTCTACCTGCTGTGGTTTTAATGTCATTTAATTCCTAGTAAGGGGTCATCCATAAATTACGTCACACGATTTCTGAGATTTTCAGACCTCTCCCTTGTCACGCATTTTTACGATAATTCCCATACTATTTTGCCCAGTGTCACCAAAAGTAAGACACCCCTTAAGAGGAAACACTACGGGCGAGAGAATTGATAAATAGGTATTTGTAAAATCTATTGCTGTCGCGCAGTGCCAAACGCATTCACCGCAGAGTGTGATAGAGACAACTGCTTCTTGGATCGAAAATACCTACTAAAAGAACACCAAATCAACATTTCGTAGTCCCACGATTACATTCCAAAACTAGACCGATTTAAATACTTTTTTCATTAAAAATTAAAGAGAAAGGCTTTGGCTGTGCTCGTATATTTTCCTTTTTTTCAAAAATTTTGCCAAATTTGTTTTCTAGATGTTTGAACACAGCGGAAAATCTGGCGAATTTTTTCGATTTTTGAGGGCTCATATTTTTTTTATTAATTAATTTATGAAAAAACAGAAAACATAGAAACATGCTAATAGTGGCCATAGATTTTTATAATAAAAATTATTGCTCTACTGGCATTATCTAGGGAGGAAACAGGGGACTACGTTTGTATGGAAAAACGGCCATTGTATTTCCTCTTAATGTGTGACGTAATTTGTGGACGGCCTCTAAGTAAAGTGACGGCCTATAATCATCCTGTAGCACAAAGGCCTCCATCATTGACTTCAAGTTACCACAACAATGATGGGTACAGTCATATCACCACGCTTGCCAAATAAGGGGTTAGTGATCAGAAATCCGCGTCATCATCATTAGCATCAGCGTATCATAGTCCACTGCTGGACATAGGCCTCTCCAGTTGCGCACCACTTAGGTCGAGGTCGTCACAAACCTGAGTAATGTCCTAAAATTCGAAACTCTTGTGGCCTGGGTATTGAACCCGGGATCCTGAGATCTTGGTCCAGTACTTAAACCACTTAACCAATGGGTTGTTTTGAAATAAATAAAATAAAATAAATTTTAATCCATATTATTACTGTTTAGTATAAAAAAGTATAGGTAAATAAAGTTTTGTGATTAATATATACCAAATATGTATAAGCAGGAAAATTTACTCGGCGAAGGTGAGTGCCGACGAATGTCATAAGAAGGCCTCCTAAACTTGCACCTGGGTTGCAAATCCCGGAACCATATGGTGAATCCATGGATGCAAAGAAGCTTTGTTTGGTTTTTTTGGTGGTATTATCAGAACATGGTCTTAATTTTTTTAACTGGTTTCAAATAAAGATTTTCGTTCTATTGTAGTATTAGGGGTTAAAGTATGAAATTGCCGTTTTGTATGGACGAAATCGAGAAAAGTCATTTTTCCATACCAACATTTTTTTAGTTTTTTGAAAACGCCTGAACCGTGTTCGAAGCAATTAAAGGTGAAAGTTAGATGGTTATAAAGCTACGCATAATAGTATTTAAATTTCTGAAAATCAACGTATATAATACAAATATACTTAATTGAAGCAAGAAGGTCAGCTGACACATTGTAAGGGGTCTTTTCAACGACTTCCTTTGAAGTAATAGGCACTAGTATTGCATTTTTTTTTTAGTCAAAAGTTACTTTATTTAGTTTTTGATACAATACAAAAAGAATTACGCAATAATATGACTATACTTAAGAGCTATAAACAAAATAAAAGTGGGAAAATAATCGGCAATTTCATACTTTAACCCCTATTATATACGAGTATCTATATCGGAAACTCATTAAGAACAAGACCATCACAGGCAGGGCTTGTATGATTTTTATGAAATGTTTGTAATACTGTTTTTCGATTAGTATAACTGTGGTGCTTAAGTTCGTACTAGTAATACGATGATCAAAAGAAAATATTTCAGAACTGCTAACATTTCAGCAATGTTGTAAGCAATTTACAAAAGAAATATAATAATGTGTAATATTACAATTCAAACAAACAAAAATGTTGTTGCAATCCACTGTCATGCTTCTGTGGTTGAAATCCCAAGCGAAGTGAAGAAACCTGCCGTGTGAATCATTATGAGTCATCAAATTGGCTTATAACTGTAGCCGTAGTTTGTTTGTCATTTGATGATACAATTTGGGAAGTTTGTGTGCAAAGATAAAGGTGTAACTATTATTCTATCGTGTCGGCATCACACGACATCATTCGACGAATATCCTCTTTCTCTATAAATATAACATCAAACGCTGTTCCAATTTTCGGTAACAAATTATCACTTCAAACGGCCAATGATACCACGAGTACATAGCACTCAGCACTCACTTCCTCTTAATAATGCGGACAATGGGGCCGATGCATTGTTTCAAACCATGTGTGTTGGGTTGTGTTGACGTTATGTCATCAAGGTCGCAGTGGATTAGTACATTATAATCCCTGCGATTAAGATTGCCAGTGTTTTTTAATTTTAAGGCAATTTTGCTTTGACCATCGCGGCATCGTAATATAACGCCCCATTGGCGACCTCTGTGGCAGAGTGGCGTACGTACCACACACCGTTTTTCAAAGTGTCGACTGCTCCGTGGTCCGATTCCCGTACGGGTCAATGTAGAAATGAAAAAGTTTCGAATATCCGAACGTTGCTCGGGTTTGTGATCACCAACCCGCATTTGCGTGGGGATTATGTGATTATGCCAGTTCCCATCATTGCTGTGGTAACTTGAATTCAATGATAGAGGCCTTTCCCTGCAGTGGGATGATAATTTTTTAACTTCTACATTGTTACGGGTCTGGTTGTGTGTTGTACCTTCTTGGTTTCTGATTTCCACAATACGATAGCTTTAAATGGTTACTCACTGTGGGATCGGAACAATGTACAGACAACAGCACGTCAACTTACCACAAAACCTAAAATTTTCTCAATTGATATTGATCTCTATCTGTTGGTCTTAAAGTTGAACATCAATTCAATGACCTTTAAATTTTTGGGTAGGTTGACCTGTCGTTGTATTACATTATGTCGTGACGTTGTCCACGTTGGTCGAGTGGTTTATGTAACGTGCCAAGATCTTGGGGTCCCGGGTCGGGCAGCATAAATTTCATATTTCCGAGATTTGTGATCACTAACGGCCATTTCCAAACAGTTTCTATCTCAGTTTTTGCCGTCCACAGAAACAAAGACAGAAGTTGTTTTCTATCTCCGATATGCCAAGACTGAAGATAGATATGTTATTGGAAATGGCCGTAACCCGCAGTCGGCAATGGCAAGAGTGTTGATTATGCCTGTACCCATCATCGCTGTGGTAACTTAAATTCAATGATGGAGGCCTTTGCCCTGCAGTGGGATAATTATACGCTGCTGCTTATCGATGTAAAAAAAAATTGATACAAAATCGGCGTCAAAAAGTCCTTTTTAGTACAACCTATATCAATCGAATACTTACACAACATGACATAAATATCCATAATACTGCATGCCCACATAATAGGCTATTTGACAATGCGAAAAATAAAGTACCAATTACTATTATCAGTATATATTATGAGTTGAAAAATGGTTATTTAATAACGGAAGTTGAAAATTTATTTATAAATCCAGAAATAAAAATGTATTTATTTAAACGTTTGCCACGTGACACGAAACGCTCCTGATTGGTCGGGTTTATGATGACGTCACCTGCTTGATAACTTTGTTTGCCTACTTGTGCTATAATAGCTTTCCAAAATGTTTTGGTAATATTTTCCTATAAAAATATTATCTATTGTTTTTGTGTGATTTATTTCCAATATTTTACAAATTACTTTTACCATGGGCAACGATTTCGTAAAGCAGAAAGCAGTAACCTGCCCATTCATTTAAAATCTGTAACAAACAAACTAGCTAGTTAGTCGGGATCTTTAAATGTAATGTTTATTGAAATCATAAGACTGTAGCTATTTTAGCTAATATTATGGAAAACAGCGAAAAAAATAAAGTTGACACTGACACAAAATTTCCATCATTCAAATGACATGAGAACAGTTTTATGTGTCATTTCTGTATCGGACTCTGTGTGTCTTCCTATGTTGCCCGGTTCCAGGAGGCCAACGCAACGCGGAGCCTGCATATGCGGACCTAGCTGTCTCTTTCAGATACTCCGTCGTAATGGTATGAGTAAGAGAAACAGAAACAGAGTTTAATATATTATGGATATTGAGTTGCAGAGTCGTGTTATGTCTGTATATGTCGCAGGGAAATGAGGATATCAGGGATTTCTTAAATCCCTAGGGATATGACGAAATCCCGGAAGATGTTGAATTTTCTTGTTTATTACTTCTTCTTACTAAAGTATCTAGAGATAATGACAAAATACCAATTTATCGTCAGTGGTATGTCGTTCCACTATACTAAATCTAGTAAAATGACAGAAAAGCGGATACTGCCGAATAAAAATCGAGCCATGCATTTCTCTCGCTCGCTCTAGTACCCACAGGGGCACTAGTGGGAGCGAAACAAATGCGTAGCTCGAGCTGGCGCGGCTCGGCAGTGTTGCCAACTTAGTGGATATTCTACTATAACTGGTAAAAAGACGTAATAAACAAGAATATTTGACATTTACCGGGATTTCATCAAATCCCTAGGGATTTAATGAAGTCCCTGATATCCTCATTATACATATGTTACCCTGCGACATATACATTATTATGTTAAATTTCGGAAATACATGTAAGTTACAAAAAAAAAAATTAACATGATTATCACAATTATGTTTGTCTAGCGGATAGCCGATTCATCTCACACTTGACCTTGTTATTTCCACTGACCTCATGTGAGATGATTACTGCGCGGTAGGACCTTTTTAGGGTTCCGAAGACAAGATGAAACCCTTGCAGTGTTGTCTAAACAAATTCCATTGAAAATTATATGTATAGTTAGATGAAGTCGTTACTCGTTCGTAGTAAGTCGGCATTTATGACGTAACTACGGAACCAAACTTGGCGTTGTCCGACTAACATTTGCCGGCATTTGATACTTTCAAAACCTTGTAGTTTGCCCTGATTGTGTGTGGCACAAACAGACAAACTTTCCCATTCATTAGCAGGATTCAATTAGCAGATGATTTATAGATCAATTATGTCGATCGGTTTGTTTTTGTGCGCTCCGATCGATATCGCCAGTGGTCCGTAACGATAGAAATAAGAATGAAATATTTTATGTAAAATTCATTGTTGTGTTTGAGATATATTGTAATTTTATTGCTTTTGCATTCTCTTCTTCATCTTCATTAACTTTCAATTACTGCCACTTTTATAAAATGGATAAAAAAAGAATTCAGATGTCATTGTCCATAACTTACAGGAAGGAATAAAATAAGTAACAGTGCACTACCTTTACTTTGATGAAAAATTATGATAAAAATAAAAAAATAGGACGAACATCCTTCTTTTTCCATTCTTGAAAATTCATAACGAACTTTCAAACACCAAAAATTACACCGAAAAAAAGCTTAAATATAATTAGTCGGTGCATCGTGATAGAATGACTGGTGATTTCTTTTTCATGCAGTTCGAGATATTTTTTTGTATGAAAAGTTTTTAAAGTTGGCAACCCTGCATTTTAGCCTTCGGGTGTTTATTAGTACCGCGAAATAACACCGAAATCGGTCCGCTTAGTGAAAAGTTTTGCGGTGACATATAAAAAGAACAACGTTTTTATTTGTCGGATAATAATATACTAGCTAGAGTCTAGCTGCTAGAGCTAGCAACAAGGTATAATATAATATGTACAGGAAGCACAGTCTAAATAAATTTGCATCTGCTCATACAAGTATCTAGCTGGTAGAGCAGCATTAATTATGAATAACTATGCATTTGATATTATGCTCGATACTAAGTGTTCCCGCGACTTCGAACGCGTCGACTACAGGTGTCTCACTATCTTTTTTTATGAATAATTAAAAAGTAGCCTATGTTACTCCTTATAACATTAGCTATCTACGAGTGAAAGTCCCGTCAAAATCGATCCAGCCAGAGACAAGAAATTTTAAAATTGACGACCTCCGTGGCGGAGTGACGTACACACCGGTTTTCAAGGTGTCGCCTGCTCCGAGGTCCCGGGTTCGATTCCCGGACGGGTCAATGTAGAAAAAATGTGTTTTTCTACATTTTCTCGGGTCTGGGTGTTTGTGGTACCTTCGTTGTTTCTGGTTTCCAAAAATACGAATGCTTTAAATAGTTATTCAAATTGGGATCAGAACAATGTAGGTATGTGATGTTGTCCACATTTATTTATTATTTATTATTATTTATTGCTATAGTTTCATAATTATGCATTTAAGTAGTGAAAAGCTGTTTAAAATTGAATATAAAATTATTTAAAATATTTCCCACCAAATGAAACTCTGCTCTACCGTGACAGGACCCCAAGCGGGTTATTAATAGATCAGTCGATAGAATAGCGTATAAAAAGAAAAAAGTAAACATACAGCCTACCTATAATCATCCCACTGCAGGGAAAAGGCCTCTATCATTGTATTCAAGTTACCACAGCAATGATGGGTACTGGCGTAATCACCACGCTTGCCGAATGCGGGTTGGTGATCACAAACCCGAGCAATGTTTGGAAATGCGTAACTCTTGATGCCTGACTCGGGAGTCGAACCCTGTACCCCGAGATCTTGGCCCGGTACCCCGAGATCTTGGCCCGGTACTTCAACCATTAGACCAATAGGCCGTTTCGTTAATTACTTAAGGTGTCAACATCCTATTACGATACAGTTGCTAATGCATTTCGGAATGAGTTTCTTAATACCTAGTTAGACAATATTGTCTTATACGTGCTTTTAAACTCTTGATAACATACAACTACCCATATAACTTATCACTGTACCGGGATTTATAATGCAATGTTATAATTTATATTTATGTGTAACAACAACGCATCAAGAAAGTTTAAAAACCTATATACAACTACTAGCTGTTGCCCGCGACTTCGTCCGCGTCAATTTCTGTTATTATGAACGCGATTATTTTTGCAACATTTTTCACCGATGCTGCGCTCCTATTGGTCGCAGCGTGATGTTATATAGCCTAAAGCCTTCCTCGATAAATTGACTATCTAACACAAAAATAATTTTTCAAATCGAACCAGTACTTCCGGAGATTAGCGCGTTCAAACAAACAAACAAACAAACAAACAAACAAACTCTTCAGCTTTATAATATTAGTATAGATAAATTGTAACCACCTTCCAAATTTTAATATATCAATCTACGAGACAAAAAACAAATGATGTATTTTTTCTTTTGGTATAGCCCAATACAAAAATGTCAAGATAAAGCACTTAGAAAATGTCCGCAAAAAATCTAAAATTTTTGATACGTTTGCCTAGCAACACTTTTTTTACGCGATGCGCATCTCATCCATTCATTACGATACTAATCATAAGTTTTTCATATTCCCTTTATACCTTAACAAGCCTGGGACCGTAAAAATTGAAAATTATATTGCGAAAAATATTTTAGGATGAAAACTTGATTTACATTTTTTACTTCATAAATGGGCTCTAAATACGATACTGAACGCCTATAAATATTTTGGAAAGTGGTTAAAATTTCATTCTGTATACCCATATTACAAAAGCTTCCAATTTCCGAACATTTCTCGGGTTTGTGATCACCAATCCGCATTTGGCAAGACGTAGTGATTATGCCTGTACCCATTATTGCTGTGCTAACTTGAATTCAATGATGTAGGGCTGTGACTGCATTGGGATAATTATAGGCAGTTACTTTACTTTTAACCATATAACGAATCCATTAAGGGGACTACTAGAGCTATGTGTTGTCCCCGATTGATTTAATTTTATTATTTCTAAACAAAATCGATTCCCAAAAAACTGGAACAGTATCATTTTAGCAAATTACCTCTAGTATTTATTGAATCACTATTAACTGCTTTTCATTCTGGTATTCTTTCGTATTTTACATTATTGCTAAAAGCGGCTGCTTTTAAAGTCAGCAACAAGTTTGACTTTATAAACAACTAAATGAAAAGTTTACTGTGATTAAATAAATACTACAGGTAATTTGCTAAAATGATACTGTTCTAGTTTTTTGAGAATTGATGTTGCTTAGAATTAATAAAATTAAATCAATTGGGGCAGCACTTAGCTCTAGCAGTCCCCTTAAGAGACATCTAGATAAAACCGTAGACATAATAGGAAAACAATAACAACCCACGCAAACAATAAAAACAGTCGATAATAGAACGTGAAATTAATATGCAGTGCAAAAGTCTTGAATGCATGACAATGTGAGGCATATTATAATAGTCGATATGCAACACGATGTTGTGAAACAAATAGAAAACGATCGTATCTGAGAGGTACGAGTTGTCTATTGTTTTGAGATAACATAATATACAGACGAATAAAAGAAAGAAAGAAAATTATTTATTTGGCATCAGGACAAAAGGATTAGAGTAAACAATAATTTACGCATCAAGTTACAAAAAATAAAAATAAAAACACAACTTTAATATGAACTAAAACATTTAATTATGAAGACTAACATTATCTGAATGGTACACGATTAAAATCATGTATTAGGTGTTAAAATATGAAATTGCCGTTTTTTATGGACATTAACTTGCCAATATCCAGACTTCAAATCAAGTGTCGAGAACCATGTCTTGCCACTTAGGATATCCAAGGTGTCGTCGATGCGCGGTAGAGGATAGCTGTCCTTCTTCGCGATGTCGTTCAGTCTTCGATAGTCTACACAAAACCTTGTACTTCCATCTTTCTTCTTAACTAAGACGACAGGAGAACACCATGGACTTGCAGAAGGTTCGATGATCTTATTCTTCCTCATGCTCTCCAGCATATCCTCAACTTCTTGTTCCTTGGCAATCGGTATTCGCCTTGCTCGTTGCCGGATAGGTCTTTCATTTCCGGTGTCTATCTTGTGTTGTACCAAGGATGTCCTCCCCAAATCTCCTTCTTCTGAAGAAAAAACGTCTGAAAAGCGCTGAAGCAGGTCTTTGGCTTTCATGCTTTGAGAATAACTTAAGTTACTTTTGCATCCTTTAAGAAGTTCTGCGATGGTAGAATTATCCTTGGTAATATTAAGTCATTTTTCCATACTAACAATTTTTTAGTTTTTTTAAAAACGCCTGAACCGTTTTCGATGCAATTAAAGTTGAAAGTTAGATGGTTATAAAGCTGCGCATTATAGTATTGAAATTTCTAAAAATCAAAGTATATAATACAAATATATTTAATTGAAGCAAGAAGGTCAGCTGACACATTGTAAGGGGTCTTTTCAACGACTTCCTTTGAAGTAATAGGCACTAGTATTGCATTTTTGTTTAGTCAAAAGTTACTTTATTTAGTTTTTGATACAATACAAAAAGAATTACGCAATAATATGACTATACTTAAGAGCTATAAACAAAATAAAAAGTGGGAAAATAATCGGCAATTTCATACTTTAACCCCTATTATTTGCGAAAATAAAAACAAATTTCTTAAGAGAGCATTCACTGGTACCTTGTTTGTTCCAAAGCCGTGTTGATTAAAAAAGATAATATTCTACCGCTGTCTAGCCCATTGAAATTTCGCAATAATATTAAGTACTGCGAAATTCCTGTCATGGATAGGGGTGCATTCTCCTCATCCCCATTCACTGTCTAACACTGGAAAGGATAATACCCTCTTGACACGTACGGTCGGCGGCCAAAAAAGTGTTTTATCACCCTAAGGTTGAAAGTCATTCGCGCGTCAGAGAACAACAGGGTTGATTTTCCCATGCAAATATATTCTGACAGCTACGAGTACTTATACTAAAACGTCATAGTCTCTATCGCTATTTTACTGATACATGAAATTTTGACTCACAACTGGTTCACAATATTTTTACCCGACCGTACTAGACGCGGGAGCATGGCACGGAAATCGAGTTGAGGGATGGGGTTGGGTTATTGCATTTTTCTACCAGGATGAGGGAAACAGGACTACCTTTATAATCCGGGAAAAAAGTAGATGTTGTCAGGTTCTCGCGTTTTTTTTATGTATGAATTTTGGCGAAGTTTCTAGTGATTTCTATATATTTTTTGTAGATAGAGTAAAGCTTAAAGTTGGTTCCATTTAACAATAAAATACCTATTTCGATCAACGCAACATAAAATAAGATAAAATTCCAAGACATGCCACACTGGGCTCACACAAGCTTATACTATGGGTACTAGACAGCCGATGAATTTACTCATACCCTAGCTTAAAGATACTTTTCATTTTTTATTCTCTTCTTTACATAGAAAACACGCAGATTCGTATAGTCGGATATGTTCGTTCATGCACACAAATATTTTTGTACTGTGCGAGAATCGAAGCAGCGTTTACTACCAAATCAAATGGTTATCAAAATGTATTTTTTTACTTGTAACAAATTTCTTCACATGTCTACTAAAAATATTGTTAACAAAAATGGTACCACATGCAGCGATGTTGCGCCTGCGCAGGCAAGACATGTGCTCCCCAGACGGTAGGTTTAATGATATTAGCTTACGTCACTAAGCATTGTTTTTTTTTGCCTTTTATTACAGCTGTTCAGTGTAATAACAATTAATACTGTATTGAATTCAAGAGATTCTTTAGAAAATAGGTTCGATAATTATTCATTTATTTAAGGCTGCCAGTCGTACCTTGTGTATTTGATGCTTTAAAGTCTACCAGTCATTGGACGATCTAGAAATGTTTGCAATTTACCGATTTTCTAATAATATCCCAAGAAGCCCATTTGAACTGTTCAATCTTCTGAATGTATAAAAATTTCGTGTTACGTTGTTTGTCCGAATCCTAAACTACTGAACCGATTTTAATCAAGTTTTGAACACTTTTGTGCAGTTTGATCTAACTTGAAAGATAGGATTGTTTGTTACAAACTAGCGGACACCGCGAATCTCGTATCGCCTCAGAATTTGACGTCCTAAATGTCATTGTCATCAAATATGGCGTGGCCGGATAAAAATATTAAGAAGTGACTTTTATATTTAATTTTTTTAGCGTTAATTTTCTAACGTTTTTAATAATTATTATCCTATTCCCGACGAAGACAGATCCAAAAACAGCAAAATCATAAAAATCGGTCCAGCCGTTCTGACTTATAAGTCGTGTAACTAACACGACTTTCTGTTTTAAATATAGAAGGAGATTACTTATTATTTTATTATATTTAAAAAAATGTGTGGTCCATACGATTCTAAATGATGTCGGTATAAGGTATTAGGAAACACAAGGGCCGTTTTTCCACACAAACGTAGTCCCCTGTTTCCTCCCTGGATAAAGCCAGTAGAGCAATAATTTTTATTACAAAAATCTATGGCCACTATTAGCATGTTTCTATGTTTTCTGTTTTTTCGTAAATTAATTAATAAAAAATTTATATGTATAAGTTATTAAAATAAATTAATTAACAGTCGGTTAGATAAATTAAAGACAATTAGATATATGCCAAAATTATTTATTCGGTTTTATATCTTTGAGTATTAACTCAAAAAGTATTCATAACTTTTCTACGTTGCGTTACTTTATTTCTAAACTAATGCTAGTTATATCAAGTTTCCTTGAAATCGCTATTGTTCCTTCAGATAGGAAAGAATCCACGTTCCTTTGTGCGCAAATGGTTTCGTAATATCTGTAAGTACATGTCTCACGTTGGTATTGAATTGTTATTCAAGACAGATGATATAATAACTTTGTTTTTACTTAAAACCGTGGGCTTGGAGCCATGTCTCACTGAGATTCGATGGCTTACTCGGACGAAATGTATTTTTTAAATGAAATATGGCTGAATATTCTGATCTCAATGCAAGTAACAATTACTTTTTTTAATTCAAAGAAATAAGGGTGGTATGACTTAACCTAACCTAACCAAACACCCAGAACAGAAAAGTTTTGACCCGTCCGGGAATCGAACCCGGCTCGTCGGAATGCACATTGAAAACCGGTGTGTACTGTGTATATCAGTCACTATCCCATCATATTCTTGGGGATCCGTAGGTAAATATATCCATAGGTACGGATGTACCTCAAAAGACGAAAATAGAATCCTTATACGCGCGATCTGTATCAATTACGATTTCTGCATTGCTTTGGACTTACAGTCGATAAAGAAGGAATGTAATCTTATAAACTAAACTAAAAAGTAAAAAATAAATTATAGTTTAAAAAACTAAAAAACCACGCTTTTAAAACAGATTGAACTAAAAAATTAAAAATAAAACTGTAGTGATCAATTGAAAAATTCATATTATTGTACAAAAAGCGTGGGGGGCTTGATTTAGATTGTTGTGAATATTTTATCAATAATTTACTATATATATGGATATCATAACAAGCACCCCCTTTTTTAGTTTTTTAAACTATAATTTAAGAAGTGGCGCTATTGTGTATCACGTGCATATGTATTACCATAGGGAAATATATTACTTATTTTCCTTATGGTATTACATGCTAGCACTACTACAGTACTACTACTAAAAACATAAAGTACAAAACATACTACTACTTAAAACATAAAGTATCCTAGTGTAAGATGGCCCAGTAGCGACTGGCTTAAGCGTGGGTTAATATTTGAATGGCCATTCACTAAAACCTTCTATGTATAGATTTATTGAGATGTATTACATGTACACACGGCGGCACATCAGACTATACATGTTGACCTTGAGACCGCCCTTATGCCCTACGTAATAAAAGCTGTTATCGCAGTTCAACTGTTTAACTTGATGTGCTGTCGAGTGTACATACATTTTACACGCATATCTTTAATTATTCCATCGGTAATAAATCTATCGAGTTCTCGCATAATTTTGTATGAATTTGATTTGTTAATTAATATTATTAACTTGTTATGATTATGATTAGTTATCGAATGAACATCCGATGGATTAAATGAGAAAGAACACAGTATTGGTACGAGTAAGATAATCGGATTTATTTGAACAGTTGTAGAACGATGTTATGACACAGTTGCGAGAGAAGAGATTTAACAGTCAAAGTAAAATCTAAAAAACACACACAACATGACAGGTGAAGATACTCTTTTGTGTGAAGATAGCATTTGGTTTATTTATCTAACAATATCACAAATATGTAGACAAATTATGTCCGCATAATTCTGAGACTCATTCATAGTAGGTATAAACGAGTCACAGACAACTATGGTCACGAGTAGGACGCATTTGGCGTCACAGAAAAGTAAGGCTTGTATCGCAGTAAAACATCTGAACGGATTTGGGTGAAAAATTATATTCGGGTAGTTAATTAACTAGATTAACACAACACTATTTTTATCCCGGGATTTTGTTTCTATAGGATAATGTTGCGACTATGATTTTAAATACTTTTTATACGCGGGAAATAAAGCTCAGTCGTAGTTAATATAATAAAAAAAAAGGTAAACTTTGTGAGGTTGTAGAAGGTAATCTCTGGATATACTAAGGGATATACTGAATCGATTTTAAAAGTTTTTTAACCAATAGAAAGCCACGTTATTTGTGATTGACATAAGACACAGAATGCGTTTAAAAGCTATTCGTGTATAAAACTAAACAAAAATTTTGCATTTTTTTAATTTAACAATTTTGTGACGTGAACAAATACCGTCGGCACTAGCATACACGGCTCGGATCCGGTTCCAATGTCAATGGCAGGTTCGATGCCCAGCCGAGGCCGCCCGTGAAAGTGAACTAGCGGTGTTTCACTCGGGCTCGGATAAACAAACATTCCGAAATGTTTTGTTTGGATCTCGTTGGTTTTTTGCGAACTTTTAATTAAATAAAAAAAAGGAATATTATGTTCTCAATAAGACGTGTAGATTTTATGAAAAGCTGTTCTGAGAGATTGCGTTATGCCAAAAGTTAGTAATAAATATTTGAAAGGTAAGTAATACCTAATATTTGTCTGATATGTAAAGAAAGTGCCGTATCATGGTTTGCCGGCACATTAAAATAATAGCAACACTTTTTCTCTTCCTGTCTGTCGTAAGAGGCGACCAAAGGAGTAGTGCCTCTACTCCAAGTACCCCGTCTACCACTACCACCTCGGTTTCCATTATGCATAGGAGTCTAGGAGACGACAAAATACTTCCTTCTTATTTCTCCCACTACATTGTCGAAACAAATACATATATTATGAAAATAAACTCTCATTTCCCTCAATAACGATTTGCAATGGCAAAAAACCTCAGTTACAACGACCCTCGGGCAGATTTAATAATGTTTCATTGACCGCGCTTCCGTCTGTCTGTCTCTAAGTGACAGACTACCCGCCCATAAACAAGATGAGACAGTGATCGGTTTGTACAGAAGACCAGCTTATATCAGGCCGGGATATCTTACTGGCGTTGACATAGGTTCTAGTTTTCAACAAACTGTACATAGAAACACAGTACCTATAATTAATTAAAATGAAAGATTTTTGACGGTCCGTGAAGCGACTCCGCTTCACGGACCGTCAAAAACCATCCACAGTAAGGCGTATACAAACTCGACTGTGAATGTGGGCTCTCTTACATAGGTCAAACTAAACGCAGTATAGGTACTCGGGTAAAGAGCACATAGCTAGAGCAAAGAGATATAAAAAACATGCGTATAACGAAATCCGCAGTCTGTGGTCATGCGTTTGATAAGCCCAACCATTTCATTAGATTTGATAAACCTAAAGTTCTTGCTAAGGAAAACCGATATGTACACACGGCGGCACATCAGACTATACATGTTTACCTTGAGACCGCCTTTATGCCCTACGTAATAAAAGCTGTTTACGCAGTTCAACTGTTTAACTTGATGTGCTGTCGAGTGTACCTAGAATGATACGTGAAGCAGTAGAAATTAAAAAACATTCTTATTTCAATAGAGAAGATGGTTGGAATTTACCAGCTGCTTGAGACCCCGTCTTACCATCAATGAAACCATGGCAACACTGCGAAGACTCCGGACACAGTTAGCTCATTTTGTGTGAAAAGGAACATAACTAACGATAAAAATTAGAGGCGGTATTTAATTTTTTTTTCAAATTACCATCTTAAAGACGATTAAATATGTGATAATACTAATTTTCAAGAATGGCCTTATAAGAAAGCTTATGGTCGCACAGCGGGCAACGGAGAGAGCAATGCTTGGTATTTCCCTGCGCGATAGAATGACGTTTGGAAATCCGTAGGAAAACTTAGATAATCGACATCGCTTGAAGAATTGGTGAGTTTAAGTAGTAATGGGCGGGGCACATAGTAAGCAGCAGAACCGATTGTCATCGGGGTGAAATCTGAGCCAGGTTCTGAAACGGCGACCGCACACCGGACTATGATCTGTGTGGGTAGGGTAGCAAACACCCCCTACCAAGATGGATCGGCGACCGAGTGATGGTCGCGGGAAGCCGATGAATCTGTAGGACAGATCCTTGTGGTCCCGGCACGCGATGGTCCTGGATTCATTTCCCGGTCGGGTCAACTTAGGAAAGGACCTTTTCTAAATAGGATTGGATCTGGAAAGGGTAAGGGGTTACAGACGTTCAGCCGTTGGTTGGCTTCTGTCGCAAGACGAAAGGTGTTAAAATACGTCACGTCAGAACATTCTTGAAGGATATTTTTGATGACCTCCGTAGCGGAATGGCGTACACCATTTTTAGGGTGTCGCCGGCTCCGTGGTCCCGGGTTTTCCGTCTGGGTGGTTGTCGTACCTTCGTTGTTTCTGATTTCCAAAATACGATTGCTTTAGACCTACTCAAATTTGTATCAGAACAATGTATGTGATTTTGTCCACATTATAATTATTATAATCACACGATAAGAAGGAAAGGAAGACTTATAAGAATCAAGAAGTTCCCTCTCTAGTCAAGTGAATCTCATGCTTCTTATAAACCTCAAGATTAGATTAAACAACTTCACAGTTCAAGCGATCGAAGCTACAGCTATAATAATTTTACGGCGTGTTATCGAACCGTCCGTTACATTATGTTATTCGGACGCGCAGGTACCGTTGGGTGCGCGTGCGCCGAAAGCCAATTAGCGCTTTTGGCCTAATAGGGTCAACGGTGCTGTGGCAGAAACAATATGAAGACCTCCGTTGCGGAGTGGTTTAGTACACACCGGTTTTCAAGGTGTCACCTGCTCGGAGGTCCCGGGTTCGATTTCCGGACGGGTCAATGTGGAAAACAAGTGTTTTGCTACATTTTGTCGGTTTGTGGTACCTTCGTTGTTTCTGATTTCCATAATAAGAGTGCTTTAAATAGTTAGCCACTTTGGGATCAAAACAATGTATGTGATGTTGTCCGCATTTAATTTTTTATGTATGTATACACATTTTCAACCGACGAAGAAAAGAAGAGAAAAGTAGGACGTTTTTACCATCGAATTAATAAATTACGAACTAATGAGGAATCGCTGTAGGGTTTTTCGCAACAATATTTTTCGCACAAACGTTATGTACATCGAATGAGGTACATCTATCGCGGGAAATAACAAATAGGGAAAGCCTTCTGAAGTATTGTGCATATACATATCGGTAAATTATATTTATTTAAATATTGTTTATTAATTTGTTGTAATTTGAGTAACACACATATCTTGAGTTTCTACTATTTACAATATCGAAACAATAACAAGGTCAGATCTAAAATAACCAAAACTTAACGTCCCGTGAAATATTTTTAGAAAGTAATGTGGCGCCTTGTTATGTTCTCTAACGTAATTACTATAACTATTAAAATTCTTGCGTGATTATTGCTCATTGTTACGCAAACTATGATGTTGTTCGCTTTATTTAGTTTATGGAATCTGTCAGTCACAAACTCGTTCTTTTATTAAGTATTGTACCATAAAATTATTGGTTGCTTGACTTGAAGCGAACACTATAGGTACATTGATATGAATAACTAGCTGTTGCCCGCGACTTCGTACTCGTCAATTTCTGTTATTATGATCGCGATTATTTTTGAAACTGTTTTACTATTGCTTCGCTCCTATTGGTCGCAGCGTTATGTTATATAGCCTCAAGCCATCCTCGATGACTGGACTATCCAACACAAAAATGATTTTTCAATTCGAACCAGTACTTCCTGAGATTAGCGCGTTCAAACAAACAAACTTTCCAGCTTTATAATATTAAGTGTTGATATAAAAATAACGGTCTATAATCATCCCACTGCAGGGCAAAGGCCTCCATCATTGAATTCAAGTTACCACAGCAATGATGGGAACTGGCATAATCACCACGTATGCGGGTTGATGCCGAGCAAATGTAAAAAATTTCGAAACTTTTGCTGCTCGACCCGATGAGCGAACCCAGGACCCCGAGACCTAACGGGGACAATCATAATCCGCCATCTCCATATATAGTTACGTGTTGTCTTAAATTAAAAACAAAAAATATTCCATCCCTTTTTACCCGACTAAGGCAAAACCTACTGGTAGAGTTATGTTATGATTTTAGCAGTCTATGTATGTTTTTTTTATTCCTAACCTGTATAAATATTCCTAGCTTTTACATTTTAATCTTTACGTCGATTGTATTTTTTCATTTTGATTATTTAATAAATATAAAAACCTCATTCCTACATTTAAAACTTTTATTATTTAAAATTTAGATCTACCTGCCATTATAGATAATATTTTTAGATATTTCAAGTTTAGGTATTGTGAAGTTAGGGTTTATGGTCTTCGATCTAAATGTCGGACGATTATTATAATCGTCCTAAGTAATCGTCCGTCATTTAGAACTTTCATTATTTTGATTTTAAGGCAACCAATATTGTAATTTTAGGGGTGTTGAACATCGGTATTTAACTTTAGATATTTTAATTTTAGGTGTTCTAATACGTACCCTATTTATTTCTTCGTGTGAAAATTTGATGACCATCCATCATGTTCATCGTGATCAGCAGACATGTTTAGTGCCACTAATCGCTACTAAACCGCCTCTCAGTCAGGTTCAATGAACTCTGAACAGTTTATTCTGTGAAGTTAATTCGCTGATTCAGTTGACGCTATTAGGGTCGGCTGGATGCAGCCATATTGAAGGGGTTTATCTGATTTTGCGTCTTTGTTCTCAAAATCTTCCTTTTTAGTACTTAAACTTAAAAAAATATGTCTGAGGCGGTACTCGAACTCGCATTTCCATGCGTACCTACCGGGCGCGGCGCTAAATTGGTAACAATTTAGCCACCGAGACACTACGTTACGTAATATGCGCTCTGCTCCATGCTCCCGGTATGGAAGTTGATGCGGATTCGAGCGAGTCCCGTCTGAGACATAATTTTTCAAGTTTAAATACTGATAATATACTTGCATTTAAGTTGCTAAAATAACATATGCAATATTAATGAATTATCAAAATAAGTATGTAAATGTTGACAACATCATAATAAATTGTTCTGATCCTAAAGTGACATCAGACACAACGAAGATACCACAAACACCCAGATCCGAGAAAATGTAAAAAAACACTTTTTTTTTTCTACATTGATCCGTCCGAGGATCGAACCCGGGACCTTCTAGCAGGCGATACCTTGTAAACCGGTGTGTACGCAACTCCGCCACGGTGGTTGTCTTTTTATTGTATAATTTCCCTTTACTGACAATATAACTATGTTCTTCCAGGCGAAGAGGCTCAACGGCAATGGCGAGCTGGCCGCCATCAAGGTGATTAAGCTGGAGCCGGGCGATGACTTCGCCATCATCCAGCAGGAGATCCTGATGATGAAGGACTGCAGGCACCCGAACATCGTCGCGTACTACGGCTCCTACCTGCGGCGGGATAAGCTCTGGATATCTATGGAGTACTGTGGTGGGGGGAGCTTGCAGGTATAGCTATTGTGAATCTATACAGGGTGTTTTAGATTAAATGTGTATTATTTTACCTAATGAAATCAGCTTGGGTTTAAAATCATTAGGTGGGTAACAATAACAAATGGGCGGTGTGAAAATTGCCGGGCCATAACAGAACAATGTTTGGGACACACTGCTTTATCTAAATATAATAGTAGCAATTCGAAATAAAAGATGGAGTGATTTCCCTTAAAGTTTGGATATCCTAGCTGAGTCATCGTTAGAAGCCAATAGCAATTTAGTTTTTGTGATTTCTACCCATAACTTTGATTGATTAAAGTATAAAATATTATGGAGTTAACATGATCGAAAAAATTCGATGAAACTCCTAAATAACACATATAAATAAAAACATTAAGCAACGTTTGGTTATAACTATTTTATATTCTGATTAATTAAAAATGACGTAAGTTCTGAATGTTATTTATTAATCTTTGCCCTTTAATAACTTTTTAACGGACTGACATTTTGCGAAAATATTTTTGTTGATTACATGATTTAGGCCTGTACTTTCTCAGATGCCAGGCTGACTCTGTATAAATTTACTTCGATTGTTATATTGTTTATTTTCAACATAAAAAGGTTAGTGTAGTTCATCGCAGCCTCATGTTTGTCCGTCTTCGGACGTAGGCCTCCTCTCCCAATTTCCATTTCTATCGCGTGCCATCGCCATCCATTTCACTCCCGCTCGTCCCCGAATATCGTGGACCCATCTTTTTGGTGGTCTTCCTCTGCCTCGGGTGTTTGCTCGAGGTCTCCACTCAAGCACTCTTCGAGCTCACCGGCTGTAGTCCCGTCTAGCAATGTGTCCCGCCCATCTACATTTCTGGCGTACTATTTCTTGCACGACATCTACGATTTCAGTCTTTACACTGATCCACTCGTTTCTTTTGCCGTGCATCAGAGTGATGCCAAGCATCGACGTCTCTATGGCTTTCTGTGCTACTCGTAGTTTCCCAGCAGACTTTCACTTTTCAGTCGAAGTCGAAGTTTCCATGCCATATGTGAATACATTGGTTAAATACTACAAATTTTCAGGTGTTCGTTTTTCTTAAAGCGAAAAATTTGGCGCGAATGCACCGAAAGCTGCCCAAGCTTGAATGATCCTCCTTCATACTTCATCGAAAAACCGGTATACGCTCGCACAGCCAGCTCACAATCTCATTGTCATAAGTTGACGTTCTTTAGAAGCTTAAACTCTGTTCTGTCTGCCACTCATGTGATATGACTACTAAATGAAATGAATTATCTATTCTAATTTATTTGTTTGAACGCGCTAATCTCTAGAAATACTGGTTCGAATTGAAAAATTATTTTTGTGTCGGATAGTCCATTTATCGAGGAAGGCTTCAGGCTATATAACATCACGCTAGGAGCACGCATGAATAGGAGCGATGCATCATTGAAAAATGTTTTAAAAATAATCGCGATCATAATAACAGAAATTGACGCGGACGAAGTCGCGGGCAACAGCTAGCGAATTATAAGTTAACATTGATTGTAACAATCCTCATATAGTGCTCGGTTATTAATCTCCTAATTATATTGACTGATAATATCCTCTATTGCAGGACATATATCACGTGACAGGCCCGCTGACGGAGCTCCAGATAGCGTACATGTGTCGGGAAACTTTAACGGGCCTGTCGTATCTACACAGCATGGGGAAGATGCATCGGTAAATACTTTCGCACCTTTTTGCAAACTTTATGGACCCTGAGGTCATATTAAGTTCACTTCCCTAAAACCCCCCTTTCCTTCCTTCCTTCCCTTTACGAAGGTAAAGTGGACTTTCTTTACTATTCATTTAAGAGTAATTTTGTAGTCAAGAGCGTAACTTTTTGCGTTTATGTAACTTTCCTATCTTTCAAGGTCAGTTTGAAAAATACAATCCTACAAATGAAATAATGTATGATACTGTGTATTTTACATACATAACACAATATTCTTACAAATCTTATAGCTTTTAAGGAAGCGCGGATGCGCGTGTCGCTTAAATAAAACGCTGCGCTTGCGTCACAATTACCGCTCACACTAAGTTTTGATTTTGAGATATTATAGCATTGTAAGAGTAAATGAAGTAGGTGCTTGGCACTAAATATTTAGTGATATAATAGATAATCTGTAAGATTTAATAATCCTCTCTCCAGGGACATCAAGGGTGCCAATATCCTCCTAACAGAGTGCGGGGACGTAAAGCTTGCTGACTTCGGAGTCTCGGCTCAGATAACAGCCACCATCAACAAGAGGAAATCATTCATCGGCACTCCCTATTGGATGGCACCTGAGGTACGGAGTCGGACTAACCTATTTTTTCTAACTAACTTCAACCTGAAAGTTGTTTTGGGATTTTCTTCCATGTACAGACAACAGCACTTCAACCTACCACAAAACGTCAAATTTTCTCAATTGATATTGATCTCTACTTGTTGGACTTAAAGTTGAAAATCAAGTCAATGACCTTTAACTTTTTGGGTAGGTTGACCTGCCGTTTCTGTACCTTGGCTTTTATAAGTTTTCGAGACATTATGACATCTTTGCTAACGCTATCCTACCTACCTCCTTCAAATCATAAAATTACCTCATTCGATTTTCATCTTTTGGTTCGTTAAGTAACAATCATGATCAATGAAACCAGGAATTGTTTTAAAGCAAGTTACTGATCGTATATTAAACTTAATCAATGCATTTTTGAGGGAGGGCGGGCGGATTTCCTGCCTGAAATAGTGCTTGCGCAATCAGTGTTAGTGCGGGTAGTGTGGTGAAGGTATCTAGGCCGGTGTTAACAAGTGGAAATCATTAGCAAAATAATTTTCTCAATCTATGATTAGTATTCTTTTTTCTATGGGACTGTGTTTCTACTTATAATTTTATATGCCGAAATGGCCGATCACAGACGGTGCTTTAAATAAAAATCTGTTTATCATCTAATTAACCGGTGTAATTAAGCGATGCTTGGTATTTCCCTACTCGATCGAATCAGAAATGATGAGATCAGCAGGAGAACTAAAACAACCGACATCGCTCGAAGGATGGCATCGTTGTAGTGGCAGTGGGCGGGACACATAGCGCGGAGAACCGATGGCCGTTCGAGCGGAAAGGTTCTCGAATGGCGACCGCTTACCGGACGACGTTCCGTGGGCTGGCCCCCTACAAGGTGTACCGACGATCTGGTCAAGGTCGCGGGAAGCCGCTGGATGCGGACAGCACAGGACCGATCGTTGTGGAGATCCTTGGGGAAGGCCTATGCCCAGTAGTGGGCGTCGTTCGGCTGATATGATGATGATGATGAACCGGTGTATCACAAATAAGTGATTTGATTTGATTAGATAGCTATGTTCTTTTTTAAACCCACATTTATTCACACACATTTTTTTTTGTACCTTAGTTTCTTAAGTTACAGTCTAAGATTTTTTTAAAACCAACAAAATTTAAATTAAAATAAATGTTGCAAATGCAAACTACCTCTTTTAAGATTGTGTTCTAGTTCCAAGTCACACTGTATAAAGATGGTGTCATTTTTTTTTACAATTATTTTGTTATTTCAAGGTGGCCGCTGTGGAGAGGAAAGGCGGTTATAATCAACTCTGTGATATTTGGGCGTGCGGTATTACTGCCATAGGTAAGCATCTTATATCTTTATCTTGTAATAATGTAATTTGTAAAATAGCTATAGTCCTTAAAATATAGCTTGATTAGAATGACAATTCTCACTGAAAGAGACGACGTAACTTTGTACCAGCGTCAAAAAAGTGAAACACATTTGCACACGAAAAAAAATTGGTAACATGTTGAGAATATTTTTTTATACATTTCTGTACATATTAATCAATTAAATTATAAAAATAGATTTAGAGATAAAAAAAAAAAATCCAGCCACAAAAATTTAGAGAAGACGTCTTTTAAAGTTAGGTACTTTAAAAGACGATAATCTTATGCGATGACGTAAAGTGGACAAATCGAAATCGAAAGACTAACAATATTTCAAAATCGAAATGATTAAATGAGCATTGGTTGATGCTAAGAACATCAAATTGCAGTTATTAATAGTTTAAGAAAAATTTTCAAATTTATATGCGATAAAAAATTTGTTATTGATTTTCAAGATTGTTCCAATTATTCTGATAATGATCACGATACTGAAATACTTTTAAATTTTAATATATCTGATTTTCGTTTTATTTTATTCGCCATTACTTACTGTTTTCTTTTCCGTTTTATCAGTCCAGTCAGTCCCAGCACTAGTCACCTCAGTTTGACAGGTGTCATTCTAATCTAAATCTAGCTAAATTTTAAGGAGTATAGTAATGTTATTGCAAATGTTTGAATGGATGGATGTTTGTTACCCAATAACGCCAAACCACCAATTTTTTTCGCGGAAATAGGTTATGGGCTGAAATTACACAAAGGCTACCTTTTATCCCGTAATAAGGTATATAACCTACAATTATATCTCGTCTGTATTAATTTATGTTCATGTGTTTGGTGCAATAAAGTGTTTATTCATTCATTCATTCATTTAATAAGGTTCCCGTGGGATAGTTTGTAGTTTTTTTTATTTTTCACGCTTGTGAACTCGCGGGCAATAGCTAGTTATACATAGGTATGCGGAGATAAATAAGTCTTCTTTAAAAAAGGGTAGCTTTAAAAGTACAAATAAATTCATTCAAACATTGCTCGGGTTTGTGATCACCAACCCGCATTTGGCAAACGTGTTGATGCCTGTAGCTATTATTGCTGTGGTAACTTGAATTCAATGATGGAGACCTTTGCACTGCAGTGGGCTGATTATAGGCCGTTACTAACTAAGTGGTCAATTAAATATTGTACATTATTCACAGAGCTAGCAGAACTCCAGCCGCCGATGTTCGAGCTACACCCCATGCGAGTGCTGTTCCTCATGTCCAAGTCGGGATTCAAACCGCCCCAGCTGAAGGAGCGAGAGCGTTGGTCGGCGGTCTTCCACGCCTTTCTGAAGCTGGCACTCACGAAGAACCCGAAGAAAAGGCCGACGGCAGACAAACTACTGCAGGTACACACGCGTTTTGATTAAGTCGAGTTGTTTGTCGGTCAGTTTGTTATGAGTGGAATACATATTATAGAAAAACCGGCCAAGCGCGAGTTGGACTCGCGCACGATGGGTTCCGTACCATTGGCTAGGGGCTGGTCCTAATAATCTATCTATAGCCAATTTTGACATTTCGGAGATAGGAAACAGTTTCTATCTCTGATTTTGCCGTCCAGAGAAACAAAGACAGAAGTGGTTATCTATCTCTGATATGCCAAAACTAAATATAGATAGGTTATTAGGACCGGCCATGAGTAAACAACAGTAGGTACATAAAGGAGATGTCCCATAATAGGCCCAGACATAGTACACCATTTTCAAAAATCAAGAAAAATTTACTGTCTGGGAAAAATACATATGAATTTATTTAACGTATAATTTAGTGGTTCAAAAATAAATAAGATCGAATAATTTATCAAACTCAATTAGGCATTCCAAGATGGCGTCAATCTAAAAAAAAACTTTAAATGTCAGTAGCTGTCAAATACCCCTTGTCACTTTGGCATAATCATTCACTTCAAGTTTTTGTTCTGCTTGTCGCGTTTATGTTTTTTGAGTTCTTTATAACGACCTCTTTTTCGTTTTCTGGATTTAGTATTGATCGACACATTACTTTCATAATGTTTGTTGTTACTACAAGCAAGCGATGGCACTCGACTCCTAGATGCGCGATTTTGAAACTGCCAAAACTGACAGACGTCATCAAAATGTCATCTTCCGCTATGATGGTTTTTTCGTTTTGTATTGCTATTTTCTTAATTAATTTATCTCTTTATTTGAACCACTTAACCATTTTAAAAGAATTGTATAATAAAAAAAATCTTGCAGATGTATTAGTCTTTCTTTTGGTGGGGTGTACAGGTTCTGGGCCTGGCCTCCATACAATTTGGGACATCTCCTTTAGTTAATGTAGTGCCTACCTGTTGCCATTATTGATATCGAGCAAAAAAGAGCAAAAAATGGCGTTTTTTGTATGGGATTTTTATTATTATTTGTTATTGCAGCAACAGAAATACTTAATTTGTGAAAATTTTAACTAGCTAGTCTAGCTATCGCGGTTCTTGAGATACAGCCTGGTGACAGACAGACGGACAAACGGAAAGACAGCGAAGTCTTAGTAATAGGATCCCGTTTTTACCCTTCGGGTACGGAACTCTAAAAAACAAAAGCCGTATAGCCGTACTCTGGAATGGCGATTGCGCAATCTGTGGATCCTCCCACCAGGTGGATCGACGATCTGGCAAATGTTGTCGAAAGCCACTGGATACGAGTAGCGAGTGCCCAATCGTTATGGAGGTCCTTAGGCCTATGTCCAGCTGTGGGCGTCGATTGGGAGAGATGATGATAAAATGACAAAATTAACCTTTTTTTACCAATGGTTGTTGAATATAAGAGAGATGACGAATAAATGACTTTCTTTTTAATCCATCACATACATTGTTTCAGCTTTAATTTGATTGATTAGATTCCCATTTCATAAGTCTAGTGGCTTAAATACCGGGCTAGATCTCGGGGACCCCGGTTCAATACCCGGGTCGGGCAACAAAAAGTCTCGAAATTTCGAAAATTGCTCGAGTTTGTGATTATGCCAGCACCCATCAATGCTGTGAACTTGAATTCAATGTTGGTGACCTTTTCCCTGCAGTGGGATGATTTATAGGCTGTCACATGTTTCAGCACGCCTTCTTCGTTCAAGACATGAGTAAACGGCTGGCCATCGAACTGCTGCAGAAATACTCGAACCCCACCAGCTGCAATGCCTCGGAAATCGATGAGGATGGGGTATGATATATCTTTAAATAATTGGGATCAAAAAGTTATGTGGGGTCGTCAGCCATCCTGATATTATTACGTCATTCGGAACCGAACCGACTTAGATCAGAGACCATGCTGCCATATTATGTACAAACATTATATCGAGCTCTTTTTTTAAAATCTCTAATTAATGTACGTACGTTAATGAATAGATATTGGAAATTTATTTATCTGGATCAAGAGGGGCATGGATATTAGGGTTGTTGAGAGTTGATATATGATATCAGCAACAGCAGATTATTCGCATCTATTTTAACATCAGCATCCGCACCTGATGATCATATAATGAAATAATAAAACTAGCCAATATAAATCATGAAGTATCTGGTCCATCGTTCCCTAAAAGATGTAGAACTGCTACTTCATCGATAGAAAGAGTAGGAAAAATAGACGTTTCCAGTTTTATATAATGTTTATAACTAATAAGATAACGCCTTGTTTGGTTTAGTGGTTTAAAGACCGGGCAAAGATTCAAGCCCCTAGGGGCTTGAACCCCGGGTCGGACAACATGATCTTGATGTTTAAAAATCTTGCGTCAGCAACAACCCTTAATTGCAGACCTTATTTGTATGTATGAAATGCACGCCACTGCTGCTAATATTACTTATTTAAAGCATTTTAAACTTTATTGTTGCATTAAATGCAGTTATTTTCCTCGTTTTTTCTACACTTTATAACACAACACATTAGCGAAATATAATAATATTGGTAATATCTCTCATCCATTTCCATTTACGGCCGGTTCCAATAATCTATCTATCGCCAGTTTTGACATTTCGGAGAAAGGAAACAGTTTCTATCTCTGATTTTCCCGTCCAGAGAAACAAAGACAGAAGTTGTTTTCTATCTCCGATATGCCAAAACTGAACATGAATAGGTTATTAGGACCGGCCGTTATACTCACAGGCGGTGTCAGGCGTGCCGCAGCGCATCGCGTCGCGTCACACGGGGCGGGGGGCGAGGCGGGTCGCGTCGGGGGCGCCCCGTCCGAGATCCCTCGCCCCCGGGGATGCCCCCACGCCACGTGTGCAGGATGAAGGTGAGAGTTACTGTAGAGTAGCCATACGTAGGTTACGGTAAAGCAGAAATTATCTAACCCCTTTTGGAAACCTAAAAAAATGACGAAAATCTAACACAACGCAAAAACAATATATTTATATACATTCTATATTAATAATCATATTTTTTTTAGTCTATCCTTTATTTCGGGGTTTTTTACGCCTATGAAAAAAAAGATAGAGTTAATTTAGATAGTGAGATGGAGATCAGTTCTCCCGTGATCATGGCGCTTGCAACAGTGCCGAAATATCGGAAACTAATAATAAATAAGGTACATAGCATAAACCCCGAATTAAATAACTCTAATGAGATGGAAGTAAAAGTTTTAATGAAAATTCCAAAGGAATTATTTTAAAGCAAAAATATTTGGCATTCTCAATATGAGTTATTATTATTAGTAGGGCCGTCAAAGGCAACGTTTAGGACGAAGAGATCCAGACAAAAAAATAAAAATATTTTGGCATAAAAGTTAAAATAATATGAAATAGGATCTTCAGAATTGCAATGGATTTATGTATGAGAATGAAGAATCCGATGATAAATATGTTAAACACAGAAAAAAAAAGATTAATGCTGAGTTTTTATTATCTAAAAATACATACCAGTCCTTGGATATGTCAACACATCCAATCAGGCGCAGTGGTGAAGCAGTATTGATTGTGTTCGTTTTCAGTTCGCGTGACGTCTCGTTACGATGACTCACCGATCATCGATCTCGACGCTGACGACGATCTCTCGCGACAGAACATTTTCGCGGGGATACCTCCGAGGAACCCGGCTGCCGTGGGAGATACTATCAAACGAAACGGTAAGACGGAGTGAGCGGCAATAGACGCAGGGCCTTGAAGCGTTATTTTTTTTACCGGTATTAATACGTTTTAACCGTTATAAGGCTTTTCGTTCACGTATTACGTTCGAAACGGGAACAAATTGAGGACGTTATCCAAATACCGGTTAATCCCGCCGCGCGAGGCCACAAGGTAAACTGAAATGAAATCTGTATACTGTGTGTCCTTTGTTTCGTATGTAGGTATCGACGCGACGGGAAAAACGAAATAAAAACGTTATTAACCCTTTGAATGATATAGTAAATTTTAAAATTCATTGGTTTTGGACTGTAACGTAACGGCATAAGGTTTTAATTATGGTGGCAATATACTTGCCACTACCTTTTAGAGGGTTAAACCTTTATTTTAACCAAAAACGAATTGAAAATGTTCTTCTTCATAAAAGGTTTTATTTTGTTCCGTTTCGAACAAAATCGAAATCAAAGCGTTCTTATGCATTTAAAACGATAACGTTTCGAAAAATAAACCGGTATACAAGCCCGGAATAGACGTGATATGATAGACGGTAAGATAGCGTAACAACCCATTTCGCTCACTGTTGAACACGGGTGTGTCTCCTTTTTGTGGGGAGGGGTTAAGGCCTTAGTTCCACCACCCTGGCCTAGCGCGGGTTGGTGGACGGCGGGGGCGACGCTGTGGCAACATCACCCCGCCGCGGCGCCGTTGGACGTTCATTAAGCCGCCCGAAGGCCTCCAACAGGCTTAACGACTGTTATCTTGTGACAACAGCCGGGACCGACGGCTTAACGTGCCCTCCGAAGCACGGAAGCGCTCATGGTATGATGCGACAAACGGCCACCCATCCAACTAGTGACCGCTCCCAGCGTTACTTAACATTAGTGTACTGTACTCAAGCTATGGCTATTTCAATTTAATGATGGGTCCCTTTGTCCTGCAGTAGGATGATTATAGGCAGTTGATTTACTATTGTAATCTCAGATCATATGAAGAATGAGATATGAAATTACTCGTAAATCCATAGAGAACCCGTGTCTCCGAATTATTTATGTGTGCAACGCAACTACAATAACACTGTTGTAAGCATAAGGATTACACTATATCAATTTACAACACTCATTGGTGCGCACACAAGCATGGACCCAATCACAGCGGCTACCACTTACTCGCTTACACAATACGTCATTTGGTGTGTGCAAATTAGTGTGTCGCTACAAAGTGTGGTCGCGATGCACACGTCGAGCAGTGGACGCTTCGATTAAACCTCGATACATTGCGCAGTCGCATAGTATTCACAACACAGCTAGTTAGTATCAAGCCTTCGATGTATATTGTGCCGATACAATTATCGTTACATGGATATCACGATAAGGCCCCATTTCATATCTATTTCTTTATATGATCTGAGATTGTAACGTTACCAATGCTCTTGTCTACAGCATACCATAGACAATCGAGCGAAGACTGGACAGTGGCGTCTCTGATGAGTTGTCCAAAGCACAACCCCCTGCAAGACCTGACCACGGATACGATGCCCCCTAGCGAGAAGTGAGTGAACTATATTCATATTTGTACACTTTTTAATCGCTTTTATTTTACTCTGTGGTGCAAGTTGGTGATGGTGAGACAAAATAACTATTTAGAATTGTAAAAGGTGTGTTTCTGGTGATAATTATTATGAAACATTGATTATATTTATCTATTTTATTGTGTTACATCGTAAATATATGGATTTTCTCTCTTCTTTTCAATTGGCTTAAGCTCTGAATCTTATTCGTTTAATTTAACTCAAAATATTCTAGACTTAGCAACCCGGTCAATTTTAGAAAACAGTTATCGAAATAGCATTCAAACAAAGCCCACGGCTGGAAATAGGCCTCCCCTAACGCGATGCGTGGGCTTGTTATCATTCAAAAACCCTCATTCGATATGTTTACTTGAAAAGATAAAAAAAAACAACACTCACATGTATTATTATAAACTTAAACAAATTTCCTATAAATCGCTAAGGCTATTGCTATTCAAAAGATCGTGATTTTAAAACATACCAGGAGGCCTTACTCTGCAACACGAAGCTCGTATTTACGGATATATCTGTCTCTTTCAGATACTTTAAGACATCGGTATGAGTGATAGGGAAAGATGGATTCGAATATACGGACATTGTGTTGCGGAGTAAGGCCTAAGAGACAGTCAAATATGGTTTTTAAGGAACTTAATATTAGTAAATTTGAATGCGCAGTGGCCTGCATATAGACTTCATTTTTGGTGCATAATCAACTGAATGAGATACCACAGTGTTGACATAATCCCGATTAATACGTAATTGGGTTAGACATGCCCTGTCATTTAGGTTATATGATCAAATATTCTTGAAAGATATGTCCTTCTTTGAAGTATTAATTTAGGGCTACCGCCAGGATCAGTACTGTAACCTATTTTGTTAGTCCTTGTAAAGTCATAAATACGTAGAATGCGAGAAATCGTATCTAATAAATAAGTTTTTTTCTCTCATTATTACCAACCAACATGTAACTACACTTTTATTTATGTAAATTTTCGTCTTATTTATTAATATTTAATTTTATAGTTTTGTATTATTATGTTATGTTATAGCAAGTGGTGTCGGGTGATCACTGGTGATGATATAATGAGAATGAGTCTGAGGTATAATTTATTTTCAAAAAATTTAAGTTTAAATTGTACAATTCGAAAATTTGTTTTTATTTCGATATTTGATTTAACCGATTTTTGGCGCTTAAACTTATTATTCTAACAATGTGTTGAAAAGGATTTTTTTTCGAAATTTTGTGTGATTTATTTTCGGTGGTGGTTTTTTTTCTAAATTCCTAGATTCATTTTTAAACTTTTTATTCTAGTGTGTATGGCATTGTATGTGGAGTGTCGAAATGAATGCACTACTTGTGAATAGTATAGTCACATTGAAGACATGTTTTCATTGGCAATGCAAAGACGCACATTAGGGCCGCCTGGTAATATTTGGTATGATTTAAGGATGTCAAGTTCCTTGAATAATTAAGATAATCCTGATTCCACTACGCAAAATTAACTTCTTTTTAAAAGGTTTTTTCGTAACATACAAGTTAAAAATAATCTTGGACTAGAGTCGTACTATCAATGTAAATTTTACTAATTGAAACATATGGTTCTTCATCTCATCTTTTGGTTTATACCTCTAGCGGCAAAATGTGGAAGTCATGAAGACTAAATGGTTTCCACTTTTCCCACCAGAGGCGCCAGCGTCTATGCATAGCCAATAATATATTTCTGTGCATGTATAAAGCGATTTTGTCTGTTTGGCTTTTTATATCCGGCCAATAAACGTGGACTATTCAAATATTTGAGCGGAAAAAGATTTTATTGAAGAAAGGTAAGACGGTCCGGTGAAGTTTGGTAATCTTAGTGTTAAGCTTTGATGTGGATACTCAGTTATAGATGTAAATGCGGTCTGAAGTTACGTAATTAAAAAACCCATCCGGTCACTGGTGCAAGTCACAAATATACTCATTTGCTATATCAAAGTTACAACCTTTATGCAATGGATTAAATGTTTTGTTTATAATAAAAGAAGATCGCAAGAAAGTAAAAGGAAGGCACAAATTATACACGATAATATCTATTTAAGCTATATCGAATAATACAAATAATTAAATGCTTTTTTACTTCTTAAAAAGCTTTATCACATGAATATTATTTAGATGATGGCACGATATCATGTTTGGTTGTTAATATAATGTGACGCTACACTTGGTTGACAAGCCAAATGTAAAAGTATAGATTAAAATTAAAAATGAAAGTTATTCGATCATTAATAATCAATTACCCTGCAAACTTTTATTATATGTAGCCGTTCAAATATATTTTTCTAAAGTTGACTCGTTTTGTTAGACATATTTCAAGGAATTACATCGAATACCAATTGATTGTAACTGTATAACAGAATTAAAAAATTGCAGCATTTAATTTGATTTTATAATTGTTTAAAATTAAGTTTTGGATTATCTCTATGTTTCTAACGCTTTAAGGGGGTTGGTCGTCACGGGTAGAAATAGTGTTATTTGTTTAAAAAATAGTTAGAACTACCACTTCCATTTTTATAATCAGTTATGTTCGCTGTGTCCGGAGTTTTTGCAGTGTTACTATAGTTGGTGGACTTCATTGATGTATACAGTAATAAACAGCTAGTAATTTCCAACCATATTCCACATTGAAATTAGAATCAGATTCGTAAAACCTCGAGTTCTAGCGTCGGGATAAACCAAAATATATTGTCAAACCCTAATAAAAACGAGTTTAATCCATAAACTTATCTATCTTTTAAGAAAAATAACTTTGTTAAATGACTTCAGACCGTATCCCCATACACATTTGGTCTACAGAGCGATGTGCGGCACATTGTAAGCTGTCTCTGTTTGTTTTAGGAGCCTCTTGCAATATATTGACGAAGAGTTAATGCTAAGGTAAACAGGGAGACCATACATTGCATGTACAGTATGTGTTTAGCGCTTTGTATGTACGGTGTTGCCACAATCAATCTAAAAATTATACCAAATCTTCAATCAACATTTTATTGCTTGCCAGCGCAAACTTAGCGTGAAATGGCTAAGACCTACTACAGCCGATATTATTACCCTATCTTAAAAAAGAGATAGGTCTGTCCTAGTTTTGTTACTAAGGGGCTGTCCATTAATCACGTGATATTTTTAGCATTTTTTGACTGGGCTATACAAAATGAAAAAATACTTTTGTCTCAGAGATTGTTGTATTAAAATTTGGAAGGTCATTAAACATTTATCCTGTATACTTAAAATGTGATTTATTTGTGCATCAGATATAATTTAGATTGATTTTGGAAACTTTGGTATTAGCACTGTTCGGAATAAAAATGGGTTATATTGGTTTTTATATTCTAATATTGCGTAGTTTTTCCTTTAACCTATTATAGTGAATTTATTTTGAAAATTATTTTTGATTTTAATTATATTTATTAGTTAAATTTGTTTCAGAAATTCTGCTAGTAAAGTAAAATTTTCTCTTTTGAACCAACATGATTGAATCGCATGAAAAAACATTTATTTCCTCATTCATAGTTAAATCGTGTTCTCAGTAAAAATGGTTTTATTCGTCGGTAGGAATTCTCTTTAAAACAAAGATAACTAATAAATACAGTAGCATCATAGATAGACTGATATAAAGATAGATACTATTGCACACCGAAAAAAATTCATGAGTTTCATATTATTGTGTAACCAACTAAATAGTTTTTTTTTTTTATTATATATAGTTCATTTGTACGTATGATATAGTTTGTAACTTATTCCGAACAGAGAGCTGTATAATTAAGTTGTATTTTGATAGTATTATTGTAAAAGTTTTTGCGTAGTATTTTTATTTATCGCCCTGTCCTTTGACATATTTCATGTAAAATATTTGATATACTGAATGGCCACATGAGATATGGATTGTTTAAGCATGTGGCATGTATGGTATTTTTTTATTGTTTTTTACTAGGCTTAGCAGCTAAAGCAGTAGCCATAGAAATATTGTATTTGTAAGTAACACAAATAATAAGTTTGAAATGTTTTTATTCAACCTCCGTATTTTGAAGATATTTCGTCCCAGCACCACTTGTTAAACTAAAACAAATAAATAAATAACCAGCTTGATTTTAATCAAATACATTAAACAAATAAGTCTCTAACCGCACAAAACCCAGCTTCAAAATAACAGCACTGCATCCATGCGCAGCTTCTACTAAATCTAACGAAAACTACTAAAAAGGTAACTTTGGTAATCTCGACAGGGCAACACTACCGCTCACGGCCGACACCGCGGCGATGGCTCAAGCTGGCAACCCTCTGTCGACGCACATACACGACCAGCACCTTTCACAATGTATACAGTTGAAGCAGAACTTCCTAAATAATTCCACAGCGAATATCTACCAAAATCTAGCCTCAAACTTCCAAAGTCCCGTAGGAGCTTCCAGCGTTTCTATAGACGATCCGTTATGTAGAAAAATGGGTGAAGACATTATGTATGTTGACCAACCTGAGAGTGACGTCATAGTCGACTCGCCACAGATAAGGAACGCTAACTGCGAGTGTGGTCTATGCCCGAAACCAGAGCCAAGGGACGACAACACGTTAAGCGATTTACAGAGGTCGGTAGCATCGAAATGTTCGTGCGACGCGTGCAATTCAAACGGGGATATTATGAGTTATTATCGAAACTGTTCGAAACAGACTTCCGATTCGGGTATAGTGTACTGTGATAAATGTAAAAAGCAAAAAATTGCCGTGTCAAACTTTAGAGCGTTACAAATAGCGAATCGTTTACGTATAGCCGACGATAAGTTGGAAAACGGTGGTCAGTCAGACGAAGATTTGTGTAGGAAAATAGATATATCTCTAAATATGGAAGATAAAAATTACGAGCATAGGAAAAGGCATAATAGACATAATTCCGACTCAGCTACTGCGGGCATAGATCTGAGTCAGTTCTGTCAGTGTGAGTTGGAGATTAGTAAAAGGAAAACGTCGTCTGTTGATGAGATATTCAATATGGTGGACGATACTGAGAAGCAGAAGGAACTGACTGAGGAGGAAACTAAAGTCAGTCAGAGGCAGAGGAGTCTGTCGGACAGTCAGAGGGATAAAGCGAAAGTTGAGAATACAGGTGAGCTGCTTTGTTCTTTTTTAACTATATCATTTCAAAGAAGACAATACAAGCAGGATTCTACATTGCCAGTATCTTTTTGAATTTGTAACGTCTATCCTGTGACAATCGGGGCGTATCCTCTTATCTACCATAAGTTTAACGGCAGACGTGTCCATGCAGCCAAACTTTTTTTGTTATTGCCATTATCTTTTTTATAAATATTTATTCTTTTTTCTGTACATATTTGACCAAGGCGATAAAACTTGATATTATAAAAAAGACTTGGTTTAGCTAAATGTTTTCGTGTGTGTTTAATTTTGTTATTAGATAGTTCATACTACTAAACGTAAAAATCTTAATGCAAATTCAACCTAATTTATATGACTTCAGATTAAAATTAGGAAAAACATACATTTTAAAGACCATTTTAAAGTCGGATATAATGACTTAAATTGTGTCTGTTTATATTGACCGACACAGTCTGTAAGTAATCGATAGCTGAAGGACACGCATTCATGTTCCTGATTTGTGAATAAAATGGCATCTCAACGTCTTCGTAAACATTTACAATTGAGGGAAAAGATGCGAAAATATGCTTAATAGAAATTGATCATTCAACAATCTAACAAAATCAGAAGATTTTGCTGAAATGCTTTGTGTAAAAACCGCTTAGTTTGACTTGTTTGTTATTCCTAATCGATTTCATTATGAACAGTTCCCACTTTAAGGCAACTTAGATTAGTTTATTAATGTTACAACGATGCCTTAAGTGAACTGTCTATGTAAGAGATATAAAGAATTAATTTAAGTAAATGACAGTGTGCGTGACGTCAGAGGCGGGCCCGGCCCCGCCCCCGCGCCGCCGCGCGCGCCGCGCCCACACGCCGCCCCGCCCCGCGCCCAACGGCCTGCCCCCCACGCCGAAGGTTCACATGGGCGCTTGCTTCTCCAAGGTAAGACATTAAGAGGAAATACAACGGCCGTTTTTCCATACAAACGTAGTCCCCTGTTTCCTCCCTGGATAATGCCAGTGGACAAAATTTTTTATTATAAAAATCTATGGCCACTTTTAGCATGTTTCTGTGTTTTCTGTTCTTTCATAAATTAATTAATAAAAAAGATATGAGCCCTCAAAAATCGAAAAAATTCAAACGGCCAAAGTCTTTCTTTAATTTTTAATGAAAAAAGTATTTAAATCGGTCTAGTTTTGGAAAAGTAATCGGGGGACTACGAAACGTTGATTTGGTGTGCTTTTAGTAGGTATTTTCGGTCCAAGAAGCAGTTGTCTCTATCACACTCTGCGGTGAATGCGTTTGGCACTGCGCGACAGCAATAGATTTTACAAATACCTACCTATTTTTCAATTCTCTCGCCCGTAGTGTTTCCTCTTAATAAGCTAGGTAGCATTGGAATCAATTGACAACCTTTTTATAATCTATTAAAACGTACTTTAACCAGAGACTTTAGTATGGCAATTGTTACATGTTTTCGTAATCAAATAACTATAATTTATATTTTAATTTCCACACAAGTGGATTTTTATTTTTACTCGTGTTTATATGGTTTGAAAATTACAAATTAACTTAATGTTCCGGCTGCTTAGACGCAGATCTGCGCCATCTATATATATAAAAATGAATCCCTATTTCTCTTGGTCATCGCATTACGTGGGAACGGCTGGACCGATTTCGCTAATTCTTTTTTTGTTTTGTTTGGTATTGTCAGGAAAATGTTCTTATGAAAGAAAAAAATAAGATAATTGCGCGGAAAATTAGAAAATTTAAGAAAACTTTATCACCATACTAAATTATTTGTAATGTAACCTTATCTCTTTTTGACAAAGTAAACTTTTTAATGTATGGCGTTTGAAATAACATTGACAGAATGCGTGTTGCAAATATCGTCAAATAGGGGGTAAAAAAACAGAATTTTGCACATGGCCAGTAATATGTCGCCTGTTACCCTGTCGGAATATCAACAAAACTATTTATATACACGCCAGAAAAAAAATAAACAACCGGCAACTTTTTTTATTAAGCCATTTCGTAATCAATATTCATAGTTATAAATAAATAAATAAAAATAAATATTTTAGACATGCCTCACTGGGCCACACTGAGCCATCTAGTCCCAAATTAAGGTACTATTAAGTACCCTGTCGTATGGGGTACTAGACAACCGATAAACCTACTTATATACTTTTTTTTTTTGTAAATACATACTTATAATACATAGAATAGTTAAGACAGGACAACGTCTGTCGGGCCCGCTAGTATTATTATAACAATTGATTTCTATTGTGTCCGGAATCACCCACATACGAACGGTTAAATAAAACGTCACAGTTACTGTTCACAAATAATTAAGTTTTTATTGTAAGTAAGTAAGTAACGGCATATAATAATTCAATTACAGGGCAAAGGCCTCCATCATTGAATTCAAATTACCATACCTATGATGGGTGCAGGCGTAATCACCACGGGGATAGAACCCTAGACCCCGAGATCTTGGCCCGGTATTGACGGTATTTAAACCAGTAGACCAACGGGGCGTTTTAGATTTTAATTAAATTAAAAATCTTAAGTCAGGCAAGCTTCAGCCATGTGTGAGATTTGATAGTCGAACACTTTTGGGAAGTAGTGGAAAACGTTATTTATTAGGTTTATGACAATACTAGCTGTTGCCCGCGTCTTTCTGTTACTATGATCGCTATTAATATCAATATTTTTTCCCGTTTTTGCAACATTTTTCACTATGCTTCGCTCCTATTAGTCGCAGCGTGATGTTATATAGCCTAAAGCCTTCCTCGATAAATGGACTATCCAACACAAAAAGAATTTTTCAATTCGAACTAGTACTTCCGGGGATTAGCGCGTTCAAACAAACAAACAAACTCTTCAGCTTTATAATATACTAGCTGTTGCCCGCGACTTCGTCCGCGTCAATTTCTGTTATTATGATCGTGATTATTTTTGCAACATTTTTCACTGATGCTTCGCTCCTATTGGTCGCAGCGTGATGTTATAAAGAATTTTTCAAATCGAACCAGTACTTCTTGAGATTAGCGCGTTCAAACAAACAAACTCTTCAGCTTTATAATATTAGTATGGATTAGTATTAGTATTAGTATTAGTATAGATTCACAAAAAATCGAAAACAACAATTTTAAGTTCTATTATTTGTTGAGATTTTAAATTGATTACAAATCAATTAAGGTTTTTGAATATGATAGTCGTGACGTCATAGCTTACTAAATGCCATAATAAATATTTGGCAAAGTTACGTTTTGAAAGATCTTAAAAAGGATGTCAATTGATTAAAAAGGCGTCTACCCAATTGTACTTGCATTGTCAAGTAGTTGATATTACGAGGGCGGGTCAATAAGTCCGTGACTTTTTGAATTTCTGACCTCTTTACTGAAAAAGCAACACTACTCCTGTCAACAGGTATCTGTCAGTTGATTCCTATCAAAATTTGAACTTGCTGCGTCAGTGAGTTTGTGTTTGACAGCTATTTTTATCAGACTACCCAGTAATTTGAGGATAAAATGGAAAAAGGTGAATTTCGTGTGCTTATTAAGCATTATTTTTTGCGAAAAAAAACCATTACCGAGACCAAGGCTAAGCTTGATAAATACTATGGGGACTCTGCACCATCGATTTCAATGGTAAAAAAGTGGTTTACTGAATTTCGTTGTGGCCGTAAAAGCACTGAAGATGCCGAACATCCTGGACGCCCAGTTGAGGTCTCTACACCCGAAACAATCGAAAAAATTCACGATATGGTGTTGGCCGACCGAAGATTGAAAGTGCAAGAGATTGTGGAAGCCGTAGGGATCTCGCATGGCTCAGTGGTTTCAATTTTAAAAGATCAATTGGGCATGAGAAAGCTTTCCGCAAGATGGGTGCCGCGTTTGCTCACAGTCGACCACAAACGCAATCGTGTAACAACTTCACAGGAAGGTTTGGCGTTGTTTAATCGCAATATGGAGGAGTTTTTGCGCCGTTTTGTAACCGTGGACGAAACATGGATCCATCACAACACACCAGAGACCAAACAACAGTCAAAACAGTGGGTTTCTAAGGGTGAATCGGCGCCAAAGAAGGCCAAGGTGGGTTTGTCAGCCAATAAAGTTATGGCGACTGTTTTTTGGGATGCACGTGGGATAATCCACATTGACTACCTTCAAAAGGGAAGAACAATCAATGGGGAATATTAGCCCAACTTATCGGACCGCTTCAATGACGATTTGAAAAAAAACCGACCTCATTTGGTCAAAAAAAGGTTCTTTTCCACCAAGACAATGCAAGGGTGCACACATGTGCAGTTGCCATGGCAAAAATCCATGAATTGGGCTATGAATTGCTCCCTCATCCACCCTATTCTCCAGATTTGGCTCCGAGTGACTACTTTTTGTTCCCAAACCTGAAGAAATGGCTTGGTGGAAAAAGATTTGACTCCAATGATGAAGTCATCTCGCAAACAAAGGCCTATTTTGAGGACCTCGACAAATCATATTTTTTGGAAGGGATAAAAAAATTGGAGAAGCGTTGGACAAAGTGTATAGAGCTCAAGGGAGACTACGTTAAAAAATAAAATAATTTGTTTATCAAAAAATCTGTGTTTTATTCCAAAAGTCACGGACTTATTGACCCGCCCTCGTATTAACGTTTCACATGACACGCTTTTATGACTTCTATCTCGACACAGACGCCGGGACCAATGGCTTATCGTGCCTTCCGCAGCACGACCGCAACAATGTATCTGATTTTCACAAAACATGTACTTTAAATAATGACTTCCTTTGCGATCAGCCCCCCAATTCCGCAAATTTACAAATGGCTCAATAGAATCGTAATTGCATCTCAATTGTATATTTTGACACATTTATTAAGGTAGTAATGTCAAAATTTACGATTGAGATGCAATCCTACATACAACCCGGACTATAACAGTTAGGATTCAACATGTCGCAACTTCAACTTTTTACGAATTCAACATTTTAGGAATTCAACCTTATGATCCTGGTAGGAAATCCAAGCAGCATTTTTAAGCATTCAACATTCTGGGATTCAACGTTTTGTGAATTCAACATCATAAGAAGCCAACATTTTGTGAATTCAACATCATAAGAATCCAACATTTTGCAAATTCAACATGGTGGTCCAGAAGGCAATTGCGATTCTATTGAGCCATTTGTAAATTAGCGGAATTGGGGCCCAGAACGTATGTAATGTTGCCATCAATTATATGTTTATTACATTCATTTATTACTCGTTTTTACTTTTTATAAGGTGTTCAACGGATGTCCGCTTAGGATAAACTGTACGGCGTCATGGATACACCCCGACACGAGGGATCAACACATACTCATTGGTAAGTGATGTAATTAATCATCATCATCATCATCTCTGTCAAACGACGCCCACTTCTGAACATTGACCTCCTCAATAAAGCTTATTACCATGTAATAGAATTTTGTTCAAAAGATAATATCAAATAAATATAAATAAAGCTGATAAACGCTCCTACCTGTGATGACAATGCACTGACTCTCATTTCGGTCACGCACCCAGCGGCAGTGATCGTTAATATAAAAAATAAATTAATATTTAAAGCGTGGCATACGCTGGGGCACACAGAGCCATCTAGTCCCAAAAGCTACTATTAAGTTGCTTGGCGTATAGGGTCCTAGACGACCGATAAACTTACTTATATACTTTTTTTGTTAATATATAGAAAAACACCGAGACCAGACCAGGCATGTTCATGCATGCACACAAAATAATATTTGTACTGTGCGGGTATCGAAGCTACCTACGGCTATCGAAACATCGTTTACTACCACTGATCCAAACGGTCGGCAAATTATACTTTCGGCCTCCATCAGGTGCTGAGGAAGGTATCTACACGTTGAATCTGAACGAGTTGCACGAGACGGCCATGGACCAGCTGTGCCCGCGGCGGACCATCTGGATGCACGTCATCAAGGATGTACTCATGTCTTTGTCTGGTGAGTTGTGTGAAAAAAAAGTAACAACCCATTTTCGCTCACTGTTGAGCACGGGTCTCCTTTTAAAGGAGAAAGGTTCAGGCTCTAGTGCCACCACTCTGGCCTAGTGCGGGTTGGTGGACAGCGAGGGCGACGCTGTGGCAACATCACCCCGCCGTTGGACGTCTCTCAAGCCGCCCGAACAGGGCTTAACTCTTATCTCGTGACATTAGCCGGGACCGACGGCTTCACTTGCCCTCCGAAGCACGGAAGCGCTCAAGTTATGATACAACAAACGGTCACCCATCCAACTAGTGATCCCAGCGTTGCTTAACATTCGTGACAGAAACTTATCAAGAAGAAGCATCGGGCAATGGGTGAGTTGTGTATCTAAATATTATTAGGTCTTCATTATCATCATGTGTCATCACTAGACATACGCCTCCCCCAAGGATCTCCACTACGATCCAACGACTCCCCGCAACTTTCACCAGATTGTCGGTTCACCTGGTGAGGGGCCTACCCACAGATCGTCGTCCGGTGCCTGGTCGCCATTCCAGACCCTTTCCGCCCCAACGGCCATCGGTTCTTCGTACTATGTGTCCCGCCCACTGCCACTTCAACTCCGCAATTCTCCGAGGGATGTCGGTTATCTTAGTTCTCCCACGGATTTCCTCGTTTCTGATTCTATCACGTAGCGAAATACCAAGCATTGCTCTCTCCATTGCCCGCTGTGCTGTGTACAAAACTTTTTAATTGCAATTATATTTGCAGTATTTAAACTTGAAAAATTATGTCTCAATCGGTACTCGAACCCGCATCCCTATGCATATTGGACGCGGTATCTCCATGTATGCTTACAAAACTATCAAAAGGAGAATGGTTTATCTATCATATTTTATTGTGACAATAGGGACTACCTTTTCTTTGCTCACCAGTTGGCGCCACTGTAGACTGAGGTCCGGAAGTATAGCTATCAAAGGCGATTGGCGCCGAAGCAAAGTGTTATATCTTGAATCTAATTAAGGTTATATTGTTTATAAATAACTATCTTGATATCAACAAACTAACTTCTGAAATAGTTGCTCTTGAGGCCGCCTATTTTTGCGCTTTTTCTTAATTCCGCTTTTAAAGCGTTCACAATTAATCGCCAAATATTCCATATTTGCGATATTTTACGAAGGAGATCACTTTTTAGCAGGTAAATTAAAGAAATTATAATTTATGCAACAAATTCCGCTAAAACCAGTTCAAAGTGAATGATATTGGACCTCACGCGACACTAGCGCCTCTAGTGGCAAATTCACTAGCGATAGCCCCCATTGTGTTTGTACGAAGTGCTTTTAATAAGTGCTTGTTACGTTTTGGGCATAGGTATTAATTCTCTAATGGGTAAACTTGCAATGTATGTAGTTATTTTATTTGTTTTCATGATAATAGTTATTACAGATCTAAATGATCTCATATTATGTTGTTTATACCTAAGATAAAATTACCACTAGATCTGAATCGTTTGATATTTCATTCAAAGTTGTGACCCTCAACAAAAAAACGAAGTGTCATTTTCACTAAATGACCAAAGTTTGCAATGTTATACCTACGAGATCAAAGTCATAATGTGTTAAATTTTTCATTCAAAATCGTACAGTATTTTACTATAACGTCGTATTTACAGCACCAGTGATTCCCTTATGGGGACTAATTAGAGCTAAGTGCTGCCCAATTGTTTTAATTTTATTACTTCTAAACAAAATCAATTCTCAAAAAACTAGAACAGTATAATTTTAGTAAATTACCTCTTCAGTTAAAAATCAGTTAAAAATCTATTATGATTTGATATGATTTTAACTGATTTTAACTGATTTTATAAACTACTAAATGAAAAGTTTACTCTGATTCAATAAATATTACAGGTAATTTGCTAAAATGATACTGTTCTAAGTTTTTGACAATTGTTTTTTTTTAGAAGTAATAAAATTAAATCAATTAGGGGCAGCACTTAGCTCTAGTAGTCGCCTTACAGCCATTTCCAATAACCTATATATCTTCAGTTTTGGCATATCGGAGATAAAAAACAACTTCTGTCTTTGTTTCTCTGGACGGCAAAAACAGAGATAGAAACTGTTTTTTATCTCCGATATGCCAAAACTGAAGATAGATATTCAATTGTAACTGGGACGGATCCTAAACTAGAAATACGTGGACTTAAAATCCTTTTAAAATTTGTGAAGTAATTTTCATTACTGCATATTTTTACCGCATTCAAACATAATAAATACTGCTTCACTCTTTCCTCATTAGCCTTATTGTTTCCAGGCAAGACTCCCTCCCTGTATAGGCACGAGCTGCTAGCCCTCATCGGCAGCGCGAGGGGAGGGCGCTCCCTCCGGGTTTTGCCTCCCCGGCTTCTGCCTAGGAGGTTCGCACTCACTACTAGAGTACCGGATACTAGAGGTAATGAAAAATGTTATTCATATTAGGTCCTGATATATTTTAGTGCTGATATAAATTTTCATAATCCCTGTCACAAGAATTAATTGATTTTCGGTTTATACCATGTAACATAGTCTGTACCATGTTTTGAATGAAGGAATGAATGAATCGATGGCATAAAGATGCGATCTCTTCTAGACAACCTTTGGGTCAAAGTTTCAGATTTTTCCGCACTGTCGCTTACACTGTTATTGATACCGGAATTAATAAACGTTTGAATGTACTACGTTGGCCTCTTAGAATTTTTATTATTGGAACTCTAATGTTTAATTGCTAAGTTGCTAATTATGTAAAATAATATGTCAAACAATTACCACTGAGCGTATCTTATAGGATAAATAAACAAACAACGTTATATTGAATAAAAACAAACGTCAGACGCGCTCAGCGCTCGTAGATCATCACGAAGCTTAGGTCGTTGACCTTCCGGAGTAAAAAGTTGAACCGGTTAATGAAAAATACCCATATTTTCTCAACCGGTTTAAAAACCGGTTCAAAGGAACGGAACCTTTTACAAAAAGTTCCACCTGTAATTTCGTCAAACCGGTTTGAAGAAAATACCGGTTTCCAAGCCCTGCGATGGGGGTCTCCGACGCCTAACCACTTTCAAACGAAAATAGCGTGCAGTACTACACAAAAACGCACGTCACTTCAAACAAGAGACGACGCGAGCTGCAAGCGATCTTGCTCCTAAAGGTGGTCAGGCGACGAAGAAGGCGATAGTACAGACAACGGCAGGTCAACCTACCCAAAAAGTTAAAGGTCATTGAATTGATTTTCAACTTTAAGTCCAACAAATAGAGATCAATATCAATTGAGTAAATTTGACGTTTTGTGATAGGTTGACGTGCTGTTGTCTGTACATTGAAACTTTTAGGGACAAAGTAACTTGATAGTGCTAAAGTATCCGCATTTACAGTAACAATTCCGTAGATGGTTTTAAATTATCACGTTTACCGATTCAAGCGGTTCGAATTTACTAAAACCGAATAAATCTTAGATATAGCATGTCACGATCAGATACTGTACATGTGTGTCGAGTAGAGAAGGTTCTGAACTTCTGAATAGTGAGTTTGGAAACGGTTACAACTACCAGTATTGTGTTTAATATAACACAGCGACAGAGGGTCAATCTTTTTGTCTGCCCTTAGCAACACTTATACATCGTTTTTAGGGTTCCGTTGCCAAATGGCAAAAAACGTAACCCTTATAGATTCGTCAAGTCTGTCTGTCTGTCTGTCTGTCTGTCCGTCCGTATGTCACAGCCACTTCATTCTGAAAGTATTGGCATGACACAGTTAAAACTTGGTAGGTAGGTGTATCCTGTTAACCGCTTAACGATTATCATACAAAAAATAAAAAATAATGATATTCCCATACATAGAACTAAAACAATTTTTTTTTACTGAAACCTATACATATGGGGTTTCTATGGATAGGTCTTCTAAAATGACTTAGAGGTTCCTAAAACCATTTTTTCCAAAAGTCTAAAATTTGGAAGATAGACGCTTCCAAAGTGGTAAAATAACCGGGACCCCACCCTCTAACTGTTAAAATAAGCAAGTGTAAAATTTTGGAAAAAATACATAATGTAGATCTTAACAAATACTTTCAACGAAAATTGGTTCGAACGAGATCGAACTGGTAGTTTTAAAAATCTAGCACATTTTCAACAATAGCAAACATAACTTTGTCCTCCATACAAACACTATGAAACCCAAAGTTATTTTTGCAGTCATCAAAATATTGTGGCATTTTTGTTAAACTTGGTACGGAACCCTCAGTGCGCGAGTCCGACTCGCACTTGGCCGGTTTTTTCGTGATCATGGCGCTTGTAAAACAGTGCCAAAATATAACAAGGTACATGGTATAAACCCAGCATCAATCAATTTTGTATTAAACTAGACAATAGTGTAATACACGACTAACGGCCGGTCCCAATAATCTATCTATCGCCAGTTTTGACATTTCGGAAATGGGTAACAGTTTCTATTTCTGATTTTGCCGTCCTGAGAAACAAAGACAGAAGTTGCTTTCTATCTCCGATATGCCAAAACTGAAGATAGTTAGGTTATTAGGACCGGCCGTAATTGTGCAATCAGCTTAACTTAATAACAAAAATTGACACTTTTAAATAAGAACGAAGTTTTACATTTAAATACAATTTTTTTTTTAATTTACAATAAATTTTGTCTTAGGTTGCATGCGATGCGCGGTGGCCAGGAATCCATACAACGGATACAAGTATCTATGCGGTGCGACTCCGGCTGGACTGTTTTTGATGCAGTGGTACGACCCGCTAAGGAAGTTCATGCTGCTAAAGGTAAGTTATCAACTGCCTGTAACAGTTGACTGTTGAATAAAGGCCTGTCTGAACGCAGACGGGTTGGCCATAGCAGTTTGGTCAAAATGGTAATTTTTTTTTTTAAAGATGGAATTTTTTAAGTTGCTTGTTGGTATAAAGACTAGAAGACCCCCTAATATTAGTTTATCGATTGAGTGATAAACAACTTTTACTTTTAGTAATTAATAATATTATGAACTGTAGGTAAGAATTAATAAATAAGAACAGTCGCTCGGTAAGTGGACAGATTTTATATGTTTTTCAATGTCTCACCTAAGGCCGTCCACATTTTAATTCAAGGAATACTAATTTCAATTTACCAGCATTTTGATTGCATAAAAATAGTCTCGAAGCAGTTTTACTTATAATATAATTCGTTTCGAAATAAGTAATAATAATAATTCGAGTCTCGCCTAAGAAAAATAATGACATTATTATTGCAATTAAGTTTGTTAAATTCTTTATATATAATTCTTCTGTGAGTGTGTATGTCACTGAACTTCTCCCAAACGACTGGACCGATTTTGATGAAATTTTTTGTGTGTGTTCAAGGGGATCTGGGAATGGTTTAGATTCACAATTTTGTCGGGGATAATGTAGGGTAGGGGTAGGGAAGGGTTTAGGGTAGGGGTGGGGGTAGGGTAGGGGTAGGGTAGGGTAGGGGTAGGGTAGGGTAGGAGTAGGGTAGGGGTAGGGTAGTAAAATATTAAAATTTTATAAAATATATACAACCCTAAATTTTTACCCTTTTACCACCAACCCCTATTTTTGTTAGCCATTTTAGTAATTTAATCATTTTTATGGCAAAACAACGTTTGCCGGGTCAGCTAGTATCATATAAATTACTAGCTGTTGCTCAATTTCTGATAATTTGGTCGCGATTATTTTTGCAACATTTTTTACTGATACTTCGCTCCTATTGGTCGCAGCGTGATGTTATACAGGGTGAAATCTTAACCACCTTCCAAATTTTAATATATCAATCTACGAGACAAAAAACAAATGACGTATTTTTCTTTTAGTATAGCCCAGTACAAAAATGTCAAGATAAAGCACTTAGAAAATGTCCGCCAAAAATCTAAAAATTTTTACACGGCCTCCTAGGAACACTTTTTTTACGCGTTGCGCATCTCATTCATTCATTACGATACTATTCATAAGTTTTTAACTGTCCCTTTATACCTTAACAGGTCTAGGACCGTAAAAATTGAAAACTATATCGCGATAAATATTTTTGGGTGACAACTTGATTTACATATTTTACTTTATAAATAGGCTCTAAATACGATACTGAAGGCCTATAAAAATTTTGGAAAGTGGTTAAAATTTCATCCTGTATAGCCTAAAGCCTTCCTCGATAAATGGACTATCCAACACAATAATATTTTTTCAATTCGAACCAGTACTTCCTGAGATTAGCGCGTTCAAACAAACTCTTCAGCTTTACAATATCAGTATAGATGTTATTTTATATTATTTTCAGAACATAGAATGCGTGCTACCCTCTCCCCTGGTCGCCTTCGAGCTGATCATCACGCCGGAGCTGGAGTATCCGCTGTTGTGCGTCGGCGCGACGAGAAACCCGATTAGATTGAACCTCATCAACATCAATTCAGGTCAGTGTAGTAGCTAGAGGGTTAGTTTTAATATGAAAAAATATTTATGAATTAAAATAGACTAAGAAAAATGAAAAAAAAAATAAGACTATTCATTTTAAATCATGCTGTGACGCTTCGGCCAGGACCTGGATGAATGAACCTTACACAAATATGTCCGTGTGTGTCACAGCGTTTTTCAAAATGAAAAGCTAAATCAGTATTTTATGTTTTTCTAAATATATTTTTTTATAAAAATAAAAAAAACACTGCCAAGACGTTATACATACTTGGTTACATAACGTGGGCATCGTTTTCCAGGCGGTTCAAAATGCACGGTGTATAGTTGTTGTTGCGGTCGGTTTTTAGGGTTCCGTACCCAAAGGGTAAAAATGGGACTCTATTACTAAGACTTCAAAAATACATAGACGCGATTGAAAACGTACAAATAAAGTTTCTACGATGTTTTAACTACAGATGCACTCATGGTTATTTAAGACTAGCTGTTGCCCGCGACTTCGTCCGCGTCAAATGATATAAATAATTTTCCCCGTTTTCGCAACATTTTGATTGCATAAAAATAGTCTCGCTTGCCTAAGAAAAATAATGATATTATTATTGCAATTAAGTTTGTTAAATATCATATAAATTAAAACACTGTACCGTAACTGGAAGCTTTATATTGAGATAGCATTTCCGTTTCCCGTCATTTGCCTACCCTTTTTAGTACGTAGTTTCCGGCTAAGTGGCGCCACCTGGCGGTCGTGTGCTTTTGAAGTTTCTTAAAATATGCGGCACACCATTTTGTTCATTGGCGTTTAGTTTACCGTCGTAACAACACGTTCACTGCAAGCCCTGTCTCTGTGATCGTTAAAATTCAGTGATATTATAATTCTCAGAGCAGAATTATAACCAAGTGGGTTTTTATACAAACTAGTACACAAATCTGGTAAGTCCTACCCTCATTATTTTAAAATGTTATGTATTTTATTTCAAGGAATTTTATTTTCAGTTTCCAAAAGCAATTTTATTGCTTAAAACAAAATGTTTTTAATAAAACATGAAATATCTTGCTTAAATATTCGTGTGACTTAAATAATGAATTTAACGGTTTTGCCGTTCGGATTAAAGTCATGATGTAATACGTAAAAGTGTATGGTGTCTTTTCCGTTTAGCATTGAGTGGTTTGTTTGGCTCGGCTGGCAGCTCCTCGAGCTCCTCTTTAGCCGGTTATCGAGGTGAACGGCACCTCGGGTGCCGTCATAAAATAAATACGCTTAATAAATGTATCTTTATTTTAATCAAATTAATGCTAAATTGCTTGACAAAATGGGCGAATTGCCTTTCTTTACATTTAAATTATAAAACAGTGCCTTGAGAATCCCGTTTTAGTGTTAAATTTTATGAAATGGGTAAAATTGGCAAACAAGTGCCTCAAAATAGCATACCTACACACCGCTAATGATCAGTATTGATATAAGATCTCTGAGGTCAGTGGAGCCCCTTTTTTGATCAACAGATTACTAAGTATACAGATTTTTTGAATTCACGCAACCTATTCATTAAAATGGAAGAAATTTACCAAAATATTAGGTAAGTCCGTATTGATAAACGCGAGTTTAAGTCGTAAATTTATTTCAATTAAACAGACGTTAATTTTAACAATTTGTACACGAAGGTAAAAGAATTATTCACAAATAAAATCGAATTCTAATAAAGTGCAATTAGCTTGTGGCCACCGGGCAGCATTTACAGAGATGCGACGAGAATGCAGTATAAGTCAAATTAGAGATCCACTTATTAAAGCCTGCATACCTTTACAAACCCGACTTATTTAGTGTAGATCCACATTCCACTCAAATGCATTCTGGAGAAAACAGATGGCATTCGTAAAGCTTTTTGACCTCCAAAGGGCAAAAAATCCACACAGCTAAGAACAATCAATCAAAGCGCTGTCTCTCGTGTGGACGAGGCATAAAAAATTTAGAAGTCTCATAGTCTATGCTATCGATTATTCACCCTTGCGGGTTGCCTACTTACAATATACATGTCGTGCTCTGCCATGCAAGCCTATGCCTTTAATTATTCACCCTCGCGGGGTGCCTACCTATTAACAACTACCCTCCAAAGGGTTGATATACAAATCGGGCTCTGCCATGCAAGCATATGCCTCTAATTATCCACCCTCGCGGGGTGCCTACTTATTTATTAACTACCCTCCTAAGGGTAGTTGGTATACAAATCGGGCTCTGCCATGCAAGCCTATACCTTTCATTATCCACCCTCGCGGGGTGCCTACTTACTTATCAACTACCTTCGTAAGGTAAGTACTGCCAAAGCAAAAATGAAGGTTAATTCTATAGCCAGGGCTCGAGGAGGTTCAAGCAATGACTTAAAATCGGGCTCTGCCATGCAAGCCTCTAATTATCCACCCTCGCGGGATGCCTTATTATTTATCAACTATCCTCCTAAGGTAAGTTATGCCAAAGCAAAATTGCTAGAAGTTAATTCTATAACCAGGGCCCTAGCGGCCCGATCAAAGAGGTTCAAGCAATGACTTAAAATCGGGCTCTGCCATGTTAGCCTATGCCTTTTAATTATCCACCCTCGCGGGTGCCTACTTTGCACGAACTACCCTCAAAAAGTGATAAACCTGCTATAGCAACATTGCTAGAGGTTCATTTCATAATCAGGGCTCGCGGCTAGATCAAAGAGATTCAAGCAATGACTTAAAATTAGGCTTTTTCATGCAAGCGATACGCCTAAAATTATCCACCCTTGCGGGGCTACCTCGCTTGCTTTGTACCAGCTACCCTCAAAAAGGAATGGACCTGCTTTTGCAACATGGCCAGATGTTCATTTCATAAAAAAGGGCTCGCGGCTCGATTAAAGTACCCGAGGTCGTTTTAATACTCCAAGAGGTATTAAAAAAGTTGACTTGAAAGAATTATAGTATCGCATTCCTTTGTGTCAAAAGTCTTAACTTGTGAACTCGAATGTAGTCATGCAGTTGGTTATTATGCCTGTATAAGGCCAAATCGAATATTTCATGTCAGAACCCTTCTTAGTGTACTTGACACTTACTGTTACATCTAAATGCTCGCGAGCATGTAAAAGTTATGTTTCAAACATTGCAGAAGTTGGGATGGCAAGTGAATTTAGAAATATCGGTTTTTGTACCCAAAAAAGTATTATTAACTATATAATGAAAATTTTAATAATTTGAAAACATGAACGAATAGAAAAACTGCAACAAAGAAATCAATCAAGTAAAATAATAATTACAAAGATGAATTGAATTAGTGATATGAATGAATTTCGTCATTTTTGTCGTGCCGCATTGTCACATAAATCATAGATAGTTGATAAGATTCCAGCCCCTAGTGGTGGTTATCGAACAACTGAAGTAGTAGATCGACAGTTGCATTGCCCTTCCCAGGGGCGTTTTTTGACTACGGATGCTTTAGACCAAGCAGGTTTGCGCTTAAACCTAGACTTGATTTCAATAATTATATTTCTAATTTTGACCTTACTAGTTCCATTAAATTCCACATATTCGGCAAATAGGCACTGTCGACTGCGGAGTCCGAACCGACTAGCACATTGTACAGATCTCGTGATTATAAAACGGGAATGTCCAATAATAGACCTATTTGCCTCCAAAGCTGCTCACATTGTCAGCAATCACTTGACCCTGGATTTGACTTGGACCTGGATCAAGCTCTTTTCCAATTCATTTTACCCATCATTACTTTGGTACCTTGAATTCAATGATTGAGGCCTTTTCCATGCAGTAGGATGATTATAGGCCGTAACTAGGAATACAGTTTAACGCAATTGTAGCATTTAAGCATGCCAAATACGTAAGGTTTAAAAATTGAGGGTCAAGAGTTAAACTGTTTAACTTAAAAGGCATTGCGATAGCGGGAAGTTAAATTCTTTAAGAAAAGGTTGTCATTGCATCCGTAAAGAAATGCTACCAATACTAAATGCTCTTCAGAGCCACATTCACTACTACATCAGTTTGATTCTTAGTGTGACAAAATAATAACAGGTGTACCTACATCTTCGCAAAGGGAAAGTACGAAATCTTTATTTCTAATGAAAATATCATACGTTAGATCGGCATCGAATACATTTCAGGATACATTGGCGATGCGTTCGGTTCTTCATGGTGCGAACCCATTACTTGGATCTTCCTACAAACATTTCTAATATCCAGGGTGCTCTCACTCAACTAAATCTTTTAACATGGTTGTTTTTGCCATGATGGGAGAAAGTGTTCTGGCGTGTCAGAGATTGAGCACTTGCAGCACCACTTACCTTAGTAACTTCCAGATACATTTCCTCGATGGAAAAAAGGAAATCTGGGGGTTGGTGAGGCGGTGGAAGCCTCTAAAGCCTCTAAAGAAAAGCTTTTACTTAAAAGTTCTTGGTGAGTCTATTTTATAAATTTGTCAAGTAACTTAGAATTGTTGTTGTTCAAGGACAATTTCAATAGCAATAAAGATTAAAAGCCTTACTTTTCCGCAATTGGCGCAATTCTTATCAGTCTTACATTTAATATATGCATTATCACATAATACAATACTTGTACACATAAATTAGCTGTCTGAAAATAATGCGATTTCTGAACCATGAACAGTAAAGTACTCACGTTCTAGTAAAACATATTCTTAATTTAATTGCTTTTACAAAGAATAAAAAACCCCAAACCGTATGGGATGTCAGTGTAATTATAAATTTATAACCGACACAAGAATGTTTCAATCATTACATCAAACAGCAATTTTAATACTTACTTGTTCAGGCAGATGCATTCATGACCTGACCTTAGAATATAGTAGAGTATAGAATAGAACCTAAAGTACCTACCTCACCATAATACAAAAACTTTACCGTATGGCCTGAATTTGGTTCTACAACCGATAGCAATACATAGGTACTGACTAGACAGTCTACAGATAAATTTTGAATATAAATAATAAAAATGTAAGCCTCCTGTCTGGGTGGTTAAAATTATAATATTTACTATTAGTTAAAACATCGCTGAGTGAAAGATAAAAAAGTTTAAATTATTCAATATTTTCATCAGTTGAGGTGCAGTACCTACGTCACGTAGGTACCTTACTGTTATAGCAGGAACTGTAAAAACGTTTCTTGATTACACAGCTACCCCAGATAGCGTAAGATCTGTGTAGCTTCCAAGAACTGGTTAGAAAATCACCCCATCGACGAAGTTCTAGCTCATGGGAATTGGTAATCAGCTAAAACATCACAACAATCCTATGTGTGAAATTAAATCAAGTATTGATAAACTTTTACACAACTAATGCGATTGCTAGAAGAATTTCCTAGAAAGTTTTTTAGTTTGAATTTTTACCTTTTCATAGTTATATTACATGTTAATTTTTATTGTTACTCCTGTGTAATACACGGAAAAGAATACTGTCTTACTTAAAATAAAAAGTATTCAATTATCATAAATACTTTTTTATTTTTAAATGTCACATTGGCGTTACGCTAAGGCGTTATAATATTAAGTGGCGTCACCAGGCGATAACAAACAGATCTCAATATAAAGCTTCCAGTTACGGTACAGTGTTTTAATAGCAGCGTTTTACCCTGAAATAAAACGCATATTAAAATACTTACCTCACTGGAAGCTTTCACTTTATTTCTGCCTGGTGCAATTGAGCCAATGAACAAAATGGTGTGCCGCATATTTTAAGAAACTTCAAAAGCACACGACCGCCAGGTGGCGCCACTTAGCCGGAAACTACGTACTAAAAAGGGTAGGCAAATGACGGGAAACGGAAATGCTATCTCAATATAAAGCTTCCAGTGAGGTAAGTATTTTAATATGCGTTTTATTTCAGGGTAAAACGCTGCTATTACTTACTAGCTGTTGGTCAATTTCTGATAATTTGATCGCGATTATTTTTGCAACATTTTTTACTGATGCTTCGCTCCTATTGGTCACAGCGTAATGTTATATAACCTAAAGCCTTCCTCAATAAATGGACTATCCAACACAAAAAGATTTTTTCAATTCGAACCATTACTTCCTGAGATTAGCGCGTTCAAACAAACAAACAAATAAACTCTTCAGCTTTATAATATTAGTATAGATATGAACAATTGTTAATGAAATACAAAATGCTAAAACTTATAGATAGACGAACAATGTTAGATATGCGTACATTGTATGACTTATGTCATAACACTTATAATTTTTTTTTTTACATGCCTCACTGGGCCACACAAAGCCATCTAGTCCCAAATTAAGCTACTATTAAGTACCCTGTCGTATGGGGTACTAGACAACCGATAAACTTACTTATATACTTTTTTTTTTTGTAAATACATACTTATAATACATAGAAAACACCCAGACCAGTACAAACAGACATGTTCATGCACACAAATATTTGTACTGTGCGGGGATCGAACCCGCGACCCATGGGTCAGAAGCAGCGTTAACTACCGCTGATCCAAATGGTCGTCGTAATTGTATCGTACTTACAAATGAACTGCGGTTTTCAGTGCCGTACAAAGCAGCCATTCGATCTTGTCGACAAACTAAAACATTTGCACTAACAAAATGCCGCACAAATGCGGGACACCGTTCGCCGTTTAATAGAATATTTTAAATGTGTAATTGTAAATTCAGTGGAATTTAATACAAAATTTACTAAATTTATTAGTACAATTTTGAACAAACTTAATTGTATTGCTTAATTTGATCGTTGTGTACTTATACATATTAGTATTACTTGCTAAAACTGTTTTTTAGGGTTCCCTACCCAAAGGGTAAAAACGGGACTACTTACTAAGACTTCGCTGTCTGTCCGTCTGTCCGTCGCTCTGTCACCAGGCTGTATCTCAAGAACTGCGATAGCTAGACAGTTGAAATTTTCACAAATTATGTATTTTTGTTACCGCAATAACAACGTATACTAAAAACAAAATAAAATAAATATTTAAGGGGGGCTCCCATACAACAAACCCGTTTTTTTGGCTTTTTTGGTACGGAACCCTTCGTGCGCGAGTCCGACTCGCACATGGCCGGTTTTATTATGAGTTCCCGATATTTCGGCACTGTTGCAAGCGCCATGATCACGGGAGAACTGATGTCTATGCGGGTGGGTAGTTGTTAAGAGCAGACAAATCGGTCTACCTATACGGATACCGGTACCACTGTTTGAAAACTCACTACTACTACACTTCTGTTCTCGACACACAACACTTACAGTATCCAATCGAGATATAGCATTTTTTGGATTTCTTCGGTTTCCGCAAATTTGAACCACTGGATTCCATACACTAGATACTTTAAAGCCATCTTCGCGATTGAAATTTTTGTGTTTTGTAATTTTAATCGCTTCTCTGACCATCCTTGGTATATAGTGGTGTTCTATATAAATTATCTTCGCGTTGTGAAACTCAATCCAGTGATTAGGACCCGAGTGTATAAGGTGTTCAGCGATAGCTGATTTATGTGTGTCGGTCGGTTTTTTTTATAATAATTTAGTTTATTTCCCTCCAGGTTCTACGTGGTTCCACTCGGACGAGCTGACAGCGTGCGTGGGCGGCTCCAACACGGTCATCCCGAGACCTGAAAGATTACACACTCTACGGGCTGTTCATCAGCTTGATAAGGATGCTGTGAGTGTTTAAGAAGGCCTATATACGACACACATAACGACAACGTGTTAACGCTTGCGCTACGCTTCTTATGAGATGCGATAGTTAGACTGTCGAAATTCTCAATGATGATATATTTATCTCTTGCCTCTATAAAAATAAATTCTAAAAAACAATAAAATTTATATTTATGGGGGGAGTTTGGAGGCAACAAGTAGACGCTTGAAAATTATATAGCATAAAAATTACTTGATTTAACTTGATAATACAGTTCTTTAAATAATTCGTTGGCATTTGAAATGTCTTGGAAAGCCATATTGGATTAAGCAGCATTGGATAAAGTATGAACTTCGAGATCTGGATAATGTATGTGGTGATATCCAAATTTATTATTTACTAGCTGTTACCCGCGACGTTGTCCGCGTCTTTTTCTGTTATTATGATCGCTATTATATTTGCAACATTTTTCTCTGATGCTTCGCTCCTATTGGCCGCAGCGTGATGTTATATAGCCTAAAGCCTTCCTCGATAAATGGACTATCGAACACGAAAAGATTTTTTCAATTCGAACCAGTACTTCCTGAGGATAGCGCGTTCAAACAAACAAACAAACTCTTCAGCTTTATAATATTAGTATAGATTTAATAATATTACACTCTTTTAGGTAAAATAAAGAAAAAATTGCGTTTTACTGTAAAGTATATTTCCACATTTATCACTTGTAAACAAATTAATATCTCACCTGTAAAGATAAAAAAAACAACATTATTCCAGGTCTTGATATTTCTTTTAAATGAAATAAGCTCTGTACACATTAATATGAAAAAAGTTTTTTTTCTTCCTCTGTGACCTCTGTGGCCTCTATGACCAGAAGAAAAAAACCTTACAATTCTATTTTATCAAATCACGCGACACAGTGACAGTCACATATATTTTATTCTACGGATAAGGCGGTAGATTCAAAATAGTTAATTGAGAAAATCAATATAGCAGTTTAAATACCGGGCCAAGATCTCGAGGTCCCAGGTTCGAATCCCGGGTCGGGCAACAAACATTTTCGAATTTTCGAACGTTGCTCGGGTTCGTGATCAACAACCCGCATTTGGCAAGTGTGGTGATTATGCCAGTACACCCATCATCGCTGTGGTAACTTGAATTCAATGATGGAGGCCTTTTCCCTGCAGTGGGATGATTATAGGCTGTTACTTTACTCTTTATTTAACTACGTATGGTGTCAGGTGCTGGTCTGCCACGAGAACGTGGTGGACATCATCCCCGTGCTGCCCCCCGCGCTGGAGGCGCGCTGGCGCGACGACGAGCGCCGCAGGACGAAGCTAGTCTCGCGCATACAGTTCGACTTCAATATAGACAGCATACGTGAGTATACAGGATCTAAATAGAAAGTTTAAATAAAATAAAATCAAAGCATTTCTTAGTAATAATTATGCAAACATTTAAAAAAAAGTCACTTTCGGTGTCATATTGACATCGACAGATTAATGATCAGTTTTTTTTTTCGTTCAGAAACATGTTAAAATAATATAATAATTTATAAGTTTTTTTTTACATCGCTGCTATCGATAATAATGTTGATATAAATGAGTCTAAAACACATTTTTGTTTTTAGCGAATAAACAAAAAACGGTGGTCTTTAAATTAATAAATCAGTTATTAATGTGTTCGTAATATTTTATTCTCTCACCTGATATACATCCGTGCCTGTTTATGGAGTTTTGATTTTAGTACCAAGCTCCATAGTAAAAAATATTTCCTTTGAAGTACAACAATACTTATTAATTACTTTCCACAGATACATTGCATTTTTTCATTCCGTTTTATTTTACATTTCTAATTCTCAACGATTACAATCAAACATAGCAAGATATGCTTATGTTTGTTTACAAAAGATGAGTTTAGGTTTCTTTAATTACCCTAACTTTGGCTGTTACCCACTGCTACATTTCCCTTTTAAAATGCCCAAATGACAGATCCAATATATCTACTTTATGGAGGGTAGATGAAAGGAGAACCATCTTGAATGGGGGACAAGTTGAAAAAGTATCCACAAATGAAATAAAATAAGCATTGGTAAATGCTAAGAACAAGAAATTACAATAATTAATTTTATGTTTGGGTAAAAAGTTTATATTTATTAGATTCTATATGTGATAAGAAAATTCTAGTTCATGATCGTTCCAGTGATTGTGATGATGGTCACGATTTATTTTACTCGCCGTAACTGTTTTTTTTTTTTCGTTATACAGTCGATTCAGTCTTAGCACTAGCCTCCTCAGGTCATTCAGTCAGGTCAGGTATCATTCTAATCAAGCTATATTTTAAGGAGTATAGTTAAAACCCATTTATATTCTTCGATCTTTAGCAGTTTGGAAGTTATGATTTTTCAATGGGGGCTATCGCTAGTAAATTTGCCACTAGAGGCGCTAGTGTCGCGTGAGGTCCAATATCATTCACTTTGTACTGGTTTTAGCGGAATTTGTTGCATAAGATATAATTTCTTAAATTTACCTGCCGGAAAGTGATCTCCATCGTAAAATATAGCAAATATGGATTATTTGGCGATTAATGTGAACGCTTTAAAAGCGGAATTAGGAAAAAGCGCAAAAATAGGCGGCCTCAAGAGCAACTATTTCAGAAATTAGTTTGTTGATATCAAGATAGTTATTTATAAACAATATAACCTTAATTAGATTCAAGATATAACACTTTGTTTCGGCGCCAATCGCCTTTTACTGCTTTACTTCCGGACCTCAGTCTACAGTGGCGCCAACTGGTGAGCAAAGAAACGGTAGTCCCCATTGTGTTTTGACTCGTATACTTAGTACCTAATACGGTATTTGTTCCGCAGTGTGCCTAGCGGACTCGGTGCTGGCGTTCCACCGCCACGGCGTGCAGGGCCGCTCGCTGCGGCACGCCGACGTCACGCAGCAGATCTGCGACCCCTCGCGCGCCTACCGCCTGCTGGGGCAAGACAAGTTAGTTCATACACTCGCTCATTCATTCACTCAATCTTTCATTCATTCATTCATAAACTTACATTCGCTTTGGATTTGATATTTTGTACTCAATAAATTAATTTTATTTATAGGTATCTTCTGCAATTTAACTAATTTAATGTAATTAAATTTTATTTTAATTTGTAATGTAATTCACGCATACTTTATCATGGTAATATCATAACTATTAAACATTTTCTGTTGTGTTATGAAGTGATTAAATGAATATGAATACTTCTGTTACAGAGTGGTGGTTCTCGAATCGCATATACTACAAAACAACACGTTAACAAGCGAAGACGGCAACGATCTATACATCCTGGCCGGCCATGAGGCTTCGTACTGATTCAATATTGAGACATCATAACCGAACAGTCGTTATATTCAAATTTAAATCATTTACACCTGCATTATATTTGTTTACAGTTACCTGAGTGGTTTGGCATACAAGGTTTGGAATATAGGTTGCCAATCGATAGTCCACTATCGATAGTCTATCATAGTTGACGTCATATCAATAGTATCGATAGACAGCTAAGGTGCAATACTATCGATAGTATCGACAGTATTGATGCTCAATATCGAAAGTACTATCTATATGACGATGGTATTGCACTATATTGATATTATACCAAACTGAACTATCGGGCAATAAGAGTTTCGAATTTTCGAACATTGCTCGGGTTTTTTATCACCAACCCGCTTTGGAAAAGCGTGGTGATTATGCCTGTACCCATCATTGATGTGGCAACTTGTAAAGTAAATATAGATGTGATTTTGCAATAACAATGTATAGTCGGATGTGCTGGCCACTGTACTTCATTTTGGTCTTTGTTGTCAAGCTATAATAGGTCTTTGCAACAACTGATGGGCGAATTCCAAGTGCCTATTTCTTATTATGGATATGACTTATGAAATCGATACATAACTGGTTAAAAAGTGAAGCAAGAAAGCTCAATATTTTTTATTTTAATATATAATATTTGTTACGAATTTACATATTTTGGCCTTTGTCCAGATGTGGACTGCTATAAACCGGTGATGATATAACATACTGCACTGGTCATATCCATATTAATACAGTAGTTACTTCAAATCCACTCTCTTATAATAGCAGTAAGACTGCAGATATTGTATCAGATGTTAGAAGTCATACCTGTCGACTTTTATCTGGATTACAAATAAATAAATAAATTCTTTTGATGCTTATAAAGTGAATTCAGATAATAAATACAAATGTGGCGTAAAATACTTTAGCCTCTTTGTCTAGGATGTTTGAAAACTAATCCAAAATATATGTTTTCTGAAGGTTGGCACGAATGGATTATTATTACATTACATTTTACCTTTTTTGGCTTTCATCTGAAACTTTGGTCAGTTTTAAGGTTCAAGAAATTGAAACAATAATAATTGAAATAAATAAGATATTTACAGATTTGACTCGCGTTTATTAGGATTTTAACACCCAGGCGACTGTGAATTTTGTTTTTCGTAATTTATAGTGCAATTTGGCTTGACTTTTTGTCATGATAATCCAAATTAAATCGAATGGTTATTGAAAGTGACATTCAATCCGTTCATTCATTCGTGTCCGCCATCTTGAAAGAATAGAGTATCTAAACCTTGGATTGGTCAGTAAAATTTAATAAATTATAATAATAGTTCCATGAGTGAGATATTAGGGTTTAATCTTTATAAATGTACTTCCTGTTTGATGTTGTAATATTTAAAATAACTTATACAGGGTGGCTATTAAAAAGGGTTTCTTAAAATATTTTTTAGATTTACACACTAATAATTTTAATTAATTTTATCAACAAAAAATTATTACAAGTCGATAATATATATAATGCGATATAACAAATATATCGCATTATTATTTAATAATGTCAATTACCTTGGGTTCATGTTATAATGTAAACATATTCCAAAACATAAAATTACCCAAAATTGCAAACCATCAAATTGAAATACAGAATAGCTGTGTAATATTAGCTAATGCCTTGGGTGTACGCCCAGGAATATCGGGCATACAAGACAAATGCCCAGGCGTAAACTAACATTTAGTTCCATTTTTTTAGGAAAGATTTATCTTTATGGCTGCGGTATGTAACCATAGTAAACAAAAACAATTTGTTTTAGCCACCCTGTATGTTCGAGAGATAAACGTAATAATACGAATCCTACTCTTAAGTATCGTCTAGCCGTATCTTTACATAAGTCGTAACGTCGCGTCTACCCTTTGTCTCAAGGGGCTCCGTCAATATATTTGACACCATACTTTGAACCTTAAATACTTAGGATGAAGTCCATAACCAATAAAAGATTTGAACATGTGTTTCATACAGGATTAGCTCGTACGCTGTTTGAGAAAAAAAAACAGTTTTCGGAGACATAGTATTATAAGTAGAGATCGGATACTCGGATGCACAGTTGCCTAAAGTTGTATTGTTGACTGTTATGGAATGCACTTTTGTATCGAAAACATCCCGGGATTTCGTGATCGAACTACTTGGTTTAAGAAGCTACTTCCACGATGTCCTAGCCCAAAACTAATTTAGCATCCGATTATCCGATCTCTAATTATACATCGTTCATGGGAACGAAATTTTTCTGCGAAGCTGATATGGCCTTGTCGCCTCATTAATATACGAACATAATATAGGATTTTAATCAATAAAATCTTTAGAAGTTCTCATCACAATATGATTATTTTTAATTATAAACCTTTTTTGGTGCTACCGTAAAAGTTACGTCGTAAAATGATTATCGATAATACAGGGTGGTCGGATTTGGATGCGGTCTTTTGCTTTCAAACGAGGACTCACTATGGTCCAAAGAATATTGCGTTTTTTAAAAGTACGATCATGATTTCTTTTGTCCTGTCGAACATGTAGGTTTCTGTTTGGCATTCAATAGATTGCGGTATATTTGAGTTGATGTTCCATTCAACCGTGATTGTTTAAAGGTGGGTATATTAGGGGTTAAAGTATGAAATTGCCGTTTTGTATGGACGAAATCGAGAAAAGTCATTTTTCCATACTAACAATTATTTAGTTTTTTTAAAAACGCCTGAACCGTTTTCGATGCAATTAAAGGTGAAAGTTAGATGGTTATAAAGCTACGCATTATAGTATTTAAATTTCTGAAAATCAAAGCAAATAATACAAATATAATAACTTAATTGAAGCAAGAAGGTCAGCTGACACATTGTAAGGGGTCTTTTCAACGACTTCCTTTGAAGTAATAGGCACTAGTATTGCATTTTTTTTTTTAGTTAAAAGTTACTTTATTTAATTTTTGATACAATACAAAAAGATTTACGCAATAATATGACTATACTTAAGAGCTATAAACAAAATAAAAAGTGTAAAAATAATCGGCAATTTCATACTTTAACCCCTATTATTATGAGCTTATTAATAAAATTATAACAAATGAATTCGCAACAGCCAGACACCGATTGTAAAGGTTTCAAAATAAATGAATAGTAAATGTATAGTAAATACACTAATATCGAGGTTATTTAGCGGGACTTTCCATCAACACATAAATCAATTTTATTATTGACCCATTTGAAATGAAATGTTCAATATGGCTAGCATATTGAATTTTAAATAAACATCAAAAATTCGAACCACCCTGTTCAACCGATATCAATTTACGTGATATAGAATATTATCATTTTATAATAACAAATTACCAATTCCTGCATCACTGCCATTAATAAATTCATTCCAACGAATATTTATCAGAATTTAAAAAAAAAATTAAAACATTTCACCCTGTATTACATTTAGGTTTGCGAATCTTCATGTTTATCAAACACAGAAATATTCTGAAGTATGACTGACTATTTGTTTTATATGATGTATAGAACTGTGCAAACAATCGCATTTTCGTCTAGTATTAACACTAAATAGTCGAAATTGGTCAGTTTATCGTTGGCCATGGCCAATTTATAGTAAATTACTACTAACAAGCAAACCCGACAACAATTAGTTGTATTTTTATCTACGAAAGATTCAGAAGTGGCTACACCAACTACCTTGGTACGCCTAGAGTTTTTACATAAAGTATACCTTTGAGAGACCATTGAACACCATCATTGTCACGGTTATCATTGAATATGATGGAAAAAAAAACATTTGAAGACATCAATGAAATATAAGAACTTGATACACTTGATACACTAACTTGATACGATAAGAGCAGCTAATGACAAGCACCGGTAATACACGAGTGCATTTTAAACCACCTGGAATACGAAGCCCACGTGGCAGTGTCATTTAATCGTGCAATATAAATATTTTTGGAAAAATATTAATTATTTATTGACTTTTAATTTTGTAACATGCTGAGATGCGCACAGGCGTGTCCCGGGTGAATGTACCTTAGACAGCTCCATCCGGTGCGCGTCACAGCGTATTTCAAAATAAATAGCTGAACCAATATTTAATATTTTATTTAAAAAAATGTAACTAAATGAAAATAACACAGCGAAGATGTTATACATAATGATTTCATAACGTGGGCTTCGTTTTACAGGTAGTAATGTACAAGGCTCGAGGCCTCCGAGTCCTTTTGGATAGAGTTCGGTGCCGTTTACAGGGCTCGCCTCATTTTTATAACGCTCGATAACTCGGGAGTCCTTTTCAGGGCTCGTGCCTTTTTGAGAGCTCGATCGATCTCGAAGCTTTTTCAGAACTCAAGCCTTTTTCAAAAATAGACTCTAACTCTAATATTATGCTCATAGGCTCACGTAAACTCGCAGTCGTCGATCAATCCGTCAAAAGATTCGAGCTCTGTCATTTGTAACTTGAATCATGTACACCACTGTTTTAATTTATTATTTATTTACGTGAAATTAAAGTCAGAAACATAATTATATTTGAGTATTTATTGTGAAGGTTTGCGTTCATTTCAAGACTCGAGCTCTTCTAAAGGCTCGAGCTCTTTTGAAGGCTCGAACTCTTTTGAAGGCTCGAGCTCTTTTGAAGGCTCGAACCCTTTTAAAGCCTCGAAGCATGGCTCAGAGAACTCGCGTCTCGGCTAGGCTCGGGACTACGAGCCTACCAAGCTCACTGAGTCCTGCCAATTCGCCTCGAGGCTTCAAAAGCAGAACTCGACGCCTCGAGGTTTGTACATCACTATTTACAGGTGGTTGAAATTGCACCTTGTAATTGAACTACCTACCGTTATGCAATGGGGACTACCGTTTCTTTGCTCACTAGTTGGCGCCACTGTAGACTGAGGTCCGGAGGTATAGCTGTCAAAGGCGACTTTATAAGATCGGCGCCGATACAAAGTTTTAAATCTTGAATCTAATTAAAGTTTATTATTTATAAATTACTATCTTCATATCAACAAACTAACTTCTGAAATATTTGCTCTTTGAGGCCGCATATCTTTTTCTTAATTCAGCTTTCAAAGCGTTCACATTAATCGCCAAATAATCCATATTTGCAATAATTTTACGAAGGAGATCACTTTCCAGCAGGGAAATTAAAGAAATTATAATTTTTGTAACGAAGCCCGCTAAAACCAGTGCAAAGTGAATGTTATTGGACCTCACGCGACACAAGCGCCTCTAGTGGCAAATTCACTAGCGATAGCCCCCATTGACTTAAAGATGAATGCTGCTAAGGTAAAAGAGCACCCAAAGGGCCGTCCACAAATTACGTCACACGGGGGGGGGGTCTTACTTTTTGTGACATTGGGCAAAATAGTATGGGAATTTTCGTAAAAAATGTGTGACCCCTTTGGTCTGTAAATCTCAAAAATCGTGTAACGTAATTTATGGATGACCCCATTAACGGTTAGTTAGTGCTCATTTCATGAGGATTATTTCGGTCGCTGATTGTATGTCAAGTTTTTTTTATTTTACATCAATGTGTTTGGACCCTAATAATAGTTATACAGGGTTAAACGCCCAAGATTACATAAACCTTTTTCTAACGCTCAAGTCTAAAAATGCTTAAAAGAAAATAACTTAAGCATACGAATCAAAAGTAGATGCATATTTTATTGTTAACCACCTTCACAGAAGTATGTATCAAAATAAAAATTAATAAACACGTAAAACAATTTTTAGGAATATTTGCTGACGGGTTTTAAGTAAATATGTCTTAAAAGAGTTCAATAACATTAGTTATTTTTTTAACATTAGAAAAATAACCATCTTAGAGTCATTAAAAAGTTATTAACGTTTTGAATATGTATGGTACTGTGATCTATCAGAGATTTATTTCAGAGGTAAGTTTAAGTTCCCATTAAACTGTACCTCTGGAAAGATAATATATAATGCGTATCAAACGAATAGATCTTCATTTTATTTACACGCATTACGATATAGTTAACAATGTATTTATTAATAAATTAATAATCCCTAACTAGAGATATACAACTAAATAATTGTGACTGTTAATTAATTCGAATGCGCTGGGTAGCAGAAACATTTATTGAAAAGACAATTTTTTGGTGAGTTACAATAATTATAAAATATGAATTGATAATTTGAAATCGATAGATAAATAAACTTTGTGCCCGCTTTGTGTATGTTTTTGTAAATATTACAAATATTCCAATTAGTTATAGACAATTGTATAATATCATTAGAATAGATGTAATGTTAATGTATTTAATTTTTTTCTATGGCAACCCTGTGTTTCGGAGAGTTAGTGTTGCAAGGAAAGTGATGGACTGGCGATTTATTTATAATTCCCTGCCAATAATTACCTTAATTATATTTTATTTCTGTAAAATGTTTAACTTAATATTTTTCAAATGAAATATTTTTTGATTTTAAAATACATAACCATGAGATTATAATAACAGTTTTATGTGTTGTTGAGCGGAAAATAGGTTACTTCTAATTTTGAATGTAGACTAGTACATATTAAGATATTTATATCAAAACGAATATAAATACAAATCACGTATATTTCTCATAAAAACTGATATATTTAGACTCGTAGGAGGCGACGACGATCGATAAAGTAAGGTTCACTAATCAAATCTTTTGCTTTGCATTTTGACAGCTATCAGATATGACTTTTAATAAATCGGCATTTAATAAAAAAAAATAGTTGGGTTGTTAATTGTTATTGATGGATAATTAAAAAATATCTTGACTGCAGAAAATTATTTCGTTTAATTTTATTTCATGCCATGGCCAGTGTAATTTTTACAAGTATCTAAAATTGAAATTTAGAAAGTTGGTAGTTTTGTAAATAATCTTACAATATATTAAATGTATACTTTTTTATTTATTTAATATTTATTGCACAAGAAAACAAAAAAAAGTTGTACAAAAGGTGGACTTAATGCCATGTGGCAATCTCTGCCAGACAACCGTTGGGCTAACTATACTTTTTTCGTCTATACAAAATTATTCAATATTTTCTAGCCACTTATTTTCTGCTCAGCAAATCCGCATTTTTTTATGTTTACCGACGGAATGTGTCTCGCTTTAATAATCCTGTTTATTTATAAAAAATCCCCAAAATAAACATTTTATTTTGTAAACTTTTAGTTTTTTTTGTTACCTTACTTTAATTTGGAGCAAGAAGGTTTTTTAGTTTTAGATTTCGATGTAACTGTAATGTGTAATGATTGATTTTTGTGTATATAGTATACCTAGTCCAGAGTGGTCCTGTATCTGTTTCACTGTTTACATAACTATTCCCGAAAGCGGTAGCGTCTACGCAGCCTTCAATTTCATCTTCTACATTGCCAAAGAGCTAAATTTTATAAGAACAAGGACTGAACAAGGCTGTAAGTATAATTGTACCAGATCTAATTAATTTAAATTCGTGTAGTCCCCGAAATGTAGTTTAATAAGGCGTATTTGTAGATACAAGTTTATGATAATATAATGTTAGGTTGAAAAGGAATTAACACCTGGATAAATGGCTTTGCAATTCTGCTATTAATGTAATTCTTGGATATCTTGAGTACCTCAGTAAATGACAATATATTAGTTTATTTGTAGAATTTCATAATAATCTAACTATATACTATTCGTGTACTAAAAATATTTGATATTCTATTCAAAGGATATGCTTGAGAATCTAAGTATTGGACAAGCCAGTTTTACAATTCAATATAATGCACATTCTAAACTGGAAGGGATGACAGTTGCACTACTCATTTGTACTTTAGGTGTGTGAGCAAATGGCTTGTGTTACTGCGGCTGCAATGAAAACCTATCAATAAGAATTGTCAACTGTGTCTTAATCCCTCAACCCCCAGGAGGCACGCGCGTGCCGCGATAACAATTGATTTCAATTGTGTCTGGAATAACTCACGATCGAGGGATAGGTGAATTACTAGCTGCAAACAAAAAAAGTCCGTCTGTACTGCCACTAGGCGCTCGCGCACGGCCAGGCTTCGCTGAACAAACGCTATTATAAAGAGCTTTAACACTAACCGTGCAAAGTTCGCTGTAAAAACGCTTTTAGGTCGTCCGCCACCTTAAACGCGAAAATGCGTGTGATAGTGTAAAAAAATCGTTCTACGAAATAGAAGCCGGGGTGGGCGGAGCTTAAAAATACTGAGCGCGAGGTGACGCATTCAATCGCGTGCTAGCTGTGTTGGTATTTAGTTATTATAACGGTTACTGTGGGTGCGTATTTGCATGGAATTAAAATCTAAGTTAACAGATTTTTAGACCTTTCTCAGAGATTGTTGTAAGTGTGACCTGTTTTCATAGAAATGGTAGAACGCTAAGCCTCAAGTCACCAAGTTAATCAGCGGATCGACCTTCCGCTAACTGTGTTTTTACTGCTCAAGTTTATTTAAAATATTTATAAGAAGCAGAATTGTAAAGTTGTGATTGGGTAGTTGACACTCCAAACTAAAAAACTAACGATCGATTACTGATTTCAAATCAAAAAAATCTGATATTCGGGCCTCAAATGAGGTGCAAATTTGAAGCAACAGTGTTTTTGAAATGTTTCTGATTGTGGTGTCAAATATCCAATTTTAAATCCTATCCTAGTACTTTAGTGAGAAATAATATGGTGATTAAAATATAGCATTCTATTATTCCTTAAAATAGAAGATTTTTTAAAAGTCTGAAACAATAGAGTGTTTTGTTAAATGATACCTTGTTTTGTCAATGCGCATAATTTATTATGACAAGAATGAATCAAATATATTATAAGAGTCACACTATTAAACTAAATGGACACTAAACAAATGTATATGACATTGGTTTGCCAGTACCAACATTTCATTAATTAATTTTAATTACTTGAATTTTATGGAATAATAGAATAAACGAAAAATTTCCGATAAATAATTTAAGGCTCTCTAGATTAAATAAAATCATCAAAGTCTGGCGTTAAAAGTCTATTAAAATGAAATATAAAAGTTAGAGGTAAAATTATAGCATTAAATGCTTGTTTTAATTCCATTAAATTGTAGCAATTGCAAAATGACCATGTAGATTTTTTGAAATAGCTGTATTCTGTATTTTGATTTCAGTCTTATTTGCCTTAATATTTCGGAAAAATTACATAAAATCGATTTTGATAGTGAATAATAAGTCTTTCCATTTTTCTCTTTTGATAAAGTAAAAGTAATTCAATTTAACAATAAAATAAAAAAGTTTGAATTATAATCAGAAGAAATTATAAATTAGATATTAGTGTTCAACAGGATATTAGAGATATTGATATTTATTTTCGTTATCTCAGAGAGTAGATCGCGATGGGTGTACATAGGAGGCGGTAGCTAGCATAGTTTGGTGAAGCCAGAGTTTAATGTTAACATTCATGATTGTTCCCACAGATTATATTCCTGAATAAAGTGACAAAGATATTTAATTGTTTCATTTACAACAAAGACACATTTAATTACCTTAATAATTAGGATACATTTTTAAACTAAATTGCAACTACCAAAATAAAAATGGGTATAAAAATAGACATAACACTTTGTGCAGACTTGATAAAATAATGACTAGAACTGAAAAAATTAAACTGAACAAGTAGTATCTACAGCGGAATTTGACCTAACCACTAACAAATTTAACTACTGTAGTTTGTATAATTGAATTGTGTAGGCTGAATAAGTTTAACAATTTTTATGTTTCAATTATTAGTTTATGTTACCGTCAAATAGTAGCAGATAAGAGTGTTGCACAATTATATAGTTTCTTATGTCCCGAATGTAATATTGATGACACTATTCCAGTAATCAATGAGTATCTCTTCAACCCCCTAGAGGCACGCGCGTGCCTCTTGGGGGTTGAAGAGTTAAAAGAAGACAGGGAGTAAGACCCGGAAGAGACATATAATTGTAGTAAATTCAAGAAATAATACCCTTTCTTGTCAAGAAATATTTAATAAAAGATTAGGTTAACTTATTAATAGGTCCTTAAATTAGAACTAACACCACATCAGTCATCTTCGATAATCTCTACGTCGTCTCCTTCATCTTTCTTTTTTGAACCAGATTTTCGCGCCGATACGACTTGTTTGTACTGTTCGAATGCTTCTCCTAAAGGTTCCACAAATCTATCGAATTCAATGTCTCTCATAGCGTCCAACACATCCTGGCCCGTTAAAGCTTTTCTCTTCTTATTTTTCACTATGTTTGTCGAAGCAGATGTAACGTAAAGAACAAAAACTGAAGCTGCTTTCGCGAGTCCTGTCCGCGCCTCTTTCGATATAGCTACTCCATCAGGTAAGGCTTCTTTTACTATCCTTGTGACTACAGTAAGTGGAAGGTTCAAATCTTCAAGCTTCTCAGCCATTTTAATTTACTAAATTTGATTTCTATTAGTAAAACATGAAAAATAGAATAGCCGGGAACTACGTTTGTCGTTTATGGTAAATGATGGTTATTTTGACATTGACATTGACTGTCAGTCAGTAGTTTTTTTTTCAAAAACATTTAACGGCTTCGGACGAGTCCATACATCTTAGTCTTTAGTTGTAATGTCAATTTAAAATACATACAATATCTTAAATACTTACGTAGACATAATAGCCTAAACTAACCTAACTTATTGAAATGTATGGGTGGTTTATACATTTCAATGATTACAGGAGTTTTACGCGAGAACGAGGATCAGAGTCAAATAGGAGCGCATTTCTTTGTTTCTCACTTTTATTTGATTTATCCCAATCACTGACACATTATTATAACAATGCCACCACTTTATCACAATAAACGCCGCTTAGAATAATTTCACAAAATTACGAAACAACGACCATCTTTCTCTTCTCGTTTCCCGCGCAAAACTCCCCTAGATTTTTTTGAACCAGCTAATGTCTAAGACTATGCTGCCGTGTTTTTAGTCCGACTTTGGTAATTCGTATTAAATACAAAAAATATCATAAATACTTACTTACACATAATAACTAGCCTTTTTTTTAAGGCGGGGGAATGCATTAACGCATATTCTGCTACAGCGGGGGCCGTCGCAGAATTATGTAAGACTCGTCCGGGATTAGCGGACCCTAATAACTAACCTATCCCACCCAACCGTAAACTAACCTAACTCATTGAAATGTATTGATGGTTTTAAAGATCAGAGGAGCTTTACGCGGGATCGTGGATCCGAGTCGAATAGGAGCGCCTTTTATTGTTTCTCACTTGTATTTGATTAATCCTACTTACTCACACATTATTATTTAATAACAATGCCACCACTTTATGACAATAAATGCCACTTATGATAATTTAATAAAAACAAACAAACAAAGTTTATCCTTCTCTTTTCGTTTTCAGCGCAAAAACAGACAGTTATTAGAGTTTTTCCTTTTTTTTCTAAATTGACTGACTCAGATCAAATACCATGCTACTAAATTGATAATTATTCGCCATTAGTGAAAGAAATGCGTTTTAAAAACATGCAGTACATAAATTTTTAATTTTTTAGTCAAGTTGCAATCTATTAACCTAATGATACTAGTGGAAACGCCATTTATAAACTTACACCAAGATTGTATGAAAGAAAGTAGGTAGCAATTCTCAGCAAGACACCTATTTTTAAGGTTCCGTACCCAAAGGGTAAAAACGGGACCCTATTACTAAGACTTCGCTGTCTGTCCGTCTGTCGCTCTGTCACCAGGCTGTCTCAAGAGCCGCGATAGCTAGACAGTTGAAATTTTCACTAATTATGTATTTCTGTTACCGCAATAACAACAAATACTAAAAACAAAATAAAATAAATATTTAAGGGCTCCCATACAACAAAAGCGATTTTTTTGCCCTTTTTCGCTCCATATTAATAATAGCAACAGCTAACTTGAAATATTCAAAATACACTCAGTTGTATTTTAACTTAATTAAATAAAATTAAAATAAAATTTATATTTAAGGGAGGCTCCCATACAAAAAAGCCATTTTTTGCCTATTTGTGCTCGATATCAATAAATAGTACCTAACTGGTAGGCACTACATTAACTAAATTAATGTAGGTACCTACTGTTGTTTATCTAGTCAATGGTACGGAACCCTTCGTGCGCGAGTCTGACTCGCACTTGGCCGATTTATTTTTAGATCTTTGCTGTAAAATTAAATGCAGCGTGATAGCCTATTAAATAATTTTGTACAAGTAAGTATACATATTTTTTATAACTGTTTGTATTATGAGCAATATGGGTTGTCTTTATAATGTTATTTGGAGAAATAAATTAAGTACCAAAACAGTACTTACTCCGACAATTGTATTATCAATTGTATTTGTATTGTTTTATTTGAACCTTGTGCGCTACGTTTATTAGTTAGCTATTTTTATTGCCCATTGGCAGTCTTATCACTGAACGGTGGTAGGTAACGGATGTTAATGAAAATACCGCGATAAACATACTGAAATAGGTGCGCAAATTTCAGCATTCAGACGTATGTGTTCTTTGTTTACCATTATTTCATTTACTAATTGTGGAAGAAGATGTATTTGTTACCGTAAAATAGTAAACTTCGTCAGTTCGTAATTGAACGTCGATAGATTACAATCATAGCCTCGTAGTCTGTGACTACAATCTTTCCTAACCTTAGTTACTATCGTTAGTTTATAATCTCACCCGTTTGAATAGCGGTTCTCAAAGCCCTGGAGAACAACATCATCACATCCAGTCTTATTAAGAGTGTCACCTGGCCCTTGAGGACATTGCCGCAAGGAACAGTGTCTTACAATGGATCAAAGGACACAGCGGCTCCCTGGGCAATGATGTCGCAGACCAACTCGCTAAAAGGGGATCGGATCTTGCGGTTTTCGGCCCCAGACCACACCTGCCTATCCTCTTCAACCAATATAGGTCATGGCTGCGACATCAAACCCTAGTCCAACACAACGACCGCTGGGCCAATATCAGCAACTGCAGACAATACAGAGAGGCCATACCGGCTATTTCACCACGTCTGACACGCAATTTAATCACCCTAAACAGGAGCGACCTTCGAAGAGTAGTGGGATCACTGTCTGGACACATACCCCTAAATAAACATCTCTTCACCATTAGTGCCACAGACAGCCCCCTATGTAGAGGCTGCCTAGAACAGGCAGAATCGGCTGCCCATGTGATTTTGGAATGCACAGGGGTAGCCACCCACCGGGCATCTATTCTCGGCACACCGAGTTCCCTTTCAGAAGCCTGCGAACGTCCTAAAAGACTCTGTGCTTCTGGAAGGAGTTGAGATGGTTGGACTAACCACCCAAACCCCTACGCATAATGGGCCAAGTGGAGACTAAATGCGGAAAAAGGAGTTAGGTAGTTACCAATACCAATTAATACCCGTTTTAATAGATCAGTCGCTCGGTAAGCGAAAGATTGTGGGTTTGAGCCCTACTACGAGCAGTCGAGATCTTTCTTCAAGGAATTGTATTTTTTAACAATTTATCTATTTTCCTAACGAATAGTTTTAAAAATATATCACATTTTGATAAATAATAAATATTCCTGGTTAAATTGTGGTGCCTTTTTTTTTTAAATACATACTGTACCTTGTTTTTTTTTCGTCTGACTGAGTTGGGAATGTGTTTTATTTGTCTTTGGGGTGGTGGGATCTACCTCCTAGTGGTCCACCCTGGTCAACGGCATCTTTGCTTTTCCCAACCAATGATGACGGCTAACAGATCCCTTTGCAGTGGTAGGCTTAGTAAGAGGCTGCCTGGATGCTACCACCCTCTTGCCGGAGTCCAGCGTCAAACAGTTTTTCTTTGTTCCGCTGGTGAGTGGGAGAACCAGTACCTCTGGGTAAGCTCGCTCCATCTTAGGCTTCTTCTTAACTGTAGAGTTAAGTATGTAGTCAAGAGCAAGCCCATTGTTTATATTTAAAATATAGGTATATATGTTCAGCAGTCGCCGTATATATTGTTAGATTTTTGTTTTTTAAGAATTGTTAAATTAGGTATTACTTTTTTTGTTCGCTCTTTTTAAATCTCTAGTAGGAATGTTAAGCATGTTTAAACAAAAAAATACGAACAGTGTAGTAATCAGATTAATTACACGACAAAAAATTTTTTGTACTAAGGTCCTAATTGAGCCGTTAGGAATTATTCTGTCTGAGTCACGATACAATATTTTTCGAAGGAGTGGCGCAAGCGTAGTACCTACTTATATTTTAATGTTATGTTTTCATTATTATTTATTATTATGACTGCAATACACGGTATATACGTTTACTAAATTGGTTTATACAATACGGGGTTTGATAAAGAAAGCTGAATCACGGCTTCGCTATTTTCTTATCAAGTAAACAAGTCGTGATAATGCACCGGATTATACCTACTTTTAATGTAGACCGAATGAAACGGCAGTCAATGTCACTCAGCGCTACATTAATGTTAATTTTATTATCCGACGAAACAAAAAGAGAAGGTGCCAAGTTCGAGGCGTCCATATACAGGGTGTTATAATAAGGCAAATTAAATCTAAAGCCTAAACCAACCTGTTAGCAAACGCATAACTATAAAAAAAAACCTAGAAAACACCTGATTGGTCGAGTGGTTTAAGTACTGGACCTCTCATCTCAGGTCCTGGATTTGATTCCCGGGTCGGATAAAAGAATTTTTAAATTTTCGAAGAATACTCGAGTTTGTGAGAGCGTGGTTATTATGCCTATACCCATTTTTGCTGTGTTAACTTGAAATCCTTTGCCCAGCAGTGGGGTGATCATGGGCCGTTACTTTATTAACTATAACCATTTTGAGCCGGTGCCAAACAATCACAGACGATCTTCTGACACTGACTCAAAACCGGTCCAATGTTTAGCCAAAGGTTTTTTGGACTCCTGTGTTAGAAGTCAAAAGCACGCTGACAGGCATTGGATTATAACAACAATGTCGTGCTAGCGTTTACATTGCGCAAACTCCCAGCCAGACACGCCATTTTAAGTTAGTGCGGTATTCGCTTCGCAATCAGGGGGACGTATAAAACGTCAGACGTATCGACCCGCGCTGTGTTAAAATGTTTTTGTGTTGTTTTTAATTAAAAACACAGACAATACAAGAATATTATGTTATTAACCAAATACGTTCAAATATCCTCGCAGTTTCGGTAATATTCCGTTTGTAAATCGATTGTGATTAAAAACAACAGTGTAGTTATTGGTTTTTATAGTGTACTTGTGTAAATTCGATTTTGAGGTAAGATTCTTAATTAAATCGTAAAAAAATGAGATGTCACTGAATTTTTAACGTTATGTTTTTATTGGGTCTTTTTATAGGTCAATACGGCGAGTATAAATAGGTCATTGACATGATTAATTACCTATACTTTAGCCACAAGTTTATTTTATTATTAGATTTTTATAAAATCGTAACCTATAGCAACAAAAAAACAACAAATGGGGAAGAAAATAAACCAACTGTGTAACAGGGGAAGGAGGGGAAGTAATGTTATGTTAAAATGTATCCTACTATAGCATTTCTATTAGCAAAAATTAGTTAAAAAACACATGAAACTGGTAGAAATTGTGTTTTTTAATGTACCGGCAATGCAATCTAAAATTAAATAGCCAGTTTGATGATAACTAGAGATCGAATACTCGGATGCATATTAGCCTAAAGTTGTAGGTTTGCTGATATAGAATGCACTTTTATATCGAAAACATCCCGGGATTCGGGATCGACATACCTACATACTTAGAATAATAACGCTTATTATAAGCCTACATACCTGTTTTAAGAAGCCGATTCCATAAAGTCCCAGCCAAAAACTTACTTTAGGTAAATATGCATCCGATCCAATCTCTGATGATGATTTTTGTGATAAAAATTATCTTATGCCCTTTTTTCGGGATTCAAATTAGCTCTTACACTAAATTTCATTTTAATCAGCTCATCTGTTTATATTCTAAGAAGATAGACATAAAGATATAAAATACCTACAAGTGTTACTACCTACAAGTTGTTGCACGCAAACGCAATTTCGCACGCGTGAAGGAACCTATCCTCGAGAACCTTGCTTTTTCTTGGATATAAAGTAGCCAATTTGCTTTTCCATTGCCAACTTCCATTTCCAACTCCATGCCAAACTTCATCTACATCTGTTAAGCAGTTCCGTGACTGACAAACTTCCATATAAACTTTTCACTCACCGAAATTTATGCAAGCGCATAACTTCAGACCGTCTGTACGAAACTGAATTATTGTTTTTTTGTTATATTTGTATGAAAAACATTTTTGATAATTGTATGAAAAAAGAAAACTGTTTTAAAAATATTCACAAGAATGCAACCTGCCTGTTTATGAACGTTTTTTAGCCTCTACACCCTTTTTTTAGAGGGTAAACACGTTCATAAACAGGCAGGTTGCATTATCTTTATTGGTAAACCCGAGCAAAGCCGGGATGGACGGCTAGTTTCTAATATTGGAAAGACGTAAAATAAAGATTGTGTTATGGATGTTGTATTCAGGGGCATTGATCTCCTTACAAATTGTCACAGCTGTCAGTTCCGGGGTCCGGTTTCATATTATGGGGAGGCTTTTTGTTCATCAGATAAACTACCGAAGTAATAAACTATACAGAACATAACCGTTTGTATTTTAGGCTATTCTTAAAAATACAAACGACAGCACTTCAGTTAAACACTGGACCCTTATGTATGTTTTTTTTATATATAATAATGGGCTTGCTCTTGACTACATACTTAACTATACGGTTAAGAAGAAGCCTAAGATGGAGCGAGCTTACCCAGAGGAACTGGTTCTCCCACACACCAGCGGAACACAGAGGCAGTGTTTGGCGCTGGACTCTGGCAGGAGGGTGGTAGCATCCAGGCGGCCTCTTACAAAGCCTACCACCTTGAAATGAATTTGAATTTGAACCGCAAAGGAATCTGTTAGCCGTCATCATTGGTTAGAAAACCATGCCGTTGCCCAGGATGGACCACTAGGAGGTAGGATCCACCAAAAATTGGTTGGATCTACCTGGCGGTTGATATGGATGTGAAATTGAAACAAATTTATACATGGCTTTAGGTAAATGGTATTATGTTAACTTATACATATAAATAAATACTATGGTAAAGTCAGAAATTAGATATCATCATTAACCCCAGTATTTATAAACAAGTAAAAGTAATTACTTGACTACAAGTAATTACTTGAGAGACAATTTGTATGCCTTAATTACTAGAAGTTATAACTACCAAAAGTTTGCATTTCAGCCAAATAATACTACTATTAATGGGGACCAATTTCCTTCACTTAAGCACTAGGTATGAACACTTTAAGTTATGACTTTCTTAAGCAATAAGTAATTAAGTACTTCTTTATAAATACGGGGGTTAGGAAAAAATCTTTTCATTGCAAATCGGAATTTAAAAAAATTGATTTGTATAAAAAAAAGATGCCTAATATTTCTAATTTATATTACCTACATACATAGGTATGTTAACTAACATAGGCTAGTTTTCTCTTGTTATGCCATTTACCTGACACCCTGTATAGCTTGATATGCAGGCCACCCACAGTACAATTCATGGTAGTGCTAATTAAAGGCCTTATTCTCATTTAAATCTGAGTAGGTATTATTAATGTTCGCATTAATTCAAGAAAACAGTAGTTTGACCACGGTTATTAATGAATTCAGATCATAAAGATGTTTAATTATAACTAGATTCATAGTAACAAAAATAACACCATAACTGTCCTCATTTGAATGATAGACGTTGATTTTATGGCACTGTCAACTTAATAACCCGGCCAAATTATGACGGCACGCAATAGTATGCATATTCGTGTCCGGTTGTAACTATAAATTAAGAAGGGTTGTAAATAAAAGTGCACCCCATGTCAAATGGGTGCCCTTTTAGTTGTTGCACTTTTTTGGCGTTGTATATCTAGTTTTTAGGGTTCCGTACTCAAAGGGTAAAAACGGAACCCTATTAGTAACTAGACTTCACTGTCTGTCCGTCTGTCCGTCTGCCTGTCACCAGGCTGTATCTCAAGAGCCGCGATAGCAAGACAGTTGAAAATTTCACAAATTATTAAGCTATTGCATAGCTTCTATCGCGGGCCTTGAGCGTGGAGACCGAATCCAGAAATTCCGTAACGAAAATAACCTAACACCCCCCACTCCGACCGGCACAGCGGTGATACTTTTTAGTTTTATAATTGTAAAGTGGATAAAAAATACTATGCAATATCTTAACCGCGGCTGTCACCGAGTGCCACACGTCTTTTTTCATTTCTGTTGCCGCAATAACAGCAAATACAAAATAAATACTTACAAAATAAATAAAATATTTAAAAGGGGCTCCCATACAACAAACCCGTTTTTTGGCATTTTTGGTACGGATGTTATTGCAGCTACATGACTATTAGCTGTAACTGTAACTTGATCGCGATCTAACTTTACCTTTGGATTGTTGATCTGTTATCTAACGAAGATAGACGTGCGAAGATTAGATCGCCGATATCTATTGATGGGTCGAATGAGTGTAGGTTGATAGGTTCTGACACAGTTATGGAACTCTTTTTCGTTGAATTCGGTTAGAAATCTCACGCGGCAATCGATTATGCAACAAACAATATTTTGTGATATTGCTAGCTGTTATCTGCGACTTCCTTCCTACTCGTGGAATTTTTAATATAAATCAGTTAAAATCAGTTTTATTTCTGCTAATAAGCCCCAGGAGGCGCTTTTACACTTCCCAATATTTAAACCTACCACTGCATCGGGACAAGTCTGGGCTAGTGCCGAGAAAAATCAGCGCAAGAAACTCGGTCACTATTGTCAGCCTCTTTTGAATTAAATCTTGGACAATTTAATGCCATACATTCCTATCATTTATAAATATAATCATTTTACAGTGTAATAGCCCTTTTTCACTAAAATAACTTTGCCATACGATCTAAGTTTATCTGTTGTAGTGTGATTAAGGATCAAAAAACTTTCGCATCTAAAATATTAACTTATCGTATTTTATTGTCTTTGTACCAACTAATAATTCTGGACTGCGATTTTCACAGATCTACACGATCTAACTTTAATGCCTACTCATATCATAGGTTGTTGTAATTTTGCCCATAGAACAAAACAATAGTTAAAAATCGTTGCACATAATAAATCTGTACTAAAGCCATTTTAATCCAATCTGAAAGTTTATCCGATTTACTACAAGACAAACTAGCCATCAATATTTTTATGAGCCCAAAAGTCTGGCAAAGACCATTAAATCATACAGCCAAGCCCAATCCATAGTCTACAATTTATTGCTTCTTTGTAATATTTCAACAACATAGCAACAACGTCAAATGTCGTAAAGCGTTATCACGCGCGTGCTGCGAGCCGTGGTCAATAAAACCTGTGATTCAGGTTCTCTCGGCCTTTATCATGGTTTGGGCTACGTAATCGCTATTTTAGCCAACCTTGAGCCAAGGCTGTGACTTTTCAAATCAATTTTTGTATTTTTGTTGGTAATTCAATTAAAATAAATGAGAAAAAATAACAATACGCAATCTAAAATAATACTGTTATAATATTAAAGATGAGGTCATATTTCCGTATTATAAAGTAAGACGTTTAAACTGTTCATCTACTTGAAATGAATGAAAAGAGATCTTATTATTCTACGAGATTTTTACTATCTTTTTGTGTATGAGAGAGACATTTCTAAAGTCCTACCCACAGGTCCTACCTTTCTAGGTACATAACATATTTCAGTAATCAGTAATTGGTTTGTGTATCTGCCTAATACAGTACCTATCTAAGTATCATGAAAGAGAAGCGTATGAATCCTGATTCGACTGGTAATCGGTCAAAAATCCGAAGTGACTGTAACTTTCAACCCTAGTCTTAATATAAATATAAATATAAATATTTTTAAGACATGCCTCACTGGGCCACACAGAGCCATCTAGTCCTAAATTAAGCTACTAATAAGTACCCTGTCGTATGGGGTACTAGACAACCGATAAACTTACTTATATACTTTTTTTTTTTGTAAATACATACTTATAATACATAGAAAACACCCAGACCAGTACAAACAGACATGTTCATGCACACAAATATTTGTACTGTGCGGGGATCGAACCCGCGACCCATGGCTCAGAAGCAGCGTTAACTACCGCTGATCCAAATGGTCGTCCAATACACAACTACATTAAAAAACAAATGCGAAAGTTACCCAGTCTGTCTGCAACGCTTTCGAACCTGGACGGATTACGATGAGATTCTGTAAAAATATATTTAGACCTGAAAAACCTTTGTATCCCACAGTTGGGCACCAGTTTCCGCCCGCGCGAAAACGTTTAGTTTACGCGGGCTAAGCCGCAGGCGAGAAGCTAGTTTTACATGAAATTGAGCACGAAACCAAACGTCTATTTTAGTCGGTGCCTAGCAAGGTGGTAACCTACTAATCATCATCATTTGCCGACTCGTAATTGGTGCCTTATTATTTCTTGCTCATTATCTTTTACATACTTATAAAAATAAAAAATATAAATCGTCTATAATATCTAAGTTTAGTGTAATGTATATACCTTATATCCATTATGTCGACACAAATCGCTCGGTAACCGGAAGGTTCTGGGTTCAAGTCCCACCTGAGACAGTCGCAAAATGTTTCAGGGAATTGTATTTTCAAGCTAATATTTTATCACGCCGACTTTACAGTTAAACGATATTACAGTCAATTTATCCGTATGACCGTTAATTAAATAAATAGGTAAGTAACTAACGTACTACGAGTACGAGTACGAGTAGGTACATAATGATAGTGCGACCGCAAAATAAGTAGCACTTGTGTTTATTGTCTGTTCTTGACATTGGGCTTGTTAAAATAAATGCATAGGTAATATTATATTATATCATGTTGTTTTACTCACAGGTTTTTCTGCTATAGTAATACCTAACTAGGAATTAGTATAATTTATGAAGTAGATTGTGTCTTACAACTAGAGATCGGATACTCGAATGCATATTTGCCTAAAGTTGTAGTGTTGACTGTTATGGAATGCACTTAAGTATCGAAAACAGCCCGGGATTTCGGGATCGCATAGGTACTTACATGTTTTAAGAAGCCGCTTCCCTAAGCCGCTTCCATAATGTCCCAGAAAAACTAACTTTTAGGTAAATAGGCATTCGATTGCTAATTTCTGCTTATGACCGTTGTGTGTGTATATGTTATGTATGTATATTTAGTGTATAGTTTATGTAGTTTATTATGCATGTATGTAATACTGTATTTTAATGTTATTTATGTAGTTTACTATGCGTGTAATATTAGATATATTTCAGATTGTAATTTTACATCTCTTTTATTACTTTTCTTTACGTGTACATTTGAATACTCTCCGCCGCCTTCCCCTTTCAAATCTGTTTCATGTTTCCTCTACCTGAAGGTTGTCTGGTAGAGATCGCTGCAAGCGATAAGACCGCCTAAATTGTACTAATCTAAATCTTACTCATGTGTTATTTTTCAATTTTATGGTGTGCAATAAAGTGTATCTATCTATCTATCTATCTAACCGTGTTGTTATAATAGGGGTTAAAGTATGAAATTGCCGATTATTTTCCAACTTTTTATTTTGTTTATAGCTCCTAAGTAAAGTCATATTATTGCGTAATTCTTTTTGTATTGTATCAAAAACTAAATAAAGTAACTTTTGACTAAAAAAATAATGTAATACTAGTGCCTATTACTTCAAAGGAAGTCGTTGAAAAGACCCCTTACAATGTGTCAGCTGACCTTCTTGCTTCAATTAAGAATATTTGTATTATATAATTTGATTTTTAAATACTATAATGCGTAGCTTTATAACCATCTAACCTTCACCTTTAATTGCATCGAAAACGGTTCAGGCGTTTTTAAAAAAGCCAAAAAAAAGTGTTAGTATGGAAAAATTACTTTTCTCGATTTCGTCCATACAAAACGGCAATTTCATATTTTAACACCTAATATTATAAATAAATCAAAGATCTAGGTATCAGTATAAATATTTATAGGTAATTTTTTTAATTCAACAATTTAAAAAACTTGTAGGTTAGTTAGACGGTGTTTAACTATTAATAAGTACTATTTTAAGATTTTAAATGACATGATTTGGTATTTTTTTTAACAGATTGATTTGTGTTGTGTTTTCGTGAAGTTGAATAAATAGACGGCTTATAATCATGACGCTATAGGGAAAAGGTCTCCATCATTGAATTTTAGTTACAACAACAATAGCATAATCACCACGCTTGCCAAATGCGGGTGGTGATCATAAAACCGAGCAATGATCGGCATTCTTCGAAATCGGAATTCGAAACTCTTGTTACTCGTATTATGAAAACTACCCCTACGTTACTAAGATTTCCCTGTGAATTAATATGCTACTTAATATTCGATAAACATGATTGTATATTAAGTAGGATATTGTAACGGTAATAAATGTGGTTATGTTGCGGTAAATAAATTGAATCGGGTTTTCTAAAAAGTGTCTGAAAATAAATGTACCTACACATAATGTAAACCAATTTAGATTTTTTTAAACTACAAATGTGACTGGATTAGTTACACCCGAATAAGACTTTTTTTTATCTTCCTTCAAGATTAATCTTGAGTGAAATCTGGAGCCAGCGTTTTCCAAGCCACCTATGACAGGCCTTAGACGTGATTTGTTTCTGTGACTTCGATCTATCGACAAAAGCCGGGGCCAACGGATTTTATACCCAGAGTTAAATGATACGGGGTTAATACCATGTACCTTAGTTTTATGAGTTTCTGATATTTCGACACTATAGCCAGCGCCATGATCACGGGAGAGAATCCGGAAGTCGTATGTCGTCAATGAGTCCTGAATGAGAGCGATACCTGAACTAACAAGAGATAATTCTTCATAACTCTCGTTATTACTAAGTATTTCTCGGGTATTCATGTTAGTCAAAAAGAATAAAGTCTGATTTGAAAGTTACCTGCAACATTTCCAGTCGATCGACTCATGCGCATGGAGATGTAAACCGGCGGACCGCGACTAGAATGCGCTTGACATACGCGGTCTAGGCATGCGGTGTAAGACCAATGATCCTGTATTGAGCTAACGAAAAAAAGTAGCTGCTTAAAGTAACAACCCATTTTCACCCACTGTTGAGCACGGTCTCTCTCCTATTTTAGGAGAGGGGTACAGGCCTTAGTTTCACCACGCTGGCCTAGCGCGGGTTGGTAGACGGCGAGGGCGAGGCTGTGGCAACATCACCCCGCTGTTGGACGTTCCTCGAGCAGCCCGCATCCAACAGGGCTTAACGACTGTTTTCTCGTGTCAACAGCCGGGTCCGACGGCTTAACGTGCTCTCCGAAGCACGGAAGCGCTCATAGTATGATGCCACAACGGTCACCCATCCAACTAGTGACCGCTCCCAGCGTTGCTTAACATTCGTGACAGAATCTGATCATGAACAAGAAGTGGGCTATGTAGCTGCTTAAATTAATTAAACTTTTAGACATTTTTTAGACAGTTGGAAGTCATGTATGTATGTATGTTCTTAGATTTTGTTGACGTTTCTTTTTAAACCAGGAAGGTTTGTTAGTATAGTTTTTATGTCGTTTAAGTTTTAATCTGCTAATAGCAAGTGTATGACCAATTGATCGCTCTCAATAGCCATTGATAAGACAATTATCATATCACAAGTATGCATGTTAGCTAGTGTATCTATAGATTTTAGATAATACATATTAGTATTGATAACTGATAGCATTTAAATTATCTTATCTTTAATCTAACGAACGATTCTCATACCTATATATTTATTTATTTATACTAGCTGTCCGTCCCGGCTTCGTCTGTTTTTTACCATGTTTATGCTTTACGTGCTTTTCATGTGTCTTGCTCTTGACTCTTGACTGATGACAAGAATGACTTTTTTATCATCTTCCAAATTTTTATAGGCGTTCTGTAGGTATCGTATCTAGAGCCCAATTATAAAGTAAAAAATGTAAAATCAAGTTTTCACCCGAAAATATTTTTCGCAACATAGTTTTCAATTTTTATGGTCCTAAACCTGTTAGGGTATGAAGTTTTCCCTTCATACCCTAACAGGCAAAACCTTGGACGAATCATCCAGTCAAAAACTTATGGATAGTATCGTAAAGAATGAATGAGATGCGCATTGCGTAAAAAAAGTGTTGCTAGGAGGCCGTAGCAAACATTTTAGTTTTTTGGCGGACCTATCTAAGTGACATTTTCATCTTGACATTTTTGTACTGGGCGATACCGAAAGAAAAAATACGTCATTTGTTTTTTGTCTCGTAGATTGCTATATTAAAATTTGGAAAGTGGTTAAAATTTCATCCTGTATAATTGGGGTATCAAATGAAAGAAGACAAAATTCTGAGTACAAAGATGTTTCAACAATACAGCAAATACTTTTAAATCATTGCATTTTTGTAGTCGGGTAACAGCTTATTAAATCTATACTAATATTATAAAGCTGAAGAGTTTGTTTGTTTGTTTGTTTGAACGCGCTAATCTCAGGAAGTACTATTCCGAATTGAAAAAATATTTTTGTGTTAGGTAGTCCATTTATCCAGGAAGGCTAGGAGCGAAGCAATAGTGAAAAATGTCGCAAAAGAAAAGTGATCATTGTAATAACCGAAATTGACGCGTACGAAGTCGCGGGCAACAGCTAGTTACTTATACTTATTAAACAAAACCTTCGTTAAATATCATCATAAACAGCCTATTTCTGTCCACTGCTGGACACGGGCCTGGGAGTGTAATTTAAAAGTGCGTAGGCACGGAGAGGCGAGTCGGCCCGCGGGCTGAGGAGCCAAAAAAGCCAAAAAGCCGAAGCTGCGGTGTTGAGTCCAAAAGCGCCAAAGCCGCCACGGAAGTCTGATTGTTTGGCTGCATGCATGTGGCTTGTTCGCATGCATGCTTGCTTGTTTGCATGCATGATTGCTTGTTTGCATGCATGCTTGCTTGCTTGCATGCATGCATGTTTACTTATTTGCAAGCATGCATGCCTGCATGGCCATTTGCCAGCATGCATGCATTCATGGCCATTTGCTAACAAAATATTGATAAAGTTTTATAGATAGAACTGTAAATGGCAGGTATTAGGATATATTCGGCTACGCATTTGGCAAATTATAATACGGCGATAACAAAAGGTAAAGGTAAGGCGTGGTAAAAATAGGCTAAACACGTTAAGGAAGAGTGAAAATATGCACAAAAAAAATTAGGCTAGGGCTAATGCCAGTGACAATTAGGGAATTTAGGGAGTACAAACAATTTGGCAATCCGACATTTACCTACCCGGTTTGTGATCACCAACTCGCATTTGGCAAGCGTGGTAATTATGCATGTACCCATCATTGCTGTGGTAACTTGAATTCAATGATAGAGACCTTTTTCTTGCAGTGGTAGGTATAAATAAATAGTCTGTTACTTTAATTTTTTTATCAGTATTTAAACTTGGAAAAATATGTCTCAGGCGGGAGGCATAATTTTAAATTATAATAACTGCAATTAAATTGCTTAAATATCACATAAAGTATTTTTTTTTACATAATTTGTCTAGACATCGGAACAAATTTTGTTAGCAACAGACGATCCAATGGGGACTACGGTTTCTTTGCTCACCAGTTGGCGCCACTGTAGACTGAGGTCCGGAGGTATAGCTGTCAAAGGCGATTAGCGCCGACACAAAGTGTTATATCTTGAATCTAATTAAGATTATATTGTTTATAAATGATCAACAAACTAACTTCTGAAATAGTTGCTCTTGAGGCCGCCTATTTTTGCGCTTTTTCTTAATTCCGCTTTTAAGGCGTTCACATTAATCGCCAAATAATCCATATTTGCGATATTTTACGAAGGAGATCACTTTCCAGCAGGTAAATTTAAGAAATTATAATTTAAGCAATAAATTCCGCTAAAACCAGTACAAAGTGAATGATATTGGACCTCACGCGACACTAGCGCCTCTAGTGGCAAATTCACTAGCGATAGCTCCCATTGACATTGAAACAACACACATTATAATGTAAGCGGTTTCGTTGCGTGTGAAACAACTTATGTTCGGAGATCGATACTATTGCTAAAGCTTTAGGTATTCCGCGTCTGGCTTTTATCAAACTAGTATAAAATTAGTTACATTACAGACATTGGTGTACAGACGACAGCACGTCAACATCCCACAAAACGTCAAATTTTCTCAATTAATATTGATCTCTACTTGTTGGACTTAAAGTTGAAAATCAATTCAATGACCTTTAACATTTTGGGTAGGTTGACCTGCCGTTGTCTGTAGTTCTGTACTTAATATAAAAAAAAAGATACACAATTAGCTTTACAAAAAAAACAACTAAAAGTGCACCCATTTGACATAAAGGTGCACTTCTAGGACAACCTATACAGGGTGAAATTTTAACCACCTTCCAAATTTTAATATATCAATCTACGAGACAAAAAACAAAGGAGGTATTTTTTTCTTTTGGTATATCCCAGTACAAAAATGTCAAGATAAACAACTTAGAGAATGTCCGCCAAAAATCTAAAATTTTTGATACGGCCGCCTAGCAACACTTTTTTTACGCGTGGCGCATCTCTTTCTTTAATTATGATACTATTCATATGTTTTTGATTTTCCCTTTATACCTTAACAGGTCTAGGATCGTAAAAATTCAAAACTGTATCGCGAAAAATATTTTCGGGTGACAACTTGATTTACCTACATTTCTAACTTCATAAATAGGCTCTAAACACGATACCGAACGTCTATAAAATTTTTGGAAAGTGGTTAAATTTTCATCCTGTATTAATTGAATAGTTTTTTTTGAATTTTTGAATTTTTTTTTTATAAATAATGGGCTTGCTCTTGACAACACACTTAACTATACGGTTAAGAAGCCTCAGATGGAGCGAGCTTACCCACACACCAGCGGAGCACAGAGGCACTGTTTGGCGCTGGACTCCGGCAGGAGGATGGTAGCATCCAGGCGGGCTCTTACGAAGCCTACCACCGCAGAGGGATCTGTTAGCCGTCATCATTGGTTAGAAAACCAAAGATCCCGTTGCCCAGGGTGGACCACTAGGAGGTAGATCCCACCACCCCGAAACAACATGACATAAATATCCATACTATTGCATGTCGACGTAATTTGGCCGGGCTATAAAGTTCGACACTGACATAAAGTCAATCCTTCAATCGTGGACAGTTCTAGGTGTCATTTTTGTATCGGACTGTGTGTCTAGTTTCTATCTATACTAATATTATAAAGCTGAAGAGTTTGTTTGTTTGAACGCGCTAATCTCAGGAAGTACTGCTTCGAATTGAAAAATTATTTCTGTGTTGGATAGTCCATTTATCGAGGAAGGCTTTAGGCTATACATATAACATCACGCTACGACCAATAGGAGCGAAGCATCAGTGAAAAATATTGCATTAATAATAGCGCTCAGAAATTGACGCGTACGAAGTCGCGGGCAACAGCTAGTTTGACATAAAGGTGAACTTTTAGGACAACCTATATTAATCGAATAGATAGATAGATACAACTTGACGTTAATATCCATAATCATATTCATATTTACTTAATCACTCATAACATAATTAGAACGGCTACAAACCTTTAGGTACAAGAGATGGTAAAAGTAATTACATTATGACCTCAACGAGGTATTCGTGAATTATAATCAAACAAAATAAATGTCAACTAAGTAATTAAATTACATTAATATTTCAAATTAAAAACCATGTAAGTACGAAGTAGTCACTATGTAGTACAAAAATACAATGTCAAATAAAATTAAAGGATGTGAAAAGAAATCTAATGATTACAAATGCTATTTAATAATGTCAAGAAAATAAAATAAAAATTAAGTAACAATTGTCAAAAGATGTCAAAATATTCATTTATATTCAATTAAAATTTATCATTAAAATATTCATTATTACTATAATAGGCCTTCAGAATCAAAAGTTTTCTCAATACTGTATAAAATTGAGTACCTTGGAAGGCTTTAATACAGCTAATTGCATATCGACATAATTTAGCCGCGTTACACAGTTGACAATTTGCACTGACATAAAGTCAACGTCAAGCAGTCAATCGAGGACAGTTTAGTGTCGTCTTTGTATCATACTGTGTATCTTGTTAGTTCGTTGTTACTACAAATTACGAACAAGCTACTTTGCTGGTTAGATTACTTCGGAAATAGATCGAATTGCTAGTGTAAATTGATTCATTGAATAAAAACGTCGACTGCCTTAGGTGTTGGTCTAGCGGTTTAAATACCGGGCCAAGATCTCGGGGTCCCGGGTTCGATCCCTGGGTCGGGCAACAAAAAGTTTCGACTTTTCAAACCTTGTTCGGGTTTGCGATCACCAACTCGCATTTGACAAGCGTGGTGATTATGCCAGTACCCATCATTGCATTGGTAACTTGAATTTAATGATGGAGGCCTTTTCCCTGCAGCGGTATTGTGGAATGTTACTTACTTACTTTTTTTACCTTCCGTTTACCGGGTCTAAGCGTTGAGCTGTCATGTACCTACAACAGCTTAAAAACATATAAAAAAAGCTATTTCATCTTAACCGTTTGTTAAATTAATATAAAATAAATATTTTCGCTTGTCAATACATAAATCGAAACGAATCTCAGTGAAAATTTAACCTAAATAAAGATTACAGGCTGTAATACCACTTATGGTTCATTTTATTCCGGAAAATTACAGTTGCACTGAGAAAGTTCCTAATTCTAAACGCACGATGGCTCGAGCAACAGTCTATAAAAGTTAGGTGTTTTACCTATTTACGTAACATTTATCTTCTAACATTAATAGGTTTTGTTAGCATAAAGATAGCGTTCCAGATCACCAGACCATAACAGGGTTATCGACCCCGCCATGTTGCGTCTATGACGTCACCGAGAAGGTTTTTCTGCGGATGATGTCACGACATTGCGTAACTGGCTTTTTGCCGAGACCATAGTAAAACCATGAACAGAAGAGTAAGTTAATATAAGCCGTCTTGCTAAAAATTTCAAGCCAATAATAAGGCGCGCCACGTGACACTGAAGTCGCGTTGCGTTGCTTAAAAGAATTGTCAAATGGGCAGCAACAGGGTTCATTAACGCTTAGTGATGAAGCAGCGCATGTCATGAAATTGTTTTCAAGATTCGTACCCAAAGGGTAAAAACGGACCCTAGTACTAAGTCACCACTGTTTGTCCGTCCTTATGTCTGTCATCAGGCTGTATCTCATGAACCGTAATAGCTAGACAGTTGAAAATATCATAGATATGATGTATAACCTGTTGCGGCTACAGGGTAGTAATATTTCCTTCATGCATTTATTATAAACTATTTGTTACAGGCTTATTTAAAAAAATGCTTAAGTTAGCTAACAAAAATGCATAAAAATTACTTGAAAACATATTTTACGAATTTTGTTTTTATCTTATGCAAATCTCAAAGAAATGTGTTAAGAAAACTATACTTAAGTACATGAATTTGCAAATTCATGTGGAGTGTGTAGTGTGTTAAGCATGCATAACACTACTTCAAAGCATTCTTAATTAATCCCTAGCCTTACTACCATGAATGTCGACAGCCGATGATGCCTATGGTAGGATTTGAACCCACAACTTTTTGCTTACAGGGTGATAGCTCTTTTTAATTGTGCGTATAAGACACAATCAGTCGACCTTTTCTAAGAATCGTACGAGAATTTACTACTAAAATGGTTTTTATACTGTGGTATCTTTTATCCGAGGGAAGGTTGTACTTTATTGCGCAGAATAATATTATTCCTGTATACTTATATAAAATATGTAACGTACCGAATGTTAATTGATAGTTCCATAATATTGTAATAAATAAACGCCAGAACAAATGTAAGTACCTAGTTAATTATTTTAATCTGTACATTTTAGGAAACATTTTGTATGCGTACTATGAAATAGGTAAGAATCAATGTAATATGTATGTTTAAATTTTTTTGCAATAAATTTTAGAAAAATTATCAAAATAAATGATGTTTTTTAGTTACAACTCTGGATAAAGTTCTCTATATGTATAATTATAATCATGCAACTTTATGTAAGAAAAACATAGTACAAAAACGATTAAACTAAAAGGAGATGTCCCAAATTGTATGGAAGCCAGGCCCAGAACCTGTACACCCCACCAAAAGATAGACCAATACACGTACAAGATTTTGTTACTATCCAATTTTTTTAAAATGGCTTTGTTAAGTGGTTCAAATAAAGAGATAAGTAAGAAAATAGCAATACAAAACCATCATGGCGGAAGATAACATTTTGATGACGTCTGTCAGTTTTGGCAGTTTCAAAATAGCGCATATAAGAGTCGAGTGCCATCGCTTGCGTAGTAACAACAAACATTATGAAAGTAATGTGTCGATCAATACCCAATCCAGAAAACGAAAAAGAGATTTAAAACGCGACAAGCAGAACAAAAACTTGAAGGGAATGATTAAGACAAAGTGACAAGGGGTATCTGACAGCTACTTAACTGACATTTAAAGTTTTTTTAGATTGACGCCATCTTGGAATGCCTAATGGAGTTTGATAAATTATTCGATCTTATTTATTTTTGAACCACTGAATTATACGTTAAATAAATTTATAAGTATTTTTCCCAGACACAGTATTTTTTTCTTGATTTTTGAAAATGGTGTACAATGTCTGGGCCTATTATGGGACATCTCCTTTTGTCTGTATCCTTTTTGTTGGCCGTAACTGTTTGAACCATCTTCAAATTAGTTTTCCATTTTTGATACATTTTATGTATCAGATGTTTGAACATCGATCTTCTACTCAAAGAATAATGTTTATCTGACTAATCTTTTTTTACTTTTTACTAATCGTTCTTCGTACTTTGTACATATGTCGTAATTAAAAATACGAAAGTTTAGATGAATGTCTGTCACTCAATCACGCCAAATGACCGATACGATCGAGATGTAATTATTTGCCATGGAGATTTTAGACTTTATTAGCACACACTTCTTTGTATCCTGGATAAACACACGGTTTCCTTGGGATAGGTTTTAAATTCAAGTTTGCAGTACAAAACTGCGGGAAGCAGCTACTTGATGTGTAAAATCTCACAACAAAACGTAAAGCCACCTGACTGATCCCAACATCTCTACAATGCTAAAACCTAAAACCTGTTTTAAAGTGAAACAATGGGATGTTTGTAAAACCTCACTCCAGCCACCTCCGTGTTAACAATAGAGCATTAAAAACGATAACAGATTGTTCAAACACGTTCCGAATTGGGCCACTGTGTATCAAGGGCACAATTTTTAGCTAATCGCTTAAGATGATAATAGAGATGATTCATAATAATAAATAGTCTATGGAATCTTAGTGTAGAGTTAGAGTAATACACGCAACTTAGGGTGCCTTTTACAAAATGATGACAGATATGTGATTTCTGATCATTGCACTATTAAAACATAAATGCCGCTATGTCCAATGACCTGCACATCGTATATTTTATGTTCCAACCAAACTAACACCTATTTAAAGGACGATAACACAGATAATATAATACTATAAGTAAGACTAAATAATTCTAAAACTACTGTTTTCTTGAGTTTACGCGAACATTGTACATTGAAATGAAAGATAATTTTACGGATTTAGGACGCGTTCATGGTCACGGGAAGACATCTACCCGTGACCATGAACGCTGTAAAGGGTTCGAAACATCGGGTTAAATCAAAAATAAACGCGTCCTAAATCCGTAAAATTATCTTTCATTTCAATTCTAAAACTCTTTTTTCTTATTTTCTTACCTTTCCAAAAACTGACAGACTTTCTTTCCCAACAAGAATATATGTATACAAAACGTGTCGGTAGTTACTTCGTGTAGGTATGAATGTATAACCTCTTTTGTTTCATAAAAAAAATATGAAATCTGTCCGAATCTCGCCAGGCACGAATTATAATATAGACGTTTAATGTATTCGATAATTATTAATTTTAACAGCGACATGAACTTTTGAATCATGCTCTTTTAAAAGTGCATTATTGTATTGACAACCTGTGTATGAGATCATTGCTTTAATTTGACCCAGCAGTCTACTCGTGTTTTTCGTTTTGTGCGCACGTTTCGCATAAAATGGTGAAGGTAAATTCGGAACGATTTTAATTAAATTAATTTGAGTACAAACTAAATGAAAATGTTCGTGTGATATTTGTTTAAAGGTCAGTCAAGGTATGATTAATAATTAACCTTTTAATGTAATTAACGTTGACTTAATCTACATTTGTGTCTGTGGGTTTCGTTTGACATTATTAATGTGTAAGGGTTAATTTGATTTAATCCCTCGATCGTGAGTTATTCCAGACACAATTGAAATCAATTGTTATCGTGGCACCCGAGTGCCTCGGGACTCGGGGGGGTTGAGGGATTAATTTTCCATGTGTGTTTTTTTTTAATGCGATAAATTTTAGTATGCGGACTTTTTTTTAAACTGTTTTTTCTTTTTAATAATATAAATTCAGATATTGAGAATCTTTTTGCATTTTAAAGCTTTTGAACTGCTTTTAAAGCTTGTTTTTAAGCAATATTTTAGACAGTGTCAATTGTCAACAATACATTTTTTAAAACAAATGAACATCAACCTGCCCCTTAGACCCGAGTTCACCATTATTTAAACAGCACAATTCCCATACAAAATACCTATATCAAATAATATTTTAAACGCTGTTTAAATTTTAACCGTCTGTTGGTGAACTCGGGTCTTAGTACCACCTCCGAGTATCTGGCATAAACGCTGTTTTGTCAATGTTTTCGAATATGCATGGTAAAGAAGCAGTCTCACGGTAAATGGAAGGTTCGGTTCTCACCTCAGGGCGTCGACATTTATATTCAAGAAATTTAATCTCATTCAGAATGACATTGTAATGGTCTTGTTGTGACAGTTAAGCAATGTTAGACATGGTCAGAACATGGATCGGTTACCTCTAGTGATGCAACGAATACTACTTTTACGAACACGAATACGAATACAAGTATCAAACCTACTATTCGGCGAATACGAATACGAATATCTCGCCATGCTAATAAAAGTGATTTTCAATTCAACTTCAACTTCTTTCAATTCGCAGAAAATAAATAAAACAACACTCTCTTGCTTGACTTGTGCTCACGACTAACAAATGAAATGAACTAAAGGAAGAAAGGAATGAATTAATAAATCCATGGTTCGTTATCGTAATAATAGGGAAACTCCCGGAGCCGCGGGAACTGTATAAACTTTGGCCGGGGAGTCCCCCGTCGCGTTGTCGTTGTGGCTCTGCACACGTCTTATTATTACGCGCGTTTTTCAAATCTGCAGTAAATAGAGTTACGTACAAAAAAATATTCGTCTTAGTATTCGTCGAATACGAATATTCGGTAAATGTCTAATATTCGGCGAATACGAATATTTGTATTCGTATTCGTTACATCACTAGTTACCTCACAAAAATCGATAAAATATTAAGAACTAGACATAGTAACAACCTACGTTTAGGGTAACAACACTAACAACTCATTTTTAAAGCTTACTGTTGAGCACGGGACCCTCTCCTTTTTATGGCCTTAGTTCCACCACACTGGCCTAGCGCGGGTTGGTGGACGGCGAGGGCGACGCTGTGGCAATATCACCCCGCCGTTGGACGTTTCTTAAGCCGCCCGTAGGCCTCCTACAGGGCTTAACTATTGTTATCTCTTGACAACAGCCGGGACCGACAGATACACAGACCCATACAAAAATGTCGCTTAAACATAATACATAATACCTACCGTAATGCAAATTTAACCTTACAAGTACGACTTGAAGACGATTGCAGCTAAGGACGAAGAGCACCCAAATGTTTTCAATCAATCAATCAACAGCCATTGTCCGTCCATTGATGGACGTTTGCCTCCTTCAAGTCACGCCAGAATTGTCTACCCTGGGCTTTCCCCATCCAGCCGCAGCCAACAGTTCTGCCAAGGTCATCAGTCCATCGAGTCGCAGGGCGTCCTCTACGCTTGCATAACCATTACGGTCTCCACTCCAGAATTCGTACTACTCCAATGGTTTTCGGTTCTACGGCAGACGTGACCAGCCCACTGCCACTTCAGCGTGCTTATCCTTTGGGCTATGTCGATAACTTTCATGCTCTGACGAATATGCTCGTTTCGTATCCTGTCTCTTAACGAGATACCTCAATCATATATGATCTGAGACGAGATACCGAGCATAGCCCTCTCCATAGCTCGCTGAGCGACTTTCAAACGTTTTACAGGTGCTCATTTGGTAACAAAGTTTTTCTGCCACCCATTGTGTATACAAATTACCTACTTACTCCCTGTAAAATTCAATAAATTACCACCTTGAATTCAAACCGGAGACCTCGGCGTTAACCGTTAATCAAACCGCTAAGATATTGTTTGGCGAGGCTATTTTTCAAACCATACAATGCTAATTCCTTCAATTAGTGTTACACACACGTGAAACTTTGCTTCGGTCATTCATTAGAACGTCATAGTCATCAATTATAGCGAGGCTGTATGGAAGAAGTCACGGAATAATAAAATCTTTTAAAATAGTGACCATGAACGTTGAAATCTATCTAATAGACTAGTTATTTGACTCTTCCTTAAGGTCTAAGGCTCTTAAAGTATTAATTAATGCTTAATAAGACGAGAAAATATGATACCTTATATTTTTAGCCTACATAAAAAACCGCAGAACTTCATTATAGAAGTCCACTTATCGCACACGTTTAAACGCTGTCTGCCATATTGGTCTATAGATTATCTGTTTTTTGTCGTTCTAAATACAATCAAAATTCAAAACAAACATTTGACATTCAACCATCAATGAGAACTGTACGAGCTCTCTGTCTTAACCAAGAAACTTACATATTACATAACATATTTAAGTTCCTTGGTCTTCACAAATCCATGATGGTTTGTACAATAAAAAAATGTAGGAAAGTAGTCTCAAGATGGAAATCGTAAAAAAAAACATGTTGAGGCCTGTACTAGGCTTGAAAATCTCTGATCAGAGTACCTATCTCTAAAATAAAATCCTGGCTTTTTCCGAATTGTTTTTTTAAATATTTAACGACCATTTGGATCAGTGGTAGTAAACGCTGCTTCTGAGCCATGGGTCGCGGTTGCGATCCCCGCACAGAACAAATATTTGTGTGCATGAACATATCTGTTTGTACTGGTCTGAATGTTTTTCTATGTAGATTAAGTATATATTTACACAAAAAAGTGTAGTAAGTTTATCGGTTGTCCAGTACCCTATACGCCAAGCTACTTAGTAGTGCAGCTGAATTTAGGACTAGATAGCTGAGATAGCTCTGTGTGGCCCAGCGTGGCATGTCTTTAAATATAATTATTATTGTCATTTTTCTGGTTCACGCTTGACCGATTTGTTTTATTACAAGGTGTCATTAATGGCGGCTGCAGGTTCAGCAAATGTCAACCCAAACAGTACAATTGAGTTAATTAGTGTATTTAAATTCGAAGCGCTATCTTGACCTTACGACGTCATCGAGGCAGACGAGGACGCGGTATAATTGGGTCCGGCCTCGAATTTAAAATCATTTGAGAACTTAAAACTTAACACTAAAACGGGATTTTTAATGCACTGTTTTATAATTAAAAGGTAAAATCGTATTTACCTTCCCGTAGTACTAGTGACACAAGTTAACAAGTCCCTTTAAATAGTTACTTATTTCGGGATCAGATCAATGTATAATGATTTTTTTAAAGTAAGTTTGTTTATACTTTGATATTAGGGGTTAAAGTATGAAATTGCCGTTTTGTATGGACGAAATCGAGAAAAGTCATTTTTCCATACTAACAATTTTTAAGTTTTTTTAAAAACGCCTGAACCGTTTTCGATGCAATTAAAGGTGAAAGTTAGATGGTTATAAAGCTACGCATTATAGTATTTAAATTTCTGAAAATCAAAGTATATAACACAAATATACTTAATTGAAGCAAGAAGGTCAGCTGACACATTGTAAGGAGTCTTTTCAACGACTTCCTTTGAAGTAATAGGCACTAGTATTGCATTTTTTTTTAGTCGAAAGTTACTTTATTTAGATTTTGATACAATGCTAAAAGAATTACGCAATAATATGACTATACTTAAGAGCTATAAACAAAATAAAAAGTGGGAAAATAATCGGCAATTTCATACTTTAACCCCTATTATTAATTGCAATCATAAATATTAGTATTTAAACTTGAAAAATGTCTCAGGCGGGACTCGAACCCGCATCTCCTCGCATGCCGGGCGCGCTTACAGCGATAAAAATATGCTTGAAAAATTCGCGCTATGACGCAGTGTCTCGGTGGCGCGCGACCGGCATGCGAGGAGATGTGGGTTCGAGTCCCGTCTGAGACATAATTTTTCAAGTTTAAATACTGATAAGTATGTGTAGGCTGGTTTTATCATATAAATAAAACTATATGTATGTACTTGTACGTATATAACGAGGTAATTCCCTCGCGTTTCCCTTTACGCTCCTTATCAATAGCCCATTTATATATATATATATTCGTATAACATTATGTCACAGATATTAATATAATATTATGTCAAGGTTATCATCACTTTTAATGTCGCTCTAGCTTCATTAGGACAACAATAATTATTTATTGCGTGTTATAGGAGTTAGCCTAGGCCAGAGTTTCCCAAACTATTGGTCGCGACCCAACCGGGGGTTTGCACGCCAATATTAAGAGGGCCCTACCTGTAGAACGACTTATTTTGTTTGTTATTTAAAAAGTTATATATTCATACTTGCTGACCCGGCAAACGTTGTTTTGCCATAAAAATGATTAAATTACTAAAATGGTAATTAAAAAATAGGGGTTGGTGATAAAAGGGTAAAAATTTAGGATTGTATGTATTTTTGTATGTTGTATCATACAAAAATAGAAATTAAAAATTTTGTCTAAAAAATAAAATGAAAAATTTAGGGGTGGACTACCCCTAACATTTAGGGGGATGAAAAATAGATGTTGGCCGATTCTCATAGATACCGGATAAGCACAAAAAATTTCATCAAAATCGGTCAAGCCGTTTCGGAGGAGTTCAAGTTCGAACACCGTGACACGAGAATTTTATATATTAGATTTACTTGTACGAAGGTTTAATATTCCTAAGTGGGTTCCGAGTTTGTAAACTTATGTTGAATGGGATCGTAGCCTAGACAATATTGGGAATCACTGAATAATTGCTAAGAGCTGTTAGCCATTGATGTTATATCAATCAGCGTCATGAAAGTATCCTAACTAAATGGGGACTACCGTTTCTTTGCTCACCAGTTGGCGCCACTGTAGACTGAGGTCCGGAGGTATAGCTGTCAAAGGCGACTTTATAAGATCGGCGCCGGAACAAAGTTTTAAATCTTGAATCTACTTAAAATTTATTATTTATAAATAACTATCTTCATATCAACAAACTTCTGAAATAGTTGCTCTTTTAGGCCACCTATTTTATCACTTTTTCTTAATTCTGCTTTCAAAGCGTTCACATTAATCGCCAAATAATCCATATTTGAGATAATTTTAAGAAGGAGATCACTTACCAGAAGGTAAATTAAAGAAATTATAATTTATGTAACGAATCCCGCTAAAACCAGTGAAAAGTGAATGTTATTGGACCTCACGCGACACAAGCGCCTCTAGTGGCAAATTCACTAGCGATAGCCCCCATTAATGCCCATCTGAAATAAGGGTGCACTTTAAGTACAGACAACGGCAGGTCAACCTACCCAAAAAGTTAAAGGTCATTGAATTGATTTTCAACTTTTACTCAAACATGTAGAGATCAATATCAATTGAGAAAATTTGACGTTTTGTGATAGGTTGACGTGTTGTTGTTTGTACAACGTATAGTAATCGAATAAATACAACATGACATAGATATTCATACTATTGCATGGCGACATAATTTGGCCGGGTTATAAAGTTGATTGATGATGTTGAAGTTGGCTGATGATGATGATGATGATGATAAAGTTGATTCTGACATAAATCATAGTCAATCATTCAATCGGGGACAATTTAAGGCGTCATTTTTAGGGTTCCGTACGCAAAGGGTAAAAACAGAACTGTAATGGATTGGGACGTAGACTCTAAATGATACACAAGTCTTCCGTGGAGTAGTCCTTTATTCACCAATGATGGCTAGCCTTATATACTATATAACAATACGTGACAAGAGAGGCAAGCGTGACTATCTTTAAGGAAGTTATTGTTTTAACTCAATATCACGTCCCATAAGTACGTGATACAATTCGTCATCACATACCACACCTCCCTTGAAATGTTCAGGCATCCCTCCCTTGAAAGAAAAGCGTTAATTTTCTAAAAACTTCAAATGGACCTAAATTCTTAACTTATTACAATTTTCATTCCTAAATTTAATATAAAATCTCTTTTATTATATCTATACATAATTTGATCTTTACGATTTATTTCAAAATTATTTTTCTTATTCTGTTTAGAAATAAATAAATTATTGTATACTGAATCGTAATTCGGATACAATGGACAATGGATAATTGTTGTATATATTTATATATCGATTTTACTAACCAAATTACTAGGTACATTACAGATTTTCTTAAAAACTAACTCATACGGGAAGTACTTAGTACTCGTATTTACAGAGGTATTATATTATGCAAAACACCAATAATTTAAGTAAATTACAAACATTTTATGTAATGCAATTAATAATTTCCGTTACATAGCCAGTCGCATTTACCTTGGGAATACCCTAAGGTAAAATAAAATAGTCATAATAGTTACAAAAAAAAATTTCTATTACTAAGACTTCGCTGTCTGTCCGTCTGTCTGTCACCAGGTTGTATCACAAGAGCCGCGATAGCTAGACAGTTGAAATTTTCACCAATTATGTATTTCTGTTGCCGCAATAACAACAAATACTATCGAAATGTGTATTAGACTTAGGCCTTATTACCCGACTAGGGCAAAGTTAAAAAGAAGGGTTATGATTTTTAATTTAGTCATGTTTATTGATGTTTTTGATACTGCACTGCATCAACTTTACAATTACTATCAGTATATAAACTTGAAAAATTTTGTCTCAGGCGGAAAAAAAAAATTTTTTTTCAAGTTTATATACTGATATTATAAGTGCAATTAAGTTGCTAAAATATCAAATAAAGTTTACAATTACTTATTGTAATCATACCTACATATTTACCTCGTTATTAAAAGGTGTTTGTATACAGGATGAAATTTTAACCACCTTCCAAATTTTAATATATCAATCTACGAGACAAAAAACAAATGAAGTATTTTTTCTTTTGGTATAGCCCAGTACAAAAATGTCAAGATAAAGCACTTAGAAAATGTCCGCCGCCAAAAATCTAAAATTTTTGATACTGTCGCCTTACAACACTTTTTTTACGCGTTGCGCATCTCATTCAATCATCACGATACTTTTAACCTAGATAATATAATACCTATTAATAAGTTTTTGATTTTCCCATATACCTTAACAGGTAAAAATTGAAAACTATATCGCGAAAAATACTATATAATATAATATAATACTAATACTATATAATCTCGTAATAAAATAAAATTTTTGGGTGACAACTTGATTTTCATTTTTCACTTCATAAATAGGCTCTAAATACGATACTGCGCCTAAAAATTGGAGAAATTGGTTAAAATTTCATCCTGTATAATGTTATCCTTGAAAATTATATAACATGACATATTTACCTATATTTACCTATCGCACATCGCCATTAAATATAGGTTTTATATAAATAACCTGTAGTTCAAATGAAACATATTATTATGTCATAATGCACTTGCTCGCTTCGTTGATGGACTGTAAATAAACTAGTAATGGTCAGAATGTTTGTATGCAACAAATAAATTCAAAATAAGTAACGCTAGTTACTAGTTATCATTCTGTGGTATTGAATAGAAATAATTGGACCGATTTAAAAAAAAAAGTGTTTTTTATCTCGTTAAAAATACAATTTAGCAAGTAAGTGTTTTTAAACCCAACAAACTCGTGCCGAGCTCAAAATATAATAGCACCACCCCTTCTCGCCCTATGGGTATCGTAAGACCTATTTTTAATATTTTCGTCTAATAATTTCGCATGGTTGTAGTAAAAGTAAAAAAAAAAGTAAAGTAACAGCCTACAATTATCCAACTGCAGGGAAAAGGCCTCCATCATTGAATTCAAGTTACCACAGCAATGATGGGTACTGGCATAATCACCACGCTTGCCAAATGCGGGTTGGTGATCACAAACCCGAGCAACGTTCGAAAATTCGAAACTTTTTGTTGCCCAACCCGGGAATCGAACCAGGGACCCTGAGATCTTGGCCCGGTATTTAAACCACTAGACCAACGGGGCGTTGGTAGTACAATGACTTAAAAAATCTAGGTACTATACATACTTCGTGAATTATAGATTGTAAATTCATTTGACCCCTAAATCCAACTCGCAGCGTTTTCAGTACTCCAAGCAGCCCTGCACTACTCTACAAGGCGAATTTCGTGACATTTCAAACTAACATAAAGTTTCATTTGTTTCAGATCCTACCATGATACAAAACAAAAAAAACACGGAAGACTCAAAACGAAACTGCGATTGAATATCGAACGAAATAATTAATTAAATAACGTTAAAAAATAATGTTAAACACACCAAATAACGGTATTGCGGGATAGAGACAGAGCTACATACTGAAAATAGAACGCGCGAAAATAGAAAAAAAATGCCTCGCTCGGCAGTATCGGGCGATCAGGCGGCGGGCCCGCGCGCTTCTTGGTGGGAAGCACCATGGACCACTATGGCCGACCTGGCCGAAGCCGTTGATGACTTCATATGCAGCTTCGATTATATGGACACAGCCATGGACAATTTAGTCATGCTTATTTTTATCTGGATGCTCTTCTCCATCGTACTATTGGGCATCGCGAAGTGGGCTTACACAAAGTACGGCAAGAAACTAACCGCTCCCGAAGAAGTCAAGCCGCCGAAACCCGAAGAACCGAAGAAATCTACCGCGAACGAAATAATTAATAGTGCTGACAGTGTCTTAGCTACAAGTGCGAAAGTTAAAAGCGCGACTTTTAACTCTTATAAGCCCCCGAAACCGTCTGGCTTCGTCCCAGCAACCCCCCCAAATAAGCGTCGGATGGGACGCATGTCCCCTGGACCAGAACAGTTAACTTTAAAAAAACATCAGAGCATCATCATCCCCACCTGCACGGGGCCCGATCAGCCGAGTGTCCAATGGGTGAACGAACTGTTGACGTGGTTATATAATGATCTTGTTATTGTGAATGAAATAGTGCAGCAATGGATTGTATCCATGAACGAGTTCTCCAAAAAGTCCGTCGAAGAGGTAAGGATTTAAACTCTCTTGGTAATCTTAGTATAAGACCTGGCTGATGTTTAAAATAACTACTTAAAAAAGGAACGTGTGAGTTTAAAAGAAATATTAAAACCTCGTAGCATAGATAACTGACATCAAAACCGAAAAAATAAGTTTACAACTCTTTTTTAAAGTTTGAACTCGCGCATGCCAGCATTTCCTGTTAAAAAATAAAAAGCAGTTCGTTGTCGAAACAATTGACCGTCTAACCTGAACCTTATGCTGTTGCAATAGGGTGCAGATATTCAATATCGGTATTGATTTGAATGCAAAGAGGTATTGATTTGCAAATTAATAGGTCATTGCAAATAATACATCTGGTTCAGGAACGATTAGTATCGGAATGAGTTGTCAAGATCAGACTGATACTCTTATAAATTTGTAATTTGGAATAAGTAAAAGCAATGCGAGAGTATTTTTCCACTGTTCAAATGAAAACTACAAAAGATTAGTTTTCCTCAAAACTTCAATGCGTATCAAGTCAATTTCTTTATCGATAGTCCTTTTTTTTTCGTTAAAATGACGCATCCTGCGTAGCCAAATACAAAAAAAAAGTTAGTAGCTTTATGCGTACCAGTAATAAAGCTCTACAAGCAGTTAAATGTTTGTAGTTTATCTGCTCTTTAGGAGTCTAGACACGATGAGTTTTGGGATTATTTAATCAATATAGAAAAGCTAAATTTATTACCTATAACAGGGTGTATCGCACAGAAGAAATACCTGAAATACACAAGTGCACCATGTGCTTATATTAGAATGGAACTACCAACAAGTTACTAGTTATCAGATAGCTACTAAACTAATATTCAATGAAACATCAACACCATCAGCTAACTTATAAACTAATTTGCACAAAAAAAAGTAAAGTTGCAATTCTGCCACTAGTGCTATTTACCAGACGACCATAATTACCTCAATAATTACGCTACAAAGATAGGTTTTATAAACTGTGGGACGAAGAAAAAGCACAAGAAAAAGCTTTTTCCCTTTTTTATGATCTAAGAATTGTTACTGAGTCACAACTCACAACTTACAAAAACAGTTTTTATAAACTATATACTTACACTTGTTGGGCTCGGTTTTAAATGACTTCCCGCGGTTTGCGGTCTGTGGGATCAGATTTCTTAAGAATTTTAAAAGATCCAGCTGCTATAATTATGGCCATTTGCCAATAAGCATTTAAAAAACAATGCAAAGCAAAGACACTAAAGTTACCTATTAAACTTAACTTGCACCTGAACAAACAAAATCTTCGTTCACATACATTTAGACGTGCGTACCTAGAATAAAATTTCAATTCAAAAGAATTAGAATCACTAGCTCGACCGACACGATAGAACCGAAGATTAAGGTCTCAGGAGAACTGCTTGTGGGACCACGGCTGACTAAGAGCTTTTGGCGCTGTTGGCGAGTGCTAGAAGATCCTGGTTATCATAAGTGCTTGATGTGTAGCCAGCTCACAAGTCCGAGGTTGGACCCCTAAGCCTCTAACTAACACCTTCGTCGACTAGGAATTTGTGGCACCATCGTTGTTTCTGACTCCTCACAAAGTGCGTTTAAGGCTGATTACCTACTTTGGAATCAGATCTATGTGATGATTTGTTGTCAACATACTTTTCGTGGATAAATACTCTTTCGGTTGAAGGACTCGGTAGAACCTTTGAAGAGGCATATAAATGATTCATTATAAGTCCCGTACGATAAAAAAAATGCAGTGCAATGTGCATTCAATAGAACAACATTGAGTTTGCTATTGACATAGGTGGCATGCGCGTAAATCAAATGCGCCTATTGACATCACTCCAATGCTGTGGTCTTGTGTGTCTATTTTAGTAATAGATAATGTTTTTATTTCTAATTACATTAATTCTTTATTTCAAACAATTGTACTTTACACAAATAAGAAATTAACACTTTCCTAAAGTTTATAACAAATTCTTCATGCATTTGGAAGGTCATTGACCTTTATTCAGTCACGTGACATTTCGTTTGTCCGCAATTTGATGTCGCCTAAAGGTTATCGTATTTTGGGGAAACTTTTACAATTTTTTTTTTCTTTAGTAAGTTTAACGGCCTCGGATACTTGTCCATACAGCCAATTCTTTAGTAATATTGTCTTTATTTTTGCATTAAAACGCTGATGTTAGACATTTTAATGCTTCGATAGAGTTTTTGGAGACAGTCGAAAGATTGAAGGAATGTAGAGAAGTCCCTAAGAAAGAGGTAAACTGTTCGCGTTTCCGCGCAAAATTCACGGTCCACTTTACTTAGTTACGACCCATACACCATCTTATTTCACCGAACTGTATATTGTTCACTCGCACGACACTTTGTTTCGCAAAATTACACCACTTTTACGACCCAAAAATCACTATAAACAATAAAAATTCGATAGAATAAACGGACTCCAAACGTATCTCACGAACTCCCGCCAAAAACTTCAAGTTTTTTTTATAAATGCACTGACGTATGAAAATAATTAGTTGATTGAATCCTTATTCCTATGCATCAAAAAAAATTTAAAAAGATATTACAATGCCGCCTATTGGGAGTTCTATTTCAATTAATAAAACATGTTTATAAACTATATATATACCTTTAATATTTTAATAACAGTTTAAAAGCCTCTTCGGTTAGTTAGCTGTTGGTATAGTAGGGTAGTTCATTTAAATGGATTGTGGGAATCGATTCTTGCTTTGCTTCTTACTTCTCCATATTAATTATGGAATAAAATGTATTACTTGTACGGGCAATATCATAAGTCGCTTAACAGTTTAGATACCATGTAAAAGTAACGATTTTGTCTTCAAGAGGTTCTTAGAATGAATAGACATATTGAAATACTTTGACATGGTACTAAAGTGACTTCAGTGACAAGTTTGTTTGCAAGAGATTACCAAGGGCGAATAGGCATATTTACATAGGTACTTTGACATGGTACTAAAGTGACTTCGGCTGCTTATGATGACCGCACTACTTCGTTTTCGTTCATAGTGATATGTTTATTGTTTTATTTGCGCGATGTGATGGACAGTTGCCATACCAGATCAGAATCATTAGTGCGGACTTCTGCCAACGCGCTGTAGGCGGCGCTGCATTTGTGGAATTGTTGTTGATACACGTGCAACTCCGTGCTAGTTTAAATGAAGGGGATGTGTTCTAAATTCAAATTCGAATAGACTACCTACTTGACTCACATCAAATATAACACAATAAATGAATAGTTTCTTTTGTATTTCACTTAAGAGACCAATATTTTTCGATTTCATTTAACAAAAGTGTAAGATAGCACAATAATTTATACCTAGGTACTAAAAAAATGGCTTTGCTTTATTTTGAAGTCTGAAAACGCTGTGGGTCATGTTATGACGTCATAGGGCTCTAAGCAAAATTCATGGCGGATCTTATACAATAAACTCTATGGAACTTAAGCGTACATTTCGTTGTGTTACCTCTTTGACATTGACATTTTTGTAATAATCCTTAATCCAAATGTAATTGATATTTCTTCATCTGTTTCTTGATACGAGCAAACATGGATCCTCGTTTGATCCTGGTATAACATATAAGTTGTAACCAGCATTTTTACAAAAATAACAGAGCTACAAACAAATAACAAACTTAAAAAAAATTACATTGGATTTTCAAATCGTTAAGTATTGTCGCCATAACCAATAAATAGTTTACAGTCAATTTACAAATACAATGGCGAATATGTGATTTAGTGTCTGTCCGCGTGACTAAACGCCTTGGCTACAAACGTCTTGAAAAGCATAAAGAAAATCAATTTAATTTGTCCTTGGATACAGCTAAATCGATGACACAGTACTTCAATGGTGTATAAATAAACTGTTCAGTATGTAAAACAAGAGTTTTAGCTTTATTTTCATTTAAAATACATTCGAATTAAATATTCTAAACTTATATGTATATCTATATATATAAAAATGAATCCCTATTGCCCTTGGTCATCGCATCACGCGTGAACGGCTGGACCAATTTCGCTAATTCTTTTTTTGTTTTGTTTGTTATTGTCAGGAGAATGTTCTTATGAAAGAAAAAAATAAGAAAATTTAAATTTAAACCATACTAAAATTATTTGTAATGTATCTTTTTGTGGCGTTTGACATAACATTGACAGAATGCGTGCTGCTAATATCGTCGAATAGAGGGTAAAAAAACTGAAGTTTGCACATGGCCATTAATATGTCGCCTGTTACCGTGTCGGAATACCATCAAAACTATTTATATACCCGTCAGAAAAAAAAACTACAAAGAATGTTGTATATCATAATACATAATAATAATAAACAATGGGTAACATTTTTCTTTATTAAACCTTTTCGTAATCAATATTCATAGTTTTTTTTATTTTTTATATTTAAGACATGCCACACTGGGCCACACAGAGCCATCTAGTCCCAAATTAAGGTACTATTAAGTACCCTGTCGTATGGGGTACTAGACAACCGATAAACTTACTTATATACTTTTTTTTTTTTTTTTGTACACTCGACAGCACATCAAGTTAAACAGTTGAACTGCGAAAACAGCTTTTATTACGTAGAACATAAAGGCGGTCTCAAGGTCAATATGTATAGTCTGATGTGCCGCCGTGTGTACATACATACTTATAATACATAGAAAACACCCAGACCAGTACAAACAGACATGTTCATGCACACAAATATTTGTACTGTGCGGGGATCGAACCCGCGACCCATGGCTCAGAAGCAGCGTTAACTACCGCTGATCCAAATGGTCGTCAAATAGTTAAGACAGGACAACGTCTGTTGGGTCCGCTAGTGTATTATTAATATACATTAAAGTAACAGCCTGTAATCAACCCACTGCAGGGAAAAGGCCTCCATCATAGAATTCAAGTTTTTGTAGCCCAACCTGGGGATTGAACTCAGGACCCCGTGATCTTGGTCTATGGAAAACTTTTAAAATTAAAGAAGAAAGTTATATTCTGTGAAATAATAATTTCATAGGGTGTATTCCTTGTGCTATGTGGTTTTTAGAAAGTTAATAGACCTCGAACCCGTGCCCGGTATGCATAGAGATGCGGGTTCGAGTCCTGCCTGAGGCATAAATAAATAAATAAAATAAATATTTAAGACAAGCCTCACTGGGCCACACAGAGCCATCTAGTCCTAAATTAAGGTACTATTAAGTACCCTGTCATATGGGGTACTAGACAACCGATAAACTTACTTGTATACTTTTTTTTTGTAAATAAATACTTATAATAGGTACATAGAAAACACCCAGACCAGTACAAACAGACATGTTCATGCACACAAATATTTGTACTGTGCGGGGATCGAACCCGCGACCCATGGCTCAGAAGCAATGTTTACTACCGCTGATCCAAATGGTCGTCCAAAAGTCAATAATTTTTCAAGTTTAAATACTGATATTATAATTGCAAATATTGCAATTAAGTTACGAGTACTAAGATATTATTGCAAAAAATTATACAATTAAGATTGCAAACAATAAAAAAAGTTTTCCAAATAGTACTCGTAGGTTGTCTTTCCTGCCACTCCTACCGGGAATAATCCTTAAAGGAAACGTTCTCACACCATATATTACTGACGAACGTTCAGATCCATCCACCGGTAAAAGCTGACACTTCCTAAACGAATGTCAACAGGATTATTTTCAGAGCGGTGCGTGTATTTCGATAATTTACTAGCTTGATGAGCATTTCGGTCATTAACCGGTGAATGTTAGAAATGTTTTGGTAGTGAACGTTCAGACTAATTTATAAATGAGGATATTCTGATGAAATAAAAGTTACAAATACTAAGTGAACATTAAATATGATGTACTTAGTGGCCTATTTACTATTTCTCTCTTTATTAGTCGATAAAAGTAATGAAAGTGGAGACTTTGCCAGTAATAAGAAATTGGGATTTTAAATTGTGGGTTCAAGTCCCATCTACGTAGGCGGATTTTTTTTAAGGAATGGGCCTATCGCTAGTGAATTTGCCACTAGAGGCGCTAGTCTCGCGTGAGGTCCAATATCATTCACTTTGTACTGGTTTTAGCGGAATTTGTTGCATAAATTATAATTTCTTTAATTCACCTGCTGGAAAGTGATCTCCTTCGTAAAATATCGCAAATATGGATTATTTGGCGATTAATGTAAACGCTTTAACAGCGGAATTAAGAAAAAGCGCAAAAATAGGCGGCCTCAAGAGCAACTATTTCAGAAGTTAGTTTGTTGATATCAAGATAGTTATTTATAAACAATGTAACCTTAATTAGATTCAAGATATAACACTTTGTTTCGGCGCCAATCGCCTTTGATAGCCTCCTCCTCCAGTTGGCGCCACTGTAGACCTCAGTCTACAGTGGCGCCAACTGGTGAGCAAAGAAACGGTAGTCCCCATTGCATGTTGATTTTACAACAGATATTAAATTTCTTTAAAAACAGTTAAATAAAACAGCCTGTATACATATTGTCATATTACGACGACTGCTAGAGCTAAGTGCTGCCCCAATTGATTAAATTTTATTACTTCTAAACAAAATCAATTCTCAAAAAACTAGAACAGTATCATTTTTGAAAATTACCTCTGGTATTTATTGAATCATTATTAACTGCTTTTCATTCTGGCATTCTTTTATACATCTACATCGTGAAATTTTAGTGGTTGTTTTCCCGCAGTAAAATGATTCTATCTTAGTACTACATTAGATTTGTGCAGTTTTTTTTTATTCAAATAAAAAAATAGCAGTTTCACGATTGTGATAAACGAAACTCGAAAGCAACCTCGAACCAATGGTACCAGCCGCGCCGCAGCCGGTCACCGGCCGGGGTCATTGCCCCTCGCGCGGTGCAGTTTATGCTGTATTACTTAGTGCGTAGAGCTTCTTTTGCTTTGAACATTGATTTCGTGCGGCAAGCAGTACCTAACCACGTCACATTTTGTAAAGATACTATCGTATCTCACGTTTTTGAGTTGATGATTATTTTTTTGATTAGTTGAGATCAACGATATGTTTATTTACAAAAAATAACTCGCACGATTCGATGGTGCTACTAAAGGTAAATCGTTCTGTTGCGGGAAAACAACCACTAAAATTTCACGGTGTATACTAATATTATAAAGCTGAAGAGTTTGTTTGTTTGTCTGTTTGTTTGAACGCGCTAATCTCTCGAAGTACTGGTTCGAATTGAAAAATTCTTTTTGTGTTGGATAGTCCATGTATCGAGGAAGGCTTTAGTTAGGCTATATAACCTCACGCTGCGACCAATAGGAGCGAAGCATCAGTGAAAAATATTGCAAAAATAACCGCGATCATAAAAACAGAAATTGACGCGTACGAAGTCGCGGGCAACAGCTAGTTATTGCTAAAAGCGGCCGCTTTGTCCCTTGGGGACAAATTCGACTTTATAAACAACAAAAGTTTAGTGTACGTATGCTCATAGCAAATCAGCAGCCTTAGACAATTTGCTTTCTACTAATAGGGCATTTTCACTTTAAATGGCAAATTGCTGTTTCCGGCGTGTCCTTGTACATAAATAATTTTATTAAAAATCAGAAACAATTACTGTAATGAATTTAGCTTAAACTTAAATTAGACATGATGGTTTTCCTTAGTTTTACTAATATATAAACATACGTTATTTAATTTTACCAAAAAAATATATTTCAAATTATGATAATTATCAGTTTCATACTGTCCCGTTTCTAGGTAGTCAATTTAGCCTTCAGTTTTTGACGCGTTTTAACTTGGTGGTTAATAATGTAATAATCAAATTTGATAAAGGTACTCCTGTTATTTATTTAAATACAAATTTTGCTGAATCAATCATAATAATTAAACTACAATTAATTTGTAAAGCTTGTCCCATGCTTTTCGGTTTTCCGGACATGTCTGGTTTTGTAACGCAAATATCCGATCCATTGTAGCAACTACTGAAGATAAATGTTTTTTTATGCCTTGCAATCCTGACTACTTGACTAAAGAAGCATCGGTCATATTGAAAATAGTGTCAGAAAGTAACAAACGTGGGATGGACGTATCTTCTATGCAATTTGTGGTTCCTGTGTTTTCTGGTTAGAAACGTATTTTTATTACATTTTACGTCGTCAATTTAGGCTAATTAGAGTTCAGCACATTACTTAGAACATGTTAATTACAAATACATGATAGCATGAAGGGATTGTTGCAATTTAATGGATAAATTTAATTTTATTTCAAAGCTCAACCATTTTTGTAACGTCTTTTTTGTAACGTTACTACATGACAGACAAGAAACGTTACAAAACGGACCAGTAAAGGCTTGTTTAAACAGGTAAATGTTTATTGTTGGGCAATTAGTTTCAGCGTAGTTTTTCGTATGTTTTTAAGTATGTATACCTATGTATGTATGTTTACTAGACGTAAAATAAGTAATTATGCTTATAGTTTCATATTAGCACAGAGTCAGGCTCTAATTAGTCATTAAAGTGATTATTTCAATTGTTAACATTAAGAGATTTAATCCTAGTGTTTTTTTTTATATTTTGTCACATTGAGGACGACACCTTATAAATTCGGTTTTGTAACATGTTATGTCCATTTGTAACTGTCCCGTTTTTTGTTGATAAATCTTTGTTAAATATTTCGAAAATTTTCCCATTAATAGTTACATATTTTTTATCTTTCGTAAAATAAATTCAAAACCCTTTTAAATAAATCTCACGTCACTATAAAATTATCAAAATTAAAACAGCAACTTTAAAAAATAAATTTCGTTTTGCGCAAAATATTACAAAACCGAATTAAATTACAAGATTGTTATTAATAATTCAATAATTTTTATTTATTCATGTTGATGTTAAGTATAATGTTACCTACAATATAATAAATGTCATGATTGCAGATTTATTTATTCTATTTATTCATATTAATAATTACTTTCATTTTTGTTACAAACTAGACAATTTTTCAACACCTTCCTCACAATAATAATGTATTTAAGGATAAATATTTATTAATTTGATGGATTATTATATAAATCCTAAAATACATTATATTTACTATCAACTTTAGCAAGTTTTAGCAAAAAAATACAAGTTTTGTTAAAATTCATCAAAAATAAAATCATTGCACATTAAAGTGAAAATGCCCAATAGCGTATAAAATCGGGTAAAATTTGTTTTATTTCTGAAAATAGGCCCCAGGAGACGCTTTTACACATCCCAATATTTAAACCTACACTGCTTCAGGACAAGTGTGTGGGCTAGTGCCGAGAAGAAGCAGCGCAAGAAACTCGCTTATACAGGCTGACTTTATCATCATCTTCAAAATCATTTATAAGGGTTCAACATGGTTCAACTCTGTATCGTATTAAGAGCCCATTTATTAAACCTTTATAAAAAATGAAAATCAAGTTTTCATCCAAAAATATTTTTCGTAACATAGTTTTTAATTTTTACGGTCCTAAAATCAAAAACTTATGAATAGTATTGTAATAAATGAATGAGATGCGCATTGCGTAAAAAAAGTGTTGCTAGAAGGAGGCCGTTTCAAAAATTTTAGAGTTTGGCAGACATTTTCTTTGTGCTTTATCTTTACATTTTTGCACTGGGCTATACCAAAATAATTTTGTCTCGTAGATTGCGTTCTCGTTAAAATTTCATTCTGTATAGGTACGCTAATTAAAGTTATCGTTTTTTAAGCTAATGCCATTTCATATATTTTTGTCACATAGATATCAGAAAATATGTCAAGCGTATACACTATTAGTACCTAAGCAACTTGTCTTCAAAAGTTTTTGGTCAATTTTGACATTTACCGGCTACGGACATTCCTGTACCGCATAGATACAAATATTTGCACTTTAAAAACTGTATTTTTGGCTTTCTCTTTTCCTTTGCTCTTGGGATCGCCCGTATATGTCAATGAGTCACTCGATTCATACCAGACCGGTGACATAATTGGTGTCTTGTTATGTAAATACAAAATACGCCGCCTTTACAGTTGAACTTGAAAATTGTTTGTTTTAGTACAAATGTTTATTGTCTCCCCAATTTTGGCAGAATCTTTTCGGTTTGTATGAATAAATTTAGTTTTCAATTTATATGGTCACACACTAGATCTTGCGGTACTTGCGGATTAGCGACTTAGGCCTCCACATAATGATGCCGAGTAGGTACATACATATTACTGAAAAATTACTTTATTGAAATGAAAGATATGTTTATTACGGATTATAGTACGCGTTTATTTATGATTTAACCCGATGTTTCGAACACTTTACAGTACAGCTTTCATGGTCACGGGCAGATTAAGGTGTTATTCGTCTTTGAGTTACTTTATGTTTCTACTAGTTCTCGACTTCGCCTGCGTAAATTTCTGTTATTATGATTGCGATTATTTTTTGCATCATTTTTCACTGATGCTTCGCTCCTATTGGGACAGCGTGTTCTTATTAGCCTAAAGCCTTCCTCGATAAATGGACTATCCAACACAAAAATAATTTTTCAATTCGAACCAGTACTTCCTGAGATTAGCGCGTTCAAACAAACAAACAAAGGAACAAACAAACTCTTCAGCTTTATAATATTAGTATAGATTGTTCTGGTTCGGATCTAACGCCCCGTTAGTATAATGGTTTAAATACCGGGCCGGATCTCGGGTCTCGGGGTCCGGGTTCGATCCCTAGGTTGGGCAGCAAAAGTTTCGAATTTCTGAACGCTCGGTTTCGTGATCACCAACCCTCATTTGCCAAGCGTGGTGATTAACTTATCATTGTTATGGTAATTTGAATTCAATGATGGAGGCCTTTTCCCAACAGTGGGATGATTATAGGCCGTTACTCGGTTGTACAGACAACGGTAGGTCAACCTACCCAAAAAGTTAAAGGTCATTGAATTGATTTTCAACTTTAATTCCAACAGATAGAGATCAATATCAATTAAGAAAATTTGACGTCTTGTGGCAGGTTGACTTGCTGTCTGTCTGTTAGTCGTGCTTGTTTCAGTAATAATAATAAAACAAAAATTCACAGCGGAGTCCAAACCCGCCATCACAGCTCGCAAGGCGACCCGACCGACGCCGCGACGCCGCGACGCGTCTGCCAAACAGATTATTGCCGTCTTGTTTTGTTACTAACTGAAATCTAAATAATCAGATGGATTTTATCGTTTGACGACCATTTGGATCAGCGGTAGTAAACACTGCTTCTGAGCCATGGGTCGCGGGTTCGATCCCCGCACAGTACAAATATTTGTGTTCATGAACATGTCTGTTTGTACTGGTCTGGGTGTTTTCTATGTATTATAAGTATTTATTTACAAAAAAAAAGTATACAAGTAAGTTTATCGGTTGTCTAGTACCCCATACAACAGGGTACTTAATAGTAGCTTAATTTGGGACTAGATGGCTCTGTGTGGCCCAGTGTGGCATGTCTGAAATATCGTCATTTAAGATTCACGTATTTTTAATGAGCTTACAAATGCAATCTTTACTTAATTATAATGGCAAAAGTAGCTGTCTATAGGATTTTAAACTTAAACAAAACTTAACACATGTTGAGGCTTGCTGGCATTAATTATTTAAAGATAATTAATTACCTAGTGATTTTCCGCCTAAATCACTGATCCTGTTTTGGTACAAAGATAAATTAGTTCATGAGAAAGGACATAGGAAACGAATAAACATTGCAAAGAGTTTTGGATGCCATTATTTAAAAAAATGTAGCAGCCTAATTAATATGTCACGTACATATTTCAGAGAATAAATGAATTTGAATTTGAGGATAAGTATTTTTTTTATTAATTAGAGGTAATTGTCCTGACTTTTTTGTTTAAGTATAATTATAATAATAAAAGGTCAATGTCCTACTAAGAACCTTTCAATCTAATAGAGTGTAGGTTAACAGGAGGCTAAACCTGGCTTGTTGATCATAAAATAGCAAAGGAAACAGCTAGCCATCCTAATTGTATAATCTAACCTCGTCAAACCGTCATGTTGGCAGTTCTTCAACATAGTTTATTTTTATAATGATGGGTGCGGGCGGGTGTGATGTCACACGTGACGAGACAGTGACGTCATGAATTCAAATTTGGAATTGACCTTGGAGAATGCCGCCACAGATTCGGTATTGTTGTGATGCTTTGTTGTTTAAAAAGGTAAGAGATATCGGAACTTCTTTATATAGAATTTCAAAGAACAATGCCTATTTTTCACCTGAGTATGTATAGAAATGAAACAAATCTTAAAATTAAGCTTTTTTTATTGTAAACTCATTACGCTTATCATTTATTAATCAGAAACGCAGAAAAAAAAGATTTTTGATATTCTCCTAAACTTCTTAAAAAATGAAAATATGGTTTTTGAACGTTACTTGTACAGTTGTTACGTTCCGTTTTAGTTACTGACGAGTGCCGACTGGAGACTGACTTTATCTATTTAAACTAGTATTATTACTTATTGTTTTATTTTTAGTACTTTATACTTTCTATATTAAATTAATATAAAGATTTATTGAAGTCCAATATTAGAAAAAATACGAACATTATCAGTTGAAAATAAGTTTACGTTTAATTATGCTAATAGAGTGAAACGGATTTTTTTTGACGTTTGACAGCCGCCTGTCATACCTATTCGAATCGGTTTCGGGAGTTTTTGGCGGGAGTTCGTGAGATACGTTTGGAGTCCGTTTATTTTATCGAATTTTTATTGTTTATAGTGATTTTTGGGTCGTAAAAGTGGTGGTATTTTGCGAAACAAAGTGTCGTGCGAGTGAACAATATACAGTTCGGTGAAATAACATGGTGTATGGGTCGTAACCAAGAAAAGTGGGCCGTGAATTTTGCGCGGGATCGCGAACAGTTCACCTCTTTCTTGGGGACTTCTCTACATTCCTTCAATCTTTCGACTGTCTCCAAAAACTCCATCGAAGCATTAAAACGTCTAACATCAACGTTTTAATGCAAAAATAAAGAAAATATTACTAAAGAATTGGCTGTATGGGCATAGTTCCCTTTGCCTACCCAGAATGGGTGAAGAAAACAACAACAACAACGAATCGGTTTCGTTTTGCGTTTGCATCTCTTTGTGTACTACACACCTACACACTTTTTGGCACTTTACCAACATACATATTTACCTTAGTGGAAGTTTCCAGGGTATTACTTTACTCTATGGGAAGTTCTCCGTAATCAATAGGTCGTATGATTTAAAGTTATAGTTAAATAACTTTTAAACACTAGGTAGGTACATATGTACTGCCGGCATATTTCCATAGATATTTTTGACGATAATTTGGCCGCGGCAATTCCTAACCTATACAGTAGTAATTCGTATTTTTTTAAATTCCTGGCGTTTAACTGGTAAAAGTGAAAACAGGGAATTATTCCCTAATCTAGCACGCAGTATTCCTACTATACTTGCAGTCTATACATAAACTTTCATTATCAGGTTTTCAAATGTATGGAAAGTGGGCATTGATCTTTAATAAGTTTTTCTACGACGATGTGTTTTTAATAGCTGGAATACAATTCTTAAACAGCCGGTAAACATAGATTGACGATTAATTTGACACAATTCCCATACAAAATACCTATGTCTACTAATATTTTAAACGCTGTTTAAAACTTAAACGTCTGTTGGTGAACTCCAGTAGGAGATCATTTAATATTGGAGATCTTATGATCTATTATAATTAAATCAGGGACAATCTTGTATGAAAATATTTACTTACAAAATGGTGATAAACTGATAATGTATGCCACCGGATGCATCCGTCATAGTGCTAAATTTAAAATTAGATAGTGCTCTAAAAATTCCGCTTCCATCTCGCTTAAACAATCTGTTTTAATCTAATCAGCACCCTAATTAGATCTAATGGAATCCAGGCCAGTTCGAGTGACGTAATTTGAGGCTGAGTTTGAAATACCTAAGTTATCCATTAAATATCCGATATTACCTGCAAAGGTTCCCAAATCTATTTTGAAAATATCATTTCCTCTATTGACCCGACTGGAAATCGAACCCGTGCGTGTGCGGACCGCAGTACCACACTACGCCAACTGGATCGGTCGAAGGCTGATGTTTCATGTTATTCTAGTTAAGGTCGAAACAGTCCTCACCCCATTATATTTTCGTAAATTAACTGAACTTTTTTGTTCAAACTTAAAATGTATGACTATTTATAGCCTTTGTCTATGACACCTTAGATAAATAGATAGATAGATACACATTATTGCACACCATAAAATTGAAAAATAACACATGAGTAAGATTTAGATTAGTACAATTTAGGCGGTCTTATCGCTTGCAGCGATCTCTACCAGACCTTAATCTGTATACTTATATTTTCGTACGTGCTATAAGCTGTTGTTATCCTCAATAAATCCTTTTAATAAATTCTATTTGCTTTCTCGCAAAAACTGTAACCAGGCATTTTTTATAAAGATAAAAAGGTTAAACTTTGTAAATCAAAATACAGCTGGATATCTTTCCCCCCTTCGCGATATAACGTGTAATTACAACAAAAAGCTAGTAAATAAATAAATCAGAGCAAAAAATTACATCTAATTCATATTGTATTTTTTTCCTTCCAGCACAAGGTGCATTGACCTTTCAGACGACCGAGGTCGGCAAAAACACTAGAGTTTCAGAACTTGACTATACTGCTCTGACTCAGTGCAAAACTTGGCTGCGATTCAGCAGATATAAATTATAAGCTTGAAAACAGACAATTTTTCCATTCGAAAAGCGCTACGTATATATTCAGAAAGAGTTCACGGTTAGTTGAGTGTTTCTGAAGTTTTGTTAGTGTTGTTTTACCGATTTTATTAGGAACTAGCTGTTGCCCGCGACTTTGTCCTCGTCGATTTCTGTCATTATGATCCCGTTTAATATGAATAATTTTCCCTGTTTTTGCAACATTTTTCACTGATGCTTCGCTCTTATTGGTCGCAGCGTGATGTTATATAGCCTAAAGCCTTCCTCGATAAATGGACTATCAAACACAAAAATATTTTTTCAATTCGGACCAGTTCTTTCTGAGATTAGCGCGTTCAAACAAACAAACAAACAAACAAACTCTTCAGCTTTATAATATTAGTATAGATTCTTAACGACATTGCGTTTTCGCGCCAACGTCCACTGTCCAGCGTAAGGTGAAATATCCCGGGGTTTAGGGTTGCCAGGTCGCCAAACCTAATAGCCGGACAGACCAGCCAGTTTGGCCTGACATTTGGGTAGAAAGGTCGGACAGACTACATTATTGAGGATTTGTGTCAAATCTTTGTAAATGTGAGAGCGACCGACAAAAAGTGTGGTTGTGTTTTGCGAAATGTAAAAAGCCTAACAATAGCCGGACATACCGGACACCGTTTATTTTGGCCGGACACGATATCAAAAAGCCTACCTATGTCCGGATTTATACGGAATTCCGGACGCCTGGCAACGCTAGGTTGGTATCGTTCAAAAACGCTGGGTCTGTATTATGCCGGATTTATTTTTTAGGCCAACTCATTTTATGTTTTAAAAAGCGAAAACGGGTAAAGTAGGTAACATGACCGCAAGTCGGCAGTGCTTAAAAACATACTTAGGTATCTTTTTATACAAGAATTGAAGTTTATATGACAATAGGTAAATAAAACGGCTGTAAAAGAGGGAAAAGAGATGTCCCGTAGCAGGCCCAGACATTATACAGTAATCTAAAAAATCAAGAAAAATCTACTGACTTTAGGAAAAATACAAATAACGGTATTATTAAATTATATTACATTAAATATTTAAGACATGCCACACTGGGCCACACAGAGCCATCTAGTCCCAAATTAATGTACTATTAAGTACCCTGTCGTACGGGGTACTAGACAACCGATAAACTTACTTATTATACTTTTTTTTTTTGTAAATACATACTTATAATACATAGAAAACACCCAGATCAGTACAAACAGACATGTTCATGCACACAAATATTTGTACTGTGCGGGGATCGAACCCGCGACCCATGGCTCAGAAGCAGCGTTAACTACCGCTGATCCAAATGGTCGTCAAGTATGGTAATGGTATATAACGTATAATTTAGGGTTTCAAAAATAAATACAATCTAATAAATATTCCTCTTAATTAGGCATACAAGATGGCGTTCGACCAAAAAAAAAAGATAACCCATAAACTCTAAATGTCAGTAGTTGTCAGATTTCCTTTGTCAATATTTGACATAACCGTTCTTTTAAAGTTTTTGCCACTCGTCATAATCTCACGTGAAAAGGTAATAATATATCTTTCGCAAATTATATCCTTTAGGCATTACATTTAAGTTAAAACTCTTTGTTTTGTTTGTTATTAATACAACAAGCACAAGTAAGCAAACAATATCACTTGTTCGAATCGAGATAAGCGATTTTGAAATTGTCAAAATTGACAGTTGTCATCAAAGTGTCATCTTCGGCCATGATAGTTTTTGTTGTTTAGTATTGCTATTCTAATAAGTTTATTTTTGTTTGAGCCATTAAACGAAGTCATTTTAAAGAATTTGGATAATAACAAAGTGTTGTAGGTATATTGCCCTAACTTTTGGAAATGTGTACAGGTTCTGGGCCTAGCCTCCATGCAATTTGGGACAATTCCTTTAATAAAAAAAAACAGATTTTTACACTATAGCTAATGTGCCTGATTCCCGAGGCGGGAAAGTTTTAAAAGAAAAAACTTGAATCTATTTGAAAACTGGAATTCTTTAGTTGGATGCTTTGAGTATTAATACTCAAAGGTTGGATTGGATGCCACCAAAATGAATGTTTTCCTCTCATGAACTTCTCTCTTTTTTCTCTCTGCACTTGTTGCACTGTCAAAATATCATGTACCTATGTTGTTGAGATTTCTGGGTCGTTTTCAAGAAAATTTCTTGATAACTCAATTACCAAGGCATAACTTCCCAGTTCTTTACAAATAACAAATATATAATTAAGTATTTAGTATTCCGTTTTGATAAATCGCTTCTCGTAAGTTTCCCACGCAAGGAACAGTGAGTCAACTGTTCACTGCAATGCGCTGGAAGCCGTGCTGCACTGGTTGAATACCTACCCAACACACGTTTATACAGTAGGTCCATTTACCTAACCCGCTGCTTAGGGGATATCTATCAATCACGAGATGCAACCTTCTGGTGATAAGTGGTGAGTGGTAGTGATTTTGTGGTCCACTTCGGTTTAGTTGATAGAGGGGCTTTACTCATTCAAATAGGCGAAGTTGCGCGATTTCGTGGTACATGTCGGGCGAAGTGTGTCAACGTCGCGTGAAGTCGCCTGACGTCTTCCAGGACTGTAGTATGGGTAGGTACGCGGCTTATGCAACTTGTGTTCGCAGCGGTCTCATACTCATAGTTAAAGTTGTTTATATTCATGAGAAGAACAGTCTCTGGAACCGAATATTATGTACAGACGACAGCACATCTACACTTACACTTACACTGTGGCATCTTATCGTATTTGAAATAGGGACTAATTTGCAACAAAACTGTATAACCTGGTGTGCACCTATAATACCTAATCATAAAAAATGCAACATAGCTTCCAGTGACGTGAGCATTTTTAAGCGTTTTATTTCAGGGTAAAACCGTGATAATCATAATTAATACAACAACAAAGTTAAAGTGTAATTTGACTTCTATAAGCCAACAGCATGAAATTGCATTACGTGGTATGTGAGTTAATGTTTTTTTTATGGCAAAACTATAGTTAAACTACGGCTAAGGATGGCGGCTACGGGCCACTGGAAACGTTCCAGAGCTTGATAAATGTTGGAATTTTGGATTGTTTTTCGATTACTTACGGATTATGCGAAAAGAAATTAACGGAAGCTCGCGTGTACTGTGTAGGTTTGTATCTAAGATAGCACTATCAAGTAGGTACTTTTTCAAGCGCTTATAGCCCATGCTATTATATGTATTATCTGTGGCCCATGCTTCTTAGTGATAGGTCACTGTCACTCATGTTAAGCAACGGGCAACGGGTCACTAGTTAGATAGGTGACCATTTGTGACATCATACCATGAGCACTTCCGTGCTTCGGAGGGCACGTGAAGCCGCGGTCCCGGCTGTTGTCACGAGATAACAGTCGTAAAGCCCTGTAATAGGCCTTCGGGCGGCTTGAGAAACGTCCAAAGGCGCAGCGGGGTGATGTCGCCACAGCGTCGCCCTCGCCGTCCACCAACCTGCACCAGGCCTGCGTGGTGGAACTAAGGCCTTAACCCCTCTCCATGAAAAGGAGAGAGAGACCCGTACTCAACAGTGAGCGAAATGGGTTGTTACTTTACTTATTCTTTTAGTACCTACTATATGTGAAGATCTTCTTCATCATCATCATCAACCTATATCAGAACACGCACAGCTGGAAATAGGCGTCTCCAAGAGGAGGTTTTAAAAAGACATACGTGTCGAATTGTCAATTTTCTTCTCAGTTTTAGAGTGTGTATAAGTTTTTTTATACTGTCATATCACACCCGTAGTAAGAAAGGGGTGGTGCTCATATGCTATTATTTTTACGTGCCGGTACCACACATATGAATGACACATAAATATGTACTAGTTATATTATCTGTGGTACTAGTAAATTTTTAACGGATACCTTCTATATTTTAAATTCTTTATACATTACTACAACAATTTAAAACATACTTTAGTTTTTGTAATTCAGCCAACTCTGACTATAGCGTCCCCGTTTTAAATAGCCATAAAGTTGAACCGTAAATGACATTCAGTTATTCTTAACTCTTGCTGCGGTATGTTGTGCAAGAACAGTTTAAAGAAAATCTGTTTTTGGATTTTAAGTGCACACGGTAACTTTTTAATGATTGATGTTTGCCTGAAATCCCAGAATATGAAAGAAAGTTAAACCTATTTATGCGCAATTACTTGGGTGAAATATGCCTAAGAAGTCACAAAAACTTCGTCTATTGTCATTTAGATCATCTGGCAACTACTTATATTTTACTAACTATACAAAATCTATTTTGTCTAATTTGGATTAAAAAAGATGAATGAGTTTTGTCCTGCTGCGTCAAACACCCCCAAACAATGAGAAAAAACAACCTTAAGATCTAGTTAAAAATTATATCCCAATATTTTTGAACTGCGAACAATCTACAAAACGAAATTCCATTTTCAAACGAAAAAGAAAACTTGTCAGCGTCTCGTTGAAACGGAACGACCCCAGAAGAGCGCGAAAGTAGGTCGATTGGCGCGAGATTCTAAATTCGTATCGCGGATGCTTGAGGTGCAGGGCTGCTAGTGGCATTTCCGACATTCCACAGATTAGAGTATGTCTAAATACATTCCATGAATGCATGCAAGTATGCACATAAACAATAGTGCATATTGTGGACAACAACAAAAGTGCTAATAGGGTTTATTGTAGTTCAACGATCAGCTAAATATTATTGAAGTTAATACTTCCAAAACCTTTTTTTACCAAAGAAGAGTTTCCTTTGTTTGTAGTTGTTTTTTATTTGTTTTCCTATTTTTACCTTTGTTTCGGTATTTTTAGTGCATCGCTTATAAGTTGACATTTCAGGACATCGGGATTTTTAATTTTTGATTTATTTGTTTTGTTTAATTCATATTCCTTTTACAGAATGATGTTTGTAGAATGTTTGATGTGTAATCAATCATGTGTAGCAACATTATCTGCATTATTCTTCATATTTTAGGCATTACTTTAGACTGGTGATAAAGCGATGCCACATAATAACAGACCGCCCAGCGTACACTGTCAAAACTACTAAACTGGCAGCTGTTCAATTAAACGCGTGTAGGTACATAAATAGAGCTATACGGTATACCTAACTGTCTGTACACCTTGGAAAAATTACAGCGAACTTTGACTTTATATTTTCTGCGGCCCTTGAACTTGACCAGGCAATGAGCTAACAATTTAACTAATTAACCTAACCAGGCTATACGTTTGTAACAGAAAGATAAGTAACCAAGATATACATATTTCCATGCAAGCAAACATAATTTATATCCGCCCCAAATTGTCTTAGATAATAGTTTTCTACAGAAACTTAAATAAATGATTTAGGATCAGCCATCAGCAGAACCATTTAAGTAGTATATGGCTAGTATCTTTTCCAGACCACTTTAATATTTTTACCTGACGTTACAACTGCGTTAAACAAAAAGAATAAAAAATGAGCTTCTCTTCTTTAGCCAAATCGAATAGAGCAACAATGAGAAACGTAAATAAACTTTTTATTTCTTAGGACAAGGTCTTTGAAAAACAATGATTGACCATGAATCTGTTGATCTGTTGACGTTGTGCCAAGTCGATAATTGTGTTTGAATTACATAAACATTAAAATATGTTTATTTCTTACAATTAATTAATAGTGCACTATTACCGGTGCTATTAAGTTAATTTAATTTATTGAAATAATAAATTCTTCAGAAGAAGAATCTAAACAAACTATCAACGGAAATACTTAAATAATTTTAGATGGTGGCAACCCTATCATTTTTCGCTCTATAAATAACGATAATAACGTTATCTGTTACTTGTTTTATTTGGTAATAATTTGTGGATATAGACGTGTGATCTGGAAGCGTTATTTTTAACCATTTGATAAGTCAACGGACTAAAGGAACGTTGCATTTGCATGCATACTTTTAAATGTCTGTTTTACAAAAAGTGACACTATTAAAACAAAATATGAGTTGCATTAAAATACTTTTGTGTAGGTATGTGTGTTACTAACAAAAGTCACACGTAATATAAAAACGTATTTTATTCTTTTGTTGTTAAAAATATCATTGCTTTATTTAGGAAAAAAGTAACTACGAGTAAGTATTTACTTTTTTATAAAAGCGCCTCCTGGCCTATTTGCAGAAATAAAATTGATTTTAACTGATTTTAACTGATTTTAACTGATTTTATATATACTTTCAATACTTTTAAACCTTCTTTCGTAAGAACTTCGAAAAATTCGCCACTGTTGAATAATCCCTAAATCAATCAACTCTAAATTTAATTTAATTTTATAAAATACCTCCTTCACAATAAGTTACGACATACGTTGCATTGATTTTTAAATTGAAAACGTGAATAATAATATAAAAAATATTGGATGAATGACTGAATATTATTAATTTAGGACATGCAGCTTGCAGGACAATTAAATTGTGCGCTGTTGTAAATATAATAATAATAATATAGAATCTATGTCAAATATAATTAATTTTAACAGGAAAAATGTTTATTATTAGTAAATTAAGTGATCAGATTAAAATCTTCACTAGCTATCCTGATTTGTTTTAATATTCACCTTGACGAGAAGGTTCGCTGTTCGATTTCCGGTTCGTTTAATGTAAAAAACTTGAATTTTCTAAGTATTTTTTTCATTTTTCTAACTGACAACGGAATAGTAGATTAAGATCATATTTTAGAAAGAAAGAAAGAAAGAAACGGTAAAACCAGTTTTATTTCTGCAATTTCTGCAAATAGGCCCCTAGATGAGCTTTTACACGTCCCAGTATTTAAACCTACCTCGATGACGATGAAGTTCGGAATATTAGGGGTTAAAGTATGAAATTGCCGTTTTGTATGGACGAAATCGAGAAAAGTCATTTTTCCATACTAACAATTTTTTAGTTTTTTTAAAAACGCCTTAATCGTTTTCGATGCAATTAAAGGTGAAAGTTAGATGGTTATAAAGCTACGCATTATAGTATTTAAATTTCTGAAAATCAAAGTATATAATACAAATATACTTAATTGAAGCAAGAAGGTCAGCTGACACATTGTAAGGGGTCTTTTCAACGACTTCCTTTGAAGTAATAGGCATTAGTATTACATTTTTTTTTAGTCAAAAGTTACTTTATTTAGTTTTTGACACAATACAAAAAGAATTACGCAATATTATGACTATACTAAAGAGCTATAAATAAAATAAAAAGTGGGAAAATAATCGGCAATTTCATACTTTAACCCCTATTATTATTCGTTATCCATAGAAGCTGTGTTAAAGAATAATAACATTATTGTCACTATGACGACATAGACAAAAATAACTCCAATGAGGTCTTGAACTCCTTGGCAATTGTACTAACTACTTATCTTTACTCTATTTTAAACTAATTAGTAATGCTCGCGTCTGGCCTCTGATATCGGCAGGTCAAATAAGCTGACAAATAACTGATGTACCAATCAACGGCTTCGTTTCTCAATTTATAGCGATCCTACAAAATTTGGATTAGGTATCGATCATCAGTTCGGGCAACAAGTTCGAATTTGCGAATATTTCTCGGGTTTGTGATCACCAACTTGCATGGCACGCGTGGTGATAGATAGATAGATAGATAGATAGATAGATACACTTTATTGCACACCATAAAATTGAAAAATAACACATGAGTAAGATTTAGATTAGTACAATTTAGGCGGTCTTATCGCTTGCAGCGATCTCTACCAGACAACCTTCAGGTAGAGGAAAGATGAAACAGATTTGAAAGGGGAAGGCGGCGGAGAGTATTCAAAAGTACACGTAAAGAAAAGTAATAAAAGAGATGTAAAATTACAATCTGAAATATATCTAATATTACACGCATAGTAAACTACATAAATAACATTAAAATACAGTATTACATACATGCATAATAAACTACATAAACTATACATACATAACATATACATACATAACATATACACATACAACTACAAACGAAAACATTAAACGAAAGAGGATCACGTGACCAAAAGTATCAATAAAAGGAATTACATAAGTTAAAATTAGACAGGACAGAAATTAAAGAACTTAAAGTGAAAGAAGATAGGTGATAAACAAAATGGTGAGCGTTACTTATTATTAGGTACAGTATGTAATACTTCAAAACTCATGTTAAATATTGCATGCCCGTTATGTGTGCAGAGTGTACCTACACTGCTGTTACCTCTAACCTGTATTTCCAACTGAACATTGTACACAGCTGGAGCTATCAATTCTATTCTGCTGGACGGAGGCCTCCCTCATGACACAGAAATCTTTATCCTGGGCTATCCCCATCCTACTAAGCTAAGCTTGCTTACTGCCATTTCCAAAAACCTATCTATCTTCAGTTTTTGCATATCGGAGATAGAAAACAACTTCTGTCTTTGTTTCCCTGGACGGCAAAAACAGAGATAGAAACTGTTTCTTATCTCCGATATGCCAAAACTGAAGATAGATTTGGTTATTGGAACCGGCCGTTAAACGCGGTCTTCACTCCAGACTCCAGAGGCCCTACTCCGCATCACAATGCCCGTATATTTGAATCCATCTGTCTGACAGATATATCCTTAAATACGTGCTTCGTGTTGCAGAGAAAGGCATCTGAATAGGTACGTCTGCTCCAACGGTTGTCGGTACTACTAGACATGACCAGTCTACTGCCACTTCAGCGTGCTTATCCTTCGGGCTATGTCGATGACTTTCGTCCACTGACTAATATGCTCGTTTCGTTGTCATATCAACTAATTTATATTATTATAATAAACATGAACTATCAACTATGTAATCTGCCAATAACCTCATGATTGGCTCCTAGCCAATCTTGGCTGTCTCTCGATTCACCCCCTTTGTCATTGAACGTTGAGGATCTTTGTGTGACAAGTCTGCGACATAAAAATACGACTCTTAGATTAAAAACAAATTGACTCTCTTAATTGGGACTCGATCCTACAACCTTTGCCTACCGGGCGATTTGCAAATCTCTATTGTGCATATCCGATTGATAAAACAGCGAAGGGGACTACTAGAGCTACCTAAGTAAAAAGTACTAAAAACTAAACTAAAAAAAGAGACTAAAAACTTTTGTAGGCTGTTTTAAACGACAATTCTGATATGCTTTTTAGGGTTCCGTACCCAAAGGGTAAAAACGGGACCCTATTACTGAGACTTCGCTGTCTGTCCGTCTGTCCGTCTGTCCGTCTGTCCGTCTGTCCGTCTGTCCGTCTGTCCGTCTGTCCGTCGCTCTGTCACCAGGCTGTATCTCAAGAGCCGCAATAGCTAGACAGTTGAAATTTTCACAAATTGTGTATTTCTGTTGCCGCAATACTAAAAACAAAATGAAATAAATATTTAAGGGGGGCTTCCATGCAACAAACCCGTTTTTTTGGCCTTTTTGGTACGGAACCCTTCGTGCGCGAGTCCGACTCGCACTTGGCCGGTTTTATTCTCTATTATCTAGTTGTAACAAACATTGATTATGGAACATAAATGAATGAATATAAATGGAACACGGCAATACTGTTTTCAATTCGTAAGACAATTCAATGTTTAAATTGATTTTAACTAACTCTTTCTGTATTCCTATAATCGCTCACTTCCACTGGACAAGAAGAGGTGGTGTTACTACTGTTAGTTCACCACAGATTACAAATAGATGACCCACTGCGCAGTGTTGATGTTTCAAGTCCTTAATTATCAGTCACGCTCACGAACTGAACTATTGCATAAACACTTTAAATGTTTTGTAACGCACTTAAAATGGACGCGACCAGAATGCCTGATTTTGTTTTTGGGTTGGACAATTACTAATTGCACACCGCTAAATAAGATAACATCACGTATGGTACAGTCGGGGTCGAGTAGAGGCTAGTGTGGTGTTACAACTTTTTATAAATTATCAATATAGACTTAGACCCGAGTTCACCAATACTTAAACAGCCGGTAAACATAGATTGACGATTAATTTGACACAATTCCCATACAGAATATGTCAAATAATATTTTAAACGCTGTTTAAATCTTAAACGTCTGTTGGTGAACTCTACCCTAAGTGTGCCTGCAATTTAGTTTACGAGTATTACAAGATGTAACAATTATCCTGTTACTGTTCCAAAATAAAGATTTATTTATTTATTTATTTATAGTTATTATTTCTATCAGTATTTAAACTTGAAAAGTATTCAAATAGGTTTCATCTTAACTGACTGTCAAACATCTGCAAAGATGTTTCTTTCGGGTGTCAAGGGTGCAAACTGCAAACTCTTAACATTTGATGAAAACTACGCTGGATTACAGCGATAATATGAAAAATTCGTGCTGTGACGCAGTGTCTCGGTGGCTTAATGATATTATATGGTATGCATGGAGATGCGGGTTCGAGTCCCGCCTGAGGCATAATTATTAAAGTATAAATACTGAAACATATTTTAATTTCAATTAAATTGCTTAAATATCATATAAAATATTTATTATTTTAAAGAAGAAGTGCGCGACTTTGTTCGCGCGGGCAACAGGATGCTTGGCATGTCTCATTTTCGTTTATATCAGTTAAAATAATAAAATTTTTAAGATAAAATTATTCTTTCGAAAATTAGAAAATCTTATTGCCCGATCCAACGACCGAACTTAGGACCGTGAGATCTTGCCCGGTACTTCAGCCACTAGACCAACTGAGCAAGTTTGTAATAGACCTACTTAATAGAGGTCCTTCGACCATTATTGTGATAATCTCCATTCATGCAAACAATAGAGTTGTATTTATATTAGGGTTGCCTAAAGATTTTAAATGAGCTATAAGCAGATAGAACAGCGATGCGCCTACCTTAGCCCAGACAAAAGATGACATCTGCGCATCGACCTACTTATATGTTGTATTCTATACCACTCTACCGAACTGGTCGAAAATACAACATGACAATTGGGCTAGGGCTAGACAAATATTAGAAATTTTCTCTCTCTCTCACACACATACACACACACACACACACACACGCACAAACACACACACACACACACACACACACACACACACACACACACACAGAAACACACATACACACACAGAAACACACATACACACAATATGAAACTATTTACTTTAGTTATGAGGGCAGCAAAGAGGGTCTTTTTATACGAGTACAAGTGTGTAACAGAAATACAGGAAAACAAAATTGAATAAACCTTTATTATTGTAATACATAGAGATGTAAGACTGTTGTCTAAAGATTCCAAATGAGCTCTAAGCAGATAGAAATAATAACAGCGTTGCTCCTTAGCCCAGATGACATCAGCACTTCGACCTTCAGCCTTCGAAGCGTGAAATGTTCTCATCGCTCGCAAGTTAAACACTATCGGTTAGCTATTCCATTTGTGGGTACAGTCAGCAGTTATAGGCCTTTGCATAGATACCTAGATACTTATGTAATATTATAATATACTTACAACCAAAATCAATATAAATCAGATTAGTAATACATACACAGGATTATTCCTGTATTTTGATAGATGATTGATACCTAACCTAGGTTTAGCTCCATTGCTTCTAAATATTATTTACTTATTTATTTTATTTTATTTATTTAATATGTTTCAGACTATGTGTCCAGACTAAGCTATAGGTAGGTACTATAAATAATGAAGAGTTAGCCTAGAGTGAAGAAAGATAAACAAAACAGATTAAAAGTTATAAAGTAAAAATAATATAAAACTTAGCTTATATACCTACTGGTCATTATGTCTTGTTTTACATTGTGTTAATTTGTGTTTATGTAATGTAATGTTTTGATGAAAAATAAATAATATTTAATATACATATTTATTTATTGATATATCGCCCATTAAAATAAAAACAGATGTAACTCAAAATTTTATTTTTTTGACAAGTTAAAATAATTTCCGCAAAAATTTTCTAATTTGTATTAGTGATAGCGCATTTTTTTTTCTATGCAGAAGAGGATATGACATCATAACAACACAATTTTGAATGAAATAAGTGTTAAAGATACTTAAACTTTGATCATTAACACTTACAACTTAGTAAATGATCGTAGTATCATAGGCAAAGATTCCCTATCGTATAATAAACCTGGTCACACTTTTCATTGTTTTTTATTGAAAGCACCATAGCTAAATTTTAATCTAATTAGCAACATTCTAGTTCAACGAAAATAAATAAAACATAAATTTATATCGTCTAGCTAGTTAAACTAGCCAACAAAATTGCCAGCTAGGTACTAGGAAAAAATTAATACCTACTTAAGATGTTTAAAAATGGAAATGCCGTACTTCAAACTATATTTTCATTACCAGCCAGCAGTAAAATTGTTTATTTTTCGGTTGGTATAATAACTGCATTGAAAGTTCAACAACCCTGTTTGGTGTAGTAGTACGGTGATTACCTACTACGCAATGGTTCCGTCCGGGATCGAATCCCGGTCGATTAAATTAGGAAATATTTTCTAAATTTGTTTGGGGTAGAGTGAGTTAGAGTCGTGTTTGGAAGGCATTTTGGTTTGGCGTATCTGTTGCAAGATGGAAATCGTAAGATTAAAATCATCCCAGAGGCCTCCAGAGAATCATCCTTGAAAGATAATCACACCTCCGAAAAAATATTTTCAACTCGACTGAGTCCTTGTAGTTCTTACAACTGCGTCTTTCTTAGTATATCCTTAGAAGTGGCTTTCTAATAGCGAATACGCTCGACGAATATATAAAAAACTAGCTGTTCCCCGCGACTTCGTACGCGTCAATTTCAGTTTTTAAGATCGCGATTATTTTTTCAACAATTTTCACTGATGCTTCGCTCCTAGTGGTCGCAGCGTGATGTTATATAGCCTAAAGCCTTCCTCGAGGCATGGACTATCCAACACAAAAAGAATTTTTCAATTCGAACCAGTACTTCCAGAGATTAGCGCGTTCAAACAAACAAACAAACAAACAAACAAACTCTTCAGCTTTATAATATTAAGTATAGTATAAAAAATGTATGATATGACATTAGCTTAAGAAATGATCGATCGATTTTACTATATGAGAAAGTTGTCTAAAGCCGCTGGCATATTATTTAGGGTTTTTGAGCTAGTTTTTTTTACAGACCCAAAAACAATTTGTAGACTAACAGTATCGTTCTGTTCCAGCAAGGCATTGGCGTGGAGCTGGTGCGAGCCCTGGACAGCCACCCGCCGCAGGTGTCCAATGTCTTCTGCGAGTGCGACTCCAAAGATGACGTGGTATGTATAGGGTTGCCACCTTTTTTTAAAGCCGTTAAAGTACATCGGTTAGTATAGGTAAGGAAATAAAAGTACATGAAATCAAAATAAAGTACAAATTTTCGCATTTTTGCTATTTATGTATCAAATTAGTATCTCTACTACACAATTGCATAGTACCTATATTTATTATACATATATTTGAAATTAAGGTAAATAAGTAAATATGTTTTTATCAAATTTAGAGACGCTGTTTCTTTCGTCTCGCTATTTGCTAGTCATCACGGAAAAAAACATTGCATTGAACATGCTCAAGGCGACATCGGTTCAGCACCAATGTTGTTAAACGAAAAGATACTTACTTACGCCTAAACTTCACAAAATCACAAAGATATCAAATCATGCGAAATAAAGTATTTTCGTGTACTTTATTGTTCTCGTAAAATATAGAGTACAATTACTTGAAATAACGCCCCGTTGGTCTAGTGGTTTTAATACCGGGCCAAGATCTCGGGGTCCCAGGTTCGATCCCCGGGTACGGCAACAAAAAGTTTCGAATTTTCGACCGTTGCTCTGGTTGGTGATCACCAACCCGCATTTGGCAAGCATGGTGATTATGCCAGTTCCCATCATTGCAGTGGTAACTTGAATTCAATGATGGAGGCTTTTTCCCTGCAGTGGGATGATTATAGGCTGTTACTACTTGAAATAACGTACAATACGTTATTATAAAGTACGGGTGGCAACCCTAGGTATCTAGCTTTTATACCTACTTCACTAGCGGACCCGCGAACTTCGTATCGCCTCAGATATTTGAATTTGACGTCTTAAATGTCATTGTCATAAAATATGACTGGGTTGGGAAATTTATGTTTGTATGGGAGTACAGAAAACTGTTGGTTTTTGACTTTTTCAGGCATTTTTAGGGTTCCGTACCCAAAGGGTAAAAACGGGACCCTATTACTAAGACTTCGCTGTCTGTCCGTCTGTCCGTCGCTCTGTCACCAGGCTGTATCTCAAGAGCCGCGATAGCTAGACAGTTGAAATTTTCACAAATTATGTATTTCTGTTGCCGCAATAACAACAAATACTAAAAACAATATAAAATTAATATTTAAGGGGGGCTCCCATGCAACAAACCAGTTTTTTTGGCATTTTTGGTACGGAACCCTTCGTGCGCGAGTCCGACTCGCACTTGGCCGGTTATTTAAGAACAACCTACTAAACTTATTACAGAATGTCTTTAACTTAAAACAATAATTGTACAGAGTTGTTGATCTGTATTAAACAAGCAATGTATTTAAGGTTCTTAATTGGGATAATGATGTCCTCTACCTAAAGGTTGTCTGGTAGAGATCGCTACAAGCTATAAGACCGCGTAAATTGTACAATACAATTCTTATGATAAGTTCTGTAGTGCTTAAAATCGTAAGTAAGCCATTATTTCTGGTAAAAAGTAAGGATTTAATATGGTTATAGTTTGTTATCCTTAAGAAGTAGTAGGCATACCATCGTGAACTTTTTTGTATTGTAGTACCACAGATAAGATAGTAGTACTTACATCATTTTTAGTTATCTGTGGGGCTCAGCCAGCGTTTACAATGTATGCGTAAAAAATGAGTTATTTGTAAGTCACATTAGAAACCTGTAAAATTATCTTGAATCATTCTATCTATTAACAAAAACCGCATCAAAATCCGTTGCGTAGTTTTCAAGATCTAAGCATACATTGTATAGGAACAGACAGCGGACATGCAACTTTGTTTTATACTATGTAGTGATATCCTATTAATATTATAAACTCGAAAGTTTGTAAGAATGACTCAACGGATCTGAATTAATTTGGCACAGTGTTAGTTTATTGGCTGGATTAACATATATGTTACTTTTTATCCCGGGAAAAGGTACGGTTCCCGTAAGATAATTTTAATACGTTTTTAAATTCAAAATATCCACGCATACGAAGTTGCGGGCAACAGCTAGTATTTATTACTACTTATAACATAAAGTACACTCGACAGCACATCAAGTTAAACAGTTGAACTGCGATAACAGCTTTTATTGCGTAGGGCATAAAGGCGGTCTCAAGGTCAACATGTATAGTCTGATGTGCCGCCGTGTGTACAATGCTCTATGGGTCCCCGACTGTAGCAATTCACTTACGCATAATCAAAACATCCTCTTGCCTCGTAGATTTTTATTTGATTTATTATCAACTGTTCGAGTTACATTGTACAAAGTTAGGTATTGATTGTTAGAAAACTATGAAAACAAACGAAACCTAAACCTAATTTTCAGATGTAGGTATTACTAGTTATATTAAAGGGTCGTAGTTAGATTTTGTGTAGAAATTAAAAAAAGAGTTGAAAAAAAGAATAGGTTCACAATTTATCAATAAAAAATATTCCTTTTTCAGAGTTTCCGTTGCATGCAATTCGCAGGCGGCAAAGACTCAAAAAACATATAAAACGGAGTCATTTATTTATTTTCTTCTAGAAGAACCTTCTCGTGACCAATACAAACAAAAAAGAACGGTCCATAATTAGTTAATACATATTATATTAGATTCATTGTTATTATAAAAATATAAATGCCAATGTTTTGTTTGGTTGGATGTTTGTTATCCAATCAGGGCAAGGGGGATACACAGATCTAGCTGATATTTAAGACGGATAAAGATTATAAGCTGAAATAGCACATAAGCTACTTTTTATCCTGAAAAAATGAAAGGTTCCCGTAGGATAATCGTGTTTGTTATTCACAATGAAAGGGATCAACACGACTTTTGCATAATCGCTATATTTCAACCGCAAACGAAGTCGACGGGTAACCGCTAGTTTGTTATAAATGGATTATTTGCGAAGGTGTTTTGAAAAAAATGTTATTTAATCCTTATCCAAATAAATACGTTATTCATAGCAGGTGTTAATGTAAAGCCTTTTTTTTCGAATAGGTACTTTTTACTGCAAATAATATAAATTTTGGCTACCTCCGTGGCGGCGTGGTGTATCTGTACCTCCCGGTTTTCTAAGTGTCGCCTGCTCCGAAGTTCCGACATTAGAAATTTCGGATGGGTAAATGTAGAAAAGAGGCATTTTATTTATTGTCTCAGGTCTAGGTGTTTGTGGTACCTTGGTTGTTTCTGAATTCCAAAAACCAAATGCTTTGAATAGGTCTTATTCGGGATCAGAACAATGTTCTAATTTAATAAATAAGAACATTGTTCTTTTAAAAATTGGCGGTTGATATTAAAATCTCCTCCTAATTTTTAGTAGCTACGTTTACATTGATCTGAAAATAATAATAAGTAACAAAAGCAGTCAATCACATTTTATTAGTATGCCCCGCACCTGGTGGACCGACGATGTGGCGAAGGTAACGAGAAGCCGCTGGATGCTGCCAGCGGGAGACCTTAGAGGCCTATGCCCAGGTTTGGGCATAGTTTCGCTAAATTGATGTGTCAAAAACACATTCTCAACAATAAAAAAAATATCTATTTTTTTCTATCGGTTGTAAAATGTAAGTCAAACAAAATAAGAAAAAGGAACCTAGGGGACACCCGGATTTGAACCGGGGGCCTATCGATCTGCAGTCGATTGCTCTACCACTGAGCTATATCCCCTGATAAGAGTTTGTTTGAAAAACAAGACTATATTAACAGAATACTATCGAAATGCGTGGGAAGGTTCTATGATTCACGCCTCCGTTGTTTATCATCGACTTTAATGCGTAAGATTTTAAGGTTAAAATCGAATAAAATATGTATCATACCCGGAGAATGTTGAAAGAAATATATTTTAAAAGCAGACGAAATACATTGTTTGTCTGATCGAGTTTCTACAATAATAATCTTATCTTACTTTTTGTAATAAATATGGGAAAGTTTGGCTGTATGTTTGTGGCTCAATCGCGCAAGAACGGATTAACGAATCAGGATAAAATATGGCACGCAGGTAGATTACTTATAAACAGGAATAGCTCATAATCTACTTTGTATTCCAGAAAAAGTACGTATCCCGTGGGATATATTCTCCACGCGTGCGAGGTCGCGGGCTATAGCTAGTATGATATTATTTCCAAAATACGCAAAACATTTTATTGTGCAGACGACAGCACATTAGCCTACACACTAGAAAATAAAAAAATAAAATAATTAATGTGGACAACATCACATACATTGTTCTGATCCCAATTTGAATAACTATTTAAAGCATTCGTATTTTGGAAACCAGAAACAACGAAGGAACCACAAACGCCCAGACCCGAGCAAATGTAGGAAAACACATTTTTTTCTACATTGACCCGTCCGGGAATCGAACCCGGGACCTCAGCAGGCGACACCTTGAAAACCGGTGTGTACGCCACTCCGCCACGGAGGTCGTCGAAGGGAAGGGTCTAGGGTTCTTAATATCGTTGAAATAGGATCGAGTTTGCAACGAAAATGTATACCTACACTGTACTTCGACGTAGCATCCTCTTCTTACTTCTTAGATCTTACTAATATTATGAATGTAAAAGTTTGGATTAATATTTGTTCTCTATCACGCCAAAAGAATTAAACAGATTTAAATGAAATTTGGCAGTGAGGTAATAGTACGATAATAATGACCAGGAATATAATAAAAACCGGCCAAGTGCGAGTCGAAATCGCGCACGAAGGGTTCCATACCAAGAAGGCCAAAAAGACGGGTTTGTTGTATGGGAAATACAACATTAAATATTTAAATATTTATTTTATTTTGTTTTTAGTATTTGTTGTTATTGCGGCAACAGAAATACATCATTTGTGAAAATTCCAACTGTCTAGTTATCGCGGCTCTTGAGATACAGCTTGGTGACAGGCAGACGGACAGACAGCGAAGTCTTAGTAATAGGGTCTCGTTTTTACCCCGGAACCCTAAAATGATCGGTTCTCGTGTGATGACTATGTTTGCTTATCATAGTAAAAGGGACCGTCATGATTTTTTGTGCAGTGATCGCCTAGGTGTCAAAAAATTACTTGGTCTACATTTCAACTTTAGAAATGGTTCCCGCGGGATAAAGTTTTTTTTTTTCATCGGAGAATTTTACCGCGAACGAAGACGGGTAACAGCTAGTATTGTATAATTTTGAAGTCGGTGCCAATTAAGTGCCAAAACAATAACTAGGTATAGGTTGTTGCAGTATTTATTGGTCACTTTCTGAACGATTTTTCCTTAAGGCGACTACTAGAGCAAAGTGCTGCCCCCCATTGATTTAATTTTATTACTTCTAAACAAAATCAATTCTCAAAAAACTAGAACAGTATTATTTTAGTAAATTACCTTTAGAATTTCTTGAATCACAGTAAACTTTTCATTTAGTTCTTTGTTTATAATCGAATTTGTCGCTAACACCAAAAGTAGCCGCTTTTAGCAATATAATGTTTGACGACCATTTGGATCAGCGGTAGTAAACACTGCTTCTGAGCCATGGGTCGCGGGTTCGATCCCCGCACAGTACAAATATTTGTGTGCATGAACATGTCTGTTTGTACTGGTCTGGGTGTTTTCTATGTATTATAAGTATTTATTTACAAAAAAAAAAAAAGTATATAAGTAAGTTTATCGGTTGTCTAGAACCCCATACGACAGGGTACTTAATAGTAGCTTAATTTGGGACTAGATGGCTCTGTGTGGCCCAGTGAGGCATGTCTGAAATATTTATTTATTTATTTATTTAATGTACAGTACGAAAGATTGCCAGAATGAAAAGCAGTTAACATTGATTTATTAAATACTAGAGGTAATTTGCTAAAATGATACTGTTCTAGTTTTTTGAGAATTGATCTTGTTTAGAAGTAATATAATATCTCTAGTATACCCCTTTCTTAATGTTCTTCTTCTTCCTATTTCAGACGATCACATGTGACTGCGAGGCCACCCCCGCCTTCCAGCTGAAGGCCTTCAGCCAGAGGGGGGAGAAGGTCGAGGTGTCCCACTACAGAGTCAACGTTAATAGGTACCTAATGAATTACCTTTAAGGATAAAAAATAATGATAAATACAAACTGGTCAATGTAGTAAATAAGTAGTGTTTTTCTATTTTCTTGGGTCTCGTTTTCTGATTTCCAAAATACGAGTGCTTTAAAAAGTTACTCAAATTGGGATCAGAACTATGTGTGATGTTGTCCACATTTATTTATTATCTGAAGCCGCATATTAAAAGCCTTAGACGTGAGTTGTTTTTACGACTTCCATCTTGTGACAGAAGACGGGACTAACGGATCAACATGCCTTCCAAAGCACGACTATAAGCCTTTTCATACTCAAGTCAATTTAGTAAAGATCTTTACCTAAAATGACCCGGTAATCGAATTCAGGACTCTTGGGTAGTAAGCGGACAACCGCACCACTGCATCAACCTCGAACATTATGTGATACAGTGAAATCAGTGAAGTCACTTGAAACTACAATTCCTCGAATAAACAATTTTCGACTGTCTTAGGGACTTATACAGTCGAAAAATATGTATTCAATGAATTTTGGCATCAAGTTAGTTCCGCCAGTAATTTATTTGGTTAAAAACAGCCTCAGAATATCAGTAAAGTCAGTTTTATTTCTGCAAATAGGCCCAAGGCGGCGCTTTTACGAACTCCTGGTTAGTAGTAGTTTGCTACAGTGTCATGAAGTACACCTGTTTTATCCCAGTGTCGTAAGAGCCAAGAGTATATCATAAGACACGCGTCTCTCTCCACCCGTTCAGGTTGATTAAAACCTTGTTCATTATCACAGACGCTGATCTTACGTATTTATAATAAGAGATATGTACAAATTGACATATAATTTTTTTAAGTGTCAAATAACATCAAATATCATCAATATTTTAATGTTACATTAGTGTAGTAAATACATCTTATCAATGTATCTCCTGAAACCGGCATATTTTCACCAACATTAACGTCTTGGACACCACAATAGATCTAACTGAACCTGCTAGCGCGAGCGGCAAATACCTACTTTTGGAAAGGCTTTATCCCTTTGCCGTAATCGCCAAGCTTGGCACGCAGGTTGGCCGTCTCAGTTTGGCCAATGGTAGAGGGAAGACCCTGCCCGTCTTCTGACAGGAAAAGTAACAGCCTATAATCATCCTACTGCAGGGAAAAGGCCTCCATCATTGAATTCAAGTTACCACAGCAATGATGGGTGTACTGGCATAATCACCACGCTTGCCAAATGCGGGTTGGTGATCACAAACCCGAGCAACGTTCGAAAATTAGAAACTTTTTTGTTTCCCGACCCGGGATTCGAACCTGGGACCCCGAGATCTTGGCCCGGTATTTCAACCACTAGACCAACGGGCTTCTGACAGTACTTCTTTAGTTTATCTATGTTGTTTTTTTATGGTATATGTTTAATGTAATATTTGATAGTGGAATGTATAGGTACTGTATAGTACCTAGTAATATATCATGCGGCACATCAAAATAAATATCAACAAATAGCACCAACCATATCTTCCTAAGGAGTGTAGCCACTAAAAGAGTAAGTACCACCAGAAGAAAACGGGCAACAGAGACATCCCTCTACAATTCGCCAAACCATGATCAGAAACTGCCTGCCATGGGTGGCGATTATGGCAAATAATGATGAAACTTCATTAAGTAAAAGAATAATGTAATATTTGGGCAATTATTAGAATTATAATATGTAGTAAAGTAGGTAATTTCGTTTATTTACGAGGCGGGGGTCGACGACAATTTGTCTCTCCCTGGAGACACTTAACCTTATTGTATCTCCGCCATTATTTTAAATAATCAATGAATAATAATTAATCTAAATAGCATCAAAGTAAATGAAAATTAATATTCAAGCTTAGTAATCGCCTGTATACTTAACCTGCCTTGCTGAAGCAACTTGAGTAAAATGATGAAAGCTTTTGCCCTGCAGTGGGATGACTATAGGCCGTTATTTTACACTTCTAATTGAAATATTATAATTTTTTATGTCTACCTAATCACCTATACAGGGTGTAACAAAAAGCTTAACGAAGCCTTAAACCTCGCATTCGGTTCATTAAACCATATCGTATGTAACAAAAATAATCGCTGGCAAACGACTTTTTTTTAGGCTGTAAATTAAATCAAGTATGTATTTATTCCCGCAATGCACGAAGCGCGCACAGACGAGAATTAATTGTGACCTAACTCCATACAAATATATGTTCATTGCGGGTTGCTCTCTTTAAAGCGTTTTTTGTGAACGTTCTAAAAATTTTCATCATGTTTCTAAAGAACAAAGTTTAGTAACACCAAACAGATTTCATGAAAAAATCTTGAATAAAAATTTTTAACTTTGACCCTCAATATCTCAGTACCTAACGATTCACTTCCCAGGTATGGTGTCTTGGAAAAAATGATCGTACAAACGTGGTACTCGGCTTCGTTAAGCCTTTTGTTACAACCTGTATAAAATTTTATTCGATCAATTGAAAATTCATAAGGTAAAAGATCATATAAATGACAGGAACGTATGGCTTTAAATTGTCCTATCTCGCATAGCATATATTATCTTTTGTAAAAATGATTATTTAAAAAGAAGCTGACAATAGTGATCGAGTTTCTTGTGCTTCTTCTTCTCGGCACTAAATTATCCCGAAGCAGTGCTAGGTTTTAATATTGGGACGTGTAAAAGCGCCTCCTATGGTCTATTTGCGGAAATAAAACTGATTTTACTGATTTGTATCCGTAAATGAGCCGTGAGAAAAATAATGGATACGAAATACGAATACGGATCTTTCTTTTTCCTCATCACTATTATACATGTCCACCATGTTTCAGGTTCCGAGCCCGTCTCCATGTCACTTGCGTGACAGACAAGATGACAGGCGACATCAAATGCGATGGCTGGCCAGAAGTGAAGGTGGCTCTGGCCCCGGTGGGACCGCTGAGGCCTAATGCTACTGAGAGCAACCTACAAACTGCTATTAGGTAAGGAACAACCCTTAATTTAGATTATTCAGCCGCGTACCCATTAGGAGATAAATGTCGCGAGACTCGTGTCCCAGAAGACATAGGGCGACTTCACGCGACGTTGCCACACTTCGCCCGTGATGTACAGACAACAGCACGTCAAGGTTGACGTAGTAGGACGTGGTAGGTACCACAAAACGGCAAATTTTCTCAATTGATATTGATCTCTACTTGTTGGACTTAAAGTTGAAAATCAATTCAATGACCCTTAACTTTTTGGGTAGGTTAACCTGTCGTTGTCAGTACCACTACATCCACAGAACATGGAAAGAAGTGAAAGGCTGTCTTGCGCCATTTTTATAAGAAACGATGTCGCCACTTGCGCCCCACTACTACTTGTGCACATAATAAACAGAAGCTTTCGCACACATAAACGTGTTCAAGGAACGCCAATCACAGAGCTCTTTACATTCATGTTTGGGCAGAAGTATGAGCATTTGCCCATAACCTCTGTGGCGCTTCTGCCCCGCCAACATCGCTTTTCTAACCTTTATTCCGTGTTCTGTGGCTACACCGCGCAACTTATGTCATGTCGCCCATTCGAATGAATTAAGTATATTAACTAAACTGACGTGGACGACGACATATCGAGCGACGAATGTCGGTCGACAAATGTCCCCTATTCAGTATGCGGCTTCAGACTGGTAGTATACAAATAACGAAAACGAAGTAGGTAAATTAGTGTTTTGCTCGGCTAGGTATGTGAATTTTAACTATTATAAACTTTAGACCATTTTAAAGTAAAAGTTGGATAGGCGAAAATCATGAAGTCTTCATAAGTCGGTGAATTCTTGTTTGGCATCGACTCAAAACTGGTAGCTTATTTCACGCTTTTCGTAGTTTCAAATGTTTGTAAGGTTAAATAAGATAAAGGTTTTTTTTCACAACAAAACATATATTACTCGTACAACGATTCCTAGCAGGCTACGACAGCTCAATTGGTTTGAGGAGTCTCCCGGTATGCGGACAGTTGTAGGTTCTTCCACTTAAGACAGTCGAATTTATAATCCTGCCCCGTTCTTGTCACAGCTAGTCACATTTGGGAGACTTCCCTCTCCCTAAAGTGACGTCACAAATTTTACATTTTTACATGATTAGTAATTGGTATTAGTGTTTAAAGTTCAGACTATTTTTAAGTGTGACGTCACCAAATTTAGGACACTCCCACTCCCTTGTTACACTGCGTCAACCCCCTCACCCTTAACGTGACGTAATCTATCGATCCCCCCCCTAATATGGTATATGGTTTAACCCTCCCTGTGTCTTGGTGAAATTGTTAATTTAAGATTTGTTTCTGGTTCCAGCGATATCGTAGTGAGCGCGCTACGCAACACGCACCTGGACTTCAACCTGTCCATGTACCCCACCTGCCCGCGCCTGCGCAGGCACGTCGACTCCGGCCCGAGGCTGCCGCTGCACTACGACTCCATGGTCAGTCTGTACATATGTTTGCGCTTCCGAATCCGATAAAACGAGTACTTACCTTCAGAAAAGTATACTTAAACTAAGGGGCCGTCCACTAATCGCGTAATGTCCTATTGGAGTCCTGGAAAAAGTAACTAAATATTACAAGGGGGGAGGGGGAGATGAGTGAATATCACGTTGAAATACACTTTTCCGAAACTGAAATATCTTTCAGTCAACATAATTATTTAAACAAAGGCTGACTATTGTGAACGAATGTCCATGACACTCGTTTACAATAGTCAGCCTTTGTTTCATGCGCTTCTTCTTCTCAGCACTAGCCCACACTTTTCCGAAGCATTGGTTAAATAAAATATCGGGACATGTAAGCGCGTGTGGATGACATCCCAAAGTGAAAAACTAGGCAATTAAGCACTCGTTTTGTGATATGTAGATAAATAATAAATAAACACTTTTCTCTACATTAACCGGTCCGGGAATTAAACCCGGGACCTCGGGGCAGGCGACTTGAATACTGTGTAGGCCACTCCGCAAAAGAGTTCAAGTCTCTCCATAATAACGATGATGAAGTGATGTTTTTTTAATTTCAGTTGCAGCATGATCGTCACATGTACACTTCGACGCCCAACTCCACGGCCGGCCATGTCCAGCTGCTGGGCGAGAAAAGGCTTCTTGTCAAGGTCGTCGCCGCCAAAGATATTGGAGGTAAACTTGATCATCTCTATTGTGGGTTGGCGTACAGACTGGTTTTCTTGTTGTAGTCAGCTCTGAGATGATTGTATTTTTTTTTCAAGTTTTAAAACTGATATTATAATTGGTAAAATATCATATACAGTATTTAAAAAGCTGTTCCATCTTAACTGATTGGTAAACATCTGTCAAGATTTTTCTTTTGGGTGCTAAGAGTCCAAGCTCCTAACATTGACGAAGCTGCGCAGGCTTACACCGCTAAAAACATACTTAGAAAATTGACGTAGTGACGTAATGTCTCGGTAGCTTAAATGGACAAAGCACCGCTTTCAGAACAATATCTGTACAATATTTTTTACAATATTTCCAGGTAAGTCCGGCTGCATAGCGCCGTACTGCGTTGTGGAAATGGACGAGCCCCCACAGAAGAACCAAACCGCCTTCAAGAAGGACACCAGCTGTCCTCAGTGGGAGGAACACTTCCTCTTGTAAGGGCTTAATATATATCTTTCATCCCAACCTGTAGTATCCAAATTGACCCTACTGTAGTCCAAATTTAAGAAGTCACTTGCTTTGGGATTAGAACCATGTGTGTCATGTTTTCCACATTTAAAAAAAAAGTACCATATTGGTAAAATGGCCATATTTTGTAAATACCGCCAACTCAGTTTAAAAATCTTAATATAGTACTATTTTTTTGATGTCATGTTTTATTGCTATTTTATGTATCGGCCAATGATTTTGAAAAAGTGTCCCACGTTGGGCGCCACTTTTTATTTTAACAAATTATATTAGAAGTTTAAAGAGGATCGTGTATACCATTGTCACATCTATAAATACCTTTACGTGTTTAAATACGAGTATTATGGATTTAGCAATGATTGTGAAAAAATGAACCACGTTGGGCGCCACTTTTTCGATACAATTATTTAAGAAAGTCTTTATATTACTGAAAATTATGGATACTATTCTTTGTTATTCAAGACGTAAATGACATATTTTAAAGCTTTTATTTTAATAAATATTGTTCCACGTTGGGCGCCATTTTTAAAAATTAAATAATTTAAGATATTTTGTTGTTTCAGTGACCTCTCTCCGCAAACAGCGGAGCTTCTATTCGAAGTGTACGATCGGTCGGGCCCACCTTCACCCGGCGGAGGTTCATCACAACATAGGTAAGCGAATGGTCTCCCTACGACAACAAACCTTTGAAAGCAAGATTCGAAAAATACACAGCACATCAAGGCAACAGAGGCAGTCACTCTTAATCTTACCTCGACTAAAAGATGCTGCCAAGTGCCAACGGGACTAGGTGAAGTGGTTCAGCAACACGTACCATTTTGAGAGATTCACGTTATAATTTTGTGTTCAATGTTAGTTACATTGTTCGTCAAGGCTGACTTTTTTAATTTTTATTATATTTATTCGTGATAAAAAATAAAAATTCACAAAAATGTCTAACTGTCTACCTATACCATGAACATACGCTTAAAGCCTACTGCAGTAAAATGTAGAGCGTTTATGTTTCAAAAAAGTCCTGATCGTTCTCTTAAGTAAGAAACAGTAAAAACAGATCAAGAATTTAACCAACTAAATTCGACACCCTTCATTCAAGAGTAACAACGTCTTCTAGATTCCTCGGCCTAGGTCTAGTCGGTATAGACGAGCTGCTCGCCGCGCCGTCCCAGAGGCAGCAGATCGCGCTGCAGACCAGGCCGATGGAGGAGCACGACGTCTCCGGGACACTCACTGTTGAGGTAATCGTCTATTATAATAGTACTGACACACACTTCATGTACTTACTGTTTTCTTGAGCTTATGCGAATACTATACATTGACATTAAAAATATGTCTACGGATGTTATTTGCGTGAATTTTGGTATATACAACGTGTTCCTTTTGATATCCCATAACTCTAGGGTATTAAACAGACCATGGTAAAGAATCAAATTGCATATGAATTATTTTTCAATTAAGTATAACATTTTTTGTTGTTAAATTTTTTCATACACAATAATTCTAAAAAGTTTGTGTAAACTGTTTATGTAAAATACCCTTACCTTGTTATGAATGAACTTTTGAATGAAAACGATTCACTCGTTATTATCAATCGTCGTACTTATCAATGAACCACCCACACAAACATCAATGTTTTTTACAAGTTACGCTCTCCCGCTACTTTACTACTACACTATAGTGTTAGTTTGCCAACGTCTCGCAAAACTAAGGAATTGCCATACTGGTAACATTTTTTTAGGGTTCCGTACCTCAAAAGGAAAAAACGGAACCCTTATAGGATCACTTTGTTGTCCGTCTGTCCGTCCGTCCGTCCGTCTGTCAAGACCCTTTTTCTCAGGAACGCGTGGAGGTATGAAGCTGAAATTTATATCAATTACTCAGGTCTACTGTCCCTTGAAGCTGTGAAAAAATCAAACTTCTAAGCCAACGCAATCAAAAGATACAGCCGTTTATGCCGCAAATTTTTGACACTTGCAAGGGAATCAAAACCTACAGGGTGCTTCCCGTGAACTCAGAATCTTGAAATTTGGTACGAAGCAACGTCTTATAGCATAGATAAAGGAAAAATTACGAAAACCATAAATTTTTAGTTACATCACATAATATATATTTTTTTAATAATTTTAAACTTACTACCCATTTCCTCATAAACGCGTAGAGGTATTAAATTGAAATTCATACCAAATACTCAGGTCTATAATACCTTTAAGCTGTAACAAAATCAAACTTCTATGTCAACGCAATCAAAAGAAACAGCAATTTAAGCTGCATATTTTGAAACTCACAAGTACTCGCAAGGGAATCAAAACCTAAAGGGTACTTCCAGTCGACCTAGAATCTTAAAATTTGGCATGAAGCAACGTTTTATAGCACACATAAAGGAAAAATTCCGAAAACCTTAAATTTATGAACGAACTTTGTAAACCTTGCAGGTTTGTACGGAACCCTCGGTGCGCGAGTCCGACTCGCACTTGGCCGGTTTTTTTACACCGGACGGGTTTTCATTTGTGTAACCTAAAAGTAACCAATGCAGTTAAAAATGTATTTATTTATTTAAAAGGTACACCAAAAGTTTACATATTATACACACTTAACTATAAGAAACATTGACAGTGTAGTCATCGTATATGCAAACCTATTATAAGCGTAGGTACACAATATTGATGAAAAAAAGAAACCATTTTAAGAACTAGTCAAGGAAGTTTACAAAACAACAGTAAATCACTAGAGTTATTTGATTCGGGATTTATACCATGTACTCGTACCTTATTTGTTATGAGTTTCCGATATTTCCGCACTGTTGCAAGTCAGTTCTCCCGCGATCATGGCGCTTGCAACAGTGCCGAAATATCGGAAACTCATCATAATAAATAAGGTACATGGTATAAATCCCGAATCAAATAACTCTAGTGATAGTGACCATGAAAGTTCAAATCAACAGTAAATCATTATGATTCAGGCAAAATCATCTAAAAGGTTACAAAAGTAACCTTCTGGCAAGACTTGTAATAAAGTGTTCGAAACGTCAGATTTCAATATGTTTACACAGTAAAGACTCGTACAACCGTCTCCAAAAATTGTAAAATACATTGATGACTAATATAATGAGTGTTTCATGTTTGCAGTTCCTGTTCATCGAAGGCGCCGACATCCCAGACCTGGGTTCGCGTCCCTTCAAGATCAAGGAGAGCCTCCGCACGCTCTCCCCGCAGGGACAGCTGACCACTACTACAAAGACTGTCTTCAAACAAAATGGTGAGGTTTGACAAAATAAAAGTTACTTAATATCAACAAAAATTTCGGATTTCAAGAGACAAAATAATGATTTCTTAAAAACATTTTGCTATGATTTTGATTCCACTCACGCAAACAAATAAACAACAATGCTTCGAGACGCCAACGCTCTTGTGTCTTGTGTTCTCCCCCTCCCCCTCTCTTCCTGAAGAAGTACTGCTAGAAGATGACGGGCAGTAGCGTCTTCTTTACACCATCCGCCTGGTAAACGATGCGATTACTTATAGCTAAATCCTTTTAAAGTGGCCCAAACTCAGCAGTAGGCTGATATGGACTGGTGATGGTGAACCAGGAACGAATAGTCGAATAGGAAGAGAGTGTGTCGTATCATAAACTTGTGGAGCGAGTCGTCGCCGACAGTGTGAATAGTCAGCGATCAACTATTAATCTAAGGATCTCTATTGTTTACACGGAATTTGTATCTATCTTACGTTTCTCGAACGAGAAAATAATCGATAGTTAGACGCTTCCTCGCCGCGGGACAACTGCCTAAGTTTTTAAATCTATCTATATATATATTTAAAAGAAAGTCGTGTTAGTACTTTACACTACATACATACATACATATTATCACGCCTCCTTCCCAACGGGGTAGGCAGAGACCAAGGCCTTCCACTTACTACGATCCTGGCATACATCTTTCGCTTCTTCCACATTCATCAATCTATTCATGCATGCTCGTCGGTTTAGAGTACTCTTGACCTGACCTTTCTTCAGAACATCCCCGATTTGATCGTGATAGGTTTGCCTTCCTCTTCCAACGTTCCCTTTCACACTCGTCTTGTAGATCTGTCTAGTCATTCTTCTCTCATTCATCCTCTCTACATGTCCAAACCATCTAAGCATCCCTTTCTCAATCCTTGTGACAATATCTTCTTTCACACCACAACGTTCTCTTATCACACTATTTCTTATCCTGTCACTCAATTTCACTCCTAACATACTTCTTAGCGCTCTCATTTCTACTGCATTTATTCTACTTTCATGCTTTTTCTGCCATACCCAACTTTCACTTCCGTAACATGAGTGTTGGAACCAACACCCTTCTATGCACAGCCAGACGAGCTTTCATAGAAATCTTCTGGCTATTTACAAAGGCGTGCAGCGCACCATTCACTCTGTTACCAGCATTTACTCTCCTTTCAATATCACTTTCATACTTTCCGTCCCTAGTAAACACCGACCCCAAGTATACAAACTCATTCACTTGCTCCAGTTCATTACCACCAATCCGAATACATACTTCTGTCATGCTCTCTTCCTTTTCAAACACCATAACTTTTGTCTTTTTTGTGTTCACTTTCATTCCCTTTCTTTCCAAAGCTTCATTCATAATAGTCACCATCGCTTGCAAATCCTTAGCCGTCGATGCAAGTAATACTTGATCATCGGCGTAAAGAAGACATTTGACGCGTAACTCATTCATTCTTAGGCCAAAATCACTCTCTTTCAGATCTGTCAGATAATTATCCATGAAAAGGTTGAACAGCCACGGAGACGCTAGGAGACAGGGATGTCTAACACCCTTTTGGATATTAAACCAATCAGTGTACGCTCCGTTTATCCTGACACAAGCACTAGAATCCTTATAGAGGGAATTCATTGCCCGTATCAGCTTACTGCTCACCCCATGCACAGCTAATGCCGACCACAACTCATTCCTCACCACTTTATCATAGGCCTTTTCCAAATCTACGAATGCACAAAAGACTTTTTGGCTTGTTGCCAAATATCTTTCCCTAATGCATCGTAGGGAAAAGACCTGATCCGTACATCCCATTCCCTTCCTAAATCCCATATTCTGTCATCTGTTTCTAACATTACTCTTTCAATCATCACTTTAGCATACAGTTTGCCGACAACACTGAGGAGGCTTATTCCACGGTAACTTACACAGTCTTGTTGTGACCCTTTTCCCTTGTACAACGGCACGATCACAGCCTTGCACCAGTCTCCCGGTACCCGACCGTTCCTCCAGCACAAGTTGAAAAGGCATTACAACTGACTTGCTACTACTCCCTGTCCAGCCTTCAGCCGGAAACCCTGTCATATCCCGCAGCTTTACCTGATTTCATACTTTTCAATGCTTTCATAATCTCTTCCATACTAATATCGCTTTCATGCTCACTCTCATTCACTTCAAGAGGAGGTGCTTGCATTTGTGCTAGGCCCTCTTCTCTTTCAAAAAGACTTTCAAAATATTCCTTCCATCTTCTCAGCACACATTCTTCCCCTTTTATAATATTCCCATCCTTACTTCTGATTTTAGATAGCTCCGAGTTTGATGTTTTCCCTCGAGCTAATCTAATCGATTTCCAAAACAATTTAATATTGTCTTGGAAACTATCAGAGAGTCTTCTATCAAACTCATCCTTTTGCTCTTCTTTCTTCGTACTGATCACATTTTCACTAGCCCTTTCATATTTTTATAAACCTTTCTTGCCTTATCCACATCCTCTAATGTCGCCTTTTGTACTATTTGGTTAGCCTTGGTTGCTAACCAATCCAGCCATGCTTTCTTCTTATTACCTACAACCTTTTGCACTTCTTTATCCACCCACTCTTTCTTCTGCATTCTTTCTTTTCTTCTCTTACAGACACCACATACGTCAATTGCAACATTCACTACACCTTCCTTAAAAGTCTTCCAAAAACTTTCTATCTCACATTCCTTATCCAAATTAACAAATCGTTCTTTCAACCTTTTAACGTATTCTTCTTTCACTCTCTCCTCTTGCAAATTTTCTACTTTCACGCGTTCTAGATTAGTTCTGGGTTCCGCTGTCCTATGTCGCCATCGTTTGAAAATACCACTTATCCTGGACATCACCAGGAAGTGGTCTGTATCAATACCGACACCGCGGTACGCCCTTGTATCCAGAACTTGCCCTTTCAGTCTTTCGTCTACGATCACAAAATCAATCATACTTCTTATGCCACATTCATCCCTTGTATACATATGGATTCTTTTATGAGCAAACATTGTGTTCGCTACTAAAAGATTCCATTCCAAACATACCTCAAGCAAACTTTTACCATTTTCATTTATTCTCTCATCACCAAACGTGCCTAAAACCCTTTCATACCCATCACGCTTGACACCTACCCATCCATTAAAGTCGCCCAACATGATAATCCTTTCATTATCCTTACACTTCTTTAAAACTTCTCTCATGCTATCCCAGAACTCCACCCTTTCCTTTTTGGCTATCGTAGACCCGCTTACACCCAAATCCGTAGGTGCATACACACCTAGGACAAAAATTCGGGTAAGCCCTACTTTTAACCTAATCCAGAGGAGTCTAGGCGTCACACATTCATACTCAATCATACAATCATTCATTCGCGCAGACAAAATGACACCAACACCCTGGCAGCCTCTTTTGGCGCTGGGTACACCAGACCAATACGCCGTGTAGGGTCCATGCTTTGTGGTGTCACATTCCTTTCGCTTCGTCTCATTCACGCACAGAACATCAATTCTCCTGTCATCCATCATCTGACATACTTCATCTATTTTAACATTCAATCCTCCTCTGACATTCAAAGTAGCAAAGCGGCTTTCCTCAGCCCGCTTTCCGCCCCCGTTGGAAACAAGACGTGATGGGTTGCGAACCGCACCGCCGCCTATTTGGGTATCAAAATTCGTCGAGTCCATTGCGTTCCCACGAGAAGCTAGGGAAATATACTCGAGCCTGGCAGAGCCCCGCGTACCAGACAAGGGTAAGCCTTATTCTGGGGTCACCAGGCCCCAGGGCACCTTGGCACGCTATTGACTAGGCTCGCCCCTAGCCACGCATCCATCGGCACGGCAGACCTTGGATTGGCGGAGAGGATAGGAAAGGGAAACCCTGAAAGGAAATGGGGACATAAGATAGGAAATGTATGATCATTGACAGGAAGAAGGTGTAAAGGATACTACTGTCTCGGAGGGCTAGGGATAATTCAGTAGTAGCTCGGGGGGCCGGGGTCGCGTACCCGTATACCATAACAGAATTTCCGGAAAGGAAAATCATTATGTATACCCCTGACCTACTTTACACTAGGTACTTATAAGTCGAGAACGGCTAGACCGAATTTAATAATTTTGGATTTATTAGATTTGTCTTGGTCAGGAACAGGATAATAAGTGTTAAAACATTGTGAAGTTAACGTAAGATAACTTACTTATAAATTGTTCTTCATACAAATTTCCAACCCCGCCATATTTGACAACAATGGCATTTAAGAGGAAACACTACGGGCGAGAGAATTGAAAAATAGGTATTTGTAAAATCTATTGCTGTCGCGCAGTGTCAAACGCCTTCCCCGCAGAGTGTGATAGAGACAACTGCATCTTGGACCGAAAATACCTACTAAAAGCACACCAAATCAACGTTTCGTAGTCCCCCGATTACTTTCCAAAACTAGACCGATTGAAACACTTTTTTCATAAAAAATTAAAGAAAGGCTTTGGCCGTGTTCGTATGATTTCCTTTTTTTCCAAAATTTAGCCAAATTTGTTTTCTGGATGTTTGAACACAGCGGAAAATCTGGCATATTTTTTCGATTTTTGAGGGCTCATATCTTTTTTATAAATAATTTTTGGAAACAAAGAAAACATAGAAACATGCTAATAGTGACCATAGATTTTTGTAATAAAAATTATTGCTCTACTGGCTTTATCCAGGGAGGAAACAGGGGACTACGTTTGTATGGAAAAACGACCCTTGTGTTTCCTCTTAAAAAAAGCATACATGAATGTTCCCAGGCCACGAGAGCGCGCCGCTGACGGAGCAGGCGCTGCGCGAGCTGGAGCTGAGCCCCGCCGGCGCCGGCGCCGCCAACAAGTCCACGCTCATCATACACTCCGTGCAGCGGGTGAGTCGACACCACTTCTTCTTGAACGATAATAAATCATATTCACAGAAATTACACAGACCGATACAAACAGATATGTTCATGCACACAAATTTTTTTACTGGGCAGGATGATAATCGTAAGATTGATAGACTGGCAATAATAAGAATTAACTACAATACACGTACTATAAATTAGAAAGGTGACTGTAATCACCTCCATACCCGAAATCTACCGATATACACTGACAAATACAGTCGCGAAGTGAATAGCCAATCACTGTGCTCCAAATCTCCGCAGATCACATTTCGAGCTCTATGATTGGCCATTTCACGGTCCGCTCCACATGGCTCCACATGGCTCCACCCAGCTCTAGCCTAGAGTTATTAGATAGGTACCTGTTTTGTTATCTATATACATATAATAATATATTAATAATAAAAAATGCAATGGATACGTATGCTTTTCGTTCTTTGCCTATTTATTAGACAGACGTTAAGAGTGAATATACAAATATAAATAAACGAAAAAAAAGACGTGTGGCACTCGGAGACTGCCGCGGTAAAGCTATCGCATAGCATTTTTTATCAACTTATGCAATTATAAAACTAAAAAGTATCACCGCTGTGCCGGTCGAATTTCTGGATTCGGTCTCCACGCTTAAGGCCTGCGATAGAAGCTATGCAATAGCTTAATTTTATAATATTATGTATTTTCTAATTTTGACTTTTGTAATTAAATTTTTCTGTTATTTTGGCAGATATGGTTACCATAGGCAACCATACTGTCAAAATCCTTATTTTCTTTTAAATTTCGGAAATTCAAATTTGTTCGATCGTGCCTCGCCCCGAGTGTGTGGGTGTGGATGTTAGGATTATTTATTTACGGAATTTCTGGATTCGGTCTCCACGTTCAAGGCCCGCAATAGAAGCTATGCAATAGCTTAAAAAATAAATATTTTTTACGTAATAGACAACAAGTATGTTCAGTACTTACACTGGTGTAAGAAACTAAAATAAGGCTGCAGTTTTTAGTAGATACCTAGTAAACAAATACAGACACTGTTTATGACACTTACAGACACTGTTTAAGGGCGCGTTCAAATTAACGCGACCGGAAAGTAGTCAGTACACGCTTTCCCTATGGTCAGTGTTACCGGGAATTAATGAATTGCCTCTTTCAAATGTTTGTTTATTTAAGGTATTTTTGTAGGGCGACAACACTTTTAGGTGACACTTTAGTAAATTGTATAAAAAATTGAAGTTATTTGTGATATCGACAAAATCGTGTGAAAACGATTTTTGTATTAACAAACATGTAGATTTTTAATATATGATTGTAATTAACACTGACTGGTGTTAAATTAGAGGCACATTTTTTGTTAGCTGATTTCAAAATAGGAATCCTCAATTCCCAACATTTTTTTTGTAACGGTCATAGATAAAATATAAGAAAAAGATACATTGTCCCATTCAAAAATGACACTTCGAACTGTCAAAGTATATTATCAACAGCTAATGTCATGTGTCAAGCCTACTTTAATGCAAATTTAACCTTGCATGACATGAATTTGGATGCAACTAAATCAAAGGAGCACCCAAACGTTCAGAAAGTTTTCTTTTGGTAAGGACATTTTTCTATCACTGACTGTGTACCTATCTAGTTATTATTTTATATTTATGGTAACAGTACCTTTACCAAATAAAAACCGATTTTTATTTAATGTGTTCTGTAGAAGAATCTTAGAATAGGTTTTTTTTTGTTGCCTGTCAGAATGTGCCCCTGATTTTCCACCAAATGACAACGAGTGATCATGTTAACGTGTTCTTTTTTTTTCATTTGCGTGGTGCATGACATGAAATTTTAGGAGCCGAAGAAATCTATAAAGGTGGGTTCCCGTTGATTCTAAAATAAATTTATTTATATTACAATTGAGTTAATTTTGTAAGGTTTCTTTTCGATAATACTTTTGTTGGTTCAAAATTTTACCTTATACAAAATACTCAATTGTAATATTTTGTGTAATAATAGCATTTACCAAGAGATCAAACCCATTATTTGTACATACCTATCAAGAACTTAGCTAGTCAATCCAAGCATGTCCCATGCCTTAGTTTAGCATTTTCATTTTGAATGTCATTTTGCTGAATATTTGATAGACTGAAAATTGGAAAAAAAAGTATTGAGGGTTTTAAATTTTTAGAAATTAACGTACGATGATTTATTTTTCTTAAAAAAGCTTAAAATTGAATTGTGAATAAATAATTAAAATGTCATATTTAATTATCAATGTAATAGTGTAGATACATTTAAAGAACCTTATTGAACCAATACATTTTCCATATCTTAATAAATACATAATAACGAAGTTGCTTACAAAATTAAAAATAAGTTTCCTACTTACAATGTTATTACTCAGCAAAATGACATGCAATTTTTGTGTCGTTTGTTTTCCACTAACATTCCAAAAAATCTCACTAAAAGGTTGAACTAACCGACTCTGGGAAATTCATCGAAGTTGAACGGGATACCATAGACGAGGAGGCGCCACAAGACGAACCCGTAGAGAATGTAGAGGGGTGTGAGAAACAGAAATTGGTTACCCCCAACCAATCGCCCGGGAAAAGCGTAAGGATAAAAGAGAACGGAGATAAAATACCAGAAAACGGTGAAGCGGTAAGTAATGGAGCAGCAGGCAGCGCCACAAACTTAACTGATTTGGTGGTGATAATTCGAAATAAAACAAGATGGCGGTCAGTGTCACAGAATAAACAAGACTGGAGCAAATAAAATATTTATTTTTCTAAATTATCACTGAATCAGAAAAGTTTGTGAATTTAGTTGGAAAATAGTGACTATACACAATCATAATATAAAATTACTGTCATTGATTATATTCCAACTAAATAGTATTTGCAGTGCCATTTTTTAAACTAAAAAATTAATATTGACTAATTATTGGCATGAATTGATTTTTATTGTTATTTAAGACGAATAAACTATACATTATTTAAGTACATATTCGAATCGCTATATATATTTTGTCATCAAATATTACACCACATTTTTTTCTAGCACAGCCATATTCTATCGTATATGCACAGGAGTTACTTAATTTTCTAATGCCTATATCAGTATAGTAAATCTCTCAAAGTTTCTTTGTTTTCCACTTCGTGTATCAAGCACCAACTGTTTTTATATGACTGCCAGAAAGCACTAATAGATGGCGAGTTGCGCTATCATAAAATATGTGTGAATTTAATTTACGTTAATATAATTTGATTAACGAAAAGATCACCTGTTACTTACACTCTTAGGACGCTTTATACATTGTTACAGTTAATGATTGTTAAATTAATATTGCCCATTTTAAAGATAATTTTTAAATCAGAGGCAAATTGTGAAATACAAGAAGTTTACAACTTGTGGGAATTTAAATAACCATGCATAATTAAGGAATATGCTATTTTAAAAAGGAAATGATAATTACTTAGGTATTCATATGTGCACTAATCAGTAAATTACATTAAAACTGTAAAAATTTAACAATATACCTTTTGAGGTTAATGAAGTTACGCTATAAGGTCTTGTAAATGAAATTGAGACAAATGTAAGTTCTTCCTAAATTTTAAAAGCGAGAGAAACCCACGATTCAATTATATAACTGCCAAATAAATTACAAACAATTTTCAACCCTAATACTTTCAAAATAGCAATGAAACAACGCTCTCACATAGTATTTAACTATCTACCTTCCGCCATTAAAAATAGCGTTGATAATCCCGCAGCAAGGGGACTACGTTAACCGAGAGAACCCTCCAGAGCCCGCGCCCCGCCAGAAGAGAAGAAGAGACTTCTTTGGCACAATCAAGAGAAGGTAAGATAGGAATGTTACATATCACTTACTTATTTAAAGTTTAAAAATTTATGATAAGCTAGTACCTATAGAACATAGATAATTTTTACGTTTTATTTATGAAAAAGTTTTAAATTCAAAGTTCCATGCGAACACAATCACGAATTATTTTCCACAAACTAAAAAAATCAAAAAATACGAAACTTTGATCTGAAATTCCAATAAATAGAGTAGGAACAATTCCGTGCAAAATCTTTTGAAAAAGCGCTTTATGACTGACCCCAATTTGGGCGCCATTGTAAAACGTTTGTATTGCGTTTTTTATGTCTAAAACAATAACGTTCAAATCACTATTTAAACTTCTAAATATAGTTAAATCTGTAAATTTCTTTTTATTTAATGAAGTTTTTAACTAGACAGTATGTGCAACAGTATTTTATATACTTAGGTAGGCTGTAAAAAGCGCACAAATAGCGAAAAGTCAGCCTAATTCCCATTATTCTGTTTTGTTATTTTAGACTAGGCCGGTCCCGCACTAGAGGCCAATCATTAGACATGCCAGATTCGGACGTGGACAACCAGAGCCATATCCGAAGCGTCAGCGCAGAGAGAAATAACCATGGTACGTATCAAGTGGTAACAATGTACGATCTACTGCGTCTCGTTCACTCATACTGAATGGAACATCTTGCTCTTGTCACATTGTATCGTTCAATGTTGCGTTACGTTCACTCATTCTTAATAAAACACCTTGTTCTTCGTGGTTACACCGAGGTGGCTATTGGCTGTCGATGACATTCACTGATTTTATCGATAAAATACAAAGGACTAATTAAATACCGTATTTTTATTGCTCAATGACAAATAAAAGTGAAAAAAATGAATGCACGAATATTAAACAAGAGAAAATAAAAAAAATAAAAATGTCGAAAAAGATCTGCTGATAAGTAGACATTAGACATACAATAATGCCGAAAAGTATCTCGCTCATCATTTATCGTGGCAGCTTAAGACATCCCGTTTGCAGCCATTTAAATAAAACTTAACACAATAAAATATACTGAAAAAAAAAACACAATTGATAAATTTAACAACGAAAGATAAAAAACCGGATATAAAATACTTTTTTACTTTTATTTTACAGAAAAAGCCTTATCCATCCCCAATAGAAATGTGTACTCGGCCGGTGCGTCGCCCGCGCAGTCTGGGGACGAATCTAGGACTTCCAGAAGGTATGTTCGTAGTTCGTTCACTAGTCGTTCATTGTTCGTTCAATCACTAATGATTAATTAAACTTCTTTAAAAAAATCCAAGTTTCCATTGGATCTTTTTTTATTGTATACAGCCCAATTTCGATATTTTGGCCATGTTTTTCCGTTTCAAAATTCATACAGTATGTGTAAAACATATTTGGCATTTTGTTGGTGTGCATCAATATGAATTTGTATTTTATTACTATCCGGTGGCGTAAGGAATAGTCTTTTCATCCTTTATGAAAAAAAAAACATTAACTTATAAATTAAATTGTATTTTTGTTGTGGCATGGCAAGGCTACATTATACACAAATAATTACTTATTTTCTAACTTTGTCACAAAAATAATATTAAAAATGTAGTTCTACTAACAGCTTATAACTATAAATAATGCTGTCTTGCCATAAAATAAACTATAATATATTAAAAATGGATTAGCCTTGGTAATAAAAATATTATAACTGTTTTAGTAAATTGTTGATCTTACAACTTAAAAAAATATAAAACATACATTATTTAATATATTTACTGAATATACTGAATAGACTTTCATGTCAAACAGCAGATTTTTGTTTTTACTTAAAATTATGATTGATTGATTGATGATTTAATTTTAATTGTATGAATACGTACCAAAATATCTTGGTAACTCAACATAAGCAAACTGATACACGTTTAAAATATTTTAATATAGTTTTACTACCGAGGGTACTCTAGAAGCGTTGAGATATAGCATTAATTGAGCATTTTCTCTCTTTTTTTCATCTGCCAACACTCACATCCGCTGGGGGTAAACGCACTGCAATCTGGTAACACTGGTTTTCTTACTAATGGCTCTTATTTTACGCCCGAATGGACCGCTTCCTATACTTTTGAATTTTCCGCATGACTTCTCCTTTTATTATCATTGACGACTCTCACTGTGTTTCTTTAATTTCTCAAATCAAATATGCCTCATAATTTTTCATTTTTTACTTTGATCTCTTTGACTGAATTTATTTTTTGATTTGGAACCAAAAATATCACAATTTTGATTTCTTTTGCAATAAATCTTTGGTCAATCATTGCAACTGCTACAAACACCGAACATAATCAATCCCACCTCACTACACTTATCCCAAATATACGTTGTTCCATTCATTCATTTTTTATCAATTCAATTTATTTTCCATACCATTTAACACTGGACATACCTCGCGATTGCTTCAAACACATATTTAAATCACTTCGTTCATTTTGAATCAATTCAATTCATCAATATCTTTCATTTTTCCTATCATTTATCGCTTGAAAATATTTGTTATTCTTACAAAAATCAAACATCACCACAATAAATTTATTCCAAATTTAAACCACTTCATCCATTCATTCATTTTTAATTATTGTCATTCAACTCCACGTCCTAATCCTACAACCCATCCCATCCCAAAAAAAACGACCTCCTCACTCACTCAACACACACATACCACAAAATTAAACACAAAAGGTCCTCTCTCAGCGAAGTGTCCGGGTTCAGTACTGCCTCAGCCAGGACCTTCGTCCACGAGGCCTCGACCCTCGTGCTGGAGACCATTGAGGCGGGCATCAAGAAGCACTACCTGGTCCCCCTGACGGTGGCGCAGAGGTCCCGGTGGCGGCGGAAGGGGGTCAAGCTACACATTTACAATGAACACACGTTCATAGCTAAACATCTGAGCGGGTGAGTTATGTCACTTAAAAAACGAAAAACCTTTATTTTTTTTTAATAAGCAATAATTCAGTTTTAGAAGTTGGTATCACCACAGATCTGTGGTGATATCTATGATATTATCTATATTATCTATAATATCATAGATATTTGAGTAGCGAAAAAATATTTATATTTATATTTAGAATATGAATATTTCGAATATGAGTATCGGTATCACGAACATTAGAAAAGATGTTTGACAATTTTTCATCTTTGATGGTACTTTTTCAGCGTAGAATTATTATTTCGAGCTTATCTTCATCGTTAAAAAAAGTAGGTCCTCATAAAAACTAAGTAAAGATAGCGAGTTAATTTTTAATAGCTGAGGTTTATTTTGCGTCAGCAAGTATATGTGTGTACTACATTTAGAAAACATTGATTATAAAATTGTAACAGTCGCTGTACTGTGCATCTCTGTATTTTTAAAAAGATAATAGGTTTATGAGTTCATAACCTTATCGGTATTTTACTTACACATATAATTTAGTAAGAAATGGTAGACTATTTTCTTACCCGACAGCTCATAAGTAAGACAAAGAGATAGACCAATGAAGCATAGGTAATATCATCATCATCATAAGCCTATAGCAGAACACAGCTGGACAAAGGCCTCTCCAGTTGCACGCCACTTAGGTCGATCCTCGGCTTCTGTAATATATCTGAAGAAAAACCTCCTCGTTTCCAGCGGCACTGTCTGCGAAGTATGCAATAAGACGATAGCGCGCCGCCTCGGCAAGCAGGGCTACGAGTGCCGCGACTGCGCGCTCAAGTGCCACAAGCAGTGCCACGTGCGCACGCCCGGCACCTGCGCCCACTCCGCTGTGCATAATATGGAGCTGTGAGTAGCTGTAGCTGTTAGTGCCCTGTAGCTGTAGGTACTGGCTGGGCTGTTAGCTAGCGGCCGCTTCGACAAACTAAGCGACCACCAAGCAGGGCTACAGTGCGCCCACTCCGCTGTGCATAATATGGAGCTGTGAGTAGCTGTAGCTGTTAGTGCCCTGTAGCTGTAGGTACTGGCTGGGCTGTTAGCTAGCGGCCGCCTCGACAAACTAAGCGACCACCAAGCAGGGCTACAGTGCGCCCACTCCGCTGTGCATAATATGGAGCTGTGAGTAGCTGTAGCTGTTAGTGCCCTGTAGCTGTAGGTACTGGCTGGGCTGTTAGCTAGCGGCCGCCTCGACAAACTAAGCGACCACCAAGCAGGGCTACAGTGCGCCCACTCCGCTGTGCATAATATGGAGCTGTGAGTAGCTGTAGCTGTTAGTGCCCTGTAGCTGTAGGTACTGGCTGGGCTGTTAGCTAGCGGCCGCCTCGACAAACTAAGCGACCACCAAGCAGGGCTACAGTGCGCCCACTCCGCTGTGCATAATATGGAGCTGTGAGTAGCTGTAGCTGTTAGTGCCCTGTAGCTGTAGGTACTGGCTGGGCTGTTAGCTAGCGGCCGCCTCGACAAACTAAGCGACCACCAAGCAGGGCTACAGTGCGCCCACTCCGCTGTGCATAATATGGAGCTGTGAGTAGCTGTAGCTGTTAGTGTCCTGTAGCTGTAGGTACTGGCTGGGCTGTTAGCTAGCGGCCGCCTCGACAAACTAAGCGACCACCAAGCAGGGCTACAGTGCGCCCACTCCGCTGTGCATAATATGGAGCTGTGAGTAGCTGTAGCTGTTAGTGCCCTGTAGCTGTAGGTACTGGCTGGGCTGTTAGCTAGCGGCCGCTTCGACAAACTAAGCGACCACCAAGCAGGGCTACAGTGCGCCCACTCCGCTGTGCATAATATGGAGCTGTGAGTAGCTGTAGCTGTTAGTGCCCTGTAGCTGTAGGTACTGGCTGGGCTGTTAGCTAGCGGCCGCCTCGACAAACTAAGCGACCACCAAGCAGGGCTACAGTGCGCCCACTCCGCTGTGCATAATATGGAGCTGTGAGTAGCTGTAGCTGTTAGTGTCCTGTAGCTGTAGGTACTGGCTGGGCTGTTAGCTAGCGGCCGCCTCGACAAACTAAGCGACCACCAAGCAGGGCTACAGTGCGCCCACTCCGCTGTGCATAATATGGAGCTGTGAGTAGCTGTAGCTGTTAGTGCCCTGTAGCTGTAGGTACTGGCTGGGCTGTTAGCTAGCGGCCGCTTCGACAAACTAAGCGACCACCAAGCAGGGCTACAGTGCGCCCACTCCGCTGTGCATAATATGGAGCTGTGAGTAGCTGTAGCTGTTAGTGCCCTGTAGCTGTAGGTACTGGCTGGGCTGTTAGCTAGCGGCCGCCTCGACAAACTAAGCGACCACCAAGCAGGGCTACAGTGCGCCCACTCCGCTGTGCATAATATGGAGCTGTGAGTAGCTGTAGCTGTTAGTGTCCTGTAGCTGTAGGTACTGGCTGGGCTGTTAGCTAGCGGCCGCCTCGACAAACTAAGCGACCACCAAGCAGGGCTACAGTGCGCCCACTCCGCTGTGCATAATATGGAGCTGTGAGTAGCTGTAGCTGTTAGTGCCCTGTAGCTGTAGGTACTGGCTGGGCTGTTAGCTAGCGGCCGCCTCGACAAACTAAGCGACCACCAAGCAGGGCTACAGTGCGCCCACTCCGCTGTGCATAATATGGAGCTGTGAGTAGCTGTAGCTGTTAGTGCCCTGTAGCTGTAGGTACTGGCTGGGCTGTTAGCTAGCGGCCGCCTCGACAAACTAAGCTACCACCAAGCAAGGCTACAGTGCTGTGATTGAATACAAATATGGAGCTGAAATATGTAAGTGTGCATTATAGCTATAAGAGCAAGCAAGTTAGAAAGCGGTCGCTTCGGCAAGCGGGGCTACAAGTGCCGCGACTGCTCGCTCAAGTTCCCACTCCGCTGTGCATAATATGAAGCTGTGAGTAGGTATTAATGTTACCTATAGCTTTAATGGGACGACTGTTAGCGAGTGCCACGAGACGGAAGCAAAAACTACGGTAAACAGGGCTAGCAGGGGAGAGCTAGGCAGAGCTAATAGTGCTGCGACCGACCTACACAATAAGGAGCTGTAAATTGCCCTGTAGCTGTACTGGATCAGTTTTAATTCGATTGCAGTAAGTATTTTATAATTAGGGATGACAGTCTTCAATAAAATAAAATCATAAATTTTTTACAAAAAAATATACCGACGAAAAGCGTGGCAAAATACCAATCTTGAGTCGGCACCAAACAAGAAATAACTAAAAAGCATGCACCACCCACAACACGATGGAGTGATGATATCATAGCTACAGCTGGCAGGGAGTGGACCAAGCAAGCTGTAGACAGAGAAAACTGGAAAAACTTGGAGGAGGCCTATACCCAAACAGGGGTTCCTATCGAATAAAAATAGAATTAAATATATATACATATAAAGTTTAGTAAGTTAAGCGAGATAATGAATATATAAGCTCATACATGTAATACTTAGGTGATGGGAAATAAAGAGGTTTAATTATTATTAATTATCTATACTCTAAGCATGCACCGGTTCAAAATTGATGTCTCAGTTCAAGCTTACGCTGTAAAATTTTGTTCATTTTTTCAAATAATTGAGGTTGTCCCATATTACCTAACAGACAAAACAGATGTTTATGAGCATTAGAATCGCCCCATAGAAGGTTTTTCGTTATTTTAGTTAAACTAGTATTCAACCCTAAGACATTGCAGTGTACTCAAAGGTTAGGTATACGTATCACAACATAATGTTGGAACATATCAACCTATGTGCTTGCATTCACTCATCACTTACCTACTCGTATATTACCACATAAACATGTAGTTTCTGCATAAAAATATTTTATATTCCATCTTTTATTAAATAAAGCTAAATATAATTTATGGGAATGGTCTGCCTTTTTCTTAGTCATTTCATTGTTACAATACATTGAGCCTTGAATGGCGCAACTTGAATAATACGATTTTTAAAGATAGCGTCACAGAAATCAGAAAAGGGCAGAAGGATTGGAAGTTCATGAGAAAAATAAATTTGCTGTAGTATATAAACTTTTTTCATTCAAATTATTATTAGAAATCTCTTAAGCTTCTACATGAGTATTCTTTACGCTAAATAGCTTATATTTATCTTTATTTTTAACGCTGCCAAGGTCACATTCCCATAGCTTTGGAAATGGAAGGTACATAGTATAAAACTAGCTTTTATAAGCTTTACTGTTTCACTACGCTCCACGTAAGTTTGCCTCTGTAAAGGTAGTAAGAGTAGCTGAAAAACATATGGGTATTCTCGTTCTATAGACGTCCGTCGAAGAAGGTGACCAAAGGAGTACTGTCAGAAGACAGCATGGCCCTGGTTCGATCTCTCCTAAGGCCATCTGCACTCGCCAAACTAGCCGGGAAGATTCTATTAAGACCTTTTGCTAATATCATAGATCATAGACGCAAACTTGCGTGGTATTTGTTATATTTTTATATATTTTTTGTTAAATTTACTTAGGTTTATTATGAAAACTTAATATTTCCAAACCACGGAGGCTTTGTTTTTTTATGCTTAAAATATATAATATTCTATCTTTTTGCCATATACTGTGTAAAAAAGTAAAATATATTTTGTATTTCTTTATTAATAGCACAAAATTAGATATTTTATTTTATTATACCTACTTCATGCATTCATAGCTTTTGCAAATATGTATAAAAAATATTAAATTTAACTAAAATTCACTAATAAATCTAGTGATGTAATTTTGGTTCTTTAATATTAATCGTTATATTTATTGTAATTTATTTCTTCTAGATCCATGCTCCCTGTGCTAAATGAGTAATCGAGCTAAGAAAGAAGACTGCAAGAAAAATATATTATTAAAAACACAAAAAAATACACGAGCTATTTCCAATCAGGTTCTTTCCCGTTAAAGTTTGTAGTCACTATTTAATGTTTGGCTTTGTGTGGCATGATTTCTATTTTGTTATTATGAGAAGAAAAAGACTTATTTTATCTTACTAACAAACTTTTTTTGCAACGTTTTCTTTATATGCAATATGCGTTGATGTTGTTGTCATAACGCCTATTTTTGTTATCACTTACATTTGAGTTGTTTTTTGTTATGATTTGAATGTTTGAACGGATTTTTTTGGCAAAACGTAATTACTGATAGCCTACGAAAAGTTGTCTTAGCGTTATAGATATAAAATAAATAACTACATACACAACCAGCGACTGAAAAACGACCTCTTCAAATGTACCTACGCCACAAAAACATTTTGGCCCTTTCTCAGGGCCCCAATTCCGCTAAATTTACAAATGGCTCAAGATAGAATCACAATTGCATCTCAATCGTATATATTTGGCATTACTACCATAATTAATGTGTCAAAATATATAATGGGGACTACCGTTTCTTTGCTCACCAGTTGGCGCCACTGTAGACTGAGGTCCGGAGGTATAGCTGTCAAAGGCGATTGGCGCCGAAACAAAGTGTTATATCTTGAATCTAATTAAGGTTATATTGTTTATAAATAAACTATCTTGATATCAACAAACTAACTTCTGAAATAGTTGCTTTTGAGTCCGCCTATTTTTGCGCTTTTTCTTAATTCCGCTTTTAAAGCGTTCACATTAATCGCCAAATAATCCATATTTGCGATATTTTACGAAGGAGATCACTTTCCAGCAGGTAAATTAAAGAAATTATAATTTATGCAACAAATTCCGCTGAAACCAGTACAAAGTGAATGATATTGGACCTCACGCGACACTAGCGGAATTGGGGCCCAGCTCAATGGCTTTCAACCTAATAATGTGTACGTAAGGTTGAATTTTCCATTATAGCAGGTATGAAACAGACAACACCTTCGTTGATTCAACAGCGGTTATTACAGTGTTATTTTTATATGGGACTGTGTATCTAGTTATTATTCGTTATCTTTGTTTAGTGTACACTCGACAGCACATCAAGTTAAACAGTTGAACTGCGACAACAGCTTTTATTACGTAGGGCATAAAGGCGGTCTCAAGGTCAACATATATAGTCTGATGTGCCGCCGTGTGTACATGTTTTAATTTTAGTTAAGTATTTCGTTTTTCGTTAGTTAATGACGTATAGATTTATGACTAAAAAGTTACCCACTAAAAAATCAAAACCGTTTAGAAATCTTATTATGATGACCAAAATAGCTATACCGTTTCTAATTGATAAGCAATTTTTTAAAGTGTTTAACTTTTTTATTGTATATCCCATGAACAAATCTACACCAGGCCCCAAATTCTGCTAATTTACAAAAGGCTCAATAGAATGGCAATCGTATATTTTGACATTACTACCCTAATAAATGTGTCAAAATATACAAGTAATATGCAATTGCGATTCTATTGAGCCTTTTGTAAATTAGCGAAATTGGGGCCCTGAATTGATGTAACTCCAACAGACAAATTCTACAATCAACTACACAGGAAAAGATACCATAAATATAGATAATGTGATTCAATAGTGCGTTGAAGCATGAACGTTACAAATTTTTTGAATATTACGAGTTACATTTGTTCATTTTGTTATTTTTGTATATTTTTTATTTTTTATTTTCTTTAATAATGAAGTAAATATTTTTCTTTCCACAGGACATACATTTCGTCTCCATACACCGACAAGAATATACGGATGTTGTGATTCATGCGACGCGCTTAGTATGCACAAAGCATCACCATTTTACCATCTACTTAAATTATGACATAATATATACCACAAATCTCTCTAAGTACAACACTTACGTACGCTACTTTTTACATTATACATGTATAGGCTTTTTTTACAAATATTTATATATAATAAACGTTATAATTCTAGTTATAAGAATAAATAACCGTAGAGGTTTTAAAGTGTCGCTGAAAACATTGAAATGATATTCGAAAATTTTCTGCTTTCTATCACTGATATTGGCATACAATGTTAGAGTTAGTTTAGGTATCGCTAGAGCCCACCATCGAAGCCATTTTCTCTAATATAAATAATGTATTAGATAATTGGATAACACTACGCCTCTGCTGCCAACTTTAAAAAGAGAATTTACCGAAATCTCTACCTCATTTCTTCAAAGTTACGACAATACATGACTTTATTTGAAGTTACCATAATATACTATCGTTTTTGTTGTTTTTATGTTGTTATAAATTTTAAAAAATAAATTTTGTATAACTCGAATATTTATTTATTTTAGTGTCCTAAGTGCTTTTTGCACAAAATGTGATCTGATATTTTTAAATGTGCAATAATAAGTATGATAACTTGCGCTTTGAGCTTAAAACCATTTCACACTAGCCTAATATTCTTGGCCATAGTGCAGTGACCACCTAGTAGTTTCGATCCAGTCTAGATTTCTTATTTGTAAGCGCGTGATATGTTGAGTTCTGAGTGATTGACTTGAAATTGTGTGCTACAAATTTTTCAACTTCGGACTTACTATTACTACGACTATTACCTACATATTTTGAAACTTTTTACGCAAATTACCAAATATTGCTAAATATTGACTTATTGCAAAGCATATTTTGACTGTTGTGCTAAATTGGATGTTTAAGCCTTGTCCATAATCGTTCCAGTAGAGTAAAATCAAAATCAGAATTTAAGTGATGATAATATCTGCTTATTTCGGTTTTACGAGTTTTTTGTCAAACGCCGTAAATAGCGGCACAAATCTAAATCATTTGTTATTTTTTCTTAAGTATTAAATGAATGAAAAGTTCAAAAACGTAATTACGCTGTTTTTAATCTTCAGCGACGAAATAGTGATGAAACTTTCTTCAAAAGTACTTAATTTTGTATTATCTTTACCATTTGATATCCTTTTTTTACAATTAAAAAAACGAATAAACTAGTCTAAAACAAAGGTCTTAAATATTAAATTAATAAAAAATGGTCTAAAAATGTGTGTTCTTAGTTATTAAAGTGAAATATTTGTAGCATAAAAGTTAATATTTATGTTTTAGGGAAAGCTATTCATAATAATTACATTAATTAAATACATGACAAGTATATTTGTAATCTTATGATGAGATGTTAACGCATAATTATGTGGTTCCGGTGTAAAACAAATGTAATAATAACTATTTATTTATATAAATGTTGCGCAATGTGTTTACCGTCTGTAATTTTATTTTCCTCTTTTTTAATAAAAAGCCTTTTTTACAAATATATTTTATTTAATTAGCCTACACCATTTTCTTTACAGCATTTACCCCCGTCCTCGTTACACATATAGTTTCTAGGGGTAAGTAATTGAATAATCAATGATCGAACCCTTCCAAGTGAGAAGAGCGGTGTGCAGATTTTGCTAAATTATTTAGATTCAAGTGGCTTACCATTTGTTCGAATTGAGACAGATTCGCTTTACGCGCTCCGTGACCTGGGGGGCTAAAAAGGCCACATTGAGCAATTCATCCGTTAGCAATTCATATCCTGAATTTTGGGCAATTCCGTTGCAATTCCTCTAAAATTTGTAAAATGGCCTAAGTTTGGGATGAATCACTTACAATTCAATTCATTAAATGAATCGTATTTGACGAAAATGTTGTAACATGCAAAAAACATAGAACGAGTGAACGAATGTATTAGAAAAAAATGTTTTCAATATTTTTATACTAGCTTTAATGACTTTTAAGAGTTTGTAATAATGAAACAAGATAAGAAAAATATATATTTTGCTATAATGGCTATTCTCAGAGCTAAACAAACTCATTTACTTACGACTTAAACTTATTTTTTTCATCACACTGGCAATAAATTTGATGTCATTGTTTAAAAAAAAAGTAATTATAACCTCTCAAAACAACACTAAATTTGGAAATAATAATTTGATTTATTTGTTTACGATCGATATATTTGGTTACGTGAATTGTATGCATAAACTACGAATATGAAAACAAAACACTTAGTCCTTCCTTATGATGGAGCTGCATTATGGCTAAAATAGAGACATTTCATTGGATGATATTAATGTTTTGGACAAAAACTGAACTAGGAAATAATTTGTATTGTTTAGGATGGATATATTTAGATAAGTGAATTGAATGCTTATCCTACGAATATAAAAACACTTATTCCTTATGCTGGAGCTGCATTGTGGCTTAAATAGAGAGATTTCAATGGATAATATTAATGTTTTGGTTTATTTAAATCAAGACTTTCATTTCGTGTAAAAGTAAGTAATTCTTTCATCAATATGTATAATTTCATAAACCACTAATCCATAATAATGAGACAGACATTGCTGCACCACATTTTCCTAAACAAATTGTCAATGAGTTATACTCGATAATTAAAATTAAACAATAGAGAAACTGTCATTTTTTTTATATTTATTTATTATATTAATATAAAACCTTTTTTCTAGGTCACCCTTAGGACCACTATAGAAAACTAGGCAGCTAAAATTTATTAGACTCACACTACACACTAGTACTTAGGTGAGTAAAATTAAACTATTTTTTAAATTAAAAATGTACATATTTATTTTAAATAAAAACATAATTTCATATTTTATTCTAACCACTTCAAACACAATCCCTAAACAACACAGGAATTTATGTGTAGCTGACTAGATTTTATCCGTACAGAGATATTTCTGACTGCGGTACCTTCGGCTTCATGGTTGTCCGGGTTGTCTGTACATGTGCCTGAAAATTAAAATTTAATTTTAGAATAATGTAACACATTCAAATACATTTAGGAAAGTACTAGCATGTATGTTTGTAATTTGAATCATTACTCATATAATGAATATTTATATCAATAGTACATACTTAAAAATAATGTTTTTTGTTTCATTTTCAGGATAGTGGAGGTGTTCCAGATGGAATTTTACTGTATGAATTCTCCAAACAAATGAATTTTGGTTTGCTGCACCACAGCTGGCATCTATGTATCATCAAAATATTGGGAGTTGGAGTCACAAACCTGAAACAAAATTATGTACATAATAATAATGTGTAAAAGAAGTATTTGTATATTATATAAGTTAAAAGAAACACTTTTTTTTATATCCTTAATGGCTGTTCCTACTAAGTCTACAGGAGTTAAACTCAATTTTAAACGAATAAATAATTTTCTTAATAAAAGCTTGCTTATTATTTCCTTTCTTATATAAGTAGGATATTCTGCTAGTAAGTTTTCCTTTTGTTATAACAATTGTTTATAATTTTTTTGTGCTATGCACCTGCAGAATAGCACGACCTCTTCTCGCCCTTCTTACTAAGTATTTTTATATAAGGTTAGGTATTTATTTATTATAAGGCTCACCTTGTTAGAAGTTTCTGTTTTATATACACTAGGGAATTACTAGGTATTTGTAGAGTATGATACAGTTTCCTATTGAAGAATCTTTTTTTATACTCTGCAGACCTTGCAAAGACAATGCAATGTGAGATAAGTAGAATACGACGCTCTAAGTACGAATAATATCTAGACAACCGAACGTATTATGAACTTTTGAATCTGATTAATTTGTGATTTGAAAATATGACTCACCATAGTTTATTCCGTTACGATGATGTGTAAGCAAATATAAGGCTCCAACTCGTTTTAATCACTGCACGCACACACTTTTGTTATGTTTTGTGTAATTGGACAAATTCAGTCTTGTCTAAAGAGGTTATTTTCACTTTGCTAACATTAAAAGATGCTCTAAGTTGCTCTCGATGCTCTAAAAGCTTTAATTTAGTCCTTAATCTTAAATTTTAACAATATTTCATAATTTTTAGTCTTGAATTAGTGAATATGAATTGTAAAAAGTTACTCGAGAGTAACTTCTTATGAATCTGCTATTTGACACAAAAGCAATTCATATTAATAGGCCATTTTACGAATCTCCATAGAAAACTGTCAAAACGATGAATTGCGGAAATGAATCGTAATATGATTCATTAAAGGAATTGCCTCTAAGTGGCCATTTTGCGATTTCTAATACAATTCATAATAGGATCACAATATGATTCTGCCAATGTGGCCTTTTTAGCCCCCCAGATACTTTACTCAGAAACACGATCGGTATGAGTGATAGGGACAGATGGATTCGAATATACGGACAATGTGTTGCAACTTGCATAGCATAATGTCAGTATGTTTCGTCTTACGGCCGGTCCCAATAATCTATCTATCGCCAGTTTTGACATTTCGGAGATAGGAAACAGTTTCTATCTCTGATTTTTCCGTCCAGAGAAACAAAGACAGAAGTTATTTTCTATCTTCGATATGCTAAAACTGAAGATAGATAGGTTATTAGGACCGGCCATTAGTCTGTCTCATTTACCCATACCAATGTTGAGGGAACTAAGGGTATGTGACAGAGAACGATATATATGGTTGGTATTGTGCTTAGTACGAGTTTAATTGATCAATCTCGATCGATTAAATGTAGCGCGACACAAATCATTTTTTAGCACTATTCACACTGCATTTTGAACGGATAGTATCGCATTTCTACAACTCGACAGGCCCTTGTGAAACTTCTAATCCCAAACGAGATAAATTATAACTTTCAACTCTGATATTTATGTATGTCAGTTGTTGATTCTTGAATTGAATATAAATATAAAGAAATATTGTGTAAGTACATATAAGTTAATACTCTAATTAATTGGATCATTTGACGATCTTGACCAAATATTGTCATAAAAACTGAATTTCGTTACTTCTGTTTTGTTTCTGAGGTCAAATTTTTACGAAAATGAAATAATAATACGCAAAGGACAAACCTGTTTCCCATACAATCTCGGGCCTGACGTAACAAGGCTGGGAATTTGCCATAAATTAAAAGCATATTGAAAAGATTCATATGCCCTATTTTCACAACTTTCTGCAATGGGAAAGTTACTTAAATCAAGCAATGATCTTATTTTATTTTATAACCTATATTCTCATGTATTATTTTACTAAAAAATACCATTTCGGTACTTTAACTGGATAAGATCTAGGTTCCTTTTCTATCTTTAGGAGATACAGGTAGTAAAAAGAGCCCTTCAGCAGAGTAGTGAGAAAAATACAAAACACATACACTTGCGCACGAGTACGATACGTGTTAAAATGTACTCTATGTACGAAACGAAATGTGAGTGGATTGGAGTGAATGACAAATGACAATTAACTGTCATTGTCAACTGATATTCTCAATAATAGTGCAGCCTGTTACATCAGGAATTGAACTATTCAAAATGTTTAATTGTTTTATCAATGATTACTTATTGAACTGCAAAGCTCGTGGAAAAAAATGTTAATTACATTCTCTAAGTTTGTTACTCGTATTTAGCTTATTCCTTAAAAAATGCAATTGTGAAAAAAGTATTACCATGAATCGATTACGTTCGATCGATCGCTGCTCTATGAAGTGACAGAGCGTTTACGGAGATACTCACGTTTTAATTAAATCTGTGTATAACGGTTTACAGAGACTGTTTAAGTATTAGAAAAACAATACTTATGTATTTTATCCATTTTCTATACTTCTCCATTGCCAATTAAATAATTTTTTAGAGAAATAGGCAAGTAAAATAAAAGAGATTTTTGGAATAATTTCCATTGTTGTAACGTCGGGCCCAAAAATGGGGTTCTCCTTTAGTTAAGGTTAACGAACAAATTTCCGGCATTTATCTCATTCCGTTTATAGTTATACTTATACCGATAAGTATCACTTACTGTTTTAATTAAAAATATGATCATTTGTTGTGATTTATGTGATCGGACAGAAAAAATTCAAAACGAAAAAATATTATGTACCTTTCTGAAAAAGAGCGTTTCAATATGTACAGACAACAGCACGTCAACCTACCACAAAACTTCAAATTTTCTCAATTGATATTGATCTCTACTTGTTGGACTCAAAGTTGAAAATCAATTCAATGACCTCTAACTTTTTGGTTATGTTGACCTGCCGTTGTCTTTACATACAATTTCAAATACAGAATTGTATTCATATAAATGACTATATTGATACACCTATGTCCAACAGTGGACTGATGATGATGAGAAACCTTGCTGTTTCGGCGTTGGAGAATCTTCGAAAACAAAAGTAAAGCATGTCCATACAATTTCTTCGTTGGCAGTAAAATCATAAAGTATGTATTACTAATTTAAGTCACAATATCTGATCACGGGTGATGGTGTAGGCAGTATTAGAAATATGTACATATTTGTAATAACTAGGGTATTCTTATAATCTGAAAATCCGGAGCAGCCTTACATTTTTAAATACTGAATAGGTGGAAATTCACGGCAGTAGATTTTTATGGATGAAACAAAAAAAAACGAAAATACGATCACAAAAAATATAATTCGATACTAAAAAATCTATGTACAATACATAAATCAAATGACTACAAAAATTTAAGGACAAAATTGTATAAGCAACGTATGGTAACCTATTCTAGCGACGTATAACTAAAAATACAATTCAATAAATTACAAAAAAAAATCAAAATATCCAGCGAAAACACGCTCCGATTAACCGACTGCACCAAAAAAATATTGTTTAACAAAAATATTCATTTAAAAATCAAATACTGAGTGCAATATTACAAACACATAATATTTTTAGTTTTCTTTTATAATTACAATAATAATAAATCGCAGATATATCGTACTATATATAAATTGAAAACTAATTGACATCCGTAAAAACACAAGTGGAAAAAATTAACCCTTAACCCGATCGCTGATCTAAAATATAAAACAATCGTTATGTACCATATGTAGGACATGTGACAGTGAACGTGTTAATAAATGGGCTTATATTGTTTTTTTCAGTAATGTGTTTTAAAATCAGTACCCTTTTTGTGTACTGAAATTGGACATCGAATAGTTTTCAAAATTGTTTAGGCACAAAAAAAAAAGTCTACATAATGGCATAATCATGTTCTATAGAATAAATAGTCTTTGACATAGCTGAGACCAATACATAATATTTAGATAGCGTAGAAGCTACACCCAACATAAATTTGGTTAGTTTTTTTTTATAATAAAATGATTTTAATACTAACATTATATCTTACATATTACATAGTTATATAGTAAATATCACTAAGTGTTTAATCACTTGCTATAATGGGTTTTTTAATATTTTCATAATGGAATTCTATTGTGTCGTGGAATAATTAAATAAAGTATAAACTATTTGTTGTTTATTAGCAATAAAAATGCTAATTGTCAAAGATACTGTCGTTTGAAATAAAAAGTCAAACTCACACGGGATTTAAATTTACGACTTTTCGCTAACCTAGACACTGCTTTTACAACTGATGTATCGAGACATTGTGTTCAAATACATAAAATAAAAGAACTAGATACTCAGGCCCATACAAATATTTGAATGCTAGCAAATAGAAAGAACAACTAAACATTCTGGTGAGCGCTCATTTAGTGCGGACGTTTTTTTTCTTTCAATATATGCAGAGAAGCTAGTACAACACCATTTTGCATGAAATATCAAGGACCTCTCAAACTTTGATCTCGAGTAACTTCGTGAATTTTGGTTTTATTAAATTTTTACCTAAAATTGGTAACATTTCTCGTTGTAATACGAGGGCGGGTCAATAAGTCCGTGACTTTTTGAATTTCTGATCTCTTTACCGAAAAAGCAACACTACTCCTGGCAACAGGTATCTGTCAGTTGACTCCTATCAAAATTTGAACTTGCTGCGTCAGTTAGTTTGTGTCTGACAGCTATCTTTATCAGACTACCCAGTAATTTGAGGAATAAATGGAAAAAGTGAATTTCGTGTGCTTATTAAGCATTATTTTTTGCGAAAAAAAAACCATTACCGAGACCAAGGCTAAGCTTGATAAATACTATAGGGACTCTGCACCATCGATTTCAATGGTAAAAAAGTGGTTTACTGAATTTCATCGTGGCCGTACAAGCACTGAAGATGCTGAACTTCCTGGACGCCCAGTTGAGGTCTCTACACCCGAAACAATCGAAAAAATTCACGATATGGTGTTGGCCGGCCGAAGATTGAAAGTGCAAGAGATTGTGGAAGCCGTAGGGATCTCGCATGGCTCAGTGGTTTCAATTTTGAAAGATCATTTGGGCATGAGAAAGCTTTCTGCAAGATGGGTGCCGCGTTTGCTCACAGTCGACCACAAACGCAATCGTGTAACAACTTCACAGGAAGGTTTGGCGTTGTTTAGTCGCAATATGGAGGAGTTTTTGCGCCGTTTTGTAACCGTGGACGAAACATGGATCCATCACAACACACCAGAGACCAAACAACAGTCAAAATAGTGGGTTTCTAAGGGTGAATCGGCGCCAAAGAAGGCCAAGGTGGGTTTGTCAGCCAATAAAGTTATGGCGACTGTTTTTTGGGATGCACGTGGGATAATCTACATTGACTACCTTCAAAAGGGAAGAACAATCAATGGGGAATATTATGCCAACTTATTGGACCGCTTCAATGACGATTTGAAAAAAAAACCATCCTCATTTGGCCAAGAAAAAAGTTCTTTTCCACCAAGACAATGCAAGGGTACACACATGTGCAGTTGCCATGGCAAAAATCCATGAATTGGGCTATGAATTGCTCCCTCATCGCCCTATTCTCCAGATTTGGCTCCGAGTGACTACTTTTTGTTCCCAAACCTGAAGAAATGGCTTGGTGGAAAAAGATTTGACTTCAATGATAAAGTCATCTCGCAAACAAAGATCTATTTTGAGGACCTCGACAAATCATATTTTTTGGAAGGGATAAAAAAATTGGAGAAGCGTTGGACAAAGTGTATAGAGCTCAAGGGAGACTACGTTAAAAAATAAAATGATTTATTTATAAAAAAATCTGTGTTTTATTCCAAAAGTCACGGACTTATTGACCCGCCCTCGTACATTACGCTTGTTAGCGAAAGGTGAATTAAAATCCCATTTAAAGAAGCCAATCTTTTTTCCAACAACAATACTTTGTTTAAGAAGCCTATTAAAATTTTATTACAGTTTTTGGGTTATGGAGATAAGTGTATATTCAAAAGATAAATCAGAGACCGCTATGACCTATAAGCTGAGAGAATAAACTGTAAATTATCTTTTCCTTTTAGTTATTAACTTTTTTTTTTGCTGGCAATATGTTTCCGCCATTGCGATATAACGTGTAGTAGGTAATAAAAAATATGTTTTTATTGTGATTTCAGATTTATCTTTTTACTATGCAATAATCACGAAACAATCATGTATCTGTCAAAATTTGACAATAGGCGACTCAATAAAAAACTTATAAATGCATTTTCAAATGGAATAACTTTGAGCACCAGTTCGGTTTCAAGCCTTTAGCGGGCAGAGGTTGAAATTCCATCTTACTTCAAGCCTTATGCAATTGACATAAAGTCCAAGAATAATGAAAAAAAATTAACACACATGCCCGCAAAAGGGTTAAATAAAATGGCCAATAACGTCTATAGTTTGATCGCTACATATTGTTATTGTGTCGTACAAAAGTGTAAATAGTTAAAAAAGTGGTGTTACGGTTATTTTTTTTTGTTTTTCTTTTGTACGTTACAAAAATCATAGGCCTCCGTATCTATGTCATGTCTATTGGAATGGATCTATCAGTCCCAACATCTCTTAAAACTAAACAAAGGATTGTTCATCAACATTCAATAAGAAGCGAACGATCCGCTGTCTATTATCTGTACTGCTACTGACATGTACTTTTAAAATAGGAAATATGCATGTTTTTATTCGTATCATCATCACCACCATACTTTAACTGTCATAGGCCGTAGGCCTCTCCAAAAGGCGAATTCAGATATACCCATCGAAAAAGAAGAAATGTCAACCTACCCAAAAAGTTAAAGGTTGATTGATTTTCAACTTTAAGTCCAACAAGTGGATAAAATATCAATCAAGAAAATTTGACGTTTTGTTGCAGGTTGACGTGCTGTTGTCTGTACTACACGACACGATTGATTTGGTATTACAAAAAAAACGGTAAGACATTGGATTAATATTTGACTTGTGGTGCCGGCTTCAGTAAAATTCTAGTCCCGCGAGTTAAGAGATGTGCCAGAAAGAGACGGGTATCAGCGTACTGTTTTCTTCAGTTTACGCGAACACTATACATTGAAATGAAAGATAAGTTTACGGATTTAGAACGCGTTTATTTTTTATTTAACCCGACGTTTCGGACCCTTTACAGCGTTCATGGTCAATGTCATGGGTATCAAAAATAAACGCGTTCTAAATCCGTAAACTCATCTTTCATTTCAGGGTATCAGTGTCTTTACTACTTTCAACCCTGCGCTCGCCAACCCGCTAGCAATAGCGCTTGTGGCGAAATCCTATGTCCTATATCCAATTAACTTATGAAGTCTGACGATGATGACCAGACTTAGAAACATTTAAAGTCGCGTGATAGACAAAGAGATCCATCATGTTTCGTGACGTCACAGCACGAGACAGCCATACAGTTGCCAATAAAAAATTAGATATTAATAAATAAATGTGGACGACCTCACATACATCGTCCTGATTCCAAATTTTATAGAGAATTTGTAGCTATTAAAGCACTTTTTTTGTTGAAATCATAAACAACTAACCACCACAAACACTTGACACCGGAGAAAATGAAGAATATCGGTTTTTCACATTTACCCGTAGGGGAATCGAACCCAAGACCGGTCTCTAAGCCATCGAACAAAATGGGACATGCCTATAGCAATTTCTAATACAAATATCACGTGTATTTTTTTTAACTAAAATCAATACTGTTTTCCCTATCAATATTAAATAATTTCTTGTAAAATTTATTTAAAAAAAACATTATTTTTATGCATATTCCCCATTATGTAGTAGAGGATTTCGCCTCTGTTGCCGGGAGATTATAAGTTTACTATAAATTTGATATAGTTAATGCGAGCGATCTATAAAGCGACTTACTCTAGTTTGGCCTATCATAACATGAATAATGGACACTCAAATTTAACCTTGGCCAAATGAGAAAAAATATGTCGCTACTTATATTTAAAAAAAAGCCATTTTCCGTTAACATTCCTTTGCAAAGCGAATAAAAAAAACGACAAAAAAAATCTTATCTATCAAAATAATGTCATTACTAAAATACAATATCTACCCTGGAGTGACAAACCCTCTCAAACGATTATCATCTTTAACATTCACCAAATAGAGTTCACTATAATTTGTGTAAATTTTACATTTCTTGATGTGTTATTGTACTTTCAAAAGTACTTCCTATCCATCAATCTCGATATACCCTTTCTCGATATATCTTTTCTCGATATTAACTTTAATGCAAATATATAGAGATCTGTTTTCATTGAGGAAAGTTTGACGTTATGTGATGAAATAACTAAACATTCGACTACAATTTTAATTTAACCGGTTAAAAACTTATGTTTTATGGAAGACTTTCTCGATAAAATGGCTTGTATACAGATTGTTCAGATATTTCAATTATACGTAATATACATTATGCGAACCCGGCAATAGAAGCGCCCCCCATATATGTATGTTGTGTAATATATTATATTACTTTATGTATAATTTCTTATGCTACACCGTCGCTTGACGTAAAGTCAATAAATACAGAGTAATACTAATCACACTACATGAATATTACACATATTTATTTTTCCATCGACGCTTAACAGTGTTCAGTATTAAGTTTTATATTGGCATTTAAATATTGCCATTTTTCAAAATAATATCATTAAAAACTAAGCCTATTTTTCGTAGAAACCAATATTATTTTAATCTAAATCGTAAGTCATGTAATTATCGGGTACATGATAAAGAATAAAGTAATATCAGTAGTTTAGACCTGATAGTCCAATTAATTACATAGCATTCCTAAACTGGTTGTACTAGGTAAAGTACAAAATGGTAGATGATTTTGATGACTATTTTGTTTGTTGGCAAAGTTTCGTTCTATTTATTATATAAAACTCAATACCGCTAACCGTTCTCACAGTATCCTTAATCTTATAAACTACGTACGTAATACGTATTCGAATAAATATTTTTTTAAGTATAAAATTAAAAAAAACACAACTTGCTCTTTTATGCTTCGATTCGTGCGCTAATTCTAATTCATATCAATCTCGATATCCGATTAACGGTTTGATTGTCCCGACAACAGCCTTAATTATAATCTTAACATGTCATTATCGAATAAAATGTTGATCGGAATCGACGTCGAAGCTGTAGACCGTTTTTTTGTGCTGGCAACACTTGAGGATTTTGGTAGTTTTTTTACACTTAATCAGCAACACTGATATTTTTAAATCATATAGAACACCATATATTTATAAATGAATACACAATATTGACAATAAATATTTCGTAGCATCTTACAAGGAATCATAAACTATTATTACATAACACTTCTGTAAGACGCACCGAAAGCTAAATGTAGTATAAACAAAATACTGGCAACACATAAAGCGTTCATTCTCTATGGTTTTAATAAAACTTGAACCAACAAATGTTGCCATATAGGTTGTTAGACCACGCCTATGGGACAGGCGGATCATATTTTAAATACGTAGTACGTTGCTTTCATCACAATATACCTCCTGTACCGGCGAACAAATATTTTGTTCTATTTTTAGTACAATTATTCAATTAATTAATGTGTCATCTTAAATTGAGGCCTTTGACAAAAGTAAAAAATAGGCACCTAATTTATTTTAGTGTTACTAATAATAGGGGTTAAAGTATGAAATTGCCGATTATTTTCCTACTTTTTATTTTGTTTATAGCTCTTAAGTATAGTCATATTATTGTGTAATTCTTTTTGTATTGTATTAAAAACTAAATAAAGTAACTTTTGACTAAAAAAAAAATGCAATACTAGTGCCTATTACTTCAAAGGAAGTCGTTGAAAAGACCCCTTACAATGTGTCAGCTGACCTTCTTGCTTCAATTAAGTATATTTGTATTATATACTTTGATTTTCAGAAATTTAAATACTATAATGAGTAGCTTTATAACCATCTAACTTTCACCTTTAATTGCTTTGAAAACGGTTCAGGCGTTTTTAAAAAAACTAAAAAATTGTTAGTATGGAAAAATGACTTTTCTCGATTTCGTCCATACAAAACGGCAATTTCATACTTTAACCCCTAATACAAATATTTTTAAGATATTGCCTATTGAAGTTATTTTGAAAAGTGATTCCAAAATTTTACCTAAATACTTTTAGGCGATGAAATAATATACTTTTGCTTATAAACTTAATAAAACATTATGCAATACAATAGTAAATTGATATAAATAGTCCAAAAATTGTGTAAAGCGTGTATAGATATTGATATTACATAAAAAAAATGCTAACAAGCAGTCATGAGGAAATGTCACTGAAACCTAGACATACCTAAACATTATACAGGAAGAAAATTATGTATAACATTATTATATGGCCTAAATGAATTTCGCATTTTCATTTTTTGTATTTCAAGGGTTTTTTTTACATAGGCTGATAATTAAATACATGCTATAGCATCAAATAACAATAGATCCCACAAAACAGCGGAAAGTCTTTAAAAATACATTAGAGCTGTCAATCGGCCTTAGAATAGTGCGGTGCGTTGTCCAACCGAGACATCTATAAATATCGACTACCGGTTGGTAGTATTTCATAGTAGTTTTTGGTAGTTTTATTTATGTGACATTTCTTTTATATAGTAAACAAAATGGTGTACCGTGCTGTCGTTCTTCAAATATTTGTTCGCGGTCGCTGGGGGTGGACTAGTTTGTCACTCGACGACCCGTCGGCTCTCTTATCTGCGCGCGAATTCCGCCTTCATTGCTGTAACAATACGGAGCATTATAGCATATAGTTACATAATATGAATGAAAAAAAAAAACAATAATCCACAAGATAGTAGTCGTACAAACATAAGAAGTCTATGACGGCTCGACGTAGGAAAGATCATCCTAGATCATGCACTACGTCCAGCAGTGGGCGTCATTTGCCTGTGATAGTAATGTTGAATGAAATAACGAATGGATGAATGAACGTTCAAATATCGCGACGCTTATTCGAGAAGGCCCGTGTCTATCTGTATAATATACTGTGTTTTTTTAATAAATGTGGATAATATAACATACATTGGCAACGCCCTGTTGGTCTTGTGGTTTATATACCGGACCAAGACCTCGGAGTCCAGGGTTCGATCCCCGGGTCTCGGTCAACAAAAAGTTTCGAATTTTCGAACATTGTTCGGGTTTGTGATCACCGACCCGCATTTGGCAAGTGTGGTGATTATGCCAGTACCCATCATTGCTGTAGTAACTTGAATTCAATGATGGAGGCCTTTTCCCTGCAGTGGGATGTTTATAGGCTGTATATACCTTTTTACATTGGTAAGGGTAATTATTTGAAGCACCCGATTTGTGTAAATCAGAGACAATGGTGGTACCACAAACAGGCCCGAGAATATATTGATAAACTTTTCTGTCCGGGAATCGAACCCATTACCACTGAGATAGTCTAGAAAGAAGTATGTATCGTTTGCTCACCGTCCAGTATCTCCCTCTTGATCTGGTTGAGCTGGGCTCGCATCTCCTTCATCATCTCCTGCTTGAAGGCGTCCCACTCCGCCGCCGACACGCAGCCACCGTCGTTGCCGCCGTTCACTTGCTGTTACATTAACATAATAATCTATACAGGGTGAAATTTTAGCCACCTTCCAAATTTTAATATAGCCATCTACGAGACAAAAAACAAATGATTTTTTTTTCTTTTGGTATACTTAGTACCAGTACATAAATCGCAAGATAAATCACTAAGAAAATTTCCGCCAAAAATCTAAAATTTTTGATATAGCCTCCTAGCAACCTTTTTTTACGCTATGCGCATCTCGTTCATTCATTGCGATACTATTCATAAGTTTTTGATATTCCCTTCATACCTTCACAGGCTTAGGGTCGTAATATTGAAAACTATATTGCGAAAAATATTTTCGGGTGAAAGCTACGTTTATTACTTCATAAATGGGCACTAAATACCTCTATAAGTCAAAACGGCTTGGTCTCATTTTTGATTAGTAGAGAATGCATTTGGCATTAAGTCTCTGCACTATTACTTTTATTGTGCAGTCAAGTGTAAATAATAAAATAAATAAGATTTTTTTTGACATAATAATATTACGGACATGATATCATGAACACATATTTTCAAATTAGTCATTCTTATATTAGGTATGGCTTAAACCTGTTCGTCTTTTTTTTAATAACACTTTTAGAGTCTATTTCCACTAGTGGACTACTGTGGGCTGACATCTTACCTTAAGTATGGTCTCTTCGCTGGCGGATCCGAACCTCTTCCGCACAGAACGCGGGGACTGCGGCTGCTGTGTCGCCGGGGATTCCGAATTCGCTGTGAGACAAAATATATTTTAATATTTGTTAGTTAAAATCAGTTTTATTTCTGCAAAGGAGGATGCCCTAGGAGGCGCTTTTACACGTCCCAATATTTAGAAACCTACCACTGCTTCGGGAAAAGTCTTGGCTAGTGCCGAGAAGAAGCAGCGCAAGAAACTCGGTCACTATTATCAGCCTTTTTTTAAATAAATGTTCACGAAAGGTTTAAGCAAGTACTAGCTAGGACAATTTAATGCCATACATTCCTATCATTTAAATAATCATTAACAGTGTAATAGCCCTTTTCATTAAAATTACATTGACATACGATTGAAGTTTATGTACAGGAAGTTCAACAATATCCTGTGGTAATTTGTTGAAAATACGAATATCCTACTTAACTTAATTTCCTACTTTTCGCAACGATTTTCCTACTTTTCGCAGTCTGAAGCCTGGAACGGCAAGTTTATCTTTATTTCTGATATTGAAATTGGGTACGTTAAATAAGCTATGTTTAAGCGAAACGTAAATGTTAAGCTTAAAAGGTAGAGAATATTATATTTAATAACGTAACTACACTCTGAATCAGGTAAAATTATTGACAGTTAGTCAACCTAGCACTGTAGTCAACTATCCCCGATCTCCTCTACTTATCTTTCACACTTATAAAAGGTGAAATTTTAACCACCTTCCAAATTTTAATATATCAATCTACGAGGCAAAAACAAATTTAGTATTTTTTTCTTTTGGTATCAAAATGTCAAGAAAAAGCACTTAGAAAATGTCCACCAAAAATCTAAAATTTTTGATACGGCCGCCTAGCATCAATTCTTTTACGCGATGCACATCACATTTATTCATTACGATACGATTACGATACTAATCATAAGTTTTTGATCTTCCCTTTATATCTTAAGAGGCATAAAACTGTAATAATTTAAAACTATATTGCGAAAAATATTTTCAGGTGAAAACTTGATTTACATTTTTTACTTCATAAATGGGCTCTAAATACTGAACTGAACGCATACAAAAATTTTGTAAAGTGATTAAAATTTCACCCTATATAGACTCTAATGCTCTCGGCATTAAGGCACAATTTGCAAGGTAAACATAGAAAGCGACTCACCGGCGTTGCCGTTGCAGGCGGCGGGCAGGCGGTGCGGCAACGTCGCCGACCGCTCCCACGTCTTCATGGGAGTGTTGTTCACAGAGTTGTCGTTTGACGATTCCTGGAACATAATATATTATTTTAACCCTTCATACATTTATTCTAATTGTAGGCGTGTTGTCCCGGCCTAGTACCAGGTTATAATAAATGTTGAAAGCATCACATACATAGTTCTGATCCCAAAGTAAGTAACTATTTGAAACGCTTGCTTTATGGAAATCAGAAACCGTCGAAATAAATATAGAAAAAGACTACCCGTTAAAATTGAACAAGGGTCAAGGAGCAGGCAACACCTTAAAAAGCGGTATTTTACCACGGTGTTCGTCAATTAGATGATAACAATATTAACCTTTTCAATATTTTTCCTAAATGTCGGCGCGTTACCCCTTGTTGCTTAGGCATTGCTTGACTTTTTTTTTTCTCTGTAATTCCACAGATTTTTTAATTTTTATAATATTTTTTAATTGATAATAGCATAATGTTGTTAATACCATTTATTTTTACAATTATTTGTGTTATTTAGTCTTATATTCATTTTTTTATTTTTAAAATGCCTCCTGGGCTCCCACTGAAAATCAGCGTCGCAGAACGCCTTCGGCTGTTGCGACTAATGCTGAGTTTTTTGGCACATTATGTATTATTATTTTTTGAAAATTCTTCCAATTTCGAAGTGGCAAATAAATGTTTTCTATTCTATTATATTCTGTATACAAGTTTAAAAAGGTGCAAATGACATTGACTCCCAAGACCTTTTAAGGGTTCCGTACCCAAAGAGTAAAAACAGGACCCTATTACTAAGTCTTCGCTGTCTGTCCGTCTATCCGTCTGCCTGTCAGTTAAAATTTTAACAAATTATGTATTTCTGTTACCGCTTACTACCTAGAGGGTTGAGGAACTTGTGACCCGGCAAACGTTGTTTTGCCACAAAAATGATTAAATTACTAAAATGGCTATTAAAAATAGGGGTTGGTGATAAAAGGGTAAAAATTTTGGGTTGTATGTATTTTTTAATGCCACATTATATAAAAAAGAAAAGAAAAAATTTTGTACTAAAATAAAAATGTTAAGGGTGAACAACCCTTATCACACAGGGGTGTGAAAAATAGATAGGAGCCGATTCTCAGACCTACTGAATATGCATATAAAATTTGGTAAAAATCAGTAAAGCCGTTTCAGAGGAGTAAGGTAACTAACATTGTGACACGAGAATTTTATATAAGACTAGCTGACCCGGCAAACGTTGTTTTGCCATAAAAATGATTATATTACTAAAATGGCTAACAAAAAATAGGGGTTGGTGGTAAAAGGGTAAAAATTTAGGGTTGTATATATTTTATAAAATTTTAATATTTTACTACCCTACCCCTACCCTACCCCTACCCCTATCCTACCCCTAACCTACCCTACCCCTACCCTACCCTACACATACCCTACCCCTACCCTACCCCCACCCCTACCCTAAACCCTTCCCTACCCCTACCCTACCCTTACAAAAAAGTTATAGAGTGGGATGAAAAATGATTAAATTACTAAAATGGCTATTAAAAAATAGGGGTTGGTGATAAAAGGGTAAAAATTTAGGATTGTATGTATTTTTGTATGTTGTATCATAAAAAAAATAGAAATTAAAAATTTTGTCTAAAAAATAAATAAAAAAATTTAGGGGTGGACTACCCCTAACATTTAGGGGGATGAAAAATAGATGTTGGCCGATTCTCATAGATACCGGATAAGCACAAAAAAATTCATCAAAATCGGTCAAGCCGTTTCGGAGGAGTTCAAGTTCGAACACCGTGACACGAGAATTTTATATATTAGAAGAATAAATAAATCTTAAGAAGCATACCTCCGCCTTATCGAGATGCGCCCTGCGGCGAGCGAGTGTCCGCGCCATCTCGTGCATCATGCAGTGCAGCGTGCCGCGGCCCGAGCCCGACGACGACGACGAGTTGGACAGCTCCGCCCCCCCGCCGGGGGGGGACGCCGCCTCCGAACTCGTGCCCGGCTGGGGGGAGATAGGGGGTAATAAAGTAAAGAATAATACTAAGTAAATAATAATTCTAGTAAATATAAGATTTTGAAAATGCATTTTTTGCTGATTATAATTTGAATCATCATTGACGACGCATGTGGCCGATTCAAATTTACTGGAATTTTATGGTTTTTATTTGTTTTCATTTTTGTTTCTGTAATTTTTACAGCCAATTATAATATAATAAATCATTTAAAATACTTTAAACATTAAAATAACTTAGTAAAAGTTGTTTAGTTCAGACGTCCAATATAAGGTAGTGACAATCGGTACTGGGTATAAAATATAATATCAAAGATCCATAAATATAATTATTTCAATTCAGACATCCATACAAATTAGTAACATCAAAATGCATGAAATTAAAAACCACTAATGTCAATGTCATTCATTTCATTTATTTTATTTGGCATGGTAACGAAATACAAATCAAACATTCAATAAATATGACTTTCCCAATCACACATTATTATATTTAAATTTTGGTAATAATCGAGCATTTCAATTAACATTAAAATTTGATTTAAATAAGCCGACTGAACTAATTATTTAAAGTTGTGAAATTTGTTTTTAGGTAATATTATGCAAAATTAAATTGTAATTAGGTTTTCGTTTATTACTCCAGTAAGCATAGCTGTGGCACAGAGATATTACATCAATTGGACTCCCTCAGGGGTGTATATTTGGCCCTCTCCGATTAACCGTGTATAAATTGTTTTACTGCGTCGGATGGGTTTCTCAGGGTACACCCCAATCGATCAACCAAAATCAGGGTTTAATCTTATTCTATCCACTATACGTAATTATCTTCTATAAACTATTTTCAATCTCACCTTCTGCGTAGGTGGCGTAGCCCCTGTAGCCCCCGCCGCACTAGTCCTACGCAGTCGAGCCTGCTGCAGCTGCTGCGCTAGACCCGAGAGGTCTGGTGCAGGGGGCGCGGGCGGCGCGGGCGGCGGCGGCGGCGGCGGCGGCGAGCCCACGCCCACGCCCAGCGCTGGGGGCGCGCCCGGCGGCGGCGGCGGGGCGGGGGGCGCCGCTGGCTGCTGCTGCATCTACGGTAGCACATGGATATGTTCATATTCATATTCATTTATTCACTACATAATATAATTAGACAATACAGGCATTTAGATGTTAATTTAATTATATTATGACCTCAATGAGGTATTCGTGATTGATTATACCTATTATCATTATAAATTATCTTATTTACAATCAGAATTTCGAACGAGTCGGGCCGCAGGTAGAATATAATCATTTGCGCGGCGGGAGACATAACGGTTTGACGTGTCATCATAATGTTTAAAATATATACCGTGCTTCCTTATAAAACGATGAATGAAAAAGATGATAAGGCATTCATCCCATTATTATTTACAAAAAGAAAATTACTTTTAACTTACCATAGGCGGTGGTTGAGGCGCTGCTGGCGGCGTGGGAGGGGCGACAGGGCCCTGGAAGTGAAATTACCTAATTTAGAATCGATAACAATATTGTTTTGCGTAGAAGCTCGTATCACTTGTATAACGTTAGTATAAAGTTACGTCGTCTCTTTCAGTGAGAACTATTTTTCTAATCGAGCTATATTTTAACTCGATCGACTCGATCACGACTTGACCTTGATCTCGAGAAATAAACGTAGTTTAGTAAGCTAATGTCAATTTCATACGTTCATCTAGCGCAGCGGTTTGCTAGGTCGCGACCCGGTAACGGGCCATCAATATAAAATACCGGGTCGTAACATTTCCGCTTTGTTATTAAAATAATACCTACTATTCGGCGTTCGGCGAATCGGAAATATTCTTTTTAAACTTGTAATTTGAACGAACTTAGATGCTTTGGTTAAAAATAAGCAGCAGTTCTATACTTCGCACTAAAATTTTGTGTCTAAATAAGTGATACCTATTATATTATCTGTGGCGATACCAAAATATGTAGTAGGTATTAATAAAACATTTTCAATATTAATAAAGGTGTGTTATTTTACCCGATTGAAACAGCTTAGGTTTAAAAGTATTAAGTGGGTCACAAAGGGGCAGTGTGAAAATTACCGGGCCATGGCTGAACAATGTTTGGGAAACACTGATCTACCGTATCGTCACTGAAGTTCTAAAACCACGTAAGTCATTTTTTAGCGGTTTTGACATATTGATGCCATTCGCTAGTGAATCGAAAGACGCGTCTTTTCGCCCAATCAGATTCACGATACTACCAATAAAACCTTTGAAATCACTGAAAAGGAACAGCATAGAAATCACTGTCCTGTGGGAACAGTTCGTAAGTCCAGCCCAGTTCCATACATTGAGCGGTCCTGTCAGCTGCGGTTGGGAATTATTCAAAAAGGTTTTTATCTCACCTGAGGAGTTCTTAAAAATGACTTACTTGGTGTTAGAACTTCAGTATACGATATTAGAAAGCAACTTGTCTAAAGGCCGCTAGCTAACAAATACAGGGTGAAATTTTAACCACTTTCCAAATTTTAATATGTATAGCAATCTACGAGGCAAAAATCAAATGGCGTATTTTTTCTTTTGGTATAGTCCAGTACAAAAATGTCAAGATAAAGCACTTAGAACATGTCCGCCAAAAATCTAAAATTTTTGACACGGCATCCTAGTAACACTTTTTTTACGCGATGTGTATCGCATTCATTCATTCCAAACTATTCATAAGTTTTTGATTTTCCCTTTATACCTTAACAGGTCTAAGACCGTAAAAATTAAAACCTATATCGTGAAAAATATTTTCGAGTGACAACATGATTTACACTTGTTACTTTATAAATAGGCTCTAAATATGATACTGAACGCCTATAAAAATTTTGGAAATAGGTTAAAATTTCATTCTGTATACGGTGTACTCACGTTGGTAGCGGCGGGCGGGGCGGCCGGCGGATGAAGGTTCTGGTGCGGCGGCACGGGCGGCGGCGGGGCGGGGGCGGCGGCGGCGGCCACCAGCGTCATGTTAGGCGGCATCGGCGCGCTGGGATATACCACAACACTATGTTAGTGTCTTACGAAATATTGCTACAGTGTGTTTACAAATATCGAGTGAAATTCATCTTAGTTAAAGGAGAACATTAAGGCTCCATACATTTTGGGCTATTTTTCAAAGAGCCAGTCAACAAAAAAAAAATGGTACGTATGTTTAGAACTAGTCGTTTGGCACAATAGTTCATATGGCATCAAAGCTGCAGGATTGCTGTGAAGCAATTTATTGATGGTAGAAGATTCGTCATTGTCATAAACTTAATCTTTTCTGAAAGCTGGAATTTTACATCTCGTGTCACTTTAAAAAAGGCCCTATAAAAGATGTCCTTTATTACTAAATTATGTTTTAAAATACCAAGCAGAAAAAATATGGGAAAATATGCAAATTACTTGAGTAGCACGCGGGCTTGTCGTAATGTAAATGTCTTAGTAAAACTCTTATTTTTTTGTACTACAGTGTGTCTAAAGTGTTTTTACAGTCTGGCTTATGAAAGCTGAACCCAGGGTTTTTTTAAATAGCAACATTAAATATAATGACATTATGACAATGTCATTCAATCTGTTGTTTGTTGAGGATTGATTGATTGATACTTGATTTCAGGGGGAACATTTAAATCTACTATTAAAAAACAACATGTAACTAAAATGAACTTATCCTAATTTAACCGTGTAAGTGTGCGTGTAAAAGAATTAACAGTCACCCGACTCTATATAGAAAGCCTAAAGGCTTAATATTGAAATTAGTTAACATTTACCAAAAACAAGAAAAGTATCAAAATTGTTTATTCCAAATGGTAGGCGATGCCATATTTAGATTTTTTGTAATTCCCGCCTTTTGCTAGGTTCAGCTTTCGTTGGCCAAACTATACTATAGTATATACTTCTATTGTCTATGTTACCTGTTGGTGCGATGGTGTGTGGGCGTGGGCGCGGGCTGGCTGGGCTGGTGCGGCAGCGTGTGGTGCACGCCGTGCGGCGGCGGCGCGGGCGGCGTCGGCTGCGGCGCCTGGGGCGTCTGCGCCTACGAATCGAGGATATCGAATCTATAGCCTAAGCTTAACGTCACCAGGGTAAATTCGTTTATTTAGGTACTATCTGTTACTCACGACTTTGTTCACGTTAAAATGCTCAAAAATAATTATACAGGCACCGAGCGAAATTTCATTCAGATTTTAATATACTATAAAATATTTTACTGTATGCACTACTCTATTACAAATACTAATATTGAATGTAGTACCTACTCCCTTAAAAATACATATCGTTGCAAATATAAAGTACTCACAAAGCGTCTTCCTTGTGCACAATGTATCGTAAAACTAAATATAACTAAACGTATCCATTACTTTAAATATCAATAAATAAATAAAACATTTAGAAAGTCTACTCAGAAACACATTTGTTAATGAATCACTAAATAATGTAACAACAGACCATTAGCGGGTATGGTCAAATATTTGTTTGCTTGGTAAAAGAACTAATATTTATTTCTTTATTTATTTTATTTATCATTTATTTCAGACAAAAAATTACAAGCCCCTATCGTAACTACAATTTACTTACATCACCTTACAGACTAACATAAATACAATTTAATGACAATATAAAACAACACACTAATGTAGGTACGGCGCTGTGCTACGCAACTTGGTGTCAGGTAACCGTCCACGAAATCAACGCTAAACAACACCCTTCGGCCGAAATTCTGCCTGAATGAAGGTCGACAGCTGTTCAGTCGGAACCACAAATGAATTGAAATTCGTATCGAGATTTTGACGGATTATCAGAGACTAAGTGTCGTATGGTGTGGGCACATTAACAGAATAACACCTCAAAATACCCATAGGAATAGAAGAGGGTCTTTTATTCCTATGGGTGAAGGAGATTTGCCAGAAAACTGCTAGCAAAACTGCCAAGCGTTTTCGGCAAAAAACTTTGTTAGAGAGACAAGATTCAGCAGTAGCTTTTAATTATCTGGTGATGGGTGACGGAATGATGATTATTATTATTATTCATAATGCTCCCAACTAATAGCAACAAAGTATTTTGTTAGTTATAGAATGAAAAATAGGTATTATAATAGGGAAAGTAATATCCTAGAGTACCAATCGCTAGTGAAGAAATGCCCTCCCGAATTCTTTTCAAAATATTACGACAGATTGCGCTAGGAGACTTAATTTAAATAAAATCATAGACCAAGGTAAATACAATCCATAGATTTAGGATACAAGTAGATCGACTGACAGCCCAAAAATGCGTGACAAGTTTTGACATGTCAATGTGTGTGTTAACTAGTGACGTAGGTACCTTTAACATTTTTAGACTATCGATAAGAATTGCAGTTCGTCGTTTGGAAAATAATGTTTACTGTCACACTGTTTTTATCTCGAAATTATGCACCTTCTTTGCGGCATACCTCACCGCCTTCACTTCTTACAACTAATAGTGGGCAGGTAAATGTGCCCGGTGAGTATATTTTTTACATATGATTAAAATATAAATAGTTAAATTTATAAAAAAATAACAGCCATTGTTAATTAGTTTTATTTATTTATTTCTTTAAAAGATTTTCCGGTGTCATCTGCTGTGCCGTGTGAGCTCATCGATGGTAGTAAGTGAAAAAGAACAAGTTAACAAAATCTGACCAAACATTTACATTTTGATAAATCAATCCCTGATTTTATAGACCTCTAACAAGATTATCTAAGTTATGTGATTCCTTACAGTTTCCTTCTTCAAATTGTTAAGTTGACATTCATTTGAGACGCTAAACGTTAAATAACATCAAATTTCTCCGGAAACATTCAAGATAAATGTCGACAATAGTATCGATAAATTTGAGTCAATTAATTATCCACCAAAATAATGTAAATAATCAATACATAGAACTTTATCTATACAAAATATTAGAAGGAACAAATGCAGGCACTCACAGAACATGTGACCATTGTTAAATAAAATTGTATTTACTTTAGATAATCTAGGATGTACTAGATAATTCCATAAAATGTTGAAGCTTCTATCGCATATGCCACTGGATGTCACTCTGTCAATTAGGACTGATCACAAAACGAAAAGATTAGTTGTCTTTTTCTGTCTTGCTAGATTTCCATAAGAGGTTTTCTTTTATCTCGCAGGCGTTGTCCGTCTATTATATTCTACGTTTATGATACAATCGAAATCTTGTGACCTATCCAACAATTACGAATTTACGAGAAGCAAGCGTGGCTTATTGGAGCGCTATGCTTTGACCATGACATTAACGTGCCGTAAGATGGCGCTTTATTAGCTTTTAATGTAAAGGTCAAGAGACAACCAAAGCAAGTGATTAGATTTTCTATTTACTATTCTAAAACTAAAAAAAATGACATTATTTGTTTTTATTTCTTCATAAATCGTTACAAAAATGCCGTACGTAAAACATGTACGTGCTTTATTTTCTACACTATGCTTAATACGAATTTTAGCTTTTGGGGTGGTGGGATCTACCTCCTAGTGGTCCACCCTGGGAAACAGCATCTTTGGTTTCCTAACCAATGATGACGGCTAACAGATCCGCCTGCGGTGGTAGGCTTCGTAAGAGGCCGCCTGGATGCTACCATCCTCCTGCCGGAGTCCAGCGTAAAACAGTTTTTCTGTGTTCCGCTGGTGTGTGGGAGAACCAGTACCTCTGGGTAAGCTCGCTCCATCTTAGGCTTCTTCTTAACCGTATAGTTAAGTATGTAGTCAAGAGCAAGCCCATTATTTATAAAAATAAATCTTCCGGAGGACGATATTTACTATGAAGATTGGAACTATAGTATATTACTTTCTCTATAGTATTATACAGATGAGGATGTAGTGTAGCTTAAGTCTTATTTCAAAGCAAATACAAAGGATTATGAACTATATTGCTTAGCGATTAAGGCGCACAACTGACCTGCTGATGTTGTGGTGCGTGGTACTGGCTGGGCGATGCATGGTACTGGGGTGATGGGCGCTCCTAATTCAAGTTAAACTAGTTACTAAGTGATATTTACATATGACCAGCGTAAGGTGAACAATGAAAATGTTATTTTGAAACAGAATATGCAATGGTTGGGAAAATAGTGAAAACTTTAATGATATGATTGTAATTAAAAGTTCTTGGTATAACTTCCAGTATTTGAGAATATAAAAAAGTTAAATGTTTAACAATTGGTGAATTATTAAGATATGAATATCAAAAAAAATATGATTACTACAAAAAAGATTTACAAAGTTAAAAAATCAATAATCAATACTGTATACAAGTACAAATCCATGCCTGATAGCGGTGGTGCAGCGCGAACTAGAAGACTACTACAGCGGTAGAGACAGATAAAGAGAGATGAAGAGAAAAAGACAGAGAGAGCAAGAAACACATACATAGACAAGAAAGACACATTTAGACACCAGAGTTACAAATGTTGGTTTTGAGGTGAAAATGAAAAATAGAGAGTGTGTGCGTGTGGAAGAGACAGATATAAATAAATATAGAGATATACACTGTCCTTTTTGAACCACCTGGAAAACGAAGCCCACGTCCTTGGACAATTATGTATCACATTATGGCAGCCAGTGTAATTTTAAATGTTGTAAAATTCGTTTTTTGAAAAATATTAAATCTTGATTCAGACTTAACACGCTGTGACCCCACAGACGTTTAAATTTGCTGCAGCGGAGTCTCGGTTGAATGGACCCTACACAGCTACATCTTTGCGCGTCACAGCGTGTTTCAAAATAAAAAGCAAACCAATATTTAATATTTGTATAAAAAAAAGACGTGTGGCACTCGGAGATTACCGCGGTAAAGCTATTGCATAGCAGGTTTTATCAACTTATGCAATTATAAAACTAAAAAGTATCACCGCTGTGCCGATCGGAGTGGGGGGGTGTTAGGTTATTTTCGTTACGGAATTTCTGGATTCGGTCTCTACGCTCAAGGCCCACGATAGAAGCTATGCAATAGCTTAATTTTATAATTTTATGTATTTTCTAATTTTGACTTTTGTAATTAAATTTTTCTGTTATTTTGGCAGATATGGTTACCATAGGCAACCATACTGTCAAAATCCTTATTTTCTTCTAAATTCTTTTAAATTTCGGATATTCAAAATTGTTCGATCGTGCCTCGCCCCGAGTGTGTGGGTGTGGATGTTAGATTATTTTCGTTACGGAATTTCTGGATTCGGTCTCCACGCTCAAGGCCCGCGATAGAAGTTATGCAATAGCTTAAAAAATTGTTCGTAATAATTGAAAATAACACTGCCAAGATGTTGCACATAATAGTTACATAACGTGGCCTTCGTTTTACGGGTGGTTGAAAATGCACAGTGTATAATAAAGTCACCTGTGTTGTGTAATATTAACAACGAGGGTATTTGGACACCAGTATAGAACATGGAAACAATGCTGGTTTTAAAAAGAATGAGTGTATACGAGAGAGGTGCAGATATTAAAAAAAAACGGCCAAGTGCAAGTCAGACTCGGGCAAGAAGGGTTCCGTACCAAAAAGGAAAAAAAAACGGGTTTGTTGTATAGGATACCCTTTAAATATTTATTTTATTTCGTTTTTAGTATTTGTTGTTATTGCGGTAACAGAAATACATAATTGGTGAAAAATTCAACTGTCTAGCTATCGCGGCTCTTGAGATACATCCTGGTGACAGATAGACGGACAGACGGACAGACAGCGAAGTCTTAGTAATACAGCTACCCTATTACTTTAGATACCAGTGTAGGTATTGCTGGTTTAGGGGTGCAATGATCAAATTAATGATAATGAAAAAAGAGAAAGAGTGTTAGTGTGTCTGTGTGTGTGTGTGTGTGTGAGAGAGATAGAGAGAGAAAGAGGCAGATAAAAAGATAGAGAGAGAAATAAAGACACCCGTGTGTGTATGGTATCCAAAGCTAAGGTAGGGTGGAAATGCTAGTTATGGGGTGCAATGATCATCTTCAATAATAAAGAAAAAAGAGACAGAGTGAGTGAGTGTGTGTGTGTGTGAGAGAGAGAAAGAGAGAGAGAGAGAGAGAGAGAGAGAGGCAGATATAAAAATAGAGGAAGATAAAAACAACTGTGTATTGTGTTGATTCACAGCACAGCTGGGGTCTTTTGAAGTGCAATGTTTACAATGATATGGTAATGGGAACAATATACACGGTGCATTTTCAACCACCTGTAAAACGAAGCCCAGGTTACGAGACCAGTATGTATAGCATCATGGCAGGGTTACTTATTAAATTTATCAATAAAAATATGAAACATATACATAATGGTTATATAACGTCACTGAGTTCTAACACCACGTAAGTAATTTTTTGGCGGTTTTGACACATTGATGCCTTTCGCTAGTGAATCGAACGACGCGTCTTTCCGCCTAATCAAAATTAAGATACGACCAATAAAAACCTCTGAAATCACGGAAAAGGAACAGCACGTAGTCACTGTCCTGTGGAAACAGTACGTAAGTCCAGCCCAGTTCCATACATTGAGCGGTCCTGTCAGCTGCGGTTGGGAATTATTCGAAAAGGTTTTTCAGCTCTCCTGAGAAGTTATTAAAAATGACTTACGTGGTCTTAGAACTTCAGTGACGATAACGTGGGCTTCATTTTACAGGTGGTTGAAAACTCACTGTGTATATCGTATCAAATCGAATGGGATAGAGAGCGAGAGAGATGCAGCTACAAATACAGAATCATACAAAGACCACAGTACATATTATAGCTAGACTAACATACCTGTGTCTGATGGTGATGGTGAGGCGCATGGTACTGGGACGGCGCCGCGTGGTACTGAGGCTGCTGGTTGTGGGGAGCGTGGTACTGCGGCTGCTGGAGTATCGCCGCGTCTTCGCGGGTCATCGTTCTGTGGATAAACATATCAATTAAACATTTGTATAAAAATAAAACACAATAAATTATTTTTTAATAAAAAATTAAACCAACTTCAAAAACAAACTCACTAAAAAGTACAAAATAACACAAGAACAATGTTTTATTTTAAAATCTATTTACGTACTTACAATATTATTTTAACCACTAACAACTAAACAGATCAAAGTCGTTGAAGATTTTTTTAAATCCGTTCAACCAGTTCAAAGTTCTGAGGTAACAAACATAAAAAAAAATACAGTCGAATTGAGAACCGCCTTTTTTTGGAAGTCGGTTTATAAAATACTGTAGAAAAGCGTGGAATAAACCGCCGATTTTAAGTACCGAGATCACGAAGTCCTGTGGCCTTATTCACGTAACATAACTACAACGACATGCAAGCGATTTGATCGCTGTTGTCACTGTTCGTATTATTAGCACGATTTTGTTTAAGTCAGTTTTGTGTTTGCGTATTGACGTGCAATGATCGAAGTTCGATCGTTGCCTCCGCGGTACTCACCTATCTTTTTGAAATTTAGTTTGATCGGATGTTGATGCAGTATAATATGTTTAAAACATAATACTACTTCTATTATCGTAAACAAAAAGTATTGGAATTTATTTAGTAGAATTGTAATGGCAATATTAAGTATTAAACCCTTCTATGCCGGTAATTCCAGACACAATAGAAATCAATTGTCATATGGCTCGATTCCGCGACTTCGGTAGCCGACCGGTTAATAAGTAGCTGACAATAATCGCCGAGTTGCTACTTGCTATCCTATCGAGTTATCGTTCTATCAAAATAAAACGTGAATACGGGTTTATGACTGTTTTTCAATAGGACGACTTCTAAACGATAGCGACATTTGGTCTGTTATAAAACACGTAAATTAGGGCACTGGTTATGATCCCCGGAGCGAGCAATAAGAGTCGCGAACTTTCGATTTGATTTTGAACATGATGATTGTCAACTATTACTTGTTTGGCACCGATTCCAAATTCGTGACTTATATCACGCTTTTCGTCGGTATTTGTGAAAGAAGTAGATATTATTCTTTATTTTTTGAGGATTATCAACCATATTTATCATGGGACCGAACTACTTTTTCTATTTAACCACTTATATTTATGAATTTTCAATTTTTTTTCTAATTTAATTAGGACCATCTTTGAGCGATCCACCACTTAACGATCAAAAAATCAACTAAAATAAACTGATGAAAATTTGAAAACTAAATAATGGATACCAATAACAGCTATACGAAATATATTTTTAATCTTATTTAATTTAATTCATTTTTTTATTATGTTTATCACTAACTCAAAGCCATTTTATGTGGTTTTTATTTTTCATCTGCTCTGACAAATATGGCAAACTGTAAAATTTCATATAAATATTTGCATGCTTAATTTTAGGTAGATTTTGACGGAAAATTTTGTATCAGAAAACCATATCTTGTACTCAAAATTTATGCAAATGAACGATATCATTCATTCATTCATAATTGATAATATGAATTGTGAGTAACACTATAGTTTCTCCTTAAACCATATTTTTAAAATTTAAACAATCCAACACAGCTCAATTCTTAATCACAAACACTTATCCTCTAGTTACCTGTACCCCATGTCCTCATCGTACGCATGCGCGTTGTGCCCGTTGTACGGCGCGGGGGGGTTCGGCGGCTGGGGCGGCGCGGGCGCAGTGTTCACGTTCGGCTTGTTCGCTAGGATCTATAAGTAATACAAATACGAGTGTTTAATGTAGGCTATGGGTAAAATTTTAGCTTCAGCTAGGGTCGGGAGAAAGAAATGGTGTCCTACTTACATACATCGAATTAACATGTTAATCCCTCGATGAGTTATTCCAGACACAATTGAAATTAATTGTTATCGTGGCACCCGAGTACCTCCTGGGGGTTGAGGGATTAAATGTGTAATGTTTATACTGTGGATCGCCAAATGTGTTGCTAAGCGAAAAATTCGCTAACGCATCAACCCATTCGCTTCTTTTTTTGAATTATTTACGCATTAACACCATGAATGTTCTTATTGAGAGAAAAAAATAATTGAGGAGAATGGTTAAAAAAAACCTTTTTATTTTCTTTTACAAATCAAACATGGACGTCAATTCCAACATTTTCTATAGAGCGACACAGGCCATAAAAAGTCTTTCTCGGGTTAGATTCCCGGATGAGTGGCGTATTAAATTAGCATAGGGAAAGATGGTATTAGCTAGGCGGAACATCGAGCCGATAAGCCAAAGTCGTACAGATTGTAGCATTGTCATCGTGAGACTACTAAGTATACCATTCCGCATTTTCGAAGCAGTTTACGTCTACGTATGAGAGAGACTGATGTAGGATAATAATAGCACATACCTCTAGCCTACTAATTGACTGGCGTCTCTATTGGGTTTAAGAGTGTCTGGTTCAGCAAAGCTGTAAATTTCGGCGTAATCGAATCCAATGAAACTATTGGGTAGGTATAATCCTTCCCGCCTTTTTTGTAGCTTACGTTCACGTATCCAGCAGAGACTGGTGTAGGGTAATAATAACAAGGCACTTGTCCAGGAAAGACTAGACACACGGTCCTATACAAAAATGACACCTACAACGCCTCATTTGAATGATTGACGTTGATTTAGTCAGTGTCAACTTTATAGCCCGGCCAAATTACGTCAGCATGCAAAAGTATGGATAATTATGTCATGTTGTGAATATTCGATGTACTAAAAGTGCACCCTTATATCAAATGGGTGCACCTTTCGTTGGGACACTTTTTTGATTGTGTATCTTTTTTTATCCACATCACATCATTATTCTGATCTTAATTTGAGTAACTATTCAAAGCACTCGTATTTTGGAAATCAGAAACACCCTGACCCGAGAAAAACACATTTTTTCTACATAGACCTGTCCGGGAATCGAACCCGGAACCTCGGAGCAGGCGACACCTTGATAACCGGTGTCTACGCCACACCGCCACGGAGGTCGTCAAAATCTCGGTTTTTATATTACAAGTTAGTCAAAATATCTAGATTTTTATTACTACTTACATCAATGCTGGTACCTTCCGTTACGGGGACTACTAGAGCTTAGTGCTGCCCCCACTTGATTTTATTTTATTACTTCTAAACAAAATCAATTCTAAAAAACTAGAACAGTATCATTTCAGCTAATTACCTCTAGTATTTATTGAATCACTGTTAACTGCTCTTCATTCTGGCATTCTTTCGTATTGCAAATTATTGCTAAAAGCGGCCGCTTTTGGCGTTATCAACAAATTCGACTTTATAAGCAACTGAATGGAAAGTTTACTGTGATTCAATAAATACTAGAGGTAATTTGCTAAAATGATATTGTTTTAGTTTTTTGAGAATTGATTTTGTTTAATAAGTAGAAGTAATAAAATCAAATCAATTAGGGGGGGGGCAGCACTTAGCTCTAGTCTAGTAGTCCCCTTAATGATAGAATAAACAGTTCATACCTCTAGCGTGTGCATCATAGCCCTCGCGAAACTGTCAGCGTCCTCGCGACACGAGAAGTTGAGGCCGTAGACGTGCCTCGCGTCCCTCCACTGGTGGAATGTCGCCGTCGCCTGGTTGTACTTGAGGCCACGGACGATGCCGCAGTTTATTACCACCTGAAATTTAAAGGGTGAATGATTGAGTACTGATAAGTCTAAAGGAGGTTTTGCTATAGCATAATAGCTTATGGCATAATATATCACAACAATATCGCGCTCCATACTTTATTATGGACACGTACAAACTTTACTGTAAAACGGTGGCAGAGGATCCGCATGCACCTATTTTGAGGCATTTCTTGCGGACAATGACCGAGTTAGCTAGTGATAGCTTTGCTGGTTGGTGTCCGCGGGAGATGCCTCCCAGGTACATGACTTATTAAAGTAAGATTAAATTAAAATATGTATATACTAACACCTACTTTTAAGTTTCTGAATTAGTACTAACCGATGGACCTATGTTGCCCGCAATAAATATATAATAATAATATAGTAGGTAAGTTAGTACATTAGGTACTTATTTGCTTAACTACACTATAGCACAATAGTATAGCTTAGCGTGAAAAGAGCAGAGAAACTGTTGCAAATGTTACTTTGTTCTTCCCCCGTAGTGTTTGTCGGCCTAAAATGGAATAGTACCACCCTATTTTATTGTTTATGTGTCGTAAAAGACGCTGGAAGGGTGTCAGAAGAATACGAGCAGCAGCATCTTCGACTAAACAGCGATCGAGAACAAGCTGCCAAGCTAGCTGCATGGTTATGGCAACAAAACACACATTTCGGAGAGGCCTATTATCTAGCAGTAAACTGATCTGAGGATAATGAACATTTTTTTTTTCATAAAAAAATTCCACAATTGTCAATTGAATCCAAGACATTGCGTTTGCGCTACTTAAACCGGAATTCTTAAATACCATTTAGCATTGTAATAGTTAAAAAATAATTTCACTCGTTTCGACTTTTCCTTTTACTTTCCTGCTTTTTTCACCACATTTCATTATTATCGGTCAACAGAAAATGGTCTTGATGATTCAACGGGAAAGACAGACAGACAACCAATATTTGCTTTTGAACTAGGGAAGCGGTGTGGTGAAGAAGTTACATCACTTTACTCTTTGTCATCAAAATAATGTTTAAATCGGACACCGGACACTTATGAGAATAAAATTTGTTCAAATTGATAGAATGTAATACATTAAAAAAAAAAGAGTATTGAGAATATTGTGTATGTAGTATGAGCGTGATCACTCAATAGGGACTACCGTTTCTTTGCTCACCAGTTGGCGCCACTGTAGAATGAGGTCCGGAGTTATAGCTGTCAAAGGCGATTGGCGCCGAAACAAAGTGTTATATCTTGAATCTAATTAAGGGTATATTGTTTATAAATAACTATCTTGATATCAACAAACTAACTTCTGAAATAGTTGCTCTTGAGGCCGCCTATTTTTGCACTTTTTCTTAATTCCGCTTTTAAAGCGTTCACATTAATCGCCAAATAATCCATATTTCCGATATTTTACGAAGGAGATCACTTTCCAGCAGGTAAATTAAAGAAATTATAATTTATGCAACAAATCCCGCTAAAACCAGAACAAAGTGAATAATGATATTGGACCTCACGCGACACTAGCGCCTCTAGTGGCAAATTCACTAGCGATAGCCCCCATTATGTCTATTTTCTGAGGAAATTAATACTTTTTTTCTTGCGTGTCATTTTAACCATTTCACTATAAATACATAAAGTTCATTGCTATCCTCCGTTAAAACGACTTGTTTTATTTAAAATATAGAGATCTAAATATTGTATCTGACATCTTATGTACCTATTCTTCGCAAATAAATACTTTGACTTTGACTTTGAATAAAATAGCCTGATTGCTAAATATTATGTTGTATACGGGTCACTTATTACACAAGGTCAATGTTCTAAATGATGACTCTAAATACATAAATAGACATTTCCCCAATCCTGTATATTAAGGAAAATAGTTCAAATAAACAGTTCTCACCTCATGATCATTAAGCTTCCTCCCCACCACCCTGAAGGTGTTGTGCTGCGTGTGATGGTATATGTGGACCTTGGACACCCCGGCGCTGGTGCCCGATGGGATCCACCGCTTAACGCTGTCGTCATACACCATCACGGATGCGCGCGCGCTGCTTATGGACTGCTCGCTGTGGACAAGAGAACGAATATTGTTAATTAAATGTAGTATGCACGCTTAACGCACAGACACACACACACAAACTCACACACACACACACAGACCACATACAATTACTTTTATTTAAATACTTTGAGATAATTAGGTATTTTATTTTTATTTTTCCTTTTTGTCGTTAAATCTTATCCAGTTACTACCTACATTATTTTTATACGTTTATGTATTTTTGTTGAAAGATGATTTCTACGGGACAGGCCTAGCTTACAGTAGGAATCATCGCAAATAATATTTATTGTAAGACTTTTTATTGTGACATAAATAAATAAAAAAATAAAATAAAAAATTAGTTTCCCTGAGGAGTACTACGAGAACCATGTAAAAATATTTAAGAGGACTACTAGAGCTATGTGCTGCCCCCAATTGATTTAATTTTATTAATTTAAAACAAAATCAATTCTCAAAAAACTAGGCAGATTCTCAAAACCCACATATTATAGAACATGTTAAAAAATACTCTAAATTATTTAAATTAGTATGTGCCAAAGCGAAGTCAATATATCTTTATAATTTAATTTCGGCTTCCAAAAATAAGGCAAAAACCACTTGGAATATTATTAATAAAGAGACATGTAGAGTAAAACCAAATAATCCTACTTACTCTCTCAAGTTAGGGGATAAGCTAATAAACACGAACACGGAGGTTGCAAACACATTTGAGACATTTTTTTCGAATATAGCTCTCTCTACTACTGAAGGGCTAGCTTCTTCTGCTGATCTAGCTGAATCCCTTCTCAAGTCTGTTGTCGAAGAGTGCAATTCTTCATTTAATTTTAGACATATAAACCCTGATATAATTACAAAAACTTTTAGAGAATTTAATATGAAAAAAACAGAGGATCTTTGGGGAATTTCTGTCAATATTATCAATACAATCATAAGTTCATTAGCCCCTCAACTCGCTATTATTTTTAACAAATGTATTGATGATAGACAATTTCCAACTTTAATGAAGTTTAGCAAAATCATTCCTTTGTTTAAGTCTGGCGAAAAATGTGACCCCTCTAATTTTCGACCTATATCTATATTGCCAGGGCTAAGTAAAATTTTCGAGAAAATAATGTTTAATCAGCTTTTATCTCACTTTAGTGTAAATAAATTATTAAATAGCAACCAATATGGCTTCAGAAAAGGTAGAAATACTACCGATGCTGGAGTTGCTCTCCTACAACATGTGTTTAAGGCTTGGGAGAGTAAGCTAGATGCCTTAGGTGTATTTTGTGACCTTTCAAAGGCCTTCGATTGTGTAGACCATGAAATATTACTTAAAAAACTTAAACATTATGGTGCATCGAATGATTCCTTGGATCTAATAAGTTCTTACCTTAAAGGCAGAATACAAAAGGTTTGCATAAATGGAGCTGAGTCTTCAGGGTCGGCCCTTGTTATGGGTGTCCCACAGGGATCAGTATTAGGACCCCTGCTTTTTTTAGTTTATATAAATGACCTTCCCTGTTACTTACATAATCTTTGTGAGATGGTATTGTTTGCAGATGATACATCCATGATTTTTAAAACCAAGAGGGGCAAATCTTCATTTGACGATGTTAACAATACCCTCTCTAAATTATTGCATTGGTTTACAACAAATAATCTCTTACTAAATGCAAATAAAACAAAATGTGTTAAATTTACGATGCCAAACGTAAGGTTAGCTGCCCCTCATATAATTGTTAAAGATGAACCACTAAACTGTAGATTTTACTACCTTTTTGGGTATAACTGTAGACTCTCATTTGCAATGGGGTGCTCATATTAGGGGGCTGTCTGGAAGACTTAGTTCTGCTGCTTATGCTGTGAGAAAGATAAGGCAGTTGACTGATGTTGGAACGGCAAGATTAGTATATTTTAGCTACTTTCATAGCATAATGTCATACGGAATTCTGTTGTGGGGCTCAGCGGCAGATATTGAGTCAATTTTTATATTGCAAAAACGTGCTGTACGGGCTATTTACGGCTTTCGACCCCGAGACTCGCTGAAAGAGCTCTTCAAAGAGATTAATATACTTACAGTGTCTTCTCAATATATTCTCGAGAATATTATTTACGTTCGTAAGAACATACATTTATTTCTTAAGAAAAGTAACATACACAATTTTAATACTAGAAATAAAGATAAACTCGCCGTTCCAGGCTTCAGACTGCGAAAAGTAGGAAAATCGTTTATGGGAAATTGTATCCGTATTTTCAACAAATTACCAAAGGATATTGCTGAACTCCCTGTACATAAACTTAAATCGTATGTTAAAGTTATTTTAATGAAAAAGGGCTATTACACTGTTAATGATTATTTAAATGATAGAAATGTATGGCATTAAGTTGTCCCAGCTCGTACTTGCTTAAACCTTGTAAAAATTACCTTACCTTGTAAAAATTTATTTAAAAAGAGGCTGACAATAGTGACCGAGTTTCTTGCGCTGCTTCTTCTCGGCACTAGCCCAGACTTGTCCCGAAGCAGTGGTAGGTTTAAATATTGGGACATGTAAAAGCGCCTTCTGGGGCCTATTTGCAGAAATAAAACTGATTTTAACTGATTTTTGACTGATTTTAACTGATTTTAGAACAGTATCATTTTAGCAAATTACCTCTAGTATTTATTGAATCACATTAAATTTTTTATTTAGTTGTTTATAAAGTCAAATTTATCGCTAACACCAAAAGCGGCTGCCTTTAGCAATAATGTACAATACGAAAGAATGCCAGAATGAAAAGCGGTTAACAATGATTGAGCCTGTGTTGTTTCATCAAATGTTAGGAGTTTGCACCCTTAACACCCGAAAGAAACATCTTTGCAGATGTTTGACAGTCAGTTAAGATGAAACAGCTATTTATATACTTTATTTGATATTTTAGCAACTTAATTGCACTTATAATATCAGTATATAAACTTGAAAAATTTTGTCTTAGGCGGGACTCGAACCCGCATCTCCTCGTATGCCGGGCGGGCGCCATACCATTAGGCCACCGAGACACTGCCTAATGGTATGGCGCCCGCCCGGGTTCGAGGAGATGGTTCGAGTCCCGCCTGAGACAAAATTTTTCAAGTTTATATACTGATATTATAAGTGCAATTAAGTTGCTAAAATATCAAATAAAGTATATCTTCTATGTGTTAACAATTTAATGTAGGTATAAAATGAGAAATGATTTAGTACCTAACTCGTCAAGTAGAAAGTTCCAATTGGTCAAGCGTGTTTTAACCGCACATTTCGGTTCCACTACATTTGAATTGAATCCTGCAGACAAACTGTGTAAACAAACAGTTTTACTTTGCTTGTAAACCAGTCTATTGTGTTTATATGTATGTATATTAATAAAATAAAATAAAGATAACATCTGAGTAGTGTGTATTAGAGCATGGAGCAGAGGATGCTATGGGAGAAAGGATAAGCCAATACCTTGTAACAAAATAAAAAAGAATTTTTGGAGATCCCTGATACTAGATAATCCTTGAAGGATAACCATACCCTTTGTCCAGCTGTGGACTGGTGTGGGCTATGGATAATGATAATGGATGGATAATGATAACTTCTCTTATGTATAAGTACCACACAATATACCATTAGCTTTGATTTTTACTTTAATAAATAAACAAAACAAATACCCCAGCCCATCAATTTAATACCGGAACCAAATCAGTTTGGCAATTTCTTATCCATTTACGCAACCAACCTTGAAAGCACCTATCTTTGATTACTATAAATAAGGTTCAATTTCGCCTGTTAATAGCGAAGGTTAAGAAATTGCCACAGTATACTAACATACGGAAGAATCGGTTGCGTGTATGTACCTTCTTTAAAAAGTGCCGGTTCCATTGTAATTACATTTATCTCACTAATAGGTATGATAAATATAATATAAAAAATAGATAATTTTGTTGAATATTTTTACTAATCGCGCCAGAAAGACTGAACGGATCTGAAAGAGAGGCACGGTGGTTGATCATAAGCTGGAATGAATAGCACATAAGCTATACGGCCATACGTATGTTGAGGGGACAGTTTTAAATTCAAAATTTCACGCGTACGAAGTCGTGAGTTCGTGAACTAGCGTGAAGCGTTTTGTCAGAAATTTCAAACGAGGAGAGATAAATTAAAGTCAACACAGTTTGCGTTCTGTCATATGAATTTGCCATAATTACTACGGTTTACAGGCGAGTTTAAGCTTAGCTTGGTTAGTTATAATTATTCTGGATGTACAGACAGCAGCACGTCAACCTACCAGAAAACGTCAAATTTCCACAATTGATATTGATCTCTACTTGTCGGACTTAAAGTTGAAAATCAATTCAATGACCTTTTAAGTTTTTGGGTAGGTTGACCTGCCGTTGTCTGACTACATTAATCGTTTGTTACCACACTCATAACATGAGAACAGACGACACTATTCTGTATGTATGTGCCACATTAGTATCAACTATCATCTCTATTTCATTTATCTCATAAGGCGAAAACTGTATTATTTTCAGCTGTAGATACTGTGGATCTACTATTCATTATGTCGCTGTGGCATTACTCAACGGATATTATGTAAGGGCTCGGTATAAAAGGTTCATTCTTCCTACGCACCCCTAACAGCTCCTACGCGAATGTCAAACCCCTCTATGATTGACATGTACAGTGGTTATATAAACGGGTGTGTGACATCCTAAGTTACAAAATGACAAACGTTTTTCTATCTCTAATTACGTATCTCGTTATTATCTATGTATTTAGCTATAATTTGTAGAAAACTAGCTGTAGCCCGCGACTTCGCACGCGTGGCATTTTGGAAATTTAAAGCTATCCCACGGGAACCGGACATTTATCCGGAATAAAAGGTAGCCTATGTTCTATTCCAGCCAATCAAGTATGTCTGTGCCAAATATTGTACGGATTTGTAGGGCCGTTTTGGCGTAATTGAGTATCACACATCCATACAAACTTTCACATTTATAATATTAGTAAAACATAAGAAATATTCCTATTTAATTGCAATATAAAGTGGTTTTTTGTTACTTCCAAGGGTTATATTAGCGAATTCAGATATATCAATACTAAACATACATTACTACAGCTAGGAAGGAAACATACTTTAGAAATTGGCTTATCCTGTAGACAACCTCGTCTCAAATTTTGCAAGGCTAAACTTGCAATGAGCATTAATAAATGTCCAGTAAGCTGCTTTTTTGCATTAATTGTTTTTTAGATTAGATACTGTTAGGTAAGTTTGTGAATGTTTAGCTATGTGTTAAACTGTACAACTATAATGGCTCGTGCACTGAGCTATAGAAAACCTTGCCTATAAAAGCTATAGAAATCATTAAAATAAGTATTATTTCCGCAAATAGGCATAAGGAGGCACTCCCACACGTCAACAATATCTACGGAACATATTTTGTGATGTGTGAGCTAGTGCCGAGAAGAAACCGCGCTTTTTTGATTGTAAACTGAAAATTTACCGCATAATTTTTAATGAATTACTTTCTTAGATACAGTACTCTTCAATGTTAGTCCCAATATTTAAAGGAAGAATTTTTTTCTCGTGAAAAACCGTAAAGGAAAAGCAAAGGTAACCAGAAATTACCAAAAAAAATTCAGCACCGACTTAAAATAGGCGGCATTCCATTTTTACGAAGTTTTTTTTTTGTGAAATAGGTTTTATTTAAATTCATATTTGCGTAATGAACAACTTCATTCATAAGATTCCTATTAGGTAATAGTCACTAAAACGTCATTTTCCGTCAAATTCGTCACGATAAGGTCAACAATCTTCACACTCAGTGAACTCAAAACAATTTCACAGTAATAAAAAGGGTCATAACAGAGGTAGGGCAGTTCAGTTTAGTGATGACGAACCATTGTTAAGTTCGATATCGATAACCGACCCTGAAGTCGTGTGGTGACAGCACATTAAAAAGATAGCGCATTCCTTCACTAACTATGGGTGGGAGAAGAAGACGGGAGCTGCGTCACCTTTCTATCATCAGCAAACCAGCCTGCCAAGCCTGTCGATTATTGGGACAATCCTTCTATTGAAAACTATGCCCAGCCGCGATTACATTATATACATTTTGACATCGTTATACATATTTACCTGCGTATTTTAAAGGTAGGCTGGTTCATTCATGGTTTACCTAATAGATCTGTTTAGTAATAACACGAATATTGTTTACCAATAATAATTATAATTATAATATTTTTTATCGATTGTGATATGACGCCGCATCACTAGTTCAGTTAAATATGCAACAGCCACCGATGAGAGCGGACGTAGGCCGCGATTGCCTGAGAAGGTCGGACGAATCAGATCCGATGGTGTCATAGTACGAGGGCGCGTGGTGGTACGTCTTCGAATTGGGTTATCGCTTCTTAAACCTTGTCTGGGCTCCGTCGATATATTGGACACCATATTTTGAACTTTGTTTGCTTAAGATAAAGTCGAAAACCAATTATTTATTGTAAAATATTGTACCCATTAATGGTTAACAAATCGATAACCCCATCAGGTAAGGTCGGCCTAAAAAGTGGTGTTCCAGTTTTTAACCTATCAGTGATTCGGGATAAGTGTACTCTAGTGCCAAGAGCTTGGGTTGCTTCTCATCAATAATAGGCCGCTGTTGAACTTTAGCCTCTCCAAAATGATGATTTTGCCTTAGGGGCCGTCAACATATTACGTCACACATTAAGAGGGAGGGGGGGGGATCTAACTTTTGGTGGCATTGGGAGAAATAGTATGGGAATTTTCGTAAAAATGCGTGACAAGGGGGAGTTTGGTAATCTTAAAAATCGTGTTACGTGATCCATGGGTGACCCCTAATGTCATTTGGACAATGAGACAGAAGACGCTGATGCCCGTCTTCTCGCAGTACCCTGCATTAACGACACCCATAAAATAACAAAGGGTGGCGTTATTATTTTAATGTGCTCGGCACAACAAGACATAACGTGAAGCTATTTAAAAATACTGCGATGTAGATACACCATTGAATTCAAATTACAGACGTAATTCCCTTAGGTTAACTGAAATTAGGGAATAATGATGTTAATAGCAAAGGACTCGCGTTAATTTGGGAATATCGGGACATTTTGAATTTAATTACAAGAGCTTTAGTAGTCTCGGGTTCGGAGGTAATGAATTCGTTAATTACGGTCAATTAATAGTTTACCGACGAATCTTAAAATGTATATAATATGTTACATACAACCGACCCGCATTTGGTAAGCGTGGTGATTATGCCTTATCTATAATTGTTATGGTAGCTTGAATCAGAGATTCTCTGATCACACATTTTTAATTCTAGATGACGTAATGACGTAATGTATTGTAAGAATCACAGGTTCCGTGTCCATGACGTGACTCAGTGTACTAAAACCCTAAAACATAGATATTTTTATTGTTAAAGAACATTTTCCTTTACAATATTATCTTACAAATGGAAAATATTAAGTAAAATATATATGTCCTATAATCATCCCACTGCAGGCTGCAGGGTGAAGGAAGGAAGGATTGAATTCAAGTTACCACTGATGGTAACAGGCTTAATCACCAAGCTTGCCAAATGCGGGTTGATGATCACACAATTAATAATTCAATAAAACGGTTGAGAAATTATTCATTCCTCATACAGCCTTTATGTGATTTATATTTTATGTCCTGTCACGTGACTCAGACTTAAGTATACCATCTAAAGACAACTAAATTGGTTTCAACGAGAAAGAGTTACAGACAAACAAACACGCATTTATAATAATATGATAAGTGTCAAATATAATGATCATTTAAATTTATAGCTTTCCCATTCTACTTGAAAAATGTTGATAGATAGTAGTCTTGGATAGTAAGTAGTCCCCTCAGTATTACTTGTAGTTGACCTGTGCACTAATTAACTATTAAATAACCGGAGGTAACTCCAATCTCCATCAATATTTACTTGACCTAACAACTAAATTGAATACAAACAACAACATTACTTCAAACCAATCCCGCGTTTCCATTATACCTTATCTGCAAGCCGATAAGGACGTGTTCTTAGAAACATTGTTTATAATAATTATTTGTTAATGACTCCGACCTCTCGTGATGACCTAATTGGCGGAGAATTCGTAAAGGAATAGTTATTGTTTTAAGAATTAATCTGCAAGAAAACAATATTTTGGTGATCTTTTAAATAATGTCGGCTATTGTAACATGGTTTCGGTTTCACCTACAACAACAAGCCTGGTGGTTGGTGGGCGGCGAGGGCGAACGCTTTGGCAATATCACCGCCGTTGGACGTTGCTTAGGCCGCCCGAAGGCCTCCAACAGGGTTTAACGACTGTTATCTCGTGACAACAGCCGGGACCGACGGCTTAACGTGCCCTCCAAAGCACGGAAGGCACCCAGTGATCAAGCTAATGAAATGAAGATTTAAAAAAAAACCTACCTAATTACAAATGCGATAATTTAGATGGATAATTGTTACTCAATCAGGCTAGAATGAATCTACGTATCAAGATGTTGAATAGGCTTCAATATCGTTGAGGTGTTGAAAACGTGCGATTTCAGTGGGAAAGTTTCAAATTCAAAATTAAACGCCTACGAAATTGGGGGAACAGATAATTTAAAAGCAAGCCCATGTGGTGGATTTTTCATATTCAAATTCTACCCTGTGACACTAGATTTTTATACCTACTTGATACAAAAATAATTACACTAAACTTTTCTGTCTGTAGTAGACAGACTATAGTATTAAGTTATTTAAAATATTGATATTACAAAGTAGATCCAGTTCGAGACTAATTTAACACCTTTGTAACGTCAAAGAATTCAATACATTACTTGAATTTAATTTCAATGCACAATTGTTTTTCAAGGTACAGTCTGTAATTTATTTTCTAATTAGTATTCGCCTTTAATTATAAGACTTTAAGTTGAAAAAATCGATTGGGTAAATTTCAAATTTACGGGGAGGTTTGTCATGGTCGTTATTGCATTTGAGTTTGTAAACAGATTGTAATTTATTATATTGTATGCACTAATTAACACAACACTATGCTTATTACAAAAATAATGAACACGAGGCACATAGCGTAACAGCCATGAAATATTTTGTAGTATATTTCACATAATCTAATCATTGAGAAAGATATACTTACAAAAAATAAAATGGGTAAAGTTTTTTAATCTCCTGTCGTCAAACATCAAAGCTTAGAAACTTAGATGATGAGCGAGAAAGTCGCAACTTTCAATATCAAATTTACAGACGAAAAGCGTGAAATAAGCAAAAACATAATAAGTTGAAGCAGGTGCGCGATGATTTTGGTATCGTTACTGAAGTCAACATATAAATTAACTATTTCATCATCAAAACCTAACGAAAAATTAAGAGAAAATTCCTTTAATTTTTTTATTTTTTTATTTTATTTATTAAGGACAACCAACAAGAACAGTCACATTATACAACTATATTTCTTCATGCAAAAAATTTGCAATCGAAATGTGAAGTCTTAATTATAGGCGGCCACGAAATGCATTAAATATACTATTTTACCTTATTAAATATCCTACTATTTTATCTACATAATAAGCAGAACATACACACAATAATAGGTTTACGAGTTAGAGTCACCATTCATGTAAGACTCAATAAACAATCATACTTTTTTTTCTTCCAGTGCCAACTCAACAATCCATAAATAAAGTCAGAAACTAATAACAACGTTATGAATTATGATATTATGATTAACTACAATCCCGCCATAAGAGCGGGAGTAGTAATAGATTTAATGAAAGTTCCGTACCCACTAAATACATATATCGACATTAGCGTCTTTGGGTAGTTTGTTATAACATGACTGCATACGATTCAATGAAGAAAAATGACCCAACTTACTTTTAAACAGTTTCAACGAAAATAATTTGTATCTAGAGGGGCGCGGTAGCTTACGGGGGGTATTAAATGTAACATTTGCTAAAAGACTGGGGCAATCAAGTTGATTATTAATAAGTTTAAAAAGAAACTTTAAATCTGCAATTTTTCTACGATCATCTAATCTTTGTACTTTGAAGTATTCCAGACGTTGTTTGTATGTCACTAACTCTTTGGCCTTATGACATTGAAAGCTTAGGTGCCAAAGAAATCTCTTATTGACAGATTCAATTCTTTTGCTATAAACATCATAACAGGGTAGCCAGACTGAGCTGCAGTACTCGAGTATTGGTCTAACAAGACAATTATAAACACAAACCTTGCTAGAAGCAGACTTGAACTCCTTACAGTTACGTAGTACAAATCCAAGAAGCTTAAAGCCTCTGTTGACTATGCTGTCTACATGAGTGTTAAACCTAAAATTATTGTCAACGATAACACCCAAGTCACGAATTGTATCAACCTCCCTTAGAACCTGGCCACACAGTGTATAAGATGAAACATGTAGTAATTTTTTTCTGCAAAAATGAATAAAAAAACATTTATTAAGGTTCAGTTTCAACAGGTTATAGTCACACCACATAGAAAAACGATTTAGATCATCCTGCAGCAACTGCATGTCCGAGTTGTTCCCAATATGCTTAACGATTATGAGATCATCAGCATACGAGTAGCATTGGGAATGATGAAAACAATCAATTACATCATTGACGAATAGGTTGAAAAATAGAGGTCCCAGATGAGAGCCTTGTGGAACTCCTGATGTCGTCATATACACATTGGACTCATACCCATTAATTACTATTTTTGACCTACGATCAGACAGATATGATTTACACCAGATTAATAAGTCACCTGAGATACCATATAGTGATAATTTGTCTGTGAGGATGTTTGGCTATGGTAACGGCGGCGGCTATGGTAACGGCGGGGCAGGGGGTGCTAAGAATCCCCGGGTAAGATCCGGCTGCCAACAACGACGACTCGACCTGGCAACATATAACACGCGCACACTGAGGCTTGACGCGAAGCTCGTAGAGTTGGAAGAAGCAATTGGTAAGTTACATTGGGATATCATTGGGCTATCTGAAGTCCGAAGAGAGGGAGAGGACTCTATAACCCTGCAATCCGGTAACTTACTATACTACCGGGAGGGCGACCAACAGTCCCTAGGTGGTGTCGGGTTCATCGTCCACAAGTCCCTTGTCAACAACGTGATTACTATCGGAAGTGTTTCGAGCAGGGTAACGTACCTGATACTCAGAATATCGAAACGATATTCGCTGAATGTCATTCAGGTTTACGCTCCGACCTCGAAACACGACGATGTCGAAGTGGAGGCTATGTATGAGGAGATCTCTAAAGCCATGCATAGCTTTAAAACCCACTACACGGTTGTGATGGGGGATTTCAATGCGAAGTTGGGGCAACGTTGCGGTAATGAGTTGAGAATGGGGAAATTTGGATTTGGGCAACGGAACAAAAGGGGTCAGATGCTGGCAGACTTCATGGAGAGGGAGAACCTCTTTATAATGAACTTCTTCTTCAAGAAGCCCGTAAGCCGCAAATGGACCTGGATCAGCCCGGACGGTAAAGTCAAAAATGAGATCGATTTTATCATGTCAACGAAGAAGCACATATTCGATGATGTCGCTGTGATCAACGCTGTTAAGACAGGAAGCGATCACCGCATGGTCAGAGGCACATTGAATATCGACGTAAAGCTTGAAAGAGCGCGACTGATAAAATCCACGCTCCGACCAATACCGGCTCAAATTCAAAACCCCGAGTGTTTTCAGCTCGAGCTTCAAAACCGTTTCGAAGCCCTTGAGAACAGCATCGATGTGGACGATCTATACAACATGGTGGTGGATACTGTCCGTACGGTAGGGTCTAAGTACTTTCAAACCCGCCGTCCCAAATCAAAGAAACTCTCCAGTCAGACTCTCCTACTCATGGATCAGAGAAGCGAAATGAGGCTACAGGACTCAGCGGATGCCCATCGCTATCGGCAACTCAATAGACAGATATCGAAGTCTTTGAAGAGCGACCTTCGTCAATTTAATACCCGACGTATTAAAGAGGCCATTGAGCGGAACAAAGGCTCCAAAGTGTTCGCCAGAGATCTGTCTATTGGGCAAAGCCAATTGACGAGGCTGAAAACTGAGACAGGTAGCATCATTACATCAACACCTGAAATCATGAGGGAGATTGAGAGTTTCTATGGACAGTTATACTCCACGAAAACACCTGTTGAAAGCAAGGCTAAAGAACCTAGAGCCAAGCTTACCCGACACTATTCTGAAGATATCCCGGACGTCAGCCTGTGCGAGATTAGAATGGCTCTCAAGCAGCTTAAAAACAACAAGGCGGCGGGTGATGACGGAATCACAACAGAGCTCCTTAGAGCGGGCGGTAAGCCGGTACTTAAGGTCCTCCAGAAGCTCTTTAATTCTGTCATACTCGAGGGCAAAACGCCAAAGGCATGGGGCAGAAGCGATGTGATGCTGTTCTTCAAGAAGGGTGACAAAACTCTCTTGAAGAACTACAGACCCATCTCGCTTCTGAGCCATATCTATAAGTTGTTTTCGAGAGTCGTTACGAATCGTCTCACTCGCAGGTTCGACGACTTCCAACCTCCCGAACAAGCCGGGTTCCGAAAAGGCTATAGTACCATAGACCACATTCATACGCTGCGGCAAGTTGTACAGAAGACCGAAGAGTATAACTTGCCACTTTGCTTAGCGTTCGTGGACTATGAGAAAGCCTTTGATTCGATTGAGACCTGGGCAGTGCTGCAGTCTCTCCAAAGGTGCCAAATAGACTACAGGTACATCGAGGTACTAAAGTACTTATACCAAAACGCCACCATGTCGGTCCGATTACAGAACCAGAGCTCTAATCCGATCCAACTACAGCGAGGTGTGAGACAGGGAGACGTTATTTCTCCGAAACTGTTCACAGCTGCGTTGGAGGATATTTTCAAGCTTCTGGACTGGAAAGGACGCGACATCAACATCAATGGCGAATACTTAACACACCTGCGATTTGCCGATGATGTAGTTCTTATGGCTGAGACCTTGGAAGACCTGAACATTATGCTCGAAGATCTCGGTAATGCTTCTCAACGAGTGGGTCTTAGGATGAACATGGACAAGACGAAAATCATGTTAAATGCCCATGTTGCACCCGCTCCAGTTAACGTTGGGAACATTGCACTCGAAGTTGTTGACCACTATGTTTACCTGGGACAGATAGTCCAGTTAGGTAAGTCCAACTTCGAGAAAGAGATCTCTCGTCGAATCCAGCTCGGATGGGCAGCGTTCGGGAAGCTCCGGCATATATTCGCGTCCGAAATACCTCAGTGTCTCAAGACGAAAGTCTTTGACCAGTGTGTGTTGCCAGTAATGACCTATGGGAGTGAGACGTGGTCGTTTACTATGGGTCTCATAAGAAGGCTCAAGATCACCCAGCGAGCAATGGAGAGAGCGATGCTTGGTATTTCCCTACTCGATCGAATCAGAAATGATGAGATCCGCAGGAGAACTAAAACAACCGACATCGCTCGAAGGATTGCATCGTTGAAGTGGCAGTGGGCGGGACACATAGCGCGGAGAATCGATGGCCGTTGGGGCGGAAAGGTTCTCGAATGGCGACCGCGTACCGGACGACGTTCCGTGGGCAGGCCCCCTACAAGGTGGACCGACGATCTGATCAAGGTCGCGGGAAGCCGCTGGATGCGAACAGCACAGGACCGATCGTTGTGGAGATCCTTGGGGGAGGCCTATGCCCAGCAGTGGGCGTCGTTCGGCTGATATGATGATGATGATGATGATGAAATCGAAGGCCTTACTAAAGTCGGTGTATATGACGTCAGCAGAAGCTCGAGAGTCTACGGCATCTACCACATCAGAAACAAAGCTGACTAAATTGGTGAGAGTTGAGCGCGCTTTTACAAAGCCATGTTGTTGTGGAATAATTAACTGTTTGACATGCCAATAGATTTTTGGACAAATCAGCGACTCAAAAATCTTGCCAAATACCGGTAGAATGGAAATAGGACGAAAATTTTCAATATTTGCTCTGTCACCGCACTTAAAAACAGGAACAATACGTGCTTCTTTCCAAAGTGCTGGAAAAATTCCAGAAGATAATGATTTATTGAAAATCATGGTGAGAGGAATGGCCAATAAGTCAGCACATTTTACTACAAATAGTGACGGTATATTGTCAGATCCAGCACCTTTACCTTTGTCTAGATGTTTGAGTGCCAGCTTGACTTCGTCAACAGTGAAAACAATTGTACTTAGATAATTTGATGTGGTTTGAGTAGACACAGTTGGTCTGCTTGGTCGAGCTGTAGTACTACTAGGTGTGTGTATTGAAGAAAAATGTTTGGCAAAGAGATTACATATATCGGGACCATGTGTTGACGAAGAATCATTGAAATACATCCTTGAAGGATATGTGTTATGGTTATTTTTCCTTAGCTTAATGAATGACCAGAAAATTTTAGGGTTACTTTTTAATGTGGATTCTATAGCAGATAAATATTTTCTGTCATTTATCATAGAGTTAGCTGTCACTTTCAATAGTTGAAATGTGATTCAATCAAGTGGATTTTTAAATTTAGAATATAGTTCTCTGTACTTTAATTTCTCACGCAGAATACGTTTGATAGCACCATCAAACCAAACCGGGTAGCGACTAGTTGAACCTTGAGCAGACTTAGGTACATACAGCCTAATAGCACTGTAAATAACACCATACAGCTTCTCCACCATAGTATCCACAGATAAGCAACCATTAAACTCTTCCTTCCAATCAACAGAATCGAGGACATTAATAATTTTATTATAATCACCTTTGTAAAATTTATATATCCGATCGGCGTTTGAATTTAAGCAAGTTGTAATGTTCGGACAGTCTAATTGCAGTTCCATGGGCGGATGATACGGATCAACGTTAATCAAAGGTGACAAACAGTGTTGAACATTTTTTACTGGCACACTTGACAATATCAAATCCAGTATCTTGTTCTGGTTGTTTAGAACATGATTAAATTGCGTTAAATTGTTAAAAGAAATAAAGTCCAGCAATAACTCACTATAGGTACTATTGCTATCGCAAGTAGCAGTCAGTGGCAAGTTCGGGCAGCCAGACCAACGTATATAACTCAAGTTAAAATCGCCTAATATGAGTGACTGGTTATTGTTTTCGAGAACCTTATTGGTATTAGTCAGAAAATGTTCCAAAATATGTCCTTTTATTGGAGACGGTAGATATACTCCGCAAATAAGAAATTTCTGATATTTGTTATTAACTTTAATGTCAACACCTACCCATACATCCTCGCACTTGCTTTCCAATTTATGTAACCTGGTCGAAGTAAAACGTTTGGATACAGCTACCAGAACACCACCCGCCGACTTACCACTATGAAAACCACTACTTTCACGATCACGTCTATATACGAAATACCTACTGTCGAATAATTCAGAATCTTTTATACTATCGTTTAGCCATGTCTCACTCAAAACAATAACATCAAAATCACTCGTTACAATATTGTGAAAAAAAATCTAAGGTTTTAGTTTTAAGTCCTCTCACGTTCTGAGTTTTTTTTAAGTTTTTTGACGTATTTCATAACAATGGAATTCTGGACGTGAAAACTTATCAAAACAACTATTGATATTGATATATACTTAAGTATAGGTAGAAGATAGATAGCTAAATTGAATTTATTTCAGAAATGCCAACAAAACATTTAAAAATATAGTTATTTTGAGGCTTTTAGTAATTCGTTCCAGAAATCAGAATACAATGTTAACCAAAGATGCTTTTTTATTTAATTTAAGATTAAGTAATAATATCAAAACATGTACACTTAAATAACAAGCAATTTCAAACGTCTTTCCGCCCGCTTGCCTTGCTCAACTGTAATGTTGCAATAAGGGCTTATGGTTTTTCTCATAAAACCATCAACCCACACCGAGCTATGGTGTGTCAACATGTGGCCATGCGGGCATGGATACAATACGGGCGAATAACAAGTGGTTGCTTGCGAAATTTGATATTTAAAAGGTTTAACGAATGTAGCAATGAATATGAAACATGTTTAATGAAACTCTAGCTTAAGGGGACTACTAGAACTAAGTGCGGCCCCCAATTGATTTAATTTGATTACTTCTAAACAAAAACAATTCTCAAAAAACTAGAACAGTATAATTTTAGCAAATTACCTCTAGTAGGTATTTATTGAATCACTCTAAACTGCTTTTAATTCTGGCATTCTTTCGTATTTGTACATTATTGCTAAAAGCGGCCGCTTTTGGCGTTAGCGACAAATTGCCAGAGTCGCAGAATGCCAGAGTCGCAGAATGCCAGATTCGCGGAAACATATAAACGGATAAGAACAATACTAACATCACTTTTAATGATATACGCAAGATTAATACATAATTAGTCCTATATACTTGTGGTTAATAATAAATGCTATTTGACTCTATTTTTATATTATTGATTGTATAATTTACACTGAAGATGATTTTTTCTCGTTGACTGTATGAAACTCTGATCTTTTATTAACTATCTCTTGCTAGTTACTTTATTTTTTATTTTTATGTTGATTATACTATTGATTTTCTCTGAAAAAGTTCATTTACAATTGTAAATAAAAAAAAGACTAATTTTAGGTCTTATAATGTAATGAGTCTCTCGTTAGGCTGAATTTCTATCAGTTTGTAAATCTGTCATTTTGAGAAAATGTCGTTTTGAGAATCTCTCATATTGCGAATCTGTCATTTTGACAATCTGTCATTTTTCGTATCTGTCATTCTGCGAATCTGACATTTTACGCCATGTGACATTTTGCGTTTCTGACATTTTGTGAATCTGTCGTTTTGTGTTTTTGACATTATTCGCCTAAACCTTCTCAAGGCATAATCAATAATTTCATCAAAATTGTAAGTTCAGGCGAAAAACATAAAAGACCGACAGGCAGCAGACAAACATACCTAATTTCTTAGTTATAATATTTTTGTATTTTTACAAAGTTTTCCGTATTCGATTATTTACATCAATGAAAAGAAAATTCTACCCCTTCAAGCTACAAAATTATAGTTAAATTGCTTGAAATGCGTATATAAGAATTTTATTTACATTCTCGTATGAAGGCCGCCAAATATGATTTAATTGGTTCTGCCTTAGAAAACAAACATGAACATAATTAAACATTTCGTCGTAAGCCTTAAGCCTGATTACACACATCCTTTTAATTATGTTGTGGCAACAGTAATTACATAAAACTTAACTTATACAACAGTCAATCTGGCAGCTATATGTTCAATTTACATGAAAATATAAAAATTTTTACTATGAAGTGTAAAAATAGATATTTTTTACTAAATTATGTAAAAAAAACCGGCCAAGTGCGGTGCGGACTCGCGCACGAAGGGTTCCGTACCAAAAAGGCCAAAAAAAACGGTTTTGTTGTATTGGAGCCTCCCTTAAATGTTGATTTTATTTTATTTTTAGTATTAATTATTTTATTGTTATTGCGGCAACAGAAATACATAATTTGTGAAAATTTGCAACTGTCTAGCTATCGTGGCTCTTGAGATACAGCCTGGTCTTAGTAATAGGGTGCCGTTTTTACCCTTTGGGTACGGAATCCTAAAAAAAAAAATGATGATAATCTAATAAAAAAATACTAACGAGCGCGTGCAGTCGTCAAAGCGCACGCGCACGCGCATACAGCGCGATAGCGTCGTAGAAGTCTAGATCCGCGGATAGTTTATTGACTACCACCATGGTGGGACGGCGTACGAAGTCCCGGGTTCGATTCCCGGACGGGTCAAAATAAAAAAAGTGTTTCTATGTGAACGTTTTAAATAGTTACTTAATTCAGACCAATGTATGTGATGTTGTCCACGTATTTATAAGGAACAAAATCATTGAATCATATAAAAAAATACTTACTTTCAAACTGTACAGTTAGCAGGATTTTGTACCTTAGTAAGATAGTGTTAAATACCTATTTAAAAATATTTATATAAACTCATTCATATCCTATTAGGTATTAAATGCGACTTTTGTTTTAAAATGAAGAACAAACAGGAAAACTAATGCTACCTGAAAAGTCAATACTTAGTTGTTATGCGCTGGTAAAAAAAAACTAATATAAACTTACTGAGCCCAGTATTCCTCCCAGTTCTTGTCTTTAGTAGACCCATATCCTCTCGGCAGTGTTGCTGTCTTGGATCTGCCATTCCAAGTTCCATTCGACCCTCTTTTATCCGGGAGGCTCAATACTGAGAGCCTCTGCTGAGTCTCTGATCTGAACGACTTCAGGGATGTTTGGGATCCCATCTCTTCAGACTTCAAACTCGTTTGAGACCCCCTCAGCGATTGCTCAATGACGCCGTACTCGCCATTTCTAAAATCTCCATTGAGGGATCGGCTACCGGAGTTGACTTCACTCAGTATTCTGTTAAAAGGAGGCCGAGGAGCCCTGCGGTACTCCAAAGTATCGCCTCTGTTGAAGGATAAACTTCTCTTGTTCATTTTTGGCGATTCATGGACACTTGTCAGAGAAGGAACTTTGGAATCCTTCTCCATGTCGATCTCGTGTTCCAATTGAGATTGGACGCTGGCCAGCATCTCTTCCAAGTCTCCTAAATCAGGATCAACATTCAACTTTTGCCGTCTCATTATCACTTGATGGAATGCACCGTTTTTATGTATCACAGATCACTACACTATTTTCTTACTGGGGTTTTTGCCAATTTCTAAAACAATTAAAGCTTAGTTACTTGTTTCTTGACCCGCATTGTTTTTGCGAAGACTTGGAAAACGTTACAAAAAACACCACAATCTCCGCTCTAAATATGAGTAAACGATACGCGGAAATTCTAGCACAATTTCTTACGCGCGAATGACTGATAAAAAATACCATGCGCGCTCACACGTCCGATCGTGACGGCAAACAACGCGGGACTAGTGAGTGATCGGCACTTATCGGCTGCGCAGACGCAAGAAAGAAAGAAACGGTCAACTTTTCGTTTGAGACCGGGATAATATCTTCCTTTTGAAAGGGCTTGACATTGCGCAGATTGTATGCACATGACCCAGTTTTTAGGAAGTCAGCGACATTGCATGATACTATCATGTGGTTTAGTATATTATAAACAAGTCTGTAGATACCATTGATAAGGCACTTCAAATTATCAACAGGTTTATTGATTTCTGGGTTATTTTGAATGAATCACTGAAAACCTACGAATTATGTTATTCTGAGAATATAGCAATGACACAGGATCTGTAATGGGATAACTTGGTCTCGTCCACGACTAAGGTTTATTTGTTGGATTAACATAAAAATAAATGGCGGTTTATACTGGGTTAATAATTGATGATAGTTTAGTTTTTTATTATTTAATGACTATTCCGCATTGACAATGTAATTTTTAAAGGATAACTTCATATATTTATGTCACGCTATAAACATTTATAACATAAATATCAAACTTTAAAATCCCACTATTGTCGGCCGTCAATTTAAAGTAACAAAATAATTTAAATATTTTAAGATTCAATACATATTGTGTAAACATTAAATTCGATTTGACAATGCTGAAGCCCTACCTCTGAATAATAATAACGCAACGGATGTGTATGCCACATATGCAAAGGGCAGCTCAATGCATTGACTCCATTTCCTTAAGGTTTAAAAACGATCCACAGGGCACAGATCGTAGTATGTTAGCCATTGTATGCCATTTCGTTCTGGCATTGTCTTGCTGACTACCTGACTGTGTCAATGAGTCTAGTTCTATTGTTTCATTTGATGAATGCCTTTCGAAATTGTCTATTGGGTAACTACTAACTAGTTGGATCAGTTAAGATGTTATGGGTCAGTTTTCAAAGTGACCCACTTAATCATCATCATCATCATCATTTTAATAGAATAGTTTACATGTAACAGAAAAGTTCTGGAATGGCGAATCCGTGCACCGAACAACACTCTGTGGCACCATAGACGCTGAAGGCGCAGTTCCAATTGTTGTGGGGATTCTTACGGGAGCAGTAGGCGTATTAGGCTAAGATGATAATGAGTTTCCCAATTCTGGCTATTATTTTCACTGACTTACAAGAAACCAGAAACCTATATTGATAGTTCCTTCTCGTCTCGTCGACGATCCGTTATCTTTCTCTTGACATCCGATATTAAAGAGATAAGTTTCATAGAATACAATAACTAGATCTAGTATATTAATATCAACTCTATTGAAAACGACATAAGAGTTAAGTAGAAATATAACGCATTTATTGAAGATTGACATAGACAGATTATATAAAAATAACTATTGTGTTTTTATCAGAATTCAGGGTTATTGAGATATGCTTACACTTCTTCATGAGGCCAACCGCAAAATTTTAATTTTGGAGTTTTTTTTTTCGTGGACATAATTTTTTTTGCACACCGATTCAAAATAATTTTTAAATATTATGACAGATCAAAGTTGTGATTGATGAAGTCATTTTTTTGTGTTTTAAGTTTAATAAAATTCTTAATAATTTGGGCTTAGATCAAGAATTTCCAAGCAAAGTAGGTAGTTTAAGATAACCAGACACAATGCCGTATGTCTACATACATCTACACTTACAACAAGTAAATAAGATACTTTATTTACTCACCGTAAGGCGATACTACTTCTCAATAAAGACATAACTAATTATACAACTATGAGAAATCTTCACTCCCAAGAAGGCTCGGTAAAAAGTAGGAAATCTAACCGCACATGGCCAGTCTAGGGCAACATACAAATATGTCTTATACTAACATCATATATGGACACCGGTCAAGAACTAGTCGAGTTTTCTATATGATATGATCAAGGCAATTGTGACAGACAGACAAGGTAGAAATGCTGTAAGTAGATACTATTGATAAAAAAACAAAAAACATTATATATGTTAAAGAAAGTGTCTGATAATAGGGTTAAGTTCATTCATGGGTAAATGCCTTTACATTTTTAACAAACAACAAAAGACTAGGGCTGAAATACAAGGGTTGTTTGCAATGTGGTGCCGAGGGGCGGTAAATGAAAAGATGTTTAAATAATAATGATTCGTCTTGAATGCCACACCGCATAGAGCCATCTAGTCTAAAACTAAGCTACTACGAAGTTCATACTCTGGTTATTAGAAAACCGATACAATTACTAACTATAAACTTAGTATCAAATAATAGTTAATGAGTGTTCAAAATAGAAAGTCTGTTTAAATCAAACATTAATCCCGCCGTAATAACATTCTTAAAACATTCTCAGGAATACGTAGAAATATCATTCACAATAGCTTTTGACATAAGTCTGATGGGTCAGCTTATTATTAGGAAAGTTGAATACTTGTCAACCTACACCTCTATGAGAGTATCACTTATTAACCTTTCCCTAGGATAAATACGATACGAGTAGGGCGTTCTAGACCTTTTCGATTTAGATCCTAAATAATATATCAGGAGAATAACGATAATTGGGCCGTTCAGTTTTAAGTAACGCAATTTTTGGAGATTCCAGAACGTCCCTCCAATGTAACGCATCGTTTCGTTCTTCTACAACCCCTCCTCCCCCCCCCCCAAGATGTCACGCAATATCTAAGTGACCACTTTCTTCTAAGTCACAAAAGCTTTTATATGCCAAGAACAGCTTATGATGCAAAACTCCCTCTTTGGAGGACATTACCATATCTTTTTTTTAATACAAATAATAAACTTGCTCTTGACTACAATATTCACTATACGGTTAAGAAGAAGCCAAAGATGGAGCAATCCAGGCAGCCTTTTACGAAGCCTACCACCGCAGAGGGATCTGTTGGCCGTCATCAATGGGTTTCATTGATGACCAATAGTAGAAAACCAAAGATGCCGTTGCCCACGACCACTAGAAGGTAGATCCCACCACCCCAAACCTATTCAGTTTAACAACGCTGACTACAGCAATGTGCTTCTGTGTAAACACTAAATACTGACAACTACAATACAATTAATACAACAATACAGTCGAGGGGTTTCCCGTAAAACGTCAAGGGGTTGCCAACTTGGGAGATTTTAAAACTCGAGATTTTAAAACTCTAGATTTTAATTAAAATAAAAAATGATCCATATCGTTACAATACCCCTTCCTGTAACGTACAGTAAGGTTTTACAAGGCCCCCCATCTCCCAAATAGGCTATTTGACTGGTTTTTTAAATCCATTTATATTATTAAGTAGATGTTGAAGAACCCAGTAAAACAAGTTTTTTGGAATTCTGGTACATATTTGCTGAAAAATATCAAAATGAAAATTGAAAATTGAAATAGCGCGCCAAAACACTATTTTGTCAATATGGCGCTGCAATGGGGTCGGTGACGTCACCTGCCTGTCTTGTGATCTGTAGCAAATAATCATCATACATTTGTTGCAAACAAATAACGAAAGTGCGATTGGATCTATATTTTAACAGTGAAAATGAGTTTCAAATGGTATGCAGTTCCAAAATGTATAAAAACTTCGGAAATCTATTTGTAAGTGTTCAAAAAAAAACCTAAGTGTGGCGAAAGTGGTTGCAACTATTTCGGAGGGATCATAATAACATAGCGAATATTACAAATATTTTCTATTTTGAGGACCATTTCGATGTAAGTAAACATAATATTTATAATTTTTAATAATTAGTAATGTAAATATTTTGTTATTGGTTTGAGGTTATAATACCTACCTCTGATATTTATAACAGAATGCCTCTTGCAACTCACTTCGAATATTTTTACGATGTTTTCATAATATTAGCTAAAAATTGTAGCCACAGTCGTATGATTTCAATAAACATTACACATAAAGATCCCGACTAACTAGTTTGTTTGTTACAGATTTTAAATGAATGGGCAGGCTACTACTTTTTGCTTTACAAAAACGTTGTCCATGGTAAAAGTAATGGACAGAAATAGTAAAATTTTGGAAATAAATAACACAAAAACAATGGATACTATTATAATAGGAAAATACTATCAAAATATTTTGAAAAGCTATTAAAACACAAGTAGGCAAACGAAGTTATCAAGCAGGTGACGTCATCATAAACCCGACCAATTAGGAGCGTTCCGTGTCACGTGACAAACGTTTAATTAAATACATTTTTATTTCTGGATTTATAAATAAATCCTTTAATATTTTCAACTTCCGTTACTAAATAACCATTTTTAAACTCATAATATAAACTGATAATAGTAATTCGAATTTTATTTTTCGCATTGTCAAATAGCCTATGTGTTACGTAATACTTGAACACTCTTTAACATATCAAATCATATTTCTTCGAAAGAACTATCAATGATATCACTGATTGCGCCGTGTTCCTAATTCCTAAAGATTCGTTAACTGGTCCAGTAGCGACGAGAAAATTACACTTGATGGATGTATTCATGCCCAGAAGAATTAAGCGCATCATAGCTATAAAGTAATGATTTGTTTGATAAGCGTTTTAATAGTAATCATTATTATCTTTATAAATGGTCGTGAATCACCGAAATGTATGTAGACCAATGATATTTAAAAAGTATAGATAGGTTATGCCCTTACAAAACTATCGAAATATATGTGCCGCTTGCGAACAACTGCACACATGCGTAATTCTTATTTTGTCCTTGTCATACTCGTGAAAAGAACAATTACTTTCTCTTTCATAGATTTGAAAAGACGTCACAATTGTGACGTTTCAGGGACGCATATTGAGAGCGCATGTAACATATCTATTACTTTTTAAATATCATTGATATAGACGCATAATTTACGATCGTCTGTACCAAATGGGATAATTATTATTTTGCTATGTTTGTAATGATCACAAGAAAGTTTGATATTTGTATGAAAAAAAAAAACAGTTTTAAAAACATCCACATGATAAAAGTAAAGGGTAAACATGGATATAAACAGAGCATTTTCTTGCATTATCTTCATTGTAAACCCGTGAAAAGAAAAAAAGAAAATATGCATATAACAGTCATCTTAGTTAGACTACTATCAGTAAAGAATGGCTGAAACGTTTCTTCTTTTTAAGGGAGAACCCCATTTTTGGGCCCGACGTTACAACAATGAAAGTTATGCCAAAAAATCCCTTTTATTTTACTTGCCTATTTCTCAAAAAAATACATACCTAGTTAAATTAGCAATGGACAAGTGGAGAAAATGTATAAAATACATATTGTTTTTCTAATACTTAAACAGTCTCTGTAAACCGTTATACACACATTTAATTAAAACGTGACAATCTCCGTAAACGCTCTGTCACTACATAGAGCGGCGCTTTTAACGTTTTAATCGATTTGGAATAAATCAATTCATAGTAATAATTTTTTTACAATTGCATTTTTTAAGGAATGAGCTAAATAGTTAGTTTTAAAAAAAAAACGTAGAGAATGTAATTAAAAATTATTCACAAGTTTGGCAGTTCAATAAGTAATCATTAATAAAACAATTGAACATTTCGAATAGTTCAATTCCTGATGTAACAGGCTGCACTATTATTAAGAATATCAGTTGACAATGACAGTTAATTGTCATTTGTCATTCACTCCAATTCACTCACATTTCGTTTCGTACATAGAGTACATTTTAACATGTCTCGTACACGTGCGCAAGTTAATGTGTTTTGTATTTTTCTCACTACTCTGCTGAAGTGCTCTGTTTACTCTACCTATATCTCCTAAAGATAGAAAAGGAACCTAGACCTTATCCAGTTAAAGTACCAAAATGGTATTTTTTAGTAAAATAATACATGATATAGGTTATAAAATAAAAAAAGTTAATTGCTTGATTTAAGTAACTTTCCCATTGCAGAAAGTTGTGAAAATAGGGCTTATGATTCTTTTCAATATGCTTTAATTTATGGCCAATTCCCAGCCTTGTAACGTCAGGCCCGAGATTGTATGGGAAACGGGTTTGTCCTTTGTCTTCGCCATGAATAACTATAAATCTTTCAAAACATTGGCAAAATCTTTATACAGTTATTTAATAGCATGACAGATAGTATGAGCACATGTATGAGTACAAAGACAATATTATTTATTACACATGAAAGTTAAAACGATTGGTTTTTGTTGTGTAAAGTGGAACGTAGCGTGCAAGCCATCAAAAATGAGAGATAAATTGTTGTAACATTCGTGACAAAATATGTACTAGGTATACAGTTATTATTCCGATTATTGTTGATTTAACTAAAAACCATCAGTTATTATGACGGCTACACTTTCAATTTTGTTAAACCAAGCAAACAAATTGCTTATGGCAGTCTATTAATTAAAGCGATAACGCATTTACTAAACTTTAAACGCATAAGATTTAATCAAAGCATTATTTCTATTCTTGTGCAGACAGACGACATCATATTGAGCTACACACTGGGGCACCTTATGTATTTGTATTAGATGCGATTTTGCAACAAAAATGTTAAGCTTTAAATGCAGACTATTTAATTGTACCTGAAAAAATGGTGGGAAAACTTTTGTAACGTTGTCGACAATGCATATAAATTAGTAGAGTCTTGTTAAGATAATACCCTCATGACTATAAATGACGTCACTACTCATCAATTATTTAACTAACTGTCGTGTTGTTGGAAAAAGAACTATTTAGCATTGCCTGCTACACGATTTTTTAAGGAGGGGACAATGCTTTTACGTATACTCTCAAGTACTCCTAACTAATGGCTGAAATGCGATCGCCAAATCGCCTGCCAAGTGCCAAGCGTGGCGATTTTGGTGAAAATTCTTCTTTTTGGGAGATCTATGTCTAACAGCGGCTCTGTGGGCTAATGGTGATGATATAAGCTAGACGGACGGACAGCCTTTGGGAAATACAGAACTTTAAGGTCTAAGGTGGGCTGACCATATTAGCCGCAGAACAACCGCTGGGGTAAGTGAAGACCGCGTCTCGGCAATCGTAGTGTAAGATGCCCTCAGGCCAGGTGGAGTGATGATTTGCGCAAGATGGCTGGCAGGAGCCGGATGCGAGAAAGCCGAGGATCGGCCTAAGTGGCGTGCAACTGGAGAGGCCTATGTCCAGCAGTCCACTGCGATAGGCTGATGATGATGAAGGTCTAGAGTTATCTGGTGGAGATCGCTATTCAGCGATAGGACCGCATTATTGTACCAATTTCTTTTTTTTAATCTTGTATTGTGCAATAAAAGTGTATGTATTGTATTGTGTTTGTACTCGTATTAAACTCTAAAAACTCTAGAGTAGTCTAGAGCACTAATGAAGTCATCATCTTCAAACATTAATATTGATAAGAACGAACAAAAAGCAAAAAAAAATTAAATATCAAACATAATCTGCTTCACCGGTGATCAATGATCTTCATAGAAATCATTAATGATAACTTACTCACACGCAATAACGATTGCAGCAAATGTACCGTAGCGGATATCCGTAATAATGAATCATTAAACATACTCGTAAAATGGCGATTGGATTTGTCATTATGTGATATAAAAAACGGATATAAATAAGTTATGAGTTAGTAAAATTGAATATATGACAAATACTTCTGATGCTTAATTTTTAACCAGCTTAAAAAAATATATTTTCCAATCATTTCACCTCAGGCAGTTTATTTGATATATTCGCTGTATGCACATTTAACATAGGAAAGAAAGGGAAAAATATAAGACAGTGAATAACTACATTAGCATTCTTGACTCATATAATATTTGGCAAAATAAATTTATAGTTTCTGTATTATTTTACTTACGACAGCAATATTCATCGATTTCTAATTAAGAACCACCTCTTTTATTTAGTTGGTTGTTAAAATATGTTTTGATTAACAATTTGTAATGCAATTTTCTCAAATGCGCCCTTAGACAAGTGGTTTTCTAATATCGTTTACGCTAGACGAATAGATAAAAAATGTATGAAAATGACATTATCAAACGGTCGAACGATCGTAAGCTTATGTCATTTTCATACATTTTATTTTTACTTTATTTATTTGGTATACATAACATATTACAATAATTTTTATTACTAAATATTTGTTACAATACAAAACTTCTAGATTGTAACACTAAATATGTACACACAGAGAAAAAAAAATCAATGCAGGCAAACACAGTACTTAATTAGAGTAATAAAAAAAAACAGAGAAGAGAAAATAAAGTAAGTAAGTGCATCAAAGATGCACCACTAAAGATGAAGTTTAACTAAAGCAGGGCATCAATGATGCATTCAAAAATGTATTTCTTAAATTTACACAAATCAAAGCGGTATAAATCTACTTCTTTGTTTTTAAGAACTAAATCATTAAAGGCGCGACACATACTGACAATTGGATTGTAAAATGAATTGACATCTATTCGTTTAGCGTAAACGACATTAGACAGCCAGCTTGACTAAGGCCGCTGGTATTTCTATTATAGTGTTTTGGATTTACGCGATGGATACTACATATCTAGACACAAAATTGCCATCATGGCTTTAGTCGTCATCGCAAGCGAAAGCGTAAAAAAACAGTTCGCCGGTCCTCAAACAAACAGTATTACCTTAGTTTGGGGACTACTAGTACACAAAAGATGTATTAACTTTTTCTGTTTATAAAATATTGTTTTATTTGTATTATGTAGCCTACATTTACAGGTTACAAAATAAACGGTAAATGCACGACATGCCAAGTTATTTTAAGAAATAAAGTTTTTAAAACTACTTGAGTCCAAAACAATGTCGCAAACCGCAACAAATCAAAATTTCATCACAAAAAATGGATATTTATCATAAACAGCATTCACATTCAGGAAGTGTGCGGTGGCGCAATGGATGATAATGATAAGAATAAAATTAATTTGTGACAAATTGTCATTTAGTTACAGAATTGCAATCAAATGCGACATCTCTTAATAACAGATTTTAAAATAAATAAATATTTAAGACATGCCTCACTGGGCCACACAGAGCCATCTAGTCCCAAATTAAGCTACTATTAAGTACCCTGTCGTATGGGGTACTAGACAACCGATAAACTTACTTATATACTTTTTTTTGTAAATACATACTTATAATACATAGAAAACACCCAGACCAGTACAAACAGACATGTTCATGCACACAAATATTTGTACTGTGCGGGGATCGAACGTCGTCAAGATTTAGCTATACATACTTGAATATTAAATTATACTTAAATATCATTATAATAATAGATTACTAGTTATTGTGTCATGTAGTGTCGGCACGTTTAAGGAGCATCATCTCTTCCTGTGGATGTTATAACAGGGGAGTAAACAGCGACAAGTGGCTTTCTAATATCCTTTACGCTAGACGAGTAGATGTTAAATGTATGAAAATGACATAAGCTTACGATCGTTCGATCGTTTGTTAATGTCATTTTCATACATTTGTTATCTATTCGTCTAGCGTTACTATATTAGAAAGCCACTTGTCTAAGGCCGCAGTACTGTCAGATGAAGACGGGCAGCAGCATCTTTCTCCACCATTGGCCAAACTTCGATCGCCAAACCGCCTGCCAAGCGTGGCGATTATCCTAACTTTAAGGAGAGCTATATTCAACAGTGAACTGTTATAAGACGATCGACATTATAAATCCAGTGAGAGATACAGCTTATCTGATTATATTATTTTGCAACCGTTTATTCTAAAGAAATAATGAAAAATATCTAGATTACTAATCTCTGGCAGACTTAACTCCTGCTGAGTAAAGATTATTAACATAGCTCGTAAGTAAGCAAAAAGAATTGAATCGAATGAAAAGTTTTTATATTTATAACACTACTGATAATACTGGCAATTATAAGTCTTTCTTTCGATAAATTAAAAAATAACGTTTACTTTTTCATCGCGAACGCCTGTTCACTGCCCTCAGATAATTGCCGGTCAATGGTACAGTAGCCTGTAAATCAGGCAAATACATTTTTCTTGCAAAATCGCTCTTATTTCAACTACATACGATGCCATAGTGTAGCTGTAGTCTGTACAAAAATTGTTCGTTTCCGGACCGTATCCGGAGTAATTACTGTCGACATTTCATCCTGCACTACTGCACTTGTGATTGGTCCATCGGACTTTTGTACATACTATCCTGGCCTTTAGCGCACCTGTTACAATATTACGATAGCTATGTGGCTATTTTGTAAATCTTGCACATCACTAAATATTATAACTATGGTTTGAACCCTCTCTTTAAAAATAAGTAGAGAGACCCGTGCTCAACAGTGGGCTAAGATGGTGGTTGATACATTTTATTTAAAAAAGTCCTATTACGCGTCTGTCTGTATGTATGGTCGTGGACGGGTTTTCATGAGGTTTTCAGAAACAGAGTAATTATGTAACAATTTCTTAAGTTTTTTTTTTTCATAAAATATAACGGTAAGTGTCGAAAATATTATGCCGTCTGACAGCTTTTATCGGTAAACTATTTGATATATTTGGTATCATATTTTCCGCGAAGAACTCGTGCGAAAACGGGGCTGGTTGTAATATTATGAATGCGATTTCACGCCAAAACCACTGAACTGATTTAACATAATTTGCAAGAGAGATAAAATACTTAGACCTTGGGAAAGGACATACGCTGTCAAAGTAACTATTCCACGAAGACGAAATCGCGGGGAAATTCGGAAATCAGAGGCTATTTATAATATTTAATAGTATTTTTACGTTAGTAGTATTAGGGCACGCGATGTTAAAGGATATATCGTATAGCTTACATTAAAAGGTTAAGAAGATCCAACGGTAATTACTAATTACTCGTAGATCATCATCATTTCGTATGGCTTACATCCTGCGTGGATCACACATCAATGTCCAAGTCTTTCAGACAGCTTGCAGCAGCAGGTGTGCATTTGTGGACTTCCGACATTCCACCAGGAAAACTGCAAAGTGGGCATTCGTTTACCACATGGGAAAGAGTTTGCTCCCTTAATCCCCATTTGTGGAGGTGGTGGTTAGTCCTCCCGTAGTTGGAACGGAATCGGTTAAGTCGGGTCGTAGATACTTCTTCATATCGTAGTAATTTTAGTCAGATTATCGAAGTTTGCACTCATTAGCATAATCATAAACCTACACTAGTCCACAATTGGATACCGGCCTGGACAAAAGGAACATTTTGCCATAATCGCATGGCATGCGGGTAGGCAATCGCAGTTTCACAAATAGTGTAGAGATGATGCTTTACACTGCAGCCTTTCATCTGGCTTAAGGGCACTACGAGAGCTAAGTGCTGCCCCCAATTGATTTAATTTTATTACTTCTAAACAAAATCAATTCTCAAAAAACTAGAACTGTATCATTTTAGCAAATTACCTCTAGTACCTATTTACTGAATCACTGTTAACTTACCATTTAGATGTTTATAAAGTTTAATTTGTCGCTAACGCCAAAAGCGGCCGCTTTTAGCAATAATGTACAATACGAAAGAATGCCAGAATGAAAAGCAGTTAACAGTGATTCAATAAATACTAGAGATTTGCTAAAATGATTCTGTTCTAGTTTTTTGAGAATTGATTTTGTTTAGAAGTAATAAAATTAATTGGGTACAGCATATAGCTCTAGAAGTCCACTTAAAGGAAGACGGGCCTTCACCCTTCTTCAGCCGCCTCTAACAACACCCATGCGACGATACAAGCTATTCCATTATGTGCTGGCAACACACGGCTGTCAGTCGGATATAATGACAACTATTCCTGGTAACACTACCGCTAATTTCTGGTCAACGTTAAACCGTGATTGCCCACTTCCCGTCCCACGATCCATGAGATAATTATTATCGTCGCACGCGCATCTCGTCTTGGGAAGACGATCCGTTTTATGTTGCGAATGGCATTTGAACTGATGTCAACCTGTACACTCAAACCGATTGGGGGTCGTCCACATATTACGTCACACATTAAGGGGGAGGGGGGGTGGTCTAACTTTTGGTGGCATTGGACAGAATAGTATGGGAATTTTCGTAAAAATGCGTGACAAGGGGGGGAGGGGGAGGGGTCTGAAAATCTTAAAAATCGGATGACGTAATTTATGGATGACCTTCTGGTGGAAGGTCAGAACGAGGTAGGTTGTTATATTACGGTAGGTATTACACATGATATGTATTTTTTTATAAATAGGTATTTATGTTTACACTTGGACAGTCAAAGGGACGTTATTGTACAGGACTGCGTAGTAGGTTTCTAGTTCTTATATTTTATCTATGCCCGAAGCACTCAGCCCCAGAGTGGGTTATAATGGCGAGTACCTAATCAAATTTGTTCACATTTCACCGAGCAAATTAATCACAAAACATTAATTTTCCACCATTAATTACTCGTACATTGGTCACGTATTAAAACATGCCAATTACATTATAATACCTGATCACGATGCGGAGAAAAAATGACGTCGCCATTTTGTCGTTTAATTAAAATTGCTGGTGTTGCCAGCGATCGATGCGCGATTATGTCATAAAACCGAATGATTATCGCGACAAATAGAGCGATGAGGGAGAAAGCATGAGTTTAACGGAGCGAGAAAGATACTTTCGATGGGTAGAAAGAAAATTGGCTTCATAGAACATACAAAAGACATAAACACCGACCCAAACATTGACTTATCATCTCTTCGTCCTGATTTCCACCTGGTAGGTGTTGTAGCGTAGTGCTCTGCCCATAACGCAAAGGTGCCAGGTTTGATTCCCGGTCTGGTCAATTTAGGAAATCATCCTACAAAATTGGCTTCAGTCTGGTCGAGTTAAGTCATTGGTCCGGGCTTGTAAGAAACAACAACAAACAACAACAATGGCGTCAGAGGCGCGGTCAACAAGTCACGGAAGCGGGTTTAAAAACTCTACATTATCCTTGAAGGTAGACATTAAGAAGATCTTTTAGGAGTGAAGAATTTCTAATACAAGGTATACAAGTGGTCAAAGAATCGACTGTGGTAATTTGTTGAAAATAATAATAAAAAAAAATCTTTATTTTCCTTTCACAATCTGGAATAACAACATTGGTATAAAACATATTTTAATGCGTAGCTATTTACAATAGGTTGTGAGAGGACTGGAGTCTGAACTAGGCAAAGGCCTGGCATACAGGCCTCCAGTACTCCCCTCTCTTGATGGTGGTCAAGTGCACATAAATAGTGGTTTTTATACAATCTGAATCAAAAGAATTTTAATACAAAAGTAGTTGTGTGTTAGTACACTGGGTGGTGGGCGATCGTGTGAGTGTGTGTGTGTGTGTGTGTGTGTGTATGTGTGTGTGTGTGTGTTTGAGTTTGTGTATGAGTGTGTGTGTGTGTGTGAGTGAGTGTGTATGGATGGTTGTATGTGATTATCTGGCTGGATGAAGAAGATTTTCAGTTTCTGCATACGTCTGGGTTTGTAAGAGATTTGACACCTTGGTCTTACAAATGAATTTAGGTGAAGAGTAGAAATCTAGTTCACGATTAAGTGCATTGTAAAGAAATGGACCTAGGAAGCAAAAGAAACGATGAGAGAAAAAGGTTTTAAACGCAGATGAACGCGCTACTAAACGGTTGCGCCGGGTAGTCGTGGGGTCGTAATTAGTAACGCGATGTTGTTTGAGAACGGTATGTAAAATAAATATCTGGCGTACAGTTAGGACCTGACAGTATTGGAAGAGGTCGTAGGTAGGGAATAGAAAGGGTTTAAATGTACACACCTTAAGAATGGACCTCTGAGCCCTTTCCAACTCTATCAGAAACGTCTTACATGTACCTCCCCAGGAAGTTACACAATATATTAATAATGACTGGCATAGGGCAACATAAACAGCTCTGACTAGGCTGGGGTCGGCTACATGTCGAATGTTACGAAACACAAACATAAGTTTTCGAAGTCTACCTGCAGTAGCCGAAATGTGTGAGTGGAAAGTTAGTCTGGAATCGATAATTACTCCCAAATACTTGACAGTTTCAGTAGAGGAAAGTGAAGAACAGTTACATGAATGATCAGATATACAGATATCAGGGTGAGAGTGGGTAATTATATTGAATCCGTCCAGGACGCCTGAGATGTTCCTTATTGAAAAAGTCATGTACTGAGTTTTTTGGACGTTAAGAGTTAGCAAATTTTCCCGAAGCCATAATGATACCAGATGAAAACCGGTCTGAGCTCGCTGAAAAGTTTCTTCCCATGAGTCAGTTACAAAAACTAGAGCGGTGTCGTCAGCGAATGAAATAATTTTGCAGTATGGAATTTTAAGGAGACACAGCTCGTTAATGTACACCAGGAAGAGCGTAGGGCCAAGAACGCTTCCCTGGGGAACACCGTGATTCATAGGGAGCTCTGAACTCACATTTCCATTAATTACAACAGACTGGACGCGATTGGAAAAGTAGCTGCGGATTAACGCAAGTTGACTGCCCCTAAACATACAAAAGACATAAACACCGACCCAAACATTGACTTATCATCTCTTCGTCCTGATTTCCACCTGGTAGGTGTTGTAGCGTAGTGCTCTGCCCATAACGCAAAGGTGCCAGGTTTGATTCCCGGTCTGGTCAATTTAGGAAATCATCCTACAAAATTGGCTTCAGTCTGGTCGAGTTAAGTCATTGGTCCGGGCTTGTAAGAAACAACAACAAACAACAACAATGGCGTCAGAGGCGCGGTCAACAAGTCACGGAAGCGGGTTTAAAAACTCTACATTATCCTTGAAGGTAGACATTAAGAAGATCTTTTAGGAGTGAAGAATTTCTAATACAAGGTATACAAGTGGTCAAAGAATCGACTGTGGTAATTTGTTGAAAATGCAATATAATATTCCATGAACTAATTTCCCAATATAATCAGTTCGAAACCTAAAAAGGCAAGTTCATCTTTATGTCTCATAAAATTTAATCATTCCTTCATGAAGACTTACATAATTTGAGTCAAGAAAAGTTTACGTAACATCAGTTCCCTAGATCCCCCATTGAACTGCGATCTAATACAATCATGTACTCTACTATTAATACAATCGAACATTTTCTCAGAATCCCAATCCGAAATAATCAACTCTTATCACAATGGAATAAAACCTAGAATCGAGGGAAACTTCTGCTGACTCTTGTCTGATCTTTCAAAGCAACGGTGGATCAACAATGGATTACGTTCCCAGTCTTCATCGAGTTTTTGTTATAGGAAAATAGTCATTATGTATACAATTTAAGGTTGAGACAGAGTTGATGTTGAGAAGTTTTCTTGCCACATTTGTAGCGTAACCGAAGTCCGTCTATTCGGTCGTCCGGAACCAAAGTTTGTGGTACAAGGTAAAGAATTTTAACCGTAATAAAGTATTTAACCACTTTTAGTACATTTTGAATTTTTTGTACAATAACATACCTACGCGTCGAGCTGAGAACCTCCTCTGTTTTGTCAATTGAAAAAATAAGTGCATGACGAACAACTGTGATTGCTTTTTTTGATTAGGCATCGATGAAGAAGTTTAGTAAAAACTAAATATCTCTAAATAATTCATTCAGTCAGCCATATTCGATGCTGACTTTCAGAATGAAACACAACAACTATGTATTAAGATTTGTATCCTTTATAAAATAACTAGCTGACCTGGCAAACGTTGTTTTGCCATAAAAATGATTAAATTACTAAAATGGCTAACAAAAAATAGGGGTTGGTGGTAAAAGGGTAAAAATTTAGGGTTGTATATATTTTATAAAATTTTAATATTTTACTACCCTACCCTACCCCTACTCTACCCCTACCCCTACCCCTAACCTACCCTACCCTACACATACCCTACCCCTACCCTACCCCCACCCCTACCCTAAACCCTTCCCTAACCCTACCCTACCCTTACAAAAAAGACGATAATTGTTCAGTTATCGAGCGGGATGAAAAATGATTAAATTACTAAAATGGGATGAAAAATAGATGTTGGCCGATTCTCATAGATACCGGATAAGCATAAAAAAATTTCATCAAAATCGGTCAAGCCGTTTCGGAGGAGTTCAAGTTCGAACACCGTGACACGAGAATTTTATATATTAGACTAGCTGATATAATATTTGAAGATGAAACTGGAATCGAACCGTAAATTTTTTTAGGACTAAAGTTAGTCTGTAAATTTTTTTATATCGGTGACAAATTAGATCCAGATACTATTCAGCCATTCTGGCGTAACTGATTAACAAATATCCACCTAAAATCTCGCTTTTAAATATCAGTAAGAAACCAAGAATAAGATTGGTTTGATAATGTCGGAGAGGGCATTACACAGATAATTCATATTACAATCATTTATGTAATAATACCTTTTTTTATCAAAGTATATTTGGTGTAGTCACTTAACCCGGACAATCAGCTCTTTGGACCAATCAGTACAGAACCTTTTTTCCCCATAGCGAATCGGCCACGGCATTACAACCATCCCGAAGCACGTACCATCAAGGACAATTTTAACACCCATGCAGCCTACTTTTTGTCCAGATTCCATTTAGAGAAACGACAACACGGTGATAATAGTTTGTCCGGAACGAGATTAGAAGAAGCTAGTGAACGAGATTAAAAGAAGCTAGTGAACGAGTTGTATTAGATCTTTTAGTTATAAATTTTGAAGCTTTCTTTACTGGAAAGTTGATTCATTAGATAATGTTATTAATAGCACAATCAATATGCTATAAAAAAAGATGAACCAACTAATGAATTAACATTTCAGAAACAATAGAAAATGCTTAATCAAAATCTGAAAAAAAAAAACTACATAACATTCTGATTCTACAGGTTTTGCCATGATTTAAAACGATCTGGTTGAGGGTCACAAAGGTGTCTGCGAATGCTCAGTTGAAATAGTCTTTTAGACAAGTAAAACCAAAAATTTTTATTCAAGCTAACTAGAAACCAGACAATAAATTAGATTTAGGTAGAAGAATGAACATAATACAATACAGTAAATGTTCTACCAGTTGGATGATACACACGAAATTCATATTTTTATTACCACCTCGACAAAAGAAATAATTTATCCACCCATAAAACGTATTTGGATTTCCAAGATCGTAATCATCAGAAAATCCATTTGTATCTCACTAAATCCAGTTCGGTATCGAGCGTAAACATTTTTAATTAGCACTAAACTCTTTTTGGGGACGTCCGTACAGTCCATAAGTCAACCCACGTGTGACCTAACGGCTTTCACGTCCGAAATTGAAACTACCCACATACGGGAAACGTTATAGAAGCGTGGGTAGTCGTCGATACGGCAATATCTGATCATTTGGATGCCGGTTGTTTGTCTGTTTGCAAAACGTGTCGTTTTGAAAGCGAGAGCTTAGGGTAAATCCACATCCCATATGAAGTGTATTTAAGGAAACCAAAATAAAATTTATTAACACGTTCATGAATAGTATCCATGACACAATGGTTATTTTTTGTCTAGCTTTCCCCAATTTGCTAAGGACTACTTTCTAATTCTATAACTTTCTTAACAAAACTGTGGCATTTCAATGTATTGCACAGATCGACACGATCATTTTTATCGTCAACAATAATAATAATTTTCAATTTACAAATTCAAATCGTTTATTTGCGAATAATAGGTATACATGAAAGGTCTTAGACTATATTATATTAGTTCCTACTATTCAGCTGAAATTCATTAGCATGCAAAAAGTTTTTCGATAAACTCATTGAAACTGTAAAAGCAGCAATCAATTAGCCACTCTCTCAAATTCCTAATCATGATATCAGTAGAGTAGAGCCTACCTTAAATTTATTTGAAATTTTATATATATTTTTATACACATGAAGTAATAGCTTTTTTGACATAGTGCAGTTTGAGTTATCATTAGGAAAATCGAATCACATAAAAGGAAGAACCAGTGCTTGTGATCTAAGGCCCGAATCCGTCTGCCGTTTATTGCGGTTAATTTCTTTTGAGTGTTATTATTTTGGACATTATGTTATTACAATAAAAACAGAAAAGGCCTGAAACTTAAACAGATTTTTTCAGATAATTACTGATTTCTGCTAGAAGTAGTAATTTACTAGAAAATATATTGTCAGCAGCGACAATAGCACACCTTAATTAATTCAATGATGTTACTGTTTTGAATGACATTAAAACAACTTAGTTACCGTCTTTTATCGATAAACAAAGTCACATCCCATAAAGACTGTTAAACCTACAAACTTCCAACCTAAAAATAATGGAGTATATAACTACTAGATGGCATTGATTTCACCTTTTGTAGACTTCAACTTGGTAAGCTTAAACAAGTCAGTGTCAAATTAAAGAGTCTAATAAACGAATACGTTACCACCAATTGTAGTAGAAGAGACATTGCATCCGGAATAAATACATCAAACTTAACTGAAGTTACCCTATATAATAGATTTGAATGTGTTAATAAGGTTATTTCAAAGTCAATGTCCCGTGACCGCGGTTGCTGTGATTTAGACTAGGCAAGCCGATCTGGAATCGATTTACCTAAGAATAACGATTCGATATCGATTGTTTCTCGAACAAAACGATTCTTGTGCGAGACATAATCTACACGGTGTTACATCGTGTATTATATATATACGGCACTAAATCGATGCGGTGTTTACGTTATTCCACAATAGAAAATCAAAATTCGATTAGAATCACAACATTCTGAACAATCAGGACATAGGTAGTTAGACGAGTAAAGAACTGACAGTTTTCGGTCTAATTACCCTCCATTAAATTAAAAAGAAAACAAATATTTTAAATTATCATTTTTGAGATCCTTGGAGAAGGTTTATGTTCAGCAGTGCACGACTATTTGGCTATCATCATAAGCCTAATCGCAGTCCACTGCTGGATATAGGTCTCTCCAGTTGCAACTTGCACGCCACTTCTCTTCTCATGGCTAAGATATTGCCTATTTAAAAAAAAAAACGTTTTTTGTTTTTCGTTCAATTATAAATACAAACTCTTAAACTTTGTGATTATTATACATACATTTCCATGAATAAAAACAATTCGACTGTCTGACTCTGAATGATTAGATCGATTTTTGAGATTCTTTTTTCAGGACACTATCCATGAGTATTCAAACAGAATGGAATCGATTTTTTAATACATAACTAGTAAATAGTTGTAGTCGAAAGCATTGCCATCGCTAATCTGGATCTTGCCCTCGACCCGGCATCCTGCGGTTGGTAGTGACCACAAACCCGGACTTAATCACAACTAATACTGTTGCACGCCGAAGATGAATCATGACCCAATTAGGGGAAAAAAACTAATGTAACGGCCTATAATCATCCCACTACAGATTCAAGTTACCGCACAGATTCAAATTCTAAATACAATTCTTCAATAGGCAGACCAAATTTATTGAATTGTGACTTATACAAAATACGAATTTATAGAATAAAAGATTATAAAATAGATAAGTTTCGTAACTTTCGGTTCTACGCGTCTCTACTCCGAGCCTACAACCGTATTAGGCACAAATCCAACACGCGTGGGTACACGGCAAACAATACCTACAACGGTACCTCCTCTGGGAGGCAATTAGTCAAGTTTCCCACGATTATATTCTTTACATGTGTCAGTACAAGATTGAGATACCGTCCATTTTGTTGATATTAATACCATGTAGTCACGCTCTTTATAAAATATGATAGCGCCACCACTCTAGTCTGTGGGTGTCTTTACCTTAGTATTTGGACATTGCTTTGACAGTTAAATTAATAGAAACACATTACTAGAAAGAAGAAAAATATTGCGAATGTCTGGTCCAGGAGTCTGTCTGGTTTCAAGTTTTTAGCATCTCACTGCTGCATGTATATAAAAGTTGTTAAAATGTTTAGTAGTTTAAGCTCTAAAACAAGTTTACAGCTTCCTATGTAGTTTTAAATTAAAATATTTCATATTTCATATTTATTTATTCACTACATAATATAATTTTGCAGACAATAAAGGCATGAAGATGTAATTAAATTATATTATGACCTCAACGAGGTATTCGTGATTATACAAATTATCATTTTAAATTATCTTAATTTAACATTCAAAATTTCTATTACAAATTAAATAAAATAGTGTCAGCGCAGTAGTCAGTACCATAAACGTAGAGTATAAGTCAGTACAATTTTACAAAATGTCAATAAATTATAATTACAGATGTCAAATTAGATAATGTCAAAATTAAAAGTTAAGGAAAAATCAATATTTTAAAGTAATAACTTAGAATAATAATAATGTCAATGGTATTAAATAATTAAATTTTATCATTAAAATATTCATTTAAGTTATAATATGCTTTTGTCACTAATATTTTCTTTAACTCTATTTCAAATTTATTACCTTGGAGGGCCTTTACAAAGTTAGGCAAATGATTGAATACCTTTACAGCCATATAATGTGGACCGCGCTTGTATAATGCAAGTCGGGCTGCAGGCAGAACAAAATCATTTGCATTTGCATTTGCGTTTCATCATCAAATCAAATACAAATTTATCTTATTGGTACTGGTCTAGTCTTCCAGGCATTAAGTTTTTACTTTACTAAATAACAAATTCACACATTATAATATTATACGAATGTCAAAATAACATACATTGACTCAGCATTTCTCGCTATCCCAAGTTAAAGATTTTTATTAACCAAGTCTTACTCATCTCTAAAGTTAATCCGAAACTTTCATTCGGTAAGCAGCTTAAACTATCAAGCTTATTTGCCAGTTATACGATAGAAAATGGTCACTCAAAGTTTTCTAATTACGGTATTTATAAAAGTTAGAAAATATACATTTATCTCTTTTTATTTTAAATGTGTTAATTGGGAAATTCAATACTTCAAGCAAGGCAGAAATATTTTTTTACAAATATTTGAACTGAGGTGAATACCCAAATAAACCACTAATTATGACTCAGCGCCGAACAAGTAAAAAAAATGGTATCTTTTAACATGTTATCAGATGATAAATTCTTTATGAATATATATTTTTAATTTGTCATGTCTAAATTTTTTTATCCTTCGGGGTGTAGGTTTTTTTTTTTGGAATTTTTGCAGTTTTCGAAGGCTGCTGCCAATAAAAGTTTTCTTTTATTTGTCTAGGCTTTTTTTTAACGACAAACTTTGAGCTGTTTTTTTATCTAATAAAAAAAACTTATTCAATTAAGAAAAGGCAACCGTAAAGGTTGGTTTGGTAGCACTTCATATATTGATGACATAGTGTTCCATTATATTGATCGCACCTTGCAACCGACCTCATTTTGTCAAATATCCAACAAAATTGACCTTCAGGCAATTGATTCCATCAATACGCGACACAAGTTCGATGTCCCGCTAATGACGGTTGATTAGAATTTGGCCCAACTATACGTCATAGCAATGAGACAATTTATAAATCAGAAGGACGATGAGATTTAATTAAATATGGTAAATGATGGTTTTGACCAATTAAACTAGAATTTTATTAAAAACAACAGAAAACCCGTGACCATGAACGCTATAAAGTGTTGGAAACGTCGGGATAAATCAAAATACAAAAACAACACCCTGATTAACGCGAGTGAAATCCGACCGCGGTTTTTTTAGTTTACGCAAAAAGAATACATAAGGATTTTTTTTGGTTGGAAATCAATCAAAACAAATATTACGGGTAAACTACTTGTGACCACAAACAATGTAATATGTTGTCCACGGGGAGACTATCCAAGATACAAGACCACCAAGGCTGATGTGTTGGAAACGTCGGAATTAATCTATATATATAAAAATGAAAACTGATTTAATGACTGACTGACTGACATATCAACGCACAGCCCAAACTACTAGGATTTGAAATCTGAAAATTTTCACCGTGCTTCCTTTTATAGTGTAGGTGAGCACTAAGAAAGGAATTTTGGAAATTCCGCCTCTAAGGGGGTAAAAAGGGCCCCATAAGTTTGTATGAAACTCCTTCAGTTTTGAAGCTAAGTCGATGAAAATTGGTATCCAGCTACCTGATTAGAAATTAAGAATGACGTCTACCAGGATTTTTGAAAATTTAATCTTTAAGGGTATAAAAAATGGGGGCAAAGGTTGTTCGGTTCCGCGTCATATCCATACTCTTTACATATTTGTACTCTCAGGCTTTACTTAGTATTTTATGACATTCAATGTGTCAATCAGAAAATAAATAGGTACCTAATTACTTACAAACAGAATGGTATTATTTTAGAATTTAATAATTAGCGCCGAATTGGATGAATTAACTAAATTAAAACGTGTGGAACTTTAATTAAAGGCTGCATTACAAAATTCGGCAGCCAGATACAAACCCTACGAGAAATTTCTGATTATGAATTGAAATAAGTGAGTGACCAGTGACAAATGAACAAAATTACCAAGAATAATTTGGAAGAGATACGACTACAAATAATATTACTGATGACCCACAGTTGGAATCTGAGATTGAAGAAAAAAATAACCATCAGGATACTACAACACAGCTTAAACTAAAACTGCAGAGTTTCAATTCGATAGCACGAAACAATTCCATGTATGCAGAAGCAAAGGTCGGTCACAAACAAATCTTAGGACATCTAAATTGAACTCAGTACCATTAGACAAGGACGAAACATTCAAAAACATCATTAAACGGTTGGATACTTACTTAAAACTGAACAGATGTGATGATATTATCGATACAAGAAAATACACGTTTCTAACATCTTTGAGCCCAGAATTACATCATAAAACGTATTATATTATATTTATGTACTCCACGGGATCCTTGTAAGTTAGAATTTAAGGAGTTAGTTAAAATTCAATTAGTAAATTATCAACAACTCAAAATTGGACAGATTACTAGAAGATTTAACAATGGTGTTTGACGGAACTCTTGTTTGCATATCAAACTATAAAGCTCAATTAGTGCTTCAAGAAAATGTGACACCAATTTTCATCTAGCCGCGACGTATTCCATACGCCCTGAAGGACAAAGTTGACGAAGAAATAAGCAGGCTATGTAACGAAAAGACAAAACTTGAAAATTCCTATTGGATGTCTTATCTATATTTAGGTACATATTTAGAAAATAAATATCGGTACTTACTATAAGAATGGTATTATTTAGAATTTAATCATTTTAGAATTCCGTACCCAAAGGGTAAAAACGGAACCCTATTACTAAGACTTCGCTGTCTGTCCGTCTGTCCGTCTGTCTGTCACCAGGCTGTATCTCAAGAGCCGCGATAGCTAGACAGTTGAAATTTTCACTAATTATGTATTTTTGCTACCGCAATAACAACAAATACTAAAAACAAAATAAAAAAAATATTTAAGGGGGACAAAAAAATCGAATTATTTGTCCTTTTTTGTTCGATATTAATAATTGCAACAGGTAGGCACTTGAAATATTCACAAAACACTCAGTTATATTTCTAACTTTAATAATAAACAATTAAATTAATATTTAAGGGAGGTACCCATACAAAAAAAACTATTTTTTGCCTATTTTTGCTTGATATCAATAAATGGTAACAGGTAGGCACTACATTAACTAAATTAATGTAGGTACCCACTGTTGTTTTCGTAGTCAATGGTACGGAACCCTTCGAGCGCGAGTCCGACTTGCACTTGGCCGATTTTTGTTTATACGGTAGAGACAAATGTTGGGAAATCGAAAAAAGTGTATAGAATTACACTGTTGAGTACCTTATGACATTATCAACTATATTAAGCAGTACAAAAATACTTCCTAAACTGGGCATAGACCCGTATCTCAGGGAGAAAAAGGTAACAGGTGTGTTGCAACAACACTACTGGTGGATTAAATCAATATAGACTGGTAGACCATTTGACAAGCTTCCATTTAGAAGATAATTGATAAACTTCCATTTAGTAACGATTTATTTTTTCTAGGACGCACCGCTTTTGGGGGCCTGGCAAAGTTTGTTTAGTGAAACTGCCTTTCTAACGCATCCAAATTACTTATTTTTTTATTTAATATCCTCCATATTTAAAAAAATACTATATTAAAACATGAAAATAAAACGCTGAGAAAAAAAATCACCTCACTTCAGAATTCCGTGTTGTTTAACTTAGAATTAGCTACCACCACCCACCCACTAATGACCAAGCAGCAGTAATTAATGATGTTTTGCTGACATCATTTGAAGCTGAAGAAATATAACAATGTATAAAAATGTGTAAAAAATTTGTAAATTGCCACTTTGTTGACTGTAATAGAAATAATTTGCATAGCATGTGTAAATCAATCAATTTTGTGGTCGATTGCATAGATTACAAAAATAAATACTTAGACGCGAAGGAATTAAGTAAATTAATAGCGAGTAGTACCAAAATATTTAAACGAGACCGAATGACAACTAAGTATTGTAGAGGCACAATTCCCTACTATTTTCCACCGGTTACGAGTGATTGCTCTATTGGCTCTAATACCAAAACGAAAACTTGTGAACTTAATACAAATCGGTTTTTTCGTCGAAAATAATGCCAAAGAAAACCATACATTTACCATTATGCACCAAAATATAGCTAGTATTACTTCAAAACGGGAAATATTAGAAATAACGTTGGAAGAACTTCGGACTTCAGGTACGGATCCTGATATTATTTGTCTTTCGGAAACTTTTCTGCAAAATGACCAACACACAAAAATTGCAGGATATGAAACGGCAGCAAAATTTTGTAGAATGAAACATAGAGGTGGTACCTGTATTTTAGTAAAGCGCAGCATAATATACAAAGAACTGTGTTTTTTAGGAAAGTATGGTAGTCAAAAGTCTTTTGAAGTTTGTGGGATTGACATCCCAGTACACAAACTTTTAATCATCTGTTTATATAGGACTCCAACATCTGACCCCACATTGTTTTTGAATAAACTAGACCAAATCTTGTATGACATATCAAAACGCTATAAATCGACTACAAACCTAGTCATAGCGGGCGATTTTAACATTAATACTTTAAAAACAGGTAAAGTGATTGACCACTTGAGAGACTTATGTAACAATTATAAATTAAAAATTCATATTAATACTCCTACCCGCAGAGAATCGTGTATAGACCACATCTTGAGTAATATTACAAATGCATACGCTTTTATATTACCACTTTATCTATCAGATCACGATACTGCTCAGGTACTGACCTTTCCAGTGCGTAAAAAAAAAGCAATACCAAAATCGTATTTTATTTATAGAAGGGACTACTCTCTTGACAACATAAAAAAATTCAAGGAATGCTTAAGTAATCTACGATGGTTTGAAATATATAATGAGACTGATATGAATAAAGCTTTTGAGAAATTTCATGAAATTATATGTCTTTTTTATGATTTATGTTTCCCTACACTAAGAATTAAAATTAGAAATGATAATTTAAAAAAACAAACTTGGATAACTAAAGGTTTAAAAATATGTTGTAGTACGAAACGGTTTTTAAGGCATAGATATTATAAAAATAAATCATTAAATGATAAAAAAAACTACATAGTTTACTCAAAAATTTTAAAAAAAAGTATTCGGCTGGCGCAAAAACAATCTAATATAAAGTTTATAAATAGATGCAAAAACAAGTGCAAAGCCACTTGGACTATAATCAACAATCATCTCACAAATATTAAAAAACATGACAGTATTTCGAAAATAAATGTAAATAACAGAATTATAACTAACCCAATTGACATAGCAACTCATTTTAATAACTATTTCATTGATTTAACAAATAATTTGACATTAGATAATATAAAGTACAAATATAAACTCAATACGATTGCTAACTCGATGTTCTTACTGCCAATGTCAGAAGAGGAAGTTAAAAAAAGAAATAATGATGCTTAATAATACCCAGTCGGAGGGTTACGATGACATTAATACCAATATAATTAAGACTTGCGTTTTGGAGATCGTTTGCGTTATGTCATACCTTGTTAACCTTTCATTTTCCTCAGGAACATTTCCCGATAAACTGAAATTGTCTATTGTCAAACCTCTGTACAAAAAAGGAAGCAAAGAAGATACCGATAATTATCGACCTATCACACTCATACCAATCATTTCAAAGGTTTTTGAGAAATGTATGCTAAAACGTCTTGAGAATTTTTGCGATAAATACAAAATAATTACGAAGGAACAATATGGTTTTCAAAAACGCAAATCAACAACTTTAGCTATTTTCGATTTAATAGGTTCAGTACTTGCTAATCTTAATCAAAATCGTCTGACCACCGGACTGTTTTTGGATTTGTCCAAAGCCTTTGACTTTGTTGTTCACAAATTATTGTTACAAAAACTAGAAACTGCTGGGATCAGAGGCCCCGCATTAAATTGGATATCATCGTACTTAAGCGGTAGGCATCAATGCGTCAGTATAAATACTACAACAGGAAACGAAATCAAGTCGATATCGTCAAGTTACAAGGAAAAATTTTCGGGTATTCCTCAGGGAAGCGTGCTAGGACCAATTTTATTTCTATTATATATTAATGACATAATACACGTGACTAATCATAAATGCATTCTGTTTGCAGACGACATTTCTATAATTGTAACTTCTAATGACAAAACTAATGTACGAAATCACGAAGATGATATTAACAATACTATTGACAAAATTTTCGGATGGCTAAATTCAAATTATTTAAAAATTAATCTTGAAAAATCTAAATTTGTACAATTCAATAAATCTAAGCACAAGCAATACAATTTTACATTAAGTATCACAAAAATCACTGAAATAAATCACATAAAATTTTTAGGAGTAACGTTAGATGGAAACTTAAACTGGAAAAAACACCTAGATAATGTTTGTGAAAGGATCAACAAATTTGTATATGCATTGAGACAAGTAAAAAACGTAACCGATAAGAAAACTGCCATCATGGCGTATCGTGCACACATAGAATCCATATTACGTTACGGAATAATAATGTGGGGCAATAGCACGAACAATCACAGTGCATTTATTGCACAAAAAAGATGTGTGAGGGCTATATGTGGGATCCCACCCCGTGAGTCATGTAGGTCACTATTTAAAGCTCTTGGATTGTTACCACTGCCATCACTCTATATCCTCGAAGTGGCAGTGTTTGTTCACAAAAATCCAGAGCTATTCAAAAGAACAGCAAATAAGAAATTAAGACGCCCTAATAGACTGATTTTTAATGATATACCACATTCAAGCAAGTATGGGAAGAGTGTACTCTGCATGTGTGTACGCATTTACAATAAAATACCAGATAATATGAAGGTGCTCCCTATTAATTTATTTAAAAACAGACTAATTAGATGGTTAAGTGAGCAAAACTTTTATGATATAAAAGATTTTCTATGTGGCAAATGACTTATAATTAATTGGCCATGGTTGATTTTGTGACTTTATTTAAATTTGCATGCAATTTTATATAGCAAAACATGTGATTCTCAAAAATTGTAACATCTTATATACCATGTTTTAAGCAAATAAACAATTTCTATTCTATTCTATTCTATTCTATAGACACAGTGGTCAGTACAGACGAATCAGTTCTCTATCCTGTCAAGTTTCTGAACACTATTTATCCTACTGATCATCCTTTACCATTCATGCCTCGAACCCACATCCCCCATGAAAGTTTTGTGAAACTACGTCAGCTTTTTGGTATTAATTTTGTAAAGTTGTTTATAAGGATTTTTTTATAATTTAATATTTGAGGGGGTGAAAAACGGTGGAAAATTGTGTGGTTAATTATTTGTGTTTAACATTATATTGAGGTACTTGAAACTTCGTCTATCGATCATGAAGGGAGAATGACATAGGACTGCCTTTTCCAGAGCTCTACATCGATGCTGGTACTACACCGTCTAGGTCGTCTTCCACCATCCGATCTAGGTCTTTTATCCAAACGTAGTATGCAAGCAAATTGTCTTTGTAAAATCGCCTTTTTATGGATCGAGAAAAATGGATTTATCTACTTGTTTGGAACTTACACAGGACCACTTCTTCCAGGGCTCTACGCCAGTGTTGACCATATTCGAATAAAGCCTTGCAAGCTGCTTTGAATGTTTTGATATACTATCGCATTGACAGTTTTTAAATTTTCAAATGATATTGTACTTCAGATTTCATGTAAATGCAAACAGATGGCGTGAGCTCGCTTGGACCACGGTACGCTAGGAGAACCAACACCGGATCCCTAAAACGATAGTTTAAATCGGCCCCTTTCATCCAACTATTGTATCAACGGGCCCCGAACGACGTATCGGCTCCCACTAAGTGCCCACCACCACCTCGCCCGAGATGGGCACCCTCGGCACCGTAGGCAAAGGAAGTGGAGGAAAAGAGTGGAGGAGAGGGGGGTGAGTCGTGACGAAAACTTTGCAACAGATAAAAACCTACGCGCGCGAAGCCGCGGGCATCAGCTAGTCAAAATATACTGTAGAAGTAAAATCCGAAAATGTACCTTTACATCGTAAACATATCTTTCATTTCAATGTTCAATGTTCGCGTAAATTCAAGATTCCAATACCTAGATCTAAAGATAAAAGACCCGATTGGTACGTCTACCACGCATCTTCACCCAATGCTCAAAATGTACTAAAAACATAGTAGGAAAAACATTTTATAAACCAAATAAACCCTTATCACATGACCTCCATTATTATACAGACTAGAACATACCCACATACAAATAAATGATAACAGAAGAGGAAACTCGGATATTCAACAAACTATTGCCTGTTCATTGTTGTTAATGTAGAGCTTTGTTATTAAACATTATCTTTGGAAATTGAATTCAATGTTGATTAATTAACGAGATGTATTTGTGTAAACATCACTGAAAACATCTATGGTGTCATTAAATCGTTTTGAGTCTTTGGGAAACCCATAGTTTTTTTAATCCTATTAATCATCAGATGCCTTAGGGTAGAGTTCACCAACAGACGTTTAAGTTTTAAACAGCTTTTAAAATATTATTTGACATATTTTGTATGGGAATTGTGTCAAATTAATCGTCAATCTATGTTTACCGGCTGTTTAAGAATTGGTGAACTCGGGTCTTACTCTGCAACACGATGCTCGTATTTACGGATATATCTGTCTCTCTCAGATACTGTAACACATTAGTGCGAGTGATAGGGACAGATGGATTCGAATATTCGGATGTTATGATGCGGAGTAAAGGTCATGGCACAATATACCGGCACCGCACCGGCACGCCTCAACCCAGCAATTAACTTGCCATTCAAATTAGAGCATTAAGTTGTGAGTCGTAGAATATATTTTGTAATATTAATTCGCAACAGCACGGCTGCAGCACGGCGTCGCCTCGAATTAATATTAATATTACAAAATATGCATATTGTACGACTCACAACTTAATGTAACTACCTTAAGTCCTCAGACCCGAGGGCCGTTGGGGTGGAAAGGTTCGACGGAAGGCGATCTGTATGTAAGCGGGTCCCACACCAAGTGAACCGACGTTCATCATCATAACCAGCTTGCCACTGATGGACATGTGCCTTTCCAGAGGGAAAACTTTGCCTTGGCAGCTGGATTGGAGTTCGCAAGACGCTACAGGCCGTCCTCTTCTGGCAGTACTCCTTTAATCATCTCTTAAATTACGGCACCCATAGGATAAGAAGGGTATTCTTTCAATGTCAGGCGACACCACAGACACTAATATGCCGACACCACACGACACACAACGAAGGCGGACCGGCAATCTGGTGACACTCGCGGGACAGTAGTGGAGATCCTTGGAAGATACGAGTAAATATGACTAACCATAGGCGTCGTTTGGAAAAATAAGTCCGATGAGATGCAGCGACGAGGTGATTTATTTTGTTCCCGCTTTGCCCTGATTAGCTTTAAAGACACTAGGTGATAATGATGATGATGATCATAATTACAATGATTGTCTTTATTAGAAAGCCACACTATGCAAGCAAGTACATAGATGTATGTAAACAACGTTTTTTTTAAGCAATCATATTATATGTATACCATTATAAGTTGCCAGACGATTTTATACATTTTAAATAATCATTTGCAGAAGGTTAAAAATGAGGTAAAGAAAACAGCAAAGTAAAACAGTCTAATCAATACTGATTTCACTGTATTCGCATTTTAGAGAGACTTCAAAAGAGAAACCAATTAGAGCAGGCAGTGAAAAAAGTTGAAAATGGAATGGATTATCGGAAATGAATCCACTTCGTACAAAAAACAAACTTCATACCAATTATTGACTGTATCTCGGGTTGCTTTCCATGATACGAGTATAAACATGTATAATATCTGTTTGTGAATTTGGAATATGCATAATCCGTAACGTTTGTGTAATGTGCTATTAAAATTCCCATTTTAGGGTTCCGTAGCCGAATGGAAAAATCGGAACCCTTATAGTTTCGTCGAGTCTTTCTGTCTGTCCGTCCGTATGTCACAGCCACTTTATTCTGAAATTATTAGCATTACACAGTTGAAACTTGGTAGTATATGCTGTTGACCGATTTACGATTCTCATACAAAAACTAAAAAATAATGATATTTAAGGGGGGCTTCCCATAAATAGAACTAAAACAAAAAAAAATGTTTACTTAAACCTATGCGTATGAGGTACCTATGGATAGGTATTATAAACGACATAGAGGTTCCTAGAACCATTTTTTCCAAAAGTCTAACATTTGGAAGATAGACGCTTCCAAAGTAGTAAATAGGGTCTAACTTTTAAATTAAGCAAGAGGAAATTTTGAAAAAAATACATAACGTAGATCTTAACAAATACTTTCAACGAAAATTGGATTGAACGAGATCAAACCGGTAGTTTTGAGAAATAGCACATTTTTAACAACCTCAAATATAACTTTGTCCTTAATATCCTTCGAATCTCCTAGATCCTAGTCCTTAAAAAAATCAGATTAATTTGATTTAAATCGGATTTATTTGATTTTAATTTGATTTAAATCGGATTTATTTGATTTTAATCAGATTTTTTTTGATTTTTTTTATTATCTGATTGTTTTCTGTATGGAAGTCAGTTATTTATAAAAAAACATATTTTTTGTTTAATCAATATATTGTTTTTTTATTAAGCCATTCTTTTATTAATAAAACTAAGTAAGTAGCATAATTTATTTGCCTATTTAACAAAAAATAATAACTCAAATAAAAAAAGAAAACATTAACAAATGAACATAGAACCATTTGGGTTTCACCCTTGATTCACCGCAGTCGCAGTCACTTATTTGTTTGAATTTAGTTCTTTCAGAAGGAAGACTAATTTGGCTGCCCCTTCTCGGTGCCTAATCTATTCCGTATTTTGCTGTGCACCAAATTGCATGCTGAAAATATTCTTTCAACCACAGCGGAAGAAGCAGCTGTACTTAGCAGTTGCTTGATTATACATATAATATAAAAATGAATCCCTCTTTCCCTTGGTCACATCGCATCACGCGTGAACGGCTGGACCGATTTCGCTAATTCTTTTTTGTTTGTTATTGTCAGGAGAAGGTTCTTATGACAGAAAAAAATAAGGAAATTGCCCGGAAAACAAACGACGAAAAACGAATAAACGATATTAGGATAGTTTTTTCATCGAAATAAATCCATACAGTATATTTTTTTCTACTAAAAACAGTACTGATTTAAATCAACTTTTTTTAAAAAAATCACTTAATTTTAATAGCGATTTAAATCACTGATTTAAATCAAATTATTTAAATCTTATCATCCCTGGTTGGTACGGAACCCTCAGTGCGCGACTCCGACTCGCACTTGACCAGTTTTTTTATTATAATTCACATCTTCGAAAGTTTGCAATAGCAGCCAAAACGACTCAACGGATATCAATGAAATGTTAAGAATTAAAGCTGGAGTATTATCTCAAATTTTGACGCACGTACGTTCCATTTCAATTTCTCCATTTCGTTTTCTTGTAGGGTTCCGATGGTATGGAAATACCTATATTTCTTCGAGATTAATTATTTATTTCAGAAATTAGTTTTTTTTTTCACACGTTTCGTCGGTTCAAGTTTTGTTAAATAAGTTTTAATTTTAAAGATGGCTGCAAATGTGCTTGCTTACCTACTTAATATCGAATTAAAAAAGTAATCGAAATCTTGCAAAAAGTTAAGCAATCGGTACCTAAGTATTAAATGACCTACAATATTTATGAAAAATACTTTTTTTTCCTAGTTTGTACACAATTTAGCCAGCTAGCTTTCTTTAAACATACTTATAAACTAGGATTCCAGGAACACGCTCAAACTACCGATATAGCAATTTGTCCGCCACATTTCAACGCATAGATGCGCTTATATCCGTTATTACATTTTATGCGGTGCGTCAAATGTGCACATTCTTTGCTGCGCAGCGACATCTGTGAAGTAGGGTTGACACACGCTAAGTTTAACAAAATATAAAATATTCAAGGCATTGTGTTTTCAATTTTAACTTCTATTTTGTTTCTTTAGTACAATATAGGTAAATATTTCCGATAGGCCTGGAAGGGGTAGGGGTTACAGTAATAACCCCAACATTAGTACTACCCCTTCCAGGTACACGATAACAAGATTTCCTTTTTTTTCGTAAGGCTCTCAATACTTAATACTCAATACTTTATTTGCAACCATAATGTAGGTACAGAGGATGTTAAATTTTAATACAATATGAGCATTATGGACCCTGTCGGGCACACACCAATAAAGCCGAAATTTGCAAGATGGTATACTACTTACTACGGAAATCTTAAAATAAAATCTAAGACGATAAAAAGAAATAAATAAATATTTTTTATGATATTTATACAACCAAAATCTACTACGAAAACGATTGAATGGCAAAAATCAAAACAAAATCCCTTCATGTATACTTTTTTCTTCTTTTCATTTAATTGTCACAAGCAGGAGTCAACCCTAAGGTATTCCATTACACACATCAAGGAACGTACCTACAGCTACGTGGAAAATATTAAAACATTCTAGAGTAATAATGTTGGAAAATAATGCCTTTTGGACACAAAAACATCCCTTCCTTATTCTACAAAATGAATATGTATAACGGGACTTTGCTACACATTGTAAGATATTTTCGTTATTTTTATAAATTTTTCTATTTTGCCATTTTATACTGAAATTTTACCTAAATTTAAAAATGTATGTTTTACTAAATTCAATGAATATATTGATATAAAAGAAGTGCTGATAAAGGTACCTATCTGGTCTATAACTATTCAGTGTCAGCTTCCTCAGAGCCAGTGGTTTTATCATAATAGCTAAAGTAGAAAACACAATGTTAACTGCACAGTCTGCGATTTGGACATTTTCCATCAAATAAATTCGCATTCCTTGTGTGAAAAGCCAAACTGTGATGTTTGTGGCACTAAAGACGACGCCCAACATATTATACTAGAAAGTGAAAATATCGTGGGCGCAGGAACGCAATGATACAAAAATTCAATTCAATCTAAAAAAAAATATAATTATATTTTGTCAAAAAAAAGGTGTGCATAATTATGACGGCAATAAAGCCACTGATTTTGGGTAGATCTCGATTGCAAATTAGTGACTAAAAAGAGTTTTAGTCAGGAAAAATACCGCAACTTTGATCACCTTAACCCATTTCCTTCATCATTGATCGTGAACTCATTCCAGTGTAGAAATCAATGAACAAGTGCCAATTTGTTCATACACGATACTAACAATTACCTAAACAAAAACATAATGGCGCTTCCTCGATTATTTCAACAAACCTCCAATTTTCCTGACCTTTTTCAAGTCAACCGACAAAGTAAAGCATGCACATAAAACTGTACATTTTTGTTGCAAAAAATCACCTAATCCAATCACATAAGATACCACACACAACAATTTTGAAACAGAAATGAAAATTTTGTAATTGGTCAAAAATAACAAAATGTACTTTGAAACAAACGTACAGTGAACCATTTTAATTATTCCATCAAATATAAAAAAAAAAAATACGTTAGCAGAGACCGTTTCTTTAGTGTCTTTTTACGACATAAACAAATATTTTCAGTGGCTGAACGCTTTAATTGGGCGAGCCTATGAAAGTGGCGTAAAAAGAGAGTAATGGACAATTTTACCCTTTTTATGTCTCCGCCGTAACCGTTTGGACTTTTATGGAGTCTGTCATGCGAAAATGGGTTTAATAGTCATATTAAACCAATTTTTGCGTGACAGACGTGAGGCGTTTATAAAAATGTGCCTTCGAAAATAACTGGCTATTCCATAAATAGGTCGGTAATATTGACCATAAATCTTAAATCCCAAAAAAAGAAGGTATAGGATAGTTTGTAACAAGTGTATTAATAGAATAACGAATCGCAAAATTATGTTAACAGCAGGCAGTTGTTTACATTCAAATTAGGATTATTCCTAATGTAATGATAGACAATAAAGACGGTAGGTATTCAGTATTTGCGGTAGCTATTTATAACCTTAACTAGGTAATACAGTTTCCTCATAATACGAGTATATCCAGCGACAATCATTGAACAATTTCAAAGTAATTGTAATTCATATAAGGTTCATCGTAATTTAAAGACATTTTCTTTTCAAGTAACGATGACATTTTTATTAAATTTTTTCATATCAAAATTTAAGCTTAAGAGCACAGCTGCGACAAACCTCTAATAACCAAACCAGAACCGATTATTTAAAATACCGATTTATCATACGTGTAAAAAGTAACAGACAGACAAAAATTCTAAGAACTGTTGTTTTAAATTATATAAAGTATATCAGGAAGCCTATTAGTTTTTCTTCAATTTCTATAAATACCAAGATAAATAAAGACATTGGTATGTGTCAAATCTGTAGGTCAAATCTATGTTGACAGCCATCAAAATATTAAAAAAACTTTAGTTGTAAAAATCCAACTGACAAAATAGTGAAGTAACCTGCCAATTTTACCAAGCAAGAAATCACCGACAATCATCAATTGGTGGCTTAATTCACAATTTACGACGATATTTCTTTTTAGTGAGAAAATTTTCTTTAATTCCCCTTTTATTCACGTTATGCTTATTTCCATATTAACCTATGATATGTAAGGAACTTTCTTTAAATTATGAAGACTTATTTTAATATTTATAGTTGAAAACACACTCCCTTGAATAAGTAGGTATGTCGACTGCATTAGATGAGGATTACTGAATCCTTCTTCGAATCCATGTATGTAAAGTCTGTATAAAATGTTATGCATTTTATTATACCCTTCTTTTTAGAGTTCCGTACCCAAAGGGGAATACCGGGACCATATTACTAAGACATCGCTGTCTGTCCGTCTGCCTGTCACCAAGCTGTATCTCAAGAGCCGCGATAGCTAAACAACAAATACTAAAAACAAAATAAAATAAATATTTAAGGGGGGCTCCCATACAAAAAACGCCATTTTTTGTCTATTTTTGCTCGATATCAATAAATGTTAACAGGTAGGCACTACTTTAACTAAATTCATGTTGGAACATAACTGTTGTTTATCTAGTCAATGGTACGGAACTCTCCGTGCGCGAGTCCGACTCGCACTTGGCCGATTTTTTTATTTCGTTTATTTTCGTCTTGTGGACGTTAGTCTAAAATCACTTACGTCTGGATTTTTCAGAATTTACGTACGGATTTGTTCAACTTTAACATAGCGGTACTGGCGGTGTAAGAATAAATAGCAAAAATATATATGAAGAATTTATATTAAACATACTATACCTAAACTAAAAACCACTGACGTAATTAAAAAAATATAAAAATGCAGACGATATTATCACTTTAAATTAATTGGCAAAAACCCCATCAACAAACCGATATTAAATTCCAATTAATATTCAACAACACAAGGAATGCATTGTTACGCCATAACACATCACAATGGCTCTTTGTCACAGTCACATGCACTCGATAAAAAATGATCTATAACGATCTATAGATCATCGATCGATGCGCAGCCGCGAGCGCACACGTTCCACGAGCAACTAGAGACGCTGATGGGAAAATTGTAAACATCTGGCGAGAAATGGACGGTGATATGGCGAGGGAAAGGGAGAGGCTCTGATTTGTCTGCATCGCGAAGTTATGACGTTTATAAATTTCCTATAGAATACTTAAAAACTAGAAGGGGATAATGTAAAGCTTTGTGCCTAAAGCTTTGTGCCTACTGTGTGTGTGATCGTAAGTTTTCATCGTTAGTGCATTACAAATCCGTTCTTTCATTATTCGACATACGTAAATGTTACCCCTGGTTAAACTAAGATCCATGTTAGCTAATCGTACAATTTACAACACATTTCGTTAAGTTAAACTTTGTATACCAGTTACAAGATTGTAAGACGACAGGTCCAGCAATAAAGAAAATTTAAAATTATCTATCATCATCCCATCTAAATAAGTTAAAAGATCATGGGCGTTATTAGAGCTTATAATTTAAAAATAATTCAAATTTATATCAAAACTGTTTATTGAAACAAAAACATAGAAGAAGCACTTAAATCTTTTTAGATTTTATTTATCCTAAAACATAAACTTAAATTTAAAAAGTCATTTTATTTGCAAAAACAAACATTTAGGCCTCAGTATTGTGCAATTACATACTGTAAAAGCATTGTACTAAAAACTGCTCTACCTATTTCGAACACTGCATCACTAGAGTTAACGAGTCAACCACCGGGTGTTTACGAACTTTTCAAAACTCAGAGACATAAATCCGAGTTAAAGACTTCCATGTGTCACAGTTTTCCAAACTAGCTAATCCAATGTCTGACTTTGTTTGTAAGCCGGATAAACGTATTACGTGAAAAACACTGAGCTAACAATTTAGGGCACAATGTTAATTAGTTAAAAATAAAGCGGTTACGAAAACCTTGGTCCCCAGCTGTCACAATGAGATTACATTTTAAGTCAGGTTTGTGGCTTTCCAATGTGAGTTACATATCATATTATTATCCAGCTAGTAAAATCACTTAACCGACCTAAAAAAGAATAACACAACCCCTTCTTCTCCCATGGGTTTTTTGAGGCGAAGGAAATACTGAGTCCAGAAGAAAAAAATTTGGAGAACATCACATGTTCTGGTCCCAGAGTGAGTAAATATAGCGTTTTCTCTTCTCTATTGGCCAAACTTCGGCGACAACCAAGCCGCTAGGCTTGCCAAGCGTGGCTCTACACCTCTTTTTGACCCCGTCACGCTATGAACTGATATGTACTCATAAGTAAGGGGTGAATTAAGAAACTTCACGGGTTCAAGCATTCTACTTACTTAATCGAAAAAAAAAAGGTAGTTAGGCAGAATTCTTAGCGCGTTCATTATACTAAAATGTTCATCAAAAAGTGTCTCCTCTACAATGTCACATCCTTCACACACTACTCTTTGATCGTATTCATATACATGTACTAAGTCGGTGTCATTTTTATTGAGATGAATCTGCGGCGAGGTTCGGTGTCACTGGCATAATACTTGATTTGTTGTACATAAGTATTCAAAACAATGAACGTCTGTCTGTCTGTACGATAACATAAGGACCTACAGCATAGATTAGCTACTAATTATTTTTAGCTCTTTACTTTAACTAGGTATCTAATATGAGACTGTTTTTAAGCAAATAAAATGTTAGTTAATAGACGCAGGCGTTCCTTTGCGAAAATCCATTGCTAAATATGAATATTAAAGGTTTTTTTAAATTGCTACTTTATCTTAAAAACATTATTCCTTGTCTAAAAATGTCGACTGTCTTAGGTGGGACTTAACTCCACAACCTTCGATAGGTATTGTATTCATAAAATAGTTAAATGTGCAGTTTATATATGGATGACATGACATAAGATATCGTAAACTTGTTTAATGACATTTTTGGCAGTGTGCTGCCCACAGGTGCTGCCTGTTTAAAATATAATAGCACCACCTTTTCTAGTCCTATGGCTGTCGTATAAGGGACTAACTAAAATAGTGCTGAGAATACAATTAATTCCTTAAATAAACATTTTTCGACAGTCTGAGGTGGGTTCGACAAACCCATAACCTAAGCTACTACTAACTTAAGTTCGGTATTAGAACAAATGTCTGGTGGGTAGCTATTGAGCTAGCTCTACGAATTTACTTAAGGCTTTACGCTGTAAAAGAGTACTAACTGCTATCAGTTATCAGCAAATAGAACAGAAAGAATCGTCTTCTCTCGTGCAGTAGCCAAACTTCGGTCGGCAACCAGGCGTTACGATTGTGTAAAAATCTTCCATTTGAAACAATTATTGATTATTCATCATTTATATCGACGACCTCCGTGGCGGGAGTAGCGTACACACCAGTTTTCAAGGTGTCGCCTGCTCCGAGGTCTCGGGTTCGAGTCCCGGACGTGTCAATGTGGAAAAATAGTGTTTTTTTACATTTTATCGGGTCTGGGTGTTTGTGGTACCTTCGTTGTTTCTGGTTTTCAAAATACGAGTGCTTTAAATAGTTTTACTTTTCATTTATGTCAAATAAAAAAAACTAGATGCACAGTCGATGACAGATAAATGTCCTAACCAAATGAGCACCTACTGAACATTTTGGAGCTCTTTTACCTCAGTTGCATTTATCTTTAACAAGCTGTTGCCCGCGACTTCGTCCGCGTCTGTTATATTATGATCGCCACTATTTTTGCAACATTTTTCACTGATGCTTCGCTCCTATTGGTCGCAGCGTGATGCGTGATGTTATGTAGCCTGAAGCCTTCCTCGATAAATAGATTATCCAACACAAAAAGAAATTTTCAATTCGAACCAGTACTTTCTGAGATAAGCGCGTTCAAACAAACAAACTCTTCAGCTTTATAATATTATAAAGTATAGATTCTTCTATGTAAAGCTGAATTTGCATTAAATTGAGGCAGTACGCAGTGGAATTTTTTTTTGGGACTGTATAGTTCTTACACATTTTATCAAGGTATCTATAATATTAGGGGTTAAAGTATGAAATTGCCGTTTTGTATGGACGAAATCGAGAAAAGTCATTTTTCCATACTAACAATTTTTTAGTTTTTTTAAAAACGCCTGAACCGTTTTCGATGCAATTAAAGGTGTAAGTTAGATGGTTATAAAGCTACGCATTATAGTATTTAAATTTCTGAAAATCAAAGTATATAATACAAATATACTTAATTGAAGCAAGAAGGTCAGCTGACACATTGTAAGGGGTCTTTTCAACGACTTCCTTTGAAGTAATAGGCACTAGTATTGCATTTTTTTTTAGTCAAAAGTTACTTTATTTAGTTTTTGATACAATACAAAAAGAATTACGCAATAATATGACTACACTTAAGAACTATAAACAAAATAAAAAGTGGGAAAATAATCGGCAATTTCATACTTTAACCCCTATTACAAACTTCCAACCCCCTTTTTAATCCCACAATCTAGTTTTATTTTATTTCTTTCCCCGAACTCAAACTATGCTACGAGTAAATAATAAATTTCATTATAACGGTTTAACCGAAAAGTGGTGACAGACACACAGAACTACTCTTGCATTTATAATATGGATTAAAAGTCAACAATTGAAGTTTTAATAGTTATTTCTGATTCACATGCCTAAAGGAGTTTCATAACAAGTGAGAAATTTAAAGAAAGTACCTAATAGTAAAAGAAAGTATTTTTCAAATACAATAGTGAGTTAAAACTATCTTATCCCTTAATTGCAATTTAATTAAAAAAACAATAACACACAATTATTATCCACCATTACGCTATCACACTCCTACTCTCATTTAAACATATTACAACAAAAATAACTCCTAACACTTCCTACTTAAAGTATAATATTAACCACAGTTCTGTTATTAAGTTTTGTTACTATAAAAATGAACCGTGGTGCTTTATAGATAAGGTCTAAAGTTATAACGTTAGAAATGTCATAGTATTTAGGTTACACAGATAAAACAGTGGGACGTAGTAATCGGAAGTATGCGATTACATCATTCCAAGCTCATTTGTGACTTGTAACAGGTATGGTTGGCAAAAATAAAATCTTACTGACGTCTTACTAGTAGAATAATAAAAAAAACATGCCACCAAACACAACTTCTAAAAAAATAAGTCTCGCAACTTATTTCTAAAAAGTTTTGTGATCCATTTGATACCAAGTCAGTTCATTTGTTCAGTCCCTAGAACATTTTATTATGACCATATCAATATTAAAATAGTTTCATGTTTTTAATTTTTAATTTTATAATTATGAAACAATAGTAAATAATGCTAATAACTGTTACCGTAATCATCTTATATACAAATAAATTAGACAAAGAGATTCTGCTATCATTTGAACATCATTCAAGGAACGTCAGTGTGGGTGGGTAGGAGACCATCTATCACTGACAAGTGATAAAAAATAAGGCTCAAAGTAAAGGAACGTAAAAAAAAACATTTAAAGAGGCAAACTAAAAAGAACTTAAACATACAGCAGAGCAGGAAAATTAATAGACTAAAGATATAAACAGAAGATACATAATTAGTAAAGCGTTTAAATATTTTTTTTGTACGTGTGTTTGTCACCTTTCTCCTCCTAAACGGGTGGAGTGATTTAGATGAAATATTGTGTGTGTATTTCGATAAGTTCCTGGATGGTTTAAAAATACAGTTGGACCCGACAGGTTGCGCTTCTTTTTCGAGCAGGACAACGTCTGCCTGGGAAATCTAGTAGAAATATAAAAAGTATTTACGTGAAGTCCGGTCTGATGGCATATTCGTAACACCATTATTTACCTGAAACAAAAAATTCAAAACGATTAGATAAAATAAATCTTTATTTTCTCTTCATAAATTACACTTACATTGCATAAAAATCGAACGTTACATCATACATAAAAAGGAGTCCTATTGACAACCTCCTCCTTTTTCCGTCGGTTTAAAACAGAATCCTATAACTAAACAATTTTCCTTCACACTCAATACAGCACCACAACAAAAACCCAGACGCTATTTCTTATTTACGACGATCCCAGACGAAATCTTTCACCGACAAATAAAAGAGCAACAATACCTCGGGATTCCGAAGCGGAGCAAGGATTCTAGGCATTCAGACCGTCATTACTAAGTAAGTATCCGTTCGAAGTCTGTTACCGACGTTTACTTGGTTTGGGGATGGGAAACATCGGATATTTATAGATATTTCACTCACTATTGTGACACCGTGTACGAACGAACTTTATTTTTTATTATTAACTATTTAATTATAAAAACGGGCAAGCTTTACATTACGTAACAGGTACTACTATCTATTACTTCTTTGACGTTTCAATCGTTTATAGCGGCCGTGTTCACAAAGCGACTTTTTGTTACGTAAAACGTAATGTATTATATCGCGTTCAGTCCATTTTTCGAGTCTACTCACAGAAAACATAGCATAATGATGATGATGAGATGAAGATTATTCAGATGGTGCTAACAAAGCTTAAGTTGATCACCACAAGTAATAAAGCCAGCCTGCCACTCACTCACTCGTTAGTACAACTCAACGTTATTATGTTAAAACCATAAATTAGAAACAATATTTTTCGCTTGTTTTGAATAATATTTAGACTGTATTGTTTTAACTAAATATTAGACAAATGTGGGCTAGTGTAGATACTGCGATAGGCTGATGATGATGCTGGTGATAACTCAAACAACAGCAAGTTTCGAAACGATCACTTTTTATTCATAGTATCCGTATGATATATCCGTAGTATGTGCAGTGTGCACATCACTAGCCTCTATTCAAGCGCAGCTCGGTGCAACTGCAACAATCGCGGCTGCATTAAAAATGGGACACCCGCCCGCGGTTCACAATTACACTGAGTCAGGACCGGGTCTCATACATACTGTGTGGACTGAAATGCACCAGATTTACTCTTTGGTTGGAGCGATGGAACTCGCTTTTTGCGGTTTAAGTTAGCTAAAGCTGATTTATGTTAGCCGATTCTTTAGCATTTCTAAACATTTTTTTCGGACGTTGCAGGTACTAACTGAAAGAAGTGATGAAACCGCTGGCTTCTAGACTTGAAATAATTCGTCGACACACAAAATATCTAGGTATCTCAATGGTTAGAGCAGCCGTTTGGTAACCATTATGACAATATTTTTTTTCCCGTCACGTTTCCATATCTTTGGATACACGGCTACTGGAAGTCATAGTAACAGTTCTGATAACTCAGACAGTGAACTTATCAACGCTTTGTGCTCTAAGATCTGCACTATTATAAGTTTAATCAGAATGACGAATTGACGCAAAACATTGTTTCTCTGGCTGTATTCAATTGATACCTTTGACACAAAAAGATAAATAAAAATAAAGCACGATGTTCCACATTTTAAATCAGTATGTATGTCGCAGGGAAATGAGGATATCAGGGATTTCATGAAATCCCTAGGGATATGACGAAATCCCGGAAGATGTCGAATATTCCTGTTTATTACGTCTTTTTACTAAAATTATCTAGTGACTAGCTGTTGCCCGCGACTTCGTACGCGTCAATTTCTGTTATTATGATCGCGATTATTTTTGCAATGTTTTTCACTGATGCTTCGCTCCTATTAGTCGTAGCGTGATGATAAATAGCCTAAAGCCTTCCTCGATAAATGGACTATCAAACACAAAAATATATTTTTTATTAGAACCAGCACTTCCTGAGATTAGCGCGTTCAAACAAACAAACAAACAAGCAAACAAACAAACAAACTCTTCAGCTTCATAATATTAGTATAGATATGACAAAATACCAAATTATCGTCAGTGATATGTCGTTCCACTAAACTAAATCTAGTAAAATGTCAGAAAAGCGGATACTGCCGAATAAAAATCGAGCCAAGCATTTCTCTCGCTCGCTCTAGTACCCACAGGGGCACTAGTGAGAGCGAAACAAATGCGTCGCTCGAGCTGGCGCGACATCTTCCGGGATTTCGTCATATCCCTAGGGATTTCATGAAATCCCTGATATCCTCATTTCCCTGCGACATGTACACAGGTTTCTGCTACAAAGGCAAGTCTGATGCTGACATATTTGAGAAGAGTAAGTTCAGAAGCTTAATTAAACTGTACAGAGGCCGGTTGGAGATGTTTAGAAGTATACTTGTAACAAACTTTAAAGAAGAAAATAATTCCATTTAAATTCGCCCTACCCTACTATTTTTTTTTTGTCTGATCAATGCCCAATATCGATGAGGAGGGTGGAGTGATGACTGGTACCAAGAAGCTTACGAATTATTTTTCAGATTTTAGTAGATACACTGTCTACATCACTTTGATCGTTATTTTCATAAAACCTTTTAACTTAAAAAAGTTTTGTACTATTTTTTTATTTTAATAAATAAAAGCTTAAAAAATGGTTTAAAGCGTATCAAAAATTGTTTTATCTAAACCGATTGTTAAATATATTTATTTCGTCTTAGGAGGAAGTATCCCACTGCAGGGCAAAGGAATGCATCGTTGAATTAAACAGACAAGTTTTTGACAGAAGGTCATGGGTTCGGCCCCGGGTCAGATACACGTAAAATTTTCAAACATTGGTTAGGTATGATCACCAACAAGCATTTGGCAAGTGGGGTCTTTATGCCTGTACCCACAGAACATGGTAAAAGGTTAGAAAGGCCGTCATGCGCCATTTTTATGAGAATCAATTCGCCTTTCTGACCTTTTTCCATGTTTAGTGCCTGTACCCATCATTGCTGTGGTAACTTGAATTCAATTACGGAGGCTTTTGTCCTAGTGGGATGATTAAAGGCTATTATTTTATTTTTTAAACGGATAACAAGTGTGACGCAGTAGAGACAAAGCTTTATACATAGACGAAAAATAGTGATAGCTACAAAAGGATAAACAAAATCAAATTATTTTTAATAAAACCTAAAATTGCTAGGCAAAAGTCTGAGTAAAAATTACTATAGGCCTAACAACAAGCTTGCCAGATCTGATGCCCTCAAGAAGTTTTCCATTACTTGTTTCGCAAAGGACCAAAGCCACGAATAATCCCGTCCACAACTGTTGGCACAGTAATATTTAACAGTTTTCATTAACGGACGCGGGCTCAACTGGGTCAGACCACCGGCAGCTCTAGATCTAGGAGGGTGTTCAAAATTTTAGAATTGTGTGGAATATGATATTCAAAATATGATAAGTTAAATACATACGAGGTCTTACATAAATACTGTTTATTAAACACCGAACATAATACATTTATCACATAATATACGAGGGCGGGTCAATAAGTCCGTGACTTTTGGAATAAAACACAGATTTTTTGATAAACAAATCATTTTATTTTTCATCGTAGTCTCCCTTGAGCTCTATACACTTTGTCCAACGCTTCTCCAATTTTTTTATCCCTTCCAAAAAATATGATTTGTTGAGGTCCTCAAAATAGGCCTTTGTTTGCGAGATGACTTCATCATTGGAGTCAAATCTTTTTCCACCAAGCCATTTCTTCAGGTTTGGGAACAAAAAGTAGTCACTCGGAGCCAAATCTGGAGAATAGGGTGGATGAGGGAGCAATTCATAGCCCAATTCATGGATTTTTGCCATGGCAACTGCACATGTGTGCACCCTTGCATTGTCTTGGTGGAAAAGAACTTTTTTCTTGACCAAATGAGGTCGGTTTTTTTTCAAATCGTCATTGAAGCGGTCCAATAAGTTGGCATAATATTCCCCATTGATTGTTCTTCCCTTTTGAAGGTAGTCAATGTGGATTATCCCACGTGCATCCCAAAAAACAGTCGCCATAACTTTATTGGCTGACAAACCCACCTTGGCCTTCTTTGGCGCCGATTCACCCTTAGAAACCCACTGTTTTGACTGTTGTTTGGTCTCTGGTGTGTTGTGATGGATCCATGTTTCGTCCACGGTTACAAAACGGCGCAAAAACTCCTCCATATTGCGATTAAACAACGCCAAACCTTCCTGTGAAGTTGTTACACGATTGCGTTTGTGGTCGACTGTGAGCAAACGCGGCACCCATCTTGCGGAAAGCTTTCTCATGCCCAATTGATCTTTTAAAATTGAAACCACTGAGCCATGCGAGATCCCTACGGCTTCCACAATCTCTTGCATTTTAAATCTTCGGTCGGCCAACACCATATCGTGAATTTTTTCGATTGTTTCGGGTGTAGAGACCTCAACTGGGCGTCCAGGACGTTCGGCATCTTCAGTGCTTTTACGACCACAACGAAATTCAGTAAACCACTTTTTTACCATTGAAATCGATGGTGCAGAGTCCCCATAGTATTTATCAAGCTTAGCCTTGGTCTCGGTAATGGTTTTTTTTCGCAAAAAATAATGCTTAATAAGCACACGAAATTCACCTTTTTCCATTTTTCCCTCAAATTACTGGGTAGTCTGATAAAAATAGCTGTCAAACACAAACTAACTGACGCAGCAAGTTCAAATTTTGATAGGAATCAACTGACAGATACCTGTTGACAGGAGTAGTGTTGCTTTTTCAGTAAAGAGGTCAGAAATTCAAAAAGTCACGGACTTATTGACCCGCCCTCGTACATATTAAGCTGTACAATTTAGGCGGTTCTATCACTGGATCGATCTCTTCCAGACAACACACAAAGCAGGGAAGGCGGCAAAGAGTTCTTATTCTTAAGAGTAGATATTAAATACACAGGTGTTTTCTTTATTTGTTTTAACTTTTCCTTAGATGACGATTCGACAATATGCCCAGCAATCCTGTGCATTATGTGACTGCAATATTGTCATTATCGCCCTGATTACGGAGCGCATTTACGGTTTTATAAGAACAGCTAGCCCACAGACCATAGGTGTAAAACTTCGTTTTGTACCACAGGTTTAGTATACTTTGACAGTAAGCTTTGAAGAGCGATTTTCTAATCTCGCAGAGTTCGGTTGGGATTGCCTACAATGTTACTGGTCACTTTGTTAGCCACACATTACAGAAAAATATTGTTCCTTTAGAAGTCTCTTTAATGCGTTCAGGATGCTGATGGGACTGCCTCGGTACTGCAGTGCTTCGGGGATGTTTGCTGAGTACCGCATCGACTGTTTTTATACAACGCTGAGAAAGCGATGCTCATCCCTGGCGCGCAGGATCCGGGGCAGCCCCAACATCATCCTAAATATGTTTTCGCATAGGTTTGACTGTCGTTACATGAACCATTGATGTATAGTTATTCTTATCAATGTATATCAACAAAAAAAAAAGACCAACTGTCCGCAGTGACAACGATTCTACTATGGGTTACCGAGAGAGCCTCTTTTTAAAATTTACTTAAAAAGAGGCTGACAATAGTGACCGAGTTTCTTGCGCTGCTTCTTCTCGGCACTAGCCCAGACTTGTTCCGAAGCAGTGGTAGGTTTAAATATTGGGACGTGTAAAAGCGCCTCCTGGGGCCTATTTGCAGAAATAAAACTGATTTTAACTGATTTTGTTTTTTTTATTTTAACTGAGTTTATTACGTTCCGTTTAGATGAATATGATTTGGCCACCCTACTGGTTTCACGGATGAATTTAAAACTGCCATCTTTCATTCATAGACTGGCCTCATTAACTCAACGGCATAATTAAGGACGGCTTTTAAAATAGTGTAACCGAGATTTAGGTGGTTTTATAAAACTTTGGTACAGACTCTTTGGATTCAGGTCGCAATTTATGGGTTTCAAAATATTTTAAGTAGATAGATGTACTCGATTAGTCTGTCTACTATCACGATTTTTGTATCAAAAGAAGATTTAAAATAGCTGAATGGCTAATATTCTTATTAGCCATTCAAAAATAACTTAATGGCTAATATTCTTATTTTTAATTATATCCCTCTTGCTCCACACAGTAATATTTTTGAAATGTATATGCAGGTTTTTCTCAGGATATTGTCCCACAGGCGTAGAGCCAGATTGTTCTCATTAACATTTGCTAAGTTGAGAAACCCTCAATAGGGCTTCGGCAAATATTTTCCGCGTCGTTAGACTAAGTGCCGGTGCGACATGTGGCAAATTATTGTATTAAATTACAACAGCTGTTAGGTTGTGTTGGCAGACACTTGTAGCCTAAGGAAAACTGTTAAATAAGGATAACATGTAAGCTTTGTGATATGAATGAGTAAGTCAGGTAGTCAACACAACAAACGTAATAAAAATTTGTCCTGTATTCAAAACTAACTGTTGCCCGAGACTTCGTACGCGAATTTTTAATTTATGGGTATCCTAAGAGTTTTTTTATCCGAAACTATTGAAAGCTCTCGTATTCTGGAAATCAGTAACAACGAAGGTACCACACCACAAACAACCAGACCCGAGAAAATGTAGAAAAACACTTTATATCAAATAGGTCGTCAAATATAAACTACATCTTCTAAATGTAATTGAGAATGCCTAAATATCAACTGCCGCCTCGGTGTAACCCAAAAGCATTTAATTTTTTCTTTTCATCGCCGTAAAACCGTGTTACTTCCTGATCACGCCACTAAATTGCAATTAAATTTAGCAGAATTATTATTTAAAAATGACGTTTTTAGTCCATGATGGTCTCCAAACAAAAACCGTTTAGGAGAAACGTACATATAAGCTACCAAAGCGAGTAACGTGGCTGGAACATCCAATTTCCAGGAATTATAACAAATAAAATAGGAATATTTAAAAACTTTGATTCGTAAATATTTATTGATGATCAGTAGAGTAGGCTGGTTGTTGTTCTAATGGGGACTACCGTTTCTTTGCTCACCAGTTGGCGCCACTGTAGACTGAGGTCCGGAGTTATATCTGTCAAAGGCGATTGGCGCCGAAACAAAGTGTTATATCTTGAATCTAATTAAGGTTATATTGTTTATAAATAACTATCTTGATATCAACAAACTAACTTCTGAAATAGTTGCTCTTGAGGCCGCCTATTTTTGCGCTTTTTCTTAATTCCGCTTTTAAAGCGTTCACATTAATCGCCAAATATATGCGATTTTTAACGAAGGAGATCACTTTCCAGCAAGTAAATTAAAAAAATTATAATTTATGCAACAAATTCCGCTAAAACCAGTACAAAGTGAATGATATTGGACCTCACGCGACACTAGCGCCTCTAAGGGCAAATTCACTAGCGATAGCCCCCATTGCCTTTTTAAAATAACTTTACTACTTTACCCACTCCCAGTTAAAAATATCAATATTAAACTTTTTTAACTAGTAAGTAATAATAAGGAATATTTATAAACAAATACATACACAGTAACTAAACATACGTTTTGATATGCCGAGTCTATGGTTTTGATTTTCTGCTAGCGACCTCTATGTCGTGCAGAAGTCAACGCTACGTTAACATTAACCAATCTAAACATAGATGGCGTTAGCGTATCCTTTACTTACTATTATACTAGAATATTATATCTATGCTTTACAAGCAATAACTTGAAACATTATAGAGACAAAGTAAACAAGTAATCAATATTGCATACCAGTTTATCATACATTACCGCGGTTAAATAATATCAGTTATAATAGAGATAACTTGACGTAATCAACTTGCAATCTATTTAGAATCCTTGAACTATCAGATATGGTAGATCCTTTTGTTATTATTATATTATACTGACATTCAATGAGAATATCTTAAACAATGTGTCATTCCTAATACCAGCAGTGTGCGTAGTGATGAGCTGATCCACCTACTAGGCCAGAGTATCGGGTCGGATTCCTGGTCGGAACATTTTGGGAGAATATCTTTTCGAAATTGGCTTGAATCTGGAAGGGGCAATTTATTGTCGTGCTTCGGAAAGCACATTAAGCCGTTAATACGAGCTTCCGTCGCAAGAAGCTTCTGTGGAAGTCTTGAAAACAAAGTCACTCTTAGGTATCAGAATTAAAAACTAGAAAAATTATGTATCAAGCGGGACTGGAACCCTCATCCCGGCGCGGGTCTTTACCAATTTAGCCACCGAGACACTACGTCACAGGCTTCAATCTTTCAAGCATATTCTTATTAAAAAAACAAAAATCAAAAATCATAATTTATTATTATATAATGTCATTCTTCCGTGGTGGTGGGAGCCTGATGACCTGTATATCAGGTATGCAACTCATACCTATCACAGGCGTCAGTCTCACACAAACTTTAACAGTGCCACACATTTACTGTGTATCATTATGAACAAAATAATGTAACTATTGTCTGTGTTGAGAAAATAAAGATTTTTATTATTATTATTTTTATGCTTTTGTTGACTTTCTCAGCGCAGATGCTGGTAGATTGTAAAAACCATTTACGGGCTTTACCAAGTAAATGATCTTTTTCCTAATATTTTTCAGTCTATGAAAGTGAGGTTTCTATATTAGGTTCATCCTGCAGAAATCGACGTACGATTCGGCATGTATTTAAAATTGCAGCTTTTTGCATGGTGATGTAGGTATGCTCCGGTAGTTCTAGCAATTTTATACTGTGGTGGAGGTGATGCGGTATTACTCCTGTGCTGGAGAGCACCAGTGGCACGATGTAAACTTTTTCTAAATCCCAAATCCTAACTATCTCTTCCTTTAGTTCAGTGTATTTATGTATTTTATCTGTTATTATTATCTTATCGCTGTAAGCTAGCGTACTCTATAGGCCTGTAATAAGCCGCTTGGAAAACTCTGACCCCAAACTATCCTTGAAGTATAAGAGACATACCATAAAAATAAGAACACTGGCAATGACACCTCAATCACTACAATATGATAGCAAATGCAAACGCAAGAGAATCCCACTTACCTCTACTAAATAAACTTAAATCGTACGTTATTAGAGTAACCTTAATGAATAAAAATTTTATCCAAAAAATGGAACCGACGAAAAGTGTAATTAAGCCAACTTAGAATCAGAGCCAGGCTAGACAACTGCTTGTTTCTGCATCAAATTAAAATTAGTAACTAACTTATGTTTTAAATGATTTTCAACTTTAGCGATTTGAACACATATTATTTATAGTACACTAAAGGGTGGTTATCGCGTTAAATAATAGGGGTTAAAGAATGAAATTGCCGATTATTTTCCCACTTTTTATTTTGTTTATAGCTCTTAAGTATAGTCATATTATTGCGTAATTATTTTTGTATTGTATCAAAAACTAAATAAAGTAACTTTTGACTAAAAAAAAATGCAATACTAGTGCCTATTACTTCAAAGGAAGTCGTTGAAAAGACCCCTCACAATGTGTCAGCTGACCTTCTTGCTTCAATTAAGTATATTTGTATTAATATACTTTGATTTTCAGAAATTTAAATACTATAATGCGTAGCTTTATAACCATCTAACTTTCACATTTAATTGCATCGAAAACGGTTCAGGCGTTTTTAAAAAAAACTAAAAAATTGTTAGTTTGGAAAAATGACTTTTATCGATTTCGTCCATACAAAACGGCAATTTCATACTTTAACCCCTATTATTATGAAGGTTTATATACCTATAGGTATATGAAATATTATGAAGGTAATGAAATATTACCTATAGGTATATAAACCTTCATAATATTTAACGCGATAACGACCCGTTAGTGTACTATAAATAACTTATGTTTATAGCCTAATATATTTTGTAAAAAGAAATAATGTATTGTAATTTCTGAAAGCTGTCAAGTGTCCAACCTATTTTTCCTACCCTTTGAGGTTTTTTTTTCAAGTTCACATAGAAACAATGATGAACTACCTACATTTGAAGTATTAGAACATCAAAACACCGACATACAGAACCGATAAACTTTTTTTTCACTGATATTAATTGATTAATCAATTTCAAATCGCCATGCCTGCAACACATTTCAAGGTCTATCGATTTAAGCGTTTACATAACTAACGTGTTAATTAATACACATAATTATAATAACAATGCGTGAACATTGCATATTCGGTGTCAGCGAGCCGGATGTTACGCGCGCGAGGTGAACCGCACAGTGACAAGCGGGCGCGAGAGCGGATGAAGACTTCTTGAACAAAATAACTTACTAAACTAAATTATTTTAAATATATCCACTGTTTGTCTACTAGTTTAACCAGACCAAGCTATCAGGGTTATTATTATTATTATTTCTTTGTTTTTTTAGGAACAAGGTTTACAAACAGGTTTTACAGACATATAGACCCACAAAGCCGACTAGTCGGCTTGACTGTGGGTTCTTTGTATATGATGGAATTAACTAAAAAATAAAGGGATAATGAATTTACAAAATATTAAAAAAAAAACTCATTAATCTACATTTTAAGTAAGTAAACTAATAAAATAACTAAACAGTCTCTAATAAAAAAACATTTCAACAACTTTTAATTCTTGTTAGCTTTGAGTCTTATATCCTCTGGTAAGCCATTGAGTACGTGAGGTAGACGTTTCTTTATTGTTCTATCTCCGTAATGATTACTTACCCTAGGTACTTCAAACTTATCAGAGGATATTGACCTCGTCTGATGGTCGTGTTTAATTAAAGATGGGCAATTTAAGAATGGTAATTGCTCGGGTTCGTGATCACCAACCCGCTTTCGGCAAGAGTGATGATTATGCCTGTACCCAACTACCCACTATTGCTGTTGTACTTAAACTTTAATTCAATGATGAAGGACTTTGCCCCGCAGCGGAATGATCTGGTCAACAAAGATTTTGCCACACAAAAGTAAATTTCTTTTTATATTAATTTCAACAAACAAATTCTGGGTGTGATTTAACTATACAAATTTATCTGTTAGGTCTCATTTTAGAGATATAAGAGATCAAAGTTAGTGCAAATGGCTTTTAGACCCTTTTTCAAAATAAATAAATAGACTCGAAAATTCTTTTTTCTTTAATTACTGGTTTTGTAAGTAATTTGGAATTCATTCATATGAATTCCAAATAACACTTATGTTATTGTTTCTATAATAATGTGACGAAAAAATAATCGCATTTGAATCACATAAAGAAAAAGTTTTTGTAAAGGGTTTTATTGGAGGGTAAGGAAAAAAATATAGTGAAACTTAGTTATGAATATTTTTGCATTGGAAAGTTGTAGATAACTTTTGTAAAAAGCATAAAAAACTTTATGACTTTTGAATAGATATAACATCTCTAGTAATCGATAGCTTTGAATGTCTGAAATAAATTCGTAAACAACGCTATAATGGCACATTTTTGTGTGCTCACAAGCAAATATCTCTGAAAGGAGACCTAATATAAAGACTCCAGTATCTAATTCATTTTCTGCTAATATTGTTTAATAAAAAAAACAATAAGTTGATTGTGTGGCACAAAAAAAGTTAAATTTTGTAGACTAGTGTTATATGCCGTATCTTAAGTCCATCCGGAAAATAAGTTCTGCAAATAGACTCCACGAGACGTAGTAGCGTATCTCCATCTTGTAGATAGACGAACGTTTTTTTTCTTTTTGATGAATTTCATATTTTTAATTCTTATTATCTTATTCTATCAAATATGAAGTAAAAAGGAGATATTTTAACCCGCTCTCCGCTAAGCTCATGCCGATAAACGAGTTCAATAATGGCGTATGACTGCAAAGATGCGCAGGCGCGTCCGGCCCGCGCGGTTTAGTGCCGAATGTGGCACAGAGCCGCGCGGATGGCTCTATTAAACGATATGGTCTGGTCAGGGCCCCTAACTGTAAATGTACGGTGCAAACGTGAAGCTAAGGCGATTTGATACAAAATTTGGAGGGGAGGGTTTCACCTGTTGTTATGATAGTCTTTATGTGATTTTATTATTGAATATAATGATAGTAAACAACTAAAATTGGAAGATTCTAATTCATAAAATAAAACTTTTTATCTGAATAAGAATCTTTGCAGATTTATGAAGGCTTTGTTATGGAGACTGTTAAAAAGCTGCAAACTAATAGACACACATTCAACACTAAACAAAATAGGGTAAGAAAAATATAACATGTGTTGAAATATAAAAAAATCAGTAAGCATAAAACAGATTTATAAATATGAATGTGCCATGTAGGTTGCGTATCAAAATTTCATTTTAATCTAGTTAGCCCTAATTAAATAACAGACATCCATTTAAACATTCGCATTTATAATATTAAGCAATATTTATATTTTTGAATTCAGTGAGAGTATTAAAAACATTTAGGTAGTTTTATAGATGTATTGTTTCTTATAGGCTTACTTTTAAAAAACCAGTGATAACTGTTACACTCGAAAGCAAACTGTACAGTGGCCTGCACATCCTAAATTTTTATTGCAAAATAGTTGCAATATAACGCACAGTGTTTAGCCTATATTTTACCGACTATCGCCTAAAACTTGACCCACACCCCGAGCCGTCGCTTCGATCATTGAACAGTGGCGAAAAAATTGCCCAACCGTGCAACATTCGCACGCAGTGCAACTTTACAAATATCCGCAACCACAGATAAGATAATACTACTAAAGACACAAAACAGATAGATACAGAAGTCAATCTACATACAAGGTGCGATCAAACAACGCACACCGTTCACGACGCGATATCTCGGACCGTGAGTGCCATCAGTGGCGTGCACACCATACATGTCAATGAGCACTGCAGACCGTGCCTACTACTTCTTACTAAATAAAATACCGATCCCTCAATTACCTCTGCGGTTTATTTTTGTTAAACTTATAGGTACTGCATACTATAAACAGAATTGCAGTGCACGCTATACGCTTGAGAATTTTGTGCAAAAAAATGGAGCATGTTTAGTTATTATTGGTTTGTTTTCAGTTTCATTTTCAGCTATTAATCCAAAAAACTAGATACGAGTGCCACTACCATGATAGTTTAATGCGCATTGAGCCAAAGTCTACGGCCCTAGCGCGACCGCCGAGTGTATTAAAGGTTGTTTTTCTACATTTCCTCGGGTCTAGGTGTTTGTGGTACCTTCGTGGTTTCTGATTTTTACAATTTGAGTGTTTTAAATAGTAACTCACTTTGGGATCAGAACAATGTGTGTGATGTTGACCACATTTATTTGTTATAGCTGTTGCCCGCGACTTCGTCCGCCTCAATTTCTGTTATTATGATCGCGATTAAGAAGTTTTAAAAGAATATAGCCTAAAGCCTTCCTCGATAAATGGACTATCCAACACAAAAATATATTTTTTAATTAGAACCAGTAGTTCAAGAGATTAGCGAATTCACAAACAAAGAAACAAACTCTTTAGCTTTATAATATTAGTATAGATTTATTAGATGAGGTTGCCTTCTGAGCCTATCTGGGCTGTGACTAAGATCAGCAACTATCGTCTGAATATAGACACGTAATGAGCGTGACGATATTGTAATAGGAGACTATGTAGGTACATATTAGATCTGTTTATGTTATGTAAATTAATAATTTGTCTTTGTGTATTGTTTAATATGCAGTTAGCGTTAGCAGGCTTAATTAATCACTGATTTACAATGATTTTCAATGGTGAACTTAAAGGGGACTTTGATTGGTGTTTATTAATCATTTAAGTTAGTTTATTATTTTCTAAATACCTATAAATTATCTAGAAAAAGCAAGTCTCATAATAATATAAGTACTGCTATCTCAATATATAAAAAATACACTAACAGTAACTTATGTAACATATACGTAGACTAGGAACACATAGGTAGGTAGCTTATAACCGATTATACTGATTTTTTCTTTATTTTTTTTTCTTATTAATTACTAGCGGACCCGACAGACGTTAACCTGTCTTAACAATGAATATTGATTACGAACGAAATATTATTTTACCAATTGTTTATTATTAATACCTATGATTTATGATACACAACATTCTTTGTTTTTTTTTTCTGGCGGGTATATAAATTATTGTTTTGTTGGTATTCCGACGCGGGAACAGGCGACAGACATTACTCGTACCTACTGGCCATGTGCAAAATTCAGTTTTTTTTATCCCCTATTTGACAATATTTTCAGCACGCATTCTATCAATGTAATGTCAAACGCCATAATTTAAAAATGTTTAAATTGTCAAAAGCGATTAGGTTACATTACAAACAATTCAGTATGGTGATTAAGTTTTCTTAAATTTTCAAATTTTCCGCGCAAGTTTCTTAATTTTTTCTTTCATAAGAACACTCTCCTGACAATAATAAACAAAACAAAAAAGAAATAGTGAAATCGATCCAGCCGTTCACGCGTGATGCGATGACCAAGGGAAATAGGGATTCATTTTTATATAATATATAGATAAAGCACTGTTCGTTACGTTTCAATTTGAAACATAAATTATATTCATGTAGGTAAAAACTAGAGACGATAGCTTACAAAAACAATACATATTATTTTTTAACTAACACGTACAGACTAAAAATTGTTGGCCTATTTCCATGCCTTTCATAGGTAAGTACTTCTTTTTGTTTTGTTAATAACCTTTTGTGATTTTTTAATCGATAATCAATGTTAATTAAAATACTCGTTCTTGTACAACACACAATAGATCTTATCAAAGCAAAAAAAAAAAAAAGTTTAGTAAAATAAATTGACATGACGTTTGTTTAAAACATTCGTCCTTCAAGATCGAAATAGACTATTTCCGTCTCTCTCGAACACAAGGGTGTAGTGAACAAAGAAAACGTATCAAGGCTGACCGAATCATTAAGACCGGCATTAGAAAGGTGTAGCAATGACACCGTCACGAAGACGGGCAGACGAATAATGAAAACGATGACCCTTATACCCCTGCTGCGAGAGGTCATAACAGTTTTACGAAAGCAGGGGTGTTGACACAGTGGCAGGCGTGCCAAAAATGACACTTGAAAACATTTTTACAAAAAAATCAAAACAACGCGTAACCTACCCAAGAGATCTTCAAGGGAGGCATATGTAAAGCAGCGGACGTTTGTGGCTGATGATGATAATGATTATCTATGGTTTAAGTATCGTAAAGCACTAAAAAATATTCATCTAAATCCTTCAACCCTCTAAAAAGCTAGCCCCTAGATAGCTATGGTCCATACTAATAAAACTTTTACTCTGAAAAAAGTCTAAAATTGATTGCATTTTTTATATTCTCCCCAGTGCACATGTTTTATTGCTAATTTAATCGTTAAAAATATGCATGATCCCATTTAGTATTTCGTAACTCATTGATTACATAACTTTACCATTTCGTCATACAAATAAAACTCAAACCTAAAAATGTTAGTCACCCCTGCAGCCATTACAATAAATCACACACCAACACTCTCACAAACTTTCGACCACAAGTCAATCATCCAATAACCAAACTAAAAAAAAAAAGAAAGAGCTTAAACGGTTAAGGAGTATGACGTTGAAATATTTATTTAGGTGGCGGCAAGCGAGTTATGTTACAACATATTGTTAACATTCATACTGTTAATTTACCAATATTATAACGAAATTGTTACTGCCACACTTTTCGAAACCGAACGAGTTAACAAAGGAAAAGCGACACATCTTTGTAATTTTGTTCGTTAAAGGTATTTGTAGCGTCCCTTTGGTCGAGTGGTTAAAATACCGGACCAAGATCTCGGGACCCAGGTTAGATCTCCGGATCGGGCAACAAGTTTCAAATTAACGAATATTGGTCGGGTTTGTGATCACTAACCCGCATTTAGCAAGCGTGGTGATTGTGCCTCTACCCATCATTGATGTGGTTACTTGAATTCGATGATGGAGGATTTGCCCCGCAGTGGGACGATTAGTATATAGGCCGGTACTAGACGTCTTTTTTTTTTCTTATAAGTATCAATCTTTAATTATATAATATGCTTTTCTCTGTCAAGTCGTCGTCAGAACAGCCATTTGAATATAATGCCCCATAGCCCATAATTGCCAACTGTACCAAAAGCGAATCGGACCAGAGGAACACTTACTTAACTTACGAGTACTTTGCAACACCGTATCCGAATAATCGAGTTTATCTGTCTCTGTCATTCATATCAGTGTCTTTAGAGTATCTGAAAGAGACAGATAGATAGACTTTGCATTGCGTAGTAAGGCCTCAGCTGCGAACTGGACCAAATGCTTGAGAATTGACCATAATGTGCCTACTGGAGTTACCCTTGCTATACTTAAAACCAGAGTATTAATATTTATACTCTAAGCTTAAAACTCTATTTTATCAACTAACGAAAATACGAAGAGGTTCTTTTTTTAATTCTATGCTCACGTTTTCATTTTAATTTTTTATTATACAATGTAAAAACGATGTTGGCAGATCATTAACAAGTTACTTGACTGCAAACACGACAGAAACGACATGTAAACTATACTGCCCATATATGGGTCTCTTTCTAAACTTGATCGACATCGAAACAATAATACTGCAGCATTTATTAGCTCTCTATATGGAAGTTCATGTATGGTACAGTCGGGCAAGATATTTGTGTGCCTTATGCCTACAGCTACCTAACGTTGATCGCAAATTATATCCTTTGAATTTGCACCAAACCAACCTGCCTTCAATAGAGCTTGCACCTTTCTCTCTTAGAATCAAATAGGGTAATATGCGTTCTCTCATTAAATCAAATCATATTCCTTACAAAAGTCGATGCAAATTAGATTTTGTTACATTGTGATATCCTACTCATAGATTTACTCTGATACAATTACATGTATCCCTCAATTGTCTATAGGTAGACTAACGAAATTAGAATTGCCCTAATTCAATATTCGTAAACATCAATCAGAGGCTATTTTGAGATTACCACAGGGACGTATATTGGGGCCCTTTGCATGCGTTTGATTAGTTCTATTGTGAGTGGTGATTTGTGGTCTATTATTAAAGGCGAAATGACTAATGGATGGAAATACTCTGATTTTTTTGATTTTGTTTTATTTAATGAAGATACGGACTTCGAGTATGCGTTTTTGGTCATCACTATATCGTTACAAGATTTTATATGCACACACACACTCAGCAGGGATTGAATAACCGAAAAAAAAAGGTTAAATCGGTTAACGGTATGACGTCATACCTTTAAATTTCGATACCTTAAAATAATGGTACTTTTAAATTACTATACCTGAAAGAAACGGTACCTGTACAATTTTGGTATTGTAATATTGCGGTATCATTATTTTTTTAAATATTGAAATTATGAAATAATGGTTTTCAATGAATTATACCGAGGGCGCCGCCCCGTGTGGGCCCCATCAATTTGAACGAAAATTTCCTGCCATTCGTGCCACGCAGGTTATTGGGATTGTGTGCCCCGTGTGTTTATGAATCTATTTTGACAAGTGTTGTGTCGTTTGGGCGCGATTGGTCCAATCGGGTAAAAAATTTCAAATTATATTCTCTTATATTGTCTTTGTTATGTTATATCAAATAAAACAATTAGGCAGTTGATAGTAGGGAATGAAAAACTATTGATGTAGAACTAATACTTATAATAATATTACGCGGATAGATGTCAGTGTTTTATTAAGAACGAACAGAGATACAAACTTCTTAGCGTTCCATGGATTCACCGTGCGGGTGGCCGGGTCCTTCGTGTGCGTGTGGCAGAAAGAGAAACTCCGAGTAGTTCCCGGGACTTGTGACACGGGTGTAGGATTAAGGGGCCCCTTTCCGACCTACATCAACACTCACCTTCACTACTCGTGTTTCTCTCCCTGCCCAGCCAAATCTGGTACGAGTCTGCTAATGCAGCTTTAGACACTCGCTCTAGTAATGGAACTTACTGCAGTTCTGGCCAAGCCAAGATCTTTCAATAGGTTATAGAGAGATTTTGCTGGTATACCTCTTGCTCCTACTTCTACAGCATATAGACTAACTATATAACCGACAACCGTTTTTAGTTAATTCATTTAGGAGATCATAATAATTTGGTTTTCTTTCATTGCGTGGTCTTTAGGTATGTAAGTTTCCCACGGCACGGTAAGCTCTACAAGTACGATCCGTTTTGTAGCTCTAGAAAAAAGAAAAATGTCCGGTCTGGATGATGGAACACACACATCTTCTGGGATTTTATAGTGCTTTTTATACGTGTCCATTTAAATGGTCCAGTAAGGTGCTGTACCCAGGATTGAGTAAGGCTTGTTCTTAGAATTTCCAGTGGAGCCTTCTTTAAAGTTAATTTGTCTTTTGTTTGTGGTCAATCATTTTTGGGCCCTAGCCACTGAAAGGCTTATAGCTTCACGTATGATTTAAAGTACTCTGTCATGGCGATGTGAGTAGTGCTAGTGACCCCTATTCAAAAGCACCATGCATCCCACCAATAGGTGTCTTGCTGTTCATATCGCCTCTCCACAAGTATAACAACATTTTTCAGAGGCTTTTCCCCACCTTACTAAGTTACTCTGGTCAGGGAGCGTCATTTGGAAGGCATTCAGATAAAATTTTAATAAAGCAGGAGACCAATCATACAGCAAGATGCGCCACTTCATAGCTAACGGGATACAAAACTCACCAATAGTTATCCACTCGTTTTGCATTTCTAAATTCATAGCGTGCACTTTGTAGCTGTCATTTTCATCTTGTCGTAGAAAGTTTTATACTATGTCTCGGTCTTCCTTCTTCTTTGTCGTACCTAACCCAGCTCTATTTGATTGTGCACCTGTCATGAATTTTTTGTGGAATTGCAGTCTTGATTCAAGTTCTGTGGCCTTGTTGTCTTTCGGGAGGGATAAAATTAATTCGTCTTGTGACTTCCCCAAAACATACGTTTTTGTAACTCTGAGATGTTTATAGAGTTCGGATAGTTTCTTTAATTTCAGCCCAAAACTATTGTGATCCCTAAATAGAGTCGAGGGATCAGCCGAATGTGCAAGACCAAACCATGACTTCAATATCTTTATGACATTAGCATCTAGCTTTGCCAAGAGGGTTTTACCGATATCATATACTAGGAATGGCCAAGTAAGACGCGATGTGAGATAGTTGTCGTATATCCACGCTTTTTTAATATTATTGATTGGCAGTTGTTGTACCTAGTTGAGGTCATTCATGAAATTTTGGTCAACCACCTAATGATGGTTTGCGTCCTTTGTAGTCTATCTTTCTACCGAGAAATTTAAAAGGCACTGCATACCCAGACATAAACAATGACATTTACTTGGTTTTGCCCTCAGTCCGCACGTCCACGTACAAAACTCATCAACCTCATTTAATAATTCCTGACACTGTTTGGGATTACATGTAAGTATTGCAAGGTCATCAGCAAAGGCTAATATTGACTTAGTGAACTTGTTGTTGGTTTTGTGTATTCCTTGTTTACTGCTACGACAAGGCACTGATTGAAGGCTTTCGACTTGTGGCATTGTGGGATCGATGATGAGAAGAATCGACGTAGTTTCCCAAATTCTGCCCAAGTCAACTGAATTCTTCTGTTCACCTCATCCTCAAAGTTGTTTCTACCTAACTGCAATGTCTACCCAAGGTACACATATTTTTGAACAACTTTGAGGACGGCGCCGTGCACCGCTAGCGGCTCCGGTAGGACATGCTCATTGAACGCAACCTTGGTATTATCCAGGTTCATCCGTAAGCCGATGCGAACAGAAGAGTCAGCCAGGTTATTCAGCCTTTCCAGCGTAGCGTCTTGAACATATCTTCCATTGCATTTGTGAACAATTTCGGGGAAATGATGTCCCCTTATCTCACTCCACGATTCAACGGTTTAGGTTTTTTTCTGATTCTGTACTTGGACGAACTTGGTGGCGTATTTATAGAAACATCTCATCACTTGACGTACCACCAAACTTGTGAGAATTGCGAAAAAAAAGGAAGTTTCATAATTATATTATATGTTCGTTCTTATTATAACACAGACATTTATCCGGGTAATTTTATTAAAATTGTAAGTTCTACATCAATAGTTTTTTAATTGTGAATGAAATCCGAAAAAATCGGATTTATATAATAGGGGTTAAAGTATGAAATTGCCGATTATTTTCCCACTTTTTATTTTGTTCTAGCTCCTAACTATAGTCATATTATTGCGTAATTCTTTTTGTATTGTATCAAAAATTAAATAAAGTAACTTTTGACTAAAAAAAATGCTATACTAGTGCCTATTACTTCAAAGGAAGTCGTCGAAAAGACCCCTTACAATGTGTCAGCTGACCTTCTTGCTTCAATTAAGTATATTTGTATTATGTACTTTGATTTTCAGAAATTTTAATACTATAATGCGTAGCTTTATAACCATCTAACTTTCACCTTTAAGTGCATCGAAAAACTAAAAAATTGTTAGTATGGAAAAATGACTTTTCTCGATTTCGTCCATACAAAACGGCAATTTCATACTTTAACCCCTAATGTAAAAATCTGGATCTACAAAACGCCTTGAAAATTTGGATTATTCGGCTTTTTTGAATTTCGAACAATCCTGAATGCATTCCCTACTTGTGGATTTTTAAAGATGGCACGATAATCAAACTAACAAACAATACGTTAATAATGCAATAGTGAAAATAAATGTAGCATGAAAATCGCGCAAATACACTTCTACTATCTAACACCGTTCATCAAGCAAGTCTCGGACACGATCGGTAACGACGACGCCAGAAGTCCCAACCCTGCTTGCCCCGGTTGCCCCGCCGCATTCGCTCCCTAATTTTTTCGGTACCGAAAAGATTTCAGTTATGGTACCATTTTTAGCTGTATCACAACCGTAATTATAAACCGTTTTGGTTCTACCTTTAAATCAAAGTTGTATCGTAATTTTATACCAGTACCATACCCTTATACCTTTACCGTTTTCAACCCCTGACACTCAGAGACAAACGACAATACTTGATACCTAGCAGAGGTTCAGTTCTGTGCGCGGGGGACCTGGAGCTCCGAAAGCCAGTGCTACCCTAATTTAGGAAACCAGTAAAATTAAAACCCACTATCTAAACTTGCTTTTCGAGCACAACAACATGTTTTATAAATTCAATGATTAACATCCTCAATTCAAAGGTCCTGTTTATTTGTTTTTTGTTAAGATCTTCTATAAACCCAGACGCGAGCTAGGTAATTTGGGAACGCGCGTTACCTTAATTGACCTGCATGTCAAACTCCTTGCTTTTAAGGTAAAAAAACTAAAAACATGTTTTTTACAGCGCTCCTAATCAGGATGTCAAATCTGTTTGCCATAAACAGCACAATCTAAAAAAAAGTGAACACTATCACCATTGCCCATATTGTCAGACCTTTGTCCAGATATAATAGATCTTCCATTGTACAACATACGTGCCCTTATTTGGGTAGACAATTGACATTACGTATATGGATGCTGATTCTTCCGGATTGTGATATCCTGGGTGTGGCGATACGTGTACCATTGTTTGCATTAACATTTTAATCGATTGTTAATTATAACGGTTTAGTCGGGATATAAATTTCGTTGCTTGTTTATTTATAAAAAAGGTAAAGTGACGGCCTATAATCATCCTACTGCAGGCCAAAGGCCTCCATCCTCTTCATCATTGAATTCAAGTTACCACAGCAATGATAAATGTTCGAAAATTCTAAATTCTAGTTGCCTGACCTGGGGATCGAACCCAGGTCCCCGAGATCTTGATCCGGTACTTAAACCACTAGACTAAAATGGCATTGGTTTGCTGGTTTAAGGTGTTAGTTTATAATTGCGTGAAATTTAAAGTAAAACAAATAACAAATTTATAGGTAGCTAAGTGTCATGATATGATCCTTTCAGAAGGACCTATTTCCAACAGTAGACTGATACACGCTGATATTACCAAACCGAAAAAAAATTAAAATATGACGAATTAAAACTTTTACATTAATCGACAAATCTAGAGTCTGGGTCATCAATTCATCATATACAGAGCCTGTCTATCATATACAAGGCCTGTCTAGATAATATTCAACATTGTATACAGATGAACTGGCGCTCACGCCATGTTTTTTATTCCATTTAAAGATTGTGTTGTGCTAAAGATTTCCATTAATAGCTTCGCTTCGTCACTTCACAAATGAATCTCGGGTGAGTAAACGCAACTGGCACAGGATTTATAAATAGAAAAAATAGTAAAGAATGAAGAAATGGTTGAATCACAGAAATGTGATTTAAATGATGATGACTGAATTGATCGATGTGTTAAAAGAGAGGATAAGGAATGATGGTACAGTGAACCAAATAAGTTGTGAACAATTTTTTAGACAGTTATTATTTATTTTAATAATTAATTGAAATCAAAAAACTTCTTCTAAAACAAGCTTTTCTTGAAATTCGCTAAAAATAGTAAAATAAATTTATTCTTAATCAACTTAAAACGTCATTATGTTACACAATTTATGTGATAAAAAGGTTGACGCTAGAGTGCTCGTTTGTACTTAGTAAAATGATTCAAAAAATTTCATACATCTGAACAAGTTATTTAATTTACTTAATTATCTACCACTTTGAAGCATCTCGAACATAAAATACGTTCACATTTGAAAAAATGCTTTGATCCTATATCCCTATTTGTCTAACAAAATATTTTGTCTTACAAAATATTAATAATGGATAACTAAAATAAATAATACTTGATGGGGACAACATCACATGCATTGCACTTCATCCAATTAGAGCAAAAACTAAGAGCACTCGTATTTTGGACTTCAGATACAACGAAGGTATTTACCACAAACACACAGATGTAGAAAAACACTTTTTTTCTACATTGACCCGTCAGGGAATCGAACCCAGGACCTCGCAGCAGACGACACCTTGAAAACCGATGTGTACGCCACTCCGCCACGAAGTTCGTCGAATATTTATAGTTATGGTCGTTCATCTCCTGAGTAAGACCATATTCACCTGACACTAATTCTACATTCTTACAAAATCTAAGTGACCTTACAAAAATTATCTGCCTAGATGGATGTTTGTTACATAATCACGCCAGACCGGCTTAAGGCACCTGGATAAAATTAAGCAAAATGATATTAGGGGTTAAAGTATGAAATTGCCGTTTTGTGTGGACGAAATCGAGAAAAGTCATTTTTCCATACTAACAATTTTTTAGTTTTTTTAAAAACGCCAGAACCGTTTTTGATGCAATTAAAGGGGAAAGTTAGATGGTTAAAAAGCTACGCATTATAGTATTTAAATTTCTGAAAATCAAAGTATATAATACAAATATACTTAATTCAAGCAAGAAGGTCAGCTGACACATTGTAAGGGGTCTTTTCAACGACTTCCTTTGAAGTAATAGGCACTACTATTGCTTTTTTTTTTTAGTCAAAAGTTACTTTATTTAGTTTTTGATACAATACAAAAAGAATTACGCAATAATATGACTATACTTAAGAGCTATAAACAAAATAAAAAGTGGGAAAATAATCGGCAATTTCATAGTTTAACCCCTATTATTTAGAGGCTGAAGAGCGTTTATTGCTAATACGCTTTTTATCCCAACACGAATCCTATGATATACATAGATATAGATTAACGAGTACGAAGTCACGGGCAACTAGGTAGTTAATCAACAAACGAAAACGAACTATGAACTGAAAGTTGATACATTAGACGGCTTAAAGCACCACCCAGAGGAAATAAACGAACATTATGAAGTTTTTTTTCTAATAAAACTTCCGTATTAAACTCTTCATTGAGCTGAGCTATATCCAAGCTTTTTCACAGCTTATTCTCAACACTACAAAAAGCTTAATGACACAATTTATCCCGCTGATTACTCTTCCATCGCCATGGGAGTGTGCAGAAGCGTTCAATGGCGTCGAGCCATTTTCCGCTAGACACATTATGGAAAGTGATTCGTATCCGAGGTTCTCAGATCATTAGCAATTGTTGCTAATCAATCGCTTGGCATGTGCCATTTGTTTGTGGTTTTATTACTTTTTTGTTGGATGCAAGAAAACAATGTACTAGTGGATTTAGGGTTCCGTATCCGAATGGCAAAAAAGAGAACCCTTATAATTTCGTCAAGTCTGTCTGTCCGTCCGTATGTCACAGCCACTTTATTCTGAAAGTATTACACAGTTGAAACTTGGTCGGTAGGTGTATGTATCATGTTGACCGCTTTACGATTCTCATACAAAAAATAAAAAATATGCTTCCCATACATAGAACTAAAACAAAAACAATTCTTGTTAGTAAATAACGTAGATCTAAACAAATAATCAACGAAAATTGATTTGAACGAGATCAAACCGGTAGTTTTTGAGAAATAGCACATTATTAATAACCGCAAATATAACTTTGTCCTTCGTACAAACACTATGAAAAACTATTTTTGTAGTCAATTAAACATTGTGGTATTTTGGCTAAGTGGAAGTAAGTGAACCCATAATTCAGTTAAAGCTGGTACGGAACCCTCAGTACGCGAGTCCGACTCGCACTTGGCCGGTTTTTTTTTTCTAATATTGTCAATTTCCGCGGGCTAGATACTTGAAAATAAAAATTCGACTGCGTCGCGCTCGCGTGCGATATGAACCTAACGTAGGTGAACCTAGTTCTATGACCTTTCGCTGTCCGAATTGAGAACATATATTTTTTGTTTGTCGTTTGCAAAACAACTTTCTAAATATCACCAATATCAGATATCAGTATTAAAAAAAAATATAAAAGAGACTTCTGGAGACGTTTTACACGTCGTAATAATATAATTTTCGCTACGCCTGTTTCGGGACAGTTGTGGACTAGTCATCAATATAGGACTTAAATTTTAAAAACAATATTTCTTTTTGTTCCAACGCGGGTGCCTTACATTAAGGAAACAACTTTGCTACCAGGCGTAGTGATTACAATCGCGGTTCGGCTAATGTGGGAGACAAGTCGATGCTTGCTACGTCTTCTGACGGCACTCCTCGTCTCTCGCCCCTCCCATAATAAGACGAAATGGAATGTTAACATTTAGGGAAAGACATTTTGACTATGCGATGTATCAGCATTTATTCTGTACTAATTAACTAAACTAAACAAACAAAAGAGAAGTCCCCAGTGTATTTTATTTGGCTAATCGATATACCCATTCCACGCAATGTCACATTTTCAATTACAAAAGCATACTAATCAACTTTACACGTGAACACTATGGACATTGGCTAGCATTTGCCAATCTACTAAAAGTCTCGCCTTGGCATCGTTTTGTTAATTAACCAAAAACTACTTTGTTAGAAACACAAGTAAGTCCATTTTCGTTGAATGTTTAATTAGAAATGATCGTTTTAAATGATAATGATGGTTTGGGTAAGGCGAAAGGCACGAACGTAAAAGGTTTGATAGTTCAGAGATTAAAATATAAAGCAATTTTATATGAAACTAGCTTTTAGACCGCGGCTCTGCCCGCTAAACTACACGTTATATGGCGCGGATGGAAACCTGCACCCAGAAGATACAAAATAGTCTATGTCCTTGCTTATCTACCTAATAATCTACCTTGATACCAAATTCTACGAAAATCAGTTCGATGGGGTGAAATCTTGACAAACAAATAGTCAGGAGTTGTTTTGGCATTTATTTATATTATAAGTAAGGATGAGGTAACTCGATTAGCAAATCCTACTTACTTTAATTTCAGTAACAGAAGTTTTGCCAATCGTATACTCGGTAATTGGCATTGCAATATTTTCTAAACTCTAACTAAACACAACGATTTATTCGGTGTAGTGACGACTCTGTTGTTGTAGTGGGGTAGTAGCGGCACGCCTAATATGCGTTCTTGGGTCCAGATGCCATGCTCTGCAACACAAAGCTCGTATTTACGGATATATCTGTCTCTTTCAGATACTTGTACACATCGGTATGAGTGATAGGGACAGATGGATTCGAAAATACGGACAATGTGTTACGGAGTAAGGCCTTAACTAGGTAAACAACAGTAGGTACATACATTTAGTTAATGTAGTGCCTACCTGTTACCACCTTTTATTGATATCGAGCCAAAATAGGTAAAAAATGGCGTTTTTTGTATGGTTATATTTATTTTATTTCGTTTTTCCTATTTGTTGTTATTACGGCAACAGAAATACATAATATGTGAAAATTTTTAGCTGTCGCGGCTCATGAGATACAGGCTGGTGACAGACAGAGGGACAGACGGACAGACAGCGAAGTCTTAGTAATAGGGTCCCGTTTTTACCCTTTGGGTACGTAACCCTAAAAAAAAAACACGAATTCTAAATTAAACCGTGCATTTGTGGTTCATGCTTAAAATATCCTCGTCCTGTAAGTATTGTTTGAGACAACTTAAGGAGTGCTACTAGAAGAGGACAGACAGAAGCCCTTGTCTTCTTTACACGATTAATCAAACTGCGATCGCCAAACCACCTGCCCAGGGGACAATTGTGGCAAGGTCCTTATCTCGAAGAGGCTTGTTTCCAGCAGTGAACTGATGATGAGAAACAAACCCACGACTGTTTAGGACGTGTTCCCGCGCCGCTACGCCAAATCTATAACAAGGCCGTGTAAAAGTTTCTAACAACCAAGTCCGTGGGCGCAACAAAAACCCATTTTAATTGTCATTAATTGTTCCCTCTGCTAGTTTTGTCGGAGGGGAAGTATTTAAATTAAACATCCGAATATTAACAGGGACAATGGTTTTGGTACAAAAAAATGTGATCGTTTTAATTATACTGTGGACCTTGACAGAGCCTGTCAAGGGAAATATAAAGTAAAGCGAGTTCATGTTAACTTATTATCAGATCAATCTATACAAAATTGCGAAAGTGTCTGTCTGTTGCTTGTAAGGTTAGGTTTAGATGTACATATTTGGTATTTTAGATACCTAGTTTAAGTATCTGAAAAAGTTTTAGGGTAGCTTTACACAATCGTATTCAAATAAAAATAAAAATAAATGTCATATCACGTATATATTTTTTTAAATGCCGTATCGCAATACCATGGCATTACTTGTTAACTTAGAAACCTTTTGTGAAGTTATCCATAATATCTATTGTGAAAAACCAACGTTTTATTATTTACAACGATTGACGAGTAAAGTTTTGGATTCATTCCTTCACAACTTAATCACGTACCCACCTCCTAATTTACAGTTTCGTTATTTTGAACAACATTTCCTGAATTTAACAAACAACATTTCAGATTATCTTCTGATTCAGAATCATGAGTCACGCAAGTTAAAGTAGACGCTGCGCCTGCGCCAGATGATTCGATGGGGCTAACTTTGTATCGACGCATTTGATTTGCTTTTTTTAACAATCTGTTTAAGCACTTAAACAGATTTCACGCATTTACCCGTAATCCTTTGTGTTCGTATCTGATTTTATCTACACTATAATATTATATAGAGAGATTTGTATTTTTGTGTGTGTGTGTTTATGCTTGTATTGAATAGGCTCTGAAACTACTGGACCGATTTCAAAAATTCTTTTACGATCTTACTATCTTTGATGAACATAGTCTACTTTTTACCGCGGGACCCGGTAGGTAGCGCTGTTGTCGGTAGGTCAACTACCGAACGGCTTGACCGATTGGGTTGAAATTTTGTATGTGTATTTCCATGGTTTCACAGACACGAATGTATTAAGCCTACCTAATCTTTCTTTCTAAATGCCACCGCTAGGCACAGGTTTCCGACCGTGCGATATGTGACGTGGAGTTCCGCGGTCACTCTTTTTGAATATACTAGATATATCGGCAAGCCAGTGCAAGCTAGCTAGGATAATCTAAAGCCATACGTTACTATCCTTTTTTAATCATTAATAGTACAGTGGCGGAGTGGCTTACACACCAGTTTTCAAGGTGTCGCCCGCTCCGAGGTCCCGGGTTCGATTCCCGGACGGGTTAATGTAGAAAAAAAGTGTTTTTCTACATTTTCTCGGGTCTGGGTGTTTGTGGTAACTTCGTTGTTTCTTATTTCCAAAATACGAGTGCTTTAAATAGTTATTTAAATTGAGATCAGGACAATGTATGTGATGTTGTCCACATTAATTAATTTATTTAATGAAACAATAGCCCTTTTTATTAAAATTACTTTGACATACGGTTTAAGTTTAAATTCGTAAAGGCATCTTTAATTTCAAGATATTCTTTCTTTAACTGTACAACCTTTAGGCAGATGTGAAAGTTAAACGCCACAGGCCAGAAACCCTACTGTAGAACGCGATGCCCGTATAAACGGGTCTATGTGTCTCTGTCACATACTTTATAAGACGTTGGTATGAGTGAGAGAGACAGAGGAACTCGAATTCAAAGTTGTGTCGGGGAGTAAGGCCTTAGTTTCGAAGACGATTCACCTTGAGAATACCAGTTGATGAATTAATTGACAGGTGTGTCGTTAATCGAGTCCAGCTTTTATGCGCTATCAAGAGATTACTTTTTTGCACAAACCATTGGTGGACTGCGCTTTAGTCGCCTCTTACGGCAACCATACGATAAGAGAGGGCGGTTAGTACATATAGATTTTACGATGGCACCATATTTAAGGTCCTTAATTAATAGAGTTCTATTCAATTACTATTTTTGTTTTGCTTCTTGTACACTTTTGATCGGCCTACTCGACCGCTCTATCCGAATCCGAAATAAATGTTTCTTTCTTCCTGTCTTTTCTCTTCGGTAGGTAATTAATTTCCTGCCAAGGGTTGAATTTACTCTTTACATTATATGCCACTAATTTATTGGCGCCGTAAAGCTAAATCGTAACAAACATAGCCGAGAGTCATAAAAGTCGATAAAGATCTACCTAGTTTTTTGTTTTTCAATTTTAATTCAAGCTAAGTGATCACTAGAACTTTTTAAGCCAAGTATATATATAGTATTTAGAAAAGTCAGTTTATGGTGATAATAAATTGATCATTAAAACAGACTTTAGAACATTAGATACAGTTGTATCTGGAGATCAACTAATAGTTATTATTGTACAGACAAAATATTAAGAGGAAACACTACGGGCGAGAGAATTGAAAAATAGGTATTTATAAAATCTATTGCTGTCGCGCAGTGCCAAACACCTTCACCGCAGAGTGTGATAGAGACAACTGCTTCTTAGACCGAAAAAATACCTATTAAAAGCACGCCAAATCAACGTTTTGTAGTCCCCCGATTACTTTTCCAAAACTAGACCGATTTAAATACTTTTTTCATTAAAAATTAAGGAAAGGCTTTGGCCATGTTCATATATTTTCCTTCCTTTTTTTTCTAAAATTTAGCCAAATTTGTTTTCTGGATGTTTGAAGTTCAAACATCCAGAAAATATGAGCCCGAAAAAATTCGCCAAATTTTCTCCAGATCTGGCGAATTTTTTTGGGTTCATATCTTTTTTAGTAATTAATTTATGAAAAAACAGAAAACATTGAATCATGCTAATAGTGACCATAGATTTTTGTAATAAAAATTATTGCTTTCCAGGGAGGAAACAGGGAACTACGCTTGTATGAAAAAAGGCCCTTGTATTTCCTCTTAATCAACCTTCCAAAAATTATTTTTAGTATAAAAGCAATAGTAATAAAATAACATGATTTAATTCAAACAGTTAACTTATTTAAAAAACCTTGAATTCAGTATTGCCTGTACTGTACCTTCTTTTAATATTTTCCAAAGTGACCAAGTGTTTCCTGTTACTTGAGGATTTCGAAAGTTTAAAATTCTAAAAAATAATGTATTAGTCAATAAAAGATTATAGGTACTGTGATGATGTCATATTGATATTACAACTTGTTTGTGCAGCACAAATATTGCACATCATATAAATATTTTATACCACAAGGTTATATTTCGTAATTAATTGTAAACACTAAGTTTCCTAAGGTTTATGGTAATGTAGCAACATTTAGAAGTTGTTTGTGACAATCAAAGCAATAGCAGCAGAAACATTTTCTCTTTTGTCTTTTTTTAATTACTTTCCTCAGTGGGACTTTTTAATTATAATTATTTTCTTTTTATAGATCACTATCTATCTAAATAGAGAGTCGTCTATAAAAAGAAAATAATTATAATTAAAAAGTCCCACTGAAATATATAAAAAAAAAATTGTCAGCTTAAAAATTTTAATAGACTAAATAAATTTTATTTACTAAATAATGCCAAAGTAAGTTCTGGGTTGTCTGTTAATTGAGCTCAAATGACAACTGATTTCTATTGTTAGGTAGTTATAGGTGTCTGTAGTTATTCACTATACATATACATACATAGATGGAGAGAATGTATGCATAAGAAATGAACAAGAATTTTACAGAGAAGGAAACAAAACAGTGTTGAATCTTTTTTCATGCATATTATGGTCACCCTGCTTTTGTTTTAAAAGGGGACATATTACTTATTTTTTTAATATACACTTGCCAATGCATTTTTACCTAGGTATGTCATATCTTGACACAGATGCAGTATTTACTATATGCAAAGGTAACATTGCTAGGGTCATGTTGGCCAGTTATATAAATAAGTTTCTTTTTTCCTGCCCTACTCCCTTTTTAAAAAAAACAATATTGTGTGATTGAAGTGGCTGTTTCCACTGAGTTATTAATCATTCATAGTGTAGATTTATAATATTTTTTATTTTTGTATATTACTGGTATAACCTAGAATTAAAAATTAATAGTCTTAACAAATATCAAGATCTCATACATTACTATTAATAAAAAATATACATGCATTCATGGTAATGTGGTAGTTTCAGTAACTTTTAGTATCTTTACCTAACAATACATACATAACTTATAAATAAAACTATACATATTTACATACTTAAAATATTTTTTTTTACGTTTTAAATTTTAAAAAAGTTGCACTGTCACTTACAAATATAGACAAATTAAAAAATATTTACTTTAATGTTTACAAACAAAAATGATTCGTTTTTTATCTGCCTGCTGTTACGAATTTCCTCACATAAGTTCATTTACCTCAAGCTTGAGTAAATCAGAAGCATGATAAGTTGATTAGTGTTATCAGATAAGGAGTCATAATTACTGGAATACGTTGATAACACTGTAATACGACAGAAAAGGGTGGGGTGGCTGAATCTATATTAGTCACTCACTAATATTAATACCCAAACAAGGGGTCTCGCTCGACACCCCAAATTCTGCGAAAATATTACGTGTACCCCATAAATTTCTTCGCCGTAATTAGATTGGCTTTCTAGAAACATACAAGGTCAAATGCTAGTTTTATTAAATTTCTACAGACATGGTAAATAAAACAAAAAGATTTAATAAAACGCAAAAACTCTACGTGTGGGGTAGCCCCTGGTAACATGCCGAAAAATCAATATCACAGCGAAACAATGCAAATCCCAGCAAATATAGACGAAAGAAGTTATCGTTTTATCGTTTACTTAACTTTTTATTACGGTGTCATTCATAAAACATCGTAATTACGATTGTAATAAACTAATCGATGAAACCTGACATCCGGGCGTGCGGACTGTGTTTACGTTATTATATCGCTACAAAAAATCACGCTGAGTAACTAAACAGATGCCCAACGAAGCAGTAAATATCTTAGGCCTTAAAATAGATCGACGCGTGCATTAACATCCCTGTAATTATTTATTTGTTTTGCTAACGAAACCACTGGTGCGATGAACACAACGGCACCTACCTCATATTGACGATAATATCCTTTGTCGAGACAAATCCGTATGCACTATTGCACTTCACGAAACAATTGTTCACATATAAACTGCATATTTTCACAGACACAAACGGACATTTCTGTATTATCGACTCGCATTCACGTCTGAGACACTACGGTAGGTAGCCATTTTTGTCAAAAAACACTTTTTACGTCCTGTTTCCCAATTTTGAAAGGATGAGAGTGAGATAACGCTAGCACCGTACAGAGACAACGAATGAAAATAAATGGATCATTGAACCGTACGAGCCGGGTATTCGGATACACAGACTATACCTACAGGCTCTATGGCTCTATATAAATATGAATGTAATGTTCTGAATTTCAAAATTAAAATAATCAATGATATTTAAAAATTACTTTTTAAATATCATTGAAAATAATGTTAAGCAGATTGATTTTAGTCATGTCCAGTCACTCCAGGTAATAAAATCGACAAAATAGTTTGTGCTTTATCACAATCGCACAATCATCATAAAGTTTTTGCACGACTCGAACGCACGCCGCGCGCAAATAAGGGTAGGCTGGTTTTATTTCAACCATAGGTTTCAACAATATTAGAGACTTGCACTGCTGCCATTGTTGGTTTCCAAAAGCCTGGATGAGTGTTTTTAACTGGTAAACTTTGAGTATATCAGTATTTAGACATAATTTTTCATGTTTAAAATTTTAAATATTGTGATATCTTTGGATATGATTTTGATTTTTTACACACTAAAGTCTGTCAATTAAATTTAACTTTGCTTAGTTTAATTAGTTTAAGAAACGTTTATGATTTGATCAGGTAGAACAATAAATCATTAATTAAAATAAATCTCTGACTACATTTGTATTAAATTAAAAATTTTCGGTTTCGATACGGCTGTATCAATTTGTGTCATTGCTTTCCTCGTTGCGATAAAAATCATTTTAATAGTTGTTGATTTTTGTAGCGAAATGACATTGATTGACTGTTGTCAAAATTGTGTTCTGTTGTTGTCAGTGTCAGACTGTCAGTCTCAGTTTGACACTTCTTCTTGTATGTAGGTAGCGTTTTTCGAGGAAAAGTCAGTCAACCTGTTTTTCTTTTGATAAACAGTTCCTTTTTCGAAAAGACAAAAATAATGGTGGGCGCTATGCCTGTTAATTTAATACCAAAATTTTGCAACGGTACCATGGACAGTCGTAATGGTACTGAGGAATCTGAGTTTCAAGTGCATATTGGCAGTCGCGTTAAGTCTAACGATGATTTTGGCACTGTGAAATATATTGGTGAAGTGCAGGGGTATAAGGGTGTTTGGTACGGGGTGGAGTGGGATGACCCAGCTAGAGGCAAGCACGATGGATCCGTGGACGAAGTACAATACTTCAAGACGTCAAAGCCAGGCGCTGGGTCGTTCGTTCGACCAAACAAGATAGCTCCATTCCGAACTTGTTCTGAGGCAATCAGAAAGTATTACGGCGATAGAGAGGTATGCTTGATACTGTTTATGGGATTGACTGCAATGTGCATGTAGTAAAGTACCTAGGTAACTGCTGAATTATACAAATATTATACCCTTACTCCTACTGATAAGTTGTTGTTACCTTCCTTACTTAGTGTGTGTGGGTGTTGCTCAGTACAACTTGGTCAATGTTCGTTTTTAATCTATATATGTACCAAAGAATTACATAACATAGTGCAATTTTATATAATCTAGACTAGAAGACAGAAATGAAAATACCCTTAAATACTACAGGATCATAAGAGCACCGGTGGTTGCGATAACAATTAATTTCAATTGCATCTGGAATAACCAAGTGTTGAAGGGTTAAATTACTGCCTTAACACATAGACTATGTTAAATTGTTGTTAGTGAGAAATGGCTTCCAAACTTCTTAGATTAAATGAGTGTAACATTTAACTATAGTTTTAAACTCTCTTATAAGTTAAATTTCAAGACTTTATCTTCATTTGCCCCTAAGCTGTCGGTGATTCAGGCATCCTTTACAAGTTTGTATGACGATGAATGCAATAATGTGAATAAATTCAACTAATACATATCCAACTGAGTCATGATAATAGTTTTAAACTAAGTATGTGAAACTTCACTCTACTAGTCTACAACTTCTTAATGGTACATTACCAACAATATTTTTATTTATTGTAGTTTTTCATCTATTTGTCCATTGATATAAAATGGTATAAAAACACTGTTGTCATTATTTGCCGCTGGAAAGGAATTTATTTATTTTAGTTAATAAATATTTTTTTTATTATTATTAATTAATTAATTAATTTATTCTTTAAATGGGTTCACTATGGCCGTAACTTTGACTTTGATAAAAGAATCTGATAGATAACTCTTTTATAGAGACTTTCATCATGCAATGTGTTGAATTATACCTATTAAATGGGTGATTAAAAATCAGTGGTAGAAACATATGCCGAGCCTTGACCCATGTTTGCTACAGCAAACAGTGTTGTTATTTATGTCTTTTAATCTCTGTGCTTGTACTGTTTCTTTAATTGAGCTTACTGTAATAAAATTAATCCCTAGATCTTGAGTTATTCCAGACACAATTGAAATCAATTGTTATCGTGGCACCCGAGTGCCTCCTGGGGATTGAGGGATTAACACAATCTTATACTCATTCTTCGTCTCTAAATAGCCTCGGTCTGTGTGAATGTGCATTCATCACACAAATACTCTTGAGTGGAATTGAATTAATATTTAAAGCATATTGTGCTACATGCATTTTAGTTTAAAATTCTAAAATTATTTAAAGCCATGGGCAAAAGTGGAATGTTTTTAAATAATGATAATGTAGCTGTGTCACTACACCGTGTTAAAGCTATTGATACATATTGTCTACAGGATGAGACTGTGGCTGCACATCGCAGAACTGTTATTAACGAGTGGAAGAAAGAGATGGGTGCACCGTTCATAGAAATGGTCGGATTTGAGAAAATACATCAGAAACAGTAAGTATTTTGAACGAAAAATAATTCAGAGTAATTTCTTACTTAAAATTTTCTTTCCATTTCTCTTTGATGATTATTGATTTGATCTCATTATTGTTAATACTTTGCCATGGCAATATAATTTGACATACATAAAATCAATATCAATCATTGAAATGGAACAGTTAGGTAAATATCATTGGATTGTGTAGGTAACTAGTTCTTATTATACATCGATGCTCTAAGTCCTAAGTACTTAAGACGCTGACATGAGCCAAATTGAGCTCAATGAAGATTGTTTTGCTCTAAGCCTATGGCTCGTATTGTTGTCAAATTCTATGTAGTTGTAATTGATCATATTTTCGACCAGGTGGCTGTTTCCAAAACACGATTCTAAAAACTTTTCTAAATCTAAATCTAAATTCTAAAAAAAAATCTCAAAGTAGCCTCTGAAAATACATAAATTACCATTTTTCTCAGCAGTCCGTATAACAATGATAATAAAATTTTACTATATTGTATATTACATGTTGCTTAAGCAAATGGCTGATTTAGATTTTTAATAAAATGGCAATTTTAAATTGCACAACGAAGTTTGTTGTTTGGCACTTAGGCCCTTTTATTCCATGCGCTTTTTCTCTGTCACTCCTACGAGAATCGACAGTGATAGCTGTGGCGCGTTTCAAAGAAATTCAAAGACGAATAAATTTGTGGGCGTGTTTATTGCTCAAGGTCATCGGCTGCAGTCAGCGTCTTAATCTAACATTCTAACTTGCAATGCTACAGAAAATTCGACCGCCTCCTCGAAGTGTGTGTCAATGATCAGAACGTATCGAAGGCGGGCGACGTGGCGTCATTGTGCCCCAACGTGCGTAGTATCGACGTCTCCCGTAACCTGTTCTGCAGCTGGCGCGAAGTGATCCAGCTGTCCGCGCAGCTGCCAGATCTTAGGGAGCTGGACGTCAGGTACTTAACCCTGGGGAAAAGGCTGCTCTGTTACAGAATTTATCCAAGGTAGACTGATGTCAGGTACGTAAACCTGATGCCGAGTTGATCCAGCTGTCCACGCAGCTGCCAGACCTTAGGGAGCTGGGCGTCAGGTACGTAAACATAGGGAAAATGCTCCTGTTTTATATCTTTTCCTAGGCTGACGCTTGTAAAAGTTATCAGCTTTGTGAGGCGTGCTAGCGTGCGTGAGGCGATCAAGCTGCGCAGCTGGCCTACACTAGCTGGAAATCAAAATCCCGGTTCTTCCTAGGCCGCCCTGTGTCCCAACATATGCGGCATTGACAAGTCTAGGAACCTGTTCTGCAGCTGGTTTGAGATGATCCAGCTGCCAGTGCAGCTGCCCGACCTGAGGGAGCTGGACGCCAGGTACTTAAACCTGGGGCATCTCTTGTCTCAATCTCGAAGCAGTGGTATATTAAAATATTGGAACGTGTAAACGCGACTACCAGGGCCTATTTGTAGAAATGTGTTACTGATTCTAAATTCCATGCATTCGAAGTTGTCCAAATGATAGGTACCTTAACTTGTATATCATATCAGTCTATATCAGTGTTCTGCTGGTCACATTTCCAAAAGAATTTTACCATAACTGCAACGTTTGACAGATGGGCTTGGGAACCAGGGATCCCATTTGGCCTAGTGCGGAGAGAAGTCGCTGCTGGTCCGTCTTTTATAAGCTGTACTTTTTTCATCGCCCTTCAAAGATGAAAGTAATGGTGCTATTAAGGCAATCAAAATTAGCACCTATTCTTCATGACGTTCAATAATTCGTTACTCACTGCTTTCTTATGATTTACAGTAAGAACCGCATGGCCATTGATATGCCGGAAGATACCTTGATTCAGGAGTCGATCAATTTCGCCAACCTTGAAAAAATTAACATCTCTGTCTGTGACTACGAGTGGTCCGATCTTCTTGCTCTCTCGCACCTCTGGCCTAATGTGAACGAGATAATTGCAGCGTATAATAGGATTAAAATATTATCGCCACCAGGTATTTGATTTATTTTATTTTATTTATTAAGTACACCAATAATATTGCATACATAAGTTAACATAATTATCTATCTTAAAGCTAGCACTTATTCTTATGAATATCGTAGATATGTATAAGCTACAGCACTAGGCTTTCTAGACACTAGACACCTTCGAGCAACGCGGCTATCCGTCCCGGAAGGGAGTAGGCATAGCGATTCTATTCTATACAAAAAGTTCTGGCATTTTTTGCGGGGGGAAATGTGCACACAGGCGCAGGTTCGCATACTCACATACAAAAACAACACTGTAGTGACGACACTCACACACAAAAAATTAAACAATTCAGCAATAATTCGTGTACGGATAAGTTACAACTCACACATTGCCCCGTTTTCAACGGAAATAGAGTTGGACTTAACTGTTAATGTAGCAATATCGATATTTTTTTCTCAAGACAGAATAAAGCTAGCAACGTGAAACATTTTATGTATTAAATATTATCTTTATTTACAGAACAAATTATGAATTATAATTAAAAACAATTATAACTTAATATTTATTTATTAGTAGGATCTTAACAAAAACTTTTGATATTCAAATAACGATCGATTTTGATGTTGATTTTTTGTGTTAGTTTTTATGGGTACGAAACTAGGAGGAAGACTAAATTTTATACCGCTGAGAGCTGATGATTTTATATCGCTATCGCTACAAATGAGCTGTTTAAAGGAGTGACACCATATAAACCGTGACACGACATTTAAAAATATTAGAGGGATGGGAAGGACTGGAGGGATTGGAGGTATGGGAGGGACGAACTCTGCCGGATCCGCTAATTATGGATTAATAATGAATTTGAGAATAGTAAATTACGTATCTGCGTGAAAATTAGTCATAAGAAGTTCATTGGTTCTTAAAATGAATAAATTTTTGTGTATATTTGGCGGATGCAATTTTTTTCATTAAAAAAGAAATTCTGGTGTCAATATATTTTTCCATGATTGATCTTGCAAGTTAATTTAATAAAAAAAAGTTAATAAAAAAACCGAGTTTAAATGATTACATTCAAAACTTTTGTCTAAGTATATTTCAATGACAAAGGAAAAGAAACAAGTTGCACAGAATACATAAAAACTACAAACTAGAATGATTAAATCAAATAAAAATTAATTATTACTATTATGTTATTACTATTAAAGAGTTTCCAACTTAATACCTGACAGAAAAGAGATTTTACATCACACATAAAACCACATAATCAACAATTATTTGTCTAATGTGATTAAATATATAACGTCGTCGTCGATAACCACCACCCTTTATCGACAAACATTACCTATATCATGCGAAAGTAATTACATCACTATGTTGCCCAGCGGCGAGAAGTCGTATTTATCGCGCGACCGATCTGAAATTTGCACGGGCGAGCGGACCTGATGTTGTTGAACAAATCCAACAACTATTCAAGAATAAAATATGCGCATTTAGTGTTTAAATGTAATTAAATAGCAATAATACGATACAAATTTACTTACATGTGAAATGTAACACCATCATTTTGTAAACTTGATGTTAATGCAGACCTCTTTTTACAACAGAAAATTGAGCAATTCGGCATTTTTAATACGGCAGCGTTCACTTGCGCGACTGGACTCGGTCTAGGAAGAAATCTCAGCGCAACTAGTTTTATAAACGCTAATGCCCAATTGGGCTTATACTTTTGACAGAGGGGAAACGCTTCGTATGGCTACTCCCTTACGAGACGGAAGGCCGCGTTGCTCGAAGCTAGACACATAGCATCAGACACTGTAGCATCTTGAGAAGTGTTGTCGAATTACCGATAGTTGACCTTGGAAGTCATCTATAACATCGATAGGCGTGCGTTATACCGTTCAGCTCACATAAAATAGTAAAGGAAGATTACAGCCTCAGAATATTTACTAGCTACAATATCATATACAACCAATATTCATAATAATACAATAATGTTGAGTCACAGCCTGCTATCGATAGCGCAAACATATCTATTATCAATTGTTGTTACAATAGTCATAATGTAACCATAGAACATGGAAAAAGGTTAGAAAGGTGATGTAGGCGGGGCAGGCGTGCCACAGAGGTTATGAGCAAATGCTTGTAAGTGAGCGCTTTGATTGGTTTCTTTGGACGTCGCGCGACCCTATTGGTAGCTTGTCGCTTGCTTGTCGTTCTTTGTTCGTTTATGTGTAGTGGGGCGCAAGCGGCAGCATCGGTTCTCATACAAATGACGCATGACAATAGACATGGACGTTTTCGATATTTTACGATAACCGTTAGGCAACCGATATTTAGTTTTGATATCGATATCAAAAACCGTTTTTTGACGTCGATATCAGTCGTAACAAGAACAAAAAATATTCTAAATATCCTGAATTAAAATTAAACCGTATTTATATGTTGTTTAGTTCAATTTTCCTTTGTAAGACACTCGCTTCGCTATTTGACATCGGCCGACGACTCAACTTCTACAAATTACGCAATATACAAATTGAACCTTATCGCTAATAAACTAATAGCGAAATTCTACTTAATAACCAAATCACCCGAGCATTCCCGTTGCCGCGCCGGTAGCAATATTCGCTTCATCTCTCTTACACCGTATTAAGTACGTTTATAGAAAAGAGAAGGAGCGAATATCATGATAGCATGATGCGTTGCCTAAGTTAGTTGCGTGCGTATCGTTTTTTTTCGGTTTTCGTTTTTCAGTTGCCCGTTAGTTCTGGTTCTCGTATCAAGTTTACGCGCGCGTTTAGTTATTGTGATATCGGTTATGTAGTTATGCGATATCGATACGATACGATATCTAGCCGAAAACGGTTATTAGTTACGTTTTGATATATCGAACTCATGCCTACATGACAACATTTCAAACCTTTTTACATGTTCTGACTGTGAATATAACCAGTCTATTGGATGTTGGAGGTACTAACCGAAAACATTGATGAGTCTGCTGGCTTACAGCGTAAAGCCTTCGTATATATTCGTAATTAATTCGTTGATACACAAAATGTCTGGGTAGCTCAATAGTTAGATAATAGTTTGACAACCATTTGGATCAGCGGTCGTAAACGCTGCTTTTGAGTCATGGGTCGCGGGTTCGATCCCCGCACAGTACAAATATTTGTGTGCATGAACATGTCTGTTTGTACTGGTCTGGGTGGTTTCTATGTATTATAAGTATGTTTACAAAAAAAAAGTATATAAGTAGCTTTATCGGTTGTCTAGTACCCCATACGACGGGTACTTAATAGTAGCTTAATTTAGATCAGTCGCTCGGCAAGCGCAAGGTTGTGGGTTCGACTCCCACCATAAGCAGTCAAATTTTTTATTTAAGTGATTGCATTTTCAAAACATTCCTTGTTACAGTGACAACATTACTATCGTTAACAATACTACGGCTAGATGGAAACCCTATTGACTCATGGCACGAAATTATGAAGCTGGGACACTTGAAAAACCTCAGAGTGCTAAGCCTGAACGACTGCTACATTGAAGATATAAGAATGGACACAAACCAGGATATGGACGAAGTCTTCGAGAATCTGGAAGTGCTGTTTTTAAATAGAAATCGGATTAAGGATGTGAGGACTATTATTTGGAACTATCCAGTGGCGTGCACACCATACATTATCCCACCATGCGCACCCATTAAGCACTGCCTACCCTGCTTACTACGTTTTAGTGGTAACCCGATAAACATTCCACTGCAGGCAAAGGCTACTACTCATTAGATCTGAATAAAATTTGGAACGGTGTTAGTTTATAAAAATAAAATAAAAATAAAAAAAGTTTATTGACTAGAATATTTTTTTTATCCCCGGAAAAGGTTCGGTTCCCATGGGATAATTTTAATACATAGTTTAAATTAAACGGGTCTAAATGAAAGTTGGCACGGTTAGTTTTGCTGACTGGAATAACATATAGATAGGCTACTTTTTATACTGGGAAAAGGTACGGTTCCCGTGGGATAATATTGATACAAATCTTTAAATTCAATATTCGACGCGTTCTAAGTCGCGGGCAACAGCTAGTGTATAAATAAATAGATTAGAAATAGATTATACCTTGAGAAAGGACATTATTTTTTATCCAAAAATAATAGAGCCTTATGCCTGTACCTATTATCATTGCTGTGGTAACTTGAATTCAATGATGAAGGTGCCTGTAGTGGGGTGATTATAGGCCGTTACTACCATACAGAAATATATGGATTGCTAAAATCATTACCCTTCCCTTTAGCTTTGCCTTAGTCGGGTAATTAATTAGTTATACTATAAACACTTACTTACTTTTGTTTTATTTCCAGTGGCGATCAATCAGTGAACTGGGCATGCTGAAAAAACTAAAGAAGCTTTATTTCCTAAAGAACCCAATACAGAACACAGAAGACTACGATTCCGGATCACAATTAATCATAGCGAAAATTGGAACACTAGAGGTAATAAAGAGGTCTAAGGAGTTACAAAGATATCTAAGAGTTACAAAGATATCTAAACAAATACAGCCGCTTTTTCATTAAATTTTTTTGTTTTGTGTTTCAATATAAAACTGTACAAAGCATACTAGTTGACTCTCTAGCGAAGCCTACGTGTTGTTACCATTGTGTTTAACATCTTTGCAGTGTTATTTATTTTATCAATAAAAATAATCTTAGATAAATATAAAATTTTAGATTCATACTATTCATTTTGAAAAACGCTGTGACGTGTCCCGGGTAAAGAACCTCCGTGCGCGTCACAGCGTGTTTCAAAATTTTTTTATTTTTTTTTTAAATTTATTTATCATATTAAGAAAATTACATGAACATAAAGGAAATATTAACATCTAAAAACCACGGAGGTTTACTATGATGCTAATGAGTTAAATTTAGGTCAGTAAGTAAATCAATATAAACAGTAGGCCAATAACAACTCGCCAATTGTGAGATGAGCAGGTAGTAAGACATAAATAAAAATACTATGTATAGTATACACAAGAACTAGGCAGGTGTTAGACCGAGTTTAAAATATAACTTTCACATGAGAGATCATTATAAATAAAGAATATTTTATTACTATATATACGTAGTTAATGACATTTAGATAAGAAATAACTTTTGAGTTTGGTTTTTAAGTTTCCTGGTGATATTTTTTTGCATATAGCTGAAGGTAAATTATTTATTAGCCGCGGTACCTGATACGCGGCCGTCCGCTTGCCGTACAAATTATTTGCATTGGTCTGCCTGAGTCGGTTTTGTGTTATGGCGCGTGTGCGTACAGGGTGCTCCACATAAGACTTTATATCATCACAAATAAATAGCTATTTTATATTTTTCTTAGATTATTTTAATTGATAAAAAAAGTAACACTGCCAAGATGTTATATATTATTATAATGGTTACATAGCGTGGGATTCGTTTGTCAGGCGGTGGTAAATGCACGGTGTATACAGGATGATATTTTAACCACTTTCCAAAATTTTTGTAGGCGTTCAGTATCGTATTTAGAGCCCATTTATGTAATAAAAAATGTAAATCAAGTTAAAATCAGTTCAAATCAGTTTTATTTCTGCAAATAGGCCCCAGGAGGCGCTTTTACACGTCCCAATTTAAACCTACCACTGCTTCGGGACAAGTCTGGGCTAGTGCCGAGAAGTTTCCACCCGAAAATATTTTTCGCGATATAATTTAAAATTTTTACAGTTTTAGGCCTGTTTAGGTATAAAGGTAAAACCAGAAACTTATGATTAGTAAAAAAAGTGTTGCCAAGCAACTCTGCCGTATCAAAATTTTAGATTTTTGGCGACATTTTCTAACCCCCGTATTTATAAACAAGTAAAAGTAATTACTTGACTACAAGTAATTACTTGAGAGACAATTTGTATGCCTTAATCAAAAAATTACTAGAAGTTATAACTCCCAAAAGTTAGCATTTTCAGCCAAATAATATGACTATTAATGGTGACCAATTTCTTTCACTTAAGCACTAGGTATGAACACTTTAAGTTTCACTTTCTTAAGCAATAAGTAATTACTTCTTTATAAATACGGGGGTAAGTGCTTTATCTTGACATTTTTGTACTGGGCTATACCAAAAGAAAAAATACGTCATTTGTTTTTTGTCACGTAGATTGATATATTAAAATTTCGAGGATGGTTACAATTTCACCCTGTATAATGGGTGCAGTTTTAGTTAGAACACTTATATAACACTGATTCTAGTTTATTATGCTGGATAAAATTTTGATCACCCTCCTAATTTTAATACAACATTCTTTTTTTTATTTTTTTATTTTAACCTACATCATCCCACTGCTGGGCAAAGGTCTCCCCCAACGCTTTCCACTGGCCTTTGTCAACGGCCAATGACTCCCAATCTCCCGCGAAGCTAGACAAATCGTCACACCACCTCTTTTTAGGTCTACCCCTTCGTCGGTAGCCGTCTGGTGGTATCCATCGCGTGACGATTTGGCCCCATCTATCCGGGTGCATTCTACATATGCCCCGCCCACTCCCATTTAAGCCTTGCTGTCTTTTCGCCTACATCTGCTATGCCAGTTCTGGAGCGTATTGTAGTATTCCGGATCTTATCAATCCTTTTAATACCCAACACGCTCCTTTCCATAGCTCTTTAGCAAACCTTGAGTTTGGATTTTTGACTTTCGGTCAATGACCACGTTTGCGCTACAAAGCATACTAGTTTACTCTTTCTTTTGTAAAGTAGGTAATCTACGAGACAAAAAACAAATAACGTAATATTTCTTTAGGTATAACTAATTACAAAAATGTCAAGATAAAGCACCTAGAAAAAGTTCGCCAAAGATGTAAAATTTTTGATACGTCGTATTGATATATACTATACATAAGTTATTGATTTTCCGTTCATACCTTCACAGGATTAGGACCGTAAGAATTGAAAATTATGTTGCGATAAATACTTTCGGGTAAAATCTTGAACTACATTTCTGTGGTGTCTGGGAGAAACTTGATAACTCCATTTTCGTCATTTTTAGTTTGGTACTATGTTGTTATTAAAAAAATTCATATTTTATTTTGGTCTATAAATAAACAAATAGAAAAACCTGATGAATAAATAGTTACTGCAGCAATGGTTGGCTTTTTCTACTTTACCTAGCTGATTTATAAATTAAACTTGAACCTTGAAAGTCTTATACTGAAAAATTACGCTTTTGGACTTAACAGGTTTCTCCCAGACACCACAGATTTTTACATCATAAATTTACGATACTTATATCCAATTAAAAAAATGACTGATAAAAGAAGTCATATCTGTATGTATATTACAATTATTTTTTTACTACTCTATTCTATTTACCCAGGAGCTGAACGGATCGACGATCACCAGGGAACTGCGTCGCGGGGCCGAATACGACTATATGAAACGCTACGGAGCTGACTGGAAGCGGGCTCAGATGGATCCAGCGCTTCAGAAAGCCTTTCAGCTAGAACACGCACGCTTCGATCATCTAATAAACAGTCAGTAGAATAACACATATCAGTTTTATTTATACAGGATGAAATTTTAACCATCATTCAAATTTAATACAACAATCTAGGATAAAAAAAAATTACGTATTTTTTTCATTTGGTGTTATTATAGCCTAGTACTAAAATGTCAAGATGAAGCACCTTGAAAATGTTGGCAAAAAAAATGTGACCGTAATGAAAAAGTAACACACACACACACACACACACACACACAAACACACACACACACACACACACACACACAAACACACACACACAGAGAGAGAGAGAGAGAGACGCACGCACGCACGCACACACCGTACGTAACGCGCTTTTTAAATTACTCTCGGATTGTTAACAAAGGCCGAAAGATTAAAAAGCCGTTATTAGCTATCAGTATTGCTAAAATGTAAAAATATATATTTTTCAAAGTTGTTGATTGTTTAATATAAATAAATTACCACAGAATGAGACTCGTTTCCAGCAGGTGGCAGCAGGACTGATATAGGTCCTCTGCTGGATACGGGTCTCATTTTGTCAAAATCTCCGTCAGCAGTCAGTATATTCTTAGTCGCCCCATATGTATACATGGAAAGAGATGGGGTGGAGTTATTTTTATTTTGACACTATAATAGTCTATCTATTAGTAGTATAGTCAGAATACTAGTACATTATCGAAGTAGTAAAAGAATGTACCGTAAAATAAGTAAATCCTTTTATTTTCTAGAATACGGCATCCCTGAAGACAGTTTACTTGTAAAACAACAGAAAACAAGCACGCTCACGTCACAACTACTAGAAATAACACTGCGAGATGAAAACGGCAAGGCCTTCAAAAAGAAATTCCCTTCCACTATGGCTGTACAGAAACTGGTAACCCTGGCGCAAAGACTTTTCGCAAAACACGGCAACACCGGAAAAACGACGCTCTATCTCCTCGATGACTCAATGAAAGGCACCGAAATATGTCTGGACAATGTGATGAAGGATTTAGATTATTATTCCATCAAAAATGGCGACGTCATTGTCGTTAGATTTAGATAAATATTATTTTTTATATCTGGCAACGTTTGGAATGAAGCTTTAGATGATCTGGATTACAGATATGCATTTGTTGTTAGTTAGGGGATCAAAGTTGACAAATTATTTACGCTTATTGTATTTATTTATGTCACAAACTCAAATAAGTGTGTATTTTAACCCCTTGTATGTGGGTAATTCCAGACACAATAGAAATCAATTTTATTGTCATATAGCTCAGATCTCAGATGAAGCAGCCGACTGGTTAAACGCCCCATTCAAACCAATAAGATAATGTGAAAGATGATAAAATGTAACTGTGACGTTAAAATTATTAATTTCACATGTTTTCATTTATACTTATTCATTATCTGAGATACGAAATGAAAGTTTGAGTAAAAAAGGTTTTCGCAGCTATTAAAACTATCTCATTTGACTACTGGAATTTAAAAATCTGGCAGAAGCATATCTGTAATTTGAATCAGTATTGTTTTATTTAATTGGCGCGTTCTTCGATTCAATTTGTCACATTATTAAGCTTTGTAAATAATGTTACGTTGAAATTGTACCTATATTTATTGCGGATACTGTTTTCCTCAAATAAAAAGTCCAACTATGTATTTTTATTTGTTCGTTTCATTTTAAAATAATGCGATAAAAGCATTGTCCAAAGAATTACTCTTATAAGGTTAGAAAGAAAGTTTTAGATCAGAAGTCAGTATTTACGAAAGAAATATTCAGAACTTCACACTGATTCTGTTGATATTGATTTAATTAAAAAGAGCACTGCATACACTATTAAGAAAATAATAACAATTTCAAATAAGTTATTGACTGTAATACTACACCATATCTCAATACTTGTTAGGTAGCAGTCACGGTAAAATTGTTATTTACTCTTATTGTACATTAAAACACCTGTAACCTTGGTTCAACGTTATTGCTGTACTTGAAATCCATAATATTCATATCGTAACTTCCACTTAAATGCTTCCACGCAATTTAAGGTATTTCTATTGAATTGAAAGATTTTTGATCAAATTATACGATAAAATATTAAAAAAGTATCAGTTGACCGGAAGTAAATGTTTAGTTTGTAAATAAAAAAAAACTAAAAGGATGGTAAACCTGAAAATAACCAAAAAGTTTGTTTGAATGAAAGGAAGGTAATACAACAATATCTGAATGCTGGCCACATCGCGTTTATCGCTATTGGTAACCGTTGTGTCAACAAAACTTTTGTTTACGAACGTGGTGTCGATCAAAGTCAATTTGAATTTGCAATGTAAAAAGTGTAAAAACTAGAAAAAAATCGTGCTCTAAAGTTATTTGTGATGGGTAATTGTATGGCGAGTGTGTTTAGACGTCGGCGAGTTCGACGCCACATAGTTTTGATTCTTATTGGGCTGGACAATGCCGGGAAAACTAAAACTGTCAATAACCTGGCCGGTGAGAAAGATGATAAGGTTTTGCCGACAGTGGGATTTAAAGCTGTGAATTTAATACACAAGGACACCCCTGTCACCATCTATGACCTTGGTGGAGGTCCACATTTTCGTCAAATATGGTCGCAGTATTACAGCGAGGTTCACGGTGTTATATTCGTTATCGACTCTAGCGATTTTTCACGGTTGGACGAATGCAGAATCGTGTTAGAAGAGGTTTTATCACACGATAAAATATCAGGTGAGTGAAGTGTTGCGTTTTTATCGTCATAGTTACGGTTTGCATGTGTATATATAGTAATTTAATTAAAAGTTTATCTGGGCTGATACCCTTTGCTACATTAAAACTGGTTGTCATAACTTTGTAACAGCATAATTACAAGTCGCGCCAAATCTATAGTCCGCTCTGAAGTTGCTTCATGCATGAGAAATAATGTTTAATTTCGTCCAAATTAAACCATGTACTTAAATCCTTTTTTCATAAAAGCAAGCTTGAAACAATCTAAGAATAGACATCACGCGACCTAGACCTACATAAAATATTGTTTTTCTCAAGTTCAAATGACTTGAAGGACATATTTCTAACTACCCTCACTCAAGGTGAAAACGATAAATGCATCACACCATTTATAAAAATGTCAGAACTTGATACACAACAGTCCAAGTTTTAATATCACTATAATTGAAATCCTATCTTATGTGCAATAATGTGCATGGTTTAAAGTGCTAGGTTAAAATAGCACTCAAACATTCACAGGGTGTTTGTTTGATGAGGACATTCATTTTCTGATACTGCATGTATATTTAGTATGTCTGATGTTAGATGTTTTGTCTGCAATCACACCGAATGATTAGAAAAGTAGCAATTGGGGTTACATACTTACTTGTATAATAAACAAACCAATATAAAAAAAAGAAACAGAAATTGAGTTGATTTGATTCTAGAAAAGTGCTACAAGTACTAGTTTTTAAGAAGTAACATACAAAAGAATATTTATTCATTATAATGACAATTGTCACAATTGTGGCGTGACTTGAAGGAAGCCTAGGTCCAGCTGTGGACGGACAATGGCCGTTGATTTGATTTGATAATAATTATTAATAAAATATCACCATTTAAGTTGTTACGACAAGCTTTGATGATGCATACATTTTATTTAATCTGTATGTCCTGGGTTCAATTTCCGGATGGGTCAATTTAGAAAACATATTTTTTTAATGTCAGGTCTGGGTGTGAGTGGTACCTTTATTGTTTTTTTTATTTCAAAGAAACAAGTGCTTTCCTTCTTTATTGTGGGATCAAAACCACATAATATGTAATATTGTCCAAATTTATTATTTACGAATTAGGTAAACCAGTGCTGGTTCTCGCCAACAAGCAAGATAAGTCCGGTGCACTGGATGATATTGATGTGGTTGAAAAACTGAACATTGAACCTTTGGTGAACAGGCAAGTGATTATACATATATTTTAAAATATATATACATATAAAATTTTCAATTCACGAGATTAATAAGCAGACTTATATTCAATTAAATTCAATTGCAGTTTAGCCAATGGTAGCTAGAGAAGACGCTGCTGCCTGTCTCCTTTGGGCAGTTTTCTTTAGTCACCTTCTCTAACATCCATTGAAAGTAAATTATAAATCATTATTTTATTAATACCTATACAGTCAAGTTTAAATCGGGTAATTTTGTAATGTGCGTTTAATATGCCTAGTAGATTCCTTCTCAATTCTGTTACTTACCATTTCGTGAGGATTCTAACGAAGTATGACGTATCAGCTAGTAGTGTACAGGTTTACATCCTAACAGTGACTTGTCAAACTTACATTACCTTTCAGATACCGCTGCCCCACCCTTGTAGAATCTTACAGCGCTCAGCACATAGAACAGTCTAAGAAGGCCAAAATCGACCCCGGCCTCCGCAAAGGTTACCACTGGCTTCTAAACTACATCGTTCGTCGCTACGGCGACATAAACCTTCGAGTCCAAACCGACATTCACGCCGATTTGGAACGTCGCAAGCGCATGCTCACTAAAGCATCAAACAAAACGTCTCAGACGTTTACCGCTGATAGTGATATAGCGACACAAACCGGCTTTGAGAACCCCAATTTCGACCCTAAAGCCCCAGACATAGATAGAGAGAAGGATCTAGAAAGAGGCGTGATTATAGTCAAACCGATAATGAACAGTGTGGACACGACAATGACTATTGAAAGCGTCGATTCGGATAACACGAGTGCCAAACCGAAGCTGTCTCCGTTGTTCGGACGTGCGAACAATAGCAATAGCACGGTGGAAACGGTGAGGATAGAACTGGAGTCTAGAAGCGAATATAGGAAGCTGTCGCCCATAGTGAGGAACAGGGCGGGGAACCAGCACATGGATTTCATGGATAGGCCACAATCGAGCTCGAGTCCCACTTTCAAGAAGCTTTCCAAGGTATGGTGTTGGTTTAGCTAATCTATATTTAAAAAAAAATGTTGCTAAGCGCTAAACTTGAGAACGGCTCTACAAATTAGGTATGTTCCAGGGCACGCGCATAGCTAAAACAACAAAAAAAATATTTTTTTGTGAACCTCTTTGAGATTAAGGCTGCTCGCCCACGTCCGATAATCGGTGACCGATTTTTTGTAGGAGAGAAATATAACGTACTGATAGCAATGGAGCAACGCACACGTCCTACAAATAATCGGTCAAGTCATGATTGTGTACGCTGCTGCCTAATATAGAAAAATCGGCCCGATTATCAGTCCTAGAAAAAGTCTGACGTGGGCGGGCAGCCTAAACGATACCTGAATAAGATGTTAACTTGGGAATAAGTCACTTTTGACGGATGTCTGTCCGGGAAGCTATTAGTGAATAGATGAATGTTGACAACATCGTATACATTGTACTGATATCAAAGTAAGTAACTTTTATTTATGTGGAAAACAGAAGTAACGAAGGTACCAGAAACACACTTACTCGATAAAATGTAGAAAACCGCCAGCATACACACCGGTTTTCAAAGTGTCGCTAGCTCCGAGGTCCTTGGTTCGATTTCCGGACAGTTCAATGTAGAAAATATGGGTTTTTATATACTCGCGTCTGGGTGTTTGCGGTATCTTCGTTGTTTCTGATTTCCACAGAAATATTCAACTTTGGGATCAAACCAATGTATGTGACGTTGTCTTAATTTTGGTATTAGTTTTATTAATGTAATCTTTCAATTCTCTATAATGTATGTACTTATTTTTAACATATAGACGGACTCGACCAGCAAAAACTCGTCTTACCTCGACGAAGATCTGAAAGAGCGCGATTACACGCATATAGACAGGAATCGAACGTGGGACGGGCCGGCGGGCATGAAACACCGGGTGCTGGTCAACGACTCGGAACTGTCGCAGATGCATAGAGAGATCGTGCTAACTGAAAGAGGTAAAAAACATATGCAACAAATCATATTTAGAAAAATATTGATATATTTATATGATATTTTAAGCTATTAAATTTCAATTATAATATCAGTATTAAAACTTGAAAAATTATGTCTCAGGCGTGACTCGAACCCGCATCTCCTCGCATGCTTTAATACTGATATTTATTTGTATTTTACCCACGACGGAACGGTGAAGGCGTTTTTGTTTGGGTCGAGCAGTTGTGTACACCCAAACGAATGTTCCTATTCATCTCCAGAATATAATGCTTGACTTTTAATTTATCGGCGGTTCTTAGTTAATTTTCAAAGGTTCTAAAGTCACGCGTTAGTCTACCAGTTAGTTGAATAAATTAACGAGAAGTATTTTTTATTTTATTTCGGTCGGGCGACTGTTCAAATACCCCATTGGCCATGTGGTGTAAGTACCTGGCCAATAACGGGCGATAAGAGTTTGGAACTTTCAAACATAGCTCGGGGTTTGGGATCACCAACCAGCATTCGGAAGGTGATTATGCCAGTACCCAACATTGCTGTGGAAACTTGAATTCAATGATGGAGGCCTTTGCCCTGCAGTGGAATGATATAGGCTGTTACTTTACATATACTTTTCGTCCTATGTCTGTCGCAAGAGGTGACTTGAGAACTGCCAGAAGAAGACAGGCAGGGTGATACGAAGTTCAGCTGCTACTCATAACTATATTTTCGACGACCATTTGGATCAGCGGTAGTTAACGCTGCTTCTGAGCCATGGGTCGCGGGTTCGATCCCCGCACAGTACAAATATTTGTGTGCATGAACATGTCTGTTTGTACTGGTCTGGGTGTTTTCTATGTATTATAAGTATGTATTTACAAAAAAAAAAAAGTATATAAGTAAGTTTATCGGTTGTCTAGTACCCCATACGACAGGGTACTTAATAGTACCTTAATTTGGGACTAGATGGCTCTGTGTGGCCCAGTGAGGCATGTCTTAAAATATTTATTTATTATTTATTTATTTGCCCTCAGACTACACCAGCAAGACGGCATCAGAAGTAGCGGTTCAATCCTTAACGCTGCCGGCCCCGCGGCCCGCCTCCGCCTCCGCGCTGGTGCGGCGCCAGCTCGAGCTGCCCGCTCATCATAAGCGACGCCTGAGCCTCAGGTGTAAGTGTTATTCTACCATCCGTCGACCAAATTCACTAGCGATAGCCCCCATTATGTCGACATGCAATAGTATGGATATTTATGTCATTTTGTATCTATTCGATTTATACATCAGGGTGAAATTTTAACCACCTTTCAAGTTTTAATATATTAATCTACGAGACAAAAAACAAATGACGTGGTTTTTCTTTTGGTATAGCCCAGTTCAAAAATGTCAAGATAAAGCACTTAGAAAATGTCCGCCAAAAATCTTAAATTTTCTATACGGCCGCCTAGCAACACTTTTTTTACGCGATGCGCATCTCATTTATTCATTATTATACTATTCATAAGTTTTTGATTTTCCCTTTATGCCTTAACAGGCTTAGGACCGTAAAAATTTATAATATTTTCGGGTGAAAACTTGATTTACATTTTTTACTTTATAAATAGGCTCTAAATACGATACTGGACGCCTATAAAAATTTTGGAAAGTGGTTTAAATATCGGTTGCACTAAAAATGGACCCTCATGTCAGATGGGTGCACTTTGTTGACGCTGAATGTGTCTCTAGTTTTTTATATTACTTACATCATGCCTTGAGGCGACTACTAGAGCTAAGTGCTGCCCCCAATAGGGTATTTGACAATGCGAAAAATAAAGTGCTAATTACTATTAATGGTTTTGTATTAACGGAAGTTAAAAATAATAAACGATTTATTAATAAATCAAGAAATAAAAATGCATTTATTTAAACGTTTGCCACGTGGCACGAAACGCTCCTGATTGGTCGGGTTTACGATGACGTCACCTGCTTCCTAACTTCGTTTGCCTACGTGTGATATATTAGCTTTTCAAAATGTTTTGATAATATTTTCCTATTGAAATGTTATCCAAAAATCTTTCAATGACTTACTATGGACAACGATTTTGTAAAGTAGAAAGAAGTAACCTGCCCATTCATTTAAAATCTTTAACAAACAAACTAGTTAGTCAGCATCTTTGGATTTGTAATGTATATTGAAATCATAAGACTGTAGCTACAATTTATAGCTAATATGATGGAAAACAGCGGATATATTCGAAGTGAGTTGCATGCAAGAGGCATTCTGTTTGGGATATAATGTTACAATAAGTATTTTACACTAGGTACATATTATGCAAGTACTTCCTTAAAAATTACACCTAGTTTAATTCATAAGTGTGGAAAATCAAATCATTAAAGGTATTATAATAACCTCAAACCAATAACAAAATATTTGCATTCGTAAATCCCTTTACTTACATCAAAATGGTCTTCAAAGAAGAAAATATTTGCACTATTTGCTATGTTATTATGATCTCCTGAAAAAGTTGCAACCACTTTCGGCGCACTTAACCTTCTTTGGAACACTTACAACTAGTTTTCCGAAGTTTTAATAGAAGTATTTATACAGTTTGGAACTGCATACCATTTGAAACTCATTTTATTACATAAGTCACTGTTAAAATATAGATGTGGGGAACAAGGGTTGGAACCACAAATGAAAATCTTCTCGGGTAATACGTTTATTCGTAAAAAAACTCGTATTTGCCTCGTCCGTCGTACTTACTTCACCGCCATTTCAAATCTAACCAACGTGTCCAGTCATCCCTCCCACTCATACACCTCTCGATCTCAATCACTCGTCTTGCGTTCAAAAACCGTACAGCCATCATTCATTCGTCCAATCACCTTTCTAATCATGTCGTTCAGAAATCAATCCCACATAGATCTAATGGCACTTTCGTTATTTGTTTGCAACAAATGTATGTAGATGATATGTGCTACAGATCACAACACAGGCAGGTGATGTCACCGACCCCATTGCAGCGCCATATTGTTAAAATAGCGTTTTGGCGCGCTATTTCAATTTTAATTTTTCAATTTGATATTTTTCAGCAAATATGTACCAGAATTTAAAAAAATACTCGTACCTTTGCTGGGTTTTTTAACCTCTACTTAATAATGGATTTCAAAAACCAGTCAAATAATCTATTGATTTAATTTTATTACTTCTAAACAAAAGCAATTCTTATAAAACTAGAACAGTAGCATTTTAGCAAATTACCTCTAGTATTTATTGAATCACAGTAAACTTTCATTTAGTAGTTTATGAAGCCTAATTTGTCGCTAACGCCATAAGCGGCCGCTTTTAACAATAATGTACAATATGAAATAATGCCAAAATGAAAAGCAGATGCCAGAGTGATTCAATAAATACTAAAGGTAATTTGCTAAAATGATACTGTTCTAATTTTTTGGGAATTCATTTTGTTTGGTAGTAATAAAATTAAATCTATTGGGGGCAGCACTGAGGTCTAGTAGTCGCCTTAAATGCAACAATCAGTTATATTTTTCCGAATATTGTTGTTTTAGATATGCAGCGCAATAAGACAAGTCCCGAGCGCGCGTCGATGCTCATTTACGAGCCGAAGGCGACTCAGAGGCACCTCGACAAGGGCGACTTCGAACCGAGCACAGTCAACTAGCACAGGTAATGCATGCAACACAGGTACAGTGGGGAAGTTAGCTTTAGGTAGTACCTGGGGGCAAAACGCAGCCCGAGTAAACCCGTAGTCCCAATTAACTCGTAGTCCCAGTCACGGCCTTCGGCCACGGCCACCCCGTGATTCGTTACAAGAGCTCTTCAAAGAGATTAATATACTTACAGTAGCTTCTGAATACATTATCGAGAATATTATTTACGTCCGTAAGAACCTACATTTATTTCTTAAGAAAAGTAATGTACACAATTGCAATACCAAAAATAAAGATAACTTACCGTTCCAGGCTTCAGACTGCGAAAAGTATTGTTGAACTTCCTGTACATAAACTTAAATCGTATGTTAAAGTAATTTTAATAAAAAGGTCTCTACTACACTATTAATGATTACCTATTTAAATGATAGGAACTTACGGCATTATGTTTTTTCTAGCTCGTACTTGCTTAAACCATTTGTAAACAATTATTTAAAAGAGGCTGACAATAGTGACGCGAGTTTCTTGCGCTTCTTCTTCTCGGCACTATTCCAGAAGCAGTGGTTAGTTTAAATACTAGGACGTGTAAAAGCGCCTTCTGGGGCCATTTTGCAAAAATAAAACTGATTTGCTGATTTTACAGTATATCCGTAGTCCTAGTTTCAGGACTACAAGTCCCACATAACCTGTTTCTCCACCCGGGGTGACATGTATGTCAAAAGCATTTTTAGCTACAAAAAAAAAGGCAGCACCTGGGCCGGATCATGAAGGTGTCAACTGTCAACCCAAAGCTCAATCAAACTGATAAAGTAAAAGTACCTAATCAAATAAGGATATTTTATAGGTAACACTATTGAATGTTCAAGGCACCTGTGCTGTATGTCACCCACTTATGGATGACACCATCCATAAGTGGGTGACATACAGCACAGGTACTACACGTAGCACAGGTAATATCTTAAACACTAACGATGCCAAAAGCACAGGTAATTTATACTGTTAATAATAAGAACAAGTGTGGAAAATTAAATAATTTACTTTAATAATATTAAACGTAGGTATGCAATATGGGCTATTAGATATAGGCAGTTTGTTGGTCCACCGTACCTGTGCTATCACAGTCAGTAGCACAGGTAATAAATAACACTATTACTTAGCATAACACTAATCACTAACAGTAATGTACCAAGTAAAAGTAAAATTAAAATGATTCTCTTGTTGTTTCAGGTTGTACGTTTTAAGTTGATTATAATTTACGAATTTATTGATTTGATATTCGGCGTTTAATTACGATTGTAATATTAATTAATAACTTGTTGTAATTTAAGTATATTTATATTTTAAATTGTTATCAATGTTGAATAATTGTAACAGGGTATAGATAGATAATTATATTCTTCGAATTTATTATTTATACGAGAAAATTGGTCTGTATACTTTAGATCTGTCTTAAAATATTAAAGTCACTTAAACGTCCTCTCTTTTAGTTGCTTTTGAATGATTCAAAATAAAACTCCAATTATTTTCATACTAAAAAAAATCTCTACAAGTAAATTTATTATTTTATGTTATCGGTGTTGATTTGTTAAGAAAATTTTTGAAGAATAGAATAGAATAGGTTTTTATTGCAGTTTAAAATTTTATTAAAGTTTTATGTCTATTATTTTTAAAATTCAATACAAAATTATAGATATCCCTTATCTTTTGCGCATATTTTAAGTATATAAAATTTATGTATAATTGTTTTACCATTTAAGTAATGTAGAAAAACTACTAGTAATCTAAACTTTGTAATAAAAATCCCAAAACTGCGATAAAAAGGCTTATAGTTTTAGTGTTAAACAATGAATAATAATAATAGTTATTAACGTTAAATTAAAAATACCCCTATTAATCAAAAATGAAAACAATCTATGCCTGGCTCTCAGACACACCTTATTTGCCGGTGGTTGAGTGCATATTCGTATAACCTGTTCAATATTTTACTAGTGTTTAAAAAGTTAAGTAAAACTTTTGATTTCAAGAGTTTTTAAAACCCATGAAAAAAAAATAGTTAAGACTCTAGTCACATTAGTTACGGTTATACGATTTAATTAACTTGGCTCGATAGAAGAAAATCACAAACCTACAACTTTTTTTTTATTTTTTATTTTTATTTTTATTTATTTGGATATCCAACACCAAAATTTTCGAAATGTTTTTTCAATGTGACGACTTAACTACGGACATTTAAAAAAATACTAAATACTAAATATTTATGGACAAATTAGATGAGTTTGATTTCATTAATATGATTAAATAACTACCAAATACGTGAGCGCGGCGGCTCGTTAGACCCGTACTGTCGCGCGCTGGCGCTTACGGTGCGTATAGGCGTTCCGTGATAGGCGATCGATGGATATCAATCTATAAATGCCGACCTACCGGGCCTTAAATGCATAATAATATGGTTAATTAAGGTTACTTTCCGTTACAATAATATCATGCTTCTAATAAAACTAACCGGATATTCTGTATTGTTTATAGACTCTGAACAGCAATCTTGTTAAATATAGACTGTTTTCATTTTTGTATTGAAAGGGTTTATTAGACAATAATAATGTCAATATTTTTTAATATCATTATATCTATACTAATATTATAAAGCTGAAGAGTTTGTTTGTTTGTTTGTTTGAACGCGCTAATCTCTAGAAGTACTGGCTCGAATTGAAAACTTCTTTTTGCGTTGAATAGTCAATTTATCGAGGAAGGCTTTCGGCTATATAACATCACGCTGCGACCAATAGGAGCGAAGTATCAGTGAAAAATGTTGCAAAAATAATCGCGATCATAATAAATAACAGATAACAAATTGACGCGGACAAAGTCGCGGGCAACAGCTAGTTATAAATAATACTTCTGTTGATTAGTATAGGGCAAAAATATATTCGGGTACATTACATATTTGTATAATAAATATTACAAAAGGTAGTGTCAAATTGAAGCTTAAATTAGAATATAGACAAGGAAACAGAAAGCAGAGTGACTGTTTTTAAATATATATTTTTCCTTTATTTCTGTTGTGTGTTGTAGTATTGATTCTTGCTGCGGCATTAAAAGCTTCTAAATCAGATATTCTCTTCAGCAAAAGTAAAAATAACATGATGAGTCAATAGTTTGCCAACCTCAACAAAACGTTAAATTTACTACAATTGATGTTGCACTTTTTACGTTAAATTTAATATTGAAAATCGTTTGAATATATAAGCCATTTCTAAAATTCATGACTGCATTAGGTAAAATGTATTTTTTGGTTGTAGCTAGACAGTAGGTATTATGGTCCTGAGAGTGGAAAAAGTTTGATAATCATTTTGAAATAACAACACAGTTCAGACAACATATTATATAAAAATAACAACATGTTATATTTTTGTCTTAAGGCCCCTTCGGCTTGACACTACGTTTCGAAACACACTGTATAGTGTCCACGCTCTAAGTCAAATTATAGGTAGTCATATTTATAAAAAAATATAAGATACGTTAGTATAATAGTAAATTCCTACATTTTCATAATTTATTCATTCGATAAATGAAACACTATTTAATGTGGTTAAATCGTAGGAATATGTGGCCCCATTCTATAACCACCACACACCACCATCAACACCAAATAAAATTGTGTTATCTAGCAAATAGCATTTGGACAGGAATGGTCGTACTCTTAATAATAGCTATATAAAAACATTTGTTACGAGCAAATCATACTTAAATATTTTATTAATATACTGAATGTACAGACAACAGCACGTCAACCTACCACAAAACGTCAAATTTTCTCAATTGATATTGATCTCTACTTGTTGAACTTAAAGTTGAAAATCAATTCAATGACCTTTAACTTTTTGGGTAGGTTGACCTGCCGTTCTGTACCTCCTTGGGCCATCCTTTCAATGCTACATTAGCATTATTGAAATTCATTATTTACGAAAATAAGAAGCAGAAGAATATATACAACTAGAGTAAATTAGTTTTGTATTTTGTGTACGAATTAATAAGGTTCATAATAAAAAGTTGTAATGATATGTGTCGTTTTATTATGTAACTAAATGCGTTGTATGCAGGGGTTTAGTTTATAGAAGTTAGTCGCGTGTGTGTTTAAAGGTACGAATACACTAGGGAACATTTTGTCCCGCAACATGACGCGCAACACTCGATATATACTTGTCGCTGCGACGTTGCATTGAGGCCCGCAATCGTGACTACAAATTTTAAAATCGGATGATGATACGAGTATTCGTGTAAAATTTGTATGATCCATCAGATAACCGAGTTCACCAATTCTTAAACAGCCGGTAAACATAGATTGATGATTAATTTGACACAATTACCATACAAAATATGTCAAAATATAATATTTGCTGTTTAAAACTTAAACCTCTGTTGTTGAACTCTACCCTTAAAATATTGACTCTTATTTCGCGTTCACGTAAATAATTACGCATCCACCACCTTTTCTTTCGTTTCTTCTTATTTCCCGATATAAGAATGTACGCAGCACTAATCACACAACCTCGGCGACATCCTTCCCGTTACTGGCTAGTGTGTACAGAATGTCTCGCAACATTTTTTTGTCCCCGAGATTCTTTACGTTGTTGACGAGCGACATGTTCCGAAACATGTTCCTCTATGTTCCCCTTAGTGTATCCGGGGCTTTAATCGTAAAAATACAGGGTAATTTAAAGATAGTCTTTATTCATTAAAGACCAAAATTCAGACTATCTAAAATAAGTAGATTGTATATGTTTAGCAAATTAGTATTTTTTTATATTTATGAGGCTGGTCAAAAGTCATTGCACAAGAAATAATTACAACTTTTCTCCTTAACACTTTGTTCCGTTTCTAGTTAAGGTAAACTTGCCTACGTTCCAAGATGGCTTTTATTTGCAACGCTTTTGGAAAAGCTAGCAAAAACATTTTCGGGTGAAAACTTGATTTAAATTTTTTAGTTATGGCTCTAAATACGATACTGAAAGCCTATAAAAAATAAGTATAATGTAAAATATACGTCAGTTTAAATCCGTAAACTGATCTTCTGATGATGTTGACTGATGTTTAAATTTATTTATAACTTAGAACTCCTCATCTATTTAACTTCAAGAATTCCCCTATGGCAACAATACACATGAATAATCATGCATCAATAAGTACGAAGTCTTGGGCCCCAATTCTGCTAATTTACAAATGGCTCAATAGAATCGCAATGGCATCGCAATCGTATATTTTGACATTACTACCATATTAAATGTGTCAAATTATACATTGCGATTCTATGGAGCCATTTGTAAATTAGCAGAATTGGGGAAAGCAAAGAGGAAAAATCCAAGTTTATGATAGTCAGAAAGTAGCACACACTATAAATAGAAATGGCTCTAATATTAGGCCGAGCGAATTGTAATATTTTGTGGACCAATAATAACTTACTTCAGTGAATGGTATTAATAGTTACATACTTAGTCTGTTTTCTTGTTTTTGTTGACAATAGATCTTTATTATCAAAAGAAGTAAACGTTAAATAAAACAAAAATCATTCAGAACTTAACTACAACGGTTATCTCTACTAAATAAATAAACTAACCATAGGCCAATATGCTAATGTCTATTTGCAAGAATAAATAAATAATAATAATATATAAATAAATAAATAAATATTTAGGACATGCCTCACTGGGCCACACAGAGCCATCTAGTCCCAAATTAAGCTACTATTAAGACGCTGACTGCAGCCGATGACCTTGAGCAATGAACACGCCCACAAATTTATTCGTCTTTGAATTTCTTTGGAACGCGCCACAGCCATCACTGTCGATTCTCGTAGGAGTGACAGAGAAAAAGCGCATGGAATAGAAGGGCCTAAGTGCCAAACAACAGAATTCGTTGTGCAATTTAAAATTGCCATTTTATTAAAAATCTAAATCAGCCATTTGCTTAAGCAACATGTAATATACAATATAGCAAAATTTTATTATCATTGTTATACGGACTGCTGAGAAAAATGGTAATTTATGTATTTTCAGAGGCTACTTTGAGATTTTTTTCTATCGAGAATAGTTTTTAGAATCGTGTTTTGGAAACAGCCACCTGGTCGAAAATATGATCAATTACAACTACATAGCATTTGGCAACAATACGAGCCATAGGCTTAAAGCAAAACAATCTTCATTGAGCTCAATTTGGCCCATGTCAGCGTCTTAAGTAGCCTGTCGTAGTACTACTGATAAAGACTGATTAAACTAGACCTTTATAAAACGACAAATTTTAATGAAACACGAATATTGTAGTATACGTATAATAAAAACAATGTATAATATAAAATCATATTTCACAATTTTACGACTGTATTATGGCAGTGAGAAGTATACAACACAATCCTAAAGTATAAATCTATGTGGCCGTTACAATATTTAAAACTATTCTTCTTATTTGGTGGAAGTTTTAGGAGAACTCTGACATCTTATGTATTGTTAGAACTTTAGTTTATATAAATGGCGCCTGGAATAATAGCACCAAGAATTGATTCGGTTTTTACGAAATACATATTGAAATATAAATGCTGTCGCGGTCTTGTGACTGTAATCCGCGTTATTGGCTTCGGTCGTTGATAATCAAATTAATTGGCTCAATTTGATAGGCTCTGCAAGCGGAGTCGAAATCGATGCAATTCTGCCTTGATATACATACCTAAAAATTCAGTTATCTACCAAAGTTTTACATCGAATAACACCCAAAAGCACGGTAAAAATGTATTAAAATTTAAAGAAAAACCTCCTATTTGCGACTGAAAGGTACCCAAATAAATATATGTGAAGTAAATTAGTCTGGCATAAGTTGCCAATTCGTAAATAATATAATTTGATTTTATAATATAATTTAACTTTGATAGTACCCTAAGCACTAAGCAACAACAAATCGATTGTTACTTGACCCGCGGATTATTACCCGTAGTAAGGGCTCACTGAATGGCACTGGAGGACACCGAAAGTTACTTAGTGGGTTCGGGTGAGCCCCACAATCCTGCGACTAACCCCGCTGTCATGCGTAATATGGCTACTAAAAAAAATTACACTTTAATTCTTATTGGTCAATAGTTGTTAGTTCCTAGAATTTCCACCAATGCTCTAATTGGCTTTTATTATAATGATTGCAATGGGGGCTATCGCTAGTGAATTTGCCACTAGAGGCGCTTGTGTCGCGTGAGGTCCAATAACATTAACTTTTCACTGGTTTTAGCGGGTTTCATTACTTAAATTATAATTTCTTTAATTTACCTGCTGGAAAGTGATCTCCTTCGTAAAATATCGCAAATATGGATTGTTTGGCGATTAATGTGAACGCTTTGAAAGCGGAATTAAGAAAAAGCGCAAAAATAGGCGGCCTCAAAGAGCAACTATTTCAGAAGTTAGTTTGTTGATATCAAGATAGTTATTTATAAATAATAAACCTTAATTAAATTCAAGATTTACACTTTGTTTCGACGCCGATCGCCTTTGACAGCTATACCTCCGGACCTCAGTCTACAGTGGCGCCAACTGGTGAGCAAAGAAACGGTAGTCCCCATTGTATGACAAAGCAAAGCAAGTCTCTGGAGTTTCGATTTTCTCCGGCAGAGGCGCTGATGCAAAATAGTCTTAATTTCTAAATTAAATGGATTTACAAAGAAAGGTAACTTGCAAAAGTAAGCATTATTAAAATTAACAAAATAATTTGAGACACATTTATTACTGGCGTATTATTAACGCTATCTTTTATAAGCTAGGTAACAAAAAGTGCTTAAATAGATAAATAATTTATATCGACTATACATTACGGCTATGATATAAAACACTATGCAATGTACAGACAACTCACTTATTCATAGTTAATTAATCTCTTAAAAGAATTTAACAAAAAAATACGATTGCAAAGCTTTCCACCAGAGTGCTACAGTAAAATAATAAAGTTTTTTTACAAATTTGATTTCTTACCCTACTGAATAAAATATACTTCAAGTCGGATCGATATAAAAAAGCTATGTTTACAAAATCTACTTCCAAGATCGACCTCATTTGTTTTAATACAGAACACATTAAAAAGTATCTTTCATTTCTCATAACTAAGGAATATCAAGATACCCCAATGGAAAGCCAGCTTTATTAGCTTTATATACCGAGCGGCAATGATATTTTAAAGTATAGATATTTTACCTTCATAGTAATTCGCGTATTAAATCTGTTCCGAGCAATCCAAAGCTGCACACATTGACAAATTTCACTGGTGAGCAGAACAAAAGAGGCGAAATAGCACGCAAATAAAAGAGATGGCTATAATTTTTAATGGTTAACGCTCGTGACTGCCCTCGACGTGGACGTTTTAAAAAACGCCCTAATTAAAGCGTATTTGAGTCTTCACCACGCGCGCGCTTATAACATAATATCTGCTTCGTTTTAATATAATATCATTGCCGGGCGGCAAGCTTTTGACTTGTGTATTTTTTTCGAAATTCTATTCAAAGATGATACAGATATTTGAGATCACTGAACGCACTACTAGCTTATTAAATGCTATATACAGATTTACAATTTCGATAAGTCTAACAGATTACGTTTAAACCTTTTTTAACTACAACTAACTTCATTATCATCATCATCATCAGCCTATCACAGTCCACAGCTGGACATAGGCCTCTCCAATGGGGGCTATCGCTAGTGAATTTGCCACTAGAGGCGCTAGTGTCGCGTGAGGTCCAATATCATTCACTTTGTACTGGTTTTAGCGGAATTTGTTGCATAAATTATAATTTCTTTAATTTACCTGCTGGAAAGTGATCTTCTTCGTAAAATATCGCAAATATGAATTATTTGGCAATTAATGTGAACGCTTTGAAAGCGGAATTAAGAAAAAGCGCAAAATAGGTGGCCTTAAGAGCAACTATATCAGAAGTCAGTTTTTTGATATCAAGATAGTTATTTATAAATAATAAATCTTAATTAGATTCAAGATATAACATTTTGTTTCGGCGCCAATCGCCTTTGACAGCTATACTGTCTCAGTCTACAGTGGCGCCAACTGGTGAGCAAAGAAACCGTAGTCCTCATTGCACGCCACAACTAACTTACTAAATTGGGATTATTTAGTTGGCAAACTGAATAAAGCTTATTTATTATTTTTTAAAAATAATGTTTGTAAAAGAAATTATGCCTTTTGTTACTTCTATTATCTTGCGACATACAATTTCTTTTTATTTGATGTTCAAACAAATTAAATTAAAAGCTAATACTTTTTAAGAACCTAAAAAAACTGCAAAATAAGTAATCGATACTGTTATACATTATCGCTAGAGGCTACACAAAAATTAATAATAATAATTATATTTTCCATCTAAATTTTCGTATCCTTGTATTAAACATATTTATAGAATTTTATTTGATATTTTAGCAACTTAATTGCACTTATAATATCAGTATATAAACTTGAAAAATTTTGTCTCAGGTGGGAAAATTTTTTTTTTTCAAATTTATATACTGATATTATAGAAGTCTGATAAAAGGCATTGGTAAAAGTCAAGTGTCAATAATTTTTGAAACTTTTGATATTTAATAAAAAAAAACGATAAAAAATTAATTATATTTATAACCTGGACTGTACTTTAATGCATTTAAATACTTGTTATAATTTTCCTAGCAATTTAAAAGCGGTGATAAATAATTTCCTATGTTTCTATTATAAGACACTTAAATGCTTATACCTATTTCTATGTAAAATTGTGCTAATAAAGTATTATGGCTAAAGTATGCAAAAATCAGGAACTAAGTCATGGATTTCATTCTAATAGAGAGGTATTATAAATTACGCTAGACACAATTAAACATACATGACGAACTCCTTGGCAGAGTGGCGTACACACCGGTTTTCAAGGTGTCGTCTGATCCGAGGACCCAGGTTTGATTCCCGGACGGGTCAGTGTGGAAAAAAAAGTATTTTTCTATATTTTCTCGTGTGTTTTTTGTATCTTCTTTGTTTATGATTTTCACAATTCAAAATAGTTACTTACTTTGAGATAAGAACAATGTAATATGCATACGACAATATTGAACCTTAGAACCTTTTGATTAGGGTTTACTTTACTTTAATAAGACTATGGTCAATTTGTGTTTCAATATGATGCAAAAAGTAGTTCTACCCCTTCCGCGGTTTTATTTAAGTTGTATAACCTTATTTCGCAGCTGCAAGAATAAAAAAAAACAGTCCATCCTTAAACACATACAATATCCTATATAGTTGCATAGAAATAATGTCATAAGAATATAAGAAGGAATGTACTACATTGACTAACAAAAATAAATTAAGAATAAAAATCTCACTAGTTGAAAGCTTTGATGTAAAAGATTGAATTACAAAATATTAAAAATTACCTAAAAAATGCACTAAATCATAATCATCACAACCGATGATTTCATTACACAGGTTTATTTTGCTGCCTTTTCACAAAAATATGTGATTTCAAGGTTATGTTAAAGATGTTTAATATTTTTTTCCCAAGTGGAAAAGTTAAAAGCTTTCTTTTAAATTAAAATGTTTTTCTAATATTTAATTAAATTATTATCATTATGTACTCATGACTGTTACTTAATTGTACAAAAACATTGATTTCAAATTATTTTTACAGTAAATTTAGATACGTACTTCGCGATTTGTAACAATTTTTATATACATTTTTTTCACATTGTCAAACATTTGTTTTTACATTTTTATATAAAAAAATCCTTAATTTAACTGTTCTAACTTAACCACTATTATGTACTGTTTATAATTGATTTCGCGTTGAATATAAGTTACATTATAAATATCGTCCTTATCATTAATTATACTGACTACTTATTCATGTATATTTTACCTATTTTTTATCAAATCAGTTCTGGTATTGAAATACAGTTTAATCCAGACTTACTTAGAGCTTTGTCTGGTCGATGAATTGTCATCAGCGAAGCTGGCTCTATTCCTTCTCTCGCATCGCTTCTGGTGTTGCCTTATGAACGCACTGAGCCTATTAAGAAGAAACTGCTTATCGTGTCCTTCTAAGACCAGCTGATTCTTCAACACAGTCACCATATGCCGATTCGCTGTGGCAACAGCCCAGTAGTAGTATAGAAAGAATAACAAAACAGCAAACGCTGGGACAGCGAACACAGCTGTGCCTAACAGGAAGACGACTTCCCTAAATATATACGGAAACCTATCGAAAGTCTCTATTACGTATGCCCACACAGTCTCGTAGCCTCTGAAGGGCCCGCAGTTGATAGAAGGCAGTAACTCCGCCACCGAATACGCTACAGGAGCTATTGATATCACGAAACCTAATAACAGCACTGACATGAACAGAGATTTGGATTTAGACGCCTTATAAACGACCGGCGATGGCGTGCAATTCGTCAGACATGTGAATTTCTTTATATAGAAGATCAGAAAGTAGTAAACGGTACCGATGATCGGTAAGAAGGGACAGAAGAAAGCACCCATCCAAATGATTGTTTGGGTGTACACAATGTCCAAAACGTGCTTTGGGAGGTAAAAGTCTTGTTCGCCAATGATTTTCAGGCATCTGCTATTCGTATGCCTCGCTATGAACGCCCTGGGTAAGTTTATTATGAACGTTGTAGCGAATTGCAGAGCGAAATCAGTTAGGATCAACTTGTACAATTGCTGACCGACGTATGTCTCCCAACATTCGAGCGTGTTTGGATCTTCGTTACCTTTGGAACAAACAGATCCACTAGATTCTATATAAGTGTACATCTGACTCAGAAGTACCGCTAGAGAAGAGAGCCTCAGGAGGACTGTTCTGAGGATTGTCACTATCACAACATTCGCCGGAGTGTAGTTCTCGAATCCAATTAAGTAACTAAATACCTCTGGTACTATTATGTTTAGGACTACAATAGAAATGAAGGGTAGGAATTCTAGCAACGTATTTTCCAGTTGTTCAAAGAATGTGCTGTCTCTAGTTAGACCTGACGCTTCAGTGTTGTCCGTACTGAATTGACTTGCCCATTTCTCTGATGTACTATTAAGATTATCGTAGTCTTCATTAGTCTCTGTGTTAGCACTATCGTAAACGTCACCTAGATTATCAACTGTTAGTCTTTTCACCGAATAATTAAACGCTACGTATATGAGTACACCGGAACCTATAAGAATGACTAAAACTACTATATTCACTAGTAATCTCTTCAAATGCAGCAGTATCTGGCTTTCTCTAGTCCTCAGTTGCTTTTCTTCTTTAAACTTTTCCGCTTCCAACAACCCTTTGATTTCGTTGTACAGCGCTTTGTGTTTTATCTTAGCTGATTTGTCATTTTGGATGCAAAAGTCCCAACCACCGAAAACCAAGTTACAGTATATGTAAAACTGCCCTTCGCTCTCAATCAGTTTCTCTTTGAAGCCCTTTGCGCCGGTTTTGACTATGGCCACCAGAGACAACAGAGTCCACGATATCGGGACCATTATATACGCTAGCGGCATATTATAGTACAATTCAGTTTCGAAGAAAGTCTTCAGGAAATATGTGTATATTTGGTTGCTGTATACGCCGTAGAAGAGTATCGTTCGTTCCATGAAACCTGTGCCTTGGATCACGTCGAGGAATACGTTCGAATCTGTTATATTGTTTTGGGAATACGCCTCCGAGCAGCAAACTGTGGAGTTCCATTCGTAATCGTCGCAATTGTACTCTGTCTCGACTAGCACCGTGTTAGGGAGAATCAGAAGTAGGATCACAAATATTGATATGGCTAGGTTTAGGAACAATAACCATCGGAGGAATAGGAAGTAAGAGACGACTCCGGTGCCAAAGGAGCCTTCGATCTCTCTCATACACGACTGCCAGAGCTCTAGCTTCCCGACTAGTTCGCCGAACCGGATGCGGAACCTGTGCCATACTTTGCGTTGCCTCCAATGGAGTTGTTCTAACCCTTGTAATCGGAGTTTCGTTGCGTTCTGAAAGGGATGATGATATATAATATTAACATACATAAGTAAGTACTGAATAAAATAATAATTTTCCTCTGATAAGATTGAACTCTTCGGCATACGAAATCTCGTAGACTATAAATTAATTTGAAAATCAGCGTCGTGAGAATGTATTTGTATTCAAGGCGCAGTACAGCGGTAATAGTCAGACAATAGAACACGAATATCCACTGATAACCAAATAGCCTATGTTATACTTTATTTGATATTTTAGCAACTTAATTGCACTTATAATATCAGTATATAAACTTGAAAAATTTTTTGTGTCCCGCCTGAGACAAAATTTTTCAAGTTTATATACTGATATTATAGCCTATGTTACTTCTAATACCTCCAACAATATGCGTACAAAGTTTCATGATGATCGGTTAAGTAGTTTTCGCGGGAAGTTACATTCACATTTATAATATTAGTAATATTATATTTATTTATTTATTTATTTATTTATTTACACTTTATTGCACAATAATAAGATATAGTACAATAGGCGGACTTAATGCTAAAAGCATTCTCTCCCAGTCAACCATTGGGCCAAACAGAAATAATACAGGCGGTGCAAAAAGAGACAAAGAGAAAAAAAGTATAACAATCATGAAAGTAAATTATAACTACTATTAATAAACTTACACATATATAATAAATATATAAACATACATAAATACATATACGTAATATGATTGCACACAGAATTCGTATCAGTGAGAAACGTATGAGAAAAAAAAAAAGAAGAAGAATTATCTTATATTCACCTGTAGCCTCGCTTTGAGCTCCCTCTTCTGTGCCATAGGCACCGGCATTGCTTTGATCTCCATGATCTCATCCCAAGTTCGTTCCTCGTTTGATAGGTTCTCTGCGAAACACAGTATTTTTGACATCAAAAGGTCGCTGGGAAATGTTTTTTTTTTTTTAGGACTCAACAAATATTATAATTCATAGCGCATAGTGCATAGGTTTTAGGTAACCTTTTGCAACAGTACTTTGTAAAAAAATGGTAAAAAAAATTGTGACTTTGACCCTCAATATCTTCAGAACCAGCAGTTTCCCAGGTATGGTCCTGAAGAAAAAAATTATCCTACTAGTAGGGGCAACACGTGGTTTTAGGATCTGCGTTTGGTTTTTTCACACCCGTTATAACATTGTAATATCAAAACGGCTAACTCTTATAATGGTGACCATAAAAGCTTAAATCAATAAAGTAATTTACAAGACAATGTTTTTAAGATGCGGTTTTTAAAAGCGGCGCTAGTGTACCTTTATGCTCCCTCTGAAGGATTTTCGCGTCTCAGTACTGTATGGTAAAACATTCAGCTAACAAGATGTGCAATGCCAATAAATGTTATTAGCGATATCATACCAATTAGCGGGTCATTGCTCAGATTATTCATCTCTGATTGGCTGAATCATGAGGTTACTTTAGTCATGAGAACGCTACGTGATTAAAAAATAAACGGACAAGTTTATGAAAAATCTGTATTATTTTAAGTTTGAATAACAAAAAAATATAATCTTATGTCACTAGTTATTAGATGTACTATTTGACTAATTGAGGCGAACAAAAAAATCGGAGAGTACCATTCCGTTAGAAAGTTATAAAAGGTCGTTTTTGGAGATATTTGCCTCTGCTTTTTGCTCGAAAAATTTGCCTTTCAGTACATAATGTCAAATTCCCAAAATGTCAAGCGGTTTCAAAATGTCAAGTTCCCGGAAAGTCAAGTTCCCAAAATGACAAGTTTTCAGATAGTCTATGAAGATAAGGGAGTTCTCGTTCAATAATAAAAAAATCCATAAATCAAAGATTTTTTTAGATATGTAATCAACAATCAACACATTTAAACTTACTTAATTTAAATGAGAAATAAAAGACGAGTCAGAGACATCGTGTATGATAAAAAAATTACAAGAACTATTTGATCCAATTAGAAAACAAAGAACATTATATGCAGCAACTTTTGAAAAAAAAAATCTGCGACTTAGATTATTCAAGTAATGTTAAAAAAAATGTTTTTTTGCATAGTAAAATTAAATGTGTTGATTACATTTTTTTATTATTTAACGAGAACTCCCTTATCTTCATAGACTATCTGAAAACTTGACATTTTGGGAACTTGACTTTCCGGGAACTTGACATTGGGAACTTGACTTTCCGGGAACTTGACATTTTGGGAACTTGACTTTCCGGGAACTGGACATTTTGAAACCGCTTGACATTTTGGGAATTTGACATTATGGACTGAAAGGAAAATTCGGTCATTTCGAAAACATACAATTCCTAGAATTAAAATTTCGCCTGCCCGACTCCCACTTTCGAAGTCAAAAACGGTAGTGCAATATTGCCGATTCCTACACGCACGGAGACGGGGGCGGAGTGTTAGTTAATCAGAAGTGCACTCACCCGATAGATCTGGCAGCATAGAGAGGTGTATGTCTCGACTCTGCGTTGTTCTCGCGAATGTCGATTGTCGCCGTTCATTTTGAGATCTCGCGCGTTTCACTGTCGTTGCTGTAATGATATTGTGTGTGTTACAAGATATTATGTAATATTAAATAAAACACCCAATCTTGTTGACAGCTGGTTTATTACTAACAAACGCGGGAAAATGCTGGAAAAGCGCGCGAAAGGGTTGACAGCTCGCAGCCCATCGGTTCGCGCCATTTTTCATATACCACAGATATACACAGTGGTTAGGCATCGGTCTCGTATTATTCAGCCACTAGTACGGTCCGCCAAGAAAGTGGTCTTTCTACGATTGAAAATCATTCGAGCGTCACAAAATAAAGTTGATATTCCCATGCAAAATTATTCTGCCCGCTACTAATAGTAATAGGTCATAGCTGTGAATAGAATAGAATAAACGTTAATAAGTCCATTCAACCTTATCGCTATTTTTGTTAGACATGACATTTTGACAAAACTGGTATTTTATTTTCTTAGCCACCTAGATTTCGTACTACTCAGAATTACGATCCGGTTGGTTTAACGGTGGTTCGCCTACTACGCATGGATCTCTGGGTTCGATTACCGGCCGGGTCAATTTAAGAATAGTTTTCTCAACTGGCTTAGGTCTGGAAGAGGTGGAGTTAAAGACGTGCTAGAGAAGGCACATTAAACCGTTAGCCCCCGGCTTTTGTCTCAAGATGGTATTTAGTCGTCAAAACAAGTCACGGCAGTAGCCAGCTAGCTAGGCCAGTGTCAGAGAAAGAGTAAGAGGATGTGTGTGTGTGTGTGTGAGAGAGAGAGAGAGCGTCAACAGCATAAGAAAAAGTAAAACAAATTAGGGGTGCACTTTTAAAAAAGAAATAAAAATAAATGTGGACAACTTCACATAGGTACAGATAAAAGCACATCAACCTACCACAAAACTTCAAAATTTTCTCAATTGATATTGATCTCTACTAGTTGGACTTTAAGTTGAAAATCAAATCAATGCCCTTTCACTTTTTGGGTAGCTTGACCTGCCGTTGTCTGTACATTGTACTGATCCCAATTTGAATAACTGTTTAAAGCACTCGTATTTTGAAAACCAGAAACAACGAAGGTACCACAAACACCCAGACCCGAGAAAATGTAGAAAAACGCTTTTTTTTCTACATTGACCCGTCCGAGAATCGAACCCGGGACCTCGAGAGCAGGCGACAACACATTGAAAACCGGTGTATACGCCACTCTGCCACGGAGGTTGTCAAAGTATAACCTTTATCAATCGAATAGATACAACATGACATAAATATCCAAACTATCGCATTGACTGTATCTAGATTTTATTAAATATCGATGATTTACGATAAATCCAAAATGTAGAAAGCTAACTTACTGTTCCTCGCTTGCTTAGACGGCAGGAGTGTTGCCAGCTTCGCTGCATCGGCTCGCTGCAGGTTCTCGAAGAGTTCCTGCTCCCCGCCAGGGTACAGCTCCTGGTAGAATTCCCCTCCCGCCTCCTCCCACCCCTCGTGGCGTTTGGACCGCGACTTATTCTTGGAATTACCCCCTGACATGGCTCAGCTTTGCATCTTATCTAGAAATAGGTAGTTTAGTCAGTGCTTAAAAGTTAAAACAAAATAGGACTTACTCTTAAAGAAGAGAGACCCTTACAGCAAAAGTGCTGTGAGGGTCGAAAGCACATAACATGGAAAAAGGTTAGAAAGGCTGTTATGCGCCATTTGTACGAGAACCGATGTCGCTGCTTGCGCCTTGCGCCCCGCTACTACTTGTGCAATAATAAACACAAGCTTTTGCACACATAAACAAGTTTAAAGAACGCAATTCAAGCTATCAATCACAGCGCCCACTTACATTCATGTTTGGGCAGAAGTATGAGCGTTTTCTCATAACGTCAGTGGCGCGTCTGCTCTACAAGCCCTTTCTAACCTTTTTCCGTGTTCTGTGGTCGTGAGAGGCGAGTAGGGGGCTTTCAATTAATCATGTGATGTTTTGCAAGTTTTTAGATCCTCTCTCCTGGTGATACGTGCTGAGATTTTACACAATCTAGATTTTGAACATTCTACCAGGTTATAGTTCAAGGAAAAAAATTCTAACTACACTTAAATTCCCTGACATGGTCACTTATTATCGGTATGGAGAACAATGGAGAAAGCAATGCTTGGTATTGCCCTGCGTGATAGAATCAGAAATGAGGAAATCCGTAGAAGAACTAAGATAGTTGCTACGGCTCAAGGTATTGCGGAGCTGAAGCGACAGTGGACGGGACACATAGTAAGAATAACCGAGGGCCGTTTGAGGGAAAGCTTCTGAAATGGCGCGACCGTCCCTGCGTGATAAGAGTTAGGAATGAGGAAATCCAGGAGTAACAAACAGAACCCACATCGCACGATATTGAAGTGGCAGTGGGCGGGACACATATGTAATAAGAACCGATGGCCGTTGGGGCAGAAAGGTCCTGTAATGGCGACTGGAAGACGATCCGTAGATTTGCCCCTCAGGCGGACCGACGTTCTGGCGATTGTGGAGATCCTGTGGGGAGGCCTATTTCGGGCAATGGGAGTCGTTTGAAACAAGCGCTGGATACACACATTTAATATCCCAGTAAAAAGGTAGTTTCAATTCGTAATCTGAATCGTAAAATGAATAGAAATTCATTACGATCTTTTTTATTTATTTTTGTATAATTTAGTTAATCTTTAATTCATTACTGATATTATTAAGAGCTTGTTATTGGTGTAATTAAACGATTATGCCATATCAGAACATTGTTCCGCATAATTTACTTCGTTGTACAGTTAGTACTTTTGTTGCTTCTAGTAACCTACTTTCTTATTGGTGTGTATTCGAAAGTTTGCTAATTATTAAAAGTAAACCACCAAGGTTACTACTTCTTGCCTTTAAACTAAAATCGCTGGCGCACCTTTGTTCGACGGTACATTTTTTTTAGCAATCACAATCTATGCTAAAGTATGAAGTTTTCAACAGATTTATAAAATACTAGCTGTTGCCTGCGGCATCGTGTGCGTGAAATTTTGAATTTTAATCTAGGTAGGTATGTACTAAAATTATATCGTGGGAACGGGATAAAAAGATAGCCTATACAACGTGTTCCTTTTGATATCCCATAACTCTAAGGTTATGTTCTATAGGTAAAAATAATATAAATCGCCCTAGAACATGACTGTGGTTAAAAAATCTATAGTTTCGAATATAACATCAATTTTAGTTAAATTTGTTAAAAAAAAATGTAACCAGTATGGCGAATCCTTACGTTTTGCGAGACGTCGGCAAACTTACACTAAAGTGTAGTAGTAAAGTAGCGGGAGAGCGTAACTTGTAAAAAACATTGACGTGTGTGGGTGTTTCATTGATAAGTAGGTACGAGTAAATCGTTTTCATTTAAAAGGCCATTCATAACAAGGTAAGAGTGTTTTACATAAACAGTCGTGACTTTTTAGAATTATTTTGTATAAAAAAATCTAACAAAAAATAATAATTGAAAAATAATTTATATGCAATTTGATTCTTTACCATGGTTTGTTTAATGCCCTAGAGTTATGGGATATCAAAAGGAACACGTTGTATGTTAAAGAATAATAAACATCCATTAATCCTCACAATCTTTTGTGTTTTAAATAATATAGGTTAGTACTAAGGATTTTGTTATTGTTGTGAGTGAATCACAATATGTGACATTCAGGAATACCCCACTCCACTTTAAGTGTTAGGTTAGAGTATCTTCAGAAACTTGTTTGAATAACATGATAAAATATGGAGTTTGTTTGTTTGGTGTGCGACTACATTTATTTTAATGATCTGTAGATAATTATAAGAAATATTTCCGGTAGGTATGAGATGTACAGACGACAGTACACTGGGCTATACGTCTTATGCAGTTAGAATAGGTGCGATTTTGAAACAAATAAATAAGTACACTCTAGCAAAAAAAAATTTGACTGAGGCGTTACTTTGCGGGAATCCATAACTAAATAAAAAAATTGTATAAATTATTGAATCTTGTAGCTATGTTGCTTGCTGTAGGAAAGTTAACTTTTTAAGGGGCTATCCAGTGAAAATTAAGTATTTTACTATGCATCTAAGCATGTTTTTATAATTGATGATGGATTTTTATATTTACATATTAAAGATAACAATTAAACAACAACAAATTACAAAATAAAAAAAGATACAAATTGAAAAAATACAAAGCTACAAAAAAATTACCAAAAAAATGCTTCTAACAAAATTATTGCTTACCTAGAAAATAAATGTTTAAATAACACAAAACAATATTAATTCAAATTCAAATTATTTTTTTTAGATACACACAAGTCCATAACTATAATTATGTGAGAAAAAAACAGGAATACAGGGGTGATATTTTTAAGAATTTGTAAAGAAATATTGTACTCATATTTTAACAGTTTCTTAAAAATATAAATAATAAATAAAATTAAGGGGATTAACCACGTGATTTAAGTAACTACTTAATACACACCCCCTCATTCTTGATGGTGAGGTTTTGTACTTATAGATAAGCCCTCCTTCAAATAAGATCACATATATTTTTATAGTAATTATAACAATTTCGCAACATTATAAATACAAATGCGTAACGGTTTCAAAAATAAAGACATGTGACTCTTGATAAACAACACTTGCAATGTTTGTTACTCATTGATAAAGATCCCAGACTGATAAATATTTTTAATAAATTAACGATCAGCACATTGTCTGACAATTAGTCATAATAACTAATATCTAAGTTTATCATGATAACATGAATAAATCAATAATTCAATGATAAGGTAAAGTATTGTTTATATCTAAGGATTAAGGCTTAATATGCGTGTTATAATTACATACTTTTATTTATTTATAATACCTCAATATATTGATAATACTTTATTTGTATTGGCAAAATAAGGTTTAAGTGAATGACATCAGCAGTTTATACAGTAACTGTACTCAATCAAACATAGAAATGTTTGTAAGTCACGACAAATTTTTAGTTTTTATTATACCTATATAGATTATAGTTATAAAAAACAACAATTAATAATAATAATAATATGGTTTAGGCCCGTGAGTTTTATTCACTCTACCGAGACTGATAAAAAGAACATTCTTTTTATCACGCTCGAGGAAAAAAAAGAACACAAATAATAATAATATAATAATATATATTAATTAAGAAGGTGAAACTATATTATTACCAATTCCAAAGATCTAATGAATGTTGTTATTTCATCATGCCAAATCCACTCAACAGATATAAATTAAATTTAACTTACAAATAGATTACGAGGTGAAATAGCACTTTGGCTACTATTTATCCCGAATAAAACTCAATTGAAATTAAAGAAGTTTACGGATTTAGTATGCGTTTATTTTTTATTTCACCCGACATATCATACACTTTACAGTGTTCATGGTCACGGGTAGGCACTCAAGAAAACAGTATAAAACTCATTTATGTACTAAACAGTTTCTTATGAAAACAATTACTTACAGATTAAAAATTTTACACATATTAAGGGGACTTTTATTTGTCCTACTTTGCTCTTGCTAATAATTGACATACAAACATAAACGTAATTCAAATTTTTAAATTTCCTCACTGAATCTATATGCATTGATAATCTGACTATGTAGAGTGTACTGCTTTAACCATTTTATTGCAATATTTACGTTTATCGTATATCATTTTTGTTATGTACATATTTATAAACTACCTAGAAGATGATTTGATTATGGCTTAAACATACATTAATCCTTTAAAAACCTGGTCTTTATGCCGCTTTCATAGTAATTTAATTACCTGTCATAATTTGTTACTCATTGTCATGTGAATAATAATTAACTGTTTGTTTAGGAATTTTTTATTACTTAAAAAGAAAAGTAATTTGTACTTTATGCTTTCAAAGCAACATGGTTGCACTTACCCAAAATAAAAGTAACATTTAATTTAGTTGTTGGTTGTTTATTTAATTATCAAATCCAATAGAGATAATTATGTAAATTAAGAGAAATGGACACATAATGTGCCTGTCTTTGTTTTAGAATTGAATCATCTGGTGGCCTGGTAATTTAACTGGATGCGCACTAGTGAACTTGCGTTGTCCATCATTGACAAGATATTTTACAAAAAGAATGAGCAAATCCTTATTGGAATCATGAATCATGATGGTTAATCTAAGTAGGTAACATACCTCCCAAGTGTTTATGTAGAACAATGTTTTGTTAGGAGTGAATAGGTACAATACAAATACAAGCAGACAACTGAAAATATTCCGAAATTTAGGAATTCTCACTTTAAAAAATAATGCCAGCCAATGCATTTAAAAAAAGAACGATAAAAATAATAATGTTAAAGGTATGTACAGTTACTTACCGTGTAAACAAAGTAGATTTCTTTGGTTTAATTAGCAGAACATCACATGACTATTACCCAGATACGTCTGGAGACATCATCACTTATTATTAACACAAAAAATATTAAAAAACGGCATTTAATATCACAAAATTAGCACTAAAAGTCGAGACGAGATTCAACACATCAAAATAAAACCAAAGGAGTGGTACAACTGCGTTCCGAAGCAATATCCCGACAGAACTTTAAACTGATGACGTTTCCATTTTGTTATTTATTTATTTAGGATTGTAATTTGTATCTGTTTAATTTACTTTTTAAAATAAACTGAGATTATAGGAAAAACACCAAATAAAAATTAATTACAGCTAAAATGATTACTTGTTCAGTGCTTTGACAGACAACTTATGTCAAAAAAACACTACATACAAAAAAATCACTGTTGTTCGAGTATCAGAACGTACGTTCTCAATCGCGAAGGTCTGTCATTCATTTGATTCATTGTTCGTAAAATTCACATAATTTATCAAACAGCAATTATTTTGCTATCTGTAACGGATATAAGTTAAGATTTTAGATATAATCTCATTGTTCAACTGCTGCACTGATTTCAATTCAGGAATACATGCGAAATATTATTGATCACAAAACATTGTCCAAAAATCTGCAATTTCCATTTTTTAATAAATAAAGATCTATGTTTTATTTTCCCATCAGATTCGATAACTACTTTTGCTTTGGAAATGATAAGTCATAGAGCCGACAAAAACACCCTCAATTCAATATCCGCAAACCGCCGCGTCGGTAAAAAACGACCGCCCGCCATACACGAAAACAATTTTCTGAGGAAATTTTTCTTCATGCAATATCCGGTTCGTTCTTCTATTGGCTCGGTTTCGCGGTAATTTCACCGTGGACCAATAAGATGCGTCCAAACCGGGTCCTAGCCAATCAGAAGTGGCTGACGTGAACGTGATCCTAATTGGGCCAATCTGATATCCGGTGTTTGATGCAGCGACATCCTGCGCGAAAAGCCCGGGAAAGGGCTGGAGTCTCGTTGACATTTGCGCAGCATCCCTCGAACGCCGCCACTCCAAGATCACATCTCGCGAAAAGTAATGATTATTTCGGTCCACGGGCGCCTAGTTCCGCATACTCCCGGTGTGGCGCTGCGCACGTTAGTGCGATGGCGATGTATGTACCTCGTTATAGACTGTTAAAACGTATTATCAGTGGTTTAAATTGAAAAATTGCGGATGCGTTTCCTAAAGTGAATACTGAGATGTGATTGTGGTGCGTTGTTTAGTTGAAAATAGGTTGGGGCCGGTTCGTAGTGAGTTCGCGAAGTTTGCTCCGCGTACAGTGCTATTTCGCCGTCCATTTGTGCTGCGATTTTCCAGGGATGTGCGGGCGGGTCGTACGTGACGCTGGCGTATTGCGCCTAAAGTGATTTCACAATAATTTAAATACTTTAACTGTAGAAATGCGGTGAATAGTGATCTCGGAACATGTATTCAGTGCGTTTGAAGTTTATTGACCGCCGTCGGCTGTTGGAATCTGGCCATATTCTTCACGCCGGCACAGCGTCCGAGGTCGCACCTCTCTCGTACAACACGACAATCGCGAGTCGCGTACATTAATCTCGTGGTTGAGCGTTTAAACTTTTGTTATGAATCTTGCGATTACCAGCAAAAGTTTGCGAAGCGCGCAAAATGCCCCTTATCCCGGCCCGGATAGCATTTACGCAGCAAAAGTCAGCCATCTGAGCCCAATACATCACTAATGGCGCTTGGAAGGTTGATAATAATCCTGACTGTCGTGGTAGTCGCGATAGGCGATTACAGCCATGAAGTCGAAGCAGAAAATAAAGCGGAGAAAACCTTGGCGTCGGAAAAAGAACAGAGATCGCGGTCGGCAAGCAAGGGGTCCTTTCAGAAGTTAGGGGAGCTGATGGCTAATAGGACGGACAATAGTCGCAAGCCGCGACGGGGGAAGCAGCATTTGCGGAAGGTGTTAGAGGCGTTGGGGACTCGTAAGAATGATGACAACAACATGTTGAATGACAATGAGGGCGCGATCGCGATCAACCAGAAAACTACGACGGACAACGAGTCTGATCCGTTGTCAAGGAAGATGAAGGAGTTGAGGGGGGGTGGGCCGGCGTATGAGGCGACGAGCAAGCACAACTCACTGTCCCAGGCTACAGGGGTGTTCTGTAGCTTCGAGAGTGTTGCGAATGCCTCGCTGCTAGACCTATGCATGTGGCAGTGGAACAGCACAGTGTCCAAACGCGGACTGGGCTTTACTGTTTCGAATGCAGAGGACATTCGGATCATGAACGAGACAAGCAGGGACACAAAGTTCGGCGGGCCTAAGGTGGACGCCGATGGGAATGTGGGGGGTGAGGAAATAAATGTTTGCATGGATCGCTTTTTATTCTTTTCTGGTGTTTTGTTTCTGCACTCTCTTATTGGTTGAAATTTGTAGGTAGTGCTCTCTTGATTTTTTTTTGTTATTGTAGTAGGTAGGTATACAAAACAAAGTGTGCATGTTGTGGTAACTTCTTTTTAACCAAACCTGCCAGGCTTTGTATACCAGAAATGTAAAGTATCAAGTTTTTATTTTTTATGATATGTATTCGTAATTACTGAATAAATACTTTATTTGACACCATAGTCATTATAATCGATGTTTTTGATGTTATCGCAACAACAAAACTTTTAATAATATATATATTTTACAAAAACTGTGAAGAAACTGTAACGAAATGTCTTAAAAGTATTGGAATTTCCCGTCCTGACCTACCGTTCGCAAATGTCAGAGGTTACGCAGATACCTGTTGGAGTTGAGAATTTTTGCGAATCGTTATAGTAACTACCCACTGAGTAGATATCAAATGTAAGTCTACCCACACACGCATTATTTTCAATGTTCAACTTTTATCGGCGCTCTTTATATTGATTGGACCGACTTAGAAGAACTAATAATAGAATGATTAGGTAAGTACAATTTAAAATTATTAAGATGAATGTGCCTACCTTCGGCTTTAGACTTTGCTTTCTTATATTGAATACTTAGAAAGCAAATGTATGAAAATTGTCTGTCCGACCGTGTGTCACAGCCACTTTATTCCGAAAGAAAGTATTAGCAAAGAAACTTGGTAGGTAGGTGTATCCTGTTGACCGCTTTACGATTCTTATAATTTCTCATCAAAAAATAATTTTATGTATAAATAAGGGAAGCTTCCCATACATAGACCTAAAAAAATTACCCAAACCTATGCGTATGGGGTATCTATGGATACGTCTTTTAAAATGACATGGAGGTTCCTAGAACCATTTTTTCCAAAAGTCTAACATTTGGAAGATAGACGCTTCCAAAGTGGTAAAATGGGTGTCCACCCCCTCTAACTTTTAAACTAAGCAAGTGAAAATTTTGAAAAAAATACATAATGTAGATCTAAACAAATACCTTTTTTTACATACATTTGTTAACTATTCGTCTTGCTATTATGATAGAAAGCAACTTGTCTAAGGCCGCTTGAATGGAGTTGCACCACCGCATCTCGTCTTATGGCTTCGCTATCTACGGCTTTCGACCGCGTTCGACTTCAAAGAGATTACTATACTTACAGTGGCTTCTCAACACATTTTCGAGAATATTATTTACGTCCGTAAGAACCTACATTTATTTCTTAAGAAAAGTACCGTATTCAATTTCAATACTTGAAATAAAGATAAACTTGCCGTTCCAGGCTTCAGACTGCGAAAAGTAGGAAATTCGTTCGAAATTGTATTCGTATATTCAACGAATTACCACAGGGTATTGCTGAACTCCCTGTACCTACATAAACTTAAATCATATGTCAAAGGATTTTAAAAAAGAAATGTATGCCATTAAATTGACCTAGCTCGTACTTGTTGAAACCTTTTGTAAACATTTATTTTAAAAGAGGCTGACAATAGTGACCGAGTTTCTTGCGCTGCTTCTTCTCGGCACTAGCCTAACTTGTCCCGAAGCAGTGGTAGGTTCAAAAAAGCGCCTCCAAGTGTCTATTTGCAAAATAAAACTGATTTTACTGATTTTATGGGTATCGTTTGTGCTACTAAAAGGGATACTGTCAGAAGAAGGGATTGAATCAGCGTCTTTTTTGTATCTACCTACAGCATTGGAAAAACTACGATCACCTACCCGCTTGTTAAGCAAAATCTTAGAGGAGTCTTCTGTCTAGTTGTGGACTAGTAATATTTTGACAATTAACCAGTAAATGCAAGTGGTAATCGCTGCAGAGGAAAGTTGTGACGGTTCTTCCTCTAGGAAAGTTTTTGTAACTTTTGTAGTTATTATGGGAAAAACGTGTGTGGTTTCCAATTTAGGTATTATATTATTAAAGGTATATAATTATTTATCTATAAGTAGAATTATTTCTTACCAGCTCTTGGTCGTGACTTCGTCTGCGTAGATTTTTGATTTGGATTCGCAATTGCGCCATCTATCGTCTGTCACGTGACTTCATACAAAATACAACTGTAATGGCGTAGAAACGACGTGGAATTTCGAGATAAAATAGCCTATATAATTTCTGATTTATGGTAATGGTATGAAATAGTAATAAACATCTACTATTGAGTGTTGTTGTTGTTGAGTCGAGATTTCTACCATATGTATACTATACAAAGTTAAGTAACAGCCATCATAAGTAATAATCATCCCACTGCAGAGCGAAGGCCTGCCAATTGAACTCAAGTTACCACAACGATGATGGGCACAGGCATAATCACCACGCTTGCCAAATGCTTTAATGATCACAAACCCGAGCAATGCTTGAAATTTTGAAACTCTTGTTGCCAAGCCATTGTAATAAAATATTTAAATAAACCAAAAACAATTTGGTCACACAAGTTTTGAAGGTCTACGAAAATAAAAATCATTTTTAAGCATTACTAAACCAAATAAACGGTTCCTCCGAATAGTAATGTTCCAAATTTCGAAACTCTTGTCTGTCCGACCCGGATATCGAACCCTGTCCCCTGAGATATAGCCCGGTAAGTCACTCGACCAATGGGACTAACTGCTGCCGTTTAAATTAAATATAAAAGAAGTTTGTCATATATTTGACAATTATGCAGACAAAGCCGCGGCCGTAGTTAGTCCTTTATAATTACACTCATACGCACAATGAACTCTGCTCATGTGTAATGAATGAAAGATTAACAAACCAAGACAATTCTAATTTATAAATAGCGCCTTGTCCCTACGGTTAATTACTGCAAAAAAGGAAAGCGTAGTCCGAAATGGCGGCTATTCTCAACTTAGGCGCCTCGCAAATGGAGACACAAAACTGAATACAAAGATACTATATATTTTCAAGATATACGGATGAAAGAAATAACAAACAGACAGACAGAGTTTCTTTTGCATTTATAATATTGAGATGTAGGTACAGGCATACAAAAGAAATACATTTAGAAAAATCTAGCACTAAAGTGTGGCACGAATTCATACTAGTTAAGAATTACGCTGTTACTTTTTCTCATCCCGTATTACGGATCGGCTGTAAATTCTCGATATATTATTATAAAAGCTATTTATATCTGACCTGTTTTGTGTAAACAGATATTGTCAGTCAATAACGCATGGCTGTTTGAAAATATTCCTTTGCCTGGTAATAGGGTGTGATAAAGAAAAAAACCAGCCAAAGGGCGAGTCGGACTCGCGCACCAAGGGTTCCGTACCAAAAAGGCCAATAAAAACGGGTTGGTTGTATGGGAGGCCCCCCCCCCTTATAAAACAGCTATTTATATCTGACCTGTTTTGTGTAAACAGATATTGTCAGTCAATAACGCATGGCTGTTTGAAAATATTCCTTTGCCTGGTAATAGGGTGTGATAAAGAAAAAACCAGCCAAAGGGCGAGTCGGACTCGCGCACCAAGGGTTCCGTACCAAAAAAGCCAATAAAAACGGGTTGGTTGTATGGGAGGCCCCCCCCTTATTTTTTTAGTATTTGTTGTTAGTGCGGCAACAGAAATACATAATTTGTGAAAATTTCAACTGTCTAGCTATCGCGGCTCTTTAGATACATCTTGGTGACAGGCAGACGGACAGACAGCGAAATCTTAGTATTAGGGTCCCGTTTTTACCCTTTGGGTGCGGAACCCTAAAAAGCAAATGTTAGAGTTAACTGGTAAGATAATAGTCCTATGAGTCCTATATGACCTATCTGTGTCAAGTGTCGATCAATTTAGATTTTATTTTTGTGTATATGTACACCATATTATGTGATATTATAACGCCAGTGCGTTTAGCCTTGAAATGCCTTGACGCGCTTGCCTTAGTATGTAACAAAGTTAATAAACTTCGGCATTTAGATACTTACTGAAATCCATAACTAAATATAGTATAAGTATAACAGCCTATAATCATCCCACTGCAGGGAAAAGGCCCCATCATTGAATTCAAGTTACCACAGCAATGATGGGTGTACTGGCATAATCACCACGCTTGCCAAATGCGGGTTGGTGATCACAAACCCGAGCAACGTTCGAAAATTCGAAACTTTGTGTTGCCCGACCCGAGATTCGAACCTGGGACCCCGAGATCTTGGCCTGGTATTTAAACCACTAGACCAACAACGGGGCGTCACTAAACTATATATTCACTAAATATAGATTAAACATTATTTTGCTAATAATTGCGCTCGTTAAGTGCGTCTAGGTTCCTACCAGCATCAACACAGAGTAGAGCATTTTAGATGCAAAAAAAGCCGACCCTCCCTCAAAAATTGCACGCAGTACAGTTAATGCAATAATTGGTACCCATCACCGATATAAGAAAAACCTCGACGCGTTTCGCCACTTCACGTAGCATCCTCAGGAGATGTACGAGTAGTCGCCTTCACTGATCCGAGGTGTTAAACTTAACCCACACACAATTTCCAGACCCGTTTGGACCCGCCCCGATAACGCCCCGTTGCGCGTTGGTTTAGTGTTTTAAATACCGGATCAAGATTTTGGGGTCCCGGGTCGGCCAAAAAAATTTTTTGAATTTTCGGTCATTGATCAGGTATGTAATTAAACTTAAGAAGTAAGGTGTAAGGGTCAGCTATCATACAAAAAAAAGACCTCTCTGTAAAAGTGTCATAGTTTTCGAGATACTGCTTATCGTCAACTTTGACCTACTGTGGTGAAAAAAAAATGTATTCAACTTTCGCTGAACATAGCCCTATAAAATTGCTTGTTTCATAGGGATTTTAAAAAAACACATTATTTATTTTAAACAATTACAAATAGTTGTGGTTATTTTCTCAAGCTTTTTAACGCTGTTCTGTTTGAAGGGAGAACTCCAGAGGCGTGGAGTAGGAGTAGGGTTGCCACTTGAGATGAAAATGACTAACGTGACTGAATTTGACTGACTGTCATTAACGGTCAAATTAGTCAAAATCAGTCAAAAATGGTCATTTTCAGTCATTTTTATTTCAATCATATTTTAGTACTTTTTAAGTTTTTCTAAGTATTTTCTAAGTTTAAATTGAAACACAACAAAAAAGGGTTATAATGAGTTATTACATATTAAACATTTTAAAATGTAGGTTTGTTTTCGATACCCCGATGTTTCGCCGCGTGCGCCCTGCACCCGCTCCTCTGTGCATTGCGGCGAAATGCCAACGGTCGCATCGCCGCGTTCCTACTTTGAGGCAGTCTTATTCTCTAATGAAATAATAATAAATAAAACCTTACTTGATTAAAACTTACTTATAAATTGGGTGGTAATAAATCCGTTATTTGGCAGAGGTTGGAAGTAGACAATACAGTAACATTTGAGTCAAATTGACTGAATTTGACTGTAAATGACCGGTCATATAAAATTTATGACAACTGTGACTGGTCAGATTCAGTTATTTTACAACTCTATACTCTATACTTTACGAGAACAATAAAGTACACGAAAATACTTTATTTCGCATGATTTGATTACTTCGCGATTTTTTAATTTAGGCGTAAGTATTTTTCCGTTTAACGACATAATTAATCTATTGGTGCTGTACCGTGCCGCCGCCGTGAGCATGTGCAAGGCAATGTTTATTCAGTGATGACCAGCAAAAGGCGAGACGAAAAAACAGCGTCTCTAAATATACTGTGCAATTGTAAATAGCATGCAAAAAGAAATCGTACTTTATTTTGATCCCATGTACTTTTATTAAGGTGAAACTTCTTTATCGGCGTTGGAAAAAATTTACCGTCACGAAAAAGTCTTCGGACCCTCACGAAAAAGTTTTCGGTTGCGCGTCACAGCGTCACATTTTTCGGTTACGCGCCATCTTTTTCTTGCCCCTACCACGGTTGGTTCAGACGATAGCAAAAAGGTAAAGTGAAATAATATTTAACCAATTTAACCAATTTAACCAATTTAACCAATTTAACCAATTTAACCAATTTAACCAATTTAACCAATTTAACCAATTCAACCAATTTAACTAATTTAACTAATTTAACTAATTTAACCAATTTAACCAATTTCTGAATAAGGCCATAAAGAAGTTTCACTTCTTACGTGTGTACACGCACAACTTTTTTTTTCTTACCTCTACTAACCAATGTACTTTAACTGCTTTAAAATAAGGTGGCAACCCTAAGTAGGAGTGTTGTCGCCCTGGTTTTCAAATAAGGAGATAAGACCCTGCTGAAGAACTATCGACCCATTCCCTTCTAAGCCACGTCTACAAGCTGTTTTCAAGAGTCGTCACGAACCGCCTTGCGCAAAGACTCGACGAATTCCAACCACCGGAACAGGCTGGATTTCGGAGCGGATACGGCACCATAGACCACATCCACACAGTGAGGCAGATTATACAGAAGACCGAAGAGTATAATCAGCCCTTGTGTCTAGCATTCGTGGACTATAAGAAAGCCTTCGACTCGATAGAGATCTGGTCCGTTTTGGAGTCCCTGCAGCGTTGCCAAGTAGATTGGCGGTACGTGCAAGTGATGAGATGTCTCTACGAAGCCGCCACCATGTTCGTCCAAGTACAGAATAAGCAAACAAAATCTATACCGTTGCATCGAGGAGTGAGACAAGGGGACGTCATTTCCCCGAAATTGTTCACAAATGCAATGGAGGATATGTTCAAGACGCTGCAATGGAAAGGACGAGGCATCAACATCAATGGCGAATACATCTCTCACTTGCGATTTGCAGACGACATCGTCATTATGGCAGAAACACTGCAGGACTTACAACAGATGCTGAATGTCCTGGCTGACTCTTCTGTGCGCATCGGCTTGCGGATGAACCTGGATAAAACCAAGGTTATGTTTAATGAACATGTACTACCGCAACCGATTGCACGGTACCTTCCTCGAAGTTGTTCAGAAATACGTGTACCTCGGGCAGACATTGCAGTTAGGTACAAACAACTTTGGGGATGAGGTGAACTGAAGAATTCAGTCAGTCGGGTTGGGCAGCATTTGGGAAACTACTTCAAGTCTTCTCATCGTTGATTCCACAATGCCTCAAGACGAAAGTCTTCAATCAGTGCGTCCTACCCGTCATGACATACGGAGCCGAAACGTGGACACTGACGGTATGGCTAGTCCACAAGTTCAAAGTCGCTCAGCGGGCTCCCAACCTGGGAAGAGCTATGCTCGGAGTTTCTCTTAGGGATAAAATCAGAAATGAGGTGATCCGGCGGAGAACTAAAGTTACCGACATAGCCCACCGGATTAGCAAGCTGAAGTGGCAGTGGGCTGGCCATATTAGCTGCAGAACCGACAACCGATGGGGTAAACGAGTTCTTGAGTGTAAGGAAAATCAAAAACTTATGAATAGTATCGGAATGAATGAAAGAGATGCGCATCGGGTAAAAAAAGTGTTGCTAGGTAGTTGTACGCTAGTTGTATATCAAAAATTTAAGATTTTTGGCGGGCATTTTCCAAGTGCTTTATCTTGACATTTTTGTACTGGGCTCTACCAGAAGAAAAAATACGTCATTTGTTTTTTGTCTTGTAGATTAATTTATTAAAATTTGGAAGGTGGTTAAAATTTCTTCCTGTATTTCATCATGAGTTTTTTATATCACACCAATGGGTAGTCCACCACCCATAAGAAGAGAAGCAGTGGTATTCCATTTAAAGTCGTTATCATTAAGCACGTAATCGAATTACGTAATTTACATTGGTATTGGCTGGATGCCCGGCTTATTGACATCATTTGCGAGCTGACGCGGACGTTTCAATGGACGCTGCTTTCTGTTTACTACAGTGTTAGTAAGATGTTTCTAAGGATTCATCAATGAATTTCTTACTATAAATAATATAATATACTGCGTGGTCATCATCATCTCAGGAAGACGTGCGACGCTTATTGCTCCCCTAAATATCTCCACAACAATCGGTCTCGCGCCACCCGCCAGTTTGTCGGTCCACCTGGTGAAGGCCTACCCACAGATCGTCGTCCGGCTGCGGTGGCCTGAAAGAAAAGCTAATATCAAGCCAGAACGGCATGCATTTTCAATTTATACATAACAATCATATTTAATATGCAAAGAGAAGGGAAAGGGGGTTTACAGCTGCCCCTCCCTGCCCGAACCTGGCTACGCCCCTGCTCTGAAATAACGCCATATTATTATAATAACTTAAGCTAAAACTAATTATGTGCAGTCAACTAATTTAATTTGGCAGATATATACGAGACATATTTTTTTATTTAAATGTTAAAACGTAAGTTTTGTTATACAAAAACGTAGCTATGGACATATAAATCCCCCTTGGAAATAAGAGAAAACTATAAAACACAGTTTACAATAAAAACATCATTTTTAATACCACAATGAACTATTATTATCTGTTACTTCAAGTCGTAAAGCTGTTGGCATTATACATGCAATTCCTTTGCGTATTCTCTGAAACCAGCACGCCGACAATGAACTATTCTGTGTTCGCAGACAGAACCGCGCTTCCCACTAGTTTATTTGTGTCAGCCCGTCCACAAATAGCTCAGAAGCTAAATCACAGAAACTCGCGTAGGGAAATGAACTTCGTTGGGGCTTGGGCACGGTACAAGCGGAGCGATAAGCGAAGCGAAATTATAATGCGTTATTTATTCGACGCATAATGCGGCGGTATTCGTGTGGATTTTCATACATCTTATACAATTGTAAGCTCCTCCAAATAGTGTCTTATCTGTGTCTCACCTATCATTAATGAATGATAGGTGAGACACAGATAAGATAGTTTGTAGGGTTAGGTTAGATTGTAATTTGACGGCACAGAGGTGGTCTGTGTCTGACGGAGTTCACAATTTTCTCAGTGACATATTATGTAGGTAGGTATACCTAAAGACAATGTGGTCTCATTCAAATCCAAAAACAAATAATAAATGAGGTATCCCAAGGATATAGGAATACGGTAAATGCTGGAGTCTGGACTAAAAAATGCAGAACTTTTTAACAATGATATAAAGCTGACAGACCTGCAAAATATAGGCCTTCAATTATATCGATTCCAACTAATAAATGAACGATTTAAACAATTTCAGTTAAAAAAAAAGACCTTTCTGATTAGCATGACAAATGTGAATAGTAGGTATGTTACGCTAGTAGGCACTATGTACCTATGTTACGAAGATTCGATTCCAATTTCAAAAAGTTTAAACATCTGATTGACAAAACACTACGCTTTTGCTGCGGCTTCGGTACTTCTAAACAAGTCGAAGTAAGCGCTGCAGCGTAGCGCGAAAGAACGAACAATTAACTTTACTTTTATATGTTTGTCGGTGTGGAAACCTCTCTCAAGTATGCTTTTGATTACTCTTTCGTTTTGCTACCATTTGATCGATGATGATTGATTTTTGACGCTTATGTCTTCCATCTTTCAGTTTTTATTTTGATGCTAGACAAATTACATTTTATTATTTTTATCTGCATTTAAACCATTGCGAGATTATTTTCAACTGACTTTTAATTGTGTTTTTTTACCAATATGATATTAGACCCTAACCTAACATCTTTCTTCTACCTCCACTCTACCACACTCTACCATCTACTACTCTACTACTCACTACCATCATCTCCAACTCCGACTCTGGTTCCGACTCCGTCCATCCAAATTTAAAAACTCCGACTCCAATTTCGGTTCAGATATCACAATATCCCTATGCACCAAACTTATGTTATTAACGAACGGTCCGTTGGTCAGTAGTTAATGTACCGGGCCAATATCTCAGGGTCCTGGATTCGATCCCCAGGTCGGGTAACAAGAGTTTCGAAATTTCGAACATTGCTCTGGTTTGTGGTCACCTACCCGCATTTGGCAAACGAGGCGTATGCCTGTGCGTACCCATCATTGCTGTGGTGACTAGAATTCAATGATAGAGACCTTGCCCTGCAGTAAGATGATTATTGGCTCTATGCTATGTTACGTATTAGTTGATCGCTGAATCTCTCGTAGGGAAACAGACTTTGTTTAGAATCGCAGCGATAGGCGATTTCTGAAATACAGGAAGACTTTCAGTGGTCCTTTTCCTGCAACGAAATGATTCTGTCTTAGTCCTAGCCTAGGAGTACAATCGGTTCCTTTCCCGTATCAAAATGATTCTCCTTAGACATAAACGTAGTATCTTAAATGTCCTAATCGATATGTATGCAAAGTTTTTTTATAATAATCTAAAAATGCCAAATAAATAAGGGATGTTATACTTAGGTCGATATTGGACCAAAATCAATAACAACATTACGTTATCAGAAAATTGTTTGGATGTTATTAGTATTTTGTTGATAACAATTCACAAATTAGTTTTTAAATAATAGGGGTTAAAGTATGAAATTGCCGATTATTTTCCCACTTTTTATTTTGTTTATAGCTCTTAAGTATAGTCATATTATTGCGTAATTCTTTTTGTATTGTATCAAAAACTAAATAAAGTAACTTTTGACTAAAAAAAAAATGCAATACTAGTGTCTATTACTTCAAAGGAAGTCGTTGAAAAGACCCCTAACAATGTGTCAGCTGTCCTTCTTGCTTGAATTAAGTATATTTGTATTATATACTTTGATTTTCAGATATTTAAATACTATAATGCGTAGCTTTATAACCATCTAACTTCCACCTTCAATTGCATCGAAAACAGTTCAGGCGTTTTTAAAAAAACTAAAAAATTGTTAGTATGGAAAAATGACTTTTATCGATTTCGTCCATACAAAACGGCAATTGCATACTTTAACCCCTAATATTTGTTAGTCTATTGTTTGTATTGAATATCACAAAAGTTTTGTTTCAATGCACGCAGACAAGAATTTTTAAGTAATGACTACAATTCACCAATTTTTATGAAAAAGTAGCGGACCGAATTTCGTATCGCCTCAGTTAATTATATTATTTATTCAATGTTGATATGATCGAAGCTTATAACTATTATTATCAATTAGAATTATTTGCACTACCAATCTATTTATTTGTTAATTTTATATTTGCATGCTATTGTATATGGCTAAATAGGTGCTACTGTATCTTTTATTTCGACATATTTTTGTACTATACCCTGTTTAATGGCAAATAAAGTATTTGAATTTGAATTTGAATTTAATATGTATTTGATTTTAACGTCTACAATGTCATTGTCATTAAATATGGCACGGTTGGACAATAATGTCAACAAATACGTTTTTTAGGGTTCCGCACCCAAAGGGTAAAAACGGGACCCTATTACTAAGACTTTACTGTCTGTCCGTCTGTCCGTCTGTCCGTCGCTCTGTCACCAGGCTGTATCTCAAGAGCCGTGATAGCTAGACAGTTGAAATTTTCACAAATTGTGTATTTCTGTTGCCGCAATAACAACAAATAATAAAAACAAAATAAAATAAATATTTAAGGGCCATTTTTCCCATACAAAAAACCATCCCACTTTTTTTTTTTGCCGTTTTGGTACGGAACCCTTCGTGCGCGAGTCCGACTCTCACTTGGCCGATTTTATTTAATTTTTAACTTTCCAACATTTTTATACATATTATCCTACTCTTGACGAAGACAAATCCAAATACACCAAAATCATAAAAATCAGCCCAGCCGTTCTCGACTTATAAGTGGTGTAACTAACACGACTTTATTTTATATAATAAAGATAATAGATATCTTATATATAAAATTCTCGTGTCACAATGTTAGTTACCTTACTCCTCCTTAACGGCTTTACTGATTTTTACCAAATTTCATATGCATATTCAGTAAGTCTGAGAATCGGCTACTATCTATTTTTCATACCCCTAAGTGATAAGGGTTGTTCACCCTTAACATTTTTTTTTGACAATTTTTTTTTTATTCTTTAATGTGGCATTAAAAAATACATAAAACCCTAAATTTTTACCCTTTTATCACCAACCCCTATTTTTTAATAACCATTTTGGTAATTTAATCATTTTTATGGCAAAACAACGTTTGCAGGGTCAGCTAGTATAGATTAGATATATAAATTAAAGACCATCTAACTTTGATCTTGTGATAAACACTTCTTGTTTTGTTTTTTTGAGGCCCGAGGGGCAATATAATTTTAAAACTAACATTGGTAACATCTCGTTGTGCATGCGAAAGCCAATTCGGATTAATAAAATAACTTTGGACACTATGCTAAGTACAACTTTATTTCCAGGCCACTTCCTGTACCTCCCTGTGGACCCTACTATGGAGAACATGGTGATAAAGTCACCACCCTTCAGAGGACTATGGGAGTTTTGTAAGGTGAGACATAACATAGCATAATACTACCTTCGCGTCTACTTCTGGTGTTCATAATACGGCCCGGTTGGTATAGTGCGGTGGTCCAGTTGGTCCCGACTTCTGTCGCAAGATGTAATTAGTACAAGCCACGTCAGAGTACTGTCACAGCTAGTTGCAGCTGTAACAGGCCTGCTTGGAAAAACTTTGGTACCTAATCATCTTTGAAGAATAATGAGAAGAAGAATTCTTCTTTTAAAAATTTATTTTGCATAAATTTGAACATAACAGGGTTTTTAAATTTTTTATAGTAATATATTTTTATATGATATGAGCAATTTAATTGCAATTGTAATATCAGTATTTAAAAATTATATCTCGGGTGGGACTCGAACCCTTTACCATTTAACCACCGCGACACTACGTCATAGGCATATTCAATTATCGCTGTAAGCCAGCGTTGTTTCATCAAATGTTAGGAGTTTGCACCCTTAACACCCGAAAGAAACATCTTTGCAGATATTTGACAGTCAGTTAAGATAAAACAGCTATTTATATACTATTATATGATATTTAAGCAATTTAATTGCAATTAACATGTTTTTGTTATTTATTATCCAGTTCGAAGCCAAGCTTCATCAGAGCCGGATGCAGAATGCCAGCATCAGACTTGTCTCCGAATCCACCAGCTCAGAAGTGCAGTGGATCTTGCAGGAGGTGGCCGGGAACAACTTTGAAGAGTAAGTGTTGTTCCAAGCTGACTAATAGTGATGTATGTACGGTGGGGGTCTCCGACGCCTTACCACTTTCAAACGAAAATAGCGTGCAGTACCTACTACAAAAAACGTAGGTACGTCTCTTTAAAAACTTTTCTGTGTGAGAAAGGAAATAAAGATTTATTTATTTATTATTTAAAGAATAGACGACGCGAGATACAAGCGATTTTGCTCTTAAAGATGCTCAGGCGACGAAGAAGGCGATATAGTTCATAAGCAGAAACCTAGTACCAAGGACTATGTCGCTTTCTTCTGACATGAGTATACATATATTATGTCACCGTAAAATTGTACACTTTGTCAGATCATAATTTGACGTCGATGGATTACAATCATACCTAACCTAACCCACCATTAGTTTGTAATCTCAGGGGTTTTTTTGTAAACTGACAGATCTTTTACATGATATACTCACACATATATGCGTCGCATACTAGCTGTTGCCCGAGAATTCGTACGCTTTATTTTTAATTGGTATCTTTCCCACGGGAACTGCATACTTTTTAGCATAGTAAAATAGCTAGAGTGTTTCAGCCTACAATCTGTTCGCACAATTGTGGAGATCCGTTAAACCGTTAATGATTGAGTTTCAAACATCAAGCTAAACAAGAATTTATAGCCTAACTACGGATGATTGTCCGGGGTAATAACGCCCGGGGCTATAACACTTGGTTCCAGCTCACTAATGGATTGCTGCAGTAGGTGGCATACGACCAGGGCTATCCTTTAAACATAATTATATCTTTATCAGTATGACGTTTAAAAATACGTTAAAAATTATAATACGTGTATGTAAGTTGTTTATTTAATAGTCTGTAAATTTTTTATAGTTTGTTTATACTAATTTCAGCGGAGATTATTTTCTTGTTTCATACTTTTTAGAGCGTGTTTTAAGTATTCGGGTTTTAGGTTTTGCACTATCAGATGCAAGCAAAGCCGTTAGCAAATTATAATGTTTATATATTTAAAATGTTCTAACAAAACTCTTTAAATACTTTTTTTTAGTTCTTTACTTTAAGTCCCTTAGAGTGTGTTGTAGTAAATTTAACGTGACGTAATGTAGCCCATAACCAGCGGACAATCAAGATGCTTCTAACGACACCTCATTTGTCCAATTATGATGACTAATTTAGAAGTTATGAGGGAATAGATGAACATTCATACCCACATACATACAGGTCAAAATCATAAGTCTCCTTTTTGCTTCGCCGTAGTCAGGTAAATATGATTAGAATGACACATTAAATTTATAAAGTTAGGAACTCATCTCAGATTAATATAGTTGACTGAATTGAATAGAATATAATATTTGTTGTTTGACAAAAAATAAAAAGTATTTTATGAAGATTGAAAAAAAAAGATTTTATTTATTAATATCTCCTAAGCAAAGTGATTTATAGGCATTTCTATGTCTATTTTTCACTTGGTTAAGTAAAACATACATACATTTAATTTTCCACCAGTGGAAAATAATAAGGGCATACGCAATTGATCCAATAAAGTAGTTTTGCCAACTACACATACTATAGCAAAACATAAGCTCCTCAAACAATTCTTACCAACCTCTTTTTCAGATGGTACCCAATGCAATTCCTCGTCGGGAAAGTACTTCAAGAGGTCCGCATCATCATAGAGATCACACGACCTACGTCCGTCTTCCCGAAGCAGCCCCTGCCCCACATAGCCATCGACAACATCAGGATGGTGGACTGCCTTCCGGAGCCTCCAGTCTTCAACGGGGAGTGTCTGGTTGGGCAGTTGAAGTGCAAGATTATGACTGTAAGTTAGATTTAACCGATTACAATTTCAAGATTATTTATTACGTACATATTAATCGTAGCAAAGCGCTCGTAGCCCAATGCTTCTTAGTGATCAGTCTCTATATATTACTGATGTTAAGCAAGCTGGGAGCAGTCATTAGTTGGATGGATGACCGTTTGTGGCATCACACCATGAGCGCTTCTGTGCTTTGGAGGACACGTTAACCCGTCGGTCCCGGCTGTTGTCACGAGATAACAGTCGTTAAGAGGAAACACTACGGGCGAGAGAATTGAAAAATAGGTACATATTTGTAAAATCTATTGTTGTCGCGCAGTGCCAAACGCATTAACCGCAGAGTGTGATAGAGACAACTGCTTTTTGGACCGAAAAGACCTACTAAAAACACACCAAATCAACGTTTCGTAGTCCCCCGATTACTTTTCCAAAACTAGACCGATTTAAATACTTTTTTCATTAAAAATTAAAGAAAAGCTTTTATAAAATATAGCCAAATTTGTTTCCTGGATGTTTGAACACAGCGGAAAATCTAGCGAATTTTTTCGATTTTTGAGGGCTCTATACCTTTTTATCAATTAATTTATGAAAAAACAGAAAACATAGAAACATGCCATAGTGGCCATAAATTTTTGTAATAAAAATTATTGTTCTACTGGCATTATCCGGGGAGGAAACAGGGGACTACGTTTGTATGGAAAAACGGCCGTGGTGTTTCCTCTTGAGCCCTGAGCGAGGCCTTCGGGCGGCTCGAGAAACGTTCAACGGCGGGGTGATGTTGCACAGCGTTGCCCTCGCCGTCTACTAACCCGTATTAGGCCAGCGTGGTGGAACTATGGCCTTAACCCTTATAAAGGAGAGAGATCCGTGCTCAACAGTGAGCGAAATGGATTGAATACTTTTTACATATTAATAAGTTTTCGTACATCAACTGAAGTACTGAACCCAAAATCAGCACTATATTGCATTTGGAAAAAATAAGGATTCTAATAGGCACTGCTAGAGAGCATGCTGCATCGTCATCATACCACATCAGTCTACCGCTGGGCAAATCCTTTCTCTCCCCTCCAAAAGAGAGAAAGATTTTGCCAAAATCCAAATTTTCTCTAGATTTTTAATGATGGAGGCCTTTGCTCTACTGAAGGATGGTGGGCCGTTATTTATTTATTTTATTTGTCTTTACAGAAGGACTCGTGCATCAAGCTGCAGCAAGTCTGCGATCTGGTCAAAGATTGCGACGATGGTGCCGATGAGAACCAAAATTGTGGTATGTGATAGGGGTTAAAGTATGAAATTGCCGATTATTTTCCCACTTTTTATTTTGTTTATAGCTCTTAAGTATAGTCATATTATTGCGTAATTCTTTTTGTATTGTATCAAAAACTAAATAAAGTAACTTTTGACTAAAACAAAATGCAATACTAGTGCCTATTACTTCAAAAGAAGTCGTTGATAAGACCCCTTACAATGTGTCAGCTGACCTTCTTGCTTCAATATATATAATAGTATATTTGTATTATATACTTTGATTTTCAGAAATTTAAATACTCTAATGCGTAGCTTTATAACCATCTAACTTTTACCTTTAATTGCATCGAAAACGGTTCAGGCGTTTTTAAAAAAATTAAAAAATTGTTAGTATGGAAAAATGACTTTTCTCGATTTCGTCCATACAAAACGGATTTTTTCATACTTTAACCCATAATATTAAATAACTCGTTATTATGTAACTAGGTTTTCGCCCGCAACTAAATTTCACGTTATTTTGTTTTAAAAACTGTCTATAAATATGAAAATGCGATAATTTAAAAACAGCCTTTACAATAAATGGATCAAAGTTCATGCTAGAGTTTGAGTGATAAAACTAATGTTTATATTGCATGCCCGTTATGGGTACACTGTTGTTACCTCTAACCTATATTTCCAACTGCACATTGTACACAGTTTGAGAAATAAATTCTATTCTATTTGACGACCATTTGGATCAGCGGTAGTAAACGCTGCTTCTGAGCCATGGGTCGCGGGTTCGATCCCCGCACAGTACAAATATTTGTGTGCATGAACATGTCTGTTTGTACTGGTCTGGGTGTTTTCTATATATTATAAGTATATATTTACAAAAAAATAGTATATAAGTAAGTTTATTGGTTGTCTAGTACCCCATACGACAGGGTACTAAATAGTAGCTTAATTTGGGACTAGATGGCTCTGTGTGGCCCAGTGAGGCATGTCTTAAATATTTATTTATTATTATTCTATTCTATTGTGTTTTGGTTTACAGACAAAATGCCGTACGGATCCTATTGTAACTTCGAGCAAGATGGTTGTGGTTTTGAAAATGTGCCTCAGTAAGTACCTCATCAAACACATGACTTTAAAAATATCATATTACATAAAAGTAAGGGTCAAAGTAGGTACTCGTAAGCTACCGTATTTTCAATGCTACTGTTGTGTTTATAAGAATGATATGTATGTTTATGTGAGTATATACTATATACGGTGCATTTTGACCCACCTGGAAAACGAAGCACACGTTATAAGACTATTATGAATAACATCATGATGGGTTATTTACTCGTATTTTACTTATCAAGTTTTTTTGTTAATTATTAAAAAATTTTTTTTTTCATTTATTTTGGCAACAAACAGTCATATATATAAACATTTTGTAGGTAAAAATTAATTACAATAATAGACCTAATAGTGCCTAAAAGTAATATTGATTCAGACTTAATTTTGTAACATGCTGTGACGCGCACAGACGTATTATTTTGCTGCGGCGGGGAATGAATGATGAAATGATGAATGAATGAACCTTACACAGCTACATCCGCGAGCGTCACATGATATTTCATAAAAAAAAAATTAAAATAATACTGCCAAGATGTTTAAATACATAATGGTAAGATAACGTGGGATGCGTTTTACGGGAGGTTTAAATTGCAACAAGATACACAGTCCGATACAAAAATGACACCTCAAACTGTCCTCAATAGAATTATTGACGTTGGTTTTGTCAACTTTATAACCCGGCCAAAATAAGTTGTACTAAATGTGCGGGTGCAGGGTTTATTTCAAATAGCTGTTGCCCGTGACTTCGTCCGCGTCAATTTCCGTTATTATGATCTCGATTATTTTTGCAACATTTTTCTCTCATGCTTCGCTCCTATTGGTCGCAGCGTGATGTTATATAGCCTAAAGCCTTCCTCGATAAATGGACTATCTAACACAAAAAGAATTTTTCAAATCGGACCAGTACTTCCTGAGATTAGCGCGTTCAAACAAACAAACAAACAAACTCTTCAGCTTTATAATATTAGTATAGATGAGTGCACATTTTGACAGCAAAGGTAAGGCCTTTGCTGTCAAAATCAAATTTGTTTTCTCAATACTTACTTGAATTTTGCAAAACAATAAACTTTCCATTGTCCCTGAAATACACGGATTTCATTATTTATCGCTAACATCAAAGAACTAACAATTCCATTTCATCCCTAGGCCAATCCTAAAATGGTCGAGACACAACGGCCCCACCCCAACGGACAAGACAGGGCCGAACTACGACCACACTTGCGGACCCCCAGAACCCTTCCCCACTCCGGTGATGCCCCCACTGTTTCCTGCGCACATGAACTTCAGTTTGTCTGCGTGTGTTGGTTACTACTTCTTCGTGAATATGAATGTGACTGGACCAAATAAAGAGAAGGCAGATTTCGCGTCCACAGCTGTTATGAAGACTGTAGTCTTCAATCCGCCCCCAAAAGTGCACGGGAATATGAGCTCTAAATACTACAACTGCTGTATGGTAAGTAGTTAGTTTTTAACACATCCTTTTTGATCATTTAGAAAACTAGATCAGTGCATTTCCGACAACTGATTGATAAGCTGAACTAGGATCTACGACGAATTATGTTTTGCGAAATGTATGGTATGTCTCTAATAAGTAGCTAATGGGTCTACGACTAACAGCTTAAGCTATCCTGATAGTCACTTCACACTCTACATAGCATGAGTAACACCTTGCTAGTGGAATATTTAAAATCTCTTACATCTCACACTTGTTCTTTAAGTTTTTGGCAGTTATTAGAAAAATACAGGTAACACTAAATTGACTTTTATTGTCTAACAGATAAGATTCTATTACCAACAAAACGGTCGGAACTACGGCTCGCTTAGCGTTGACGTTGTCGAGCTGACCTCAAGAGGGAACATCACTACATCTGTCTGGTTCTCCACGAAGGACAAGGGCGAGAACTGGTATAGAGCGTCGATATTCTTGCCAAACGTGACTAGAAGGTAATTAAAATTAATTAAAACTATAACTTTATTAAAACTATGTAGTAGGAATAACATGGATCATAGTATTGATCCCTGAAGAATGCCATTGCGAAATTTCCTTGGGAAACCGTATAATCATTATAACAGGAATAAGATACGGTATATTTTTGACATGACGTCTTGATCTGCGGTTGGAATCCCATAACTTAAACTTCTTTATCTAAAATTGTATTAGATACTTATTCTTAGGCAACTGTATCATGCTAACCTTTGTCATTTTGTCAAAGGTCTGATAAAATGCAACTTCTTTGATAAGTTAACAATTAAATTTTGCAAAGTAATTTGACTAGTCGCATATAGTAAAGCGGTGCCATAATGACTTCAAATACGTTATTTACATAAAAAATTCAAGTAGTAACTATTAAAACAATTTTTGTACCTACTTGTAATCCAATTTTTAGGGAATAGGGTGAAACCTTCATATTCTTCACAACTAGTGATTTCAAAAGCTTCATATCTCTACAGCTAAAGGTCATTAGGTAATCTGTGATACCAATTTCAGATACTTCCTCCAATTCAAGACTCGGATGGGCATGCGCATCTACTCCGACTCAGCTATCGATGACTTCTCGATGGCTCCTGAGTGCTTCGGCCTAAACATTGACAAGACTGAGCTGGGAGAATACAACTATTACGACCCAGTGTTTGAGGAGAAGACCACGCCTCATTCGGCGTTCATTGATCAAATATGTGAGTGTACTTTTTTAGGGTTCCGTACCCAAAGGGTAAAAACGGGACCCTATTACTAAGGCTACACTGTCTGTCCTCCTGTCCGTCTGTCTGTCTGCCTGTCTGCCTGTCACCAGGCTGTATCTCAAGAGCCGCGATAGCTAGACAGTTAAAATTTTCACAAATTAGGTATTACTGTTGTCGCAATAACAACAAATACTAAAAACAAAATAAAATAAATATTTAAAGGGGCTCCCATACAGCAAACGCGATTTTTTGCTTTTTTTGCTCGATATCAATAATGACAACATGTAGGCACTACATGAACCCTTCTTGCGCGAGTGCAACTCGCACTTGACCGGTTTTCTTTTGGTCAGGGTCGTCTTAAAAGGATGCAAAAGCTGCGGGACTTACGAGCGCAGGTTTAAGGGGTCTCCAAATGGTCCCCCGTTATGGTCACTGACCATGAACGCTGTGAAATTCGAAATATCGGCATAAAATCAATCTGAAATCCTAATTAACGCGAAATAATGCGTAAAAATATATGTCTTTCAGCTCAATGTAGTTTCAGTAAAATACTGATATCTTTATGAGTTTCCGATATTTCGGCACTGTTACAAGCGCCATGACCACGGAAGATTTCCTCATTACTTCAATTAGACTTTAAAATTCCCTCATCAACCCTTCTCCCCCAGTCTACCGGTTCACGACCTGCGGCGCGGTGGGTCGGTTAGGCCCCAACCAGACGATGTGCGACGCGGCCTACAACAACACTCCGGTCTCCGTGTCGGTCATACAGACCCCGCCGTACCAGGGCATACAGGTGTGGGAGGTGCCCGCCGAGGGACTGTATACGTGAGTATCATTTGCATTACAGATGACTAGCAAGGCTGTCTTTACTAGAGATATTCCAAAGAGATGACTATATTTTCTAAGATTCTTTTAATTTTATGTTTGTAAATAAAGCTGACATTATATTCTTGGTATTGCATTACTTTTGTTGAGGTTCTGAAGGGAAAACAATGCAAAGGACTGCACGGCGGTTCACTCTGTTAATGTAAATTAACGGCCTATAATCATTCCGCTGCAGCGCTAAGGCCTTTGAATTCAAGTTACCACAGCAATGATGAGCACAGACAGGTATAATCACCACGCTTGCCTAATGCGGGTTAAGATCACAAACCCAAGCAACGTTTGACAATTCGTACCCCTTGTTGCTCGGGACTCAGAGATCTTGCTTCGGTCGATAGGGCGTCATTCGATTGGAAATTTGTACTATCATCGTGATATCCATAACAATTATCCGGAGTGGACACAATCGAGTATCTATTTATAATCGTTTTTTAACCAACACTATACTAAATTATTTACATCTTGCTTCAGGATAATAGCAACGGGAGCCTCTGGAGGCCTCGGTTCCGCTTGGGCCGGCGTGTCTCACGGGGCACAGGCTAGAGGTCTCTTCGAGCTACATCGCAGCGAGCATGTCTACATGCTTGTGGGGCAGCAAGGATATAACGCCTGCAAGAAGGTAGGATTAGTAACATTTAATATCCCTGATATCCTTCTAGATATCACCCATAACTCGCTCTAGAATGGGGCACAGCTAGGTCTCTTCGACTTACATCGCAGCTAACACGTCTACACTACATGCTTGTGGGGCAGCAAGGATATAACGCCTGCAAGAAGGTAGGATTACAAGCATTTCCCATATCTCCCTGCAGAATGGTGTACCTACAGGCCAGAGATTTCTTCGAGCTCCATCGTAGCGAGTACATCTACATGCTTGTGGGGTACCAAGGATATATAGCCTGCAAGAAGGTAGGATCACTAGCATTCAATCTCTCATATCTCCCTCCAGATGGTGTACAGGCTAGAGATCTCTTCGAGCTCCATCGCAGCGAGCACGTCTACATGCTTGTGGGGCAGCAAGAATATGACGCCTGCAAGAAGGTAGAATCACTAGCATTCAATCTCCTATATAACCCTCTAGAATGGGGCACAGGACAGAAGACTCTTTAGGCTACACCGCAGCAAGCACGTTTATATTCTTGTGGGGAAGATTTATTTATTTGTTTAACTTTAATTTCCTTTTTTTTGAGACGGTTGAATGCTTTTACTTATACTCTGATAGGGCGCGGCCGCCGTAGAGTTATGTGGGACTCAACCGGTGACAGCGGATCCACAAAACCACCCTCCGTGTCCTGCGGTACCATTAGTGAGCTGAAACCACGGGTTAACGCCCCGGGCGTTATTACCCCGGGCAATCGTCCGCAGTAGCATTCAATCTCCCACATCACTCTTTAATGGAAAGCTCCTAGCGTGTTTATCGTAGAGCGAAAATTCATAGACCAGGTTCAGTGCAAGTAACATATTACAGGATTACGGAGTTTCTTCTATGTTTTTCATTATGGACCTCCAACATCCTAGAGAAATACAGAATGACTTTTCCCATCATCTTCAAAAATTTTTATAGGCGTTCAGTATCGTATTTAGAGCCCATTTATAAAGAAAATAAATGTAGGTTGAGTTTTCACCCGAAAATATTTCTCGCTACATAGTTTTTAATTTTAACGGCCCTAAGCCTGTTAAGGTATAAGGAGAAATTAAAATCCTATGAATATTATCGTAATAAATAAATGAGATGCGCATCGCGTAAAACAAGTGTAACAAGGAGGCCGTACCTATCAAAAATATTAGATTTTTGGCGGACATTTTCTAAGTGCTTTATACATTTTTGTAATATACCAAAAGAAAAAATACGTCATTTGTTTTTGACGTGACAACGTCTTATAAATTGGTTTGCCGGGTGACACTTCAAGAAACTGCGTTACGCTCCGCTCACGTTATGCGCTCACAATGAGAGCGAGTGAGAGGCACGCGTCCCTTCCACTCGGGCATGGTTAGCCCGAAATTTAATTAATATAATTACTTGAATTGACCTGTTTCATTGTACGCAAATGTATTGCAAGTTATTGTATGTATATTTGTATATAAATACGTATGTATGTGTAAAGGTAAAAATAAAATTTTGTTAATATGAAATTCAGTGCGAGATTCTTTGTATAAATTAATGTTTTAAATATAATTCTTTGTATAAATAAATGTTTTAAATTGTTACTATTATTTCATCCTTCTTCCTACTATACGAATGAATATTCACATTAAAATTATTTTACCACTCAAAGTCGTTGTCACGTAAAACTTTCGCCCGTATACCAACTTTACAGGCAACCAATTTTTGTCTCGTATATTAAAATTTGGAGGTGGTTAAAATTTCATCCTGTATATTTATCAATACTCTTCAGTTGGTAATTTATTATAATTTGATTTTTTGATCGGCTAGCGGAGTTTTATCAATGCGCTCGTAAATCAACGGATGAAGTAAACTGAGATCTGCACTGGTTACTTGCTCCAACTCCACTTAACATAATGTCTGCACCGTTCAAAAACTACACGAAACTCTTATTCCTAAAGTACCGTCTTTGTTCTCAGACGTTATCAGCTCAAGAGAGCCAGGACTGTTCCAAGAAGCAGAACGACTCCCTCCAAGTGTTCACCAGCAAGACGCACGAGGTGCGGAACACCCAAGTCACTGACGGAGGAGGAGGCGGCGGCGGAGGCACCTACGTGTTCCTGGTAAGCATAAGTATTATTAAAATAAATGTGAGAGTTTGTTTGTTACGCTTTGACGCAGAAATTACAAAACCAATTTTTGTTGGAGTTTGGTAGTAAGATGGATTAAACCCTGAGAAAGGACATGGGCTACTTGGACCCTACAGTTTCCCACCTATGCCCAGATGTGGGATATAAAGTGTAGTTTAGGTGGGCAGCGCCGCATGCGCAAAGCTAGTTCAAGCAAAAGTAAAGCTAAGTAACAGTCAATAATCATCCCACAAGCAAAGCAAATAGTAAAGGCATCATTGTACTCAAGTCACCATAGCAATGATGGGTACAGGCCTAATCACTACGTCTTGCCAAATGCGAGTTGGTGATCACAAACCCGAGCAATGTTAAATAAGTATTCGAAACTTTTTGTTGCCCGACCCCGCGGACGGTGGCCCGGTATTCAAACCTCTAGCTAGACCAACGGGTGGTATGATAAGAGCTACATATGCTAATTACTAATTCAAACATAGACGACCAGCATTGGCGTTGTGGTTCGGTGTTTCTTCTACTACGGGTCGTTTCGATCTCCGGCCGGAACAATTCAGGAGTCTGGAAGGGGGGGGGGGGGAGTTAAGCCTTATGTTCAGGCTTTTGTCGCAAGATGGAATCCGTAAGAACAAGCCACCTCAGTCACAAAACTCTGACACGATAGGAAGAAGATTCATGCTTAAAGTAAAGTAGCCTATAATCAGCAAACGTAGTGTAGGACGGCCTCAGGCCAGGTGGAGTGATGGTTTGCGCAAGATGGCTGGCAGGAGCTGGATGCTAGAAGCCGAGGATCGATCTAAGTGGCGTGCAACTGGAGAGGCCTATGTCCAGCAGTCCACTGCGATAGGCTGATGATGATGATAATCATCTCACTGCTGTCCTGAAGCAGTGGTAGGTTTAAATATTAGGACGTGTAAAAGCGCCTCCTAGGGCCTATTTGCAGAAATATGGGGTTAAAGTATGAAATTGCCGTTTTGTATGGACGAAATCGAGAAAAGTCATTTTTCCATACTAACAATTTTAAGTTTTTTTAAAAACGCCTGAACCGTTTTCGATGCAATTAAAGGTGAAAGTTAAATGGTTATAAAGCTACGCATTATAGTATTTAAATTTCTGAAAATCAAAGTATATAATACAAATATACTTAATTGAAGCAAGAAGGTCAGCTGACACATTGTAAGGGGTCTTTTCAACGATTTCCTTTGAAGTAATAGGCACTAGTATTGCATTTTTTTTTAGTCAAAAGTTACTTTATTTAGTTTTTGATACAATACAAAAAGAATTACGCAATAATATGATTATAATTAAGAGCTATAACCAAAATAAAAAGTGGGAAAATAATCGGCAATTTCATACTTTAACCCCTATTAAAACTGATTTTATGTATTATGTATTATAGTTATTTATGAGTATATATTATATTATCATTAGTAACTATATATTTATTTTTGTAAATTACAACGGAGGTAGCCAGGTAGACGTTCGTGTACCTTACTCAGCAGGGCACGCTGAAAACCAGCGCCATGGCCTATTCGGGCCATGGCACATGCTGAGTGAAGTCCTTTTAAAGTGGACGTCACGGACAAAACACGTAGTGGCACTGCTCGATATTCTTGTTGTTCTATGTTTTTGAATTTTATTTTGTTTGTGTAAGTTTTATTATTATGATTTTTACAGACTTCAGAAAAAAGAGGAGGTTCTGTGTTTGTCTGTATATATCTTGTTTTTTTTGTGTACTACTATCTGTGTGTGATGTCCAAATTATAATAAATGTATTTTCTTTCTTTCTTTCTTTCTTTCTGATTTTTACTGATTTTAAGTAGCAAGTACTGTAGTTTAATCAATGGAGTACTATTAACAGATCTTTACAGTCATGAAGCTGTTACGAATTTAGTGATCGCCAACCCGCATGCCAATTAAGTTTGGCGAATATGCCAAAATCAGGCCTAGGCCTAGTAAACAGAATTACACTGGTGGTCATGATAATGAAAATATTTATTACCTTTTCTCATACGGAATGACTTTTTATCACTGTCAAATTTTTTTATATGCGTTAAGTATCGTATTAAGAGCCCATTTATGAAGTAAAAAATGTTGGTCAAATTTTTACCCGAAAATATTTTCCGCAACGTAGTTTTCAAATTTTACCTAAGCCTGTGGAGTTATGAAGGGAAAATCAACAACTTATTCATGAATATAGTATCGTAATGAATTAATGAGATGCGCATCACGTAAAAAAAGTGTTGATGGGAGGCCGTATAAAAAATTTTAGATTTTTGACGGACAGGTTCTTTATCTTGTCATTTTTGTACTGCGCTATACCAAAAGAAAACATACGTCATTTGTTTTTTGTCTCGTTGCTTGTTGTAGATATTAAAATTTGGATAGTGATTAAAATTTCACCTGTATTAACTTTCTTAGCTGGATAAAGAGGGGCAAGCAGTACCCCTGCTGGTGGGAGGAGGGGGCGGCGGCATATCAGTGGGGGTGTTCCGCGACGATGGGTCGCAGCACGCGCGCCCTCACACTAATGCTACCCCCGAATCGGGGTATATGTACGGGCAGCCTGGCCGTACTTCTGGTGAGTTAGCTGTTTATTTTACCCATGGTTTTAGTTGGCAATCATATTATTCAGACTGCAGTAGCACTGCAAGTCGGATAAGTCATATACATGTACAAATCGAAATGAATGTTGGTTATATGTCTAATGTTTATTTAAAACTGCATGTCGTCCAAGATTAGGCAATCTATAGACCAATATGGCCGATAGCGTACCGTGTACGAAATTTGGACTTTTAATACGAAGTTTTGCGTTTTTCTAGGTATTAAATACTACAGGGATATTTTCGTCTTATCACCCATAATTAATCATTTAAGACCTAGTTACTTCAAAAAAGAGTCAAGTCGCCAATTATCATTTGAAAAACAGTAAGAATAATTTATTTGACACAATTATTATAAGGAAGGAAGGAGCAGAAGAAGTACACAGAACATTCTTTAAAAACTTAAAGGTATAACATAAAAAAGTGACAAAAAGGCCGTAGCCAACACGACCCTGATTTTCAGCGGGACCCCGACGGGTGCCAACAAGGGTCCAAAAACCCACCAGGCACGCTGAATCCTCCCATATACTATGGAACTTTGGTAGAAGCCCAAAACTGAGCTGGAGAAATCCAGCAGCCAGAATAAGCTTTAACACCATTGCCTGCGTTAACAATCATCGTAGGTCTAAGAGACACAACATAACACAAGTTATTACGTGCATTTTTAGAGCTGTACCTACGTATTTGGTACTGATACATTGAAACTTTGGTACAAACCGTATGTATTTGGTACTGAGTAACTGGTACTCAATGTAGTAACCGAATAAGGAATCGTTACTCACGAATGCATTTTGTTACTTGTATTTTACGTTTTAAGTTGCGAAAGTACCATTGATGCGTGTGTTATAACGTTTGCTGATCGTATGTTCTATGGATGCGTGGTGCACGAATGCACGAAGGGTTCCGGGTTTGTTGTATGGGAGCCCCCCTTAAATATTTATGTTATTGCGGCAACAGAAATACACAATTTGTGAAAAGTTCAACTGTCTAGCTATCGCAGCTCTTGAGATACAGACGGACAGACGGACAAACGGACGAACGTCCCGTTTTTTAACCCTTTGGGTACGGACCCTAAAAAGACAAAAAATGCACCTTACTCAGCTAATTTTGTAATTTAGAAGTATTTTATCAACATATAACGATCGATGTGACTGTGATATTTGCGTAACGAAAGCAACGAGTACTTTTTGTCATAGTAACGAGTTCTGGGTACGCAATAGTTCTTTCAAACCTGTAGCGTTTATCATTGCCTATGCGGCCAGGCGCGGGCGGCGGCTGGTCGGGGCGCGCGGGCCCCGTGACGCCGGGGCACGAGGCCGTGCGCGGCGCGGCGGTGCGCGAGGGCGGCGCGGGCGGCGCGGCGTGCGCGGGCGCGGCGCACGGCGGCTTCGGCGGCGGCGGCGGCGGCTGCCTGCGCGGCGGCGGCGGCGGCGGCTGGCTCGGTGAGTGACCGCAGTCATGGTGTCGCACTCTGTCTTATTATATTGGTTGTGACATACGAGTGTACCTACTGAATTATTGTTGTTTAACCAAATTTTATCATAGTTTACTGTGAAGAAATTAATACCTAACAATCGATGTGAATTCTGGAAATTTTGAAATTCTACTGATGAATGATGTGTTGGAGTTGCATTCTTAAAACACGTGTTTGATGCTTAAGGTACTATAGGTGTGTTTGGTGACCTTTCCGAGGCTTTTGATTATGTGGACCATCAAACATTGCTTAAAAAACTTAGACATTATGATGCTTTGAATGATTCGTTGGATTCTGGACCTTCTACCTCACAGACAGAACATTAAAAGTTTGCATTAATGTTACTGAGTCTTCAGGGTCGGCCTTTATCATGAGTGTCCCTCAAGGATCAGTATTAGGACACCTACTATTTTTATTTTGCGGATGACAAATTAGTGATTTCTAAATCATCAAAAAACGGCCTTCGAACCCCTAACTCTCTAAGAGAGCTATTCAAAGAGATCAACAGAAGTAGGTACTAACAGTTGCTTCTCAATACATTTTCTAGAACATTATTACGTCTGTAAGAACCTACAGGTACCTAATTGTTAAAAAAAGTGAAAAGAAAAACATTATGAAACGCCGCTGGCTGACATCGTCATGCCTTGAATAAATTCATCGACACACCAAATGTATGGGTTAGAGTTTAGAGCAACGGTAAATAATATCTATACTATATTAATATTATAAAGCTGAAGAGTTTGTATGTTTGTTTGAACGCGTTAATCTCTGAAACCACTGATACGAATTAAAAAAATATTTTTGTGAAGGATAGTCTATTTATCGCGAAGGCTATATTCTTTTAAAATCTTCTAAATCGCGATCATAGTAACAGAAATTGACGCGGATGAAGTCGCGGGTAACAGGTAGTGGTTAATAATGGTTAGAGCAGTCACCTGATATTCCTGGCACCAGCAGAACGAAGTCCCAACTCGGGTTTTTTTATTCAAGGATCTCTATTGGAGCCATCTCTTTCCCTATCAGGAAGCAACACGATCAAGGAACTCTGTTGTAACCATGTTGTAACCATCTCTTTCCCTCTCAGGCGGCAACACGAACGAGGGAGAGGGCCAGCACGGCGGCGGCGGCTGGTCGCACATCGGCGCCGCGCGCGCCGTGCGCGAGTACAGCGAGGTGGGCGTGGCGCAGCGCACGGGCCCGGGCGAGGTGCTCATCATACCGGCTATACACGTGAGTGCCTAACCTGGTTGCAGTCAGATCGGTTACTCTTACTCGTGAAACCCAATTTAATTCAAAAATAATCTAGCTTGGCAGAAATAACTTCTAGAAAGCCGAAAGAAGGATTCAATTGGGCTTTGCAACATTTGGGAAGCTTCGTCACATCTCTCTCTGCAATGAGGAAATCCGTAGAACTAAAATAATTGTGAAGCTAAATTAGCAGTGAGCAGGACTCATAGTTAGAAGAACTGATGGCCGTTGGGGAGAAAATGCTGGCTTTGGACCGATCATCGTGAATATCCTTAAGGAGGGTCTAGGTCTAGCACTGGGTGTTGTTTGCCTAAAATTATAATTGCAGAAGGTACCGTAGAAGCTTGGCTTGGATTGTATAATGGGCGGAATTTGATCAGTAATCTTTGTTCCAGGACTGCGGCTGCGACTATCGCTGCGTGGCTCTCAACGAGTACCGGAGCGAGGTAAAATGCTACTGCCCAGCTTCGTGGAGTACGGACGCCCACGACGAGACGAAGTGTATACGTGAGTAACGCCTTTTTGCTATGTTGTCTATTAGCGGTCAACAAAATGTGCTGATCTTCTTCTAACAGGATTTTTATTTAGTGACTTGTTTTTTCTCGCGACTTCACCTGGAACTGGATATTATCCGACAGGAACCTTTATTTTCCAGTTAATAAGTAGCGTAACATGTGCTATTCCAGCCTGTAGGTAAACATTATTTTTTTCTAAATTCATCCTTATCTGAAAAGCCATTTTGACGTGACTGACTAACAAACATTAATCCGAACTTTTACATTTATAATATCGGTAAAATTACGCATCAGTCAGCAGGGGGTTTCCTTTATTTGGCAGAATCATGTTGCTCTGAAACTCATTTGGCATAACACACTTGGCATAATCTTCTTTCATAGAATATTCACAAGGCATAATTTTTTCTAAACATAATTATTGTTTGGCCGAATTTACAATGACATACTCTTAAGATGGCAGAATTTCCTAGGCATAATAACCTTTGGCAAAATTTCATTATGCATAATTTCGTTAAGCATAACGTTTATTTAGTGCGACGATTACATGGCACAATTTTACTTGGCATACTATGCATGTGGCAGAATTTCATTAGGCATTGCTATATCTATAAAAAAGTATTTTAACCTTGAATTGTATTCAAAATTCAAAAAAAATTCAAAATTCAAAATTATTTATTGCTTTACAAAAGTTATAATATGACACATCGTTTCGGGAGCCTCTTTTTAAGCACGGAAGTGCCTGTTTCAAGAGAACTCCGCTCTTCTTAACCATACATTTTATGTCTTTGTAAAGCGCTAACTGCTAATCTAAACAATATAATATAATAAAAATAAAAATTAAAACTAATCTATTTTAACATTTTTTCTGTTTCACTGTAGCTCAGATTCTGTAGCCAGTTTGTAATAGTATATTTACACACATAAAAAGATTTACCATGTATGTCTAAAATTTTATTAATCTTATTATATAGGGAGGCCGAGCGCACTACATACTGTTTTTTGGCAAATTGTGTTCTTGTTTGTAAGGTAGGTGCAACATTATAATTTCGTCGTCTTCCTTTATCAATAACGGGTGAATAAATTAATTTCCTATGTTGGTTCAATACAATCTGTAAAATGTATAGTTTTCTTATTGATAGGAGTTTTGACAACTTGTAGAGATCTTGGGTTGAAAAAGTCCTCTTTTTGAAATACATAATTTTCAATAGGTTTCGCTGAGCTCGTTCTACCTCTATAAATCGTGTCGGAATGTCGTGTATTAAGACACTGTCTTTTGTAACACAACATATTGTGTACTTTTTAAGTACACATGTATGACATGTACAAGTCTGTGACAGAAACGAATCGTTGCAAAACCGACTACACGCAGTCTTGTATGCCCTACCCCTAGAGTGTAATTTGAACCCGCGTAGGCGCGGAGGGGCGAGGCGGCCGCGGGCTGAGGAGCAGGTGGTTGTAAAGCTCGGTGCCGCGGCGCAGGAGCTGCGGTGGCGAGCTAAAACCATCTGCGACGAAAAGCTCGCGTGGGACCGCCGGAACTCCGCAGCGCCGAAGCCGTGACAGAAACCATGCATGCTGCATGCTTGCTTGCTTGTCGCATACTTGCTTGCATGCTGCTTGCATGCTGCATGCATGGTGTATGCTGCTAGTATTGCTTACATAGCATTGCTTAGGATTCTGAATGTAAACTTTCTGAGACATGATAGTTCTGCCTTTTAATGACTATAGTTATAGAATGTATGCCAAAACGTCGCTTAACTTCTAACACCGCGGTTGTCAAAAAACGCAACTTTTCAGGAGAGTAAAAAAAATAGTTTATTTTGGATAATAACCTTATGTTAAGTTTATTTAATATACGAATAAAAGTACTGTGTCATTCACGCAAACACATCAAATTTCAAAATAGGAACTAATTCTATTTTGAAATTTGATGTACCTATATGATATGCGTAACGTTAATTGGTCAAAATATGACTTCCGCGGTGTTAGAACTTAAGCAACGAAAAGACGATTCGGACTGTGAACTTTCTGCGATATGATGTTTCTGCTTTTTAATTATTGTGGATATCAAATATATGCCTAAAGATGATTCTAGCCTATAAAATTATGCGTTTTGAGTGTCCGATTAATGAGCGAATGCCGAATGAGTTTCTGCGTAATGAAGATGATGCCTTCCGCTTATATACATAATAATATTATGACATTAAAAATTCTGCGATAAAAGGTAGACCCGTCAGTAGGGGTTACTGACTGTTGTGTAATTTTACCGGTCAGCTAAGTAATTTCGTAGAATTACTAAGTTAAAGTCATATCAAACTGGTTAGAACCTCCTACATTTAAGTGATCTGTTAGGGTTTTCTTTTTGTGTTATGGTTTTCAAGTAAGTACCTACCCTTTCTGTAGCCCCATAACGCGATAACGTAAACGTATTTGTTTTTCTATCGCAGTGGAAGACTCTTGGCCGCGGATATCCTGGGTGTTGGTGATCGTGCTATCGATCGCCGTGTTTGTGTGCGCGCTCGCCATCCTCTGCGTCTGTCTGTATCTATGTAAGTAGCTTCAACATTAAAAAGATAGAGGAAATAACGTTATGTGAGACTATTTAGATAGGTTGCAATGTTTGGAAAGGTGATATAAAGCAATGAGACACAATTGCCATTTATTTTGATAGTTTGCAAATATCAAAATGGATTCAAGTGTTAGATTGGAACGGCCAAACATTGTCACGACCACTGATATTTTTTCAGTAAGCAAGGGAAAATCAATAAATTCATCATCAGTAAAATCAGTTTATTTCTGCAAATCGGCCCCAGGAGGCGCTCTTACACGTACCAATATTTAAACCCACCACTGCTTCGGGACTAGTCTGGGCTAGTGCCGAGAAGAAGCAGCGCAAGAAACTCGGTCACTATTGTCAGCCTCTTTTTAAATAAATGTTTACAAAAGGTTTTAACAAGTACGAGCTAGAACAATTTAATGCCAAACATTCCTATTATTTAAATAATTATTAATAGTGTGATAGCCCTTTTTTATTAAAATTACCGTGATTTGGTTGCACGACACAACTATAGTCTATATCAGTTCATATCTGAACACGAGCCTATCCAAAAGAAAGTATTTGTCGAAATCGCTACGCTTGGCAGGCGGGTTAGGTATCGCATGTTTGGCCAATAGTGGAGAGAGCTAGGGCTTCCTCTGGCACTGTCGTAAAAGGGTGCCTTGATTTGAGCCACCTATATTTATATTCATATTAATAGTCATTTAATCACGACCATTTGGATTTTGACGACCATTTGGATCAGCGGTAGTAAACGCTGCTTCTGAGCCATGGGTCGCGGGTTCGATCCCCGCACAGTACAAATATTTGTGTGCATGAACATGTCTGTACTGGTCTGGGTGTTTTCTATGCATTATACGAGTAAGTATGTATTTACAAAAAAAAAGTATATAAGTAAGTTTATCGGTTGTCTAGTACCCCATACGACAGGGTACTTAATAGCAGCTTAATTTAGGACTAGATGGCTCTGTGTGGCCCAGTGAGGCATGTCTTAAATATTATTATTTATTTATTATTTAATCACATTAAATTAGTAACAAAAGATACAGTAATGTCAGTACTTTCAGGTCAATAGAATTGGTTACAAATTTACCTTTTCCAGGCATTGTGAATTTTGATGTGAAATGTAAATATATTCATTTACGAAAGCTTGAAATCATTATTAAATATTTCAATAGGTAAGTTACTAAATAATATGACACCCACAGATGATTGTGGACCCAAAAGATGGTTGTGACTGGTGGTATTCTTTTAATAATATACCAAAATACACTATTCCGTATTCAAAGAAATCCAGAAGTAGAGCTTTTTAATCCAAGGTAAATCCTGTAGCTTATATGGTACGAACGGCCAAGAAAATTGTTTATCGCCCTAAGGTTGAAAATCATTCGTGCGTAAAACAACAGGGCTAATTTTCCCAATGAAATAATATTCTGACAGCTCCTGATACTAATACGTCTGTAATTTCCTTACACATCACATAAACTGGAAGACCACTTTCTTGGCGAAACGCACAGATTTAAATTAACCTGGATCGTGTACTTCTTTGACTCATAGTTTCAAGTTTGCACTCTACAACAATAGCGCTAAGATTACTTTTTCTCTGCCAAATGGAAAAGTAGGAAAACGAGCCGGGTGAGATATTTAACTAAAATAGTAGTCTGTCCATGTCTAGCAAGTATGTCTGTATTTATCAATACATTAAGGCTATCCGAGAAGATAATATTTTATGGACACCGTATTAGAAAAGGACGCACATCTACTTTCAAAAGTCTCTTTCGGCTCGTTTTTTTTGAGATACTGCGCGGTCCAGCTTAAGTGTAGGTTCATGGCGAAACGTTTAAAAAATCTCAAACTCTACATTGTCTAAACATTTGTTATTCAGACAACTCGTACCAACGGAAGAAAGAGGCAGAGCTACGTCAGAAACGGATAATAGAACAAGAGGTGCAACTCCACCGGCTGAGGAATGCTCCAGGAGGGAACGAGAACCCTCTGAGCATGGCTTTCAATCCTCACTATGGGAGCGAGAGCATTCTGCCGCAGGGGATAGACGTGAGAGGGCTGCCTCAAGTGTCAAGGGAAAGCCTTAAGTTGGTCAAGTAAGTATTTTTTTGTTTTTCAAACAAAACAAAAAAACGTAGACAGCGTCACTTATATAGAGGAGGAAGTATTGTTTAGCATTTTTGATTTTAAAAAAATGAGAATAAGAGAGTACCTACCTATAAAATAAAAAATAATGATATGTTAATAAAAAAAAGAGATAAATCTGATCAGAGTCCAAAGAAGAAATGTTTTTATAGAATCAGAATTAACACAACCACTACCCAAGACAGTATGAAAAGTGATTTCTATAGTAATCCGTTAGGAAATCGAACACGTAGCCTCGGAGTGGGGATCACTTAAAAGCCAGCGTCTAAGCCACTGGACCACGAAGTTTAGGAAGTTTTCTTTCAGAATTCGAAGCATTTATACGACGACCACCACGGTGTACCTATACAGCGGTTTTCAATTGCATGCTTCAAAATCCCGGGTTCGATTCCCAGATAGATAGATGAAGAAAAAGAAAGTATTTTTTACACTTTATCGTGTTTGGGTGTTAGTGATACCATCGTTGTTGAGCTCCACAAAACAAGTGCTTGTAATATTTATACTTCATTTGGGGCCAGAACAATGTAGAATGTGATGTTGTCCACATTTATTTATGAGTATTTTTGCCATGACATAATTTCTTCGATGTACCAGGGCTCTCGGGCAAGGAGCCTTCGGCGAGGTGTACCAAGGCCTCTACCGGCACCGAACCGCCGACACGGCAGAGATGCCGGTGGCCGTCAAGACGCTTCCGGAGCTGTCTACCGGCCAAGCGGAGTCAGACTTCCTGATGGAAGCGGCTATTATGGCGAAGTTCAACCATCCCAACATCGTGCACCTCATTGGGGTTTGCTTTGATAGGCATCCAAGGTAAGATTTCTTAAGGGGACTAGGGGAAACGTACCAAATACTGGATACTTTTTGAAAACTAGAAGGAAATTCCGAAATAATTAATAAATAAATATATTTATTTATGGCAGCCATAGTAATAAGTATGTTATTGGCTAAACAGCGAAAATCGGTATTTTTTTCCTTAGAAATTGCAAAATTCAACAATAGGTATTATGTACTCCTATATTGGATAGTAGGTATCCTTAATACTAGATATTATCCAATATTATGGATAGCAACGTATCCAGTAATGAATCAAGTACCTACATTTGGGTGAATTGCACAAGCATAAAAAATACGCGTCCACTCTGAGATAGCGCAAAGTGCAAATTTATGATTTTGAATTTTTTTCTTGGTAAAGTAAAGACTTCTCTACCTTGTCAAAAAAAAAAACAATCAGTAATGACCTCTGCAACACCAAAAAAAAGCCAAAGTGTAATTTTATTATCACCGTGAGCTGTCCCAGAACCCGATTCGCTCATAAAATAACTTCCCCTGCAAATACATTCATTATTTAGATTGAAATCGAATTTAACTAGTATCATTAAAATTTAATATAGTTTATCGTCAAAAACTGTTATTATTTGATAATCTTCATTCTTATACATTTGACAAGCAGTCAACTTTTGTCCAAAAAAAAAGTTATCATTTTTATGGACAGTAAGTTTAGTGGAATAGCCGTCCAAGTTGTTTTGTTGCACCTCCCTAGCCTCTCCTCACTTCGGGCTCAGTCCGCTCAAGCTGAAGCTGGTCAGAGCGCTCACACCGGTGAACAGTCATTGTGGAGCCTCGCCAACACGTAAGTGTATCATTTCTATGATATGGGGACAATTGTTTTTTTCATTTCGCTAGCCCTAATAACTCGTGCTAGTTTGATTGAATTTGTATCAAAATTATATTTTGAATACGCCGTAGGTAGTCGTTTTATTTGAGTAGTATTGATGTTTTGATAATGACTTCAATTTGGAGTTACATGCTAAATTACCTCCTTTTTATCACCGTGTTATCATTACATTGAATTCCATGTACTGTTATACCGATAACAGTACATGGGAATTAAATGTACCTTTTAAATAAAATGATGAAATCTATAAATTTTAGAGAGCCTTGGGTCAAATATTTAATCAAAACCGAAATCACAACTACTCTTGAGGGTGTATTTCGATACTTTGGGTGTATTTGATGTGTAGGTAGGTAAAATATTTAATTAGGCAGATAACTTGTTTATTATGTTTTTTTTTTCACGATACGTGTAGATTATTGTACAGACAACGGCAGGTCAGCCTACCCAAAAAGTTAAAAGTCATGAATCGATTTTCAACTTTAATTCTAATAAGTAGAGATCAATATCAATTGAGCAAATTTGACGTTTTGTGGTAGGTTGACGTGGTGTTGTCTGTACCTTCATATTTTATCATACATTAATTGTCACCACGATGATTCCTTCGAGAATTTGCCTTCATTAAAAGTTACTTTTTAACCGCCGTTCCTCCACCTCAGCATTTTCTGCTCAGCTCCTGGGTGAGTGGCTTGGTACTGACCAACATTTACCGCCGTACAGGAGGACAGGTCGTATGATGCATTTATATATCTGCCCCTTGAATTTCGGAGGCATTTCGCATACAACGCTCGTTACCTCACGCCACTTCGCCCAAGCCGCGCTTATACGTGCTTGGACGTCAACGTCCACGTTGTCAGACTCGTGCAGCATCTGTGCTGCACGAGTCTGACAACGTGGATTTGTATCTGTACAAAGGACCTGAACGTATCGGACTTTGTGTATCAGATCCGAACCTATACGGATGGTGTTTGAATCCGTGCCGCCACAGGACGTATCCGCTACATTAAGTCTCAGACCTACGTTTTCCAGCGTGTCGTTCCAAATGTTTACTTTGCGCTCAAAATGGGCTTTGTTCTGATTAACGAGGGCGATGACATCGGCATACATCATTGAAACTGATCTTGGATGTTTGCCGTAACTATATCGAACACCACGTTTAACAAGAACGGACTAACAGCTGAACCTTGGTAAACGCCAACAGATATAAGAAAGCCATTGGATTCGCCTACAGTGGTCTAGACAGAGGACACGGAATGGCGGTACATGTCTCTGATAATAACAATATAGGCCTCGTGAACGCCCCTGAAACAAAGTGCCCACCAGATGGACTGCCGAGGTATACATTCGAACGCCTTTTGCAGGTCTAAAAAGTCCGTAAGGTGAATACGTCCGTGGTGCTGTTACCCGCCCGAAAACCATATTGATACTCAGAGATAGTGCACTCGTTACGCAGCCGTGTGTCAATGATACGCTCGAAAAGCTTCATGGTGTGGCACACAATATTGATACCGCGGTAGTTACTACAATCCTACCTCTGCCTTTGTAAACAGGAATATTTAGGCTAAATCACCACTGGTTCGGCATTTCCTTGGTGATCAGGTTGCGGTTAAAAGATCCATCCAAAGCGTGAGGCTCGCTCGCATACTAGCAGGCGTGATCGGGCCAGTGTGGGGTGCAAAAGGCACCCTACCAAATGGCGAACCCACCAGTTGTGGCGCCGCCGGAACCGGAGATGCAGTGGCATGCCGGATCTATTCTGGCGGGTGAAATCTGGGAGAGGTTGCTGAATGGATCATACTCCAGATCTCTTGAGCGGGTACATGCGGAGCACTGATTTTAGGACTATTAAGCAACCACCACTTAGTGCGGGGTTTGCGCTTCTCGATCACTTTCTTCTTTGGCACGACCGCAAAGTCCAGGACAAGGAGGTGGTGTTGAGCCGTTACGCCTTCGCCTGGGACGACTTTTCAGTTGGTAACCTTGCCAATGAGGCACCGTCGCATAAGCAGGTAATCTATTTGGGTTAGATTCTGTGTAAGCCTCAGCATCTTATGTACCACTACGGTACATAAGATGCTGGGGCTTCTTCTGAAAGAATGTGTTCTCGATGGCTAGGTCAAACTCAACGCAGGTTCTGAGTATACTGACTCCCTCTGCATTTAGTTGGCCATAACCAACACCACCGTGAACACGTCCGTGATCTCCAGCAAACTGACCCACGTGACCGTTGCAATCCTCACAAACCAAAACACCTTCGGAATTCAGAATAGCGCGTAATACGTCTTCGAACTGATCCCAGAAGGCCTCCTTTTCAGACTTACAGCAACCAGTCTGGGGAGCAATAGGCACTATTGGGTTGTTAACGACCCCTTGATCTTCACTTTAACACGTATCAACCGGTTACTGTATCAATATACTTCAAGGAGTCCCACCTGAAGGTCCCCGGACAGCACTACGGCCATTCCGTTCCTGCCAGACGGTGATCAAGCGTACACTAGCCAGTACCCGCTGTCATGGGGCTAATTCCCCTTCGAGCGCGTCTCCTGAAGGAAGGCGCACTTGACCCAAAATTAGTAGTAGTGAATGAGTACAGGATATAACCAACAAGAACATTTACAAAGTATGTGAATATCGGATCTAAATAAGTACGAAACCCTAACTATGCAGACGATTTGTTCTTAGCTGTATTATTTTCATGGGCTGATTTTATTCCTGCACACAATTCTTATTTCTTTAGAAATATTTATCATATCTTTGGAATCTTATCATTTTTGTCTTTCAAAAATTAAATATATGATATTTCAGAAAGTATTGATGGTATTTGATGTCCACTCAAGCACATGTTACAAATAAGGCTAAATTTTTAATTATTACTAAATGTATGTACATAGCATTGTATATTAAAAAATCCATTTAAATGATGCAAAAAAATCACTTGTTGAAATATACCCATTTAAGAAAATTGTCCACAAACTCCTTACCTGCCAAAATTATTAATAAAATGCGTTCAATACGTCTAAATAACGACGTCCCTAGATAATCCCTATAACAACAAATAAATGCACTTATCGTTGTTTAAAACACTTTGGAACATAATATTAAAAATAATTCGTTGATACAAAATCGTTCCTTGAATTTTTGACAGCCAACGTTTTGGAACGTTACGATAGATGGTACCATTGGTAAAATATTTAGAAATTGGTCTATCCAGTATTGCGCACGTATCCAATATTCGGTTCGCTTCCCCTACTAGAGCTAAGTGCTGCCCCCAATTGATTTAGTTTTATTACTTCGAAACAAAATCAATTCTCAAAAAACTAGAACAGTATCATTTAAGCAAATTACCTCTAGTATTTATGGAATCACAGTAAACTTTTCACTAAGGTAGTTGTAAAAGTCAAATTTATCGCTAACGCCAAAAGCGGCCGCTTTCAGCAATAATGCACAATACGAAAGAATGCCAGAATGAAAAGCAGTTAACAGTGAACGAGAAAAATATACTGTGATCTTAGCGCTAAAAGCGAAATATTCCACACAACATTCCGTAAAGCTATAATATACAATTTTCCCCCTAGATTCATAGTCCTAGAGCTGCTAGCTGGCGGTGATCTGAAGAACTTCTTGCGCGAAAACCGCCCGAAGCCGGAGCGAGCCAGCGCGCTCACTATGAAGGACCTGCTGCTAAGTTCCCTGGACGTGTGCAAGGGCTGCCGGTACCTGGAGGCGAAGAGGTTTATACACAGGTAGGAATTGAGCATGGTTTTAGGGAAGTTATTGTATTGAACACGCAACGCGCTGTTCACCCTCTGCCTATAGTGAACTTAAAGGCTACTCGTATAAAAAGATTGGCAATGGGTCTTAAAAAGTGTAACCTTTACCTGCTTAGTGCAGCAAGCAAACCTTCGAGCCAGCATATTACATCGGATGGACAGCGCCCTGCGTTCCCACTCGATGTCCACATTGTCACGCAAATCATCAGTGACCCAGTGGCCCAGATATTTAAGAGACCGGTAATCATCACTGTAAACATACACTGGTCATTCTAGGACAGTAGGTTTTTTGCCGTTTGTGTTTGCCTAGGTTCTTTGCACTTGAGCCAGATTTAATTTATGCTCCTGCTGAAACATTTCTAAAAGTTTCAAGAAGTTAGCAACATTCCCAGACCGATACTTTTGCTATGTTTTGAAGCACCAAGAAATTCCTTATTCCAACAGGGACATAGCAGCCCGCAACTGCCTACTGACCTCACGTGGTCCAGGGCGAGTTGTCAAAATCGCCGACTTCGGCATGGCTCGCGACATCTACCGAGCAGACTACTACAAGAAGGGGGGCAAGGCTATGCTGCCCATCAAGTGGATGCCTCCAGAGGCCTACATCGACGGCATATTTACCATTAAGACTGATGTATGGTAAGTATCCGTAAAGAAAGTATTCATTTGTAATTAAATCATACTTAAGACATTAAGTTATTAGAATCTCCAGACTACCACCCGCGACCAATTACATATATTAAATACCAACAAGTCGAATTTATGCAAGTATTGCAAAAATGAAGATAAAAGATTGGCTTATCAAATGAAAATTACTAAATATTTAAACCAAATTAAACTTGTTTCATTGCATGAATACCTACCATACATACTGTACACATTATTATACGTATAACGTACCTAAATACTTTACTTTTGCGAATGTTGCCTACATGAAACACTTCATTCCTGATCCTCTTTCGTCTTATTGATGTCGGCAACTAAAGAAGTCATGTTAGAGGATGACTCGCTTGATCGTATAGGCTTCCTCTCAACTCTAGGGTTCAGTGTGAAATCAAGAGCAAGCCCACCAACAAAAAAAAGACCGTGGTCTTCTTGAAAAGTTTCAGCCAAAGGTTATAATTTTTTGTTGCAATATCACACTTAAATCAAATACATGAACTGCTTAGCCTGTGCTATCGTCTGTAAAAATCACAGAACATGGAAAAAGGTTAGAAAGGCGGTGCAGGCGCGTCACAGAAGTTATGGACAATAATGCTTGTAAGTGAGCGCTGTGATTGGTTTCTTTTGACGACGCGCGACCCTATTGGTCGAACGCCGTCAAAATATTTCGCTTGATTGGCGTTCTTGAAACTCGTTTAGGTATGTGTAGGGGCGACATAGGTTCTCATACAAATGTCGAATGAAAGCCTTTATAACCTTTTTCTATGTTCTGTGGTAAAATAGTAAAAAGAGTCAAAAATGTTGGCATTTTCTGAACCCAGGTCTTTCGGAGTGCTCCTATGGGAGGTGTTCAGCTTAGGCGTGATGCCGTACACGGGCTGCTCCAACCGGGAGGTCATGGAGATGGTCTCCGGGGGAGGAAGGCTGGAGAAGCCGTATGGTGAGTGTCTGTCCGTCTGTCCGTCGCTCTGTCACCAGGCTGTACCTCAAGAGCCGCGATAGCTAGACTGTTGAAATTTTCACAAATTATGTATTTCTGTTGCCGCAATAACAACAAATACTAAAAACAAAATAAAATAAATATTTAATGGGGGCTCCCATACAACAAATTCGTTTTTTTTGCCTTTTTGGTACGGAACCCTTCGTGCGCGAGTCCGACTCGCACTTGACCGGTTATTTTTGTATCATGTGCATTCTAGTTCATAAGTTATAGAACTTTAACTGATAATTTTTCGCAGGCTGCCCACAAGACATATACCGGTTGATGTGCGAATGTTGGAACCCGAGTCCATTAGAGCGGCCATCTTTCGCTGGCATGTTCGATCGGTTACAACGATTCTCGCAGGTAACACTTTAATGTTATATACAGTTTAATAGAGTGCGCTGCTAGATTTATCTCACGGGAACATTTTTGATAGATAAAAGTAAAATATGTGCTATTCCGTATCCTTGCTAAATGTCATAAAATTCCGTTATATCGTACTGGTATGATTTCTAATAACAAGTACCTATCCCTCCAAACTTTCGCATTTAATACTAGTAAGACTGATTTATCTTTATTGCTTGCTTACCCTACTTTAATCTTGGGAGGTCTAGTACATTGTACAATTATGAGCAAAATTAATATAATAAGTAAAATTAATTCATAATACGGAGATGAAACTTTCTTCATTCGTTTGGTCTCATCACCACGTTACAATTTATAGTCAGCGCCATCTGTTGGTGGCACACCGGGAACCAAAATATATTTAGTCACCTTGCCGCCGATAGTGATCGCAAAGAGGATGAGCAGTACTCTAAGTTCACACTTTTTGAATGTGGAAATGAATGTTAATATTGCTCTTATTATATTTTTCTACGAACAGAATGCGTAAGAAAAAGATTATATTTTTTCTATAAAAAAAATCTGATTCATTTCCAACGTTATATTCGTTATTTTTACGTTATATTTAACGCCCCGTTGGTCTAGTGGTTTAAATACCGGGCCAAGATCTCGGGGTCTCCAAGGTTCGATCCCCAGGTCGGGCAACAAAAAGTTTCGAATTTCCGAACGTTGCTCGGGTTTGTGATCACCAACCCGCATTTGGCAAGCGTGATGATTATGCCAGCAGTACCCATCATTGCTGTGGTAACTCAATGATGGAGGCCTTCTCCTTGCAGTGGGATGATTATAGGCTGTTACTTACTTTATTCGTTATTTAAACGTTATATCTTACAGGATCCGGAAATAGTAAGCGCCCCCCTACCGATAGTTCGGTCGCTACTACCCCTGTATGCCACCGAGGCACAACTGAACGCAAACGGGCCACAGGTATGTGTATTTTCTTTATAATAAACTATTTAGGGGTGTTGTTCAAAGAATACAATTATCCTAGAGGCAGAGGCCTAAAATATCGCCACCAAATAGAACCTTATTGACTTGACATAAAGGCGCAAAACCAGTAAAAAAATTAACATATTCGGCCTCGTATCAAGCAAAAAAGCTTCAGTTCACAGGTTGTTATGGTTACGGCTTTTTAAAACTCTTGAATTTTGTTTCCAGAGGTCGTTAAGTTAAACGTCACTAGTTAATGAACGACCACTAAAACAAAATTATAGAGTTTTGAAACCCCAACGTGCCCCAACCTTTGGATTGGAATTATTTCTGACATCTTTTTTTTATATAAGAAAGTCGCGTTAGTTAGTTACACTACTTATAACTCGAGAAAGGCTGGACTGATTCTCAGATTTTTGTGTTTTTGGATTTGCCTGCGTCGGGAATAGGATAACTATTAAAAAATTGGAAAGTCAATGTTAAACATATTAAGTTATAAATATTTGATGGCAATGACATTTCAGAAGTCGAAATTCTTTTTTTTTATTTATTTATATTACTTTACTTATTTATATATTATTATAATAGATATTACTGTTCGGCTACACAGACAAACAAGCAGTAGTAAATTATTAAATTAAATTAAATTGATATCAAGCTTAACTAGTAGGATATATTTTTGATAATTATTATTTTTCTAGTACCTACCCTTCTAATTGACCAATTTGAATCAACAACATTGAACAACACTCCTATCCACTGTTAATAAATATTCTTACAACAAAAACATCAACAATAATATTGATTTTAATTTATTTTTTTCCAAATTTCCCATCCTTTTAAGTGTAGTTTCCACTTTAAACAAAAATTTAAACAGAAAGATTAAAAAATAAAACTAATTTGAGACTTTTTTCTCTTTTTTTCCAAATGTTATCGCTCTGGCTACTAGAAGCAAGTAACTGGATCCATTTTTTCTAAATTACATAATTATTATTTATTGGTGTTAGAACCCCCGCGTGCTTGAGAGTTGCGCATGTAACAATTATTTAATTTTATTTTGTTACTCTACCTCCCCTCCTGAATGGACCCAAGTAGTACCATAGACTCCCCGTAGTTAGACAGAGATTCATTGGAATGGCCAAACACACCAACTCAGGTTCATTAAAAAAAAAGTCATGCATGATCAGTGTTGCCATAAAAATAACAAAGTTAACAATTCTGTAACATTGTCATCGTTTTGGTTTTCATCATTTGTGCTTGTCACCCGACATTTCAAAGAATCTCTCGGTCAAGAAATACTTCAGGATTGAGTGTCTATACTTGCCTAGTAGCTATAGCGACGATCTGTACCTATATCTATTCTTTTATTTTACCTTTGCCCCTTCACACTAGGTTTTATAAAAAAATAAAAAAAACTTTTTAATTAAAAAGTAATTGTTTTTATAAAACCTAGTGATATATGCACGCGTAGATTTACAGTGAAAGACTCAGGGAGATTGAATAAGCTAAGACTTTGAACCTTTTTTTCGAAACAATAAATAACTGAAATTCCATGGCCTCATTTTACATATTCATGAAATAAAAATTGTATTCTCTAAATATTTTCATGCAAAATAATATTTTGGACGACTAGTCACAAAATCAGATGGTAATACTTATTACTCAAAACACAAACACTTAAGAATGTTATCTTTAAATTTTATAACACTACTTATTTTTATAAAGTTTGTTTCAAACTAAAAGGCTTATTCTCACCCCCTTTTTTTCTTTTTCAACCAATAATGGGCGTTAGGTACTGCCCAAGGGCGGCAGATAACACAAGTTAAACGAAATTTTGACACTGGCCAGATACAACCTCTTTAGCGACAAATAGCTATCATTTTTTATCAAAGCTGAAACTGATTCTTAACAATAAGTAGAGTAAAGCCCTGTAATAAACCCACTGCAGGGCAAAGGCCTCCATAATTGAATCCAACTTACCACTAGACCACATCTATACTAATATTATAAAGCTGAAGAGTTTGTTTGTTTGTTTGTTTGAACGCGCTAATCTCCGGAAGTACTGGTTCGATTTGAAAAATTCTTTTTGTGTTAGATAGTCCATTTATCGAGGAAGGCTTTAGGCTATATAACATCACGCTGCGACCAATAGGAGCGAAGCATCGGTGAAAAATGTTGCAAAAATAATCGCGTTCATAATAACAGAAATTGACGCGGACGAAGTCGCGGGCAACAGCTAGTGAGTAATATTTATTCATGTGACTAGACCACGGGCAAAAGCTAAGTGTATCCCAACAATTTTAAAAAATCGAACTCGCCAATATTTTCAAAAATCGAAGGTCATGGAATTTAAATGTCAAACGTCGATCTCCCTGCGTCCGCGTGTGTACTGAGCGTGGCATGTTGGCAGCGCGCCCTGGCCTGCGACTACCTCGTGCCGAAGTCGCCGCAGGAGAACCCGCCGCCGAACTCTAGGTAACGGCCGCTGACGGGCTGGCAGACATTTTGAAATTAGAATAGTTTAAAAATAGAACGACGGACGTAAAAAGATTTTTTTTTTTACTTAAAAAGAGTTTGTCAATCGAGTGATGATGTCATTATCTGTATTCTATGAAGCAGTCAAAGGAAGAGGTTTTGAGTAGGTACATGACGTGTGTTTATAATACCAGCTCAATGAAACCTTCTTTATTTTTCAAGAAAACTGAGATTGGTTCGTCTATATGTCGCAGAGAAATGTGGGAATCAGGGATTTCACGAAATCCCCAGGGATATTAAAAAATTCCGGTAGATGTCGAATATTCTTGTTTATTACGTTTTTTTTACGTATAAAGTCAGAGATAATATGTCATTTCACTAAACTAAATGTAGTGAAATAAAGAATACTGTTGTAAACACAGGCTGATCATTGTTACATAACTGGCATATTAACTTTTCTGCAACATTAAAATGTATAAGTGATTTATGACTAAGCAATCGTATTTTTAGTTGAAATTGAATTTTACTAAACCACTAGAAAAATCCACTAGCCACTAAAAGCAATATTTCGCCACTAAATGGGGTGTTAAAACCACCAGTTTTAGTAGAATATCCACTAAGTTGCGAACACCGCACACAAACCGCGCCAGCTCGAGCGACGCATTTGTTTCGCTCCCACTAGTGCCCCTGTGGGTACTAGAGCGAGCGAGAGAAATGCATGGCTTGATTTTTATTCGGCAGTATCCGCTTTTATGACATTTTACTAGATTTAGTTTAATGGAACGACACAATATGACTGACGATAAATTGGTATTTTGTCATATCACTAGATACTGTAAGAAGACGTAATAAACAAGAAAATTCGACATCTACCGGGATTTCGTCATATCCCCAGGGATTTCATGAAATCCCTGATATTATCATTTCCCTGCGACATACATATACATTATGTCTGTTTGAGATTTATTTGAGTACATTTTTGATTAAGTTAAATATTAAAATATTAGCAAAACAAAAACACGATCAAACCATTACTATTGGCTATTGTAAGTAAGGTAGTGCAATGATTTTTGACCAAATAGGTCAATGCTACGCTCTTTATCGTAATTATTTAAATATGCCTGCCAGCCTTTGCGTTTATAATAATGTCACTTATATCTATAATCTGATCTAACTATTAATATATGTGGCACTCCCTTTCACGATTCGATGTTGTTATAGTAACAAAAATTACGGCAAAACAGCCGTTTTATTTAACATATTTCACAAGAACTCATAAATCAATAAAAAACAAAATTTTTTTTTTTAAAACTGCTGAATGTTTTTTGTGAAAAATGTTAAATAAAAAAAAAGAAAATATTAACCAAATTAGAAACTACTCTATAGAGACAGAGTATAGCATGCATTAGCAATCTTCCGTTCCTAAAAGTCAATTTTATAAAGCAATTAATTAATAAGTGAAGTCCTTGAAATATAAATAAATAAACTGCACAAATATTTCCATAATTCCAATTTCATTTAGCTCTTCCGAAGAATATTTATGAATATTTTTTTTACAAAATTATGTCAGTACACACTGGGTAGAAACCTTGGGCACTTGTAGCTGTTATGTCGGTTTGCAACTTAACATGGTTCTTTACATAAATTAAAATGGCACCAATAGCGTAATGAAGAAAAACAGAATCTGTTCCGTTTATTATACTTCCACAACAAATTTTTATAATGTTAATTCAAAATCTTTGAGTTGGTTTCAATACAAATTATTTAACACCAAAACAATCAAATATGTGCGTACATGCCACCGAAAAATAATGCGTTATGTTTATGATCTTACGACAGTCTATTACAATCTCGCGAGATAGATTGTAATCTAATATTTTTTACAATTTACGGTGATTTAGGTATACCTTTCTACATCACTAGAAATAGACAGCAGCAAGCAGCACACCCCTATACCTAACCTACTCGGTGTGAAAAACTGTTGTTTTTTAAACAGTAAGTACAAATATTTTAAGGATAAGTTTAACAAAGGAATACATTTTAGTAAAAAACTATATATTCACCTGCTGCTTTTCGAGGAAATCGACAAAACGGCCGCGAGATTGTAAACAAATTAATAATGAACATACTGGAGAGTAAGGACGTAGAGAGAGAGAGGTGATGTGCACAGAGGTGATTGTTTGTTTAAAATTTCATGTTTATGGTGCACCAAATACTTATGTAAAAAAAAATTGTTTGGAAAGCTAAAAATAGAACCCTGTATTTTTGGAAAGCCTTATTTTTGTAACTTTTGATGTTGTGTTAAAATATTTGTACTGTCTAAAACAACCTGTATATCAATGGGAATGCCATAAAAAAATATGTACTGCGACGAACAGGCGACTAATAACGCTCACACTTCGTTAGTACCCACTCTAAACCAAGATGAATGTTCTGCCGAGTTGACCATAGTGTACTGACATAATTTGATGATGCTAGTTCTACTCTTGATATAACCGAAAGGTTGTCTTGTAGCTCCACGGACCAGCTGGTCCCTCATAGCAAATCGCCAACGGCGGCGCCGGACCAGCCAGATACGGAGGATTCACCATATCCACATCTTCTGAAAGGTATACCCTACTTGCTACAAGCATTTTCTACTTTTTTGTCTGTGCGTCAAAAGTATAGCTTTTCTAATAAAATCTTTACAAAGTTGACATGTCGACCATCGGTGATTTTTTGTTTGCCACTGACTCAAAATTGACTTCATTCTTTTTAACGGTTTAATTTTGTCTGTCGAATATTATATTAATCCATTAGCTTGTACATCACTAACATTGACAACTTTTCACTTAAAATTACTATAACAAACGTAAAAAAATATAACTACTTCATAACTGACTTCAAACTAAATATTGCTACACAGACATTTGTTGACGTGACAACGTCTTATAAATTGGTTTGCCGGGTGACACTTCAAGAAACTGCGTTACGCTCCGCTCACGTTATGCGCTCACAATGAGAGCGAGTGAGAGGCACGCGTCCCTTCCACTCGGGCATGGTTAGCCCGCCTAAGAGCGAGAGAGACAGACATAAAAAGTGAAAGGCACGCGTCCCTTCCACTCGAGCACTTTTAGCCCGCCTAAGAGCGAGAGAGACAGAGCGAGAGAGAGAGAGTGAGAGAGATAGGCATACACACCGGTTCATGTCTTGCGCTTCTATAAAATCCAGTTCAATAAAATTTTGTTAATATGAAATTCACTGCGAGATTCTTTGTATAAATTAATGTTTTAAATATAATTCTTTGTATAAATAAATGTTTTAAATTGTTACTATTATTTCATCCTTCTTCCTACTATACGAATGAATATTCACATTAAAATTATTTTACCACTCAAAGTCGTTGTCACGTAAAACTTTCGCCCGTATACCAACTTTACAGGCAACCAATTTTTTTATTGATATTTTAGGTTGTATAAATGCAACTCAATAATAGCAATACAATGTATATGTCTTTAGTACCTATTTCTTATCAGTGGTTATTATAAGAATTTTAAACCGAACCTTCATAATAGGTTAAAAAGGATAAGTTACCACAGTAATATTATTCTACTGTTTGTGCAGCATCACAAGAATATGGCAACATTCCAATGGTGTCTCGGAGCGGAGCGGGCGCAAATCGGGCCGATGTTTCGGCTTCCGCCGCCGAGACTCGGACCAACACAAAGTTTCTGCCGTCTAACTCGACAGACAGGTATTGCTTGTCAATTAAATTTGAACCTTAAAGACCTCTGACGGATTGCAGATGAATTGCTGTGAAGTGGCAGTGGGTGGGGCACATAGCAAGAAGAAATGATGGCTGTTTGGGCTGGAATGTTTTTGAATACAGTCTACTAGACTATAGTCTGGTGTCAGTTTACCAGAACACGTATCAAAGGCCTCTGTCGTGATTTTTATTCCTAAATAACATTGGTTGGTTCTCAATAACCATTGTTAAACGCAAGACAATTTAGAAATGATCGTTTCCTAAATTAATTCTACCAGGAATCGAACCTGGAAACCTTTTACAGTAGGCGGACCACAGACTCACTACATGAATCGATTCAACCAACCCCAGCTTTAACAAGTACAAAAAAATATTACGAATTTTCGAACACTATACTGTTTTAGTGATGAATGGAAAATTCGTTGAATCCGTATTCCGTAAATGAATCTACTCCAATACCTTATCGGTGTTGTGATCCTCACGTGACATTCCTCCCCAGGTTGATAAACTCTGTGGAAGGTGCATCAATAGACGAAGACACAGGCTCGGAGGAGGAAAAGACCGTCATCTGGGAGACCTCGTTCATGGAGGTCCAGAAGGAGAAGGCGGAAAGTCCTGACTCCAAACAGAGCAATGGCAATGGACCTGCGGTAAGGCATGCATATAGCTGGAACGGACTGTATTTTCGGTGATAGACGGTCTATCTGCAGGGGCGTGCACAACAATTCTGGGTAATGCACTAGTATTGCAGTACCTAAGTTTAAAAAAAAATATCTAGAGGAAAATGTAGGGATCGGTATTTAATTTAATTGAGGTAGTAGGCACAGTAGGAAGTGCGTATTAGCATGTATGGTGAGCACGCCACTGTCTATCTGTCTCTGTGGCACTCCCCACTGTTGCGCCGCTGCCCCTGGCACCCTCTAGGGAGATAGGGAGGAGTCGTTTAGGTTTATTTCATCATCATCATCATCATCACCAGCCTATACAAGTCAACTGCAGGACACGAGCCCTTACAAAAAAAGTATTTTGCTATAATTCTTGGCAGGCGGTTTGGCGATCACATTTTGGCTAATAGTGTAGGAAAGACGCTGCTGACCGTATCCTTCTGTCAGTACTCCTTTAGTGACCTTTTACGACACCAATAGGAAGAGAAGGGATGGTGCTATTCTTTTAAAGGGTCTTCACTCCATTCGGGAAGAGACATTGAATAAATTTCAGCTTCTTCAAGTGCTTGTGTTACAAATATTTACAAAAGTACTAACAACTCGTAAGGAATGTTTTTCTAAGTCAACGCGTCTTACTATTTGACTATGTTTTTATCTTCTCCAGGTTGAAAAACTGATCAGCATAACACCGACGTCGCCCAAACCTCCAGAGAATGCTCTATCGTTGGCGATAGAGTCTAACGTCATAGACAAAACAAACCACAAGAACTCCAACTCCTTAATGCCGGAGAGGAAGACTGCGCCAATCGCTTCCCCAGACCCGCCACGTATAAACGCGTGGTCCAATATGGACCCCCCTAAATTAGCTCCGAAACTAAAACCACTCTGTCTTGACGCTGCACAGTTGGAACAAAATTTGAACGCCCTCAAAAAGAATAGCGGATCTGTAAATCTCAACACTATGAACCTGAGCATACTACCTCCTTACATAAACGTGGTTACACCAAATAAACTGTCAGAAGCTAAAACAATACAGATAGACCCCAAGAAAGCCGTTATAGACGACTTGCAAACGCCTAAAGACGAGCCTAAGGAAGAAAAGAAACTGAAACAGTCTAATTCTGCTGCCAGTTTGCTAAACGGACCTATGACAGATGTTCCGTACGCCGATAGCGACAATGCCTCTTCAAGTTCCGGAAGCAACGCGCAGAATCTAATCAATCAGAAAAACAAGAAAAACTACACGGAAGTGGTTGTTGGAAACGATAGTATTAAAGTGATTAAACAGGGTAGCAACGCGGAGTTTGGTGACTCAGAAATTAGCTTCTAAACGTCTATTAATGCTCCATCTAAAGCCAATGGTTGTGCCATATAATGCGACCGCGACTGAGCGCAAGTGCCGCCGTTTAATGTGCAAACGTTCGAAAAACTGTATTCTATTTTTAAACTAGTGAACATAATGTTACCTACTATTAGATGTAAATACTACCATATTCGATTTAATTAGGATATGAATTTTTTTACAGTTTAAGCATTAAGGCTCTTGTTGACAGGTAATTAGCTTGTCCACGTGCGATGTTTTTATCAACCTGAACAAACCGTACAAATATAATTTAAAAAAACCCGCCCGTGAACAAGCATAAAGTCACTCATATAGGGCAGGACTTTATAAATGTATTTTATTGCGAAATGTTACATTATTTAATTTTGAAATTAGTATTTTTGTCGAAACATGTACAAAATGTTGTTCTTTTTCTGTACCTATACATTGTTAAAAGGAAAAATTTTCTTTGGTGAAATGAAAAATGGCTTCCTGATATCGCTTGATAGTGAAAATAGTTGTTTATTATTGCTCAAAATGCTCAATGTTTTGCAAGGATTTTGTATGTAGCTAAAAGTAGATAAAAAATCTGTTAGTTTTTTCAACTTTAGATATTCTATTCGACGATATTAATTGAAATCTACCTGGTCGAAATCATTTGGCTTTGTGTAGCGTGTTTTCGGTAACTTGTTTTCGCCATTTTTCGCCACTAAGCTACGCTGATTTGACGTCTGTCATTTTGAAATTTGACGACGATAAAGTCCAAAGCCGTAACCGACATACAGCTTGTGCATTATTTTACTAGAGCTCTGACCGCGACTTTGTACGAATGACATTTTGTTGTATCTCGCTTCTAAGAGATCTTCTAATTCTTTAAACCTCTACCTAATCTATCTATACTAATATTTTAAAGGGGTAAAGGTTTAAAGGGTAAGTAGTCTCTGCATCGACAGAAATTTCAAAATTATTTTACTAATTGCCCCTATTTTGCGACTGTCATATGCTTGGCTACTTTGTATCATGTCAAAATAACAGTCGACAAAACAGCGTCGCCTTAGTAGCCTAAACCTATATGTATACTACTATAGTGTATTATAATTATAATAAAACGATTTCCATGGACCTACATATTGATTCAAACACGCACACGGCAGATGCAGCTAATTAGTTTATCTTGAAACATAAAATTAAGGTCAAATGAAACGAATTATCAAATCTATAGGGTTATTTCTCTAAATGTCGGCCCCCGAAGAGGTTTGGGTTTAGTGTTTGTAAACTACGGCTTTTTACTAGCCTCGTTCACGATTGGTGTGGAGTTAGAAAGGACCTTCCTAAATTGCAAGCCGACAAGCCGGGGTCCGAGCCGATAGAGGCGCTTGTGAGCTCACCCACCTAGATCAGGCCCAATTAGTATGGAGCCTTACGATCCGGCCTCCCACTGCAGTTTATAATCCGACAGCGTCACTACTGGATGGTTTGCCGATTGGTAGGGTGCCATTACACCCCACACTGGCCCCATAATCGCTCTGCCCGGTTTAACTGATCAAAGCCTTCCTTAAACGCCTTAAGTGATAGGTCCATAGAAAAAATAAACCCGAGTTTGCAACTACCGAGGCAGACACAAATATCTTGTTAAAAAAGCGCGTATAATTTTTTTACCATTAGACACAACCACAAATTACAAAAATACTACTCAAATTACATTAAGGTACTATTCCAGATCAGCTATGCCTTGCCTTCACCATCCAAATTTTAATACAACAATCTACGAGACAAAAAACAAATGACGTATTTTTTCTTTTGGTAATAGACCAGTATAAAAAAAATTGGTTGTTTGTAAAGTAGGTTTACGATCGAGATGTTTACGTGATAACGTCTTATTGGTGATATAAGTTTTTGGGAAGTAAGGAATTAATGAAGATAACAATTTTTTCAAATTTTAAATTACATCTTAAACATTCAACGAAAACTTAACCGCACGAGAAAATCTCCATTCGTTTGTATGCCGCTAGAGTGAGAGAGACGGAAGATCGGTCCACTCACTCGAACGCTATGCCAGCCTCCGCTCGTGAGTATTCCGCGTGACAAGTTTCACGGAATGACTGGCAGCGCTCGAGATGAGACGGGAGATCGGTCCGTCTCTCTCTCTCGTTATACCTGCGATCGCGCTCGTGAGGTTTTGGTGTGACACAAGTTTCTGAACATGTCACCCGACTAAAACGATTTTAAAGACGTTATCACGTCAATAAAAATTTTGGATACGGCCTCCTCGCAACACACTTTATAGGTACGCGATGCGCATCTCATTCATTACGATATTATGAAAAGTTCAGTATAGTTATATAAACTTGACTGCGAGGAGATGCGGGTTCGAGTCCCGCCTGAGACATAATATTAAAGTTTATATACTGATATAATAATTGCAATTAAGTTGCTAAAATATCAAATAAAGTACTATTTGGCCTGGATTTTGAGGTTTGGCCAAGATTTAGCGTGCTAACCACTGGATTAAATTATTATTTTAACGTTGAGAATCGATCATGACTTGTTAAATGGATCGTAAGGTAAGTATTTCAACTTTGCATTAGGATCTTTCAGCGTCCATGTTCTTCGTAAGACGTTTTTAATATAACTAAAAGACTACAACTGAACACAATCATGGTTTGATTCTCAACTGTTATTTTTGTGTTATTTCCTTACAGTCCTAGAATAACTAGATAAACGTAGTAGCGCTTAACATGTTTGTAAATAATATTTCTAAAAAAAAATGTAGAATTTTGTATAAATCCGCCCCAGAAAAAGATATACACGAGTAATAAAAATATATAGAAAATATCTTTTACATAGTTACGTAGAATGGAAGAGTTGTGTCAGTACTCAGCAGTACATGTTTAAGTTGTAAATTTTTTATGTATGTTGAATTCTAAGGTATGAGAGGAAGTTGTTTTATTTTTAATATAGTATGATACTTTTATTTACATCACCGGCATTATTAGTATTAGGCCACTAAAAAAATATACATTAGAAATTATTGATATAGTTTTATTACATTATATATATGAATTAAAATGTGTGTTAATCACATAAGTGGATGCTTTAATTACACTGTAAGATAGATTTTAAGAAATACTAGCGTTTTTATAATTTGGACATCTTTTATGTTGTTTCAGAGTAGTGCCAAATGTTTTGTTGATTACTGCCTATTTGGGATGCATTTTAACTGTGTTACTTCGTATAATTGAGGCATGAAATGACAGGGTATCATAGTATATTCCGTTAACATTTTAAATTATACAGGCTGTTCATAAAATACCAGTCAAGTTTTTGGGTGATTCATTATTGAGATTTGATTTACAAAAAAAAAAAAATTTCTTAAAGTAACGTGTACCAGTACAAAATTGAAATAATCTTATTGAAAAACTTTAATAAAAAATAAAACAGGAACCTTCCTTAAATATGGACACATACACAATCTTCATTCAAAGTTCAGTCACATATGGCAACGAAAGTCACTATTGCAACGAATATTTTACTATAAGGACATAATAATATACATTTTAAACACTGACAACAAAATAATTAACACTTTTAAGGCCACTGCTCACAGATTTGGACCGTCGTCAAGTTATTTCTTGATAGTGGCGCTTTAAACAAAGCTTAATATCGAAAAATCATGAAATCGGCCAAACAATGCCTAAAACTGGACAAAGGCCTTCCTCTACCAATCTATCTGGGAGGAGGCCTATGTACAGACAACAGCACATCAACCAACCACAAAACGTCAAATTTTCTCAATTGATCAATTGATCTCTACTTGTTGGACTTCAAGTTGAAAATCAATTCAATGACCTTTAACTTTTTAGGTAGGTTGACCTGCCGTTGTCTGTGCGTCATATTAATACTATGGATTTTAAATAACTTTTCCGGATTCTTGCTCTGATCAACTCTTAAACAATGCGACTGGTATTTTTGTAACAGCCTGGTATCTTCATAGAGTAAAACAATCTGTCTATGGGACGGGTAATGTATAATTTGTGTCGTATAACGAAATGTCTGTGAGGTAATTTAATTCGTGTATATATAATTATTTATATATAATATATGTACTATGTTTGTAGCTTACGCGGTAATCGTTTGATAACGTTACATTTATATGTTTGAACGTGACTTTCGGTATTGTGCAGTTCAATGACGTTAACGAACGATGTTAACTGTTGTTTAAATTAACTGAAATGATGTTAACGAATTGTATTATTTTGTATCAAATATATAATTTTAAGCTGCATACGCGTGAAGGCGTTGTGTATCGGTTAACATTATTTTAGAGCCCTTTGACACTAGCATTTTTCCATCATACGCACAACATTTGCTATGCTATGATAATCGTCATATGAACTCCCTGGAATTGACTGCCACTTCAATCCACTTCTGAACATAAGACTTTCAGAAAAGAAATTTTGCTGTAGTTGCCAAGCTAGGTAGCTTGGTGATTGCTGTTTGGCCAATGGTAGAGGGAGAACGACATCTTCAGGCAATACTCTCCTCGTTTTCTCCCGTCACCCAAATAGTGTTGCTTATAATTCACCATACGAAGAAGGCCGCTGCGTAAACTTTGCTAAGTTAGGCCCTCTTCTAGATCAGGCTACCGGTAGAATGGAGCCTCGCTGCCACTTCTAGCAGATTTGCCATTAAGAACATCCTACTTAATGGCAAACCTGCCAATTGCACCCCATAGCGGCCCGATCAGGCTTGCTAGAAGGCAGACCTAGGCTAGGCTAGGCTAGGCTTTAATTGCTTTAGGCCTTAAAGGCCTGTAGCTATAGGTCTGTCCGAAATATCCTATAAAATATATCGACTAATACTCGAAAATCGCTAGTGTCAGAGGCCTATTATAATTATATACTGACGTTATTAAATAGACGTTGGCACATACCCATTAGTGTGTAAATGTTAAACAACGCGTTTCAGAAAGAAAATCTAAGTTATTTGTAACTTGTAATTAATTATAAGGCCTGTGACCTGACCTGCGAAATCGACTAACCGTTTGACGTTTTTACTGTCACTTCTATAACTTGCTCAATTTAGAGTATTATTTTTAAAATTAGATGAAAATATTCATTATTTCTTTGAAACATTTTTTTCAGTAAAATAAAAATTGCGAATCGTGGTTGTGACTTACGTATAGTTGCGAACATAAAAGAAGTTCCTCTTAAAAATTGACGGAAGTGACCCTGAAATGTCTATTCTTCTTAGTTAAACCTCTTTTAATGTTAATGTTGGATAATTTGAACAACGAAACGAAATGTTTATATTTAAAAATGGCATCGTACAGCCATTATTATTATGTTTCCAAATGCAATTATAATCATAATCCCTTTTGTACATGAGCCGGTTTAGTAGAATAATATGCTATATAACTAGTGAAGCACGTTTGTATATGGTAAATAAAATATATAGTACGAGGTCGCATGTGTAAAGTTTATATAATAACAATAAAAGAAAAAGTGTAATTGATATTCAAAAATAAAATCATTAATAATAAATGTATAATGCGTTGTTTTATTATTTCGTTACGTTATGTAGGTACGAGGGGATAGATGGAGGAATTATTTAGAACTAGCGGACCCGACAGACGTTGTCCTGTTTTAACTATGGATTTTGATTACGAAATGGTATGATAAAAATACACAGCATTCTTTGTTTTTTTTTCTGGCGGGTTTAAAAATATAAATTACTAGCTGACCCGGCAAACGTTGTTTTGCCATAAAAATGATTAAATTACTAAAATGGCTAACAAAAAATAGGGGTTGGTGGTAAAAGGGTAAAAATTTAGGGTTGTAAATATTTTATAAAATTTTAATATTTTACTACCCCTACCCTACCCCTACCCCTACCCTACCCTACACATACCCTACCCCTACCCTACCCTAAACCCTTCCCTACCCCTACCCTACCCTTACAAAAAAGACGATAATTGATCAGTTATCGAGCGGGATGAAAAATGATTAAATTACTAAAATGGCTATTAAAAAATAGGGGTTGGTGATAAAAGGGTAAAAGTTTAGGATTGTATGTATTTTTGTATGTTGTATCATAAAAAAATAGAAATTAAAAATTTTGTCTAAAAAATAAATAAAATAATTTAGGGGTGGACTACCCCTAACATTTAGGGGGATGAAAAATAGATGTTGTCCGATTCTCATAGATACCGGATAAGCACAAAAAATTTCATCAAAATCGGTCAAGCCGTTTCGGAGGAGTATGGCATGATATATCGTTGTTTTCGGTAATTAAGTCACTAAATCTACACAATATGCCTTCCTGTGCCTTTAGAAAGTGTTGTAATAATTCAAGGAACACAAATAAATCCAAGGAAATTATATTTCATGCGTAAGTAAGTACTGAATTAACAAATATTTTTAATTATTTTCACCATTGCCCAAGCAGTTGGCGAAAGTTCAAATGGCGTCCGTATGATAGAGAGAGAACTATTACAAATCAGTACGTGAGAGCTCGCTCTCTTGAGATATACCCTGGGTTGTTTCTTGTATATGTAACCAAATTAGATTGAGCCCTCCCTTCCTTATCTAACCGCTGGCGATTCTAGGGGCCAAGTAATTGAGGACGTAAACAAACCGAGCGTGTTAAAAGGTGGTCAGTTTTTGTTAGCGCTAGGCACATCTAAAGATTTAAATCTCTGGTATAATGTACCTTATTCTATTCCCAGTTATCTCTATCAACCTAATGGAATGTGTACACTTGATATTGTATGGCATATTGATTACATGTTCAGTGTTGTAGTTGTATGAAGCACTGCCATCTAGTGACAACTTTGCGAAACAAGTTCAGCGTCGTACAAAGTAACGTTGCCGCGTTCATCGAGATTGACCGAGTAGAAACATAGATCTAGGGTAGGTGAAGCTCGCTAGATGCAGGTGGTGAAAGTCCGATTGTTGCTGAGCTTTAGAGAAGGCCTATGCCCAGCAGCCCAGTGCTGGGCAGTGGGCATACTTATGTATCTGTTGTGTAAAGGTCAAGTTGAGACGCTAACTTGCTTTACTGTACTTATTAAACTAAATTGAAGAGTTTTAATCAAACATCAAAGTAATTTAAACTTCATTTTATTTTCTGTTGAATAAAAGTTTTTTTATGAAATGCTAAACATTGATAATTACATTATGAATCTAAAGAAACCGCTGAGCGCTGTATGATACAATAATCGCACATTATTAAAAGCCATGCTTACTACTAAATATAACTCACTGTATAATTTGTATAACATTTCAATATCAATTCTATTAAAATTCAACAAAAAAAAAAACATACACCCGGCAAGAAAATATACATACAAAAGTTTGAGAGAGATAATTGATTTGGAATGCGTTGTCTCTTTTGCAAAAGTCCCACTCACTGTGTTTAAGAATGCAAAACCTGAGCAAGCCGAAACTAGCAAAGTTCACTTTGCTTGAATTGAATTTTAATTACTCCTAAGTAAGAATACTTTTTGTTTGATTGAATTCAACGTGCCAAGTCTTGGATCTCTTTTTTACATTTACGTAAAGTCTAACCTTAACACAAAGAGTTAGGGTTCGAAAGCCAGAGTTCTCTTAGTCTTTTTATAGGTCACGATATACTATTTCTTGCCAGGAACTGTATACAATCAAATATTATACAAAATACAGTGATAAGGAGGGAAGAAAACTGCTCGCATTTACTTACTACTTAGAAAAACAATTTTACGCAATAGCGTTGTATTTCATTATGTATTTATATACAACGTGTTCCTTTTGATATCCCATAACTCTAAGGTTATGTTCTATAGGTAAAAATAATATAAAACTCCCTAGAACATGTGGTTCAAAAATCAATAGTTTAGAATATAACATATATTTTTTTTAATTTGTTAAAAAAATGTAACCAGTATGAATCCTTAGTTTTGCGAGACGTTGGCAAACTTACACTAAAGTGTAGAGTAAAGTAGCGGGAGAGCGTAACTTGTAAAAAACATTGACGTGTGTGGGTGTTTCATTGATAAGTAGGTACGAGTAAATCGTTTTCATTCAAAAGTTCATTCATAACAAGGTAAGGGTGTTTTACATAAACAGCCGTGACTATTTATAATTATTTTGTATGAAAATATTAAACAAAAAAAATAATTGAAAAATAATTCATATGCAATTAGATTATTTACCATGGTCTGTTTAATACCCTAGAGTTATGGGATATCAAAAGGAACACGTTGTATAAACGATATGCCTAAACGCAAAGACAAAATGGCGGAAAGGCTATACATTACTTACACTATTGATTTTATCAAGACAGTAGTGTATAATAATAAATGATATATAAATTTTGTAATACATATAACAATCGTAATAAAACATTTTAACGTATTTAGATAATAATATAACAATTATAATTTATTCACACATAATAATAGGCCAACCAGGTTACTTATGAATGAAAAGGGACGTTCGCTTACGAGTTTGTATATTTTAACATGTCTCCGACATTGCAAAATAGTGATAGAATAATGATATTACTGCTCTTTTCATACCTATTTAACATACATATTAAAATACTAATTCTTCCGGCTCACAGGTAAGGTGGTGGCTCTGTAAATGAATTTTCCGCCATCCGCCATTTTGTTCTTTTGCCCTAAGGGTTGCCATATACGATATTCATATTGTACTAACAAAAACTACCAGTCAATAACATTATTTTACAAATCCAGTCACACGGTATGTAACAAAATTGATTTTCTATTGAATAACTGAAAGAAGACGTTGAACATAAGAAGCAAGAAATACTGAGAATAATACTTGAAAATATTTTAGCTGAGAATTTATAAGTAATTTTATTAATTTCAATATGAGATCACTAGGCCTATATTATACAAGACAGTACTTTTGTCAGAACTAATTTTAATGTACAGACAACAGCACGTCAACCTACCACAAAACGTCAAATTTTCTCAATTGATATTGATCTCTACTTGTTGCGACTTAAAGTTGAAAATCAATTCAATGACCTTTAACTTTTTGGGTAGGTTGACCAGCCGTTGTCTGTTACACTGTACATGATCATAGGCTAAAGTATGGTCTAACCTTTTATAGTCTGTATTTATAAACCAAATGTAATGTATTTCGAAGTGTATATTTATTTATTTATTTATACAGGGTGAAATTTTAACCACTTTCCAAACTTTTTATAGGCGATCGGTATCGTATTTAGAGCCCATTTATGAAGTAAAAAATGTAAATAAAGCTTTCACCCGAAAATATTTTTCGCAATGTAGTTTTCAATTTTTACGTTCTTAGGCCTGATAAGGTATAAAGGGAAAATCAAAAACGTATGAATAGTATCGTAATAATTGAACGAGATGTGAATCGCGTAAAAAAAGTGTTGCTAGACGGCCGTATCAAAAATTTTAGATTTTTTGCGAACATTTTCTAAGTGCTTTTTATCTTGACATTTTTGTACTGGGCTATACCAAAAGAAAAAATACGTCATTTGTGTTTTGTCTCGTAGATAGATATATTAAAATTTGGAAGGTGGTTAAAATTTCATCCTGTATTGCCTGATGTGCAGTCATCTGTGCCTTTAGAGTTTCTTTTTCGTATCTAATCATACATTAAATTCAATAATCTAAGGATCAGTATACTATTTTTTGGTAAATATTTTTTTATCAATATATTATGCAGGAATGACATTTGTCGTTTATGTTTACGGAATTACACTAATGCGAGTTTTTTTACTATTTCCTCATAAGCTATTTTATTTAAAACGAGTATTATCTTTATATATTTGCAATTTATAAAAATATAGCAAGTAACTTCTGCTTGCGGTTGTTAAAATAATATATGCGTTGTGTGATGAAATATATTGCACATAATAAAAAAAGAAACCAAATATCTTATAACTAGATTACATGTTGCTAAAATACATCGATGTATGGACGATATGAGCAAATTAGACGAACGAAATACATAATTTTAAGACAGTAAATAATATTCTACTCTTCTACCGGACAGTACACAGACATAACAATAAAAAATGTAACCTTCAACGACACTCTTAGAGATACACGATCGCCGATTATAAATATATCAAATAGTTATATCATTATTATTAAATCACATTTAATTACAACGAACTCTTAACCAACACATAAATTTACAATTTCCTTTCGCCATGTACTTCAATTATAGATCGCTTAAATTAATTTAATACTAAATTTAGAAATGACTTATTTCATTGGCAGAAAAAGGTTTGTGCGAAATTATTTGTATAAATAAAATCAATTTAATTTTATAACTAAAAATTGCATCATCCCAAATCCATACCATTAAATAATAAAAAAAATCGTCAATAAAGTTAAAATGACTTGAAAAAAAAATACTTGCACTAGCAACACCAAAAAAAGGCGCGAAAACCAACTGTCAGACGCCATTTTCTTTGCAAGTATAACCTACCTTACTGATACAAATTCGTTACTTCGAGCATATTATACACACAATATCACATTTGCCATCGCGTTTTCGACTTTTGAGCGTTCGCGTTAGAAGTCGTTATCGCTTGAAGCGTCGTAGGTCTCGTTGATTTGCGTTGGGGGCGGCTGGTAGCGTAGACTTGTGGACACTAAGACGGGTCCGTGGAACGATTGAGATCGAAGAACGCTACTGAAAATAATACCAGCTTTGATTTGACAATGTTTAACGAATTTTTAGAAACATCGATCACATTAACTGAGTGTGCAAGTTTAATAAAATGCGAATATTATTACGACGAATAAATAGTACTTACTTGATGAAATAGACTAAAGTCATGGAAAAACTGTTTGAATTTTCTAAATATAAGAATAGCTTTCATTTTAGGTGAAAATATTTATTGTTCCCCTAATTTAGTTAACCGAATTAAGTTAGTTAACCAACAGCTCAACAAATTATTACAAGGCGCAAATCATAAAATTTCCTTATCGTATGTCCTTTATGCGTCGGATTTTTAAGTTGAAAATTGATTGGCAAAATTTGACGTATTTAAAAATAAAGATTTTGCCTTGTAGTTTCGTTAGTCAAACAAGATATTTAAACCCTGGTTAATGCGATCGATACTGCCGTAACTAAACGAAAATGTTAGTAAATTGGCAGCAGAAAATGGTTACAGTAATGTTGCTAGTAGAAAATAAACCTAACTATTTGGTAATAAGCGTTTTAAAAATGTTGGCCGTTCTATTTTATATAGGTCTAGATAAAAGTATAGTGACTGTTTTAAGTGTACCTTATTTTAAATATAATAAACAATATATTCTATTGAAATTAAAGATTCACTGAAGGATATTAACTCGCGTTTCGCGACGGTAGGTTATAAATATTTTTTGTTCATAAGACGAATAACACCTTAGTCTACTCGTGAAACGGGCACTGTAAAGTGTTTTAAACGTCGGGATGAGGCAAACAATTGCGAATTGAATCCATACAATAATCTTTAATTTCAAAGTATTATAGTGATCGGATAAATTCAAGAAACCAAAAAAAAAAAATTCTTTAAGTAAAATAATACTCTAATTTGCATCAACATACTATTTTTGCAAAACTATTATGCCTTTTATATAATATATATACGAGTATATTATACTCGTACAAGGTTTTGGTGAAGTGTATTTACAAAAATAAGGACCAAACACACATATTTAAAAAAAATCGTAAGATAATTCAAGCGATAGAAAGTACGTATAAAATATTTATATCAAAGAGTAGAAAACAATAGAGTAGAAACAAAATATTAAACCTTTAACACCGTGAAAAGCAGGTGACAAGAATTCATCTTGGATTTTCAATTATATATATTTTTTTATCGAACACCCAAGATCATCTATCAGCTAAGATATTTATGTGTTAAGCATTTGGAAGCAATGTTAGTGACAAAAGTAACACCGAAAACAGTTGCCGAAACTCTGCCTTCATATTTCGACATTCCAGGACGTCAAAGCTGTCAGTTTGACTAACCTTTCCGGACAAGATGGCCGCCCTGTCACTTTAGCCAGATTTGCATGCATTTGACACCTGTCACGCTCTAAAATATTAAACATTATATTTCTTAGCATTATGTTCTCTAATCGAACCGAGTTAATGACAAATGAATAGTTAACAAAATATTTACAACTGAATAAAATGAACTAAAAGGTTATTAATAAGGAGTTTTAGAATTGGAAGTGAAATTAATAATTTTATGAAATATTAAATAATAATGGTATATAAAAAGATGTTATTGCGGTGAATACAAGTACATTTTATAGTGTAACTGTAAAATTTGTAAACAACTTTAAGAATACTAATTTTGGGCCAAGCAAGTTTCAAGGACCAGTTTTTAAATTGCATAAAAGATTAAAAACAGAACTAGATGTTTTGCACTTCATTATTTATCATGTTTTAAGCTATTTGTAATAGCGAAACATGTGCACTTCTTATGTAAAACATCCATAATACCATGTTTGACGCAATAAAGATCTATCTATCTATCTTGATGTGTATAACAATGTAGTCATACAAGCAACTTCTTAAAGTACCGATGCATGGATTAACATTCCATAAATCCATTAATTTAGATAATGTGTTTTCACTTGTATTTTCCGCCTTAACGCTATGACTTTATGGTTCACACGACTCTACAGTACGTACCTGGCAGTTTTGGGTGGCGCTTTCGTCTTGCCCATCGCCGCCGCCTTGCGCGGGTCGTACGAGGCTCTGCGCTTCCACTTCTCTAGCTCTTGTTTCTTTTGCTCTGTAAAACATTTGATAATCCAATTAGGTATTTAATTTTGGGTGATCGATAGCCTTGTAAGAATAAAACATAAATCATGTACAATGTCGGACCGAGTATACTACCTTGGGAAATCTTATTTTGTTTTATCTCTATCTCGAAGTATCAGAAACTAAACTTAGAGGTTTAGTTTGTATTTGGATAGTTAGTACAGAATTTTGTTTTGATGTATGAATTGGGAAAGGTAAGTGTCAAAGCTTATTTTTATGACTACAACTACATACAAATGTCTTGTACACATTGTCAAAGGCTTGGCGTAGTTTCCATTTAGAACAAAGTCGTCCAGATTCTTACCTATTGTATAAATAATTATTAAATTGATTAGTACAAAAATGAATTGTTCTAACGGCTTTTATAACTAAAACTATACATATCTTGTGTTGCATTTTGTCAGAGGCTTGACATATTTTTTATTTAGAGCAAAGTCGTTTAGTTGTTCACCGTTGTTATGATTCTACATATTTTATAACGTTTAATCGTTTGCTAATATTGGAGATTTGGAGATCACAGTAGAACTGGTCAGCAGCAAACTTATTTGATTTCGAAAGCATTTAATTTTTATTTTGTATATTTTCGACCTGACATACTTTGTAATTTAATTTCACATCATATTTTGTAATGCAGATTGATTTATTGAATTATTTTATACTAATAATTACATTACTAATACAATCACATTTATAAGAATCAACTAACTTGGAATATCTAGGCCGTATTTTTTTCTAAAATGCATGAATTGAATTTGTATAACTAGGTAGTAGAAATTAAATATTCTACTTTATTTATATAACTGTTTAGTTGTTATGCGGGAGGGATTTCTAATAAAGTTTTAATGACTTTGTTCTGGGATCTCTGCGATGAATAAATGTTTGTAGATGATGCTTAGCAACTTACCCATTTCCAGTTGAATAGCGCTGCCTCTGCTGGGCTGCCGGTCCGTCTGAGGCAGCAGACTGACGTACGTCTTGGAAGGGTCCCGTCGCAGGAAGTTCTTCGGCGAGCTGTCGCCGCGGTACTTGGATATGTCGAGGTACCGCGGCTGCACGCGCTGCTTCTGGCTCACGGACGTGGTGGACGATGACATGGAATAGTCACCGCTGTGCCTGAGAATTTTGGATTCTCTATACAGGGTGAAATTTTAACCACCTTCCAAACTTTTAATATATCAATCTACGAGACAAAAAACAAATTACGTATTTTTTCTTTTGTTATAGCCCAGTACATAAATGTCAAGATAAAGCACTTATTAATCATAAGTTTTTGATTATCCCTTTATACCTGCCTAAAACTGTAAAAATTTAAAACTAGGTATATTGCGAAAAATATTTTCGGGTGAAAACTTGATTTTCATTTTTTACTTCATATATGGGCTCTTAATACGATACTGAACACACACACATACACACACACACACTCACTCACACACATTCACAATTAATTTATATGTAAATTTGTTTTTTTTTTGTTTTAAATGTTTATATCTGTGTGCGAGGGCGGGTGGCTCCTCAACCTCTAAAACTTCCACAGAAAACCAGCAACATGCACACAGCCGTGGAACTACCGCTGAGTGGAAACCATTTTGGCTACATATCGCAGCAATGTTGTTTGTACCTATTTAACTTGTGTGATGATATGTACCAATAAAATATGTTTCTTTCTTTCTTTCTTTCTTTATGCAACCATATATGTATACAGGGTGTTGAGTAAATGGTATAAAGCCGAAACTAGCCTTTGTTAACATATTATGCATACAGGATGACTTTGTAATAATATTCAAGTTTTTTATAGGCGTTGAGCATCGTATTTAGAGCCATTTATAAAGTAAAAAATGTAAATCAAGTTTCAACCCGAAAATATTTTTTTCAACATAGATTTAAATTTTTACGATCCTAAGCCTGCTAAGGTATGAAGGGAAAATCAAAAACTTATGAATAGCATCGTAATGAATGAATGAGATGCGCATCGCGTAAAAAAAGCGTTGCTTAGCGGCCGTATCAAAAATTTTAGACTTTTGGCGGACATTTTCTAAGTGCTTTATCTTGACATTTTTGTACTGGGCTATACCAAAAGAAAAAATACGTCATTTATTTTTGGTCTCGTAGTTTGCTATATTAAAATTTGGAAGGTGGTTAAAATTTAATCCTTTATAAATACTATGGTGAAGTCAGAAATATGTCTTTTTTTTAAATATTTTTATACAAATCGGAATTTCAAAATTTTTGTTTGTATGAAAACATAAAAAAATTCAATGATGATATCAAATTTCTTACTTCGCCATAGTATTTATATGCATATGTCGACAAAGCTAGTTTCGGCTTGTGTATTAAGAGCTGAATTACTTTACCTAAAACTCTGTAAAAAATTTAGGCAGTGTTATTTATTTTATTAATACAAAAAATGTTATAAAAATATAAATTCATCCTGCAGTTATGTAGTTACCTCTGCTTGGGGTTGGTTTGCGACCGTCCGGGCGGACGGCGAGGGGCTGCTTCACCCCCGCTGTCACCCTCTGTGTCACTAGGACCTGAAAACAGAGGATATTTATTAATTGGGTGACAACGGCAAAGCGTTAGCAGATGGCGCCACAATCGTTGTAAAGAAAGTAAACGGCCTAAAATCATCCCACTGCAGGGCAAGGCCTCAATCATTGATTTCGAGTTACCACAACAATGATGGGTGAAGACATAGTAACCAAGCCTGCCCAATGCGCGTTGGTGATCACAAAACCGGGCAATTTTCGAAAATTCGATAGTTTTATTGCCCGTACCCAGGACGAACCCAAGACCTTAGTCCGATTACTTTATTGATTTTTCCTTTTTTTTCTTTAACAAAAAAGCACATAGGCAGGATTCAAAATCACTTTGTGGTATATTACCTGTGGTAAGCTCAGCTTTCTCGTGGCTGAATACGGATGAGTTCCTTGGGCTACTTCCGTTTGTGGTCGAGTTGGTATCGCTGTCGGGCACCGGACGTCGCCTCTCCACGCGTCCGTTGTCTATGCCCCGCGCGTTGTCTCTGCCCGCATCGTCTATGATAAACGTTTTGCGCTTCTCCGCGTCGCCACGATGTTTTTTGTCAGGTTGGTTAACCTAAGTAGATTAGCACTAGTCAATGTATTGGTGTCGAAAGGAAATTAAAGAAGCACTGCCTTATTATAGAAAAATCTTCCAGGAGCGGAATGCTGTAGGTTCGAGTCCCATCTAAGGCAGTGGAAATTTTGAATCAAGGAATTATATAACCGTTTTTAATATATCAGTAATATCTAAGGCCTGGGTGTTTGCATCGTAGTTTCAGATTTTTACAAATTAAGTGCTTTTCTTATTTTGGGATCACAAAAATTTATGTGATGTTATCCACTTTATTTTTATCGAGCAATGAACTGATATAAGCTAATTCTAATGATAATGATGCACAGTACGGCAGACGGGGAGGATTGGCTATAAGGGCATAATGATTGACTGTAATAAAATTTGCAATTAATGCGGAAGTTTCTGTGTGGGATCTAAGTGGACATTTTTAATCAAGGAATTGTATTTCAAACTTTTGTTAATAAGTTAACCTGTCACTACTATCAACCAGCCACGGTCTCCCCACAGAACATAGAAAGGTAAGAAAGGCGGTGTAGGAGGGGCAGGCGCGCCACAGAGGTTACGAGCAAATGCTTGTAAGTGATTTGACTTGAAGTGACTTGTTTATGTGTTACGGGCGCAAGCGGCGACATCGGTTCTCATACAAATGGCGAATGACAGCCTTTCTAACCTACTACTACTTCTTTAAGTAAGATTAAATCAAATCAAATCAAATCAACAGCCATTGTCCGTCCACTGCTGGACGTAGGCCTCCTTCAAGTAAGTAAGATTAATTTGACGACCATTTGGATCAGCGTTAGTAAACGCTGCTTCTGACCCATGGGTCGCGGGATCGATCCCCGCACAGTACAAATATTTGTGTGCATGAACATGTCTGTTTGTACTGGTCTGGGTGTTTTCTATGTATTATAAGCAGAGATCGGAATAGGTAGAGTGATTTTTGGAACTTGCACCAAAACCACGCCCAGAAATAATAACATGGATAAGCCATTTACCGGGTCTGATGTTCCGGTAATTACCGGTATTTTTTATTATTATGTTCGTAATTTACTACAATGCGAACAAATAATAGACGATTACTCGAAATTTTCAAAAATATTTTCGTTCTACTGTTTTTCTAATTTTTTTTGAATGAATAAGTTTAAATCTTTACGATGTAGGAGTGATTTTTGGAACTTGCACCAAAACCACGCCCAGAAATAATAACATGGATAAGCCATTTACCGGGTCTGATGTTCCGGTAATTACCGGTATTTTTTATTATTATGTTCGTAATTTACTACAATGCGAACAAATAATAGACGATTACTCGAAATTTTCAAAAATATTTTCGTTCTACTGTTTTTCTAATTTTTTTTGAATGAATAAGTTTAAATCTTTACGATGTAGGTATATCTCAATAAACTAGGAGGCTTGATTAGAATATGATTTTAGAGGCAAGGGGGAACGGAAGGTTCGGAGCTTGGTGGGAACCCCTGACACCCCCCAAGTGTAGGAATTTTAACCCCCCCCCCCTGCCGAAGATTCAAAAATCGTTTAAACGCATAGGTATTTTTGGAATTAAGTTAAGGGGGGATAGATTCTAAGCGGGACTCAAGTTTAAGAAGAAATACCTGGCAACGGAACGTCACGAATTAAGCTAAGGAGTAAGAGCATCGGGAAAACTTGTATTGCCAAATTAAGCATAAAACTGATTGAACGAATGGCAAACATCTTTTAGGTAAATGTGACAGTAAAGATGAAATAAAAGAGATAAAAATCACATTGTTTATTGTTTAACACTCAGTAGAAATATCAAAACAATAAATAAAACAATGTTATTCCTTATGTTTTCAAAAAACAATTACTTTACATAGTACAAAACAATATATAGGTAACCTGTTTTAAAAATAAATTGGACTAAGAAACAGGACCGAAATGAAGTGTAAGATTTTAATAGGTGTCAAAAATTAACAAGATTATTTATTATTTGTAAACATTTTCCAGAACATATCTACGTAACTTGAAAAACCCGGTATAAAAAATGTCGCAATTTTTGGTGCTCACATAAGGCAAAGGATTATTTAAATAAAGCATACGGATTATTTGTAAACATTTTTCAGAACATATTATGTATTGTGACTTAAAAGACCTGGTATAAAAATATAAAACCCGGTAATTCGGAGGAATGTCCATATTAATATACACGATTCCGGTCAACGACCCCATTTTACTCTGCCTATTCCGATCTCTGATTATAAGTATGTATTTACAAAAAAAAAGTATATAAGTAAGATTATCGGTTGTCTAGTACCCCATACGACAGGGTACTTAATAGTACCTTAATTTGGGACTAGATGGCTCTGTGTGGCCCAGTGAGGCATGTCTCAAAAATATTTAATTATATTTATTTATTAATGTACCTGGAAATGCGTCACATAATCCCTCGCCAGCATCACGTCGCTTGTCATCGCCTGCCTTCGAAGGGTGGCCAGTTCCTTCCTCGTGTCGAGTATGTCGGAATGGACGGACGCGATCATCGGGTCCACTGGTAGCGCGAGATGGTCATCCTCCGAGGAGTAGTCCAGGGTCTCCAGGTCAGCGATGTTGGTGGTGTGGAACGACTGGGATCGGTGGACAGGTGATGAGTGGCTGGGGAGGAAATGTATGTAAATTTGTGGATTCCTCGCAACGCAGAGAAAATAAAAACAAAGAAGCAAGTAACAGCCTATAATCATCCCACTGCAGGGCCTCCATCATTGAATTCACGTTACCACAGCAATGATGGGTACTGGCATAATCACCAAGCTTGCCAAATGCTTGGTGAACACAAACCCGAGCAATGATCGAAAATTCGAAACTTTTTTGCTGCCCGACCCGGGGATCGAACCCGGGGCCCCGAGATCGTAGCCGGTATTTAAACCACTAGTAGACCAACGGGGCGAGAAAATATATCGAAGAAATTTTGGTAGAAGTTTACTTACAGCGAAATGCTTGTAACTAATCTACTTTTATATTATAATAAAAACTAATCACAGTTTAATAAAAATATTACACCTAAAACTAGGGTTGCCACCTTTTTTCGAAGCCGTTAAAGTACATCGGTTAGTATAGGTAAGAAAATAAAAGTCCCTACATGAAATAAAAAAAAAGTACAATTTATTTTTGCATTTTTGCTATTTATGTATCAAATTAGTATCTCTACTATACGATTGCATAGTATATTTATTCTATATTTGAAATTAAGTAAATATTTGTTTATCAAATTTAGAGACGCTGTTTCTTTCGTCTCGCTATTTGCTAGTCATCACGGAAAAAAACATTGCATTGAACATGCTCAAGGCGACATCGGTTCAGCACCAATGTTGTTAAACGAAAAGATACTTACTTACGCCTAAACTTCACAAAATCACAAAGATATCAAATCATGCGAAATAAAGTATTTTCGTGTACTTTATTGTTCTCGTAAAGTATAGAGTACAATTACCTGAAATAACGTACAATACTTTATTATAAAGTACGGGTGGCAACCCTACCTAAAACTGAACTCTATTAAATGATTCGACGTTGATTTTTATGTCAGAGATAACTTTATAACCCGACCAAATTACGTCGACATGCAATAGTATGGGCATTATGTCATGTGGTCTATTCGATTGATACAAAGTAAAAAGTGACGACATAGAATCATCTGATTGAAGGGCAAAAGCCTCCATCATTGAATTCAAGTTACTACAGCTATGATAAATAGGATAGGTATCGATTGATACGGGGTGTACTAAAAGAGCTTAAAATATCTGTGGTGTCTGGGAGAAACCTGATAACCCCATTTTCGTCATTTTTAGTTTGGTACTATGTTGTTATTTAAAATTTCATATAATATTTTGGTCTATAAATAAATAAATAGAAAAACCTGATTAATAAATAGTTAGTGCAGCAATGGTTATCTTTTTATACTTTACCTAACTGATTCATAAATTAAACATGAACCTTAAAAGTCTTATACTGAAAAATATCATTTTTGGACTTAACAGGTTTCTCCCAGACACCACAGATATGTATGTCAAATGGGTGCATTTTTAAGTTGGGGTTGGGACACTTTGACACTGATTGTGTATCTAATTTTTAGGGTTCCGTACCCAAAGGGTAAAAACGGGACCCTATTACTGAGACTTCGCTGTCTGTCCGTCTGGTCGACAGTCCGTCTGTATCTCAAGAACCGCGATAGCTAGACAGTTGAAATTATCACAAATTATGTATTTCTGTTGCTGCAATAACAACAAATACTAAAACAAAATATAATAAATATTTTCCCATACAACAAATGCGATTTTTTTGCCCTTTTGTAACTACTATTTACCTAGTCAACGGTACGGAACCTTCGTGCGCGAGTCCGGCTCGCACGTGGCCAGTTTCAATGAAGAGAACCATGAAATATGTTTACCTGGGCTCGTTTCGATCGTCCTTGTGCCGCCGCCGCCGGCCCTCCTGCGCGGCCTTCATGGGCTCGTACGAGGCTCGCTTCCTCCACTTGGAGTACTCCACCTCCTTGGTGGCCAGCGCTGAGGACGACCGGTACTGGCTCGGCTTCTTCTGACCTAGAATAGAAATAAAGATCTTTGGTTTTTTTTTTGTATTTGTGCCTTTCGGAACCGGCTATGGTCTGAGATCATGCCGCCAAGTCATTTAGTCATTCTTAACGAATACATAAAATGTCGATAGATAGATACTTAAAAAAGTAAAGCAATTAATATTTACGGCATACGTGCGGCAATAAAGCAAAGCGAACGAAGATTGCGCCAAAATCTTTGTAAAGTAACGTAACAGACTATAATCATCCCACTGCAGGGCAAAGGCAACCATTAAAAAAATCAAGTTACCACAGCCATGATGGGTACAGGTCATACTCTTGCAAAATGTGGGTGTTTGGTTATCACAAACCTAAGCAATGTTCGAAAATTCGAAAAACTTCTTGGTTCGAACCCAGGACCTCGAGATCTTGGCTTGGTACTCAAACCACTGGATCAACGGGGCGTTAAACTGATATTATGTGACCGCGATAACCTTTAGTAAGTGATCATATTCCGCACAGTAATCTTTCTAACACAACAAATGTCCTTCAAGCTTTATTATGGTCGTCATACAACAAATAGAATGGACTTGTAGCGTTCATTGCGCGTTTGATTTTTAAAGAAATAGTAAGCTGCGATTTGCTAATGTTTAGCAATGCAAGTAACCTAATTGGTCATTCTTTGTACAATCGATGGAAGAAGTCACAATAGATCTGGGGACATAATCGCTCCCTCTCTACATTGCCCGCGATCTTCTTGTGAGACTAATATTAATGTTACTAATATAAATTAGATGAATAAAGTGGTCATCATCATCATTTCAGTCCTTAAGAGGAAACACAAGGGCCGTTTTTCCATACAAACGTAGTCCCCTGTTTCCTCCCTGGATAAAGCCAGTAGAGCAATAATTTTTATTACAAAAATCTATGGCCACTATTAGCATGTTTCTCTGTTTTCTGTTTTTTCATAAATTAATTAATAAAAAGATATGAGCACTCAAAAATCGAAAAAAAACGCAAGATTTTCCGCTGTGTTCAAACATCCAGAAAACAAATTTGGCTAAATTTTAGAAAATAACCGGCCAAGTGCGATTCGGACTCGCGCACGAAGGGTTCCGTACAAAAAAGCCAAAAAATCGGGTTTGTTGTATGGGAGCCTCCTTTAAATATTAATTTTATTTTGTTTTTTTTTTTTAGTATTTGTTGTTATTGCGGCAACAGAAATACATAATTTGTGAAAATTTCAACAGTCTAGCTATCGCGGCTCTTGAGATACAGCCTGGTGACAGAGCGACGGACAGACAGCGAAGTCTTAGTAATAGGGTCCCGTTTTTACCCTTTGGGTACGGAACCCTAAAAACGAAAACATACGAACAGACCAAAGCCTTTCTTTAATTTTTAATGAAAAAAGTATTTAAATCGGTCTAGTTTTGGAAAAGAAATCGGGGGACTACGAAACGTTGATTTTGTGTGCTTTTAGTGGGTATTTTCGGTTCAAGAAGGAGTTGTCTCTATCACACTCTGCGGTGAATGCGTTTGGCACTGCGCGACAGCAATAGATTTTACAAATACCTATTTTTCAATTCTCTCGCGCGTAGTGTTTCATTTTATTTTATTTTATTTTATTTATTAAAAAACCAACAGCTTTACAATTATTACACTGTCAACAAAATACTTATTTAACGTACAGCCAATAACAGGTTTTTCTATATTAACTAATGGTAACACAAGTAAAAACGGCAGTTCATCACCTTTCCCAACTTGAGCTTACAACGAACAACGACAAAAGTTTACCACAGCAATTAAACTTATATTATTTACATTATCTATTAAAATGTAACTATAAAAACAGGCAAGTAAATGTAAAACTTCAGAACTTACTTATTAAGTAATGAAAGAATAAAAGAATAAAAGAATAAAAGTCACAAAATAAAAGTCTGCTGTAACTGTATCAAACAAAATACGATTCATTATGGCACCAAACGACAACGAAGGACTATTTAGCATCACATACCTATGATGTAAATAAAATAAACTAAAATCAACGGACCCCGCGAACTTCGTAACTCCTCAGAATTGATATTGGCGTCTTAATGTCATTAAGTCATCAAATATGGCAGGGTTGGATAAATGTATGAAAAACAGATCCTTATTAGTTATTTAAGCGATAACATCCCAATGATTTCATTTATTATTATCCTATACCCAGTGAAAACAAATTAAAACACATAAAAATCATAAAAATCGGTCCAGCCTATCTGGAGTTATAAGTGGTGTAACTAACACGAATAAAGATCAATTCGCACATCTAGATCTAAAGAGGTTTAACTCAAAAAAACACTTTTTTCAGAAAAGGCGAAAAACTGATTACTGGGTCCCTGTGCACCACAGAAGTGTTCTGAATAAAAATATGCTTTTATTACACAGCTAAAACAAGTATGTTAAAGAAACCTTTTGTTTCTTTCATGTATTGGGGCTAAAAATTGGATTTTCGGTGTTATTTCCCTATTGCTGAACAATGTATGTATATTTATTTTGTTATTTTGAGTTGATCCTGTGTTAGTGAATGAAGTTATCAGTTAGCTCCCTTTTGAAGAATAACTATAAATTTAAAATGCAATAGTGTTTTGTATTATTTATAATTAATCTGAGTGATAGGCTGGTCACACCAGCAAAAAGGGGTTTGTTGGATAATAAAGTAGCAAAAAACCACTAGTAGTAATCAATCAACATTTAAACATTACCGTTATATCAACTAATGAGAGTCTCTTATGTTATAAAGGTAAACATAAAATATTCTTCATCTTGTTTACTAAGTCTGTCGATATCTGCTAGTGCTTTACTTGGTATAAATTTTCTGTAAGTGTGGGCTCTCAAATGATGAGATTCAATCCTAGGGAGAGTAACTATAAAATCTATAAAGTTCTAATTAATTTATGGGTCAATAGTTAGATGACGGTTGTATCGGGTTGAATAACTCCTTCTTGTTTTCTTGGAAAGCGCCGTCTATGTCGCTTCTTCAATCATCTTGTCTTTACATTTAAGCCTACATTTTCTCCACAGGGTGATCCAACTCTTCTCTCTTTCACATTTTTCTTAGACTTAGACACGTCGAACGTCATAAAACAGCTAAGAAATTCAGGCAAAGCGTACCTTGCCTGAATTTCTTAGCTGTTTTATGACGTTCGGTTTCCATTTACCCTGTTTTTGCCCTTTTTTCGGTCCCGGGATTTTAGGTAATAGTTTCAGAAACTACAGCATTTTGAGTGTCTACTTGCTCACTATCATCTTCAGTATCCGACGAAGTACTAGATTTATAAGAACTTGAGCTAACACTGCTGCTACTACGACTGCTGGTGCAAGAAGACGTCGACGATTTTGAAGGAGGTATGACCTTAGGTGGAATGTTACGTTTGTGAGCCAATCAAAAATTAGGATCCTCATCGAAATCGTGAATATCACTCTCAGCGCTCCGGATTGGTGAAAAATAATGATTTGATGCTCCAGAATTTTGTTGTTTAGACGTGCTGGGGGTAGATGCATAAACTACGGCATGAATTTCTATAGATGAGACTTCATCACTAGATAATCTTCAAGGAATCCTCTAGGCTTACATGTTATCTAAAAATGATGGGAGGATTGATATTTTCTTTATTCCTTCCTTTTACCATATTTAGTAAAACCAGACCACGTCGCATTGTTCTTCTGAAAAAAGCATTATTTATTGTACTTTCATGACGGTTCATGAGCGCCAAAGTTATTTAAACAGCCATCAATTAAACAATTTTACTCCATTAGCGATATTGTAAATTATTTTTTTTGGGATACTGTAGTGACCACCGACTGCACTCAAATCATAACACATCTTTTTAGCAGTCGGCTAAGTCCGAACTTCGACCCGCAGTTGTACGCGCACCGCGACTGTACACCACCGCTCGCGCATCCATCGATCTCTAGCGGCCGTTTGTAAAAACAGTGCGAATCTACCTGCGACGGCGAATGCACGCTAAAATTCCTTCCGCGCCTACTCACGTAACACTCGTACCTAACCGCGATTCAATTTGTAAATTCGTTTTGTTAAAAAGTGATAGACATTAATTTCTTGACTTCCTTTATTATAAGTGAAAGTATTGTGGAAAGTAATAAACTATTTTAATAGCAACGTAACGGTCATATTTGATTTGAATCCTAGAAACCGTTAGGACTTTGCTATATCTGGTGACCCATCGACGAAAAACGGAGTCTAAGAATATTAAGAAGACCATCACAATGGCCATACCCAATGAAGAAGCTATGAATCGTGCTGCTGCTGCTACTGCTGGGGACAACTCTGAAGTTTACCGTGTTGGCGTTCGAGTTCCACCGTTCTGGCCTGAGGAACCGGCTGTTTGGTTTGCCCAAGTAGAAGGTCAGTTTATATTATCTGGCATTAGTGCTGACACAACTAAATTTTACTACGTGGTGAGTCAGTTGGACCATCAGTATGCCGCAGAGGTGAAGGACATAATTATTTCACCACCCGCAGATAACAAATATCAAAAATTAAAGTCTGAATTAATAAAACGCCTGACTTCTTCTAAAGAAAGCAAAATAAAACAACTATTAATGCACGAAGAACTTGGAGATCGCAAACCATCCCAGTTTTTGAGACATTTGCAGAGTCTCGCTGGCCCAGCAGTTACAAACGATTTGATGCGCACAATTTGGTCGAGTAGATTGCCTAGTAATTTGCAAACAATTATCGCTTTACAGAAAGATAGCCCTTTGGAAGCCGTGGCGGATTTGGCTGATCACGTTTACGACATTGCACCATCCAGCGCAGCTCAGGTAGCCAGTACATCATCCGGACTGCCAGGTACTGCTTTTGATACTATGTGCCAAAGAGTAGCAGATCTGACGCGGCAGGTAGAAGCCTTAGTACTGAATCAGAACCGCCAATCAAGACCAGCTTCTCAAAGCAATTTCACTAGAAATAAGTCTAATTCACGGCAACGCTCGAACTCTCGACACCGTCACCAACCTGAAGGTCATCCTCATTGTTGGTATCATTTTAAATTTGGCAATAAGGCTAAGAAATGCGTATCGCCGTGCAGTTTTTCTCATCAACAGCAGGGAAAAGAGAATGGCAGACATTAATGGCCGAAAATGTCTGCTCCACTTCTTCAGGCCGATTATTTATCACAGACCGACTGTCAAAGCAGCAGTTTCTTATAGACACCGGCTCAGACGTTTGTGTATACCCTCGTTCACTCGCATGCGGACCACGAACCAAAACTGATTACAACCTATTCGCGGCAAATGGTTCCGTGATATCTACATTCGGTTGGGCACAGTTAAATATTGACCTGGGACTGCGACGAGTATTTAACTGGAGATTTGTAGTGGCTGATGTAACTAAACCTATAATTGGGGTAGACTTGTTATCCTATTATAATCTTTTAGTAGATTGCAGAAATCATCGCTTGATTGATGGACTCACGAGCTTGTCTGTGACGCTGCCAGCTAGGAACGATGCAGAAGCTATCGGATCAGTCAAAGCTGTAACTGGAAACACGGTATACCATCAGCTCTTACGTGAGTACCCAGAAATTACTCGTCCAGCAGGTACGCATAAGGAACCAAGGCACAACACTGTGCATCATATTAAAACGACTCCAGGTCCACCTATCTCTAGTCGTCCTCGTCGACTCCCGCCGGACCGACTCAAAATCGCACAAAAAGAGTTCGAGGATATGGTTCAACAAGGTATAGCCCGCAGATCGGAGAGCCCATGGTCTTCACCGCTACATTTAGTTCCGAAGAAGGATAATGGATGGCGGCCATGTGGTGATTACCGAGCACTTAACGCTCGCACCATTCCAGACAAGTATCCCATAAGACATATACAGGACTTCACACATCTTATAGCTGGAAGTACAGTATTCTCCAAGCTCGACCTCGTTAAAGCCTACAATCAGATACCGGTATTTAGCGACGATATTCCGAAAACTGCTATCACAACCCCGTTCGGGTTGTTTGAATTCACTTACATGACGTTTGGTCTAAGAAATGCTGCACAAACTTTTCAAAGATTTATCGACGAAGCGCTTAAGGGTCTTGATTTTGTATACGGATACTGTGATGACATTTTAGTGTATTCTAGAAGTCAGAAGGAACACCAGCGCCACCTACGCGAACTATTCCAACGACTTACAGACTATGGTATACTTGTCAATTCAGCGAAGTGTGAGTTTGGCGTCTCAAAGATAACCTTTTTAGGCCACGAGTTATCGGCGGAAGGTCTTCGCCCTCTCGAAAGCAAAGTGGAAGCTGTTCTGAATTACCCTGTACCTAAGAATATTAAGGAGCTTAGACGTTTCCTCGGCATGATTAATTTTTATAGAAGGTTTATACCAATGGCTTCGTCAATACAAGGTCCGTTAAACAACGAATTGGCAGGTCCTAAGAAAAAACCATCTCAGTCCATTCAAATGACTACAGAAATGCTGGAAGCCTTCAATGCCTGCAAGTCTGCTCTGTCTACAGCTGCAATGCTGGCACATCCAAAAATAGACTGCGAGTTGGTTATACAAACTGACGCATCAGACACCGCAATTGGTGCAGTTCTGCAACAGCGTGTTAATAGTTCATGGCAACCGCTTGCATTCTTTTCTCGCTGTCTCAAACCAGCTCAGAAGAAATATAGCCCGTATGACAGAGAGCTCCTGGCCATTTATGATTCTATAAGACACTTTCGTCATATGGTTGAAGGCAGACCTTTCACCATATTCACGGATCACAAGCCACTTACCTTTGCTTTTTCTACGAGACGAGATAACTGCTCACCTAGACAATTCCGCTACTTAGATTACATTTCTCAATTTAGCACAGACGTACGGTACGTTCCGGGAGCTGAAAATGTAGTAGCAGATGCGCTTTCAAGAATTGAGTCAATATCTTGTTTGAATTATGATTCTGTTGCACACTCTCAAGGTTCAGATCTTGAATTGCAAGAGCTTCTCAACAAAGGTTCTTCACTGAAATTAGAGAAAAGGACAATTCCAGACTCAAAAGTCAAGATATATTGCGATGTATCACAGCCCACAGTAAGACCATACTTACCAGAAGCATACAGACGCAAAGTATTTGATGCTTTTCACAAATTGAGCCACCCAGGTGCCAAAGCATCGACAAAACTGATCTCACAAAGATTTATTTGGCCTGGGATAAGGCAATATTGCCGCAAATGGACAAAGGAATGCACAGATTGCCAACGCTGTAAAACCTTTCGCCACACATCCTCTCCTACCTCTTCCTTCTCCACCCCATCAGAACGCTTCTCCCATGTCCACATGGACATCGTAGGGCCGCTAACCATTTCATCTGGTTTCAGATACTGTCTCACAATCATCGATCGCTTTACACGATGGCCTGAGGCGTACCCACTACCAGACATCACTGCTGAGACATGTGCTCGCACCTTCATCGCCGGTTGGGTAGCCCGATTTGGTTGCCCGCAAAAAATCACCACAGACAGAGGAAGGCAGTTCGAGTCGGAGCTGTTCCGCAGTATCGCCAACATACTTGGTGCTGAACATCGACCTACAACTGCTTATCATCCTGCCTGTAATGGAATGGTTGAACGGCTACACCGACAGCTCAAGGCATCCATCATGTGTCACGACAACATCAGCTGGACAGAGGTACTTCCATTAGTCCTTCTAGGGATTCGCAGCGCCTGGAAGGAAGACCTAAGAGCATCTGCAGCAGAACTAGTATATGGTGAACCATTACGCTTACCTGGCGAGTTCTTTACTCCTTCCAAAGACACTCCAGTTGACTTCAGTGACTTCGCATCCCGACTTCGGAGACACATGATGCGCCTCAAACCAGAACCTGCAAGTTGGCATTCTAATAAGACATTCTTTATACCAAAAGAATTATCTAAAGCAGACTATGTCTTTCAACGTCTTGGTCCTCCTAAGAAATCTCTTCAACCGCCGTACACAGGTCCATACAAAGTTTTAGAGCGAGGAGAAAAGACCTTCAAGATAGAAGTACGAGGGAAGGAGATCACTGTTTCCATAGACAGATTGAAACCGGCATTCATTAGTGACGGGGAAAATACCATGAGTGGTAGCAGTCGATCCCCTACTCAAGAGAAGAGAACTAGAAGTGGACGCATGGTGCGCTTTACAAATCACTATCGACCCTAGCAAGTAACGGTCTCGGCGAGGGAGTGATGTAGTGACCACCGACTGCACTCAAATCATAACACATCTTTTTAGCAGTCGGCTAAGTCCGAACTTCGACCCGCAGTTGTACGCGCACCGCGACTGTACACCACCGCTCGCGCATCCATCGATCTCTAGCGGCCGTTTGTAAAAACAGTGCGAATCTACCTGCGACGGCGAATGCACGCTAAAATTCCTTCCGCGCCTACTCACGTAACACTCGTACCTAACCGCGATTCAATTTGTAAATTCGTTTTGTTAAAAAGTGATAGACATTAATTTCTTGACTTCCTTTATTATAAGTGAAAGTATTGTGGAAAGTAATAAACTATTTTAATAGCAACGTAACGGTCATATTTGATTTGAATCCTAGAAACCGTTAGGACTTTGCTATAATACCATCTAAAGAGATATAAATCAAAAATGAGCAGTAAAAAGGGAAGAAATCTATTAAATGCAAAGACGAAAATAAAATTATAAGAACTTAAGAAGGTCCTTATTGCCAATAGCAAAAGAATTAAGTTTAGGTATGTTTTTACAGAAATATAAGAGATTAAAATATGACTCAACAAAACAGAGTCAATTACAAATTCGAAAATGTTTCAACAATATGGCAACAACTTAAAATAAAAATAAAAGTTATTCTCACCTTGCCAGCAACACGGGTTCAATTGGAAATGTTGTATTTATTAACTTAGCAGCAAACACCTACAAAGCGCTAACTCAAAATATTACTGTTTAAAATTTCAACAATACAGGTACAACTCAAAATAACTCCAATTTGTTTACAACGGGCAGGTACACTTTTCTCGTAATTCTGATTGCAACTAGCAATGTTCCTGTTTTGGTGGGAGGTTAGCGGGACACGCTCATTCAACTAAAGGGACACTCGGTGCCATCTAGTATCGACTAGCAGACTTATTTTTAAATCTGTTTTACTGGTCGATAGGCTTTCGGTTCGAGAATTTGATGGTGTGCATAACTCAAACTAGTCGATTTTAGAGTTAACTCCCTTTAGATCTAGATGTGCGAATTGTTAACATGTCCAACCGCAACACACACATAATACTTTTATACTTTTGTATAGGTCAATGCATGCACGAAGGTATTGGTACTTAATCATAATAAAGTCACATACCATCCGTTCTAAATGTTTGCTAAACGTTTAATCACTTGTTTTCCTGTTAGATTGTCTTATTTTAAGTACCGTTTTAACTTGTTTTACAAAGAACAATGCCTATTTTTCACCTGAGTATGTATAGAAATGAAACAAATCTTAAAATTAAGCTTTTTTTATTGTAAACTCATTACGCTTATCATTTATTAATCAGAAACGCAGGAAAAAAAGATTTTTGATATTCTTCTAAACTTCTTAAAAAATGAAAATATGGTTTTTGAACGTTACTTGTACAGTTGTTACGTTCCGTTTTAGTTACTGACGAGTGCCGACTGGAGACTGACTTAATCTATTTAAACTAGTATTATTACTTATTGTTTTATTTTTAGTACTTTATACTTTCTATATTAAATTAATATAAAGATTTATTGAAGTCCATTATTACAAATAATACGAACATTATCAGTTGAAAAAAAGTTTACGTTTAATTATTCTAATAGAGTGAAACGGATTTTTTTTGACGTTTGACAGCCGCCTGTCATATTCGAATCGGCGCAGTCTCTTCTTTAGGGATGGCGATTCTTTCCAAAAAGAATCGATTTTTGAATCGATCTGAATCGGGACTTAAAAAATCGAGGCTAAAAAGATCGATTTCCGATAAATAGATTTTTTTTCCAAGTTTTATTTAAAATATAAATATATATCTGTTTTATGAAAAAAAAAACCCTTAACAAACCATTTCTTATAAGTTATTTTTAGTCCCTGGTTAAATATCAACTAAATAAGTTTTTAAATATCAACTAAACACTTTAATGTTATTTATCTGTATAGATCAAAGTCAGATCTCAGGTGGAGAAGGATACCATTTATTTTCAAAATGGTAATTTATTACATCAAATGGTTAAAGTGACCAATGCTCTATGTCTACACTTTTAAAACAATAACCTGCCCAGTCCACTGGGATCAAAGTGGTTCCACTCATCACTTGCCATGTTGCCGGCAGCAGAAAAAAGACGCTCGCAAGGAACTGATGATCCTACGCAATATAGGTATTTATTTATTTCGCTTACTACAGTATAATAAAACGACAGTTTGCTTCTATTAAACATTTAAAAAAATTAAAACAAACAAAACTAGGCATACATAGCAGCCAATCTCTTTAACTGACAAATCAATTTATGGTTTTTAGTTTTTACCAACACAAAAAAATCGAATGGTGATTCCCTAGGGTGAAAGATCGATCCACTGAATCGTCTCAGTACAGTATATCGATTTAAAAAAATCGATCTTTGGGCCCAAAAAATCGGTTCTTCGATTAATCGATATGAGATCGCCATCCCTACTCTTCTTTCGTTTTGCGTTTGCATCTCTTTGTGTACTACACACCTACACACTTTTTGGCACTTAACTAACATACATATTTACCTTAGTGGAAGTTCTCCGTAATCAATAGGTCGAATGATTCAAAGTTATAGTTAATTAACTTTTAAACACTAGGTAGGTACATATGTACTGCCGGCATAATATTTCCATAGATATTTTTGACGATAATTTGGCCGCGGCAATTCCTAACCTATAAAGTAGTAATTCGTATTTTTTAAAATTCCTGGCGTTTAACAGGTAAAAGTGAAAACAGGGAATTATTCCCTAATCTAGCTCGCAGTATTCCTGCTATACTTGCGGTCTATACATAAACTTTCATTATCAGGTTTTCAAATGTATGGAAAGTGGGCATTGATCTTTATGTTTGGAACATATGAACGGGTCAATATGATCAAACGATGCGTTATATTCCCGAGTCACACGCGTTGCAAATACGTTCTTGGCAAATTTAGTTTTATGAAACGGTGTATGAAATAATGAGGTATGACGCGTGCGAGTCGAGGGTGTACGGAACGATATTTGAGAAAGTAAATCTGGGCAGTCTACTTCGCCGTTTAAGATGTTAAATAAAAAAGATGCATCCAAGACAACTCGCCTCAGTTCCAAAGTAAGAAGACCATGTTCAGTGCAGCTTTCCTCATATGACACAAGACTTTTACGAGCATGGTAATTTAGATAAGCAACAAATTTTTTTTGAATACGCTCAACCCGGTCCCTATAAATATTGTATTGAGGGGACCATACAATACTACCGTACTCGAGTATGCTCCTGACGTAAGCATAATATAAAAGCCTTATTGTAAACAAATCTGTAAATGGTCTACACACTCTTAAAACAAATCCCAGACTACGATACGCCTTATTAGTAATCCTGTCAATGTGATCAGAAAACAGCATTTTATGGTCAAAATAAATACCCAGGTCACGGACTACATTGGTTCTAATTATTTGAGATTCACCAAAAGTGTAATCATAATTGACAGGCTTTGTTTTACGTGTGAATGTGATACATTCACATTTATTTATGTTTAATGTTATCCTATTTTTTTTGTAATACTCTTGTAAATAGTCTAAGTCTTTTTGCATTAGTAAGCAATCATGCAGAGAATTGATCTTGCAAAAGATTTTTGTATCGTCAGCGTACATGAGATACTGTGAATGCCTTAAACATAACCCTATATCGTGAATGTAGACGTTGTAGAATAACGGGCCTAAATGGGAACCCTGCGGTACACCTGTCGGGATAGAAATGAAGTCGGAACGATATCCACCGAGTACCACCGCCTGAGATCGATTACTCAGGTAAGAGCGAACCCACCGGAGAAGGTCACCGTGAATACCAAGATTATTCAACTTATTTAACAAGATCACGTGATCCACGCGATTTAATGCCTTTTCTATATCTGTGTAGATAACGTCGACCTGACCCCCATGATCTATATTTGATAAAACAAAGGAAGAGAAGCACCCCAAGTTGGTTGCTGTGGACCGCTTCTTCATAAAACCATGCTGACTTATTGGTATATAACGAGCGATAACATGGCATATTTCCTTATAAACAATGCGTTCTAAAATTTTTGCCAGTGTATTCAATATGGATATGCCTCTATAGTTTGAGATATCAGCTTTTGAACCTTTTTTGTGAATAGGTATAATGTGAGCTGATTTCCACATCACAGGAAATATTCCTTCTCTTAGGGAACGGTTGAAAATGATACATATCGGTACAGCAAGTGATTTTGCGCAACTAAACCAAAAATAAGGGGGAATACCATCACTGCCAGCCCCTTTGCTGATATTAAGATTTTGTCCTCTTAAGCCCTCTTTAAAATTACTACGAGTATAACCACAGATACTAAAAATTTATAACCAACCAACAGTTTTATAATTACTCTTACCTAATATACTGATTTAAACTTTCATGGTCACTATCGTAAGAGTTAGTTATTTCGAGATATCTACCATGTACCTTGTTTTTTATGAGTTTCCGATATTTCGGCACTGTTGCAAGCGCCATGATCGCGGAAGAACTGATGTCACTGCGATGTTGGGTGGTTGTTATGAGTAGATATATCGATCTATCCTCTGTCGTAGTCTTTTATTGCACTCGAAACTGGTACTATTGTTTGCAAACTCACTATTCACTCGAACTAATACACTCGAAATATCGGAAACTCATAAAAAAACAAGGTACATGGTGGAAATTTCGAAATAACCTTACTCTTACTCTTACCTATTACTTAAACGTAACGTAACGTAAGTACCACGACAAACTTAAGGAGAAGCAAGGTGTAAGGGTCAGCTAGCCTATCATATAAAAAAAGACCTCTGTAAAAGTGACATAGTTTTCGAGATACTTCCCATCCGGGAATCAAACCCGGAATCACAGCAGGCGACACCTTGAAAACGCCGGGGCGTAAACACCGCGGTTTCGCGCGTTGATTTCTAATTATAAACAACTAATCTTACTCACCTTTCTCCTGACTCTTCGGCTGGAACTCCCTCGTCGAAGACCTCGACTTGGTTAGCCTGTTCAGGACCGCCTGCCTCGTCGGCTCCGAGACCCTCCTGCTTTGGTGCCCCGTCACCTTCCTCTCCTCCTTCACGGGAGGCTCAGACATCCGCGCACTCACTGCCCTCTCTTTACTCGTCACCCGAACAGAATTCCTAACCAAACCCGGCCCAAACTTCCTTTGCATCTCAGGCGTATTCGGACATCGATGAGGAGAATTCGCTGGCACTATCGATTTTAGATCTGGCGAATCGATCCGACCGCGATTCATTTGACGCTTATACCTAGACTCTTGTGATTTCTCAAACGACCCCGTATCCGATTCATCTGATAAGTAATCATCCTTGTATTCATCTGAATGACCACTAGATCGCCTAGAATTTAACCTAACGGGCTCTATATAGTTGTTATTCTTATTTACAGTATTGAAAGAGCTGGATCTTTTGATTGCGCATCCAAATGCAACGTTTTGCGGCATGAATTGTTTGTTGCCATCACTGAATACTCTTTGGTGTTTCTTGTTGTCCGGGTAACGGGTTTGGTCGATTCTATGATACCCCGATTCTAAGGCGTTATTCTTAAGTACGGCCTTGAGGCACACAGTCTGATTTGTGTTGACGTCCGTGAAGAAATTTGGATTCTGTCCGTCGAATGACTTGTGCCTGACATGTGCTTTTCTGTGCGGGGACAATATGGCGTCGACGTCGTATGGGTGGCGGTTTGATAGTGTTTTGTCGTCGGAACTGTTACTTAAGAGACCTCTATCGGAAGACGGACTGTTCATATTGGAATCGTGCCCTCTACGCCTGTCTGTGTCCAGAGACCTTGAAGCGGAATTAAGGAGAATCCTAGTGCCTTCCGGGATTTTCGTGGAGCCTGTAATGACGTAGTGTCCTGGACTTCTTAGAGGACTGTTCTCTCCGGAAGTTTCCTTTCTTCGGAGGCGATAGTTAAGTGAGTTTGACCGGCTCAACTGTGAGATCGGGAGCCGTGAGACCGCCGTCTTCTCGCTGATGAGACTGGAGGTAAGTTGTTGAGGAATGTTAGTGAAGTTGTTAGTGCGGGAGGACTGCAGCTTCGCTTGGAGGTTTGTAATCGCGTTTTGTGTTTTCACTAAGTACGATTCGGTGTCTTGCGTTGGTATTAGGTCCTGTAACAAAAGAAAAATATTATTATCTACTAAATAAATATTATGCATTGATTTTAATATGTTAAACTTGTAAAAAATAACTCTTACACTCATACTCATGATACTAACTTCATAACCCAACGATTGATTATTGAATGTTATAATGTTCACAACTGTTACTGTTACTGTCTGTTATTATAAGAAACCTGTTATTGGCCTAACTTATAGATTTTACATGACAAATTATTGTAATTTGTAAACGCTGTTGGTTTTCTTTCTAAATAAAACAAAAATGAAACTGACAGATTAAGTTGTTAAGTAGTTTCATTATCAATAATTGAATGTTTATGTTGGATTCGTTTCTAGGTCGGGTCATAATAGTTTAGTTAGTTTATAATATGAGGTCTTGGGAGTCATAGTTGTGCTTTGGGAGATATCATTAAGCCGTTTGCCTCGGTGTCGTCAGATTAAAGTCGTTAAAAATAAGTCCCTACACTACTCACGGACAGACTTTTCTTTAAGGATAGTGATATTTCTTCCTTGTTTGGGTTGATGGCGTTTCCTTATATATTTCGCCACAAAAATTTCGTGAAAATGACGAAATTACCCTGAACACTTGTTTCAAACACTCAACCCGCCTTACTCAAGTGATATTTAAAAAAAAGTTCAACATAGCTTACTGGTTGCCTACGTAATAGCTACCTACTGCCCTATTGCGCATCAGACTTAAAACACAATCAGCTCATATCAATCCACTGTTTGGCATAGGTTTGTGCCATAATCGCCACTTGGTAGACGGGTTAGTTATTACATTTTAACCAATGGAGAAGAGAAGACGCTACTGTCCGTCTTTTTCTGGACGTACCTTTTGCTACACCCAAAAAACGAGAAGTGTAGTGTCATTCTACTTTAAGCCTACACGGCACATAGAGGATGTGCACAATAGCAACAGGTCGGCCATTAGTCTAAAACAGTGGTTCCCAAAGTCGCCTAGACTATGACCCATCTAATTCAAGTTTAGAACCCACTTTTAGGAAATTTAACCGATATAAATAAAAATAGAAAAGTTTCTAATTAACGAACAAAGTGAGCCGATCTACAGGCAGGGACCCCAAAATATTTACTCACAACACACGACAACAATGGGTCGCGGCTAATAGTTTGGGAAACCCTAGTCTAAAACATTCCTACTCAAAAATGACATAACACATAACAATAACATGCTTAAGCCGGTCAAAAATGAATTCTTAGGGTAAACGCCTATTGTCTAAGATAAAAATCGTGTAGGTTCACAGATTTAAATCTTATTCTGTGCCAGTTATGACCCATAGAACAAAAATGTATAGAGGTCAAAAAACCATTTATAGTATTTGTGCTTAATTTTCTTTTGAAAATGTCGGAGTACTATCCTGCTCAACAAACTGCCCCTTAATCGTCATCATCATTCAGAAAAGAACTCCAAATTCGATATCTCCGTTCGCAAGGTCAGACATTGAGTAACGCAAACAATTAAAAATTTAAACAAAAAATATTGTTTAAACGTTAAAAGCAAATGGCTAAGTTACATAGCATCTCATGTAAATTCAGGTGTACACATACAAAATAATTTCGACACACATAATTCATTTGCAACGCATTATTATCTACATAACTTGAAGGTTAACATAACGCTAGGAATGTTGACAGATGGGCAGCTGTGTCACATATTGTGCAATGAGATTTAATTGTATAGGACATTGGTGTTTTATAACGTACTAGCTTTACGCTCGCGGCTCTGCCCGCGTGATCTACACTTTATATCACGGGTGAGGAAACTTGTGCCCAGCAGTGGGATACCAAATAGACTATATTACTTATGATACCTCCAAGAATATGTGTAAAAAGTTTCATGATGATCGATTGAGTAGTTTTCGCGTGAAAGCGTAAAAAACAAACTTACATTTATAATATTATATGGAGAAAGTATCTATCTTTCAACTGAGGATTTTATATTATGATGATAATCGGTGAATTCTTTATTGCTAACGACACAAACTTGGTATCACTTCAACGGTACTTTTTATTGTTTAAAATATATTTAGATCATTCATTTATTGTAATAGGTATGTAAATCTAACTTTCATGGTAACCAACTTAGAAAGTAATATTTAGAGGTTCTTTAATTTTAAATGGAACCTTGACTGGAAGTCCTATCGTAAAAAAAAACTAAATTAGTGATTATGACAAATCTAATCCTGTGAAGTTTTAAATCATCAACACTCATTTTAGCTCACGCTATTTGCCATTGCAAACATTATGTAAAATGCAAACCATATCCATGATTAAATCTTAAATACTTTCTTTTAAACCACAGATCTTTATCACTAGTTGGTAACCTAGATTCTATCTTACATTATGGCAAGATAAGCAGGACGCGTAATACGGGACAAGGAGTTAAGGTCACAGGCACAACAGTCCTCTCTCGACTTTATGAAACTCAATATATTTAGTGTGGTTCTTTACGAGTGTTGTATTAAGTTCAATTTCCATTGGCCGCGGTGTGAAATAGATTAAAAGCGAAGGAATTTTCGAAACGAATAAACGTGTTAAGATTCGTTCAAGTACGAGTATTAGACGGCTCAGTTTACTATGTGGGTAGGAAGCTTAGCAGTAGCAAATTTTCGAACTAGATTGGAACTAGTTAACTTATTTATATGTATATATTTTGAATATAAAAATATAATATTTAAAAAAGACCCAGACTAGTAACAATTATTTTCTTATTTGTAGTGTAGGCATATATTTGTAGTGTAGGCATATATTTGTAGTGTAGGCATATATTTGTAGTGTAGGCATTGAACCTGCAACCCTTGGCTTGAAAACAGCGTTTACTATCAATGATTCAAACTGGTCGTCAAGAAAAAAAGTCTTATGTGGCACACTTTTTGCACGCCCAAATCAAATTAAATCAAGTCAAATCAGTTTTCATTGAAACAACTAAGTAATATAAATTTTATACAAAAATTACAATAATGCTAGGAGATATATACAATTTTATGTACCAGTAACAAAATAAAAGGTCAAGAATAGTATTGTAAATTGTTACGCTGGTAACAGTTAACCTAGTTGTTCATATGAACGCAGTGACCGTTCTACCCACAACTTGATCTATGTCCATTACCGAATGTAATGGTGTTAAATGTCGTGAGCGACAGACATACAGACTCGCTCCCATTCGGATTACATGCCATACCAGCACACGATCCAGTTGTATGTAAATGCGTTTATGTAATGGAGAACGTACAATTGTAGAACAAAGTAATATAGTAGTTGAACTTAGTCCAGTTTAGTGTGACACTGAGTTAGTAAAAGTACGTGAACTTTGTAATGAGTTTTTTGATACAGATTTTATCAAATGCAGGTTTTTGAATTGACTAAAATGAGTAGAGTAAAGTAAAATTCTTGTCGTGTGGTGTAGGCACGTTAAAATAAAAGCATAACCCTTTTTTATTATGGCACGGAACGGAACAGTCATTACAGTAAATAGACAATATAAAATTTGAAAATGGGACTTAACATACAATGTGTGCCGAGAATTTCTTTCTATGGGTGTCGTAAGAGGCGACTAAAGAAGAACTGTTCTGGCAGTTGAGAGCCAGAAGAAGACGGTCAGCAGCGCCTTTTAAAACACCCATTGAAAGAGAAGCGGTGCTATTCTTCTAATGTGCCCGTATCACACGACACGTCATGGTGCCTAGTTGTCAAGTCCATCGCGCAGGCAGACCGCAGATCGTTGTCTGAGGAACGTTTACATGTTTTTGTGTTTGATGCCGATTACATTATTAAGAAATAGGTGACGTATGACTTGCATGTAGTCATTTAAACTATGGTTGGTATTACAAAATATACTAACGTTAGCAGCTGACATTTGTGGCAGCGAAAGCTTTAAGCAAATATGACATAATTTGCCAAACCCAACCAACATGTCCTTCAACTATTCGACTATACTAATGTGAATGCGAAAATAACTCTTTCTACGTTTATTTGCCTTTTGCCTTTTAACGCTAATAATGCCGAACCGTTAAAGATAAATTTTGATAAGGAAATAGTTGAACCTGAGAAGGACCCAAGACAGTTCTACTAACCCGGAATACAGCCCTTAATGGGATGCAAATCACAAAAGAGTGATAGACTTCTACTTATGAAGAGATGTCGCTAACGGAATGCGCAGTTAGCAGAAACGCGATTTAACAAAACACGGATAAGGTCAAAAAATCAACTACATAGTTACCAACCACACAGATTGTAAGGAAATATCTGTCCAGTAACAAATAAAGTGAAAAAATAGTACAAAGTGGAACGGCCATGTATTTTTACATCACTAAAATTTTTATCTGTAGTTTTTAAACATTCAACCTTATTCGAATTTTGAAATTCTCAATTCGATCAGTATTGTGATTTAACCGCTTCAAACTTTGTTAAGCCAACAACAATCTAGACACGTTTAGCAATGCAATCTCACTTTCACTAACCTTGACGACAACTCTGTGACCTACAGGCCAATAGCATTCTTTTGGGTGGCCAGTGGGTGTGTGCCTAATTAGGAACACATTAGGCTAGATAGTTGACACCACTAATCCATTGACATACTTTTTTTGTTCGGGCACAGCGGGTACAGCGCTGGGCTTGTTAGCACTATGCCAGGGATGCGATAAATTCGAGGAACACTATAATGAAACACTATGGGACAGTAGCTTATTCGAAAATGCCATCTTCATCAGCCTACAAAAGTTAACTGGTGAACAAGGACTCTCTTCATTCTCTTTTCTGGTGCCAGGGTTTTATAAGAAGGCTAACGACTGAGTTCTGCTAAAAAAAGATCATCATCATTGGTCAAAAATCGACCGCTAAACAAAAAAAATAAAATTGGAGTATTTCAGTGCAATTTAGTGCAATAAACAAATAATTAAAGATTTCACGTGTGAGATGTAAGTCTATTAAGTTTCTCTTGTACCGGACTAAAATGGGTACATACTACTAACTATGTGAATGTGTGAGTGGCACACGTACGAGGGCGGGTCAATAAGTCCGTGACTTTTGGAATAAAACACAGATTTTTTGATAAACAAATCATTTTATTTTTCAACGTAGTCTCCCTTGAGCTCTATACACTTTGTCCAACGCTTCTCCAATTTTTTTATCCCTTCCAAAAAATATGATTTGTCGAGGTCCTCAAAATAGGCCTTTGTTTGCGAGATGACTTCATCATTGGAGTCAAATCTTTTTCCACCAAGCCATTTCTTCAGGTTTGGGAACAAAAAGTAGTCACTCGGAGCCAAATCTGGAGAATAGGGGTGGATGAGGGAGCAATTCATAGCCCAATTCATGGATTTTTGCCATGGCAACTGCACATGTGTGCACCCTTGCATTGTCTTGGTGGAAAAGAACTTTTTTCTTGGCCAAATGAGGTCGGTTTTTTTCAAATCGTCATTGAAGCGGTCCAATAAGTTGGGCTAATATTCCCCATTGATTGTTCTTCCCTTTTGAAGGTAGTCAATGTGGATTATCCCACGTGCATCCCAAAAAACAGTCGCCATAACTTTATTGGCTGACAAACCCACCTTGGCCTTCTGTGGCGCCGATTCACCCTTAGAAACCCACTGTTTTGACTGTTGTTTGGTCTCTGGTGTGTTGTGATGGATCCATGTTTCGTCCACGGTTACAAAACGGCGCAAAAACTCCTCCATATTGCGATTAAACAACGCCAAACCTTCCTGTGAAGTTGCGACACGATTGCGTTTGTGGTCGACTGTGAGCAAACGCGGCACCCATCTTGCGGAAAGCTTTCTCATGCCCAATTGATCTTTTAAAATTGAAACCACTGAGCCATGCGAGATCCCTACGGCTTCCACAATCTCTTGCACTTTCAATCTTCGGTCGGCCAACACCATATCGTGAATTTTTTCGATTGTTTCGGGTGTAGAGACCTCAACTGGGCGTCCAGGACGTTCGGCATCTTCAGTGCTTTTACGGCCACAACGAAATTCAGTAAACCACTTTTTTACCATTGAAATCGATGGTGCAGAGTCCCCATAGTATTTATCAAGCTTAGCCTTGGTCTCGGTAATGGTTTTTTTTCGCAAAAAATAATGCTTAATAAGCACACGAAATTCACCTTTTTCCATTTTTTCCTCAAATTACTGGGTAGTCTGATAAAAATAGCTGTCAAACACAAACTAACTGACGCAGCAAGTTCAAATTTTGATAGGAATCAACTGACAGATACCTGTTGACAGGAGTAGTGTTGCTTTTTCAGTAAAGAGGTCAGAAATTCAAAAAGTCACGGACTTATTGACCCGCCCTCGTACTACACTCCTTCATCTCAGTTATTTAAAATTTAATTAACTGAGAATAATGTAGGTATAACTCTTTTATCTAGTTCTTAGATTAAAAAAATGTTATGTAATTAAAATAGACTTGGATTCATCATAATATTTATTTATACAATGACATTCTATTTTCTAACAATATGTACATCACCATGGTGATACATCATTTGGTAAAGAGAAGGCAAACAGACATATCAATCCTCCGCCGTGAATACTCTACATTAAGATTCAATTAAGACAAACCCCTAATAATTTAGGTCAATCACCATACCAGCTAATGTTTTGCCGAGATATCAGAACGAAGCTTCACGTTATGTTTCGAATAAAAGTTTCAAGTAATCGCCAAGTAGATTTTTCTATAAACAAGTTTTTCTCATCATATCAAAAACCTTTGATGGAAGTTTGTAAAGTAATCTCGCAGACAAGCTGAACCTATCTGGATTAAATTAAGTACGTAGATAGAATACTTGCTGTAGCACATAGGCTTACCTATTTTTATCCCAAAAAACATACAGGATGACATTTTTATCATCTTCAAATCAAGTTTTCACAGGAAAAATATTTTTTGCAACAAAGTTTTAAATTTGTCCTAAGCCTGTTAAGGAATGAAGGGAAACTAAAAAACTTATCAATTGTACCTATCATAATGAATGAATGAGTGCGCATCGCGTAAAAAAGTGTTGCCGTATCAAACATTTTGGATTTTTGGCGGACATTTTGTAAGTGCTTTATCTTGACATTTTTGTACTGGCCAAAAGAAAAAATACGTCATTGGTATTTGTCTCGTAGATTAATATATGAAAATTGGGAAGGTGGTTAAAATTTCTATACCGTTCCAGTGGCAAAGTTTCAAATTGAAAATTCCACAAAAATTACAGCTTGTCCGACAGTCAGGCATTAGCTAGCGGTCAGCGAATTCCATTAAGTTTAAAAATCAAAACAACCAAATATATCGGTAATAAAATGATAATAAGCATAATTTTCATCTCATGTATACAAATTAGGCACAAATCAAACACCTCAGGTCTATTACAGGTCAATAGGATTGTAGGATATGTTTCATAGTGATTTCCCGACCTGTATATTAACAAAAAATTGCCGTTTTATACTCGTAGTTTGAGCAAACAACAACATTCAAGTAGTTTTAACTTGACTCAAATGATTTTTTTAAATCTGCATCCGTAGACTTCCGTGCTATACTAATATTTAAATGCATGAAAATAATTCATCTATACTATGATGGTATCTAGTCATGCGTTATCTAATTGCAGTACGATAAGATTCGGTTAGTATGACGTTAGTAATTAGTATCTATGATCGTAATTAGTATATGATGAATTAAGTTATCGATATATCGCTTATCCTAAGACAATGTTCAACTGGCTCCCGTGTAACTGTTAGATTTATTCATTAATTTTGCTATCATTAAGCTATGCTGAGCCCAGAGGTTTTTGTTATTGGTGTTTTAACTGTATTATTATGTTGTTTGTAAGACTCGACTAATAGTTGATAATTATCTTAAAAGCTAATTTGATGTGAAATGCTTTCTCTTTAAAATGTATTTTTGGGCAGTCGTTGTCTATTTATTAATGTAAAATTGATGTTTTCTCTGTTTTGATATCAGGTATTGTTTGTGTAGTAAATAAACTAAAAAAATATCGATTTGTCATCGATTTTCTCCATCACATCCCTACGTCACACGGGCCGGGTGGTCATAATATTTGGCACGTGCTCAATTTGGAGGTCAATCAAAAGGATTATCTGCAAGGCTATTTTATATTCGTTGCCTTAATTCCGAAGCTAAAACTTTATAAAGGTATTTTTTATTTAAGGTGTGGTTTGATTTTCTAAAATAAACAATCAAGTGTGGACAATGTCACACTTGTTTTTATGCCTTGAGCTATTAGGGATTTGTCTTTGAAAATCAGGAAAAACGGAGGTACGGTCAGCATCATAAGTGAATGCATAAATTAATGATACTCTTAATTTGGTAACTAAAAAGATTAACTGATTTAAACTTTCACTGGAGTAATATTTTCACTAGATGGTCTGTATCACTAGGGTTAATTGATTCGGGGCTTATACGTACCTCGTTTTCTATTATTTCCGCATTATTGCAAACGCTACGATCAAGGTAGAAAAAACCAGAATCAATTAACCCCTACTCCATCAAATAATTAATAATTCTATCGACCAAGAAATAGGATGTACTTTATTCGAGGGCCACGAATAACTTTAGTTCTTTCGTAAAAAATCTAAATAAAATCTAATCCAGGCGTCTGTATGTCAGAAGATAACGTATTACAGGGGTTGAACACCTGTTATATCGGCTGTAAGCATAAAATACAGCAAAAATCGTGCTAAAACAATAGGGTTCAAAAGCTACATGAAATTAATTCTTCTAAGCAAATAAGCAAAAATTTATGGACTAAAAATATGCAATACGCCAATAATTAGACGAGACATTTAGCGTAATTCAATTCTTTTAACAGAATTCCGTTACAGGCAACTAAAAAAGCTATCACAAAAAGCACATTACACTCATACTACAGTTACCAAAAAAGTGCAATGATGTCATACATTCAACATGAGTCACTGACTCGCCGATGACTCAAGAGTCGACGCCATATTTGACCACAATCTTTTTACTGAACTTGACATATTATTTTTGTCTTTTTTGCGACCGTGAATATACGCTACTATACTGAATATACAGGACCAAAGGGGTTTTAAGTAAGAAGGTAACGGCCTATAATCATCCCACTGCAGGGAAAACGCCTCATCATTGAAATTAAGTTACCATAGCAATGATGGGTACAGGCAGGAATAATCACCATGCTTGCCAAATGCGGGTTGGAGATCACATACTTACCCGATCAATGTTCGGAAATACGAATCTTTTTGTTGCCTGATCTGGGGATCGAACCCGGGGACCCCTGAGCCCGGAATTCAAACCACTATACCAACAGGGTAATAAAAGAGGTTGTAGTACAGGTTATTTGCAACGTTTTTGTGTATGTATATTACATATATTATAAAATGAAGAATTACTAAAAAAAAAAGTAAAGTAACAGCCTAATCATTCCACCGCAGGGAAAAGGCCACCATCATTGAATTCAAGATACACAGTAACGATGGGTACTGGCATAATCACCACGCTTGCCTGCGGGTTGGTGATCACAAATCCGAGCAATGTTCGAAAATTCGATACTTTTGGTTGCCCGACCCACGAACCCGGGACCCCGTGATATTGGCCTGGTATTTAAACCATTAGACCAACGGGGCAAACCATTACTAACTGAGATATTTTTGTTTTAGTGGTACTTATTTCAAAAAGAGTCCTAGATAGTAACTTAAGGACTATTATAGTCCTATTTTATATTTGTTCACTCATCCTAAAATTTTGTTCCTACCTCTAACTTTCACATTGTTTTATTATATTTGCTTCATCAGCATCATATCAGCCGAACGACGCCCACTGCTGGGCATAGGCCTCCCCCAAGAATCTCCACAACGATCGGTCCTGTGCTGTCCGCATCCAGCGGCTTCCCGCGACCTTGACCAGATCGTCGGTCCACCTTGTAGGGGGCCTGCCCACGGAACGTCGTCCGGTACGCGGTCGCCATTCGAGAACCTTTCCGCCCCAACGGCCAACGGCTATATTTGCTTAATACAACCTAAATGCATTCCTTACTCATCCAAGGTGAATATTCCAAAAACAATTATGGATAGCAAAACAGTATTAATATTTTTTCAGAAAGTTATTAAATAATATAAATATTAGTATTAAAAACAAAAACTGAATGTTAAAAGCACAATCATTTCTTTAGCCATAATCATAAAACCGTATTTATTTATCTCGTGTCCATATTTTTCTACTATTTATGACCATAAAACGCTTTGATGGCTCTGAATAAATAATAAAACAGGTGTCTTTATGATGCCCAAACTAACGAGATTCTAGCAATATGGCAGAGGTTTACGGCGACTTCATTTTTAGAGTTAGATTTAGTTAACAAATACAACTTTTGTGATTTACGGTTAAGGTCGGAGGTCACACACCGGAGCAATTGCGTGTAATCCTACTAATATAAAAAAAAACATAAGAATCGGTAGAGCCGTTTCGGAGGAGTTCGGTAAACACTGTGAGACGAGATTTGTGTATAAATAAATACATACTTATTTATTAACGCCCCGTTTGGTCTACTGGTTTAAATACCGGGCCAAGATCTCGGGGTCCCGGGTTCGATCCCCGGGTCGGGCAACAATAAGTTTCGAATTTTCGAACATCGCTCGGGTTTGTGATCACCAACCCGCATTCGGCAAGCGTGGTGATCATGCCAGCACCCATCACTGCTGTGTAACTTGAATTCAATGATGGAGGTCTTTTCCCTGCAGTGGGATGATTATAAGCTGTTACTACTACTACTTATTTATTAGATTGACGATTGCATGAACCTTCTACCTACCAAATGGTTTTAGGCGTGATATTTTTTTTTCTTGAGTACCTACTGTCCGGAAGCGTGTTTATTTGTAAATTTTGAATGTTCAATTCAATATTCACTCTTCAGTCCCTGTAATTTTAGGTAAATAGTGACGCTATTGTTTTTCACGAACCTAAGTTGTTCATTACACGCGACTACTCTTAGTGGATGTCCACCTTTATATTTTACATATTCATTCGATGCAAATGGCGCAATCCGCTAAAACATCAAAGCTGATTCTGAATCTGTGCTAATCGATTTTAATTTTGTAGGTTATGTTGCAATCTCAGATATTGTGTCAAATAAAGAAAAGAAAGAAATAAATATATCTTTCTTTCTTTCAAATATTTTAGTTGTGACACTTGCTTTGATCATTAATAAATCCGTTCTTTAGGCTACAGCAACCTAACCTACAAAAGATAGGTTTTGACCGTAAGTAACAAAAAGTTAGAGGATTTTTTTTTAACCTAACCTCGCTCAGGTTAGGTATTGGATTTAGAATGACCTAAAAAATGTGTAACTAAGAATTCTTTTTGAGCATAAATACAAATTTAATTTAAAGTAACAGTAAAATTATTTATTTTAGTTTATTTTACTCGTATTACTGTAGTTTTATCAAGTTTCTACCTACAGATGTTTTCGTGGCTGTCTAAGTTGCAAGGGCGAAGGGCCGACAATACGAGGAAGTGACGTCACGACAGGTGCTAGTATTAACATAATGTTCGTTTACTTGTGGTACAAGATATAAGAGTTTTGCGTCGATAGTATTTTTAAGCAAATAAATTGCTGATGTAACTTAACAAAAAATTTTTTGCAGAAAATTTGTTTAACTGTCCCACCTAAAACATTCGAAAAATGTTTGTACGATACATCTTTTACAAAAAAAATTGTAACTGTATTTTCTGGCAGGAGTAAAAATACAACTACTTTCTGTAATATTAAAGCATCATAGTCCCCAGGGATCAAAAGTAAAATAAATATAAAAAGCCAATAATAGTCAAACAAATAATCCAAAAAGTTTACAAACTAATTGGATGAAATAAGCAACTATAACACCATCGTCATAATCTCAGCCACACGAGGCCCACGGCTGGGCATAAGCCTCCCCTGAGAATTTTTACACCGCATTAGAATAATTGTATTAGATTTAGCATATTGACTGAAACTTTACGTCTTTTTTTTTAGTTTCTTCAAAAAAACAAAAAAAAAACAATTTGTCAATCATTTTATCCTTTACATACCTACTCAATTTTTTGTTTTTTAAATAAAAATAACTAGTTATATCCACTAGAGCGTGTCCCTTACACTGGCGACATGCGCGAGCGCACCAAACCGTGCATCCGTCTTACCGCGTCCATTGTTGCCCGCGTCGGGTTACAAGAAGCCGGTGCATTGAGACATTCGTGTCAACAGTCATAGACTATAGATCAAGGGTAATAGACAATTCAATCAGTTTACGAGTATAATAGGGTAGGCGAGGCGAGTGATCTACCAGTTCTACCTAACCTTACCTTCCTACCTTCTGTGTACTAAAATTGCGATAAGGTTTAACTTATAGACTATTGACGTACCTTTAATTATGACGTGTTGGTATCAGCAGCTTTCAGATTTTTTTTTTATGGGCAAAATAACCCTACGTGGGGTGGTGGGATCTTCCTTCTTGTGGTCTACTCTGGGCAACGGCATCTTTGGTATTCTAACCAATGATGACGGCTAACAGATCCCTCTGCCTTCGGTGATAGGTTTTGTAAGAGGCTGCCTGGATACTACCACCCTCCTGCCGGAGTCCAGCGCCAAACAGTTTTTCTGTGTTCCGCTGGTGTGTGGGAGACCCAGTTCTTCTGGGTAAGCTCGCTCTATCTTAGGCTTCTTCTTCACCGTATAGTTAAGTATGCAGTTAAGAGCAAGCCCATTATTTATAAAAAATACCCTGTTGTACTACAACGCGCGAATGATTTTCAAGCTTAGGGTGATAGACTAGGTACTTTCTTAACCGAACGAACATACTATTACACAGGCCAACGAAAGCATCGTTATTGCTCACGGTGTCACTGCATCCATTGACTGTTCAGACTTTAGACTTTAAGACTTAAAAGTTCTATGACGGATCGGATTGTAAGAATTGATGTGACGGATTTATTTATTTATTTATATTAATTAACAAATATCTTTTTAATATATTATAGGTAAGGTCTCGCAAAACCTTTAAAAAGGTTTGACTGCGAGTACATAGTTACACTCAGAATATAAAATTATATAATGCTTAATATTTTCTTCCTATTATTATTATAATAATACGGATAATCGTATCCGTATTTGTATCCGGAAAAACAGATCCGTATCCGCATCAGTTACTTTTTTGGCGGATCTTTGTGGGCCTTTTATACATTATGTAGGTTACTTATTAAGTGGCAATGAAAAACTATTTCATTCCTATCGCCTTTCTTTCTGAATCTATACACATCTATAAAATTATAAATCTGAAGTTTGTTTTTTTGTTTCTTTGTTTGAACGCGCTAATATCAGGAAGTACTGGTTCGAATTGAAAAAATATTTTTGTGTTGGATAGTGCATTAATCGAGGAAGGCTTTAGGCTATATAACATCACGCTGCGACCAATAAAAGCTAAACATCAGTGAAATATGTTGCAAAAACAATCGCGATAATAATAACAGAAAATGAAGCGGACGAAGTCGCGGGCAACAGCTAATTTAAAATATTTGGCACTTTATATTGCAAACATTTATTATATCAAATTGAGTTACCATACTAACAGTACATAACTCAAAAGTTAAGATCATTGCATCTTGCAAACAGATACCTATACGTAATATTAGGATCCGAGTACTTATCTTTTTAGTTATTTTACCCTAAGTACTTAAATTATTAAAATAGTATTTCGTAAACAGTTAGACTTTTTCTTTAAAACTTAAACCATATTGTCGCTGACAGTTGAATTAATTAGTCCACGAGTCTTCGACCTTGAGCCGTGTCGAGTGTCAAATTATGAAATTAGCCCAACCCCTCGTTTCCAAGTCCCTGAACAATTCATGTGCCGTATCCGGAAAGGTTATTATTACGTTATCAATTTATTAATTACAACCGAAACTATTTTGTAATAAGGTTTGATTTTATTTAAAGAGATTTCAACGCTGGCCGAATGACTTTTCCAAGTCCTTTCAACCACCACTATCTGATGCTAGATTTTGACAATCTCACTAATATCAGTATTAAACTTGAAAAAAAAAACTTACTAATAATATAAATGCGCATTTTCGGATGAATGTCTGTTCATCAATCACACCAAAACAGCTAAATGGATCTTAATTAAAAGCTGGAATAGCCATAGGCTACCTTTTAAGGTTTCTTTCTTCAAATTTCTACAAGAACCAATGTGTTATACAAGGTCATTTATACAGGGTTTATCCGAAAATCATAAATACTTAAGGGTACGTAGAAGCTGGGAACATTATAGTCATGTCTAAAACCGGTTTTTTGGGTAATTAGCATACTTAGATTTTTACTGACTGTACTATTTGACAATGACTCACATATCCCGTTACAACCGCGAAGCCGATTAGCAATCATTGTAACAGTAGATGTCCAAACTATAAAGGCTTTCAGCACTTACTTGTCAAGTGTATACCATTAATATGTATAATTTATGTGTTTGATGTGAGATTTTATTATAAACTAGCTGTTGCCCGCGACTTCGTCCGCGTCAATTTCTATTATTATGATTACGACTATTTTTGCAACATTTTTCACTCATGCTTCGCTCCTATTGGTCGCAGCGTGATGTTGTATAGCCTAAAGCCTTCCTCGATAAATGGACTATCCAACGCAAAAATATTTTTTCAAATCGAACCAGTGCTTCCAGAGATTAGCGCGTTCAAACAAACAAACAAACAAACTCTTCAGCTTTATAATATTAGTATAGATGACAAAACTTAAGGGGAAACTGCGGTAAGTTGGGCTTTACATAAATTACCGTTTTATCAACTTTTTTTAAATTTTAGGAATTATGGTGGCGACCTTGTATACTATTCGCGGTGCCTTCCAGGCACAAACCAAAAGCTAACCTTTTGGGAAGCACTAACGTTACACGACGAATAATTTGGGTTTTATAGCAGAGATCATAAATAATCAAAATTACTAATTTAAGCTTTCATGATCACTATCGTTAGTCACAGTAGCGGATCGTGTGTTTGTGTGGCCCTGAGCTAATTGAAAAAGGCTGTGGGTTCGATTTCAGCCTAAGGCAGTAGTTATTTTTATATCGTATTTTCAATATTTTTTTCATTTTCAATGGACTCCGTGGCGGAGTGGCGTACACACCGGTTTCAAGGTGTCGCCTGCTCCGAGGACCCGGGTTCGAATCCCGGACGGGTCAAAGAAAATTTTCTCGGATCTGGGTGTTTGTGGTATTTGCGTTGTTTCTGATTTCCACAAAACGAGTGCTTTAAATAGTTACTTAGTTTGGGATCAGGACAGTTGACATAAAATGTTGACTTTAATGGAGACTGCGGGCCTTCTGTACCCACGGGCCCTGGGCTACAGCCCAAATAGCCCCTAGTTAGATCCGCCCGTTAGTCAGTTTTTCCGAGATTTCTACCATGTTCCCATCGATATACAACAAAAGATACATAGTCCGATACAAAAATTATAACTTAAAACTGTCCTCATTCGAATGATTTATCGTTGATTTTTTGTCAGAGTCGACTTTATAACCTGGCCAAATTACTTGTGCAAAAATATGGATATTTGTCATGTTCTTACAATTCGATTGATGTAAGATGTATTAAAAAGAGCATTCTTATTTCGCAGGGGTGCACTAGAAATTGGGTCATTTTTGGACGATGACTGTGATTCTTTTTTTTTAATAATATGTATCATCAAGGCATGTTCCTTGTTTTTTATGAGTTGACGCCATGATCTCGAAACAACGGACTGATCATGGCTGAAATATCGGAGACTCATGAAAACAAGGTAAATGTTAGAAATCTTAAAACAACTAACTCTTATACCTAATCAAAATTACTATGCTTTTTGTAAAGATATTTAAGTATCTTTCTTCCGTTGAGGCCTTTGGAAGAGTTAACTTGACCTTTGCCTTAATTTCACTACTGGGTCAATTGGAATCGGGTTAACTTTCAAGTTTTTCCTGTTGCGATCATTCAAATTAATCTTTTTTTGTCAATAGCAAATTTAAAATTTGTATGATATTATTGGTCAAACTTACGATTACGATTTTTTTTTGGCATAACACGACTTGTGCATTAGCCACATAACACATATAGAATATTAGAGCTAATTGCTACTGTTCGAATAAGTGATATTTGTATATCAAACAAGGAATTTTTACATAAAAAAATGTAAATATTCCTTGATATCAAAAAGGGCTAATCTTTGACATAAGTAACACGATTACAGCTTATCTATGCTCTATAATAACTAATAAGAAAGAGTTTTTATCATTGAAAAAAAAAACTAACTTGTTTTTTTGTGGCTTAACACCTAATTACGTTGAGTAATGATAAACTGTTTACATTTCGTTTTTTATAACTACTATTCATCATTTTGCCGACTCACAAATAAGTTGGTCGTTGTATACAATTATTTAACAGCTGATAGCTATCGTCAAACCTTGTTCTTGTATCACTGTACCACATTAAACGTTATTATCAGGGCCGTGGGAGAAGTTTTTTTAGACTCTCCATCCGTTATATTGGCTCACCGTTACTGATTTCCTTTGCCATTCTTGTTAATGAGATATAATTGCTCGCTTTCTTTGTTTGTTTATTAACATCTGTACGTTAATGACTGAAGAGTAACATGTAATGTGAGTCTTGCTCGTTTTGCAATAAATCTCTCTTTTTAATTTTGATTTGAATTCAAGACAAAGTTCTGTGAACTTTTAACCACAATACAGTTAGGTAAATTTAAGACTTTTTTGGTAATCGAATAGCATTTCGCGTTACTATAAAATGACTGGATTGATAAATTATGCAGAATCCGTTCAGAAATTGAACAGAAAAAAGATGACAGATGAAAGTTTTTGGCGGGATTTTTTTCACAACCACATTATATTTTAAACAAATTAGTTGGTAGCAAGTTAGCAACATTTATTGCAAAAATCTTATAACCAAGGCCTTGATCATTGTTAAAAGCTAACAAAACGTGAAAATTAATGCAAATGAAAATTAAAATGTGCAAATATTACATTCGTTTCGCATAGTCGTTCCGTTACGCATAGATTAAGCAAAAAATGTTAGGCCTAGTTTTGAATCATTATTCAATTAAATAAACCAAAGCCTAATTTGATATATGAGCCCAACGAACACATGGTTTATATCTGTCGGACGTCTGTTTATAAAATACACACAGTATGTGAGTATGCGAGTAAAAAAATGGTTGGCAATGTATTAGGTACTCCGGTTATTTGCCAGTAGGTCAATGTTATATAGATCTAAGACAGTACAGTAGCTTTAATGGATGCGATTCACATAAACACAAGTCAACATAGAAAAATATTTACACTGCTGGAGGTTAGCAAATGCTCTCATGCTTGTTCATTCGTTCTAAAATCGCAAAAATTTTGCACGTAAACAACATTTCAAACAAAAACCGCGCCTTGTCTGGGCGGAGTTTAATCAAATTATCACTCCAGTTACAAGAACTCAGGGTTCAATTCGCATTATTCAGAATCAGTGACGTCACAGAAAAATATAGCCGTCACCGCTCCTTTACACCTGTTGTGTGCTAGCTTATTAAATTAATTTATGAAGCAAACTGTTGATGAAAAGTTTTTCCATGGTTTAGGCATGTTTAACACATTTTCTCTTTATAATATTTTGTAAAGTAAACTATTATTAATAAATAACCGTCCAAGTGCGTGTCGGACTCGCGCACGAAGGGTTCCGTACCAAAAAGGCCAAAAAAACTAGTTTGTTGTATGGGAGCCACCCTTAAATATTTACTTTATTTTGTTTTTAGTATTTGTTGTTATTGCGGCAACAGAAATACATAATTTGTGAAAATTTCAACATTCTAGCTCTCGCGGCTCTTGAGATACACCCTGGTGACAGAGCGAAGGACAGACGGACAGACGGACCAACAGCGTAGTCTTAGTAATAAGGTCCCATTTTTACCCTTTGGGTACGGAACCCAAAAAACTACAAATGTATTTTGATTATATTAGACAAATATCAACAGTGATATTCCTAGGAAAGATGACTTAATTATTTTGTGTGTTCAGCACTGTAAATTACACTTTAAGGTCTTGTAGAAATATAAACCGAAGCAAAAAATCAAACTTGGCTGCTGTTGGTCACATTATTCATTCGAAATACAACGTCTACTTTTACCCGCATGCATTACTACTTAAAAAAAGTTAATCTGCCAAGGAGGTTTATTGCACCTCAACCTTGTCTTGCCAAATTTGGAGGACCGCACCGTTCACAAATGTCACATTAAAATTTCCGAACGTATTCCCCAAAGGCTATTTCCGGCCTCCATCTTGTAAACATTTAATTCGGACGCAAAATGGGGTCGCTATTTAAATCTTTGAGCATCCGACCTTGGAGTCAACTATTCTTCGTTAACAACGAACAGTCGTGATGTCTGCATCAAAACAAAAGGTGACTTAAGCTTATTCATGAGATAAAGTTGGTATCTCACGATATTCTGTGCAAGGCACGTCTGTAAGATTACGGCGTGATAATAGGCGTTAAAACTGGAACAAGTTTATTTTGAGAATACTTTGTGTAACATTTAAATGGAGAACAAAACAATAACTTTATTTTTTGGCAGCACTGTCTGTTGTATGCATGCATGTTTGTAGTAGTCGTTTTTTTTTTTAATTTTAATTATTATTTAAACTTGTCTCATTTACTCCTAGTACTTAGATATTTGATATTTGATGTCAACAGTATTTTTTTAAAGTCAAAGATTAAAAAATTTGAACAGTGACATCTATGTTTGTTTAAAACTTACATAAGTAGACATAATTCTATGTTATTTAAAATTGTAACTAAACTTCTCATGCTCAACCAAGACACAGCCATTGCATAAGTATTACTAATATAGAACACTTTCGGTTTTGATTTGAATCTAGCCAGATTCGTTACAGTCCATTACTGAATATAGCTATCAGATTCCGTCAGAAATAAGACTTTCTCCAATAATAATCAGTTTTGATGATCAAATATTATGATTACGACGCTACCTGAAAGAATATCTACTTTCTAGCAAAATAAACCGGATAATAAAGAATCACTCTCATGAAACAATAAAATAAGCGTCAACAAAGAAATACATCGGGGAAACAACAATGTGATAGGCTTCACCCCACACTTTAAGCACTAGTCGATTACATGTCTTTGCCTGCTGTACTTAGTCAATGATTAAAAAAAACACCTTCAACCGGAAACAAATATTTTCAAAAATCGATTTATGCGTGCAACAGAACGTAATACTCTTTTCGATATGAATTCATTTGGAGCCAACACTTGGATTCGATTCAAATAAAGTTAGTATCGATATTAGTTGGCACAGTGCCGACTGCCGTAGTTAAATTGGTAACATATTGTGATTTTGATTACCACAAACATTCCTTAATATTTCTACTACCACAAGGCTGCATCATAAAGACATAACTACTTCTAGAATTTAAACTGTCATTGCTCTTTCATTCAAATAAAAAAAAATACATCAATACTTTTTATTTGCATTTTTTTATGATTAATTAATTTCAGGAAGTGATTTATGCTGTATTGAGAAAATTTGTCTTTTTCGTAGCGCCCTTATTTTTTAAAACTGACGATTCCTATTATCTTACAAATCTAGTATTTGTAACAAGTAAGTTATGATTGCATCAAAAACTACAAAGACCTATTAAAGAAAATACGAGTATGACGATTCCAAATAGAAATCTTCCTAATCTTAATATCTTCTTTTTTAATTGCGACGAACTTGCCATTTCCGCATAGGGTACACTGTTCGGCCAGTACGTCTGTTACAAGGAAATTAAGAAAATTTTACGATACTTTAAGCGAACTTACTTAATATCATAAATGCGAAAGTACTGATAGGTGTTTGTTACTCAATTACTTTAGAATGTCAGAACGAATCTAAATGAAATTTAGCACCTTAGTAGCTTACAGGCTTGAAAAGCACATGGGCAACTTTCAATGCCGAAAATGTTTGCAGATCTCCTGGAATAGTTTCTATACTATGTATGTATATGCCTGAATGAAAGGGTAGGACCAAGTAATACTTTTATAACCTTGTTTTCCATACTCAATAAAAAACTTACTTTAGTTAATAATAAAAAATTTGAACGCTTACAAAATCACGGAAAAGAGCAAGTGTATAATAACTTATAACAAAAGAAATTTAAATTAGTCAGAGTTTTTAAAACAGACTAACTAACTAACACTAACAGAACTATTACGTAGGTGTGGAGTGTAGACGAGATAAAGACGGAATTGGTGGACCATCTGATTCTGGCGTACAGACGTGATCTATTTTTTTTACTAATCGCCCTTTTGACACGATAATATTAATTACTTAATACTTTGTAACGAACATTATGATAACATCTTCAGTCGAGCAATAAATAAGATCTCATATCTGACATACAAGTTATTAACTAGTTATTAGAATTATTTTAGAAGTTTCTAATTTTGGAACAATGCTCGGGTTCATGATCATCAACTCGCATTTAGCAAGCGTGGTGATTTTGATTGTACCCATTATTGCTGTGAGAATATTTCGAAGGTTTCGATTCAAAATTGAAAAGTAACATATCAAGCCGAGGATCGACCTAAGTGGCGTGCAATTGGAGAGGCCTATGTCCAGCAGTGGACTGTGATAGGCTGATGATGATGATGATGATATCAAAATTGGGAGGATACATATACTGTGAAAATCAATTATGGCAATATCTTGCATTGGGAAAGGCCTATGTCCAACAGTTTACTAATATGGGCTGAAGATGATTAATTACAAAGTAGTAGCAAAGATTAAAATAGTATCTTGTCACTACATACCTGTGGAAAATTTCGAGTAGCGTAAATTTCAATTGTTTCTTCGATCACTAAACTATTCCCGTCTCCGGCAGTTCCTAGAATCTTTTGAAACATGCATGACTGTGTCCTGTTTGATAGTGCCAAAGAAAAAGCAACTATAAACCAAAAGAACAAAGCCGAAAACTCAGTGCAACGGGTGAAGTATGCAATTGTTAATTCAGCTTTGGACGGAATGCAAAGTGCCAAAGCTGCGTACAATTTTCCACTTACATTTCTCTCCCTTTCACGCTAACGTTTGTTTTCTTATGTGTGAGCGAGGCAGGTGACATGATTTAGTGTGGGAATACGAGCTGTAAGTTCTGGGTAGGACATTTGAATTTCGAAACGATTAAGGTGATCTATGACACTTTGGAGCGTCTTTGAACTTTTTAATAATGCACACACAGCAGTGGTTGGATAATGTGATAGCTAAGTAGGGCATCTGCACAAGTATCATTCCGCGGGATTATAAAGCGGGAAGTAGAAAGTGCGAATCAGAGTACGTAAATCTAGATTTTTCGGGATCTACGTACGAATTCTTCTATTAGTCGTCGTAAGAGGGGGCTAAAGGATCACAGGCCGAATCAGGCAGGAGAGTCTTTTCTCCCCTCTCTTGCAGCGTAAAGTCTTAAATAAATTTGCCTACCCAAATACTGTATTAGTAGTTCAATGATAATAGCAGTCGCTCCATAAACGAAAGGTTGTGGGACCGACTTACCTAAGGCAGTTTTTTTATCAAGTAATTGTATTTTATAATCATCTCTTTGGACAGGCCTTTATCCAGTCAGTGGACTGATGTGAGTATAATACAAAGCAATGTCTTTGGATTAATAATATACCATCTGTAGACAAACCTATAGTAACATTTTCCATGACGAGACCCAATAAATCACTGCCTCAGTGATACTTAACAAATATATGTCATAAATGAGGTTTAACAAGCATATAACCTCTTGCAATTTTCCTTCCGTGCCCCATACTCATACCCCATGAAAGTTACAACAGCGTCTAATGGTATGGTGGATGCAATATGCAATACGCAAAACATCGACTTACTCGGTGTACAATTAATTTGCATGGATTTTAACACTGCATTTTATTAATACATAGACTATGCATTAGAAGATAAATTTGGCACATTTTTTTGTTTCTAACTAATCAAGTTTGAATTAAAAAGCTTAAATATAAATAAAATTAATACTTAAACATTCCTAAATATAAACTTTATTATCAGATGGAGTAAAAATATTTGGACTTTATCACAGCCAGTTAGATTTGGACCCGCATTTGAGTTCCAAACTAAAGTAATTCAGTAAAAAAATTGCTCTTTAAGACTTGAAAAACCTGCCAAGCACAACTGCGGGTCGCTTTTAAAGTGCTCCGAGAATCCTACTGGTACTGGCCAGATGCCAAGTAGACCAGGGTTTTTATTACTTTTAAATTGTTTTTTTTATTCAAATTTAAAGTGCCTCTTTTGTCATTAATATGTTTGCAAGTATTGTATCTATGTGTGTGTCTACGCATGGGCGGCGTCATGGATACCGGAGGGGTACGAGGGACGCACAACCGCCGAACTGCGGCGAACAACACCGAGCGAACATCGATGCTCGGTCGAACCATTCCCTTCAATATCATCCTAGTGTGCGGTCACTGTTATTGTACTTGTACCGAATTATACTCAAAACCTATGAAATACAGTCCGCTTTTTATTCTACCTCAATTACCACCGAAGGCACCAACTCTTCTCTTAACAGTGTGTATGGTTTTGTCTTGGGTTTTGTCAGGGCTTTTTATTAATTATCGTTGGAATGCAGTTTTTTCTTGATTATCAAAACATAGCTTGTAAAGCAATCTCCTTACAAATTACTACAGAAGTTACTGTATTGTAATACAGTCCATCTATATAACTTTAAACTTTAATTTACTGTTAAAATCTTTTAAAGGTTATCTATGAAGATCTACATATACACACCACTTGCTAGGCAAGGTGTGGCTATAGTACAAAACTGGTGCCAAAGGGTTACCGAGGCGTGATGACAATAGTTTCAAATTGCTTTACAAAAAACACGAGGGATCATGTTAACACTAGTAAAGATAACGAAAGCTAGAATTTAAGATTTAGGCCTTTTATATAAAAAAAAATGATACGAATGGATCAGGCAGGATAGATAGGTATGTATATGCCTACAACTATAAGTAGAACCTACAATATTCCAATCGTTTAGGCCTACTTCGATGATACAGATTTGTGCTCTTACAAAAAGTAGATTTCTATTCTATCTAGTCTAGACTTTTGATAAATCAACTTTCATTGCAGTAATCAGAGAAAGTTTTATTAACTTTGGTCTGCAAAAACATTTCGCCTTTTATTATGTTGTACAACTGTACTGGCACAAAAAGTTAAAATAAAAATGTACCAACCTCCTTAGCCCGAACGTGACGTTCCACTTGACGTTTAAAAAACAAACAAATGTTTCCGAACTCGTATTCCTTTTTCAAAAAACTACCCGACGACAATGCGTCGTTGAGTCATAGACGAGAGAGCAACGTCCGCTCCCGCGCAGCCAACATGGCTGACGGGATACTTCCGCCAGATTTTACTATTCACTTTCAATGTTTATACTTAATGTTGATCATCCATCATGGTAAACTGATTAATGGACGCATCAGTGGGCTTACCATTAATTATGGTGTTAAACGATTTATTTTTCTCGCTTTTGGAATGTTACTTAAGGATGGAACGTCGACATCTCATTTACACGTTGAAATATGCATATGTACCTATATTTTTTATTAGTCCTGCAATTTCGCATTTAAATTAACATTTTAGGATATCTTAATAATAACTAATATAATATATGCAAAAGATTTAATGAATGTTTGTTCCTTAATCATGTTAGAACGGCTGAACGAGTTGGATAAAATCTAGCACGGAGATAGAATGTAGACTGTAGGAGGCAGGAATAGCTGAATTCCGTGATAACATGGGATACTTTTTATTCCAGAAAAAATGGTTGCCTGTAAAGTCGGTTTTACGGGCGAAGATTTTACGTGACAACGTCTTTTTCTCGGTAGAATATTTATTGATATGAATATAATTAAATTGCACAATAGGAACAAGGAATTGAATGAAAATAAGAATTGCACAAATTTTAACTATAGAAATATATTTTGTTTACTAAAACATTGTACATGTAAACTTAAACTTAACTAATTCCTATTTGAGTGATTTTGTTGAGGATAGGACGATGATAGGAGAAATATGAAATGAAAGGAAGTGTTTCTGCTGTAATCTAATTCTCTAGTGCTGCGCGCGCGGCAGACCGATCATAGTTGAGTGGGAGAGAGACGCAAGGCATTCGGCGGGCCTCTCTCTCGTTCGGTGACTCATCGTAACGTTACCGAGCGTTACACTTTTTCATAAGTGACTCCCAGCCGCAACCTAATTTAAGACGTTGTCACGTCAAAAGTACGGTTACTGTCGGATAAATTTGAAGCATAGATTTAATATACTATTAAATCTATGGTATGAAGTCACGAGCTACAGCTGTCTACTACTCTACCTCTTATTTTCATTTGTTTAAAATTATTTATTTTTATGATGTAAGGTGCGTTAAGATTGATCAACAAGTTCAGTAACTATGTAACACTACGAGACATGTCATCTAATATCTTTACAAAACGAAAGCCTTTTGTGTTCGAACTTCAAAATTGCAACTTTATCTTCACGTTGGCAACAGAAAATCAATACTGGCAATAGAAGCTCGACTATTTATCACCGTCCAACCAACGACAAAGACTTACAACAGTTACAACTATGATATTCTAGAAGCTAAAGACGCTACGTTTTAGACAGTATTATTTTTGTTTTACCATAGGGAATGTGTTGCAAATGAATGAATGGCAGATTTAAACATCTATGTAGTTATTTAGTAATAATATAAGTGTAATTTTTAGATAAATTAAAAATCATTGGCCACATTTTCTTACTTAATATAATTAAATGTAAATGTTTGTTACGCTTTCAAGCAGAAACTACAGAACCGATTTTGATTAAATTTGGTACAAAGATAGGTAAAATCCCGATGAAAGACATAGGTTATTTTGGGCGAAAAGCTAGAAAAAACATTGGTTGGATGGATGTTTGTAAGTCGATCATACCAGGATGGCTTTACAGATCTGGTTACAATTCATCCCGCTAATCGATAATAGTCTGGAATGTCACATCGACTACTTTACATCCCAGAAAAATCACAATTCATGTGGGATTAGCATTTTACTTCTCGTATTGAGGGATCGTCGAGTTTTTGCATGGTGGTTTTTCATATTGATTGTGATATGAAACTAGCCGTGCACCATTTTAACGAATCATTTATGCTTATTAAATAGTCAAAGAAGTCAGATATAATATTTTAAAGATTAACTTTAAATAAATTTTACCTGACTTTAATTTAAAAGTAAAAGTAAAAGAGATTCATTAGCAAAAACATGTAGTGTGTGACGCACCTCACCTCATTACGTAACATAGGTTTAGTATATAGGATAGACTTAAGGTTTATAATGGGGATTACCAATACATAGTAACATCTTTTATTCGCACTCCCTGGTCCCAACATTACAACCATTTGAAGTCGTAAAGCAACAATTTATTATACGACTCCATGACAAGGCTTTTATTTTGTTAATAAAACATAAATTTGATGCAGTGTAGACATTAACTGGCATTAACCTTAACAATCAATAAACGTATATAAACTTGAAAAATTGGGAGATGCGGCTTCGAGTCCCGCCTGAGACAAAATTTTTCAAGTTTATATACTATTATAAGTGCAATTAAGTTGCTAAAATATCAAATAAAGTATATAAATAGCTGTTTCATCTTAACTGACTGTCAAACATCTGCAAAGATGTTTCTTTCGGGTGTTAAGGGTGCAAACTCCTAACATTTGATGAAGCAACGCTGGCTCACAGCGTAAGAATATGCTTGAAAAATTCGCGCCGTGTCGCAGTGTCTCGGTGGCCTAATGGTATGGCGCCCACCCGGCATGCGAGGAGATGCGGGTTCGAGTCCCGCCTGAGACAAAATTTTTCAAGTTTATATACTGATATTATAAGTGCAATTAAGTTGCTAAAATATCAAATAAAGTAAATCAATAAACGGTTGACTTTCCTACCAAAATATTTTTAATACAATAACTTACAAGATGATTTGCGTTTATGATGCAAAGGAGCATCTCAAATGGAATAATTATAGCACAACTGCACATTGCACGATAAACTATGATAAAGAGCTAGGGGTCGTTAATCTTTGTACAGATATGTCCTTATTTAAACGAGTCACTAGGTATTGTCTGTGGATTCACGTGGTAAACTTTAGCTTCCTTCACTATAAAGTGTAAATGGTAACATATTTTTAAGATTGGCGACTTCTGCTGTGGTAGTAGAGCACACCGGTTTTTAAAGTGTCACTTTATTTAATTCTAGTCAAGAAGAGTACTTTAATTTGACCGATAATAAGGATGAGATGAGACACTATCAAAACTCTTTTTACTTTCGGACCACTAAATTCTTTAAAAATTTACCACACTTTCGCTACTCATAAAAGACATATTTTTAAGAATTCCATTGTACAAGAAAGAATGCATAAAAGATTCCCTAATGGGCCAAATAAAAGAAGCAATCATGATTCAGCCATCGCGTCCGCCACAGAGCCGCCATATTTGAATCCATGTTTTCTAGCGCGAAAGTTTGACAGGTGAATCACGTTCGGAAACTTCGGAATGCGTGTAAGGCAAGGCTGTTAATATGAAGTTAATTTTGCACAAAGTTAGGCAAGCCCGAAGACGGGGTTCTCATTATATTTTATACTTGTTGAGTGAAAGAAAAACTGAATTATAATCAAGAAGACACAATACAATATCATTTCACCGTCAAACAAAATGAATAGAAAAGTATTATGTACGTGTTACAACTTTTTTAGGCACGAGCGAATCGCGAAACGCAATACATCCACAGCATAGTTTCATTGATCATAATCTCGTTGGCTCCGCAATAATTGTTGCCTCTACCACAGTTAATAGTTCAGCTAGATCAGAAAGAACAGTCTGAACTGGTTCGAGGGTGCTGACAAATATTCCCCCTACATCGGCTACATCGAAGAACACAATATCGTAATAACATTAAAACGACTGACTATTGGTCGACGAACGGTATTCCGTGAAATCGAATATACTTTGAAGCGAACCGCTGTAGTCTAGAGGTGAGTGATAAATAACGTCACGGTGAAAAAGTCACAGTGATCCGGCGTCCAAAAGTATCACTGTGACTTGTCACGGAGGAACAACGTTACAAAATCACTTAGGTTCCTACTGTTCCTACCGGTATCGCCGAGAACTCCCGTCACTCATGTGATCATGTCACGACAATACGTATTAGACTTTGATACGTATATCCGCTCGCGACATATATCGTGACATTAGTAACAGTATTGACAAAATCCATATACTGTAACATGACATTAGTAACCGCAGTTACAAAGTCACTTTAAATAAAAATATCATTTCACCGTTTGGAACCGCGGAACGTCTATTGTGATACGAGTAACGGGAGTGACAAAGTCACGGTGATATTTCACAGTGACATTTTTGGAACTGGAACGACGGTCACGGTGATCGAAAAGTAACGCTTTTCCCCAAGTCTACTGTAGTCCAGCTGACCTTATTATAGTTTGTAAAGTAAACAACAATTTTTTATGAGTTACCATCTTGCAAGCGTACGAGGCATATGTAAGCTAACAGCTAAGTAATGGAAGCAGTCTGTCATAGTCAATGGAACATTCGAATCAATGACCACGTCATGCACTGCGGAGTTTTTTAAAAGGCACTAACCAAAATGTTCGTATAATCACTTAACGCCATCACTACCAAGTAATTAAGTATCGGCTACATAAACCAACGTATTTTTTTTTTACAATTATCATCCCCGACTGAAGTGGCTGATGCAATTTGTCTATGACTCAATCACGTTAATTCAAAGCGAGCTTGAAAGCGTACCGTGTAATCGAAAACAATTGTTACTATTACAAAACCCTAACAGTTACAGAAATAACAAAGATTTTATGTTGTTAACCAACTTATTAACGTTATTACTTAATTGAAAACCGACGGACTTGGCGAACAGTTGGGTTTATGAAAATAATTTGAACGTTCTTATACCTACAATGTTGTTTAAACATGGCAATTGTTCCTACAAAATAGCGTAATTTTGTATCAACACTGAAGTATTGCGACGAAAACGGTAACAAACAAATACACGCTGTATTCATTAATATAAGTAAGCAACGCAATGCAAACTTTGCAGAAACCTGTACCCAGAAGTGGGATAACAACATCCTACATCATTTCTCAATTTCAAAACTATCTGTGTACCTAAACTGTAAAATTTATTTGATTGTAATAATTAGTGAGTTTATTAATTACAGAAATCTGGCAATGACTTTGTCACCGATATATACTCTTCTTCTTTTTTACTGTTACTAACCCCCGTATTTATAAAGAAGTAATTACTTATTGCTTAAGGAAGTCATAACTTAAAGTGTTCATACCTAGTGCTTAAGTAAAAGAAATTGGTCACCATTAATAATCACATTATTTGGCTGAAAATGCTAACTTTTGGTAGTTATAACTTCTATTAATTTTTTTGATTAAGGCATAAAAATTGTCTCTCAAGTAATTACTTGTAGTCAAGTAATTACTTTTACTTGTTTATAAATACGGGGATAAAACTTCTAGTTGCCCAATGCCGCAATTCGTCCACTAAAGTTGTTGCTACGCCTAGACCTCGATTTGTAAGCTGTGTAATTCAGATAAATCAAATTGGAAGTACTTCCTAGTTTATTTGCGATAGAAAACAAACGTGTAAGAGTTAAATGGGCGGTTAGCATCACAGACTAAAATTAACTCAATACCGTCACAGCTGGGGATTGCTAATATTTAATTGCGGCTGCGTAAACGCGGATTCCTATGTCTATAAGTGATTTGGTAAATTAAAAAAATATTTATCGCATTTAAATAATTACAATAATAAGGAGATTAAATAAAAAAAAAAACATTTTTACTAGCAATCATAAGTCCACCTGGATACAGAACTCTTCAAAGGGAGGATTTTGCCATTATCGCCATGCTTGGCAGGCGGATTGGCGATCGCAGTTTGACCAATGGCTCTCCTTTATTCGTCTCTTACACCTATAGGAAGAAAAGGGAGTGATGCTACTCTTAAAATAACATGGCATTACACGAGAAGACTTCAATTGTTGTGGCTTTTAATTTAAAAATAAAAAGTCACAATCGCAGTCGAACTGCGGGATCGCTTATCGCCTTTTTTTTCTTAGAAAAAAAAGGAACTACAAAGAATCAAGCCCATTCAGTCACTTGCTCATATTACCGTAAAAATCCAACCTGCCAATTATCACATTCGCGCTCTTGTACAAATAAATTAAATCTATAATTCCGTATGCAAATTGGCGCACTTTTACCAGCCACCATTACCGTTGCTTTCAAAGATAGTTTTATCTGTAACAGCCATAATTAACTAACAGCTCACTTTCATTACCTACACAACTGATAGATATAAACAGTAGAGGGCGCCACTTCCAAACAAATCTGTCAAAATGTTTAAAAAAAACGTTATATTTTTGTTGCCATGTCGACCTGTATTGCACTCATTAATTTCGATTTCTCGACAGTATGCGGGCACAAAACTGTAACACTTCGTTATTATTGGGTGGGGTTCGTACTTTATTTGATTAATATTGTCTTTTGTTATCAAATTAGGTCAATTGTTATTTATTACTGTCATTGATATAATTTAGGACCGATGATGCTTCGTTTGTTGTAATGATTTAATCTTTACAATCATATGAAAAAAAAAACACTTTAATTTAACAGTTGACCTCTTATTTATATCGACTAATGATGACCTAAGAAATACACTAGGGACTAAGTACTTAAGATTAGTTAAATGATATATCTTTAGGAGAGGCCACCATACTGCCGGCTGACAATAGTGACCGAGTTTCTTGCGCTGCTTCTTCTCGGCACTAGCCCAGACTTGTCCCGAAGCAGTGGTAGGTTTAAATATTGGGACGTGTAAAAGCGCCTCCTGGGGCCTATTTGCAGAAATAAAACTGATTTTAACTGATTTAACTGATCCTTCCTAGGCTTCCACTCCACGTTTAATATGCTACTGCGGGCACCACAGGACCAAATTTTAACTAATAAAGTAACAGCCTAATAATCATCACACTGCAGGCAAAAGGCCTCCATCATTGAATTCAAGTTACCGCAGCAATTATGGGCACAGCCATTTTATTATGCCAAATGCGGGTTGATAATCACAAACCCGAGCAATGTTCGAACATTCGAAACTATTATTGCCTGAACCGGAGATCGATCGCAACACAATAAGACCTTGGCCACCAACCACTAGACCAACGGGGCGTTCAAAAGACAGACAGGTACTTTCGTATTTATTTGTAGAACATTATGGAACTAACCTACGCGTCATATTCACTCTATACAGCCAATAGCTCTATAAGAGCTATAAACTATAAACATTTAATGGTGGTGAATGTTAGCAAGAATGTAATATTTTATGCTACGCTAAAAGTTACATCAGAGACTGCAGGCAGCAATAAAGGTATAGTTCAAACATTTGGGCCAAAAACATTAACAAATAGTCGTTTGACTTTTGAAATAGACGAATGTTAAACTATTTTCAGTTGGCTAATAAAGTATACGTTCTCTATGTAATCGTATAACTTTTTACTTTTTTATATTTTTTTATAATAGAAGTAAGTAGGTTAAGGTCTAAGTACCCTACTTAGACCTTAAATAAGTAAATAATATAAAAATATACATTGTGAGTGTATGCATCAGCAAAATTATATAGATAAAATCAATAAAACACGATCAAATATAGGGTTGTCAGGTAAAAAAAAACTACAACTAATTATAACAAAAAAATATAAAACCCGGCGAAATAAAACATCCTCTTTGTCCTTAATCAAAAAATACCTTTTATTTAGACATATTTTAAAGTGCTTTTGTTTTTACGACCGCTTAAATAATAAGAAGCTGCTTCTTAAACATACAAACACCACAATTATATGACTAACAGCAGGAAACGTCTCTTTATCACAATAATTACAGTGATGCCGCTAAATATAATAATCCTGTACAAAAGACAAGTCTCATTCAGCTTTTATCACGTTGCACTAATTACTGCCACTTCCTCGGACATAGCTACTATTATAGCACGAAAAGAACGGCCAAAACAATTAATTAAATATTTTCGAATGCCTCAGGATTCCAGCCCACAAGTTTTTTGAGAATGAAATTGTTACTAACTTTATATGGGCACAAAGCCTGAAATAAATTATTAGAATTAAACTACCAAGACAATACATAGTGTCGACGAATTTATTCAAGCCTGCACCACAGGGGCAGGTGTGGTGCCAGCACTGGCAGCACATAAAAATAATCGCAACACCCCTTCTCTCCCTATGGGCGTCCAAACGACTACTGCTAGAAGATAACGGGCAGCAGCCATCTGTAGTGTGTTGTACACCCAACCCACACTTACATACCTAACAAAGTAACCTGCATCGGAACTAATTGAGACACACAAATAGACGCATCATCGGGTTGATACATCTTTTCATTTACCACTCCTGGTGAGATTTCAATTCGAACCTGGAATCTTTTGATCCACATTCAGTCTTTCCAAGCGTAGCGAATACGGAAATCCTTCTATTGGAGCCTCTGTCCACCATGGCACCAGTGAGCTAGTGTGCTGATGATAATCATCCAAATTGCGCTGTTTGTTCTGTTCTCGCTACGAAATTGCAGTATAGTCATCACTACAATTTTGTGGCTAAAATTATGCACATACTAATTGGCGACCATTCAGAGTGGAACAGAGAAATGACAGGTTTCACTTTATTGTGATGTAAAGCCATGACTATAACAAATGAAATATTCGCAAAACAAATAAAAAAACGTTTTATAAATTCAGACATTAAGTCAGTACTGAATAATATTTGAAATTCATACCACATACTAACAGAGTTTTCCCAAAAGGATAAGGCTTGTCTCAATTAAAACAAAATTACATGTGTTCTCATTATATATTATTTTGCCATATGGCATATTATTATGTCATGTCTATGCCAACAATATGTCCTACTAACTGAACAAGTAATCACTAGTTTTAGTTCTACCTTTCAAATTGTCATTATAGACGGACTACAAAAAAGTAGGTATTAGATTTATTTTTATTGGCTTTAGCTTTTTTTTGTAGTCACAAGGGTTCAAGTTTTTTTCCAAGGGGCTTTAAATCAGTATTATTTTTATTAAAATGAAATTACCATATTTTCAACCTATCATAAATTTCGTTAAATTTAAGAATCATAAACTTTACGAAAATCTTCTAACAGACATTTCAAATATCGAATAAAGCGACGTCAAATTCACGTCAACATTAACAGCTGTGATTGGCTGAGGCCGTGAGGCGCGATTAATCAACCAATCACAAGTTAATTTTAGATCTGGCGAAGCGATTTCTTTAATCAGATTTTAATTTACTAGACCGAGGGCCTGTGCTAATTTTTTTTTAATATTTTAAGACATGCCTCACTGGGCCACACTGAGCCATCTAGTCCCAAATTAAGGTACTATTAAGTACCCTGTCGTATGGGGTACTAGACAACCGATAAACTTACTTATATACTTTTTTTTTTGTAAATATATACTTATAATACATAGAAAACACCCAGACCAGTACAAACAGACATGTTCATGCACACAAATATTTGTACTGTGCGGGGATCGAACCCTAATGAATCTTTTGTATAGAAAATCTGCATATTATGCGTGGTAATAGAAATGGCGTTGCCTTGTGACATATATTACAACTATAATATATCTTCTTAAGTAAAAGGTTTCGTTAACTGACTAAAAAAAATTAAGTTGTAACGACCTATATATAGCCTATAATTGGAGGTACAGACAACAGCACGTCAACCTGCTACAAAACGTCAAAAGAGATGTCCCGTAACAGGCCCAGACATTGTACAGTATTCTAAAAAATCAAGAAAAATCTACTGACTTTAGGAAAAACACAAATAACTGTATATAACGTATAATTTAGCGGCTCAAAAATAAATACAATCTAATAAATATCGCTCTCAATCAGGCATACAAGATGGCGTTTGACGAAAAAAAAAAAGATAATCCATAAACTCTAAATGTCAGTCTGTAGCTGTCAGATTCCCTTTGTCAATATTTGACATAACCGTTCTTTTCAAGTTTTTGCCACTCGTCATAATCTCACGTGAAAAGCTATTATTATATCTTATTAGTACAACAAGCACCAGTAAGCAAACAATATCACTTGTTCGAATCGAGATAAGCGATTTTGAATTTGTCAAAACTGACAGATGTCATCAAAGTGTTATCTTCCGCCATGATAGTTTTTGTTGTTTAGTATTGCTATTCTAATAAGTTTATTTTTGTTTGAGCCATTAAACGAAGCCTTTTTAAAGAATTTGGATAATAACAAAGTGTAGTAGGTATATTGCCCTAACTTTTGGCAATGTGTACAGGTTCTGGGCCTAGCCTCCATACAATTTGGGACAACTCCTTTTCTCAATTGATATTGATCTCTACTTGTTGGACTTGAAAGTTGAAAATCAATTCAATGACCTTTAACTTTTTGGGTAGGTTGACCTGCCGTTGTCCTGTACCTACACTAGCCGCGAAAATTGATAAAACTCCGCTGGCATACAGCCTTGAATAATTTCGTCGACACACTAAATGTCTGGGTCGCTCAATGGTAAGAGCATTCGCCCGTAAGCGAAAGGATTTGGGTTCAAGTCCCACTTCAAGAAGTGTACACTTTTTATTGAAGGAATTGTATTATCGGTCTCTAACCATGCCACTGCGCCACCATCATCGAATTAAGCATTTAATGATGGAGGCTTTTACCCTGCAGGCGAGTTCACCTTCCTTTTTTTTCTCGGGCCTTTAGACGCCTCTTACGACAACCATAAAAAAAGGGATAGTGAAATTTTTATATTCGTACGACCACAAATCACACAGTAAGAAGAACCGATGATGTTCGGCGGCAAGATTCTGAAATGGCGACCATGCTATGGAAGAAGATATTTGGGTTGACCCTCCATCAGGTTGACCGAGCGACGCTCTAGCGAAGGTTATGGGAAGCCGCTGGGTATGGCGCGATGGCGCCTATATCCAGTGGACGTCTTAGTTAGATGATAGATAATGATTTATATTAATTTCTTAGTAGATCTTACGTTTTACTAACTACAATGAATATGAACGTCGCTTTAAAACTATATTTATTCCATAAAATATCATTAGAAATAACTAGAGATAAAAACTCTTCTAAAAATTCACTTCAGTCTTGATTGATTGGCACAAACATAGTAAAAATTCTTAGACTCTTCGGTGGAATGGCGTCCTAGAATAACAAGACAACATAAGATTTTAGTAAACCTTTGACTAAAATTTGAACTATCCAGACAATGATAACTTAGGTTAATATTATATATTTTTTTTGTAAAAAAAAAGTAACAGCCTATAATCATCCCACTGCAGGGAAAAGGCCTGCATCATTGAATGCAAGTTACCACAGCAATGATGAACGCGTTGGTCTAATGGTTTAAATACCAGGCCAAGATCTCGGGGTCCCGGGTTCGATTCGAAACTTTTTTTTGATGCCTCGAAAATGCCAACAACAAAATGTTTCGAATTTTCGAACATTGCACGGGTTTGTGGATGCAGGTACTCATCATTGCTGTTTTTTTAGTTACTTGAAAATTCATCAAAAGTATAAAAATTGTTCGATTGTCTCAGGTGGGAGTGGGACTCGAGCTCAAATCACCTAGGACAGTCGAAAAATTCTTGTTCAAGGAATGATATTAAATTTCCAAGTTACACCAGCAATTTATTTGCTTAAAAAACAGTCTACAAATGTTTTTTGGTCATCTATGTCATTTTACAGTTTACTCTGTCCCGCACAAAAACATTTCCGCTTAGCCCACTGGTCGACTGGTAGAGTATGCCATATGGCATTAATTATAGGTACCTTTTGTACTTAATTTATATTTTGCAATAAAGTTTAAATAAATAAATACATTTTGTCTATGGAAGCCTATTTGTGATTAATATAATATAATGCGCCTATTAATTAAGTCACTGTCCTATCGATTTTAGATAAGGGTTCATCATCCTTGATAATATACAGTTTATTGAACTCCAAAGACCTTTGAGTCACCTCGACCAAGTTCGAATTTCAAAACTTTTCTCCTTTAATTCGATCTACATAAATACTCACTTTACTTGAAATCTACCGAACAAGAATGAGTTCAAACAATATTTAATCAGTAAAATCGTTTTAATTCAGCAAACAGGCAACAGGAGGCGCTTTTACACATCCAAATATTTTGATCTGCCACTGCTTCAGGACAAGTGTGGGCTAGTGCCGAGAAGCAGCAGCACCAGAAGTAAATTACAAGTAAGTGGTTTGCACATACATCAATCAGCCTTTCCATCTTAATAAAAGTAAAAAAAAAAGTTAATTTGCATATATTTTTGCAGTACCAAAATTTCCCGGGTAATGGGTTTAATTTTCCAGAACCGACGGAATGAAACTTCCCGAGAGTTCCAAAGAATTTCTAGTAGGTAGGTACCGGAAGAAATCTCTCTCTAGACAAGAGTATAAGTTTTTTTACTAAACCTAATTTCTGTGATTGTAAAAACAAATCTAACCAAAAAATCACCTCAATACCAACCATACCAACCAATTTGCGGTCAAAATATTTAACCGAAAATTGGGCAACAACCTTGGGCTAATAAGATTGCGAGCCGATAATTGAATTATCAGTTTCGACATACTACTAGTGTTTTGCGGTAATTCTCTGTAAGCATATATCGACTACTATGTAAAGAATAACTGATTTAAAAACTCATAGTTAGGTATGATGATCTAAAATGAATAATGTAGTCTGTCATTATTTTCCTGTTTTTGTTGTTTCTTATATTTTTTTCTATACTAAGTAATAGGGGTTAAAGTATGAATTGGCGGTTATTTTCCCACTTTTTATTTTGTTTATAGCTCTTAAGTATAGTCATATTATTGCGTAATTCTTTTTGTATTGTATCAAAAACTAAATAAAGTAACTTTTGACTTAAAAAAAAATGCAATACTAGTGCCTATTACTTCAAAGGAAGTCGTTGAAAAGACCCCTTACAATGTGTCAGCTGACCTTCTTGCTTCAATTAAGTATATTTGTATTATATACTTTGATTTTCAGAAATTTAAATACTATAATGCGTAGCTTTATAACCATCTAACTTTCACCTTTAATTGCATCGAATACAGTTCAGGCGTTTTTAAAAAAACAAAAAAAATTGTTAGTATGGAAAAATGACTTTTCTCGATTACGTCCATACAAAACGGCAATTTCATACTTTAACCCCTAAGTAGTACAATTATAAATATGAATGTTTGGATGGATGTTTGTTACACAATCACGCCAAAATGACTAAACAGATCTAAATGAAATTTTGCATGGAGGTAGTGTATGATCAGGAATAGCATATAGGCCACTTGAAATCCCGGAAAAGTATACGGTTCCCACGGTATTACTATATTTGGTTTTCATCTGTATAGTGACCGTCATGATTTTTTTGTGCAGTGGTAGCATATTTAATTTAACAAAATAAAAAAGATCAGTGAGAACGATGGCGCGGGTAACAGCTAGTATTTCAAGAACTGACGTAGGTATGTTGCCGGCACTTTAAAAGAATAGCGCAACCCCTCATCTTCCTACGGGTGTCGTAAAGGGCGACTAAAGGAGTATTGCCCTATGAAGGCGGCCAGCGACGTCTTCCCGCAACAATTGACCTAACTGCGATCGCTAGCACGATGGCTGCTAAAACGCGTAGTTTTATCATTCAACGCTAGGGCTGCTTTACCCAGAGTCCGTGTTTGTTGACATTCTATACAATTATACGCTGAGAACACATATCACGTGATAATCCCGCATTTGTCACGTTTTGCGTGTTTCGCCGCACAGCCGCCCTACATATACATATAAGACTTCATGCGCCAGTGTCTGGATCTTCAATGCCTAAACGTTATTTTTAATTACTTATTCGGTCACAAATTTTGCATAATTTTGAAACTTTTTTTTTTCCACATTCACTCCTATCTCATTCTCCACGCTTAATCTCTCCGACATATATCGTGGGCACTCGGTCAATACGTGTACAACATGTTCCACCTTTTGTGGATCACAGATGCATGCCGGACTCTCCTTGCACTTGAAGCGGTTCAAGTACGCAGAGAATCCGCCATGCCCCGTGATCATCTGAACCAATAACGGGTCGAGTTCTATCTTTCTCACAGCCCTGTATGCCTCCTTCGCGTCCGGAAAGAACATCTTGGTCGTGGACCCTGTCTCTCCCATCTGGTACCTCCTGTTCCTGATTAGGGTGGTTAGTCCAACCACCCCAACTCCTTCCAGAAGCACAGAAGTCTTTTAGGACGTTCACAGGCTTCTCAAAGGGAGGAGTGCCGAGGATAGATGCCCGGTGGGTGGCTACCCCTGTGCATTCCAACATCACATGGGCAGCCGATTCTGTCTGTTCCAGGCAGCCTCTGCATAGGGGGCTGTCTGTGGCGCTAATGGTGAAGATATTTTTATTTAGGGGGATATGTCCAGTCAGTGATCCCACTACTCTTCGAAGGTCACTCCTGTTTAGGGTGATTAAGTTGAAGACGAGTCATACGCGGTGAAAGAGGCGGTATGGCCTCTCTGGATTGTCTGCAGTTGTTGATATTGGTCCAGCGGTTGATTGTGTGTCTAGTTTTATACATTTCATCAATGCTGTCATTACATTAGCATGTACGTACGACACAATGTTTACATACCCAATGAATGTATGTATGTATATTCATTCGGTTCCGAAATAAAAGCGATTTCAAATCACCTAATCGTATGTATAATTGATTACCTTCAAAGTTCACATCATTAATTATTACATTCGAATTAGGTTTTGAATACCAAACATTTAACTCTTATCTTTGTGAAGCATGTCGGCTTTTTTACATTCAGAATTTTAATTTTTTCATCGATCTTTTGTGTTATTGCCTTTTTAATTTGTTTCTTTTAGTTCTTAGAGTTAGTGTGATTTAATTTAATCCCTCAACCCCCAGGAGGCACTCGGGTGCCACGATAACAATTGATTTTAATTGTGTCTGGAATAACTCACGATCGAGGGATTAAAGCAGCTCTAAAGAAACGTAATGACGGGTAAAAATAAAAACGAATAATTATGAGATACTGACTACTTTCCTGGCATTGCTCTTTTAGTCGCATCTTTCAGAACCAATAAAAAGAGAAGGTGGTGCCATTCTTTTAATCGATACCTTCGACCACCGTAAATATTCGACCCCTACTTTAAGGGGTTTGATTTGTTGCAAATGATCTTAAATATAACCTTCAAGGAATTGTATACAGGGTGACTGGTGTTCGATCTGAACACCAGTCACACTGTATACAATTCACTGTTGGTTAAGGCCCAGTAGTTCGTGATTTATGGATCGATATTCATCGATCGCCTATTATGGAGTGCCTATGCGCACTGTAAGCTCCAGCGCGCGACAGTACGGGCCTGACGAGCCGCCCGCGCTCATGTATATTGTAGTTACTTAAACATAGTAAATAAGTATATTATTTAATGAATTCAAATTCGGCGAATATGTCATTCTCAACTACCTAATACATTTTTTTTTCAGTCTTTAAAACGGCGTTTTCTAGTTCTCACATAGGTGCCTCTTAGAACACCACTGTCTTACTTAAACAAAAAAAAAAAAAAAAAATAGCAATACACTTACCGGAGTTCGCCTATGGAGCAGGGTGCCAACCGGGCTGGGTATCTTAGAAGGAGTCCCCCCGATAGGGCTGCGGGCTGTAACAAACAAGACATAATAAGAAATCTTAAACATTCGTTCAAATAATTTAATTTGTAGACCGAATATCTGAACGTGATAAGCCAGGCGTAGGCGATAAAAAAACAAAAGAGTAAATTAACAGCCTATATCATCCCACTGCAGGGCAAAGGCCTACGCCATTGAATTTGAGTTACCACAGCAATGATGGGTACAGGCATAATCAAAACACTTGCCAAATGCGGTTTGGTGATCGCAAACCTGAGCAATGTTCGAAAATTCGTAACTCTTGATACATGCAGATCGAATCCAGGTACTTGGTCTGGTACTTAGGCCAGTCGATCAATGGGCAGTTAAAAAATATAAAAAAAAACCTAAATATTATAATTTTGAGTAGACCTGGCTGGTAAAAGGGTGCGGCAATTCATTACTCAATACTTTATTTGCAACCATAATGTAGTACATATATAGATGGGCAAAGCACCAGGTTCAAACCCGGTGCTTTGGTAAAAACCCAATAAACACCCGTATACACCCAAAAAAATAGGCGTTTACTTACTTTGTAAAAATATAATAAGTTATATTAAAAACAAGTTTTTTACTGAATTTTTATAAATTGTATTGATCAATTCTTCATTGTTAATAATTTTGGGAAACGTTAACAAATAATATTTATGGGGATTATTTATTAAAGTTAAAAAGTATAAATTATAATTACAAGAAACACATAAAATTTACATTGTCAGCTTCTGTCTGCCCATAGTAGTACAAAGTTGACATCATATCAATATCCAATCGTATGACTCTTAACGCAAAAAAATGTTCCTTTATACGATACACAAGACGGATATACCCTGTTCCTTCCTCATATCTTATTAGTGGCGAGAGGCTGCTCGAGGTTGACGAAGTTAGAGACCTTGGCGTGATTCTAGATAGGAAGTTAAAATTCACTTCACATATAAATGCGGTCGTGAAAAAAGCATCGCAGATGCAAGGGTTTATAAAAAGAAACTCAAAGTCTTTTGGGGCCCATACAAAGCTTGTTTTGTTCAATTTGTTAGTTCGGAGTCAACTAGAATATGCCTCGGTCGTTTGGAATCCGTCGTATGCTAACCACTCTCAACGTATTGAATCTATTCAAAGAAGCTTCACCAGACATTTAGCATATATCTCTCCAGGTATATCTCATAGGGCACCTTACCAGCAGCGACTTGATCATTTTAATCTTATTTCATTAAGAAACCGACGAAAAATGCTTGACCTGATTTTTCTCCATAAATGTATTAACGCAGCTTTAACATCTGAAAAAATTGTTAGTCGGATCTCACTATCTGTTCCATACAATGTCCCCAGGAAGCCTATCACAAAGACTTTTTCGGTTCCCTCGTCCCGCACAAACATCATCGCGCATTCACCCTTGCCTCGCATCTCTGCTTTATATAACGAGTTAAATGCTATCGTTCCTGATATGGATGTATTTTTTGATTCCCAGAATAAATTTAAATTTAAAATTGTTCAGTCATTTGTTTAGCGGTTAATTTATTTTATTTTTTCTTTTGTTTTATTGTTGTCACACTTAGGTAAACTTACTGATTGTTAAATTATACGTAAATTTTTATTACTGTTACTGTGAATGCCGTGTTAACCTGTAATAGGCATATATGTAAGATTAAGGCCTTTATGTATTGTTTTTATTGTTGTTTTTATATGTATGCTGTTGGTTAACCTTTTCAATAAATAAATAAATAAATAAATCATAATCACACTTCACAATAATAGACAAACATATCATCATACTTACACAGTTCCGTATTGGACACCATTAAAAACAATACAAGTGCTTTTGACTCATCTTACGTGGGCACTGGGCATTCGAGTTATGCAAATCTATTCTTCGAACACTACACAACATACTTATTGGATGGAAGGATTTAATGATTTAAGACTATGTTAAGTTAAAGGTGCTCCCTCACCGGGAGCATTCACGTGTAATGTAACATTACAGATGCGACTTTGAGCATTACATTACAATAATACCTCCCTGTCTGACGAGCATTCGTGTGTAATGATGTACCATTGATGTTACAAGTTGTATCAAGATATTACACATTGTATCATATCATTACACAAGGTGCGCATTGTAATGCTCGGGTTTCCTCCTTCACTGATGTAAACACATTTTGTATCATTACGAAGTGCGCACTGTAACGCTCGGTTCTCCTCCTTCACTGTTGTAATGCTCAAGTCTGAAACGTTACATTACACACGATGAGGGAGCACCTTTAAACAAAAACGTTTCTAATAAACCATTAACAAAACAAGTTAGAGATAAAACCATAGATATACAATGATAAAACCGGCCAAGTGCGAATCGGACTCGCGCACGTAACGAAGGGTTCCGTACCAAAAAGACTAAAAAACGGGTTTGTTGTATGGGAGCCCCCTTAAATATTTATTTTATTTTGTTTTTTGTAAATATTCAACTGTCTAGCTTTCGCGGCTCGGATTGCGGATACCGCCCTGGTGACAGGCAGACGGAAAGACGGCCAGACAGCGAAGTCTTAGTAATAGGGTCCCGTTTTTACCCTCTGGGTACGGAACCCTAAAAACTAGATACACATATACAACTAAGAAAACGTAGACCAAAAAAATACAAAAAGCTATGATATGACGCTTTTCGCCAGCATATCTTCTTTTAATACAAAATTCTCATGTCACAGTGTTTGTAACCAAACTCCCTCGAAATGGATTGACCGATTCTAATGAATTTCCTTGAATATATCTAGTAGGTCTGATAATAGGTCACCATTTGTATCCCGAAAAAATTTACGCTTCTCGTAGGATAACATCAGGGCCCCAATTCCGCTAATTTACAAATGGCTCAATACAATCGCAATGCATCTCAATTGTATATTTTGACACATTTATTATGGTACCTAGTTATGTCAAAATATACGATCGAAATGCAATTGCGATTCTATTGAGCCATTTGTAAATTAGCGTAATTGGGGCCCAGGTTACACGCGTTTATAGTCGCTTACTACAGTTGGTTACTCTGGAAATTTTATCCTTTAAAACCATACTTCCTCCTCAATAAGGATTATACATTCGAGAATATTAATTCCGTTAAATATTTGTTAATGGCCGTGTACATTTGAAAGCAAAATTTAAGTTGCAAATGGCTTCACCTGTGCACATAGTAACATTAGTAACGTGCTTACACAATGTAACTGATACTTAAATGAATGATATTTATGAAGGTTATAACGGAATTCAAATGCAAAATAACAAAAAAATATATACAGGCCCTGTTGGTTTAAAAGTTTATGAAGGTAATGGAGGAATTAAAATTAGGGATCATCCATAAATTACGTCTCAAAAGAGAGATCTAACTGATTTATGATTAAAGTTACCTAAACTTGACCGGGAATTGAACCAGCCCATATCAGACCAAGGCTGATAATCAGACCCTGGAAAAGACGCAACCTTAAAGATATTTATTTCTCATAAAAATCCATACAGTCGCTTGTTTACATGAGAAATTAACAATTTTCAACGTAGGTAGTCGTAACTGTCCAGTATCTAACAGGTGCAATATTAGGTAATAGGAATGGCCAGGCAAGGACACCGCAAACCGTATACCTAATAATATGACATCTTTAATTGACAATTGTAATGCACATACGATATTCTTAAGACCTGTAAATGAAAGAGAAATATTCAATGTCATAATGTCACTAAAAAACTGCAAATCTTGTGGCTATGACAGTATAGCGACAAGGATTTTAAAGAATGTTGCTTCACAAGTAAGCCATGTGTTAGCTCACGTAATTAACCTTTCTTTTGTAGAAGGTATTTTTCCAGAGAGACTAAAAGTTTCGATAGTTAAACCACTCTATAAAAAAGGGAATAAACTTGATCCTAATAATTATAGGCCAATAACATTGGTCCCAGTCCTTTCTAAAATCTTTGAAAAGGCATATCTAAGTCGGGTCACTGACTTTTTATTCAAATACAATATTCTTCACCCACAACAATATGGTTTTCGAAAAGGTAGCTCAACGACTCTTGCATGCTTTGACTTTTTGCGAATTGTTACTGACAGCTTGAATAAGAGAGTGCCTCTGGTGTCCATATTTCTGGACATGACTAAGGCCTTTGATTTTGTTCATCATTCTCCACTTTTAAATAAACTACGTGTATATGGCATTAGGGGTAAGGCTCTGGACTGGGTGGAAAGTTTTCTGGAAAACCGAAAACAATATTTAGAAATATCAAAAATTGTTAAGACGCGTAATACTCTCACAAAACATACTTTTCAGTCTGAACTAAAACCTTATAAAAACGGTGTTCCTCAAGGGAGCGTACTTGGTCCCCTTCTGTTTTTACTGTATATTAATGACCTTCCTAAAGCCATCAGGCACGAAACAGTTCTTTTCGCAGATGATACCACTTTAATAATTAAATGTGACGATAAGGATAACTTTGAAAGAGATGTGAATGAAGCTCTTAGGGATATAATAAAATGGATGAAAAATAACAACTTGCAAATTAATATTAATAAATGTAAACAAATTCAATTTCATTCATACAACTCTCGGCCCCGACCGCTTCAAATAGAATTTGAAAATAATAAAGTAGATCTAGTGAACCATCATAAATTCCTTGGAATCACTATTGATAAGCATTTAAATTGGAAGGAGCATATAGAGCAAGTGTGCAATAAGTTAAACCGATTTGTTTTTGCGTTGCGTAAACTGAGACAAACAGTTTCTGTCGAGGCAGCTCTAACAGCGTATCACGGCTATGTATCAGCTGTTCTTAGTTACGGCTTGATACTATGGGGAAACTCAGTGGACGTTGACCGGGCTTTTGTACTACAGAAAAAGTGTATACGAGCAATTTGCAGTGCTAAATTTGATGACAGCTGTAAACCTTTGTTCAAAAAACTTGGTATTTTGCCTTTGCCATCGTTGTATATCAGAGACGTTTGTTTGTTTGTATTCTCCCATCCAAAATATTGGAAAAAGCGATCAGAAGTAAATTCGAGGCCAACTAGGGCAAGAGTTATGAACAGATTGTACCATCCTCCTTGTCATAAACAAATATACAAAAAAAATATTTTTAATATGTGTATTGTGTTGTTTAATAAATTACCAGATGACTTGAAATTAATCCATGACTTAAATATATTCAGAACTAAATTGACAAAATGGTTACTGTATCACTGCTTTTATAATGTCAAAGAATTTCTTGAATATAAAAATAAAATGTGACAATTTCTCAAATATATTACTGTAATTGTTTCGAGTTTTTCGTTTTTAAAATTATTAAATTGTTGTTGTGATTTGTTAAGATTTACTATATATTTGCACGCTATTGTTTGGCTGGATGCACAGGACTTAGGATATTAACATCATTATGATCTGATGTATTGAACTGTATTCTTGCAAATAAATAATTTTTACTTTTACTTTTACTTTTAAACATTTTGTTTACTTATTTGCAAACTTCGTTCGTCATACAAAAATATAGCACACTCAAAATTACAAATGGGTTCTTACAGCGTCGGATTTACCGTAGAAGCTGAAAAGGTTGAAGCTTAGGGCGGCACAATTATTAGGGGGGCGGCAGAATAAAACAAAAAAAAAATATTTGTCCAGAAAAAAAGGAAGTCTGCCGACACGAGGTGGGGCTGGGGCACGCCGCCGCCGAACAAGTAGTGCCAATTGTTGAATATTTTGACGATGACAGTACCTAAATGGTTAGTAAGCTTAGCAGTATCGGGCTATATCTTCTTTAGCCCACCACACTTTTTGGGTAGTCCAGTAAAAACAATGCTTTGCATTTCTTAGCTTGAAAATGTACCGAAAAAATTGTTAAAACAATCTAGAAACTGGAATATTCCCTAAAAAAATGGAATTAACGTTATGGTGAACGTGTATGTAATTTTAGAGGTCAGTAGGGGCGGCAAAAGCGTATAGCTCCAGGGCGGCAAATGTGTAAATCCAGCACTGAATGGGTACCAAAATATAGCATCGCTTGCGTTGCATTCCACATTTCCACAATAGGTATTATCAGCCCGTCTTCTTCTGGCGGTGCACCTTTAGCCGCTTACAACACCCATAAAACAGGAAGGGGTGGAGCTATTCTATTTTAGTTAGGCACTTTACGGCACACACGAGGCAACTTAATTAATACGTTTTATTGTTATGCAAAGGTCAATATTACACCTGATGGCAAACGACTAGTAATAATTACTGTTGGTTAAGACATCTGCTCAAACTATAAATGTTATCGGAAATGTATTCGCAAAATTAGAGGGGGTGAATACTGTAATCCATATTAATAATATATGCGAAATCGTGTATGTCTCTCTGTTACCTCTTTCCGCCTAAAACGTTACTTACTTTGGGATCAGAAAAATCAAATCAAATCAACTCAAACTCAAAAATCAAATCAAGAAAAAAGTGATGTTGTCCACATTTATTTACTTCAGTCGGGGCGAATAAGGAAATGACGTAGGAATGCATTTTTATCGTTACGTTTTTTGCTTATCTCGTTTCAAGAGTGTTTTTATATCTTTATCCAAAATCCGATCTCGTTACAATGGGCATAAGCCATATTTTCGTTTGTCCATTCAAATGATAAGAGTTGATAAGGTGATAACAAATATATGGTTTTGTTTGGTGATGTGTTATTCCGTAATATGTTTACTTATTTACGTTTCATCTTTATTTATTCATGGTCTTCAATACTTAGTAGGCGTAATTATTATTAAGGACTATCCCTAATGACTTTTGAAAAGCTTTTTACAAAAACTCGACAGTTTTGCGGTTCTTTTGGTTCTTTTTTAATCTTAAAAGAAATAAAAGGATAGATAAATCATCTAGGCTACATTAACATAACATAAATACTCTTTATTGCACACCATACAGGATTTTGTCACATAAAATACATTTAAAGCTGTACAATTTAGGCGGTCTTATCGCTGGAAGCGATCTCTTCCAGACATTACATTACTGGAAAGTATCATGAAAAGTTTGTATTATTGTTTGTATTAATGTATGGATGTTTGTTGCTCTTTCACGCAAAAACGACTCAACCGATCTAAACGAAATTTAGCACGGTTTCAGTTTATTGGCTGGAATCTTACATTTTTCGCGGAAAAAGGTACGATACCGAGGGATAATTTTAATACATACCTAGTTTTAAATTTAAAATTTCACGCGTTCGAAGTACTTCGAAGTAGCGGGCAACAGCTAGAATGTAATATTAGGAAGATAGCTACTTATCTTATTACAACATGAGCATAACTGATAAAAAAATTTTTTTTTTGCGCTTAATTAGATACTTACGTTTTCCCGGTATATGCCTTGGACTCAATGGCGGCCTGTCTCCGTCCATGCTGAACGTCGTATTCAGCTCATCTTTTACCGCAAGCGTATTGTTATTATACTTCTTAACACTCTCCGCCCAGTCCTGAATCCACGTCTTGTCCCCTTTACACCGATTTAGACTCAAATATGACAACTGCCCGACAACTTGGTCCGGAGTTATATCTGAAGATACCCCGCTATCGTCCCTTAGAACCTTCTGAGCATTTTTTAAAGCGGTACTCTCAAATTTAGCATCATCAAACAGAAGCTTGTTACTGGGTAATGAGACAGGAACAGATGCTTCTCTGGATAAACGATGGACATAATCTGTCTGATCGATTTCCGATTTAGTTAGGCTACATCTGCGACGATATTGTATCGGAGGATCCACTTTGAAAGGATATTTAGAACTTAGCACACCGGATGTGGTCACTGATGTGAAGTTGCCCACATCAGGCTCCTCCTCATGTTTGGGTGGAGATTTGGGAAATGTTTTCTCTGTTATCGTCCTTACCCTGTTTTTGATTTTTTCAAGGTAACTCCTAGTTGATTTTATTTGTTTAGATGTTTGAGCAGCTAAATCGTTTTCAGTGGGAGATTCGTAGCAGCAAGATATTTCTAAAACATTCTTGTCCTTTGAAACTTTACTAGGCATATCAAAGGTGTTGTTTGTTGATAAAGGACTTCGAAGAGCCACGTCTCGTCTCGGTTCTTTTGTAATAACTCTAGAGTTTTGGAAGTCGTAAATCAGTTCAGGGTCTTTTTCTATACTAATTTCACGCTTTTTTATTGTTTCATCAATGGATTCATCTAACAAATTAGCACCAAATGTCCTGTCTATACTCATACGAGCCTTCTGTTCTTCAGTGTAATTATCACCTTCGATTGTGTACGTACCAGTGGAAGAATTATTTGACTGCCGATCAACGTCATCATCTATGTACAATGGTTCCACTTTTGGCACACACTTTTTGAATAAGTCCGGTGTTTCTGAAGATGCTCGACTTTTACGGATCTGTGGACTTTTGATCGGTTCCGGTGTGGATAACCCATTATCTGGTGTTAGAATATCTAATTCTGGGCTAGAGATATCTGTTAGCATCACACCTTCAGGACTACGATCGATTATATCAGCCATGAGAGTCTTAGGTTGATAACTAGCAGATAGACTACCATAACTCGGAGTTCTATGGACATCTCTAGAGAAGGAACTTGCTGGGTTTCTAAGAGGCAGGTTTAGTCCTTGTCTCGAAGAGAAATTTTCGCTTCTCGACATAATACTATCGACTATTGGGCTTTTGGACGTTCTTTTTGGGTGGACAGATTCAATAGGTGATTTGATATGTCTGTTGATTACAGGGGAAGTTGCATGCATACTTTGGGCTAAGGGACTGTGACGGAGTTTCACGGAGCCAGAGAGACCAGAGTCCTCTTGGTCGGATGAGAAATAACCTTCAGAGTTGTATCCTTGTGCTTTCCTAGGTAGTTTGGCGCTCATTGGCGGTTTTTGGACAGCTGGGGCCGGTCTTGTTAGGCTAGCAGACATAGACTGAACTCTTTGATGTCTAGCCTGAGACTTTTTTGCTAGCTCCTCGAGCCTACGGTTGTCAACTGGCTTCGTATTCCCGAAATCAATGGTGAACGCCATTGGGGTAGGCTTCGGGGTCGTTGGCTCTGATGTTTCCTCTTTGTTTTCATGACCTGCCGTAACATCGTCAGTTTTGCTGTTACAAGGACTGTCCAACGAAGACTTTGTTAAATGGTCAGACCCAGCGCTCTGGCTCTCCGAAAGCGGGCTCGACACGTCCAGATCTACACTAGCACTCATGTTTTCAAGGTTTTAAGCAGAAAAATGACATCATATCACAAAACCATTGTAAGGTATTCGAACACAACCGTTACAACACTTGACCCCGACGAAAGCGTTAAACACAGCACAGAGCACTCGATATAAAAATAAAAAGATACTTTCGAAAAGTGGAACGAGAACACTAAACTAAAAAATAATTGTAATGAACTCCGCCTACTACATTCGCGACCACGGACAAACGAGAACAAATAAATGACATGACAGGTGCCAATGACGTTCAGAGTGAAACTGGAAAACAGGAAGTTTTTGCATAAATTGACTGGCAACATTAACAAACATGTCACCGGCTAGTTGTAAAAGTGTTGCTTAATTAATTTAGCATCAAAAAATTTAACAACCTTCCGGACTTGACTTGATACATTAATAAGTACTAATTTAGCGACCATCACTTGAAAATTGAAATAGCGATGACCTAAAGGTATATTTTTACTAGCAATAATTAAAACAAGAGTCAAACACCGCTTCGTACAACGCATTTATGTACGTCATGAAATGTATCCAGTATAACAGTGTAAATACAAAAGCTTTTGTTTAAGACTAAAAAATATAGAAACATTTTAATGTTTGTATTTTTTTACAGAATAATAAAACTACTTGTCTTAGAATAAAGTTGAAATTCACCAAAACCATTGTCAAATAACATTGAAAAATGGAACGGTTAACGTAAAGTTTTTATCATCTGTGCCGGTCTGACCTGACATTGACATTTCTCAGTTGTCATTATTTTGAGATGAAACATGGCAGTTTCCGCGTTTTCCGAAGACGGAAAATATTATTCTAATTTAAGTAAAGATGGTAGATTAAGGATATGGGATACAGAAACAAATGTATTGAAGCAAGAGTACACGCCAGACTTACATTTGACCTCGCCACCGTCCTGTTTACAGTGGATAAGTGTCTCGAATGCGGCTGTAAGTATACACGTGGTTTTTTGGTACATTATTTGCTTGTATTTAAGTTTAAACGTGCTATTGTGTAATGAAGGAATAATGTTTTTCATATCCACTCAGTATTTTATAGGCATGGATAAAAAATACACTCTATGAGCTAAAATGTAAGTTAACCTAAAACATAACCTTATTTTCAGGGTTCTCCACAAAAGGTCGGAAAACGTAAACAAAGCTTCAACGAAACACAGTGTATAGCTTTAGGAACTACAAATGGCAAGATTCTTATTTACTCAGTAACGCAAGCAAAGATAGAAAATGTTTTAACTGACGAGAAAGGACATCATAATATTGGATTAACAGCAATAGATTGGAACAGAAACTATGGATTGTTTAGTTGCAATCGCGCCGGTTATGTTTACGAGTGGGACTTGAACAGTGGAAGTGTTAGGAATAAGTATAATGTTACAGAAAGTAAAAATAAGCAAGGAAACAAAGTTAGTTCAATCAAAATAGTGCCACATAATCAGGTAAGTTTATATGCTTAAACTTTCATCCTTTGAAGCTAAACTAAAACTACTTCAACATTTTTATTGCTCAGTAATTCTATGAATCCTCTTCTAAATAAATAATAAATTAATAATATGTATTATGTGGACAGCATCACACACATTGACATTGTTCTGATCTCGAACTGAGTAACTATTCAAAGCACTCATAATTATTGTAAAATCATAAACAAGACAGGTACTAAAAACACCCGAACATGAGACAATGTTGAAAAACATATTTTGTATCAATATATATTTTATATCTCTGCTTAGCAGTGGGATGACACAGGCTAGAAATAAATCTATATAATATAAATTTTAATCTAGCAATAGCATGGGATTGTAAATTACATTAAATATTGAGTTATTATTACACAACTTGTGTAAATCTTTATAAACTTATTCTATTCTATTCTTTATGACAAACCAAAGAAACAAATTATATTGGTTTGCACCAAAAGATGTTGACATTACTTATTTTCACTTGTACTTTGATTAATTTTTTAGCCAATAATCTTTTAAATATGCACTTAATGTCTTTTGACATATTATATTAAAAATAATTAACACAATCCCATACGAAATTTACACATTTTAATGTACCACTGCTTAAAGTTTTAAGTAGCAAATAATTATAAATAAAATTGCAACTATTGTAGGCTACTGATGAGGAGAAGCCATGTTTCTTCTCATCAAGAAAGGTGAAGATCCAAGAAGGGTTTTCACTATTGTCCTTTATGTCAAATGCTTATTATTAGTTGTGCCTTTTCTTTATTATGTATATATCTTTTCTTTTTAATGTGCTATTGATAAATATTTTTTCACTGTACCTTTATCAAATAAGCGCAATTTCCATACAATGTTTTATCTGATTGAAGATACTACTGATAGCTGTATTTGCTTGGATTGTTATAGATAAAACTGGCGTAAATAAATCACCAAATAATGCTGCTTAAAAATATAATGCTACTCGCAATTCATAAAGTAAAAATGTTAACCAACAGACAATGCCATCTTACTGTGTTACATGAGCTCATATAAAATACAACTATAATGCCATGTTCCCGCGGGCACTACGTGAAGTTTCGATAAAGTTATTTGATGTCTGAACTACATTACTGGGAAGTTATATTAAAGTCCGATCAATAGTTTCTGTGTGAAAGAGCAACAAACAAAAGTTGGTACGTATGGAACGTACCAACTTTTGCTTATGAATACAAATGAATGTCAGTTAAGATTTACACGGTTCAACCCGTTGAATGTTCACGGATCACAACACCTTAAATTTCTATTGTCTTGATGTACACCCGTGTGTTCGGATACTACTAAAGGTTAATAATGTTCATTTCAGAAAACACAAGCAAAATATATAGTCACATCGTCATGGCAAGTGTGCGTTTGGAGATTGCACAATGGAGATGCAACAATGCTTCGGAACCTAGGCCACAACACGGCACCACGAGCGCTGATGATACTAGCACAGCTGAACAATAGCTGCTGGCTTATCGAAGGATCACAGTAAGTGTTGAATCAGTGTAATGATAATAATTAATGGTAGGAAACTAGGAAGTTGGAGCTTGGATTTTATAGTAGAAAATGAGACCAACTTCTTTGTAAATCCAGTTTTATTGCTGCAAATAGGCCCCAGGAGGCCCTTTTACACGACCCAATATTTTAACCTACCACAGTGACTGAGTGATCGAAATCTTATCTAGTCTTGATTCAAGATAAAAACAATAAAATTGTTGTAAAAGGACAGGAAAAGGAAAGCAGACAAGATACATAAAAATTAAAAGGAGAATCCTGATTGTTATTTTTTATATTTCTGGCATATGAATGACGTTTTTGGTCCTATATTAATTTTAACCAGTACATTAACCCTTAAACATCATACAAGTCCCATTTGTAAACCCTTTTTTCATCAACGTGCATACCTGTACCAAACTGTTTTCTTCATAGGAATGAACGCCTCCTATCTTTCTGGGATATAACCGTAACAGAAGAACACCTCCCTCAGTTGAATGGAGACGATTCGACCACCCCGAGCAAGAAACAGAGACGGAAGAGTATCCCCACATCCGCTCCCTCATACAACTTTGTTTTAGAGGATGCTCCTAAGTTTGTGGATGTTGGAGTGAAGGCGGAAGTAAACGGGACCATGGTTCGGCTAGCAGCTGCAACAAGGAGCGGGGTGGTCCATTATTACGGACATATGTTGAATGGGTAAGTTTATGTTAAGGTGGTGTAGTTCTAAGAGGCAACGTTTTTGAGTTTTTAAAACCCATCTGAGAACTAGAAAACAGTTTAAAAATTAAAAAAATATATATATATTAGTTGAGAATCTAGTCTAGTCATAGTCGCTAACGGTTACACAATTTGATTAATTTGGCTCGATAGAAAAAATCACAAACCTACATCTTTTCAGGGCGTCTGCAAAGCCTATAAAGCCGTCGGTGACAGTACAGGTGACGACGGCCGAGGCGTGCCCCCTGCCGCTGCACGTTTGTCGGCTCGTCAACTCGGATCTGCTGATCGGATATTCTAATGGACCAGCGATGGTGTTCGAGAACATTGTGAGTTGTGTAGACGATGACTTAGTGGTGTACACATCGGTTGTCATGGTGTCGCCTGGCCCGAGACCCCGGGTTCGATTCCCAGATAGTGTTTTCCTGTTGGCAAGCAATGAATTCGACGACCATTTGGATCAGTTAACGCTGCTTATAAGCCATGGGTCGCGGGTTCGATCGCCGCGCATTACAAATATTTGTGTCCATAACATGTCTGTTTGTACTGGTAAATATATACTTATTATACATAGAAAAACACCCAGTTTTTCTATGTATAATAAGTATATATTTAAAAAAAGTATATAAGTAAGTTTATCGGTTGTGCAGTACCCCATACGCCAAGCTACTTAATAGCAGCTTAATTTGGGACTAGATATAGCTCTGAGTGGCCTAGCATGGCATGTCTTAATGATATAATAAATATTATGAATGTATTGAGAATTAGAATGAAACTTATGGTAAAGATACACTAAATATTTAATTAATTGATTTAACATTAACAAAAACATTTTATGATTCATGCCTGTTTACATGAATAATTTATTTATTTATTTATTTGTATAAGTACACATCAGATCACAGTCAATGCTAATACATACTTAAAGTTCTAAGTTACAGATTTTGCATTGATATCATTATGTGTAAGTGTTGCGTGAACAATGTAATTTTTTTTTTGTTTTCGTTTTCACACACACTCAGACGCACATGCACACATTCCTTTAATCACTTACTTTATTACATTATGATTACAACTAACTTCAAATTTCGTACCCAGACCCCTGACACGTCTTCTAAGACGCAAGTGCTAATCCGGGGGGAAACTAAAACGCCGAAGAAGCGGACCAGACAGCCGGCCGACCGCAGCGGAGAAGTGGTGTACGTGGAGCCCATGGGCGGCGTCGCCAGGAAGAGGAACGCGCCTGGTGGTCAGGTCAGTTCAAGATGAGATAAAAGTGTCTGTCACGTTTAGGCCCGAGTTCACCAACAGACGTTTAAGTTTAAACAGCGTTTAAAATATTATTTGACATATTTTTATACATATAAATGTTGGTGAACTCGGGTCTAAGGCCCGAGTTCACCAACACTTAAACATATGTCAAATAATATTTTAAACGATGTTTAAACGCTGTTTAAACTTAAACGTCTGTTGGTGTACTCTGGCCTTAGAGTTGTAAATTGACAGTAATATGCTATAAGCGTCCGTAATTTGTAATAAATGCTCGGTCACATTGGAGATTTATTTTCTCGATGGTCACATAAAAAAATTTGTTAACATTTTACAAAAAGATGAAATTATAAGAATTTATTGAAATTAAATGGAATTATAGCAAACAAAAATATAGACAAACTATTATGGTTTTTATTATTTGCCTTTCAACAACTGTCACTGTACTGTTTATTATTGTATTCTAGTTTTTGCACTAAAAATAGTACTACTAATAAATTTCCCATGTGTGTACCATGAGACAATCATTACAAGTAATACCTACATAAAAGAGGGTGCAAGTACCAAAATGGTATCCGCTCAGTGTACGGCCACGACTACTCACGACGACTAGTCGTCATAACCACTGGTATTCTTACACTACGCCCTGTTGGTCTAGTGGTTTATATACTAAGACCAGATCTCGGGGTCCTAGGTTCGATCTCCGGGTTGGTCAACAAGAGTTTCGAATTTTTGAAAAAGTGGAATGATCATAGGCTGTTACTTTATATGTGGTTAAATGTCTGTCTTCAGGTGGAAGTACCGATGGAATCGAGATTAGAAAACTTATCCCTTGACCCGAAGAGTCGAAGTAAGTCTGCGGTCAACCAGAACCTGACCAAGCTACTCATGCAGGGGCTACACTCTAAGGATAAGAAGTAAGTCAGATAATAACACAAAAAAAAGATATACAGGGTGTACCAGAGCATGGAGCAGCTGAGTCGTGTAGTCAAGTGGACGATACAAATCAATTACCTGACCGACAATAATTATAATGTTAAGTAATTTATTTACAAGTCACTGGTTCCCACTTTAGAATTCCTTGTGTTGTGAGATCCAGTCTCTTTCGTCTAATACTATTTTAGACAAATAAAAGAAAAAGAAGTTGTGTGTGTGTGTGTGTATTATCAATTAATTCACAATGATATTTGTAAAGAAAGTTATTTCAACATTAGTATTTAAACTTGAAAAACCGGCCAAAAGCGTGTCGAACTCGCGCACCAAGGGTTCCGTACCAAAAAGGCCATAAAAACGGGTTTTTTGTATGAGAGCCCCCCTTAAATATTTATTTTATTTTGTTTTTAGTATTCGTTGTTATTGCGGCTACAGAAATACATAATTTGTGAAAATTTCAACTGTCTAGCTATCGCGGCTCTTGAGATACAGCCTGGTGACAGACAGACGGACAGACAGCGAAGTCTCAGTGATAGGGTCCCGTTTTTAACCCTTTGGGTACGGAACCCTAAAAATTATGTCTGAGACATAATTTTTCAAGTTTAAATACTGATATTATAATTGCAATTAAATTGCTTTAATATCATACAGGGTGAAATTTTAACCACTTTCCAAATTTTAATATAGCAATCTACGAGGCAGAAACAAATGACGTATTTTTTCTTTTGGTATAGCCCAGTACAAAAATGTCAAGATAAAGCACTTAGAAAATGTCCGCAAAAAATCTAAAATTATTGATACGGCATCCTAGTAACACTTTTTTTACGCGATGTGCATCTCATTCGTTTATTACAATACTATTCATGAGTTTTTGAATTTCCCTTTATACCTTTACAGGTCTAGGACCGTAAAAATTGAAAACTACATCACGAAAAATATTTGGTGGTTGGGTGGATCGACGGCATGCTAAGAAATAGAGCCATACGATTCACCGTGAACAATACTACCAGAGGTATAGTGGCAAAGGGCTGCCCGCAAGGGGGAGTCTTGTCGCCGCTTCTGTGGAACTTTGTTGTTGATGAACTCATAGAGAAACTCAACAGCAAACACTACTTCACGGTGGGATATGCTGACGACCTAACTATACTCATCAGCGGACCCTTTGAGAACATTTTATGTAACCTAATAGATTCCGCTCTTAAGATCGTAGAACTTTGGTGTATAGATCATGATCTCTCGGTTAACCCAGCGAAAACCGAGCTAATCCTATTCACCAAGAAAATGAAGCTACCCAAACTTAAACTACCAAAACTGTTCGGAACACAACTGTCCCTCTCAAATGAAGTCAAATATTTGGGCGTTACACTTGATGATAAATTACTGTGGGGGAAACATGTCGAACAGAAAATTAAATGTGCCTCCATAACCTTCTGGCAATGCCGAGGTCTAATGGGCAAAACATGGGGTCTATCTCCCAAGATCACACTATGGCTTTATAAAGCTATGATCAGACCCATCATCACATACGGCGCGATCGTTTGGTGGCCCAGAACCAAACTAATGACAGGGGTGAAAAAATTAGAAAAATTCCAAAGACTTGCATGCTGTGCAGTCACGGGATGCATGCAAACTACCCCCACCGCGGCCCTTGAGGCACTACTTGGCTTGCCGCCGCTGGACCTCTTCGTGCAGCAGGAAGCAGCCATAGCGGCCACAAGACTGAAACACCTAGGCCTGTGGAAAAATCTTACGAATAGTCACAGCGATATCTGGTACAGAGGACTAAAATCCACTCCGCTACTAGAAGCACCCTGTGACAAGACACCGAAAATCTATGTATTCAACAAATCATATAGGATTCACTTATTAGAAAACAATCCAGACACATCGGGAATACATGAGGTCCAAATCTACACTGATGGTTCCAAAACCAAATCAGGTACAGGCGCCGGAGTCTTCTCGATAGACCTAAACATAAATATATCTACACCGCTGGGTGAAGATAACTCGATATTCCAATGCGAGTGTATTGCCATAATCCAGGCTGCAACTGCCATAAAGAAGAGAGAGGTTGCTGACTACGGCATTCGCATACTCTCTGATAGCATGGCGGTTCTAAAAGCCCTGGAGAGCAACATCATCACATCCAGCCTTATTTACGAGTGTCACCTGGCCCTTGAGGACATTGCCATAAGGAACAGTGTCACCTTACAATGGATCAAAGGACACAGCGGCTCCCTGGGCAACGATGCCGCAGACCAACTCGCTAAAAGGGGATCGGACCTTACGGTTTTCGGCCCCAGGCCACACCTGCCTATTCCCTTCAACCAATACAGGTCATGGCTGCGACATCAAACCCTAGTCAAACACAACGACCGCTGGGCCAATATCAGCAACTGCAGACAGTCCAGAGAGGCCGTACCGGCTCTTTCACCGCGTCTGACTCGCAACTTAATCACCCTAAACAGAAGTGACCTTCGAAGTGTAGTGGGATCACTGACTGGACATATCCCCCTAAATAAACATCTCTTCACCATTGGTGCCACAGACAGCCCTCTATGTAGAGGCTGCCTGGAACAGGAAGAATCGGCTGCCCATGTGATTCTGGAATGCACAGGGGTAGCCACCCACCGGGCATCTATCCTCGGCACACCGAGTTCCCTTTCAGAAGCCTGTGAACGTCCTAAAAGACTTCTGTGCTTCTGGAAGGAGTTGGGGTGGTTGGACTAACCACCCTAATCCCCCCTACGCATAATGGGCCAAATGGAGCCTAAATGCGGAAAAGGGAGCCCGTTACCATACCATACCATACCATACGAAAAATATTTTTGGGTTACAACTTGGTTTACATTTTTTACTTCATAAATAGGCTCTAAATACTATACTGAACGCATATAAAAATTTTAGAAAGTGGTTAAAATTTCACCCTGTATAAAGTGTTTATTTATACATTGTTTCAGTTTAATACTGACAGTACTTCAGAAGAACGACCCGGGCGTGGCGGCGCGGACGGTGGCCAACTTGCCCGCGGAATACGTGCCACAACTTCTGGAACAGCTGGCAGATATGGCCACAAGGAAAACTAGCCAGTGAGTAACATTTACAATCACCTGAAAAACGAAGCCGACGTTATGTGAACATTATGTATGACATCATTGCAGTGTTATTTATTGATCATAAAAAGAATTATACTAAAATATTGAACATGAATTTATACTAAAATAGTGAAAAATGTTTTTTTAATTTTACACAAAAATACTAATACTCCTTAATAATATCACGATTACAACAACGCCCCGTTGGTCTAGTGGTTTAAATACCGGGCCAAGATCTCGGGGTCCCAGGTTCGAATCCCGGGTCGGGCAACAAAAAATTTCGAATTTTCGAACGTTGCTCGGGTTTTTAACCAACCTGCATTTGGCAAGCGTGGTGATTATGCCAGTTCCCATCATTGCTGTGGTTACTTGAATTCAATGATGGAGGCCTTTTCCCTGCAGTGGGATGATTATAGGCTGTTACTTTACTTTACTTTACTATCACGATAAGCTTAGAATTGATTTTTTATATTCCATTAGACATTCTTTTTCATTTGGCATTCAGAACCATATTATTCAATATGTAAACAATTGCTACATTTTTCACTTCGCTTCCAGCAACATATGGAAAAAATATCTAGTCATACTTTACGGCGTATTAAGTGGGAGAGACTTGGTCGTTTAAAAATGAAATGCCCAGTTGCCCTTTCGAATGGAGGCACCGGGGGCAACTGGGTCATTATTCTTTACAAATTCTTAGTTAGAATAATAACTTGGAATAACCCCTCATAACCTCTGTGGCGCGCCTGCCCCGCCTTTCTCACATTCTCTAACATATTTTTATTTTATTTTATTTAATTGATCTACCAACAATTGTTACAATCATACAATTCACAATAATTTCAATTTTCTTCTATAGCTAAATGTACAATTTCTTAAAGGTAAATACCACATGTACTGTACAGTATCACTAAGGTTAATAAATTAGAATCAAATAACAAACAATAAAGGAAGTGGTTATGTACATCACTATAAATCGACTATGGTTTTATAAAGGTGCCTGCGAAATGTATTGAGACTTGAAGCATGTACGTCAATGGATCTTCCATATTGATTAAGAAGTCTGCTTGTTCTGGGAACAAACGAACTTAAGCATAACACTGTTGTACGTAAGGGTGGAACCAATGGTAGAATTTTGGTTCTAGGTATATAACATATACGTAATTTGTCCCAGATGTGCGTCGGTTTGCACGTGGGCTAGCGCCGCGCTGCGGTCGCATTCGGCACTACTCCTCGCGGCGGCCAGCTCTCGAGCCTCGCAGCATCTCACGCAGCTACTAGCGCTGTTTACGTACAGGTAAACTATTCTATTCAATTTATTTATATACAGGGTGTTAGGTAAATAGTATAACAAGCCAAAATGAGCTTGTTATGGCCTGCGCAGACGAGGGATTTTTGTCCGCGGACTTTTTTGTCCGCTAAAATAGATCGCTTACAACTGTATCGAGTAACGCAAACGAAGGATTAAAAGTACCGCGTACAAAAAGTCCCCCGAATCACCGAGGACATGCAGAGAGCGGACCGGACAAAAGTACGGGGGAGTCCCCGAAAGAAATAGAACTTGTGTGACTAGGCGAAGCAATGCACATGGTGGTCTTCACTCCGCGTTGTGCGCTCGAGAGTGACGTACGTGTGCACGACGATAAACGAATAAATGATCGCACACCGTGTGCGTTGAGTTCGCGGTAAATCCGCGGCGGACTTTTTATTCGTGGAGCGTACTTTTTTCTCCGCCGCGGAGAAAAGTCCGTCGTCTGCGCATGCCATTAACATATACTTATAAATAAGGTAAGATCGGAAAATTGATATCATTTCTGAAAAAAAATTTTACACACAAATCAGAATCTAAAATTTTTGATTTACTTAAAAATAAAAAATAAATAAATAGTGATATCGAATTTCTGACTTCACTGTACTATTTATATGCATGTTAGGCAGGTTTTGTCTTGTTAAACCCTTTACCCACACCCTGTATAGTTACTAGCGGTTTCCCGTGACTTCGTACACTTCGATTTAGAAAAATGTAAATTATCCCACGGAAGACATCCTAGTTCGGGTGTCAACCCACCACACTTATTCTTTTTCTTACTGTTCTATAATCTATTGTTAATTATTTACGTTATTTGTATGGTGAGAAATAAACGTTATTTATTATTATAATAGCTGACCCCGCGAACTTAGTATCGCCTCAGAATAATGTAATTTGATTTTAACGTCTTAAATGTCATTGTCATCAAACATGGCGTTTTTCTTTAGCAAATTACCTTTCCATAAACAAATAATGTGCAATAAAAATAATAATGCGCCAATAAATTGAGTTAATAACTATCCTATCTTTCAAGTTGGATCAAACTGCACACATTGTACAAAATTTGATAAAAATCAGTTGAACAGTTTAGGATTCCATCGCGGACAAACAACGCGACACGAAATTTTTATATGTATATTAAGAAAGATGTATGTTTGTCCAGACGTTCGCATCTATGCCAGCTGCTCAACTTGAAGGGTCGCCTCGAGCTCGCCAACGCGCAGCGCGCGACGCGCGACGACACGCACGAGGACCAGGCCGCCATCTTGGACTACAACGGTATGTAGTACTGAAAAATTGATGTCAATTTAGACGGATACCGGATATTCGGCAACTTTGTAGTCGTATATTCGGTTAACCTTGTAGCCGGATATTTGGTCAGCCTTGTAGCCGGATATCGATATACGACGGAAAATCACCGTTTATAAATGTCAAAGTTATAATAGGCTATATTTTGATGAAGTAGATCTTAAATAATTACTTATTGCTTGATTAGACAAAAAAAAATTTTTATACTTACTTACAAAAATTTATTTTTTCTTATTAGTTTCATGTGAAAAAACTACAGAAACTATTCATTTATTGCGTCACGTTTTATAGAAACAGCGTAGCCTATCTACACACCTACACACGGCGGCACATCAGACTATACATAATAAATAATAATAAATAAATATTTAAGACATGCCTCACTGGGCCACACTGAGCCATCTAGTCCCAAATTAAGCTACTATTAAGTACCCTGTCGTATGGGGTATTAGACAACCGATAAACTTACTTATATACTTTTTTTTTTTGTAAATATATACTTATAATACATAGAAAACACCCAGACCAGTACAAACAGACATGTTCATGCACACAAATATTTGTACTGTGCGGGGATCGAACCCGCGACCCATGGCTCAGAAGCAGCTTTAACTACCGCTGATCCAAATGGTCGTCAATACATGTTGACCTTGAGACCGCCTGGCCTTTATGCCCTACGTAATAAAAGCTGTTATCGCAATTCAACTGTTTAACTTGATGTGCTGTCGAGTGTACCTTAATAATTTATGCAATATTAAAGTGTCAATATTAATATGTTTTGCAACATCACCTTTTTGATGCAGATTGTGTATCAAGTTTATATAACATCAATGTTGTTACTTTTCGAATCGATTGTTCCAGATACATCATCGGACGAGGAGATGGAGCTGGAGCGGTACCAGTCCGACAGCGCCGCGTCGTGGAGCGACGAGGGCGACGCGGGCGCCGCCGACAGCGAGGAGGAATGATGCGCAAATATAAACATGTATAAAATGTGCTTGTTTTATTTACTACTGGGCACCAATTCCGCTAATTTACAAATGGATCAATAGAATCGCAATTGCATATTTTGACATTACTACCATAATAAATGTGTCAAAATATTAGCGATTCTATTGAGCCATTTGTAAATACGCGGAATGGGGACTACCGTTTCTTTGCTCACCAGTTGGCGCCACTGTAGACCGAGGTCCGGAGGTATAGCTATCAAAGGCGATTGGCGCCGAAACAAAGTGTTATATCTTGAATCTAATTAAGGTTATATTGTTTATAAATAACTATCTTGATATCAACGAACTAACTTCTGAAATAGTTGCTCTTGAGGCCGCCTATTTTTGCGCTTTTTCTTAATTCCGCTTTTAAAGCGTTCACATTAATCGCCAAATAATCCATATTTGCGATATTTTACGAAGGAGATCACTTTCCAGCAGGTAAATTAAAGAAATTATAATTTATGCAACAAATTCCGCTAAAACCAGTACAAATTGAATGATATTGGACCTCACGCGACACTAGCGCCTCTAGTGGCAAATTCACTAGCGATAGCCCCCATAGGGCCCAGGTCGTTTCCCGAGGTTTCGTTAGTTGGGAAGCTATACAAGATGACTTTTTCATCAGCTTCAAAATTTTTATCAGGCGTTAGGTACCGTATTTAGAGCCCATTTATGAAGTAAAAAATTCACCCGAAAATATTTTTGGAAACTTAGGAATAGTATCGTAATGATGAATGAATGAGATGCACATCTCTTAAAGTGTTGCTAGGAAGCCGTATCAAAAATTTTAGATTCTTTGCGGACATTTTCTAGGTGCCTTATCTTGATAGTTTTGTACAGGGCTATAACGAAAGAAAAAGTACGTCATATGCTTTTTTTGGCGCGTAGATTGTTGTATTAAAATTTGGAAAGTGATTAAATTTTCACATGTATACCGCCGGGAACCGTAATTTTTTCGGGACAAACAGCATATATGTGCAACCAGCCTTGGTCTATTTGTGCTGAATTTGGTTTAAATCCGATCAGCAGTTCTGGCGTGATTGAGTTACAAAAATCTTTCTCAAACAGTTTCGGAACTGTGTTTGTAGCAATTAAATTGCTGTTTTTTGAAAATAAATTTTAAAAAAAACCTGCTTATAACCGCACAAAAAGCCGTCGATAACTTTGTCGACCCATGTCTTGGTAGCGTAGGTGAGTAGTCGCCTGGTAACCCGAAGCTTGTGGGTTCAGGACCCCACTTAAGGCAGTGAAAATGTTTATTCCAGGAGTTTTACATATCATCGGAAAGGAGAAGAAAAGTAGGTACACAGAAGGTACGATATCAACTTAAGCTATTTAGAAAAGTACTCCCGCGATCCTGAAGCTCATGAGCAAATAATTCACATGTTATGCAAAACGACAACATTCGTTAAGTCCGTATAAAGGTAATAGAAACAAAAAAAATGTGATTCAGTCATCATGTATAATTCATATACTCTCAACAACTTAAAGCTATAACATTCTTCAGAGGAATCATTCATATCTTAAATCTAAAACTTAAAATAACTTAATAATAATAATATTCTATGCTTTCTTAGCGGACTGTCTGAATACACCCACTACTACCGCGTGGTCTCTTTCGTAAGGTTCTAATGTTAACTGTTCTTGGGGTTTTAGTTTGTCCGCTTGTAGTTTCTTCACTTCGGCAGCGAACACTGCCTCTGGTTGCGCCGTGGAGTCTATGCATGAAGCCTGTAAGAAATACTGGTGTTACTCCAGAGAACTATGTGAGAATCAGGATTTTTGGAGGAAAGTTCCTCAGTGAGAGAGTTCAAATTTCAACATGAAAAATTTAGCTTTTTTTCTTCATCATAAGAATCCTATACACAAAAATGAACCCGAATCATTCATCTTAAACAATACTAGGTCACAAGTCACACCCTTATAATTACCAGAATTTAATGTGACAAACCAAATTACAAAATGTTGTTGTGAATCAATTATTATGCTGTTTATACCCATATGCCCACACCATCATGGTATACCAGCCCACAACTGGACACAGGCCTTTGCCATAATCGCCACGCTCATCTTAAACAATACTAGGTCACAAGTCACACCCTTATAATTACCAGAATTTAATGTGACAAACCAAATTACAAAATGTTGTTGTGAATCAATTATTATGCTGTTTATACCCATATGCCCACACCATCATGGTATACCAGCCCACAACTGGACACAGGCCTTTGCCATAATCGCCACGCTTGGCAGAACGGGCGATCGCAGTTTCACCAATGTTGGAGAGAAGACTCCACTGCTGACCTTCTCAACTGTATTCCTTTAGTAGCTTCTTACGACACCCATAGCACGCTTAAATAAAAACAACATAATCGCAACTCTTACCTTAATTGAAATAACGAAATGTCCACCATTCTTCAGAAAGTGTTGAGCGTTTAGACTGACTATCCTAGCTTGGTCGGGCTGCGCGACGTCTGCGAATATCGTGTCGACCATGCCGACCAGCATTCTGTAAAAGAAACATAGTGATAGCGGGGCACAGGATAGGCAGACCATAGTGGAGTTGAGGGACAATCAGCGAGAGAGTTCAAAGTTGTTTCAACATGAAAAATTTAGTTCATAGGATCATCATCATGATATTAAAATCTTACTTTTAGTAATAGTATACTATTAATAGTCTATTATCCCTACATAATATTGTAAATATGAATGCGAGTTTGCTTGTATCGGTTTCACGCCAAACTATTTAACCAATTTGATAAACTTTGGTACAAAGATAGATTAAGACTTAAGAGAAAGGATATAGGCCGATTTGTACCCCACTGTTGGGCACAGGTTTCCACCCATGCAAAGCCGCGGACGAAAACCTAGTTACGAAAAGTGGGTAATTCGTTCATGGGAAATTGTATCCGCATTATCAACAAATTACCACTGTCAATTGCCTAACTCCTTGTTTAAAACTCAAATCATATTTTAATGAAAAAGGGCTATTATACTATTAATGATTATATTATAAATGATAGGAACTTGTGGCTTTAAATTTTCTTAGCTCGCACTGGCATATAAGAGGCTGACAATAATAGTGACAGAGTTTCTTGCGCTGCGTCTTCTCAGCACTAGCCCAGACTTGTCCCAAAGCAGTGGTAGGTTTAAATATTGGAACATGTAAAAGCGCCTCCTGGGGCCTAATTGCAGAAATAAAACTATTTTTACAATTTAGTGATGGATGTTTGTTACTCAACCAAAAGTGATAGAAGATAAGTAATTATCTGAGCTATGTTTACCGAAGTGTGTTTACAAAAATATTTTTTCCCAAATTGGAGTTTTTTTTTTTTTACAAAGTAAAACATTTGGTCATTTAGCCTTTAATTTTGTTTACTTGTTTTTGACTACTACATTGGCATAGGATGGTGATAACTTACCTATATTTCAATGGATGTCTGGCATCTTCTATGATAGGAATAATATTAGTTCTCTTCTTGGCTACATTGATGAGGTCTCTGCCGGATCTGTGTGAGAACTCCACCGCATATACAAGGCCCTCCTGGAAACAAATTTTTGTATGTTACGGAGAGATACAACGAGGAGAGGAAATCGTTGACAACTACCTAGTTGTTATCAGTATAGTGGGTGATGATAAGTATAGTCTTCATGAATAGGTCCGAAGTTTGGTTCATCATTTGAGTAATGAATTTATAGAAAATTTTAATAAACAAATTTACAACATTTATTGTGGGAACTTAAAGATGTAGTAGGTAAGTAAAATAAACATTTCTGGTTGTTATAATCCAGTCCTTTCAAGATCATAGTAAGTAGTGATGCAACGAATACGAATATTCGTATTCGCCGAATAGTAGACATTTACCGAATATTCGTATTCGACGAATACTAAGACGAATATTTTAAAAATATTTTTTTGTACGTAACTCTATTTACTGTAGATTTGAAAAACGCGCGTAAAAATAAGACGTGTGCAGAGGCCCTTAACCACAATGACGACGCGACGGGGGACTTCACGGCCATAGCTTATACAGTTCCCGCGGCTCCGGGAGTTTCCCTATTATTACGATAACGAACCATGGATTTATTCATTCATTCTTTTTATTTTCTGCGAATTGAAAGAAGTTGAATTGAATATCTCTTTTATTAGCATGGCGAGATATTCGTATTCGTATTCGCCGAATAGTAGGTTTGATATTCGTATTCGTAAAAGTAGTATTTGTTGCATCACTAATAGTAAGTTACATGACAATAATAATCTGTTCTTTCAAAATAGAAAATAGTAAAAGGTGTCAAGCAAGGTATATCCTAGTAACTACCTTACTACTTGAGTTTTATAATTAACTAATGCCATGCCAAAGTCAACTTTCTAAAATAATTTTTATATGTATTAGCTACGTATTTTTTTAAATAATAATTTACTTCCACAACAAAAATTGTGACACATCAAAGTACAAAACAATGAAATTATAAAAATAACAACAACTTTAAACTCACCGGCCCAACAACATCCGACACATGACTGACGGTCGTACCGCTGGCAGCGCCGAGATACAGAACTCTGGACCCTGGTGGCATGTGAATAGCGTCCACTCCGCCCATGATAGCCGCTGCTAACTTCGATCTGAACGGGTTCCATACTCTGTATTCCACTTTCTCTCCGTCTGTCTGCAAATGAAGTGGAGTGTAAATAGGGTGGCGATGAAGTGGGTGGGCGGAATTATAAGTAGGGATAGTCAGAAGTGGGTATGTGGACATAGTCTTCACGAGTAGGTCGAGATTAGAGGGACCACAATCATCATTACATACTTTTTATCAACTGTAGCAACTGAAGTTATGAAGGATGTACTATCGTCTTCTTCGTCGCCTGACCACCTTTAAGAGCAAAATCGCTTGCAGCTCGCGTCGTCTATTGTTTGAAGTGACTTCCGTTTTTGTGTAGTACTTGCACTATTTTCGTTTGAAAGTGGTTAGGCGTCGGACACCCCCACCGTACATTCAATATGACAATTTGTATAAGAATTATTTGAATTTCAACAAAGATTAGAAAGGACTAGGCTCAGATTTCTTGGCAGCATAATTAAATCTTAATAACTGCCAAGAAACTAGACACAATAGAAAATTTGTTTGGGGCTGGGTGACCCCCTTGACGCTCAAGAAGTTAATTAACTAGGAAAAATATAATAATATGAATGAAAATACACGAGTTTTAAATCTGTATTAACAGTTTGTTCATGTTTAAAGAAACAGCACAAATTCTATCCACGAGGTACCTATATCTAAAGGCCATTAGGCAATTTATTCTTTCAACTCAAACAAAGCAATTATTCAGTTAAAAACATCACGAATGAAGTACATTGAGTACAAACCTCAACAGATATTCTCTTCTCTCCGTATACTTCTGATCCAGGTACTAAATTCTTAGTGACTAGCGCATCCTCCTTGCCTCTGGCTATGAAAACTCCGGGATGTCTGTGAACACAGTGATAGCATTAAAACCTGTAGAGGGAAAGGCATATCTATAACATATCTAAGTTTGATCAGTATGGGTATGTTGGCTTCAAGCGTTCACATTCAGAAGAACGAAAGTTATATTGGTAGCATCATTTAAGGCCCTAAAGAATTTTCACCGAGAACTTACAAAATAAAATTAAATTGATCAGAAACAAAGAAAGTACCGATAACACCCAGACCCGAGAAAATGTAGATAACACTTTTTTTCTACATTGACTCGTCCGGGAATCGAACCCGGGACGTCGGAGCAGGCGACACCTAGAAAACTGGTGTGGACGCCATTCCGCCATAGAGGTCGTCTGTTTATTAAAAAAATTAAAGAATGTTGAAGTATCAACAGATTAATCAAACTTTCTTTTATATCAAATAGGATAAATGTTAGAAAATTTCATTTACTCTACGTAAAAGCTGGTTGAGGAAGAGCCGGTAAATTATAAGTAACAGCTCTATGGCTACATTTGTGATTCTAAGATATTTTATGTTATCACTTATAATAATATGTATATTCAGAAAAAAATTTACTGACCTGTGTGGTTCAATAATGACTTGCTTGCCCCCTTTGAAGCCGCCGCCTCCGCCCCTCCCGCCTCTGGGCCCTCCTCGGCCGCGGCCTGTAAGGACGACTTCATGAATAACTGCCCTCTTTAAATTCGGCTTTTGGTGCCGTGTATGGGGCATCAGAAGTGGGTATGTGGACATAGTCTTCACGAGTAGGTCGAGATTAGAGGGACCACAATCATCATTTTAGAGTTTTGAAAGACTTCTATTAGGGAAGTAAGGAAACTTGATACTATTGAATAGTACTTTACCCAAGGATTATATTTTAACTATTGTAGTTGCATGTTTTTTACAACATGTTACAGAAGTCTTTAAATAAAAATAACAAGAGATTGAAGATACAATATTAAATAAAAACAAAAAATATCTGGACGTATCTATAAAATTCTAACTATGAAAATCTCTGTTTTTTACAATATACATAGATGTTTGATACAGCTTTATGTTATGTGTAATGTATTTTAACGTTTTTTAAAGCTAAACAGCTGCTCTAGACATTTTTGTTGATATTTTTAAAACATTTGACTCCATATGACAAGAAATCTACATTTTGTATTTATTTAGGCAATACAGTAGAAAAATAACTAACTACCTATATCCTAAATGTAATAGAATAACAAACGCCTTGCACACCCTTTGCTACACTCCCACCATCTACGCAGTCGCCTAAATCTTTACCTAAGATCGACCTGATTGGCGTGCAATTGGAGAGGCCTATGTCCAGCAGTTGACTGCGATAGGCTGATGATGATGATGAAATCTTAACACTTACCACCGCCACCTCTGCCGCCGAAGCCTCTACCACCGCCGCGACCGCCTCTTTTCTCAAAGCTGCCGCCGCCGCCGCCTCCGCCGAAGCCACCCCGGCCTCCGCCGCCGCCCCGGCCGCCGCGGAACCCGCCGCGACCGCCACCTCGTCCCCCGCCCCCGCCGCGACTATTGAACTCTAGAAACAAACTATACATTAGTATACTGTGGTTATAAAATATATGAGATGAGACGTGTTCAATGTGACATCAGAAGTGGGTATGTGGACATAGTCTTCACGATTAGGTCGAGATTAGAGGGACCACAATCATCATATTGGTGCTTGATTATGCTAACCAAATTAAATAAATCAGAATAAATCCAACATTCACAAATACACCTTGCAGGTGCGAGATGAGGCTGTTGAACTCTTTGCAACCATAGAAATAAAATATTGTCGGTTGTCGGTCACCTAATTGTCGAAGTATCATGTAAAAAATTAATTATTAATAGTGTACTCTTAGCTGTCTGAAATGACCAAAACTTGCCCTCACAAGCGTGGATTTAGGAGATAGCTTGAAATGTTATTTTTGTCAAGTTTAGAGATATAAGTAACCTACTTATATCTCTAAACTTGACAAAAATAACATTTCAAAATACGGTGCATACTAATAAATATACGGTACATAATAAATATGGTGCATACCTATGCACCAGAATTTTCAAAACACCATTGTAAAAAGTCAGTTCAACAGTGCTAAAGTACAAAGTAACATGACAATTTCAGTGACCTGCTACATTACTCAGGTATAGGTTAAGGACTTATCATCACACACTAACAGGATTACCTCCACTGTAAGGATTGTAAAAGTGTTATTATTCTAAGATTGTAAAGTACAATCGCCTACCAGATTAAATTAAAGCACTCAAATCTTGCCTCTCATCTGCAGGCAATATGCAATTTTTGGTGGAACTAATTATACTGTCTAAAACATGAGATAAATAATAGTTTATCAGTTAGGTGTTCGAGTCTTGTTCAGTTATCATAGAGGATTTATGAACTTTTGATTAAATATTTATGCGCAGCTACGCGTAGCGCTTCGAACCCCACGCGACAGCCGGCTGAATTTGATTTGAATGAACAAATTGCCACTTTATTTAGACCTTAAGTTCGGGCCTCTGTCGTCTCTAATCACTTGTTTATTCAAAATCATTTGAAAATAAGTACTACACTAAAACGCAGTAAATTAATAGAAACTTAAAACATAACCTAAAATACCACGCCGCTTCACGTGGGGTATTGGATGAACAAAATCATTAAAAAAGAAACAAGGTACTAGTACAGAAAGTAGTGCTTAACGACGCGATCAATTTTATTAATAATTTGATGTCGATATAATTTAAATTATCGAGCATATTCGTTATGCGGCGTGGTTAGACAGACACCATGAGGTACACGCGCGTGGTTACCTAAGAAAATAAATAAAATATAGACTTACCAGGTTTCCCCATGTTAGGAATTCACAATTACCGTTTGTTTTACAAGTAATATAAACTTGAAACTATCTAAACACAAAAATAAACTCAATTTTAATCATAAAACGCACGGCGCCATTCCGTCGTGCGGCTCGTGCGTCAACTTGCGGAAGTGACAACATTTTTTAAAATCAAACTTTGGTTCGGTGTTGCTAGCTTTCAGCGAAAAAGTCACACACAGAACACTATGGATAGCCTATGGATATGGAACACACAAAATGTGTAGGGCTGCAAGCTTCTAACACCATTTTACAACCATAGCGATTTATTGCGCAAAATAAAATATTAAAATTTAATTCTACTATTATGAAAAGCTTATAATTAAAACTTTCAATTATAATGTATCTTGAACATAGTTTCGACGAAAAATAAACTATGTCCTTACACTTAGGTTGATAATATAGCATGCACTACGTTATGTGAGTAGGTAAGTACTTATTATAGGTATTTTTAGAATCACACACTAGGATGGACCTACTACTACTACATCTTTAGACCGTCGGCGTATATGTATAATGCAAATTGTAAGCGATAAACAGATAAGTGGGTATCGAGTAGTGTGTTGTGGTGTGTTCACTGTTCAGTAGAGTAGCCGCTTAACAAGTAAACAAGCTCATTGCCATAAGGCCACAACAGTTCACAAAACAAAAATCTACGTTTAACAGATATGGAATCCGCTTTATCCAATGTTTTATTTGAAAATTGTCATTGGTTGAACGAACCTAAGCAATGGAATATCGACAAGGACATTCTCGAAGTAACAACAGATAACAAAACAGATTTTTGGCAAGGGACTTGGTACAATTTCCACTTTAACTCAGGCCATGTCTACGGGCTGCAAATTAGCGATGACTTCACGTTTACCGTAAGAATCATACATGCTACTAACTAATATTATAACCGTGAAAGTTTGTGAGTATGGATGTCAGGATGTCTGTTTGTTGCTCTTACACGCAAAAACGACTTAACGGATCTGAATTTGGCACGGGGTGTTAGTTAATTAGCTGGAATGACATCTAAGCTACTTTTTTACTGGAAACAGGTACGGTTCCCATGGGATATTTTTATAATCAGTTCAAAATTCAAAATAATCAATCCATACTAATATTATAAAGCTGAAGAATTTGTTTGTTTGTTTGTTTGAACGAGCTAATCTCCGGAAGTACTGGTTCGATTTGAAAAAATATTTTTGTGTTGGATATTCCATTTTAGTGATGCCGAACTATCGATAGTTTTGCTATCTATAGTCGACCTCGAAAATCAGTTAGAATATCGATAGAACTATCGATACGATCGATAGTATCGATAGCCCAAATTGGGGTAATACTATTGATGACCTGCAATACTATCGATAGTATCGATAGTGTTATGGCTAGATATCACCAAACTATCGATAGTATCGATACTATCGATACTATTACTGTTCATGGCGAGTAAACTATCGATAGTGCTGATAGTATCGCTACTATCGATAGTTTTAAGCTATCGATAGTTCCTTATTTTTCGATAGTATTACCCAGAGTTTTAGGTTAAACTAAATTATACAGCATTACTGCTAGAGAAGTAAAGAAGTTTTAGTAATTAACATCTGCGACTACCGTAAAAAAACAAAAAACAAAAGTAAAAAAAAAACCTACACCACTGTTGCCAACTATCAAAAAGTATACAAGATGTAATTATTTTACGCAGTAAATTACGTACTCCGACTTAAAACCTAAATTTTTTCCTGTTACTTGGCATTCCTTAGTGAACATTATACTTACCAATAATTTATAAACAATAGTATCTAAAATAAAACGACTATCGATGGTTTAAAACTATCGACAGTTTTTTAATTACGAGGAACAATACTAGTAGTATCGATACTATCGATAGTTTATTCTTCGTGACCAACAATTCTATCGATAGTATCGATAGTATTGCCTTCATGCAATAGTATTGCCTGGATCTAAGCTATCGATAGTATCGTAATTATTTTACGCAGTAAATTACGTACTCCGACTTAAAACCTAAATTTTTTCCTGTTACTTGGCATTCCATAGTGACCATTATACCAATAATTTATAAACAATAGTATCTAAAATAAAACGACTATCGATGGTTTAAAACTATCGATAGTTTTTTATTTACGAGGAACAATACTATCGATAGTATCGATACTATCGATAGTTTATTATTCGTGACCAACAATACTATCGATAGTATCGATAGTATTGCCTTCATGCAATAGTATTGCCTGGATCTAAGCTATCGATACTATCGATAGGCTATCGATACTATTGATATGACGTCAACTATCGATAGACTATCGATAGTCGTCTATCGATCGGCATCACTAGTCCATTTATCGAGGAAGGCTTTAGGCTATATAACATTACGCTGCGACCAATAAGAGCGAAGCATCAGTGAAAAATGTTGCAAAAATAATCGCGTTCATAATAACAGAAATTGACGCGGACGAAGTCGCGGGCAACAGCTAGTATATATAATTAGCGAAGTGTGTGACTGCTGACGGTAGACTGTTACGGGCTACGTACGGCATGTGGTGAAGGAATACAACAATGTTTTTCTTTTCAACCGACAAAAAAAGGCGGAGATCTCAATAAGACGGTACTACGACGTGTAGTCAACAAGAATCTGCACAAGTATAGTTTTGGCGTCTGCTCAGATGAGCATTGCAACTGCAATACTATACGTACCGAGGTACTAAAAGATAATTTACGCTTTAACGGTGATGAATCGATCAGAATTTATTTTGATACTGTTTTTTAGGTGTGTGTGGAAGGTGACTTCACAACTTTGTACGATCAAGCAGGCTTAATGATTTATTTGGATGAAAAGCATTGGTTGAAAGCAGGGATCGAGTATAACGACGGACAGCCTATGATAGGCAGCGTGTTAACCAACGAAGTTTCGGATTGGGCTACTGGTAAAATACTCTTTATTTTTTTTTCTTTTCAACTTACAATCAGTCCATTGTCACATTAGGTTTCTTTTTGAGTTTGTAAGCTACATCTGTTTTTATCTAGACGATAAATTAACCATTCTAGCATTTGCCTTTCACTACATGTCTACATATTGTCATACATCAACTTACCATTACCATAAGGGGATACCTATATCGATTGAACAACCGTAGTAGAAACCTATTCCTAGTTTGACGGGCATCGATATAGTTAAATATATCAATGCCGACGGGTCAACCTTCGGAAATGTCATTTTCTAGGGTTTATTGACGTCATCGCAAATACATCATGGCGGACATTATTTTTCTTGGCGAATGGTACTGCGATTGTGCTGACTATTTAACTTATTGTTTCAGGTGTCTACACCGGCAATCCTCGTAAATTCTGGCTACGACTTACTAGGAGTAAGGGAGTTGTCTGCGTCAAATACTCCAACGACAATGTGACATGGCTACTTTTGAGGTTATGTCCGTTCTCCAGTAACCAATGCTTAGTAGGACCAATGTGTTGCAGCCCTCAGAGAGAAGGATTAGTGGTAAAATTCAGTGATGTTAGGATAGGCAGACCCGCTGAAGATATTTTACATTCAAACTAATATTTGGTCTGTCAAAAAGTTTTCGTTAGAATAAGAAAGACCTTGTGTGTTATGTCTTTGTAAAAAATGGTTTTTAAAAGGAGTTTAAGGTAGGCGTGGCGATCCTCGATCCGATGCCTCGATCTTAGTCGAGGCATCAAAGAATTGACTTTTCGATCTAAAGAAATTCTAAATACGAGTTGTAGAAAGTCGTGATTATCTTTCCCATTTTGGAATTATAAAATTTCCGTATTTTACATACGTAACACACATTGGTACTTTATTCACTTGATAAACTTTTATGATCTATCAATAGACGAAAAGCAATTCTAACACAGAGGTATGGAGGGTAGAAGAAAGGGAAACCATCTTGTATGGGGGACCTAGAAAAAGCAAATTATTACAGTTCGAAGACTAACTTGCGACTATAATGGCGCCACCTTAATTTGCTTTTCCCTTTCGATAGACACTTTTTAAATAGGCAGATGGTTCTCCTTTCTTCTACCCTCCATACACAGAAGGTATAGTACAGACAACGGCAGGTCAACCTACCCAAAAAGTTAAAGGTCTTTGAATTAATTTTCAACTTTAAGTCCAACGAGTAGAGATCAATATCAATTGAGAAAATTTGACGTTTTGTGGTAGGTTGACGTGCTGTTATCTGTACTTTTGAACTCTGAACTATGACGTCACGAGTGATCCAACTCAAATGACCAACTATTTATTGATTTCATAGCAATCAATAATATTTTTGTAAAAAATAGTTGATCCAGAATTTTAGACCATAATCGATATGTATATAGGGTTACATTTTAAAGGTATGGTGTTTTCAAATTTTTTGTTAATTGTGTCAGAAACCCAATTAATTTTTAGTAACCAATCAGGTACTTTTTTAATATTAACATACAAAGATTGAAGAACATTATTATGGTGGTTACTTTGTAATATGCCTTGCTTTGAAACAAAGTTGAATTATAAAGGTCTGTTCAGACCTAAGCGATATTCGCTGCCATCTGCACCAGAAAAAACCCATTCGGAATTCAGTAATGTTACTGACTACTGTTCACACTAATACCGCTCTAGCCGCGAAACTCTCTATACTAAATACATGAGCGAAATCCGCGCGGCATAAACTTTTATCCACAGCGGCATCGAATACTGCTTATGTTTGAATAGGCCTTCAATATATGACTTTGATACATCATAAATCGATCGACTCGACTGTCACTATAACTTAAATAACTGTGATGAAATTAAATATTTTAAAATTACCTACGTTTTCATCAAAATAAAAAATCTTTTTTTACAAAATACTCTCTTTATTTCCATCGTCGCATACATAAAATCTTTTTTTTTATTGTCTTAACAATATAACTTACATCTGGAATGTATACAATATAATATCCTTGACATACTATATTACACGAGCAACAACATACAATGTGTGTGTGTGATATCAATGTGACAGATTACGTCTTCTAATGATCGGTTGTCTTTGGTTTTGAAGAGGCGTCATCTCTGTCAACACTATAATGCCAGAAAGAGACGATGCTCTAAAAAAACTTTGAGTCGATTTTTAACTCATCCCTTTCATCAATTACATTACATCTCGACTATGTAAGTCATGCCTTGTCATATCAAGTGCTTATCACAAAACCCAATTTATTCCAAAGACTTAAAGTTGTAAATCGGTTGGCAAACTGACGTTTCGAGATTTATTCTTTTGTATAGTCTGCGACAAAACACCACATAGGTGCCGCTCATTCTGAACTCAACGAAATTTAACTTCTTCGCCCATGTACTTTCAGATATACAGGGTTCCCGGTAATTCGATACATTCCCTTGGAGGCGTACAAGTTGAGCTCATTTGCAATTGATTTTTTCATTATTTACCCTAGACCCTAGCCGATAGTGATTCCTTTTTAAGATATTCAAGGCTTTGTGATTTATTATTGAATTGCTCCTATATGAATGTCCCATTTTAATGCTATTTTTATGTATGATCTGATACCTAACATCTCAACACTTCCTCCAAATAACAATAAAATGTAGAAATACTCTAAAACTTTATGTTATGCACGTGATCTCGCTAGAGTTCCATTAAAAAAAATTATAACAAAATCTATTGCAAATGAGCTCTACTTTTACCCCTCCAGAGGAATGTATTGAATTATCGGAAACCCTGTTTAAAATTAAATCGCATTTCGCAACGCTATGGCGTAACGGTAAGAACTATGGTATAATTGATCGAACTATAGATAGACATCAAACAGTAACTTACACATATAAATAATAACTTAAAATTATACTTTACTTTCATAATAAATTGTAATATTTTGGACAATACGGTGTTTTTATTTTCTAGGAACAATTTTTACTTTTTTTAATGTTGGTTTTATAGTAACAGAAAAAATATATTATTTTATGTGGATAAAAAGTAAATACAGTTATTTAGTAGGTATCGACAAAATCTAGTTAAAATGTTTGTAAAGTTAATTATACAATAACAGCAATTGAACAGTATAAATTGTTCCCAAAATTCTACAAATCAATACAAATGATGAACCATAATAGTGTGTTAATTTGACACCAATTTACAGAAATGCGGTCAGCATGAACAGATTCAACTTCTTAAAAAACATCACACGACGTATAATCGAGGCTGCCATCGCAAAAGTGGCCAAAACCCACTCTGCCCACATGGGCAACATTTACAACCTAATTGCTGTCTATTCAGAAAATGATATATTTTCGAAAAATAACGGCCGAGCATACATTCTTTAGTTTCCTTAATAGATGGACATTAAAATAGGATGTTAGGCATTATTTTTACATTACCAAAATAAAATGGCCAAACGTCGTTTTTTGATTACTAAACCATCCGAAATGTCTGTATTATTTAAGCTGATCGCATCTCTGTGGCATACTATTTCCTTTAAAGGCGCAATTCGGTATATAATATACATCTTAACCTAATTCAATACCTTAGGACAATAAAGTTATGAACCTAAATGGCCAAGCTCCTAATATTATTAAATATCACATTTTCTCTTTATTCCACAATCAGATACGTGATATGACTCCATGTTTTCCTTGTAGTGTCATGAGATTCAATATTGAAACCAAGTAATATATTTACTTAGGCTTATCAAACGTATCTACAAAACTTTTTAATTCTTCTTTTGAACTGGATACACAGTTCGATACAAAAATGACACCTGTCACACCAACTGTCCCCGATTGAATGGTTGACGTTGACTTTATGTCAGTGTCAACTTTATAGCCCGGCCAAATGGGGGCTATCGCTAGTGAATTTGCCACTAGAGGCGCTTGTGTCGCGTGAGGTCCAATATCATTCACTTTGCACTGGTTTTAGCGGGCTTTGTTGCATAAATTATAATTTCTTTAATATACCTGCTGGAAAGTGATCTCCTTCGTAAAATATCGCAAATATGGATTATTAGGCGATTAATGTGAACGCTTTGAAAGCGGGATTAAGAAAAAGCGCAAAAATAGGCGGCCTCAAGAGCAACTATTTCAGAAGTTAGTTTGTTGCTATCAAGATAGTTATTTATAAATAATAAACTTTAACTAGATTCAAGATTTCACACTTTGTTTCGGCGCCGATCGCCTTTGACACTATACCTCCGGACCTCAGTCTACAGTGGCGCCAACTGGTGAGCAAAGAAACGGTAGTCCCCATTATATCGGCATAGTATGTATATTAATGTTATGTTGCATCTTTTCGACTGATATAAAGTGTAGGGAATGCAATACCGGTATCAGGATCCCGAACGATTTTTGGGGGATCAGTCCCGCACAAAACTCTAGCGGGATCCTGCGGGACTAGCGGGACTGCGCATCGATATTCGGTACGTGGATGCGCCTAAACTCCCTCCTACACAGTACTACCCGCAAATACCAGGATCCCACGGGACTAAGGGTAGTACCGCAAATACCGGGATTTAAATTTTGTTGCGAGATTGCATTCCCTAGTTGTACTTAAAGTGCACTTATGTCTTATAAGTGCACTTTAAGTACACTTATGAGAGCAAATTTACTTGGGACACTTTCTTGATTGTGCATCTAGTTTTTAAATCACAAAGATGTGTGAAACCCAAATAAACGCAACTTTAATCCGTAAATTTATCTTTGAAACACAATTTTAAATCATATAATTACCGATCTCATGACACTAGACGTCAAATAATCACAAAGGTTTACAAACTAATGGACAGTATCAAACCTCCTTAGGTAGCATGTATGTCGTCTACCGGTTCTGTCTTGATCGAAACGTGCATACTCTGTAATGGCGCTTGAAGAGATGATTTTGAGCGTTCTAAATTGTACATCTGTAAAAAAAAACAATACAATGTTAGTATGGATACGATCTGTGGGTAGGTCCCTACTAGGTGGACCGAGGATCTGGTAAAGGTCGGGTGTAGCCGCTGGATGCGGGTGGCAGGGGACGATCGGTGCATATATCTTTGAAGGAAAGTTCTTATGTCCAGCTGTGGACGTGGTTTGGCTGACATAATTGTAATGATACCGGAAAAAGATAAAGGGTGGTTTTCATCCAGAAAATCCTCCTTCAAGGGGGGTGAAGAGGGTTGAAAATTTGTAAAGGGAATGAATATTTTTTTTTATCAATTTAGTTTGGAGATTGTTAGAATTTAAAATTGCCGCCTTTTTTAGTTAAATTGTTTTTAGTAACTCTAGTGTCAGTTGCTTGTCGATTTCTTCCTATCCACTCCGTTCACTCACACCTTTTGCTTTTGCAATCTACTTTAACAATTGTGTGTGTGATTGTGTGTCTTTGTATACACCGTGAAATTTTAGTGGTTGTTTTTCCGAAACATAACGATTTACTTTTAGTAGCACCATCGAATCGTGCGAGTTATTTTTTGAAAATAAAGATATCGTTGTTCTCAAGTAATCAAAAAAATAATCATCAACTTAAAAGCGTGAGATACGATAGTATCTTTACAAAATGTGACGTTTGGGTACTGCTTGCCGCACGAAATCAATGTTCAAAGCAAAAGAAGCTCTACACACTAAGTAATACAGCATAAACTGACACGCGCGAGGGGCAATGACCCCGGCCGGTGACCGGCTGCGGCGTAGCTGATACCATTGGTTCGAGGTTGCTTTCGAGTTTCGTTTATCACGTGAAACTGCTATTTTTATATTTGTATAAAAAAAACTGCACAAATCTATTGTACTACTAAGATAGAATCATTTTACTGCGGGAAAACAACCACTAAAATTTCACGGTGTATATTAAACTTAGACCAAATACAAACATTGTCTCTTTCTTTGTGTTTATGTCTGTGTCTCTTTTTCTATTTCTCTCTCTTTCTGTGTGTGTGCCTATCTCTCTCTGTGTGTGTGCCTGTGTCTTGGAATGTCCGTGTGTGCGCCTATCAGTGTGTGTGTGTCTGTCTCTGTGTGTGTATTTTAATCACCTTCATAAACATCGGCGTGGACAGCTGCGCGACGCTAGTCGCCGTACTCAGGGACTCGTCCATCTCGCTCATGACCCGCGGGACCTCGACGGGGGCCACCTTCATTTTGGGACACCACTTCTTGATGATATGCTGATCTTCTTCTGAGTCGGACGGCGGGGGACGGACCTGGAATGTTTAATGGGCTTATTAATATAAGATGAGCTTTTTATCGAAAGATTTAGTACCTGTTACCCGCGACATCGTTCACAATAAATCCTATTATGAAAAATTAATTGTACCCCACGGGAACAGTTTAAAAGGATGAAAAGTGGACTCAAAAAATTAATAAATAAAATCATGATTTTTTGTGCAGTAGTCGTCTAGGGTTCAAAAAATAACATGGTAATTTTTCATCCTTTAAAACGGTTCCAATGGAATAGAATAATATTTTTTTCATAAGAAGACTAGCCGTCCGTCCCGGCTTCGCACGGGTGGACCCGTTAAGTTTTAGTATGGATCCCTAATCTTTTTTAGCAATAAATTTAGCCTATGTCACTCAGGGTGAAAGTAGCTTTTCAATGGTGAAAGAATTTTTGAAATCGTCACAGTAGTTTTTGAGTTTATTCATTACAAAAATACAAATCTTTTCTTTTTATAATATTAGTGTAGATTTGAATGTGAAGTCGCTGGTAGCAGTAATAATAATAAATAATAAATATTTAAGACATGCCTCACTGGGCCACACAGAGCCATCTAGTCCCAAATTAAGGTACTATTAAGTACGTATGGGGTACTAGACAACCGATAAACTTACTTATATACTTTTTTTTTGTAATTACATACTTATAATACATAGAAAACACCCAGACCAGTACAAACAGACATGTTCATGCACACAAATATTTGTACTGTGCGGGGATCGAACCCGCGACCCATGGCTCAGAAGCTGCGTTAACTACCGCTGATCCAAATGGTCGTCATGAATAAATTTGTAAAAATATATCGCCGTGGAGTATACCTTACCTTTCTCGGACGGCCGGGCCCTCTCCTCTTGACCGGAGGCATTGTGGGGGACGGCGATCTAGTCTAGAATAACAAAATGCATCTATTACAATAAAGTAGCTTAGTTTTTCTAAGTTTGTATAGTAGAACCGAAGATACGTTTGAAAAAAAAATCACTCCGTAAATTAAATACATGGGATTGTTAGCATTAAAAAAAACTTTTTTACAAAATTTACCGACAAAAAGTTTGAAATAAACTATTCATTCCGACTTTTCGAGTCGGCGCCAAACAAGAAAACGCCCTCAATCATCATTTACAGTTTACAATTAGTGGCTTAATTATTTCACGAAATTTCGTTACCTATTTTGACTTTTTTTTTCTAGTAACACTGTCATTTTTTTGCATACCTTTCGTTTCCTTATAGGTCTGCTTCCATCAGCTGATCTCGTGGTCATCGATAGCTTAGATTCTGTCATTTTGTTCAACGGTGCCTCCGTGACTTCCTCCTTCGCCAGTATACCACTTATCTTGTTCTTGAAGAAACTGTCTTCTGCCATCCGTAAAGCTTCGAAACACTTGTGACCTTGTAGAGCGTACCTTAAATAAAGAAAATAAATAAATAAACACTTTATTCCACAAAAAACAAGGCACAATAAGGCAGTTTTATCGCTAAATTTCTTTCAGACAACCCTTGGGTATAGGAAATCATTTAATAGAGAAGTAGGGGTAAGTGCGATGCCAATTGTGCGTAACAGGCAAACAGTCAACATTATTTCATATATTATTTATCTCAAATATGATATACTTACCTTATAATAACTAGAGTATTTTTGATTCAGGATTTATACCATGTACCTTATTTATTATGAGTTGCCGATATTTCGGCACTGTATCTGCATGTGCCGAAATATCGGAAACTCATCTATATCATAAATAAAGTCGAAAGGCTGGACCGATTTTTATAATTTTTATGTTTTTGAATTTGTATTCGCCGGGAATAGGATAATAATATTAAAAACATTGGAAAGATAACGTTAAATATTTTAATCCAACCACGGCATATCTAACAACAATGTTTAAGACGTTAAAATCAAATATTATTCTGAGGCGATACGAAGTTTGCGGGGTCCGCTAGTAATACATAAGGTACATGGTATAAATAAACCCCGAATCTAATATCTCTAGCGATAGTGACCATGAAAGTTTAAAACAGTATATTACCTTATAATCTTCAGAACTTCAATCCTACAGAGCAACCTTGTATCGTCGTCCATTTTCTTGAACAGCGGCAATAAAGAATTCATAAACAGTTTGTCATCATCAAAATGATCGTCGGGCAGAATCGAGTTTGCATCGATTTTGATTTCGAGCGATGGATTTTTTATATCGATTGGTTTATCAGTTAACGCTGCTTGGTTGCATTTGTCCACTGTTTCTGGTTTTTCGACGAGTTCTGGTCTATCTGGCTTTGTTTTGAGGTCCAGTGGTTTTTCTAGTTCCGCGTTGAGCTTCGGTATGTCTTCGGGAGGTGGATGTTGAGGCGAGTTGGAGTATGTGTCGGATAGCGACTCGTACTTTGGTTTCCTGGAAATGATATATGTTTATTAAGCTGTGTCAGAATTGAAGTCCGGCTACCTGATCAATTAAATAAATAAATAAATATTTAAGACATGCCACACTGGGCCACACAGTCCCAAATTAAGGTACTATTAAGTACCCTGTCGTATGGGGTACTAGACAACCGATAAACTTACTTATATACTTTTTTTTTTTTGTAAATACATACTTATAATACATAGAAAACACCCAGACCAGTACAAACAGACATGTTCATGCACACAAATATTTGTACTGTGCGGGGATCGAACCCGCGACCCATGGCTCAGAAGCAGCGTTAACTACCGCTGATCCAAATGGTCGTCAAATTGTAATTAATGTGGTCGAAACATTGAAGTTATGAAGATAAATACTGAAATAGATTCTTGTAAAATGATTTAGGTTAAGTATTGTTATTTTTCTGCAGAGCTTACGCCCTGCAGCAGGAAACACATATGGTAGCAAAAGATCATGAATATTATTTATCAATCAATATCAACCGCCATTGTCCGTCCACTGCTGGACGTAGGCCTCCTTTAAGTCACGCCACAATTGTCTATCCGGGCTCTCCCCATCCAGCCGCTGCCAACAGTTCTCCTAAGGTCATCAGACCATCGAGTCGCAGGGCGTCCTACACTACGCTTGCCTATCAGTGCATTTTATATAATACAGCCTGCGCCATCTTTTAGTGCCTACGGGGAACTACTAGTGTAAATTAAGTCTTAAGTGCTGCCCAAAACAACATTTTGCCATCACCGATACGCTTGGCACTCAGGCGGGTTGACGATCGCAGTTTAGCCAAGGATAACGCGAAGCTCACAGTGACATCTAATCAAATACATACGCGTATGAACAGTCCACAGACTGTTATTCTGTCTTAGCATTGGATATAAATAGCACTGACAAAATCAATCAAGGAGTACAGTAACACGTAATTAAATATATAGTAAAGAGAGAGAAAACAAAGTACAGGTTATTACAAATAAATCTCAAATGAATAAAAAAAAAAACTATAAAAACTTAATCGCTAAGTAAACACGCGACCTTGGGCAGTGCTGTTTTGAAGGATTTTTCCACTAGATAGCTAGCTATCGTTATATCTGTAACCGAAAATTGTGCAGTGATAGAACTATCTCGTGAAATACTGACTTGTTCTGCAAAGCCCTTAGCAGGAACGACATCTGCCTGTGGTACTGGAAGCGGCGGCTGCCCGGCGGGCACTGTTCCGGCGGCACGCACTTGCCCTGCCTGTAAGCCTTCGTGTACGAGTCCCGGATCGAGCGCCATCGCTTCTGCACCTCCTTGCCTGGTGTCAATGAGAGAAATATTTATGAAAAAAAAAAGTTTATTTCAGACCGTCACTTAAATTCAATGATGTAGGCCTTTGCCCTACAGCCTGCAGTGGGATGATTATTAGGCCGTTACTGTTAACCTCACTCAACATACATAAATAAAAGTAATATTTTATAAAAAAATATATCATAAATATTTTATAATATAGATGATTAGTTGTTGAAGTATCCATTTTGCAAAGTCAGAGACAGAAGAGAGTATTTTAAATATTATTATCATAAGTACAGACAACAGCACGTCAACCTACCACAAAACGTCAAAATTTTCTCAATTGATATTGATCTCTACTTGTTGCACTTAAAGTTGAAAATCAATTAAATGACCTTTAACTTTTTGGGTAGTTTTTACCTGCCGTTGCCTGTACATTGTCAAACTATTTACCTATGTATTTAGTGTAAATACGTTTTTCTCAGCATTAAAGACTGTCGAGTGACACGCCTATGTCGCAAGTATGACGTAAAAATTATGTAATAGAATAACGTAGAATACTCTTCGTGCCAACATCAAACAAAGTCTTTGAGTATTTACGAAAAAATGCCTAATTTTCTTCGTGATTCGTGAATAATGTATTAAATAAATATCAATACAAAAAAAAAACACTGCAGGAAAGTGTTATTGCGATGTTAGAATTAATAACAAATTTTCAGGGAATCAGAATTAAAACCACTATTAAAATTTTTCTCTGTATGTCTTAAAAGGTTCATCGAAGACTACAGTAAAAATAATAATTTTATTCGCCAATAAGTCACGCTTATCAATGATGCCATGGGAAGTCAGTCTTTTTAAAACACATAGTGTAGGTAGGTAAACATCAAATAGATTTGACAAAACGAAATGATCAGGGAAAAAATTACATTACAATGTTTAGTGTTCAAAATTGTTATCTGTATTATATTATCTGTGTCTATACTAATATTATAAAGCTGAAGAATTTGTTTGTTTGTTTGTTTGTTTTTTTGTTTGTTTGAACGCGCTAATCTCAGGAAGTACTGGTTCGAAACTTCGAATTGAAAAATTATTTTTGTGTTGGATAGTCCATTTATCGAGGAAGGCTTTAGGCTATATGACATCACGCTGCGACCAATAGGAGAGAAGTATCAGTGAAAAATGTTGCAAAAATAATCGCGATCATAATTATAGAAATTGACGCGTACGAAGTCGCGGGCAACAGCTAGTAGATTATAAATAGAGGTAAAACATTATTCACGGGTATGCGGTTTGTAGTATGGTTTATGTACTGACTGCCAATAAAATATATTTTTAGCATGTTTAAATATATTTTTTTAATGAAATGTTGAAACGGATTACCTACCGTCAGATAAATAAATGAATTGAATTATGTATGAATAATAAATATTAGTCACGAGAATACAGGATGAAATTTTAACCACTTTCCAAAATTTTTGTAGGCGTTCAGTATCATATTTAGAGCCCATTTATGAAGTTAAAAATGTAAATCAAGTTTTCACCCGAAAATATTTTTCTCAATACAGGGTGTAAAAAAAGGCTTAACGAAGCCGAATACCACATATTCTACTCATTTGTACGATAATTTTTTTCAGGAAACCATACCTGGGAAATGAATAGTTCCTGAGATAATTAGGGTCAAAGTGAACGTTTTTTTTTCAAGATCTTTGCATGAAAATCTTCTGTTTGTTGTAACAAAATTTTTTTTTTTAGATACATGTTGAAAATGTTCGCAACTTTTTCATAAAAATCGCTTTAAAGAGAGCAACCCGCAATAAACCGCGCGCACGCACACAACCACGAATGTCCTTTATTGTGTGCGCGCACTCGCTGTGTAACGTGTAACGCTTGCGTTGAGGTCGATGAACGTTCGTTCAATGCCCGCACCCCGCACGATCAGCTGGTAGCTGTGCTGTTGTATCGTTCTTCGAAAAGTTAAATGAACGGCTTGCTGACTTTACCACTTGATCCTGATTTTAATGAACTAACAAAATAACTAATCACCAGTTATTGATAGATTAAGTAGGTAGGTATTTTTCTGACTCTGTTTGCGTTGCCAGCCTAGGTTTCGAACGTCGAACCTTAGGATCAAAAGCCTACACTTTAACCATTAGAAAGATTAAGAAATGCCTCGTAGTTTCTTACCACCTACACCTACTCAAGTTTCACAAATTACAGTTTATTGGCTTTATTTTCGGATAATTTGGTCGATTAAATTAACATCAAAATAAGGCTTTAGCCGTTGCGTAGTAGGTACCACATCATGACTTAAGTTTTTTTTTTCGTTTCATACGAGTAATGAGTACTTTACAGTTCCAATTGTTTATAAGTTACTGAATGCATATGATTCAAGTCCTGTTGATGAAAACGCGCAGGCTGCATGCAGATGCATAAAAGGATTTAGCAACATTCCATCCAAATGATTGGTTTGGTTAATTTATAACTAAGCTCGTATCCAAAAACAAAAATAAAGTTTCATATCAATTCAATTGCTATGCTATCTGTGTAACCTACTTTGATCAACAATTTTTCATTCGACCTTCATTAAAACCGTACAATTTGTAAGCTGCTAGTTTAATTTGAATAATTCTGTCGATTACACGAATGAAAACAAGCTATCAAATTATTTTACTCTCACAACGAGCTTACCATAACTCTTATGTTTACCTTTTTTCTCTTACTTACGTAAATGGGATACGGAAATTTTAAGTCCTGTACGCCTAGCTAAAAAGGTTTAGCAACATTTCCGAGCGCAAACCTACGCGCATATCAATGAGGTTTCTCCTTTCGTAAAATTAAGCTCATAACTAAAAACAACATTAAGGTTCTTAGTACTTCTTTTCACCATTCTAATTACTACAGTCGGCAAGAAAATAACTTCTCTGAGATACAAAAATTCACATAATTGTAGCGAATAGTTTGTTAATTTTAAACGTAGCAAACAAAAGTAAATCCGTATGTCTGCATTAGTACTGTCATTTGACTGAATTCTTTTTTTTTCGGTACTACAATAATACTTACAAATGATAAAATGTACTGAACATAGTATGCCTTAACAATTCATTTATGTCCCTTTGATCGAAATCCTTACCAAAACAGATAGCAATCATTCTAACGCTACTAAACAACCGAACAATTTCGAAAGGGAGTTAAAAGTTGCTCGCTAGTAAATAAGTTGACATCTTAATGAATCTAACTTTAGGTAGATTCATTATTTATTTACTACACAGCATTGTGAGTACATTTCACACAAAAGCTACAACATACTCATACATTTACATAATCATCACTTATTGATACATTAAGTAGGTAGGTGATTTTCTGACTTTGCGTTGCCAGCTTAGGATTCGAACATCGAACCTTAGGATCAAAAGCCTACACTTTAACCATTAGAAGATTAAGACATGCCTCGTACCACCTACACCCACTACAGTTTAACAAAATACACTTTACTGGCTTTATTTTCGGATAATTTGGTCGATTAAACTAACATCAAAATAAGGCGTAGCGTAGTACCACATCATGACTTAAAATTTTTTTTCGTTTCATACGAGTAATGAGTACTTTACAGTTCCATCGGTTAATAAGTTACTGAAAAATGGATAATACGTAAGATTCAAGTCCTGTTGATGAAAACGCCTGCATTAAAGGATTTAGCAACATTCCATCTAAATGATTGGTTTAGTTAATTTATAGCTAGGCATTAAGATCTAATCCGATAATAAAATAAAGTTTCATATCATTTCAATTGCTATGCTATCTGTGTACCTACTTTTATCAACAATTTTGCATTCGCTCTTCATTTAAACCGTACAATTGCAATAAGGTTTCTTCTTTCGTAAAATTAAACTCAACTAAAAACAACATTAATGTTCTTTGAATTTCTTTTTACCATTCTAATTACTATTTACTACAGCAAGCAGCCAAATGACTTCTTTGAGATACAAAAAATCACGAATTGCAAATTTTTGCGAATACTTTGTTTGATTTAAATGTACCTACCAAAACAAAAATAAAGCTTTTAATTTAGCTTTCTTTTTTCGGTTTAAAATAATACTTTACAAATGATAAAATGTACTGAGTATGGTATGATTGCCTACTAAACAAACAATTCATTTATGTCCCTTTGATCAAAATACTTAGCAAAGAAAATAGCAATCATTATAAGTCGGTTAAAAATCTTAGAGCAGCTAGCGCGGATTCGCGGGGAGCGGGGGCTTTCCCCGCGTCGCAAGCGATGCGGCGCGCGCGCGAGCCAATAGGAAACCGCGAGCGCAGGCCGCAAGGCCGGCGTTTGTCGGCGTCGGCGAAATCAAAAGCAAAAATCATACTTGAAATTTATTTAGTTCGGTTTCTTACGTCATCGAATGCGCTAGCAAATCGCAATTTTCTGTTTTCGCGTGCTTTTTGTTGTTGTTCAGTTATCTTTTCAGTGACTTCCGTGACAGTGAAGTGTTTTAGAAATGCCTTGACATCAGTTTAGTGCTCGTGAGTTTGTGAACATGGTGTTCTGCTATGGGATGGCTCATGGCAATGCATCCGAAGCATTGCGTCTTTATGGAACGACGGAGGCTCTGGACGACATGCCACTAGCCCAGCTGCGAGAGACGTGGTTCCAGCACGATGGTGCACCACCTCACATCGTTAGGCCAGTACGTGAACGCCTGACGGAGTTGTTTGGTGACCACTGGATCTGAGGTATGGGCCTCACGCATGGCCAGCCAGGTCACCAGATTTAACACCGCTCGACTTTTTTGTGTGGGGCTACGTGAAAGACAGAGTTTTTGACCGGCCATGCACATCGAGTGACGAAATGCGTCAAAAAATCATTGACGTGTTTGAAGACCTTAAACAGCGGTCGGTGCGAGGAGGCATTCTCGAGAGAGTGCATCAGAACACGCGGTATCGGGCGCGTGTTTGTTTGGAGATGGGAGGTCGACAGTTTGAGCCACAGCTGGTTCATTTGGAGAGGCCTGATCTGGACGACACGGATGAAGAGTAGGTAAGTAGGTACTTTTGTTTAGCGATTTGTGTTCTGTGCAATTTTAGTAGGTTGTGCCTGCCTACAAGTTACAACCGAAGACGATGTACACGCGATAGGGGCAAAGCGAGGCGGTCCGCGTTTGCCCCCGCCCCGCCCCGCGTAGCCCATACGTACACAACACCTCGTCTAGCACTTCGTGCGCGCTATACATTGCGGGCAATAAATACTTGATTTTTTTTAATGCCTCAAAAAAAAATTCGTTTCCCAGCGATTATTTTTGTTACATGCGTTTTGGTTTGATAAACCTAATGCGAGGCTTAAGGCTTCGTTAAGCCTTTTTTTACACCCTGTATAGTTTTAAATTTTTAGGTATAAAGGGAAAATCAAAAACTTATGATTAGTATCGTAATGAATGAATGTGATGTGCATTGCGTAAAAAAAGTGTTGCTAGGCGGCCGTATCAAAAAATTTTGATTTTTGGCGGACATTTTCTGAGTGCTTTATCTTGTCATTTTCGTACTGGGCTATACCAAAAGAAAAAATACGTCATTTGTTTTTGTCTCGTAGATTGTTATTAAAATTTGGAAAGTGTTTAAAATTTCACCCTGTATAAGTTGCATTTAATCAAGATGGGATAAGTAACATGGACATAGTGTCTCGCTTTGTCAAGGTTCTTACCAACAGCCAAAAATTTTTCACAGAAGGGTATAGGCTTTCCATTTCATTTTTAAATAGACTTTGGTATCGATTCCGGTTTTTATAAGCCCGGATTTGCTTAATAGGTCACAATTTAAAATTCACTTACATTTAATATGGTGATTCTTACTTCAAAACTGACCTACTTTTAATAAAACGACAACCTTTAAGGATATAGAAAACACAATTACTTGTAAAAAAAATGTCGACTGCTTTAAGTAGGGTTCCAGTCCCGTTACGCCATATTTTTAAAAATTATAACGTCCCTTTCACATTTATAATAATTACTATCTGTTGGCCGCGACTTCGACGTTAATTAGAAACTATCCCACTGGATCAAATGTAGCAAAATCAGTAAAATCATTTTTATTTTTGCAAATAGGTCCCACGAGGCGCTTTTAACACGTCCCAATATTTAAACCTACCACTGCTTTAGGACAAGTCTGGGCTGGTGCCGAGAAGAGCCTATGTCCTTTTCCAGCTAAACACTATATCCTTGTTAAATTTGATTTAGATTTTGCGAGATTAAGTAACATACATCCATAAAAACATTCACACTTACCCCTTATTCATAATAATAACGCAAACAATTTAACAACAACAAACCTGTTTAACTGTTACACTGTTTTGTCTCGTTCTTTCTTAGCGCTGTCATCATTTGAAAGAAAGTGACAAAACAGTGTAATAGCTAAAAATAGGTTTATAGACTGTTTGGGTTATTATCAATAAGGAGGTTATGATATTAGTCAGATAAAGATAAGATCTATGTTCTACGCTGACAAAAGTCGAAGGCATGAGCTTGTAATGTAAGTAATTTCGTCGTCAACTATTCTTGGTTACATACATGGTTGCAGCCGTCGGGTTTAGCCTCGGCCTCGCATAACAAATTGTTCGCAATGCAGATGTTTTCGGTGTTGAACACTGGGTATTATTGCATTGTGACTTGTACGCCCCGTTGGTGTATTGCTTTGAATACCGGGCCAAGATCTTAGGGTTCCGGGCTCGATTCGTTCGGGCTGTCCCCGTGAGTTTCGAATTTTCGAACGATGCTCGGGTTTGTGGCCCTCATCATTGTTATGGTAACATGAATGCAATGATGGAGGCCTTTTCCCTGCAGTGGATAATTATAGGTCATTACTTTACTTTTACTTTTGTAATGTCCATGATCCACACTCAATAGATAGAAAAGAAAAATAAAGCTTCAAATTGAGATACATGTGAAAGACATGTATTCGTCCGTCCAAAATGAGTGAGGTTCAATAAGAAAATATTAGGCCTTTATTCTAATTATGATGACATACTAATTATGAACGTACATATCGTCACTTAAACTAGCACTTAAAAATATAACCTAGATCAATTTATTGTCCCCAAAACCCCCTGCATATTAAATTTCATGAAAAACGTTGATATTTATAAATACAATTGCTTGTTTTAAGAAGGAGTTATATTATGATAGTGTATCTTTCCATATATGTACATTTAAATATACGATCTCAAACGTTGAGAGCGTGTTATGTACGCACGAGGTCGTTGCGAGCGGACGAGTCAAGTTGAAGGCCGAGACACGTCACGTCACGCCTAACGACACACCATCGCGGGCCGCGGCTACTGAGCTGTGACGTCACACGCCTTGAGACACCCATAGCCCCAATTCCGCTAACTTACAAATGGCACAATCGAATTTTAATCGAATATCTGTTTTAATTTTGACACAAATTTTTATTTTCTATAATTAATGGTTTTGCTCTTGACTACAGACTTAACTATACGGTTAAGAAGAAGCCTAAGATGGAGCGAGCTTACCCAGAAAGTGCACTGGTTCTCCCACACACCAGCGGAACACAGAAAAACTGTTTAGCGCAGGAGGGTGGTATGCTGTAGCATCCCGGCAGCCTCTTACGAAGCCTACCACCGCAGGGATCTGTTAGCCGTCATCATTGGTTGGTATTCTGCCACCAAAATTGGGACCAATGGACTTCGTCTGAACTGTCATTGGTCTATTTGATATTTCATAGTTATCTATATATATTATATTTAATAGTTAGCAAACCTGGGGCGATGATGACATGCTGAGAACATCATTAGGATTTAAACAAATAATGAATTGTCAGCCATATTTCAGGAATCTCTATTATATGAAATCGATCGAACATGTTGGGAATGACTACCTAAATATCCTTACTAATATTATTAATTCAAAATGAACTCTGTCTGTCAGTGTGGTAAAATTGAAATATTGTCGAGTGGTAGCGTCCTAAATAGACAGCGGTTTTCGACGTATGGGTGTCCTTTAGCATTTGTAAAATTAGTGAGGATGAATAACCCCCGTATTTATAAACAAGTAAAAGTAATTACTTGACTACAAGTAATTACTTGAGAGACAATTTGTATGCCTTAATCAAGAAATTACTAGAAGTTACAACTACCAAAAGTTAGCATTTTCAGCCAAATAATATGACTATTAATGGTGACCAATTTCTTTCACTTAAGCACTAGGTATGAACACTTTAAGTTATGACTTTCTTAAGCAATGAGTAATTACTTCTTTATAAATACGGGTGTAAGAGTTATAGTGACAATTAAAGTTATTGGGTACTCGTAGTGCCCAGATTTTAAGGTACAACTTCGATTCTTCAATTTCCCTAAATATATTTTCTACAAATTGTGTTAATAATCTCATTGGACGTGTGCTAGGTCCACTCCACACCCTCCCGCCTATAACGCTATCGTTATCAACTAGGCATGTGCGAGCGCCTAATCGCTATCGCAACGATTTGATTATACCGTTATCTTTTAACGACTTTAACTAAACATTGTTTGTTGTAGGAATCTTTCAAGCGAATGAGTTCTAAAGTATTTTTAATCGATATTGAAAGGTTTTTATAATGCGGTTGACATTTTTACTAGCGATTACCCACGACTTCTTTCGCGGTTAAAATATAACCCATGTTATACTTTGTTAAATTACCAATATTATGTAAAAGGTTTATTATCCCGCGTGTAGTTTTCGGGATAAAAAGTAGCCTGTGCTTTCCGAAACTATTATCCATGTGTGTGTAAAATTTCAACCAGACCAGATATATTTGAAACAAGGAAACGAAAAGAAAAGTACATATTACATCAATTATAACATATACAAAAAGCAACAATACTTTATAAGTTATTACACCGTCTTAGACGGAGTAACGTTTATAATAGGGCCTCACCGTAGACAATTATCTACCAGTCGTGGGCAAGGCTTTACGTGGGCGACGGACTGAGCCCATAGTCGTTACATGTACTTGAGTTTTAGGCGCATAGTAGTAACGCTAATTTGTAAATAATTATAGCCAATAAATTTCAAAAAATCCAGTTTATAATCCAGCTTGAGACATTAAACCATGGAATAACTTTCATAAATAAATAATAAACTTCACTTCCGTACAGGTAACGCCAAAATCCCGAAAATATTACATGTACATATTATAAATCCAATATAAGAATTGCGTGTTTTTTTAATGATTTTAGTCACATTTTAATACTAAATTACTATTCCGGATACTATTCCGGATAAAGACAAATCCAAATACAAAAAAATCTAAAAAAATGGCTAGTCGTATTGGAGTTATACCTAAATGGTGTAACTAATACAACATTGTTTTATTTGTGCAATAATTATAACATTTATTAAATTTTTGCTTGCGAAAGTTGCGACTTCATTTTGGCGAATTTTCTGTGAAAAACAAATAACTAATATACCCCGTGGAAAACCGATATTTATCGGAATAAAATAAAACCTATGTGCAAAAATGGTAACATAACGTGGGCTTCGTTAGTATGAAGTACGAGTATGAAAAAGTTTTAAGAAGTGATCTATTTCATAAACACTGTATCCAAGTCATAATAAGTAAGTAGGGGTCATATTAAAGGTAAAATTAAAATTTAAAACTCAGCCTTTTTCAATTAACATTCGTTTACAATAGAAAACTCACCGTGAACTTAGGTAACTGGGCGAGAATATCGAAGGGCGCTAGGCGTTTTGTGTGGGTTTCAGTTATTTTGGAGGGGCTGTTGCGTCATATTTCTATATTATAAATTCGTAAATCCATTCTGAGGTGTGGGATGAACAGCATTATGAGCCGTTCTTAAGCGAAACATTAAAAAACTTTAGACCATCGCAATATATTGTAATTTATGAAGAGTTGTCGAAAAAAACAAGATCGTTTATAATACTTTAGCTTTTTAAAATACGATTGTAAACTAAAGCTATTACTTATATGTTATTATTACAATCGCGTTTTGTTTTTGTATATCGTATTTATTGCGCGTATCTTGAACTTTTACCTTTACGTAAACATAATGAAGCCTTATTTTCGTATTATTATATTATACTAAAGAACAACACATTCACTTAGGGAAATGATTAAAATTTTAAGTACGATTTTATTTGGAATTACCAAATATTTCCATAAATTAATTATTTATGAAAAGCTAATAATAATAGAACCTAGACCTAAAACTTTAACCCCCGTATTTATAAAGAAGTAATTACTTATTGCTTAAGAAAGTCATAACTTACAAGTGTTCATACCTAGTGCTTAAGTGAAAGAAATTGGTCACCATTAATAGTCATATTATTCGGCTGAAAATGCTAACTTTTGGTAGTTATAACTGCTAGTAATTTCTTGATTAAGGCATACAAATGGTCTCACAAGTAAGTACTTGTAGTCAAGTAATTACTTTTACTTGTTTATAAATACGGGGGTAAGTAGTCTAGTAAAATGCCAATAACTAAACTAAATCTGCCGGGTTTTCTCGCTTTTTTTTTAGACAAAATTTTCACCTATTCACTCAATTAAAAAATGTGACCAATAGAAACTTAAGAAACCCTAACAGACTAGTACTTGACGTAGTCCCTAAAACAAAGCGCTTTCAAAAAAATAGTTACTCAATGTGCATAAAAATTTATAATAAAATACCCGAAAATTTAAAAAAGCTCCCGGTCAGAATGTTTAACAATTCTTTGAGCAGATGGCTTTTAGAAAAGACATATTATTCCGTTGACGATTTTTTGAAAGATAAGACATGAATGTTATATTATTTATTCAATGTTAATATGATCGAAGCTTATAACTATTATTATTAATAAGAACTATTTGCACTACCAATCTATTTATTTGTTAATTTTATATTTGCATGCTATTGTATATGGCTAAATAGGTGCTACTGTATCTTTTACTTTACATCGACATATTTTTGTACTATACCCTGTTTAATGGCAAATAAAATATTTGTATTTGAATTTGAATTTGGGTGTCGAAAATTCACCGACAACAGGTGCAGTATTGGGAGATTCGGCGGTGTCAGGCGGGCCTACAGGTCCTTGTCACACACCCTATCGTCGAGGTCCCCGCTGAAAATCAGCGTCGTAATAGCCACTAGCTGTTACGACTATTGCTGAGCGGGAACCATTTTGACACTCAATTTTTAGTTATATGTTTTAAATTATTATTAATTATTTTGTATTTTTTGTGCATTAGTTTCTTGTTGATTATTGTGTTTATTATTCATTTGTGTCAAATAAATATGACTTTCTTTCTTTCTAAATCTGTATTGTATGAGCTTTCATTAACAGACGACTGATTTGAGTGACACATCAAATACGTAGCAAAGCATTGTATGCACTTTCAATCAAACTTGTACGTGTATATATTATATATGTAAGATAAGTAGCCTTATAGTATGTGTAAAATTTTTGATAATTGTATGGAAAAAAGTTAATCTTTATTGGTAAACCCGTCCAAAGCCGGGACGCACAGCTATTATGCTGTAAATTCATAATAATTTTGTATGACGACAATTTGGATCAGTAGTACGAGTAGTAAACGCTACTTCTGAGCCATGGGTTGCGGGTTTAATCCCCACACAGTACAAATATTTGTGTGCATAAAGATGTCCGTTTGTACTAGTCTGTGTATTATAATTAGGAGTCATCCATAAATTACGTCACACGATTTTTAAGATTTTCAGACCCCCTCTCCCCCCTTTGTGACGCATTTTTACGAAAATTCCCATACTATTTTGCCCAATGTCACCATTATTTAGACCCCCCTACCCCTTAATGTGTGACGTAATATGTGGACGATCCCTTATATTTACAAAAAATATATATAAGTAAGTTTATCGGTTGTCTAGTACCCTATATACGACAAGCTACTTAGTAGTAGCTTAGTTTGGGACTAGATGGCTCTGTGTGGCCCAGTGGGGCATGTCTGAAAAATAGGTATTTATTATTTACTTTTGCAGGTAAAAGAAAAACTTATGTGTTATTTACCATGGAATACGAAATATCAATACCCTCTTACGAATAAAACACTTAAAAAGATGTCTTCAGTGTAAAACGTAAAAATGTTTTGTGATAAAACACAGTTACAGATAAGTAAAACTAGTATCGTATCGGATAAAAAGTAGCCTCTATGCTCTTATTGCCTATAAATTGTCTATCTTTGAGTACCTAACAAACATCCATCCAACCAAACATTCGCTTTTATAATATTTATTAGTAAGAAGTAAGATGATGGTTGTTGGTCGGTCACATACAAGGTTCTAGTATTTTAAAATCATTTAGTTTTCAAGGAAAATGTTGTGTATTGAAACAAAATTATCAGCTTTTAGGAGATTACAATTTTATTTAAATTAATTATTGTTCTCGAGACACAATTACTTAACTGACAATAAACTATAAAAAATGTGTAAGTACGGCTGTTTTGTTCCGACAAAAAAATTCTAGCGAATACTGTATTTGCTAGATTTTTTATGGAACCAGTAAAAAATTGGTAAAACTTTCAATAAATGTTTAACATTAACTGGCATTCTGTTGCAACCTTGACCTGAGAAAACCGCCCAGAGACCTACTTAGGGTTTAGGTTATTACTGCGAGTATTATTACTATGGTGTTATCTTAACTGTGGTATACTGAATTCTGTCTGTAAGCGGAAGTCCACAGGAAGAGGACACCATGGGGTACCCAAATCACCCTGTGTCTTCGATGACTTTTCAAAATTTCGAGGTTTATTCTTTTTAATAACAATTTTTAACAATTAAAAAAAAAGTAAAGCACTTTTTTAATAAGAAATATTTTTTGAAACAATGGTACATGGTACAAAGTTAAGGGAAATTACGTTCGGTGAATTACGAATTTACTGTTAAGCTTTATCCTAAAATTGTAAACCAGTTAGGTTCTTCAAGGTTTTTTTGTAAATTTTTCAAAAGTTTAGCTTTCATATTCATTAAAAAGTAGTTTTCACAGCCTACTCTTAGCTAAAATTGGCCTTCAAAGACAACGGTTCTCTAATCTAATCTAATAACAACAGTTTTAGCTATTTCTTCATTTCTAAGGTAAAAGTTTTTTTTTCCAGTTTGTAAACTAACCAAAAATTACTGCAAGTAAGCTACTAAGATTAAAAAATGTTGAGGTCACAAATGACTCGAAATGTACGCATGCAGGAAAGAAGTTACGAAACGCGATGCTAGGTGGGTGACGCATATTCTGGGAGTATCCGCGTGAGCGAGTGCTAAAATTGTGAACGTTCCATGTAATTATTTATATGACACGAGGGACTCACAAACACTACTGATGAAATTCATTAACAAAGAACGAGTGCTTATTATTAGAAACTAAATCCATCCCTGCTTTTGGGTTTAATGAAGATAATGCAAGTTATTTTCGGGTCTGTTTATAACCATGTTTATCCTTACACCAGCGCTTCCCATTTGCCGGGTCGCGACCCGGTACCGAACGAGCCAACAAAATAAAATACAGGGTCGCAACTTTCGAGCATTATTTCAGGACTATTTTTTAGCATTGTCAAAATTCGTTTTCATTGAAATTTCAAATATGAGGATTCCAGCTTGAAGCACACAAAATTATACCTACTATCGTGTCTATCGTTCGACGCATCCTAAATATTCTTCTTAAACTTTCGTCATTTTCCGCGAACTTGGGTGCTTTAGTAAAATATAAGCAGCAGCTCCATACTTCGCACTTGTGACTAAATAGGCGATAGCAAAATATGTAGTATTAATAAAACATTTTCACTATAATTATTAGATTATTTTCACTATAATTATTAACGATCATAATATGTACCAACAAATATTACGGAATCCTAAAATGGACCAGCCCGGCTCGGACTATGCAGTTTCAATCAAAATCAAGCTAAGAGCGAGTGAAGCTGTCGACAAAAACTAGTAAGTAATTGACTCTTCAATTTATTTTGCTATTGAAGTTCCTACAAATGTATTTTAGTAGCTTAATATGCTGTGGCCTGTGTGTTTACAATAGGTGTGCAAATAAATGTTTTATTACAAAATAATGATAGTAACTGTTGTGTAAGAATGTTAAGCGACCGACGGAAAAGCGTGAAGAGCGAGAGATCTATGCGACTTGTTGTGAAACAGTTGTATTTCGATGTCGCTTAATCGATCAAGAAAACCCCGTTTGGTCTAGTGGTTGAGGTAGAGATCATGGGTTCGATCCCCGGGTCGGGCGACGAGTGTTTCGAATTTTCGAACAGCTACCCGCATCTGGCAAGCGTGGTTATTATGCCAGTACCAATCATTGCTGTGGTAACTTGAATTCAATGATGGAGGCCTTTGCCCAGCAGTGGGATGATTATAGGCCGTTACCTAGATAATATTAGGTTTAATGCTACTAAGATGAACTGAACACTGAAATGTCCATGTTGTTTATTTGTGTATCTAATTTGGAATATCTATTAGATTGAAGGAATTATTTTTAATGTTTTAGTTACTTATTAAAAATGTTGACCACAGTTGAAAAAAATATTAGTAATAAAGTAATAATCCACAGACCAGCGTAACTCAAATAAATTAAGAATAATTTATTATTAAAACCTAGATTTACATAGATCCAATTCGAATTTCGAACCCACAACCGCAAACGAAGAGCTGTTGTTGTTTAACATTGTTTATTTAGCCAAGTTCATTGTCTCATACATTGTGTCTCAAGGATGTCAATAATTTAATATCATGGCAATCGGTGTGGTAAAATAATCTATGTGTTTAATTATCAAAAAAATCTCAAATACAATCACAACATTATAAAAAACATTATCTTACTACCTACTTACATTATAGATAATAAAATATGTTTTATCTAATTTGTTATCCGTCAGGGAAGGTGTCAAATTATACTCGTAATTATGTTTTTAGAAATTCCCAAAAGACGAGGAAAATGTTTTTATTTAAATGGTATTGAATGCGAATGTAAGTATATTTGCGGCAAAATGGCCGACCTCCGCAGAGGGCGATACCTCGTGACGACGCGGTGTGACGATCTCGCCAAAACTATACTTAACGCAACAACAAACTTTCATTGTAGGCGTGAATCGAAAGGAATAATTTAAATTCATTCTTATTTTATTTATTCTTGCTTTAATGTTACAGATTACAATAAATTATAATAATAAAAAAGTTTTATTATTTATTTTAAAAAATATTCCTATTTAATAAAATAAATAGAAAAACAATAGGTACCTACTTTTTGTTACATTCTGAAAATATTTAGGTACCTAACCAAATTAAATAAATACATAGCAACAGAAACAATAGATATTCGACAAGACAAGTACAATACCAATGACTCTAGGGCACAGCTGTATGTTATTCATTATATGTATATGTATAATGATATGCTATTTTACTTTAAATGAATTATAATTAAAATAAAAATGTTAAATAAAATATTTCTTTTGATAGATGAATGCAAGAATATTTTTGGATTGTCACTCAATGTTTTTATTTCGTTAAAATAATTGATTTAACTCTTTATTTCTTAAAAGAATTAACAAAACAAATAAACCACTGAATAAAAAAATTCTCACGCTACATAAAATGGCAAGAATTCACAATATTAAAGTGTAGTTTTATAAATAACCGGCTCGGCTACATGGCTGTCCTTCAAATATCTTTGACTCGGTACAAATCGAACTGCCTTTCCTATTTAATCAATTAAAACAGTCATTACTAAAACCAACACATTAATTTGATAATCATACGCACCCATTTTTAATTAGTTGATTTCTATTTGTTCATCGGAATAAACAAAATTCCGCTCTTGAAACTCTCGAAGCCGTCCTGTTATCACAAAGTCAAACTTATTTTTGCTTATTTTGTGTCGTCAAACAAAAGATATCTGTTCGACATAAATTACTATAGCCATCGAGTAACTAATAAATATTTAGTGCACGATTCTTAAAATTTTAATCTATGCGGCGCCACTGTCTTCGAGTGTACAAAAAAAATAGTGAAAATGCTGCCAGGAAGTTTTGCCGCGTAAAACACAAAGGAGTTTATGGCTGCGTGATGAAACTTTTTTTTTAAAGATAATTTAGAGAGAGCAATTTAATTGAATTTTATAAATGTTTAAATATGGAACGCGTTCGGATTTCCGCCCGCCAGCGTTGTAAAACGAATACTAAAGAAAGATTCTCCTTTCATACGATCTAAGCGCACGGCAGCTATAGTCGAGCTCGAGTAGTCTGGCTTTGCGAACGAGAGGTTTCGTTCGCACCTACAGACATATTTTCAGTGGCATTTAATTGTATATGAATGATAAAATTTTATCGTTAGCGAATCTTGTGAATACACAACGCCTAAATTCTAAAACCGGTTTCGTGTTGACGACCAAAGATCCATTATAAACAATTACATACGTAGTTACGGATATTTATAAAATTATTCTAGATTTTGTTTTTATTGTTTAGCTAAAATGTTAAAATACAGGTTTGATGGATGTTATCCATGTAAACTAAGTTTGTAACGTATCGAATTGTTGCCTAGCATAAACAAAATTAATATACTTATGTATAAATTTAAGCAAAATACCTATTATGAACTGATAATTCTGTTGTATACTTTTGTTATGTAATTTTCTCAATGATATCCTATTACATAAAACAAAGTCGTGTTAGTTACACCACTTACAAGTCAAGAACAGCTTAACCGATTTCTTCGTTCTAGGATTTGTTGAAGATTTTTCTTCGCCTCGTTTAATAGAATATCTAATAAAAATAAAAATAAATATTTCTTACCACGCCAAAACCTAACTTCAATAAAAATAAGTAAATACATTCTTACATTTTCCCTAAAAATCTACAAAAATATGGCTTAGGTATATTTGACAATGACATTTAGGAAGTGACTAATTTATTTTTAGGCGGTACGGACCAGCATAAAGTACGTTGATTGATTAATAATAATATACTTCAAGACTTTATTTTAGTGCACTTTTACAATAATAATTATGAGTATTTTAACTGCAGACGACAGCACATCAATTTATAACTTTGAGGCATCATAACGCCTCTGTAATAGGTGCGAGTTTGCAACAAAAATATACAGCTTCTGGCGCTACTGTATAAGTTTACAATTACTATTCAGCGAAATAAAACGCATTCACGAAATCATAAGGCAGCGAGTTAGAGCGGCGACGGGCGCGGTCCGTGCCCGCGTGCGACTAAGACCTTAGAATTTGCAACCCTTGCTTTATTTATAATAACTGTTCTACGTTCAGCTTGACTCAAAATGGTCTGCAATAAAATTATTTGTCATTTTTCTTTGGACTTTCTTTAGAGTTGACTGTCAATTATGACACTACTTGAAAGGTATGAAATATAATTTGATGTTATTTAACCAAGTATGTAAACAAAATAAACTTTTTTTTCGGAAATATGGAACTATCCAAAATAAAATCCAAAAAAAATTTTTGTTTTAATATCAGATTCACAAGGCTATGCGTTTTATTTGAAAGCAAAGTCGCATCTTTGGTTAATCCATTAAAGCCTATTTAAAAATAGCAAATACACTTCAATTATTCAATTGCTTGTCGCTCATTCAAATGAATATCAATCCATGGGTCAATCTCATGTCTACTTCATAATACATAACAGAATGTAGTAGCTATACATAATATTTTAATATAGGTACTAGATAGTCGGTGCGCTCGGCTTGACGCGTCCGTCGCTCGTTTATTATATTAGCGTCTGCAGGCCTTACTCTGGGAGACAATGTCCGTATATTCCAGTAAGTATATCTATCTCTCTCAGTCATACTAATATGTGAGATTATGTGAAAGAGACAGACAGAGAGATAGATCTGTGTATACATACGGGCTTCGAAGTAGGGCCTCAAAACCGGCCGCCATTTGTGAACGCGTTACATTTACGCTATATTATGAATGCAATTAGGAATTTAAATACAATGTTTTAGTGATATTATTATTTAATTAATTAATGTTATGTCGTTTGTACACAGTAACATTTTAATTACGAAATTGTCGTTAGGCCCTTTGAATTACTTACATGGGAGTATTTTTGTTTTCTTTGTTCTAATTAAAAATCTTTTGTATTTCCGCAAGAATAAGATCTTTAGGCGTTGTTAATACTTTTCTTTTCTAGAAAAATATATTATGTAAATTTACTTACAATCAGTACTATATTTTTTAATATATCACTGTACCTACTAATTTTATTTTCTGCTTAACTATGAACGCAATTTAAGTTGTAGAGTGAAGATTTTTTAAAAAACATATTTAAATTTTAAATTTTTTTTTACTCTTCAATAATATCTAATAACTTGCACGGCACGGTACTGTTTTTTTAATTACAACTTTACAAATACTAGATCTTTACAATCTAATATGACTATGAATATTAGTCGAAGATAGAGGTCAACCTATAATGAACATAGAAATGTCTTTCCTTTTTGATTTTTATGTATGTTTCTATTTAAAAAGCATGATTATAATATGCGTTAAATTCATGCAATCGTATTTTTATTTGACAACCAGCTTGAATAATCACGAACTATAATAATTAATATACCTACCTAATAATATGTATGACTATTATGACTAACCTTTAAAAATACAAGATTCAACTTTCTAGAGCCAAAACCCTAACTTATTTTTGTGACGCATTGAATATAAACGCAAAGGGCCCTCAACGTAGGTACTTCATTCCCAGTTCAGTTTGATTAAGAAAACGACATTTTATTGGTTCGTTTCTGGGTGTTTTGGAAAAGTATTTTGCAAAATACATTGTAAACCTTGTCTCATAAGGACGTTTATTGTTTAGGTAATTAATTAATTGATGTCACTTCTAGCCCGCAAGTAATTACAAGTTATTACAGCATAATAAACTGCTTTAAAAATAAATTTATGATGCTATAATCAGAAGAAGCAATTTTATAAAGTAACGCCATATTTGTTTTATTTCAAAAAAAAGAACACTTCGCGCTCTCTACGTAGCGCATAGAGTCCACGTACTGGCCGTATGACTCACTTACCACACAGCGCGGATAAACATGATATTCGGAATATAATCAGCAAGAAAATTGCAAGAGGTAAATATAAGTCTGTTTTTTTATTGTTTTCAAATGTTTAAATGCTAGTGAAAATTGAAAATATGATTCCTTGACTCAATCTCGAAGATAGGGTCTCAAAACCTTGTCCTCCCGCCTATCGGTTGATGATTCTTGAGCAAATAAGAAATTGTGTCGACGAATGTATTAAAGAAAAAATCACTTATTTCTGAAAGTAAGACCTAGAAGGCGTTCATCAATGTTTTTGTTTATTAAGTACCTCCAACATACGAAAGAACTATTTTTACAAATAGAGCACAATCGATGTAAATGAAACAGCTTTTTATAATATGTTCCTTCCTACCTACAAATAAAAAAAATAAAAAAAATTGGATCCAGAAGACGGTGAGACATTACATTTTATTTAAACTAGTTTTAATCCCGGCCCTGCACGCGGGTTTACCATTAAGATAATACAAGCAAATGGTTTGTGACCCTATACACACTTTTCAAGTGGATATTTCTAAAACAGTTTTTTCCATACACAATTATAAAACGCTTTCTTCAATATTAACTTTATTAACTTTACTAAATAGTTGCAGCCATTCTTAATGATGCGGATATGCATACATTCCGGTGATTCATTTCTCTTTACTATTAGTATGACTAATTACGACAAATATTATTACTATTATTTATTTATACTACGAGGATTACATATTTTTATTTCTGTACATAGATACCACTTAAGATAGCTAGATAGAAGTTAGATTGGTAACATTCACCAGCTTCGAAAGGAAGCCATGAAGATGCAGTCTTAGTCAAATTGTGTTCATTAAAATTACACAAACACCCCCCAACCTTTTGGGGTTTGTACCTGCGCGTGCGCAGCGTCCGGCTCTACGTCGTCCGGAGCTTAAAGATAGAGTCTGTCGTGTGAAATTTAGGTAGCTTCCCTAAAGGATCAATCTACCTACTCAAGTACAACAACTTTCACTTTTAGCCGACGATAAGATATACATTTTTCATGACTATTCTTTGTTTTTTTCGTTTAGTCGCATATGGCCTAGTTCGTTCGTTCTTTGAATAAAAAGATACAAAATTTGTTTATGATCGTTGATTTCTTTTGACATTAAACCAAAATTATATAATAATGCAAGTCTTTTTATTTTCATGCATCTAATGTTCATTAGTAATAGGGGTTAAAGTATGAAATTGCCGATTATTTTCCCACTTTTTATTTTGTTTATAGCTCTCAAGTATAGTCTTATTATTGCGTAATTCTTTTTGTATTGTATCAAAAACTAAATAAAGTAACTTTTGACTAAAAAAAAAATGCAATACTAGTGCCTATTACTTCAAAGGAAGTCGTTGAAAAGACCCCTTACAATGTGTCAGCTGACCTTCTTGCTTTAATTAAGTATATTTGTATTATATACTTTGATTTTCAGAAATTTAAATACTATAATGCGTAGCTTAATAACCATCTAACTTTCACCTTTAATTGCATCGAAAACGGTTCAGGCGTTTTTAAAAAAACAAAAAAATTGTTAGTATGGAAAAATGACTTTTCTCGATTTTGTCCATACAAAACGGCAATTTCATACTTTAACCCCTAATATTATTATCTATGATAATCAAGTGTTAGTCCTTTTGCGAATTAGTCCTTTTAAGAATAAGGCATTCTGCGAATTAGTCCTTTTGAGACATGGTAGGCATTTTGAGAATTAGGCATTATGCGACTAACCGTTTTTTTTTTTCGGTTTTACAATAACTAACTGTGTCTTTATGTTATTCGTTAGTTTAAAGTAACGAATAACAAAACCTAATTCTATTTAAAAATTGAATTGAAATGAATTTAAAAACAAAACACGTGTACACAGAAATCAAATAAAGCATAAGTATATGTGTTTTTTGCGCCCCGTGGGTTGGTGGTTTAAATACCGGGCCGAGATTTCGGGGTCCCGGGTTCGATCCCCGGGTCGGGCAACAAGAATGGATAGTTTTAAAATTGGTGTGTCAAATGTGAATGATATAATGATATAAATCAATATCAATAGGATATTACTTAATGGTTTATCCTAATGATAAAATAAATAAATATTCCCCTCTCCTAATTAACACATAGCCCCACAGTCTTAATGTTCTAGTATCTGTAAGATTTATATGAATTATAGAAGCAGTCAAAAATTAAATAAAATTAAACTAAAGAATTATGATTTGCTTTATTTTTGCATTAATAATTTTGAAAATGCCAATAAAACAGAAAAAATAAGTAAAAAAAAAACAACTGCAAATGTCAGAAGATAATAAACTTAAACATAAAATAAGTAAGTGAACTAGCTGACAATCTGACGAGAGACAAAGTAATATGGCAGTTGGCACTGATAGATAAGTAGAATCGATTCAATTATCAACAGTCACTAACTTGTGTTGCATCAAGGTTTGCGGGCAAAACATGGAAATTATATAACGCGGCCACGAAATGAGGTTAGTTGCAGATTTTCATCTTTGCGAAAACAAAATCTCCTTATTAATACTGGCAACAAAGAATCTAGCTTATTCTAACATGCCACTAAAAACAAATTAACCCGTATTTAAACTATTTAAAAATACGCACACAAGTGCGTCCGCCTACAAATTACAGTTTGACCAGAACAAAGCTACTCTAATTATCAAAATTAACTCTGGCCACAAATATGTCCGAAACACGTTCTTTAGTTTTTTTTTTTCGAACAGCGGATAGTTTTAGTTATAAATACTTACATTACACGCACGTTTGTAAGCGCGTATTATTTTCAATGACGGATAATGTTGCGGCCATTTTGTTGAACGCGTCGCATGTCTGTGTATTCGATTTATTTAGTGTACGATAAATATCTATCAAGCCACCTTACGCGAGATACGAGAAACGTGATAATAAAAACCTAAATTTGGACTTTAAATTCAAGAGTAATATAATATTTATCCATGCGTTTAAAATACTATAGTTTGTTCGTGGCAAGTAGATTGGTAAAAATACGCATATACTCCTTGTTTTGTTGGTTTAATAGTCGATAATAAAAGCACTGGAGAGGCAATGGATTGTATATAGGACGAGTGATGTTGTAAAGTACGCTATGAATAAATGTCCCGACCGACCGGCCCCTTGCGTAGATTGAGTCACGAAGCCACTAGGTACCACTACAGGTTTCCTTTACACCGCACACGGACTTTCCATTGAAATTCGCTATACATTGCAAAGTTACAACGTCTCATACTTTATGTTTTGAACCTGTACACATGTGATGTATCAGTCAGCGAACAACACTTTCGCTTTTATTCGTTTAAAGTATCGTTGATATGTCTTCGAAGTAGACGGTCGAGTTTTTTTTGTAAGATTATTGTGACTGTAGAAATAAAACATTAAGATGATGATGAAATAGCCATACTTTATTGTAGTTTATTTAGTTTGGTTGCATTGAATTTATTTTAGATACGTGAAAGGCGACAAAAAACGCAGTGCGTCAGACGCAGAGCAAATGAGACAGAAGTGCTGGTTTTTGGAAAGTACTTGCTAAATTGTTGCTACCCAATTATAAGCACGGTAGGTATGTAGCTAACAAAATCACGCGATATCTACTTACGTAGGTAAAATTTATATTTGAATCTTTTTATTTGTACGCTACATGCGCACTTCAAGTTATGTAGAGCTGAATTATTGCATTTTGTTCAGTTAATACAATGGAAAATTAAATAGAATAGTAATAATTTTAAATACACAATAGAAAAAAGGTACTAAATTATTTTTTGTGCCCATTCTAAAGCGAACGTAATAAAAGGTTTACGCTAAGTAGCTACTTAAATACTAAGTTGATGTTGTCTTGTTAAAAGCAGTTTTCAGTTGCTCAATACAAATAAATTTAGCAATTGTACAACCTTTCTAACCATAATTATCTAAAAGTAATATAACATAAATTTAAAAAAATATATTTTAAGCAAATGTAGAGTCGTAACTGTTAAAATAAGTCAAGGAGGCAACTAAAATATTGTTATTAAAATGACTGTCCTATTTAGACATGATAATTAAAATCTACAATAAGCATCCAAGACATTATAAAAATTCCGTTGTCATTACTTTAAGTAACAAATGCATATTTGACTCAAGACTAAGTGTTTCTATTCAGTTCAGGAGTACTTTAAAAACCAATTTATTTTTCTTTATATGTCTGAGTTTACTTGTTTGACTAAAATGAAACGGGTAAGTATTGTAAAATTAAATGTTTTTATGATATTTTAATATTAATTGTTTGTATACCTTCGACCTCCGTGGCGGAAAGGCGTACACACCGGTTTTCAAGGTGCCGCCTGCTCCGAGGTCCCGGGTTCGATTCCCGGACGGGTCAATGTAGAAAAAAATGTGTTTTTCTACATTTTCTCGGGTCTGGGTGTTTGTGGTACCTTCGTTGTTTCTGGTTTCCAAAGTACGAATGCTTTAAATAGTTATTCAAATTGGGATCAGGACAATGTATGTGATGTTGTCCACATTTATTTATTTATTTATTTATTTATTTATTTACTTAAGGTTAGGATGAGGACAGAAGTATTATAACGTCTTATATCATCATGTAAATAAATTTCATTTATAAAAACAAAAAAGGCATGTTTTTTTTAAATATTATATTTACTCAGTTAGACCGCCTAATTGTAGAAACTAAGAACTGATTTTCTGTTAAAATTTTTGTCTTGTGTGTTTTTGTGCAATACTAAACTGAATTGAATTATTAAATTAATTTTCATAATCAGCACAAAACACATACAATCCTCACTGCAAAGTAAGCTCAATCATCAATAAATTCGTTTTTATTAAATCACATCCGTTCAATTCGCTCCTCGAGTGTATTAATACGAGTTAATGACTCACCAGACAAGCACCTATCTAACGTTACTAACCTTGAACGCGAAATCTGTTACAATTGCTTTTATTTCATTAACCGATGTGCAAAGCCACTTGCAGTAAATACTCGGATATTTTAAGCGAACCCAATCATTGTAAATGTCCATCAATAAATAAAGTAAGTGTTGTTAAATATCTCGGAGTTCTACTGGATCAGAGGTTGTCGTGGTATCCACAATTAGAACGTATTTCATCGAGAATCCGTAAATTTAATTGGATGTTTAAAAATTTAAGATACTTGATCCCCAAACGTGAGCCGTCTGAAAACGTTAATGCTAGGAATTTACTAAATGACATATATATCTCTCTTGTCTAGTCAGTAATAAATTACTGTATTTCGATATGGGGTGGTGCTCTTCCGACACGATTTATAGAGGTAGAACGAGCTCAGCGAAACCTATTGAAAATTATGTATTTCAAAAAGAGGACTTTTTCAACCCAAGATCTCTACAAGTTGTCAAATATCTCCTATCAATAAGAAAACTATACATTTTACAGATTGTATTGAACCAACATAGGAAATTAATTTATTCACCCGTTATTGATAAAGGAAGACGACGAAAATATAATGTTGCACCTACCTTACAAACAAGAACACAATTTGCCAAAAAACAGTATGTAGTGCGCTCGGCCTCCCTATATAATAAGATTAATAAAATTTTAGACATACATGGTAAATCTTTTTATGTGTGTAAATATACTATTACAAACTGGCTACAGAATCTGAGCTACAGTGAAGCAGAAAAAATGTTAAAATAGATTAGTTTTAGTTTATTTTTATTATATTATATTGTTTAGATTAGCAGTTAGCGCTTTACAAAGACATAAAATGTATGGTTAAGAAGAGCGGAGTTCTCTTGAAACAGGCACTTCCGTGCTTAAAAAGAGGCTCCCGAAACGATGTGTCATATTGTAACTTTTGTAAAAAAATAAATAATTTTAATTTTTTTTTTAAAGCCATTGTTAATATACTGTTTTCTTGAATATAAATATAACACAAGTTACAAAAAAAATTTTTTTTTTAAAACAATGAAACTAAAGACTAACAATAATAAATCGTTTAAAAATCTGTACTTAACTTAAGCCACCAAATTTTAATGATTTAAAGTCCTGTATATTTGCTGTATTGTTCAAACATTTTTGTACTCGGAATTTTGTCTTCTTTCAACATCGTCTTTTCAATTTTGTACTTAGAGCCCATTTATGAATTAAAAAAATTTAATCAAGTTTTCACCCGAAAATATTTATCGCAATATAGTTTTCAAATTTTACGGTCCTAGGCCTGTTAAGTTATAAAGGGAAAATCAAAAACTTATTAATAGTATCGTAATGAATGAATGAGATGCGCATCGAGTGAAAAATGAGTGGCTAGTAGACAGTATCAATTAGATTTTTGGCAGACATTTTCTAAGTGCTTTATCTTGTCATTTTTGTACTGGGCTATACCGAAAGAAAAAACACGTCATTTGTTTTTTGTCTCGTAGACTAATACATATATTAAAATTTTGAAGGTGGTTTAAAATTTCATCCTGTATTGCCGCAGCATTCGCCATGTAGCTTTTTTTAACAAAAGGTAGCCTATGTTACCCGGTCTATAATAAGGAATCGATTGATACCTCATTCGCCAAAATCGGCTCTGTAGTTTAGCATCTAATGTGGAACCCACATAAATACCTATATACATATACAACACATAGACTGCTGAAATCATAACCCTTCCTATTGGCTTCACCGTAGTCGGGTAAACATTCCGCGACCACGAACACTGTAAAGTTTCGCAACATTCGTTGCCCGACCCGGACATCGAACCCGGGACTCCGAGATCTTTACCGGTATTCAAACCTAGGCCAACCAATCAAAAGACTTAATGTAACATAAACGCGGGTTCAAATCTGTAAACATATCTATTATTTCAAACCTCTGTTACTACTCGTCTTAACATTGCATTATTGGTAAGATTATGTTTAAGCCTTTAACTTAAAGGCTTTCCCGACTCAAGTTTCCATGACGCGTAACATTGTAACTAAGAAAAAAAATGGCCAACTGCGTGTCGATGTAGTTTGTTTTTGCAGATTTTATTGAATTTATAATTTTATTTTGAACTAGCTGTTCCCTGCGACTTCGTCCGCGTCAATTTCTGTTATCGCGATTATTTCTGCAACATTTTTCACGAATGCTTCGCTCCTATTGGTCGCACCGTGATGTTATATAGCCTAAAGCCTTCCTCAATAAATGGACTATCCAACACAAAAAGATTTTTTCAATTCGAACCAGTACTTCCAGAGATTAGCGCGTTCAAACAAACAAACAAACAAACAAACTCTTCAGCTTTATAATATTAGTATAGATGATTAGGTATATTATGTACAGTGTATTATTATTGTTTTGATTTTAGTTATTTAATAAACCAATGTGTTAAACAGGATGAAATATTAAACACTTTCCAAATTTTAATACAACAATCTACGAGACGAATAAGAAATGACGTATCTTTTCTTTTGGTATAGCCCAGTACAAAAATGTCAATATTTAAAGCGGACCTAGAAAATGTCCGCTAAAAATATAAAATTTTTGATACGGCCTCCTAGCAACACATTTTTTACGCGATGCGTATCTCATTCATCATCACGATACTATTAAGTTGTTGATCTTCCCTTCATACATTCACATGCTTAGGACCGTAAAAATTGAAAACTATGTCGCGAAAAATATTTTCGGGTGATAACTTGATCGACATTTTTGGGCTCTAAATACGATACTTGACGCCTATAAAAAAAAAAATGAAGATGAAAATGTCACCTATTTACATTGAACCAGCTGTTGCCCGAGACTTCATCCGCGTCAATTTCTGTTATTATGATCGCGATTAATATCAATATTTTTTCCCGTTTTTAAAACATTTTTCACTGATGCTTCGCTCCTATTGGTCGCAGCGTGATGTGTTATATAGCCTAAAGCCTTCCTCGATAAACGGACTATCAGTACTTCCGGAGATTAGGGCGTTCAAACAAACAAACAAACTCTTCAGCTTTATAATATTAGTATAGATTGTTATTTGTTATTTTTGACTAGCTTTTCGCCTAATGCTCTACCCGCGTGAACTACTCTTTATATTGCGCTGGCAGAAATCTGTGCCCAGCAGTGGGATAAAAAATAAAGTCCTTTCGCAAGGTGCAATCTATCTTTGGACCACATTTCATCAAAATTGTTTCAGCAGTTTAGTCGTGAAAGCCTAACAGGCAGAGAGAGTTACTATCGCATTGATAGTATTTGTAAGGATTAATAATAACATCAGTAACTGTTACCATACCTAAATAAGATTTAAAAAGTTGACAAAGCATTTAGTTTGGATTTTTTTTATATCTCTAAGTCACATATCTCTTGCAGGTCATAAAGTAGCTACTGAACATCTTTGTACCTATGCCGAGGTTTAGTCAGCTGTTTCTTTATATACGAATAAAGAATATTAAGAAATGTTTTTTAAAATACTTATTTTCACCCTGTATTGTGGCTGTGTTAGCATTATTTCCTATTTAAGTCCAACTTAATACTTTTAAATCATATTAATAAAGCTGATTGAAATAATAATGTTATTAAAGAAATTTATAATCTGTATTTGTATAACAAGATTGCATATCTTGGGCTCTGTAGATGAAAAAGAAAATAGACCGACCGGATGGAGCCCGTGAATGACTGGTGAACGGGATTAAAAAGAAAGAGATTCATTCGATCTATGGTGGTTGGATATAAAACTTAACGTGTGCCTAAATAATTATAAAATACATACATATTGTGAACATAATATTTAATACACAAAGTTCAAAGTATCAGGTTGTCGTTCATTACCATCCTTTTACCTGGATAAAATCTAACAAGTCAGAAGTGACAAGGAAGGTAATTTTGTTACTATTCTACGCCTACAAGTGGGTAAGTGTTTTGTATGTACAAATTACTATAACAACGGAGTTTTGTTTATAATAAATTAACTCCTACTATAACAAATAAACTTTGTCATGGCTTAGTTATAGAATTTTTTTTGAATATTTTAGTCGGATTCGAATCAATTAATTGTAGAAAATATTGCGGTAGGACATCATGTCCTCACTTCAATAATATAAAGCGAAACGATTATTTAGTTTTATTTTACGACCAAAATGAAACGAAGTCATACTTCTAGCTAGATCAACGTATCAAGGAATTTTATTTTTCGTACAAGAGCGTTTTATTATAATTATAACTCCATGATCTTAATTGACGCCATTTTCTTTTTGTAAAGAAAAGTTTGATAATATTGCTACAACTTTATACTTATGACAAAATATTCTTCTATACTTTATTCATTGTTACAAATTTGTATTTAATTTCGACTTTTGCGACATCCTAATTATGAAAACACATTGTCGGATTGTTTCATAACAGGGATTGTTGACCAACATTCCTTAGAAATCTACCCAACATTGCTGGGGTAACTTGAATTTAATAAAGGAGGCCTTTGCCCTTACTAGATAGATCATAAGCCTTCAATTTGCATGAGACGCAAAAAAAAATTAAGTAGTGTGACGACGATATTAAGTCCTAAATCATTACGCTTACGCGATTAAATAGTGTACCTACCTACCTACCTACATGATTTTGGAATATTATTTGCTTGTAGCGACACCTATTGATGAAAGTCCGTCTGTTTATAACGTCACTGTCATCTGTCTGTTGTCATCAGTCAGTTGTCATCTGTCAGTTGTCATCTGTCAGTTGTCATCTGTCAGTTTAAATTTAAACTGTCACTGTCATCAATCAATGTCATTGAACTGACAGATGTATGTCGTGTCTTTGAGTTGGCTGTATAGACTTTGCCCAAAATTGTGAAACAATATTACAAAAAAAAGACAGTTTCTGTTAACTATTTTTATTTTATCATATTTTGTTTGTTATTAATAATGTGTTTCCTCCTTTCCTGTCCCCCCTCCTTATATTACCTATGGTATGGTAAATTAGTCAAAAATATGTCTGATACGGATGAAGGCAGATACACACCCGAATATATGCCATCCAATTATACTCATAATGCTAGAAAACGCAATAGGGATTCTTCCACGCGTTTGAAAACATCAAAACGTCAACGATCACGGTCCAAACAATCATCTATTCGTTCTTGTTACAATGACGCCAATCGTAAGCATGAGAGAACTTCTAGTACCAGTCGCCATTCCAGCAGATTAAGTCGATCCTTGTCAAGGAGATACTGCTCAAAGAGAAATCGAAATCGGTACGGCTCGCGACCGCGCCGCGATTGTAGAAAGAGAACACTCTATGACCGCCGTAAGTCTCGTCGGGACACTTCAGTAACCGGAAGTTCATCATCAGCAACTAGTTTCTCTTCTAACGATAGTTCCCTGTCTCGCTACCGTAGATCTCGGTCAAAATGTAGAGTTGCCACAAAAACTCGGTCAAGGAGAACGCGAAGTCGTAGTAGCTCTTCTAAAAACCTGATGAGGGACTTTATTAATGCTATCAATAACCGAGGAGAAAACGCTTATGTCGGGGCGCAAGAAGTAATTCCTCAGTTTGACCCGGGTCAGAAAACTCAAAGTACTAAGGCATGGCTCAGGAAAGTAAACGAAGTAGCTATAATATATAACTGGAACGAACGACAAATTATCTACCATGCACTTCCTAAATTATCGGGTTTGGCGCGGAAATGGTATGAAGGGTTAAGGTCGATTGATTTGAAATGGAAGGATTGGCAGCGAAAACTTTTGAAATGTTTCCCTGATGATAGAAATTACGCAGATCGGTTGACGGAAATGTTAAACAGAAGAAGTAGAAGAGAAGAGACATTAGAGGAGTACTTTTACGAAAAATCTAAGTTAGTTAGCAGATGTAATATTAAGGGTAAGGACGCAGTTGACTGCGTAATTCACGGCATTTATGATCATAATGTACAACTTAACGCACAAGGAGCTAATTTTAAACGCCCGAGTCAATTATTACGGTACTTAAGAAGCATTACAATTAAAAATTTGCGACCGGCCGTAGATGGTAAAAGACTTCCTCTACCCTCTAAAATGAACACGAACAAATTTAGCGATAAGATCACGAGGTTCCCGAACTCAGTTCGAGCAGTAAAATGTTTTAATTGTTCGGAAAACGGACACACTGTCCCAAAGTGTCCTAAGCCTCTGCAACGATGTACAAAATGCCAACGCATGGGGCATGTCGTTGAACACTGCAAGCGAGAACAAGAAAAGCAATCATCGAATTCTAACAACCTTTGCAAGGAAGTACAACAAATAACTACTCAAGGTACACCATTAGATATTTATCATAAAACAATTACAGTAAACGGCACTAGTAGAAGTGCCTTTATAGACTTTGGAAGTCAATGCACCTTAATGACAAAAAAAACAGCGGACGATTTAAAAATATCCATAGAAAATGGTGACTTACCTGTAATTAAGGGGTTTGCTTTCGGGGTCATGAAGCCAATAGGATGTACCACTATCGAGCTTAAAATAGATTTTGTTAAAGCTGAAATAGATGCTTTCGTAGTTGCTGATAATTTCTTAAAGACGGATTTATTAGTTGGTCAGAATTTCACTGAATTGCCTGACGTAATTGTTCACAAAACAAATAAAAATCTCGTTCTTTATTCTGAAAACAATGAAATAGCTAAGATTAAAATATTTGCTTATTACTCTACCGAGTTGGTAGACATACAATGTTTGTCTATATATTCGGATACAATCGAAACAGGTTACATTTATATACCAGGTAGCACATCTTTTAAGGAAAACGAGGAGTATATAATTCTACAAGGCGTATACCATCTCAATGAAGGGGTAGGATCGATTATACTTATAAATATATCAGGCGGCAAAGTTTTAATAGAAAGCAGTAAACTCTTAGCACGCGCATATCTCTTACCAGTGGTCGGGAAGGTAGATTCCTACGTACCAGCAAGCTTAGAATTAAATCGCATAGAGCTCAGTGATAGCAATAAATTAGACCAGCTGGCGATAACCCTAGACATGATTAATGTCGGACCCGATGTTACTCAAGAACAAAAAGAACACTTACTTGAAATTTTAAGTAACTATAGAGACTGTTTTGCTTTGGATACCACTGAATTAGGTTGCACAAATGTTTCAGAAATGCATATTAAATTAAACGATTCAAATCCAGTAACTTATAAACCATATCGACTAGCACATAGAGAACGTGAAATAGTTCGAGAATTAGTTAATGAATTATTAGAAAATAAAATTGTACAAGAGTCAGATTCGTCTTATTCAAGTCCAATTGTGCTTGTCAAGAAGAAAAATAATGAATATCGTCTTTGCATCGATTATCGAGCCTTAAACAAAAAAACCGTTAAAGATTCCTATCCGATGCCAGTAATCGACGATCAATTGGATAAATTACACGGTATGCAGTACTTTACTAGTTTAGACTTAAAATCTGGATACTACCAGATTCCGGTGGCTGAGGACTCCAGACATCTCACAGCATTCGTAACGCCCGACGGGCATTATGAATATACGCGAATGCCATTCGGTTTAGTGAATGCCCCGGCCGTCTTTCAACATATGATTAACAAGACTCTGGGTAAAGATAGGTACGAACTTGCTATGCCTTATATGGACGATATTCTATCACCTTCATCCACAATTGAAGAAGGGTTAAAGAAATTGACCAGAATCCTAAATGCTTTACGTCAAGCTAAACTAACTTTAAACTTACGAAAATGTTACTTCTTCCAAAACAATTTAGAGTATCTAGGCTTCGAAATTTCCAAAGATGGTCTTAGACCTGGTCAAAGAAAAACAGATGCTGTAGCCTCATTTGCCACTCCAACTAGCGTTCACCACGTAAGACAGTTTGTGGGGCTGGCCAGTTTTTTTCGCAGGTTTATTCCTAATTTTGCTAGTATTGCAAAACCTCTTACAGTTCTAACTAAATCTAATGTGCCATGGAAATGGGGTGAAAATCAAGAACAGGCTTTCCAGACTATTAAAAATAATCTAACACAAAGACCCCTATTAGCATTGTATGATCCAAAACATATTACGGAAGTGCACTGTGATGCGAGTAAATTAGGTTTAGGAGGAATATTATTACAGCGACCCAATGAAAATATACCATTTAAGCCCGTCGCTTACTTTAGTAAGCAGACTACAAAAGACGAGGAGTTTTTTCATTCCTACGAGTTAGAAACTCTTGCTGTTGTTTGCTCATTAAAAAGATTCCGCACATATTTGATTGGCATTCATTTTAAGGTATACACAGATTGTAACGCTTTACGGACAACCCTTACAAAAAGGGATCTAGTGCCAAGAATTGCCAGGTGGTGGCTACTTCTTCAAGAATATGATTTTAACATTGAGTATCGGCCAGGGGATCATATGAAACATGCGGACGCCTTAAGCAGAAACCCTATAAAATATGGCAGTCACGATGACTTGGCAGACGGCCGCGAATTTGAGATCATGAGTATCAAAACCAATGATTGGCTTCAAACGGTCCAAATGACAGATCCTGAATTAAAAAGAACAAAATTGATTTTAGAATGTGGAGATAAAAGCGTAAAAGATATTCTTACGAATTTCGTAGTAAAAGATGATAAGGTTTATAGGCGTGTAGGAGATCAGTTAAAATGGGTCGTTCCGAAAGGAGCTCGATGGCGCATCTGCCAATTAAGTCATGACGAAATCGGTCACTTTTCGTATGATAAAACATTAGACAAAATCAAACACGACTATTGGTTTCCTAAAATGAATCAGTTCATCCGAAAATACGTGTCGTCATGTCTTAATTGCGCGTATAACAAGGGCTCATCATCCAAAGCAACTGGTTATTTACACCCAATACCAAAAGGGGATGTTCCATTCCATACCCTACACATGGACCACTTAGGCCCATTTGTCAGAAGCAAAAAGGGCAATTCCTATATCTTAGGTATTATTGACGGCTTCAGTAAATTTATTTTCGTCAAACCTGTTCGGAATCTTAAGTCTAAGACTACAATTAATGTTTTGCAAGACGTTTTTAATATTATCGGTATACCAAAAATTATAATTTCGGATCGTGGCACAAGCTTCACCTCTGCTTGTTTCAAAAAGTTTGTCGCATCTATTGGTTCCAAGCATGTCCTTAATGCAGTTGCCACACCTCGTGCAAATGGGCAAATTGAAAGATACAATCGCACTATATTAGAATCGTTGGCTGCAACGAATCATGGAATGGACGAGCGTGTGTGGGATGAAAGTGTAGGCCGAGTCCAGTGGAGTTTAAACAACGTAAAAAAATAAGAGTACTGGAAAGACTCCATCGGAGATCGTATTTGGTTTTCGAACGGTCAATGAGAGCGAAGGACCTATTCTGAATGCTATAAATGACACGCAACCCAAAGATGTTACTCAAGTTGAAAAATCTCCCCGCGCTGAAATAAGACAACTAGCTCAAATGAGTACTCAGAGGAACCAAGATTACATGAAGAAATATTTTGACAAGTCTAGAGCACCAACAAAGTTTTACGAGATTGGTGACCTGGTTATGATACCAAACCACCATAACCCAGCGGATGGCAAAAGTAAGAAGTTACGCCCCAAATTCCGAGGTCCATTTAGAGTCACTGCTGTGTTAAGTAACGATAGGTACGAAATAACAAGCATAAAAGGCCACTCCAAAAGGAAATATAAAAGTGTATATCCATCTGATCAATTAAAACAGTGGATTACATTTAGCTGTGGTAATGATTCGGATAATAATGAGACATTTAGTGAAGACATTCACAAATTAAATTAGATTGTGGCGTCACGATTTATATAAATATTTTAGGAAAATGGTTTATTTAGAAAGATTGGTTTTATACAGTTATAATATAGTGTAAATCAAGGAATATGGCCACTTAATCGTCCTACTAGTTTTGTTAAATTAAGTGTGAAAACCTTTAGGTAATATTATTTATTCCCTTCAATCCTCTCCTTATTTACCCTAAGTTATTTCAGGAATGGCATAATGCTAATAATCATGGATGCCCAATGGCAAATATTAACCGGTAATTACAACTGATATCCACTAGCATAACAAAAACGAAGGATGCTGAAGTACAAGCGGTGCTCACCTTAAATGGGTTATGTATAGTGAAGGATGCCGAAGTACAAGCGGTACTCACTATGTTAGTGAAGGATGCCGAAGTGCAAGCGGTGCTCACTGCCTAGCCCGGTGAAGGATGCCGAAGTACAAGCAGTACTCATTGACTTAATACAATAGCGAAGTCACGCGGTTGTATAATTTTCAATATGTTAATAATAACCGCATATAATTATTCTTAACAAAAACTAAATAAGAGCAGAGTTATCAATTCCATATTAAAAAGGAGCAATATGTCACATTCTCTCTACTTATCAACTTTAATTTCATGCACACATTACTTTGAAAATCTATTGGGAAAATTTTACATTTATAAATGTTTGCTATCGGAAACCCTGTATACCTGTAGTAGTTGTTCATAATATGGATCATTAATATTCCACGCAGGTAATTCTAATAGGTTAATAGAAGGTGTGAAAATAGATTTACATAACTATTTTATTCTTTCAGGTCACCCTAAATAAGTCAAAGTTAATTCGATCAGGATGATTACCGTGAGAAGGCATAATGATAATGAATCGAAAATCATTCTTGGCTGTTAACCTGATTGAAAGTTACAGAATAGACCTTGTTTACTTAAGTTACTTCTAAGTAATTTTATTCTTTAAGGTAGAACCTATTTTTCTGTATTCTGAGATTATTTGGTACCAATTCATTACTAATTAATTAATTAATTACCTAGTTATTAATTACTTTAATTAATTGACATGATTCTACAATTTCTGCAATTTGACAAAGCGAAATTGTGCTATAAATATTGTATTGTAATGTTAGTAAAGTTAGGAGTTACAGTATAGTCAAGTAATCGTTTTTTTATATATTGAAGCAAACTTTGAATTGATAAGAATACCCAGTTAGATCTTATTTTCAATGTTTGCCTAATATCTATTTTCAATTTAATTCATTGGATATTGCTTACATGTTTACAATAGATTGGTGACAAGAAGTAAGACAGTTATTGTCAATTCATATAATTATTGCATCATCGTATCCTATTAATGTACCTATCAATTATTTGACATGATTATAAAATTTCTGCAATTTAACAAAGTAAAATTGTGCTATAAATATTGTATTGTAATGGCAGTAAAGTTGGGCGTTACATTGTACTTAAGTTACAGTTTATTTTTATAAAGAAGTAAGCTTTAAGTTATTAAGAATACCCAGTTAGATCTTATGTTCAATATTTGTCTAAAAAAAAAGGTTTTTAACTGAATTCATTGGATATTGCTAACATGTTTACAATAGATCAGTGAGAAATACGACAATTAAAAGTTGTAATAAAATTAACAGTTGGTGTTATCAAGTACACAATAATTTTTTTTCGGTCTTATTGTTAATATACATAATTTAAACTCAAATTTTACTACAGATATGATAAAGATTTTCAAATTGATCGAAATTGTAAGTGTCTGTGTATGGGGTCATACAATTGGTCAAATGGCCGAAACCGGAATAGGGACATTCCGTTGACAGGATGGCCGACTGTTAGCATTATTTCCTATTTAAGTCCAACTTAATACTTTTAAATCATATTAATAAAGCTGATTGAAATAATAATGTTATTAAAGAAATTTATAATCTGTATTTGTATAACAAGATTGCATATCTTGGGCTCTGTAGATGAAAAAGAAAATAGACCGACCGGATGGAGCCCGTGAATGACTGGTGAACGGGATTAAAAAGAAAGAGATTCATTCGATCTATGGTGGTTGGATATAAAACTTAACGTGTGCCTAAATAATTATAAAATACATACATATTGTGAACATAATATTTAATACACAAAGTTCAAAGTATCAGGTTGTCGTTCATTACCATCCTTTTACCTGGATAAAATCTAACAGCTGTTACTTTAATAAGTGAATTAATAAAAAAATATGTAACGTTTTTATAAAATTAACACAGCCTGTATTTCTGGGTGTAAAATGTTAACTCTAACGATCACACATCTTTTTTTATTCTATAAGTACCTATTTAGCACGTCACTAACTCAACACAGCCTTCCTAACCAAGTGAATGTCTGACTGTGTTTTTGTGCAAAAATGAATCTTATTCTAAGACAATAAAATCTGTCTCGCTAACCGTAATGCTGAAATCGATCACGTCTGCAATCTAGACATTTTGTACTGAAGAGAAATTATGTTATAATATGGGATACCTATAGTTCTGTTTACAGAAACATGACTTCCGAAGTTATGATACCTACTCATAATTTCCTCCTCATCATCATAATTATCATGATCATCATCAACATTAGCCTATATTTGTCCACTGGATACAGGCCTCTCAGAAAAGAGTATTGGCTTGGCTTGGTGGGCGAGTTTGCGGTATCATCAGTAAGGTATGGCCAATGGTGACGGAAAGACGCTGGCCGCCCCGTCTCCTGGCAGTTCTCTTGTAGTCGCCTCTTACAATACCCATAGGAAGAGCCAAGAGTACGGTGATATAGTGAGATAAAAGATATTTAGAGAAATTTGTTTTAGAGGATTTGAATTTGAATACTTTTTTCTAACCAAACCGAGCCCAACGAATAATTTTAGAGGTAAACAAATACACTCGCTTCGCCACGTTCAATTTTTTATAAAAACATAATAAAATATTTTATATTATGATAAATAAGTCACTTTCACAAAAATGTACACCACGTTTTAAAATACTGCAAAATAATAACCGTATAAAATTTATAAGTTTTTGAACCATTTTAATACTGCTGGATCTGGACATTTTGGGGCGGTGGGATCTACCACCTAGTGGTGCACCCTTGGCAACGGCATCTTTGGTTTTCTAACCAATGATGACGGCTAACAGATCCCTCTGCGGTGGTAGGCTTCGTAATAGGCCGCCTGGATGCTACCACCCTCCTGCGGAAATCTAGCGTCAAACAGTTTTTAAGTGTTCCGCTAGTGTGTGGGAGAACCAGTGCCTCTGGGTAAGCTCGCTCCATCTTAATCGTATAGTTAAGTATGTATTCAAGAGCAAGCCCATTATTTATAACAAAAAAAATATTTTTTTCAATAATCATCCCCCTTGCACGGCGGGTTGACGATCGCAGTTTACCAGGGTAGCTGCCTGTATGATATCTTTTAGCATTATGTACCTACTACTTATTGGCCTCTTACGACATCCATTGTAAGAGAATGGTGGTATTCTTTTAATGTGCCACTACTCACTTGCAAGATTTTTTTTATATAAAAACGACTGATACAATAAAAACAATTTCATGTATTCGAATAAAAATAAACATTAATACAAACCTAAGTCATATTATCATGCTGGTGAAACAACGTAATATAGGTTGGATCATATCTATATTTATATGTTTGATATTTCCTTGTATTAGTAAAACACTTGTAGGCAGTATGGTAGAGCCTTTAAACATTGGTCATTCATGGAAATAAAACAGAGGAGGCTATATCGTATTATTATTATTAGTGTTTTGGGCTATGTAATTTGCCACTTCTACCGGTGTTTGATATATTGTGGCCGGCCAGACTCTTTGGGGTGTGAGTTTTGGTTCTCTATTTTGTCCCATAAATTTTTTATCCATAATCTAACGTGTCATAATGTTTTGTGACCTAATCATCATTTGTCCGAATGATCATTAGCCCAAACTCAATGTCTCATAATATCACTTGCCCTAAAATCGAAAACCCTAAATATAATTTATCCTAAAATTTTTTGCTATAAATATTACAATCTATCTATAATGTTTAAAAGACATAAAAGGCTTTTCTAAGTCCCAACGTAATGTGTCATAATGCATTTAGAATTGCGTGTGCTCCGGCGCTACGGGAAGTGCAGCCCCTCCGCCCTAGTGTAACAAAGTACAGGCACCCACGCTGTGCCCGGGCGCCTGAAAGTTGCTACAGCGGACGGGGGCTGCCTCCCATCGCGCCTCCGCCTTTTTGAATTACACTCTAGGGGTAGGGCAGACAAGTACCACGTGAAGTCGGGGTTGGCTGATTCGGTTCTAAGACATATTTGACACGAAATCCTAAATCTATACGATTACAAGTGTATG